>OX578149.1:3261605-4601605 GCA_951213105.1 Amaurobius ferox | reverse complement strand
ATGCTTTTATCATTAACTCTACAATTAATTTTACAATAAACATGCTTAATTCTGTATGTAGTTTTATGTAGTACAGTTCAGTTTCTATATGTAGTTTTATGTAAATAAATTAAATTCCAACCTCACTGTTACTGTCTTCAAAAGTTACACAAAAGTATTTTAACTTATAAAAACTAAAATAATTTGATGAATTTTTAACTAATTGCAATAGAACTTTAAAAACTCACCAGCGAATGCACAGGAGGGCCATCTAGTAATACGTAAAATAACAACAGGATTTTTATTTCAAACCTGATTTTGAAATTTAAGATATCCCACTCTCCCCTATCACCTAACAAAAAATCTGATGTGGGCAGCACATGACTTTCCTTATATAATACAATGAATTTACTACATTTACAGTAAAAAAAATAGATATTTATATTCTTTCCAAGATACTGAATTTTCGTCAATGAGACATCATTTAATGGTTTAGCGTCATTATTATCCATTTGGTGGGTTTTTCGCTAAGTTAGCGACATCCCACTAAATTCGTTGCCAAAATCGCGCCAAGCGTTATGGACGGAGAAATAAGTTATTCTTACAGCAGACTATTGGCGTTCAAATACAAAAGTATTACTCAAAGTATCTTTTTTCATGAATGAAACGAGCTAGATCCACGAAAATGATGTCATAAATTTATCGCATGGTATTAGATATGAAAAGTGAACATGTTTCTTAATAGGAAATACTTTTTTTTTGTTTTATATGATATTTTGATAATTTATTTGAAAAATATGCAATATCTCGAGAACGGTTCGTGTTAGCGTTCCAAAATTTATGCCAATCTTTTTCTAATGAAAAATTACATAAGAAATGTCTATTTGCGTAACTTTATTTATTAGAGGTTGTAATTTTTTGATGATTTTTTCAAAATGTCACTCGAAAATTTAGGGGGGGGTTCTGAACATCTGATTGCGTATAAAAACAATAGGCTTCCAGTGTTTACGGATTGTTTACGGATTTTTGTACCAAATTTCATTCGAATCGGTCCATTCGTTCGTCAGTTATCGTCTTCACAGACTCACTGACATCCACAGACATCACTTCAAAAATGCTCGATTCGTGATGAGGGATGCTTGAAATGTGCTCTCCCATCAAAAACTCGAATTCGAATTTTCGACCCCGTCACAATACTTTCCTTATACATTATTGTATATAAGGAAAGTAAAAATGATGGAAACAACCAGTTTTGGAAACTAAATTATCAAAACATCTCATGGAGAAGACAAAACATAGCTTATAAAAATAAAGGAAAAAGAAACTAAATTATATCATGTTACTGCTCTGAGTGAAGATAACTAATTCATGTTATTCCAGAGATTGTCGGAAAATATATTTAATGCACAAATTTTTGTGACCAATGAAATTTTAGTCTGTTTTCTTTCCTTTAGAAATTCTACATTCCCACCTCACGTCAGCTAAAGAGGCTGGAATCTACCACACGCTCGCCCATCTACTCTCACTTCTCGGAGACTGTCACTGGAGCTTCGTGCATCAGAGCTTACGAAGCAGAGAAGACATTCATGCTTTACTCTAACCAACTCGTTGATGTTAATAATGAATCCTATTATACCAGCCTGGGAGCGAGCAGGTGAGAGTTGTCTTTAGCTCTTTTATCAAAGGTGGTGGAAGCTGGAATTTTTTTGGAGGGTGTGCTGAAATTCCTTTAAAGGGCACTAAAGCCCATTTTTCACTTATAATTTCAGTTGCAATGTATAGCACCAATATAAATGTGAAAAATATCTGGGGGTACTTAGCACCCCTAATCTCCCTCCTAGCTCTGCTTATGTTGCGTATGACTTTGAAACTAAATGTATTTTTAAAATTATATCTGTGAAGTTTTTTGTTCTAAATCTAGAATCTGAATTGTCATACCCTGAAGCTAAAATTCTAGTGACAACTATTCACCAAAAAATGCTTAACTTGCCAGACTCAAACAAAACAGCTCCCTTTTTCTCATTATCATATTTTTGCATTGTTTCTACATAAAACTTAACTACCCAGTATCAAATAGAAAAACATAATTTTAAAGCCCTTGTCGTTGCTTTGTGTTACAGACATTTGCAGGCTTTCTGTAATTTACTTCATCATACAGGTTACAGGCATTACCTCCAAAACTACAAAAAATCCTGTGAAACCTATGGCTTCCTTAAAAAATATCCCTCAATTTTCATTGTTTTATAAAAAATAATGTTTATTTAAAGGTGATCTCTATCTGAAGCTTTTATAATTCTGTTTTTCCTTTTTGTGATTCCTTCGGGTGGGGGGAGGGAAAACAGAAAGAGCAGAGTAATATCGTAATTCGTGAGTGCTCCACTCTAGACACCTTTAATGTTCAATTGGGCCCAACTTCTTTCATCAATGAAGATGGCACTGAGCTCCTCCACCTTCTCTTCTCATCTCCTCCTCTCATCTCTTTTCCCCTCTCCTCCCTCCTCTCCTCAAGTACAGTGAGGTTAAAATTAAAGTATCCCTGTTCAGAGTACTGTAGAGAAAAAAACAGTCCTCATAAGAATACCTAATCTGCATGGTATACATTTCTGAACATGGGGAATCGAATGACACAAAAAAATTAGTTCCAAAATTGACCGATAGGAGAAGAAAGAGATGGCACTGTGAACAGTCCCTAGTTAAAACATAATTCAATGAAACTGCTTCGCAGTTGGGATGCATATTAATTATGAATTGTAAATGGTATAAGCGACCATCAACTGTCATAAACCTTAAATATAAAATATATGCAAGAGTTTTGCAAATGTTCCTAAATTTCATATTCTGGCATATACGGCATCAACAAAAGAAGATATCTCTTTATGCAAATTGTTTAAACACAATTTGCTATAAAAACATGTTCAGAGCTTTGTGAAAACATTCGATGATCGCTATGAGGATTTTATTGCCTGACCGTGCTTTATTATTGTTGTTTTACAAGAATGACAAAAACGCTGCTGGCGCTCTTCATGTGCTGGTGCTCATCGTTGTATACAGGTCCTCTGATAGCATGTAGTGTCTGGAGAATGGTTCAATGCTTCGGGGAGACCGGAAGCTCAGTTCAACCAGGATGAGGCCAAAAACCAGTGACAACGCAAGTGGCTGAAGAGGTTGCAACAGCTGTTGTGGAGCAGACCAGACACAATGAGGCAGGAATTAAGAGTGCTCAAGCTGTAACAAGACAATTGAATTTGTCCTACTCAACAGTATTAAAGCATTTGCCTCAGCAAGGTTCTGATAATACAGATATCCATGAAATGTTTGCTTTGACATTCCTTGCACACATGCAGGTAGATGTCAACTGGTCCTGAAACATCTTGTGGAATGATGAGGCACATTTTTCTTTGTGTAGAGCAATAAACACCCGAAACAACCGCATCTGAGCAATGAAAAATCCCCTCCTGTTTCAACAGATCCCCTTACATTCTTCAATGCTAACCATTTGGATTGGGTTTATGGCAACATTTCTGATTAATCTTTTTTTTTTTTTTTTTTTTTTTTTTTTTATTTAAGAAATCAGTCTACAGGGACCAAAGACCTATTCAGTTACTCTACCATATTCCAATAACATGGAGCACCTCTTCACATGGCTGTTTTGTTCAACAATGGTTGCAACAGCATTTTACAGAAAATTGAATAATCAGTCGCCCATTCCATCTGTATGGCCACCTCGTTCACCCTTGTGACTTTTGGCTATAGGGTTACCTGAAAAGCATGGTGTGTTGGGGAGATATTTGTAACCTTGCAGATCTGAAGAACATCATCTTGCACACTCGCAACATCACAACAAATCGGTTACTTGCAGCTGTCAAACACTCTGTCACACGGTACCAATTGTTGCTTCTTCAACACGGTGAACACATTAAACACTGCCAATGACTTATCTTTCTACAGCCTTCTTCTGTGTTCCATGTGTAATATGTTCTAGATTCATTAATTAAATTAACATTTCGGTGTTATGACTATTATCAGTATCTATCGCATGCTTATACCACTTACAATTCGTAATTAATATGCATCACAACTACGAAATCTTTCATTGAATCATGTTTTTACTAGGGATTGTTTACAACACCATCTCTTCCCCTATTGATCTTTTTTTTTAAACTCCCCCCCCCCCCCTCAATGTTCTAAAATACATGCCGCACAGATTTGATGTTCTTATGACAACTGTTTTTTTCTCTACAGTGCTCTACACAGGGATACTTTAATTCTAACCACCCTGTATTTTTTCATCAATACAGTTTTTATCCACAGATGAAATGGATATGTTAAAAGTGGAATTTCTAACTATTACAGACCTTCTAAATATCCCAAATATTTTGTATTTAATACGAATCTTATTACAAATTTCTTAAGATTTATGTGAAAGTTCCCTATTTTTCTTAATTATTTACACAGCAAGATGTCCTTAGTCAGTTAAAACTGTCTGGAGTTTGTAGTTTCCCTATCGGCATATTGCAGTTATAATGCTGGGTACTAACGCTTATTTCAGCATGAGTATTAGTGCTATCTGTAATGTACGCTACGGATAAACCATTAAGGCATGGCGTAAACAAATACTATTCTAAACTTTTAATTTCTCACCCCTTTACTTGTTATGTTTTGCAAAAAGGATATGACAGGTGAATTCTGTGCCTTTTTTAAAATGCAACATTCCCTTTTAAGAAGTGCTCTTTTGGAATCCTCAAAGGAACCCTAAAATTAGCCTTTAAAGTAACTGTTTATAACACATGGGCGAAACACTGCTAATTATAAATTACTAAAATCAAAGCAATACAATCAACTGTACCTCCATTGTTCCCCAGATATATGTGAGTGTACAGGCTGCTGTGCCCAAGTATATACTGTTATGCATGGAGATTGCAGTTAGTGATGCACACAATGATTACTGAGATGTTGAATTCATAATACAGTACAACCTTGAAAATCCAGACTCGTCCGGAGTTTGCCGATTCCGGATTATCGATTTTTCGAGATTATAGAATTTGAATAAAATTCCGATTTAATATTAACTAAATACGCTATAAAGCACTATTTTTAGTTAAAATAATGGCTAAAATTAAGTTAATCAATTAAAACATATTATTTAATTTAAAAAATAGGACAAAAGAAATTGCTAAGAAAAAAAATACACATTAATAATTTAGAATGTGTGAACGAAACGAAATGATAAAATCACATTTTATCATTTTGTTTAAATATTTGAATTAACATTTGTTATTTCATTAATTTTGGTTTATGGGAAATCAGTTTTCTTTATCCTGTAGATGGACATTATTTCTGCTCGGTTTTATAAAGCTTCTTTGTTCAAGACCTTTAATAGCATGATCGATTGTTTGCATAAGATTATCAATAGGTATTTTTTCTTCTCCACATTTATCATCGCTACTTTGAACATTTTTTATTTAATATCATATCGCGAATTACGCTATCACTCAATTTATTTACGATTGGCGCATCATCATCACAGTGCAGAACTTCCGTTATATCGGCTTTGTCGAGATTTTATAAAGCGCCGGCAGATTTAATGAAGTGCCAAGATTTAATAAAGATCAAGGATTAGCACTTTTGACGATATCTTTAAAGGTGTAAATGTGTTTAAACCGTTTTCGCTATTAACGAACGAAAAACAAAAAATAAGAACTTAAAAGTTTTATTTATTTTCCAGCATCTATATAATGTTATGTTTAAAAAGGCTGATGACTCTGAAAAAAGTAAAAACTTTATTAGTAATAGTCAAATACATAAAAAATATTGCAGTAGATATGTTGGGTTGCTTTAGAATGTATGTAATTTGGAGGTTTGAAAAATTACTTTTATTTCTTTTTCCCTGGCTCAATATTCTTAATTTGGTAATATTTAAATAATATATATTGGCTTTTTCGTTTATTCTTTAATTAGAATATTTTTAATCTTCTAAATTAATTTTCTTTATAATATTCTTAATTAAAAATGTTCCATTCCCTAAATTAATATTACTTTTGTTTTGTAAATTTTAAAAATTATTTATTTATTTGATTCCCCTTAAAATTCCCTTTAATTTGATGTCCCATTTTCCCATTTTGGTTAGAAATTCCGTTTGTTTTTCAGTTTCAAGTTACTTCCATGTCTCACTGCAATTCAAAAATTTCAGTTGCAGGCTTTTTACTGCGATTAATGCGCCACCTAAGCATTTTTCGCGCCTCTTTGGAATTCGTGAATTATTTTAATTAGTTCGCGTTTTTACGGATCGTCTGCTCTCGGAATTATTGACGGAAATATGTATCATATCCGTAAGTTATATATTGAAAATTAACGTATAATTAAATTTCTGATGAAGCTGGTGATAGAATAACTATGAGCCACGAAATTCTGGTTCCACAACTTCGTTGAAAATTTAAAACAGAGTGTTGCAGCTATAACAAACGTTAGATAGTAGTTGTAGGAATACAAGTAGCAGTAGAAGTGTTAAATGAGAACAGTTCCAGTTTAAATCAAAATCACTTTTATTGAAGAGTGAATCCATTGTATTTGCTTACAGTATATATCATGAAAACAGGTAAGCCAAATAACTAAAGCATACTATTTACAAAACATGAGCACTACAGCTCATATGAAGGTTTTTCAGTGTAAGTTCCATGCCTAGACACGTTTCTGGTTAACGTATTATTTACACAAGTAAGTGGAATAAAAGCATTTCACACTTACGTGACCACGTGCACTTTCCGATGCCACCACTAGCTGGGCACACGCTATGGCAAAAACTTTAAACTTTCCGGATCAGCACTATAAAGTCCACAACACGGGAAACATGGTCTCCTTAACTGAGAACCATCAAAAACTACTAAGTTTAGTTTAAATATCCGCGTTCACCGATAAACACTTTATCGTAACTTTCGACAACATCGAAACATGACTTTACGAAGATCCGTCTGCCCGATCTAGATCCTTCTAGATCCTTCCATCGATCAGTATATCGATCGAATGACTAACCGGTCTAATGACCAAAGCGATCTCACTTAAAAGCGATCTCCTTTAAAGCGATCTGACTTAAAACCAGAAAAGTGTCTAGCCTTTATACCCGAAGATGGGTGCGTTCCGGAACATAACCGTTGCCGGCAACGCCCTCTGGATATGCAAAACAGGATGCGTGAGCGGCGAGAAAGGTGATTTGCATGATCAGCCAAGTTTTGTCCACATCGCGATTCGTTCACGAGAACGGAATAATCATTTTAATAATGACGTCACTCTCCCGCGAAACGAGAATCGCGATGTAAACAAAACCAAGTTTCTAACAATCGGCCCCCTCATGCAAAAACACAAACTCTCGGCGCCCATGCTTTCATCCAACAAAAAGGTTATTCTAAGAATCAAAGTTCTTAGTATCCTAAAAACATAATGTATGCATACACAAAATTTTATACATTAAAGAAATTTATAACACTTATAACATTTAGAAAGTGAATAGCCTTTTCTCAAAATGGCAACAATCAAATGAGTACACTTATCTATTATGCAGATCATAAGCATTCTTTAAATTACATGTTTAAGGATAACATAGTCAAAGAAAACAGTATAACCATACTATTGCCCTTTCTTAAGTACTAGCTCATACTGAAGAAAGCTATTTCTTTACTATTTTGAAAATTAAAACAAACATTAAGTTTAAAATTTAAAAGTCTAAAGATATCAAAAATTTTAAGCTCTAGAAAAATTTTAGGTATAGTTATCAATTTTAATATTTAAGATTAAAAATTTAAATCTAAACATCAAAATCAAGTTGTAGAAAAATTTAATGTATAACTATGAAATTTAACATTTAAGATTAAAAATTTAAATCTAAACATCAAAATCAAATTGTAGAAAATTTAATGTATAACTATGAAATTTAACATTTAAGATTAAAAATTTAAGTCTAAACATCAAATTCAAGTTTTGTAGAAAATTTAATGTATAACTATGAAATTTAACATTTAAGATTAAAAATTGAAGTCTAAACATCAAATTCAAGTTTGTAGAAAATTTAATATATAACTATGAAATTTAACATTTAAGATTAAAAATTTAAGTTTTATTATCTTAGCCCATGACTAGTATACACACTAAATACCCAATACAATGGCAATGATAATAAAAGATACAGAAGGTAAATATACATATGAGATAAACACAGATTAAAAAAATTTTATGTTTCATGTGAATTATATCAATAATGTACATTCAGATAACATTTTATTCACATAAGCGAAAATGCATTATGCGTGTAGTAAAAATGGATATATATTTTTTTTTTCAAGTGTAATGTGAGAAAAGTAACAGTTCATTGTCACATAACAATATATACTCAAGATACATTTCATTTGTATCAATGAGAGAGGAATAAATTATAAAATACCTTAACCATTTATACTTTGAAAATATGAAAAAAAAAATTAAAGTAAAATTTTTATTTGAACAGTTAAATTTTTATATTTTAAAGATATCATTACTAAATTTTAAAACTCTATCTTTAGTCATTGGCTTCGTGAAGTAATCTGCTACGTTATCTTTAGTATTAACAAAGTTAATTTTAAAAGACTCGTTTACAACTAAGTTCCTTAAAAAGTGATACTTTATATCTATGTGCTTAGTTCTATTATTCTCAATGCGGGAATTTGAAAAGTTTATTGCTGCCTGGTTGTCACAAAAAATTATACAATTATTTTTGTTAAATTTTAAACCTAGCATTTTACATTCCTCAAAAATGTTTTGCATCCATATCATTTCTTTAGCGACCTCTACCAACGAAACATATTCAGCTTCCATCGTTGACAGACTAACACACTTGTGCTTAAATGTCCGCCAAGAAATTGGTACTTTATCAATCATGAACAACATACCACCAAGTGACACTCTGTCATCTCTATTGGCTGCAAAATCTGAGTCTGAGTAGCAGTTTAGTCTTAAATCATTAATATTTGACAAATTTAACATATACTCTCTGGTCTTTTCAACATATCCCATTAACTTTAATAATGCATCCCAATGCTTTATTCCTGGATTCTCCTGAAACTGAGATAGTATATTTACTGCATAGCATATGTCTGGTCTAGTTCTGCTAGACAGATAGGCTAGGCATCCAATCAAGCTTCTGTAAGGGAAACCCTGCATTTGTGTTAATTCACTATCATTCATTGGGCAATCAATTTTACTTAAGATGTTACCCTTTGTAATAGGTAGTGAGGAAATTGGATATTTGAACCTTTTAAACATCTGACAAACTTTGTCAATGTAATCACCTTGATGTATATAAAATTTGTCTTCAATCTCCTTAAATTCCACACCCAAAAGTCTTTTGACTTTTCCCAATTCTTTGATATCAAATTCTTTACTCAAAAGTGAAACTGTATGGTCTATATCATTTTGTTGTTTAGCAAACAAAATTATGTCGTCTACGTAAATCAGCATTAATACTTTATTCTGATATGTATAAGCACAGTTGCACCATTTAAATTTTAAAAAGCTTAATTTTTTCAAAGTGGTGTCAAGCTCTGTATACCATTCCCTTCCGCTTTGGTGAAGGCCATATATTGCTTTCTTAAGCAAACAAACATATTGAGGCTGATTTGGATCGACATATCCATGTGGTTGTTTCAAGAAAATTTTATCATTCAACTTTGCATAAAGATATGCGGACTTAATGTCCAGTTGAAAATGTTTCCATTTAAGCATGCAAACGAATATGGAGAAGAAAGCTCTGATTAAACTAAAATTAATCACAGGGCTAAACACTTCATCATATGAGTCCCCTTTTATCTGGGTATATCCTTGAGCTACTAGGCGAGCTTTGAATCGTTTAACATTTCCCCTTTCATCCTTCTTAATGGTATAAACCCATCTACTTCCTATAATTTTTTGTTGTGAGATGGGTGCAGGCACTAAGTCCCAGACACCCCTCTCTTGCATTGTAGCTATTTCATCATCCATGGCTTCTTGCCATTTATCGGACTGGGGAGATTCTATTGCCGATTTATAGCTCTTGGGTATCAAGATCTCAACATTGCTTGCTTCTGGTTTCCTTTTGATATCACTTACCCTCTTTTTCTCTCTAAAATTAAACATTTGCTGATCATAATGAATGTTAGCTTTTCCACAAAACTTTCTGACATCATTATGAGATCTCAGCCTTTTATTGTCACCTTTTACTGAGTAGTAAATATCCGTCCTACTCCCATCAGGCCTAGGTACTGCTTTCCGTATCCAGTCAATATCTGAGCAGGGTGTCAGACCAGAATCAGCAGGAGAGTCCTCATCCCCACTAGATTTACTAGTGTCACGGCTCTCACCTGCTTCTTCCTCTGACACTCCTCCTAAGCATTCTGATTCCGAGTCAATCGACTGAGTAACGTTCGATTTCCTCAAGGTGATTCCTTTAGGGTAATTAGGGCCCAGGACGACTTCCGCTGCCACTCCTTCCTCAAACCTTACATTAGAAGTTTCCTCAACTTTCTTTTTACCTGCTATATAAATCCTATAGCCTTTGGTGCTTTCGGCATATCCGACCATGATTCCTATTTGGGCTCTCATATCCAACTTATTTCTAATTTGTTTGGCTGTGCCCACATAGGCTTTGCACCCGAAAACTTTGAGGTGAGCAACGGCTGGCTTCCTTCCATAATATAACTCGTGTGGAGTTTTGGTTTTGAACTTATGACATATTCTGTTCTTGGTGTGTGTAAAACACAAAATCGCTTCTGCCCACATTCTGTTATCAACCTGGCTTTGATCAAGCATAGCTTTCACACAATCTAGTGCAGTCAGATTAAATCTTTCAGAAACCCCGTTCTGTTCGGGTGTATATGCATTTGACCTTTCTGATTTAATCCCCAATTTATTTAAGTATGCCTTGAAATGGTTGTGACAGAACTCCATACCATTGTCCGTACGGATACACAAAATCTTTTTGCCTAGCTGCCTCTCTTCCTTAGCTTGGAATTCCTTAAATATTTTAAACACCTCTGATTTTTGTTTCATTATATAAACAAACACTTTCCGGCTGAAGTCGTCAGTGATTGTCAAAAAGTATCTGTTTCCGCCCATTGAAGCTGTAGGTAAGGGACCACACACATCCATATGGAGTAATTGTAAAGGTTTAGTGGACCTTATCCTACCAATTGGCTTAAAAGAAATTCTCTTAGACTTTGCTAACTTACAGTGTGTACAGTTAATTTTTGCATATTTTAGTCTAGGGAGTCCATTAGCCGCGGAAACTTTACTTGTCTGATATAAATAATCAGAGTTAATGTGGCAATATCTCCTATGCCAGAGTTCCGTTTTATTCAAAAACTCAGAAACCGCACAACTTGGTTTCTCATTAACCTTTTCTTTTGACCTCGACTTCACCTCAGAGTTACGTTTACTTTTATTTATTCTAGGCAAATTTTTCATTTTGTCAATACTGTTTTTCTTATTTAGGGGTTTTCTATCTTTCTTAGAATTTTTATCCCTACCCTGATCCTTTTCTTTAGTTTTACGGTCTTCAATATTGTTATTTGCAGTCTGAACTTCGTATTGAGGTTTTAAAAAATATAACCCTTCTTTTCGCTTAGCATAGAAGAATTTTTCTCCCTTTGGAGTGTAAAACCACAATACCCCATTAGCCCCTTTAAAAGTATACCCCTGTTCCTCAAGAACAGATGCGGCTAATAAGTTTCGTCTTAACTTAGGCGAAAACATTACATCAGACAAAACAATATTACTTCTTATGTTCTGAAACTGAACATACATTTTGACCGTACCGATAGCCTCAACTGGGCTCTCAATATCACCCACTGCTAGCGACATAGATGCACCTTTGCTTTCCTTAAATTTTGAGAATAAATTAATATCATTGCAAAAGTGCCGCGTAGCAGCGGTGTCAATTACCCAGCTGAGTCTATCGCTAGGATCCTGCACAGTATTAGCTTCAACTCTAGCAGATGAATACAATTCAATTATATTTGAGCTAGACTTAAGAATAGGGCAATTCTTCCTTAAATGACCGGCCTTCTTACAAAAATAACATGGTCCTATGACCCTTTTAACTGGTTTAACACTTTTAAACACTTTGTTATTTTTACACTTTACATTTACATTACTCTGAGACAAGAATACAGATGAATTTTGACTTACATTGTTTCTATCACTACGGAGTTGCCGGATACGTCCTTCTTCCGCAGACAATTCATGTTGGATTTTCTCCAAAGTGAAATCTTTGTCCTCCCATCTGTAGATTAGCTGAACTATTCCCTGGAAGTCATCAGAGAGGTATCTTATGGCCTGGAATGCCACATAGACGCTTTCCACCGGGTGCTTGACGTCCTTCAATTTGGCGACCGCCTTCTTCAAACGCGTACAGAAGATATCCACCGGTTCATCTGGCTCCGGACGTAGGCTGAAGAACTCATCCAGTAAACGCACCAGGTTGGCGCGAGTCGGCGCGTCGAAGTGCGTTTTTAACTTATCCCACGCATCTGCCGGATCGTCGTTAATGTCAATTAACTCTTGGTAATCAGATGAAACATTCTGGAACAGGATTGCTAACTCGCGGTCCTTTCTTCGCATGTGATCTTCATAATCACGGCGTGACGTTTTTTCATCCACCGGTAACGCTGTTCGGTCTACAAATCCGAAACAGCCCTCTCCTTTAAGAGCGAATGAAACTTCATTCCTCCAAGTGACGTAATTGTCTCTAGTTAATGCAGTAATTTTATTTGCCTCCATGGCAAGGTGGCCTTTTGGAACTGAGCTGAACAGACCTTTTGTTTACGCTTTCGTCGACATGCAAATGGCGCCGTCCGCGGCCCCCGTCGACAGGATTCGTTGCTGGAACTCTAACACTTCTAAATTTTTAACGTTGTTATGGGGAGCACTGGCCCATAACCTTTGACGGAAATATGTATCATATCCGTAAGTTATATATTGAAAATTAACGTATAATTAAATTTCTGATGAAGCTGGTGATAGAATAACTATGAGCCACGAAATTCTGGTTCCACAACTTCGTTGAAAATTTAAAACAGAGTGTTGCAGCTATAACAAACGTTAGATAGTAGTTGTAGGAATACAAGTAGCAGTAGAAGTGTTAAATGAGAACAGTTCCAGTTTAAATCAAAATCACTTTTATTGAAGAGTGAATCCATTGTATTTGCTTACAGTATATATCATGAAAACAGGTAAGCCAAATAACTAAAGCATACTATTTACAAAACATGAGCACTACAGCTCATATGAAGGTTTTTCAGTGTAAGTTCCATGCCTAGACACGTTTCTGGTTAACGTATTATTTACACAAGTAAGTGGAATAAAAGCATTTCACACTTACGTGACCACGTGCACTTTCCGATGCCACCACTAGCTGGGCACACGCTATGGCAAAAACTTTAAACTTTCCGGATCAGCACTATAAAGTCCACAACACGGGAAACATGGTCTCCTTAACTGAGAACCATCAAAAACTACTAAGTTTAGTTTAAATATCCGCGTTCACCGATAAACACTTTATCGTAACTTTCGACAACATCGAAACATGACTTTACGAAGATCCGTCTGCCCGATCTAGATCCTTCTAGATCCTTCCATCGATCAGTATATCGATCGAATGACTAACCGGTCTAATGACCAAAGCGATCTCACTTAAAAGCGATCTCCTTTAAAGCGATCTGACTTAAAACCAGAAAA
Source organism: Amaurobius ferox (assembly GCA_951213105.1). NCBI lineage: Eukaryota > Metazoa > Arthropoda > Arachnida > Araneae > Amaurobiidae > Amaurobius > Amaurobius ferox. Next base: position 4,587,892 of record OX578149.1, on the reverse strand, counting down.
GTGTCTAGCCTTTATACCCGAAGATGGGTGCGTTCCGGAACATAACCGTTGCCGGCAACGCCCTCTGGATATGCAAAACAGGATGCGTGAGCGGCGAGAAAGGTGATTTGCATGATCAGCCAAGTTTTGTCCACATCGCGATTCGTTCACGAGAACGGAATAATCATTTTAATAATGACGTCACTCTCCCGCGAAACGAGAATCGCGATGTAAACAAAACCAAGTTTCTAACAATTATGAGTTTTATTTTGGCAATTCTAATTTCGGTAAGCGAATTTTAATTGCTGCCGTTTGTCTAAACTCCGCCCTTTTTCCCGCACGTATAAATACGCGCGCAGAATTTTTCGGTTTCAGTTTTTTGTTGAAATCCCTCATCGTGTGTTAGCGCGTGAAGCGCGTCCTTGTTTTTTCATTGGAACTTATGTTCCACGCGAGATTTTCTATGGAACGTTAAGTTCCTCGCGTACTTTTTTTTAACATTTGTTGTTTTAATTTAAATTATGGTTTTTCAAACTTTTGTCACGTAATTCACGAAGTGACTCACGGAAAGATGTGTTGCAAAAATTTATTACATGTGCTACGAGGAAGAAGCGTCTCATGAAAGTTCGTATGGTAGTTTTAAGAATATCTTAGTGTTCCAGAAGTAGTTGTTAGGCCTCTGCTGATGAATTTTCTCCTGATCCCAAGAAATCCGGTTTAGAAAACCAGTATAGTAAATTCCTGTCATCCCTGTGCAGCTCTATTATTGGAACTTTTCCCCACCTGTCTGATGTCCCAGCCGGGTGAATACAAATGTTTTATTTAAACTCTTAGTTTCTATAATTCTGAATATGATTTCTCAATATTTTTTTTTAAATGTATGATTTAAATTTTATACTGTAAATTTAAAATTCTAAAACTTCATTCTGAGAGCAAATTTCTAAACCTTCATAAATTTATAAGAGCCTGTGTAAATTCTAAAATTTTTTAAATTTAATATTTTTGTTAATGATTTTCTGATGGAATTTAAAATAGATTGTTTTGAATAAAGTTTTTATGCTAATTCCTTAATTCTAACTAAGTTGATGAAATTCTAAAATTTTAATGTCTGTCTAAAATTCTAATGTCTAAAATTCTAATGTTAATTCTTCCTGAGTTGCCTGCCTGTGAGCAGTGTTTTTGTATTTGTTAATTTGAATTAATTTGAAGTTGCAATTTAATAAACTAATTTTCTTTAAACTAATTATTATGTCTTCCTTTATCTCTTTTAAACACAGCAGGTTTTATTCTATCTCTTTCAAACACAACAGATAAAATAAATATATTTTCCAAAACAGAAAAATATTTCTCCTCTCAATGATTTTTCTAAATTACTATGAGTCATTACTAGGCTGCAGCACCGAGACGTAGTGGGGCAGGGAAAGTGAAGAAAGCAATTTGCTTAGCTCCTAATTGTAAACGCAGCCGACCCCTTTGAGAGGTCTGTGTGTTAATGACCTTGTTGCTCGGTTCTGTGCGATACGATATTATTTAGTTATTTATTTGCTATTTATAGTATGCAAATATGGTTTTCTAAACAAAAAGGGCAAAATAAACAGCTGATTTCAAGCTGACATATTCGACGAGAACGAAAACATCGTCAGATATCGGGAGGGAGAGGAGATTCTGAAGACAAAACAGAATACATTGAAGAATGGAATTCGTACTACGAAGTGAGCGTTAATATGAATTTTCAGAATTTTTAAATTTAATTGAACAATCTGTAATAAAATGTTACCATAATGTTTTAAAGTGTTTAATATTAAAAATTACATTGTTTCAGAAAAATGTCTTTTTCAATAATGAGAAAAGGAAATTTTGATAATAAAAATTCCGTATTTAAATAATGATGTATATTTTACGCGAAATAATTTATCGGGAGTTGTGACTTGAATAAGGGGGAGGAGGGATTAACGATAACAATTAATTCACACTCCAACCACGAGCCGATCTACGGCCGTCCATTTAAACTTTCGTTTCATTTCCGGGTTCAGAAAGTCGACCGGAAAAAATACGGTGTTTGCTTATAAAATATAATTCCATAATTCCATATAAATAATTTTACCCTGTTTTAAATCCGCGACTTCGTCAGTCCGGGAAAAAAAAAAAGAAAAAAAGACGAAAATTTGGAAAACGTCCGGATTTTGGATGTCCAGATTTTCGAGGTTGTACTGTACTTTCTTTCTTACTATGAAAAGATTTATGTAAACAATTTTTAAACTATCTATAATTATCCAAAAAAATTCATTGAAATTTTCTGCTTAATGTTCTGTGCTCTTTATCATAATTATGCAACCTGTTTTATTAGCCTTATTTACAAAATATGCATTTAAAAAATATATACCATTTTTTAAATAAGTATTAAATGTAAATGCTTTTGCTGTTAATCTTTGCTAATTATAACTAATGTACATTTTCTTTGATAGGTGGCTGTCCATACGTCTAGAATTTTTAGGATACTGCATTGTGTTCCTCTCCGCCCTCTTTGCAGTGCTCACTAGAGGCACCCTGACTCCAGGTATTGCAGGGCTCTCTGTCAGCTATGCTCTTCAAGTAAGTAACATTTGCAATGCCAAGATTTCTTTATCACACCCTTCATTTGCACACTATCCTAAATGACGTTAAGGAACATAATAAAACTTGCACAATTTTGTGTGTGTGTGTGTGTGAGAGAGAGAGAGAGAAAAGCAGGAAAGATTCCAAAATTGAAGAACTTCATAAAAAGTGTGATCATTATCTGTGGGGAACACATTGTATATATGATACTTACACAAAAATCTCTTAATATTAAAGCCCCATGATCCAAATATATTACCTATCTAAGGTTGTAATAAAATAAAAAATGTCTAAACTTTACTCAATAATACATTTAAGAAGAATTAAACATGAAATTCATCTCCGCCTCATAATGATTTTGTTTTTACATAAATGATTGGAAAATACAGGCAATTATTCCACTCCCAAATAAAGCACTTAATAAAGCTATTAAAATATATTCATTTTCAGAAGAATTTAAAGAGGAAAAGCGCAAAAGAAGAACTAGAAATGAAAGAAATCAATGGCTTTGTCACATGTTAATTCACAGTGGTTGTTAGGATGTAGTTTAGAAAGATTTGATTTGAAAGATGTAAAAGTAAGTTTCATGCACTCGGCTGGACCTTCAAAATGTTTTATCCCCAAAATATTTTATAACCTTAAATTAGACATTTTCTTATTATACCATCCTCAGATATCTTATTAAGCATAGATCCAAACTATCTGTCTGGAAGATTCTACACACTTTCAGAGGCTAAATCTCAAGCAGCAAGAGCCAAACTGCATTATTTTCTAAAGAACAAAAATGCATTGAAACTTTCTAAATAATAAAGAGTTCTAAATAATAAAAGAAAAGAAAAGAAAAAACTAATTTAAAGGAATTTCTAAAATAATAAATTCCCTTTGAGTTTCACAATTGATATAAAGCAGACAATATTTTTCTAAAAAGAGGCATATGCAGTGTATTCTTTACAAATAGATTTTCACTTAGTATATCATATGGCTGCATGAGCATAAAAATTTACACAATTTTAACATTTCTTACTGTTTTAATTGAAAATTTATGTGTGTGAATAAACTAATGTTCATGATCATGTTCTGCTGATAACTTGTGTTACTTTATGATAATATTTAACACTTTTCAAACTTTGTTGCTTCTTTAATGAAAATTCACATTGCAAAATTTTTGACTGTGCAATTATGAAAAATTGTAATTCATTAACTGTTCAAATTCCCATTTTGATATTTGGCATAGGTGCTTAAAAATGTTAAAAGAAATTGTAAAAGGGGGTGGGGGGGAATGACTTGATAAAAAAGGTCTTTTTGGGGTTCAAAGTTTATAGTTTGACCTTGATATATATATATATATAGTCCTTGTCCACGTATATAGCATTATTGCTTGGAATTTGTTTTTCTATTATCGATTCCATATCTTTGATATTTGTTGATTATCTTTAGCTTGTTAACTCTAAATTTGCATTTTTTTCCATTTGCTTGATGATTCGCTCTTTAATACTTCTTTTTATTATGTAGGTTTTATTTAAAGTTAGGATTTTTGAGTTACAACTTCTCTCTGTTCTATCATTGGAATTTCAAACTATTATTATTATTATATATATATATATATGTGTGTGTGTGTTCAGAAAACTTGTTATTGTCACATATTATATTAAAATCCATCTTAAAAGCTTCAAAATGGTACAAAAAGAATTTTCTAAGTGAAGTAAATCTAAAAATATTACTGTTGGTCAAAGAGTAGAAAAATATCCGTAATTCTAAATATTTTTATTCCACAAATTTATATTTTAGATTATATTATCTTTCCCAACCAAACAAATCTACATAGTTTTGAGAAAATCATAGTAGGTCAGGAAAATTGATTGGTTGATTTGATATGGAATGACCCTATAATTAAAACATTTTTTTTAATACAACAATTTATTTAAAAACTAGTGCTGAAAATGCTGAAATTGTGTAAATCCATCGAAAACTCAAGTTGTGATTTTCTACACTATTTCAATATGTTTCCTATACATGTATTATTGTAGGAAAAGTAAAAAATGATATGAGATTGCAAATTCATATACACTAGACAGTACTGTCATGATTGTCCCACAGGAGAGAAATTTCAAAGATGTTTCTGTTTTTATTGGAAAAGGAAGACAATATCTAAAATAAATGGAAAAGAATTTTTTAAGTTAAAATGGAGGACATGTCTTCCATTTAAGCACCTTGTGATAACACTATCCTTAAAACATGTCCATTTTTACTTTCCCTGCAATACATGTACTGTATAGGGATAGTATTGGAATCATACCGAGTTTTCGACGGATCGACATGTTTTGGGACCTCTAGAATACAAAAAAACTATTTTTAGAGTGACATCTGTATGTGTGTCTATGCAATGTATGTATTCACTCAAAATCAAAAACTAATAGACCCAATTTCATGAAATTTGGTAAGCCACTTGTGGGTGATTCTGGTGCCGATTAGTTTTTGGTACGATTTGGGATAAAAGAACCCACCTTTTTTGCGGAATGGCCTGCAGAAATTGCCTGTATCCACTCTATCTAAGAAACTAATAAATTAAATTTCACAAAATTGAATAGATAAGTCACTTGTGAGTTACCCTGATGCTGATTAGATTTTGGTACGATTTGGAAAAAAATAATCTGCCTTTTTTGCAAAATGGCCTGCAAAATTGTCAAAATCTAAAATAAAAACTATGTATGCTGAAATATATCAATTAAATTATTGTTTTATGCGTAATTTTTAACAATGAAAAAAAATAAAGCCAACACTATTACACAGTGACGTACGCAAGGGGGGGTACAGGGTTAAACCCCCTCCCCCCTTGAGCCAAAATATAGTGCCTGGATTTAAGTTACTTTCAAGGTTATTTTTTAGTAATTTTGAAAACTGCCAGTAAAGCTCAAAAAAAAAGAAAATACTGTCATTTTCCCTTGCGCTGGCTCACCTACCCAAGTTGACAATGGAACCTCCAGTTTCTGTGATTGACAGAGCTCTTTTGGAAGACCTCAAAAGTTGGGGGGTGAGGGGTGGAAGGCAACCGGATTCAGATTACTGGAGGAATGTAGCAGTAAAGAATCTGTGAGAGCGGTTGGTGTACGTGCTTATGTCACATGCAGTTTTCGTCACAAAATTTCTGAAAATTCCACGAAATTCTTCAGTACAAAACAGATTGTACTCTCCTCGAAACCAGTATTGTCTGATGTAGTAAGCATCAAACCCAGCTATAAGAAAAAAAGAAACTTTAATTGTTTCATTTTGTTCTTTTGTTATTCAGTTCTGACTCTGACCCCGCAAGCTGGTGCTTTTTATTCAAGCTTCGAATTTTCGTCAGTAAATCACAAATTGTGCTCGTTAAATCAGTGGCATTGATATTTGAATTCTATTTTTAAATTATAATCTAAAGTTACTGTATACTGCTCGGTATGTCTAAATGATCACATACTTCAATTTTACATTTCTTTGGTAAAAAACCACATGTAAATGACTCTCGCATGAGTAGTGCAAATGCAGACATAATGCCATCCATCCCAAGTGCTTCTTCTTTCACTCAGCACGAATGTGGTACTTTTATTGACGATTTCTCCGGTTCTGTTAGTGAAGTTGCCCCTAGTTCAACACTCAGGATCGAATAACGGTGCAAAGCTATATGTGTCATCTAAACCCGACGAATGTGAAACGATCCTGAATGCCTCTCAAAGATTTACTAAAGCACACCCATATGATATTGGATTGTTTGTAGCGTAAGATATATCGAATGATAAAAAACTGGACATACTCAACAATGTCTGGGAATCCAATTCAGGATTTGCTTTTCCAACAAAAGGAAAAAGAAATTTGCGATTCCAGTGTAAATGGCTTTATCGGTGGAAATGACTTGCTTATTCAGACTTTCTGGATGGAGCCTTTTGCAAATTTTGTGCACTTTTTGCCCCTAATGATGGTGCCGGATCTGGTAAGCAGCCCTTAGGTCAGTTATGTAAAGCTAAATTTGATAACTGGAAAGATGCCGTCGAGCAATTTTCCCAGCATGAAAAGTGTCACTATCATAAGCAATCAATAGAGATTGCTGGAACTTTGAGTGACATTACGTGTGGAAAGAAAAAGTCTGTGGAAAAGCAATTAGATACTGCGGCAGTGAGAAAAAAAATTAGAAAACAGAAAAAATGTCATACCAATCATTGAAACAGTTTTGTTTTGTCGAGAGCAAAGACTCACGTTCAGAGGACACAGGGATTCAGGGAGAATTGCAGTGACTGAAAAACCAGATGAGAATGACAGAAACTTACGAGCACTGCTTAGTTTCCGAAGTAAGTATGACCCCATTCTGAAACAAATGTTGGAATACAGCGGTGGAAATTTGCAGTATATCAGCCCCCGAATCCAGAATGAAGTAATTGAAGCCTGTAATAATTTGATACTCGCAAGTTTGTTTGTGAAATAAATGATTCAACTTTCTTTGCCATCCTCGCCGAAACAACTGACATAGCAGGTGTAGAACATTTATCGCTATGCGTTCGTTATATCGACAGAGAAAAATTCGCTATGAAAGAATTTTTTTTGCAATTCATTCCTATCCATGATGTAATGGGTAAAGGAATTGCAACAACAATAATAAACAAGCTGCAATCATTAAATGTGGAGATCAAGAAGTTGTGTGGCCAAGGTTACGATGGAGCAGCCTCAATGAGCGTAAGACTAAATGGTGTGCAAGCCAATGTGAGGGAAGTGATTCCATCCGCCCTTTATGTACACTGCTCTGCCCACAGCCTCACCTTGGCAGTATCAAAAGCATGTGAGGTCACAGCAATAAGAAATTGCATGGGGACTATAGCAACCTTGTATGAATTCCTGAATACTCCAAAAAGACAACATGTACTCATGACCGTAATAAATGATATGAAAACATCTACTTCACTACGAGAAAAACTAAAACATCTCTGTGCAACCCGATGGTTGGAAAGGTATGACTCTGTAACAGCAGTAATAGAGCTTTATGATCCAGTTGTTGAAACACTCTAAAAAATATCAGACTGGATAGATAAGGATTCGTCAGCACAAGCCAATTCTCTGCTGTGCACGGTAACAAATAGCCAGTTTGTGATTTCACTCTTTTGCATTCACAAGGTGTTCTCCTTAACTGTGCATTTGTGTAGATTTCTGCAGAAGTCGACGATTGACTTACGGGAAGCAGTGAACCTGGCGGAAGACATTAGTAGTGAAATAAAATCTTTGTGCGAAAATGCCTATGGCGAATTCTCTAAAATATTTATTTCTGCCTCGGAAACCTTAGAGAAGTTAGGATTATCCATTCCAATTCCTCGTGTGGCTGGAAGACAAACAAATCACGTCAACGTATCAGCAGCGACACCAGAAACATATTTCCGTATCAGCATTTTCATTCCGTTTCTCGATTCTTTCTTGTCTCAGCTGGATTTACTCTTCCTAGTCCCAGCTGGATTTACTCTTCCTAACACACCGAGAAATTTTAAAAGGATTCCAGTGCATTCTACCAACTGATCCTTCAATTTTGCAACCTTCACAGCTTGAAGCGTTCGCATCGTTCATGCAATTTTATGCTTATGACTTGGACGGTTGCCAGGAAAACTTAAATTCTGAGCTAACACTGTGGTATAAAAGAATTATGAAAGCAGGGGACATGATAAAGTTAGACCCCCAAAAACTGCTATAGAAGGTCTGGCTATATGCAACCAAAATATTATGCCTAATATATTTAAACTTCTGGAAATATTAGCCGTCCTTCCAGTTCCTACTTGCACAAGTGAAAGATCATTCTCAACCCTTCGCCGTCTTAAGACGTACCTATGCAATTCCATTGGAAGTACAAGAATGAATGGTCTAGCTCTTATGAACATTTACAGGAATCAACCCCAACTGCAGAAGACGTATTAAATGAACTTGCAAAGAATCCTCATCGACTGGACATTACCTTATAACCTGTGAAGTGCGCAGTGACAAATCCATGCATTGACTCATAAGTATTGAGAATTAACTCTTTCACACACATAATCTATTAGAACTAAAAAAATAACTTTTATATTTTTCTGATGTTATACATATAATTTACAGATATGAATATATGTTAGTTTTCTCCTTTGATCACCTGGTGGGTGAGTTTATTTTATGTTATTTTCTAATACCTATGCCTTGGGCTTCTTATTGCAAATACTTGTATGTAGTATATTCTTAACACCAAAAGAGTTTTTATATAAATAAAGAATAAATTTACCGTTTGTATATACTGTACTGGCGTCAGATCAACATGCATTGCCAATGCCCAATGGGAAATGCCCGAACGGATTTACGAGTATAATTCGAATAAGCGATTTATTATAAAAGAATTACACACACAAACATATATATATATATATATATATATATATATATATATATATATATATATATATATATACGACTTTCAAACTATTATATATATATATATCATGACGTCACTGGGGAAAAACTATCTCAAGGTCTATCAAAGAAATCCTGGGTACACCACTGCCATTACAGGACTAGCTGTTCTCAAGATATTTTAGTTTTTTGCATTTTTTCTATGCCATCTTTGAAAATAAGTCCAGTTACCAAATGAGAACGAAAATTGAATCAAAAGTGCAAATTCAGTATCATTTTAAATATTTATAGGTGTTATTTTGTGCAGTTAAATTCAATATAATGAATTATTGAAGAAATAAAGTGAACGTGAAGTGAAGTAATGAGTCTGCAGGGAAAGTCATGTGCTGCCCACATCAGATTTTTGGCATTATGAGCATATCTGTTCCCCCTTGTCTAGCCAATCACCTTTCTAAGAATACTAAAAGAATTGAGTTTCTGTGATGTAGAATGTAATAACTTCTAGCGCTTCTACTGAATGTAATAAATACGACCATGGTTAGCATTTTAAACTATCTTATATCTATCTTTTAGACTATCTATCAATGACCCCTTGAATGTCAATGACCCCTGTCACCCCCTGCAACCCTTGAATTTTGGGAAATTAGTTTTTAATGATAAGTTAAACTAAAAATGTCCATGATTTATCATCTTTTTTGTCTTTCAGATAACTGGCATCTTGAATATGTTGGTTCGAGCAACTGCTGATGTTGAAACAAACATAGTTTCTGTGGAAAGGTGCATGGAATACACAAAAACTCCTACTGAGGTAACATTGCATGTATAGAGGTGATTGTGGGTCATTCCACAGAATTTCAAAACATTTTTATTTTTTTTAATTGCTTTGTTTAATTTTGTTTCTTTTCATACTTTATATAATGTGACCTCTGCATGTGAAAAGTTAAAAACCATTTAATTTTTTTTTTCTTTAAACTGCAGGGTGTCAAAAAAGTACAATTTAACAAAACACAGGATTTGCAAAATTACTTGTATTTTAGTAACAAATAAATATATTTGAAATATATAAACATGTTTAAAATCTGCACATCCTGTAGAATCAGGTAAAGTAAGTTTTATAGCTTCAAGATTATGACCACAGAAATCAGTGTTATATAAAAATAATTAAAATATTGCTAAAATTACGAGTTTTGGGATTTTTTCCCAATTTTTTTGTTATTTCATTTTCTTTTTTAATATACAAAAGCTTACATATTAAAATTTTCAAAAACAAGCTTTTGCGGTTGTTCACACAAAGGGTGAGGAGATATAGAGAGAAAATTTTACAGTGCAACACACCTGTATATATGCATGTATGTATGTATGTATGTTAGCTTGAAAATTTCATTCTGTTATTTCAATCCCTGTTGAGATATAGTGCCTTGAATCTATGAAGAATCCTTGGAAGGGGTATTACGCCTTCAGTTGCAGCAAGAGTTAACCTTTTCCCCTTATTCTGCGTGGCTAGACTATCAAATTTTTCCTCATCAGATGTCTTATTTTTTTTACAGGGTTGTGCTTAAGTAATTTATAATCTGAAAACAACAGAGACTTATTGCAATCCCTCCATATACAGCACATATTTTAACACATAAAGAATCAATTTTTATCTATTTCATTGAAAAAAAGTTGCACTGTAACTTATTTCTGTAATGATTTTAAGAGATATTATCCTTTTTTTTTTTTTTTTTTAAATTATTGCCTGTCATTATCATTTCTTGTTGAGAAAAGTTCTAAAATTGCAGCACTTGTTTCTGGTTTTATGTTACGTGCTCAACTAGTGGATGTTGATAAATCCGAAGGAGACAAAATCTTTAAAATGTTTTTGCATTCAACCCATACACAGCCATTTTTTGAAATCTTGAAACTGGAAAAATGAAAAAAAATGGATTTTAAAATCTCTGTTAGTATGGGAAACATTCGGATAATACAACAAAGCTAACCATTCTCTTACCACCTTATCTTTCTAAAAATTCTGTATTTTCAGCTCTTCTTTTTTTCCTTTGTGATTTTTATCTTTCATTCACAGTATCGTGCCTTTTGTTTTCTTGTCTTCGAAACTTGTTGACCATTTATATTTGTGTTTATGCTTACGGAGTTTTATATTATCGAGTCATTATTACAGCAACTTTTGAGTGTTTTATTTGTAATTCTATGTATTTTCCAGATTCCATGCTTAACTGCATCAGATACCTGTCTAAATCCTTGTATGTGCTTAACAATGTTCTAGTGCTACCATCTATTGTCCAATATAAAAAATTAATTTCATATCAACAGTACCTATTGAAAGTACCTATCGATTCTTCCTAGATTTAAGGCACTGTATCTCACCAAGGAGTTGCAATAACAGAATGAAATTTTCCGGTTATCAACAACATCATGCATAGAGATGTTGCCCTGTTAAATTTTATTAATATACCTCCTCTTTTTACTTGTGAATGACTCGGAAGTTTGTTTTGAAAATTTTTCAATATTTAAGATCATGTAAGGAAGGAAATGAAATAGCAGCTTGAAAAAAATTTTAGTGACACCTTAGCCATAAAAAAAATTGAATTGTTATTTATTTTCCTTTATAGGGGGTACAAATTCAAAAACTGGTCATTTTAGTAATTTTTTCATTACTTTTAGATAATTCTGAATTTTTTGCTCATTGACCTAAAATTATAAAACTTACTTTATCGGATTGTATAAGATGTTCATATTTTAAATCTTTTTACATATTACAAATATCTTTATTGGTTAAAGCAATTTCGTAAACTCTATTTTTGTGAAATTGCACTTTTCATCACCCTAAAGTTTGAAAATAGTTTTTACTTCTCATATATATAGATTTCAATATATAAAATAGGGTAGGGATCAGAAATAGTCAAGCAGCCACCATTTATTGAAATTCTGTAGACTCTTAGTACAGGTCTTGGAATAGTTTACCTTTTCAATTAAAAGCTGCTTTTCATCTAAAATGAAAATTCTTATTCATTTTACATAAGTGTAGTAATATATTATATTTTGTAAAAAGTTTTAATTTTAAAGCCTTTCCAAAATTCTAGATGTGCACTAATTAGTACACAAAATCGGTTCTTGTAGTTATTCTACCAAAAGCTTGCATTAAATTCCTATTGCCCCACTGGTCTCATTTTTTGTCATCAAATTTGAATTTTTTTTTCATCCATTTTACTCACTAATTAAACTCTGCATACTTGAGTATTATGCCATCAGTACATTTCAAAAGTGGACACTATTTTGTATTTCTTTTTCTTCAAGTCCAATGCTACTTGGTTACCATGGAAACAAAATAGTGGGTTTAATAAGTCAAAACAAATTATAAAATACAGATTTAAATGCATTAAAATAATTAATTTAACATGTCAAAATAAATTATACATATAGAGGTGGTGGGAAAAAAGCACATAAGTCAAAAATTATGATTTTTCTTTTATAACATATCCTGTAAAAAAAATGTATGGCCTATACTGAGTCAGTTGGACTTCCAGGATGTTAATATGAAAAAAAAATCATTAACAACCAATTAGATTTTGCATCAGTGGGGGAAAACTACATAAGTCATGAAAAGTGATTATTCTCTATAGATGCCAGATAGGGAAAGGCACATAAGCCAAGAAGTGATTATTTCCCGCTATATTTGTGCAGTTGTTAAATTGTTAAAAAACATAACTAGCAAGAAAGATCAATCATGCATAAAGCATTGATTATGAAACACTTTCCAACTACAATGCAATTTTATTTAAACATCTCTAAAATGTGATACATTGAGTGGTGATATTTTTAAATTATCGCAATACTACAATAATTTATTATATTTGAAAACTTGATCAAAAACAAATAAACTTTCTTCAAATAACGTCATGGAAATATAAATCACCTGGCTCTCTATATAAAATCAGTGAATATTTCATTCATTAGTGTTTTTCCATTCCTTTCATTCAGCGATGATATTTTCAAAATTATCACAATACTATAATAATTTATTTTACTTAAAAACTTAAAACCATGAAGGTAAAAGTACTTTCTAACTCCATGCTTAAAACTTCATCGAAAATGCCAATACTATAGAATTGTCTGTTTCTCTATGTAAAATCAATGAATGTTTCATTTATATCAGCTATATTGCAGACTCCAGAGATAAATTATTTTGGGTTAAAGAATTTCAGCAATTCTTATACAACTCATCTTACAGCTAGATGTGTTTGCATTCTCCATACAATTAGGCTTCATTATAGAAATATACAAGTTTGATGATCATTTAAACTCAAAAATATTGTAATTGCTTTGGCGCAGTATATAGATACATGGGAAAAAAATAAAAATTAAAGGTGTTTTAGGATGGATGCAACACTAAATATAAATTAAAAAGAACTTTAAAAATCATGATTTTGATGCAAGATGGATGCCATATTTTATTTTGAAGTGGATCACTTGATCTCTTCATATAATATGGGTGCAATTATTATTTTATTTTTTATTTAAAAAATCACCAAACATATTTTGCTTAAATTTTTTTTATATATTTTATGGAATAATTTGAATATTTCCTAAAACTTTCAAAATAATTGGTGAATTTTAAATTCGCTTGAAAAATGAGGTCCCGTAGGGTTCAATGAATTTCATTTTTTCAACCCAGGTTCAATCCAAAACTAATTGGGTAATATTATTCATTTACATTCCCATAGGTTCCACAAACCGTCTGAACAACATACTAAAATTTCATTTTGATAAAGTCATTTTTATGGCCGTTATTGTGCGAACGGACAGACAGACAGGATGACCAAAGTCATAAACACTTTTCAACTATATTGTAAGGTGTTAAAAATGCTGCAGCCCCCCACCCCACCTCTCCCCCAGGTTGACCATGACCCTCGAAATTTTATTTATTGTGTTCGCTTTGATTGAGCCAATTTTATAGATTCTAAGTGGAAATGTACTAAACTGAATCCACAAATTCTGAACAAGATCATCATTTATTTTTGTTGAATTTGCTTTTTCTTTACCTTGGTTGCCAAGACACTTGTTTCAGCTCTGAATTTAGTCTCAAATTTTAAATAAATATTGAGATGTAATATTGAGATTTTAAAAAAAAATATTTTAGGATAAGCACTCTATTTAATAATGTATACTGATCAACACCAAAAAAACTGTTCTGGATTTTATACATTCGTTAAAACGTATTCAAATGCTTGATTTTATTGGACATTATATTTTAAACTAACTAATAATAATAAATATTATTATAATTGATATTTATTAAATGATTTGTGAGTAAGAATTTACTAATGTTGATGTTGTAGATGTAGATGTCTTCTTTCAATGTAATCAATGTCTATATATGTGTGTTTATTCTCGTATTTTTATTATATGTAAAAACACAGAGGGCGGAAAATTTACTGTCAATTATTTCATAATCAGATAAAAAATCTATTCTACCCGAAGGTATATGTAAATGAAAATTTCTCAAAATGAATTTGTCTTTTAAGTCTCTAAAAGTTGATATATACCATTCATCTGATATTTTCAAGATGAAATTTAAAATATTGTGTTACGAAATCCCCAAAAAGAGATGTTTGCCGTGAAGAAGCTAAAAGTACTTATTCTGAAAAAAGGAAAGGCAAGGAGCTGACTTAAATAATGCCCAAATATGAAATGCAGCAATGCTTGCCTATACCAAAGTTGGAATCAACTGTTGCTTTTTAATTTTAACACTTTACAACATAGTTAAAAAGTGTTTATGACTTTGTTTATTCTGTCTGTCTGTCTGTCTATCTGTCTGTCCTTTAGCACCATAACTGCCGTAAAAATAACTTTATCAAAGTGAAATTTTAGTATGTTGTTCAGATGGTCTGTGGGACCTATGGGAATATGAATGAATTATATCACGCAATTAGTTTTGGATTGAACCCGGGTTGAAGAAATGAAATACGTTGAACCCTATGGGACCTAATTTTTCAAACATTTTTTAAGTGGATTTAAAATTTACAAATTGCTTCAAAAGTTTAAAGAAATATTCAAATTGTCCTATAAAATATATAAAAAAAAATTCAGCAAAATATATTCAGTAGTTTTTAAATAAAAATTAAAATAATAATTACATCCTTTATATGAAGAGATCACGTGATCATTATATGAAGAGATCACGTGATCATTATATGAAGAGATCACGTGACCAACTTCAAAATAAAATAGGGCATCCATCTTGTGTCAAAATTGTGATTTTTAAAATTCTTTTTAATTCATATTGAGTGTTGTATCCGTCCTAAAACCACTTTATTTTTGCTTAAATTCTGTGCATCTATATCCTGAAACAACGCAATTACAATATAGTTGAGTTTAAATGATCATCCAACTTTGATTATTTCTACAACGAAGCCTACTTTTCACTTATGGAGGATGTAAATACCAAAAGATGTAGAATGAGTTGTATAAGAATTGCTGCATTTCTTTAACGCAAAATTATTTAGTCTATGGAGTCTGCAATATAGCTGATATGAATGAAACAATCATTGATTTCACAGAGAAGCAAACTATTTTTTGATGAAGTTTTGAACATGAAGTTAAATTACTTGTACCTCCATGATTTTAAGTTTTAAATAAAATTAATTATTATAGTATTTTGATGAATGAAATGAATGGAAAAAATTTTATGAGTGAAATGCTGCTTTTATTTAAAGAGCCAGCCGATTTATATTTCGATGACATCATTTGAAAACATTTGTTTTTGATGAAGTTTTCAAATATAATAAATTATTGTACTATTATGATAATTTTAAAAATATTACCGAGGAATGTATCGCATTTTAGAGATGTTTAAATCAGGCAAGTTAAATTTCAATGCCGTCATTTGAATGAAGTTCATTTTTCTCGATGAAGTTTTAAGTTTTCAAATATAATAAATTAATGTAGTATTGTGATAATTTTAAAAATATAACCGAAGAATGTATCGCATTTTAGAGATGTTTAAATAAAATTGCATTGAAGTTGGAAAGTATTTCATAATCAATGCTTTATGCATGATTGATATTTCTTGTTATAATTTATGCGATTTGACTATCTGTGAGAATGTGGCTGGAAATTATCCACATTATATGTGGCATGGAGCCACATCCGGCCGTGGAGCCCACCAAATTTGCTCTTGACTAATGAAACATGAAAATCATTTCCCTCAATATTTTACATGTTGTATTTTATTCTGACACTTGTGGGGGGTCAAAATACAATTTCTTACGTTGCAACAATGTTCTCAGCCCAATTTGCAAATGAAACATTGATCATAAATTTATGACACCAGGCCATAGTCACATGAAAGTTGGCATGGATCATGTAATAGAAAATTATAGAAAAATGGAAGAAATTAGTAATATTTTAATTCATCACCTCCATGAGTGGTTGCAACTTGTCAGGTCAAAAAGTAACACATTTGCAGCTCTGGAAATGAAAGAAAATTTTCAATATGTTACGAGATCCTTTGCTTTCAAGAAAGAAATACACATATGTCAAGGTCCCCTCCCAGTCACCCAACCTGCTACCTTAGGTCATACCTTAGGGTGAGTCGGGTGACCTAGATCTTCAACATATGTCAAGGTTTTGGGTAGAATGATGTTCAGTGACTGAAATACTCTTATGGTTATTTTGGAACTGTAGACAACAAATTGTCACTTGACATAAATGAGCCACTTAAAAATCTCTAAAAATAGGTTCCTCTGACCGCAATTAAACCAACCAGAAAGATCAGATATCTCTTCTGCCTTTGATACCGTCTATTTTTCATCCATTCTATGCCCTACTTCTGGCTTCAAATGAACCAAGTATTGATCCTAATTAGGGTTGCACCGAATATTCGGTTGGTGTTCGGTATACTGCCTATTCGGCAGTCAAACTGAATATTCGGTTCGGCCGAATACTTTAATATTCAGCCGAACCGAATAGTAAGAAAAATTTTAAATATTCGATAATTGGTAAAGCACATTTTTTTATACAATGAATGAAAGTTATAGTATCATAGTTCAAAATTAATTCAAATTGTTACTTACCAATATTATCGTATTTAAAATAATTTTAATGTAAAAGTAAACAATCTGATATTAAATTTTGTTGTTTTTTCAATTTTTGTTAAATCTTATCATACCTTAACCTTACTAACTCGTTTAAATATGAAACAGTAACCAGAAAATAAAACTCATAATATTACGTGTTCAAAAATATAACAGTTAATTTTTTATAAAATATGCAGCTAAAAAAAATCAATTATCATTTCACCAATATTAAAAAAAGGTGAAGGTGATTAATATATAAAAAAAAAGCACTTTGATGAATATTCAATTTTGCAGTATTTTAATTTCGATAGAGATAGAGAAGATACTGAGGATGCCATAGGTGTTCCTTTGTATCCATTAAAATGTGTCAAGTAAGATAACCAAAGAATTTCTCTCTGTGTGTGTAGTCAACCCTTCTAATTTCATGATTTCTGATGAGAAGATTACTTTGTTGAGTCTTTTGTCACAGGGTGTAACTGTTTAGTTATCTATCAGTATCTACTCTCTTGTAGTTTGTTGTGACAACTTAAAAAAGAATGGCTAGACATTCTGGCAAAGTATCCTTTGCACTTTAAAAAGAAAAATGATTTGACAATGTTTGAATTTGACTGCTCAGTTTCAATTTTGATAAAATTATTTATTAGTTACATTACAAAAGAGACTAAGATAGCAAAAATTCACTTGAATAAATTGTAATTCTAATTTGTAATGATATTTTAAGTAACTTGGGTTTGTATTTGTATGTAAGGTAAATGCAAGATTCTCTATAACATAACATGAAGCCATGATTATCACATATCAGGAATTAACTATCAATTATCAATTTATGCAGATAAACATAAAACAAATTAAATACTATATTAATTTGCTTTTGAAATGATGTATTTCATTTTTTATTTATTTTAAATTAATAATTATACTTAATGTAAATGCAAATAAATTTAGGATGTTAAATGTAAATGCATTTAAAAAAGGCACAAAATAGAAACATTTTCTATTTTAAATTGGCATAAAATAGAAATATTACCTTTAAAAAAATTTAACTGAATATTCGGTATTCGGCAAAAGATGGTATTCGGTGCAACCCTAATCCTAATACAATTGAAATTGAACTATAAACTATAATTTAAATTTTTTTCATCTAGTTTTTGAGTTTTATATGTTTATGTAAATTTAAAATTAGCTAATTAGTTTATAAAAAAAGATGTGTTAACTTTTAATTTTATTTTTACATAATTTTGAGATAAATCTGTTGAAACAGTATTTTGGCATTTTTCATGCTTTTCAATGTTTTTAATTAATGTAGCCTTAATAAAATATTAAATAATAATAAAAGCAATTTTGAATCAATGAATCACTTTTGTATGTATTTGCAAAAACATATGTTATAATTTAATTGAAGAATAACTGAAATCAGGAATAATAACGTATGTCTCCATGAGTGAACATATCTGTCATAATTTTGTTTCGGGAATAACCACTTAAGTCAGCGTTGACCTGGAAAATCATTTCCTAAAATAATCATTCAATACCATGCTTATTTAGCTTACAAAGGTCTAACAAACTCAACAAGAATTAAATATACATTTTGAAGAAATTGCTGCCCTGAAAATGTCCTAATTTTCACACTTAGCGTGTTCCAGTTGTGGCGGGGATCACCCCGCTAACTTTCAATACTGCCCTCAAAATCAATGGAATCATAGAAAGTTCCAGGACCCCAAACTCCAAAACTACGCCCCCCCCCCCCCCCCCCGCCCCAAAACCTAAGTGAGAAAAACTTCCCCCTTTCTTTCCACTAAAACTGCCCCTGTTCAGGAAGTGCTTGCAGATACCGAGACAATCTCAGGAAATTCTGAAAAGCATTCTGCCCAGGCACAACCTGAAACAACTAAAGATCCACAACATTAAACCACTATTGCTTTTTATGAATACCTAAAATTCTTAAAAAAAAAATAATAATAATCAAAAATAATAAAAATCTTCTAAATTCTTAAGAAATTAAAAACCATTTTAATATTACCGATATCCAAAGCCTCCTTAGAGATCTCACGACCATACTAAAATCTGAAGAAGACCCACTACAAAAAACTTTTAGCATTCTTAAAATGCTCTCAAATCTAAAACCCCCCAAATCCCCCAAAATTAGGCTGGAAGCAAGGCAAGTTTCCAGATGGCTACCTTGGCTCATACCTGCTGCTGGACAATTTCCTGCAGCTCAAGAACTTGAAAAGGCCTGCTCCTTCCTGAAGCAAGCTCGGATACCAATACCCCACCCACTTGTGGACTTCCTTACATGCACGCAAATCATGTCAAAGGTGCAGGAATCTCAATCCTACAACTTGAAGATTATAGCACTTTCATGCCAGGCGCCTCATATTCTCCCGACCACGTACTATGCCAATTTTCAACCATTGATATATCATTATCCTTGTCTATGACTAAGTACTTCCCCCCCCCCCTCCACAGCTCTAGATATATTACTTTAAATTTTGAAAGTTTAGTACACTTCGCTTAGTACACTTAGTCAATATGTATAAATAATAATTAAACAATGGTGTCACATACTGAAATAGCATCATGAGAAGTGCATGAATCAAATTAACAATATATGTGTGTGAACATAGCACCCCCAATCCCCCTGGGAACATAGCAACATGACATGTTCCAATTTTAAATTCATCTAATATACACTACATGACAGTGAAAATGCGACACCAAGGAGTGGGCAGAAAGTGATGAAAATCGGCAAACATAGACAGACAGCAATGAATAATAAGTGTTGTTTATTGCAATATGATACACCTATACACTGAATGATAACACCGTCTGATCAGTAGGTTGTAGGACCACCGGAACAGCAATACAGGCAGCAATACATCTAGGTACAGAGTCATTGAGCATGCGGATGGTCTCTTGGAGTATGGCTGTCCATTCTCTGTCAACCATTTGCCAGAGTTTATCTTCTAAACACGGCGGTGGCAGCGCACGCAAGCGACGTCCAATCACACATCCCAGACGTGTTCGATTGGTGAGAGATCAGGGGAGACTGGTGGCCAGGGAAGCACCTAGGTACCTTGCAGGGCATGTTGGCAGATGTGTGCCATGTGTGGTCCGGCATTATCCTGCTAGTTAATGGCATTGAGCATCCCCTGAAGGAAGGGTAGTGTTACCGGTCACAGCACGTCATCCATGTATTGTTGGGCCATTATAGTACCCTCAATATGTACCAGAGGTGGCCTGCTATCATAGGCAATGGCACTCCAAACCATGATGCCATGTTATCGCGAGCGAAAAGTCTGGCGTGTAAACTTTCCACATATGTAGCAGAGTTTAAGCAGAGGAAAATAAATACAGAGTCATTTCTTAGAAAAATAGAATCAGTGTTTATTCAAAAACGGCAGAGTCTTGCATAGTTGAACAGGCTTGCTGCGATATCAACATGCAGCTAGAACATATTTACAGACTTTGAAATTGAGAGAATATGGCTAGGAAGTTCATTTTGGAAAACATCAATAAACATTGCTTTCCTCTGTATGTTGTTCGACTTCCACCTATTTTTAGGTCACATACCTGAATATGAGGAAACTTAACACATTTGTAGATGACTAAATTAGCACATGAACGGTTAAAAATAGTAAAGCACCGGGTAAAAAGTTCAATCGTGATCAGTACCATCACTCACTTAAACTAACGTTGAAGTGTAACTTATTACCATTATAATTGCCTTTTAACTAAGACAAAACATCTTTACAAACCGTCATTAACCACTTTGATTACATCGGCAGAAGATAGACTACTTCGTCATGATCAACAAGATCATCAGGCATCAGCTCAATACCGAGCTCTATCATAATACAATCCATTATAACAATACTAGTGCAATACTACATTATTGCAATACTGATGCAATACAATACAACAATACTATACAAAATGCCATACTGATGTTTCCAAACTAAACCTCTTATATAGACCGGGATCGACACCTACCGGAATGATTTCCGAGGTCCGCCCCTAAATATGCAAATAAGTTTGTGTATGCATCAGATATTCAAATTTGCATGAAGACTTCTGCTGAAAGAATGCCGTGAATCACTCCCGAGAATGAGATAGGTAAATCAAAAATAATTTGTGTTTTTGAACATTGCTATAAAATAGTGAATCACGATTTTTTTGTTTACATTCTTCCAGCAGGATTGGACCTGTCACCACTTCGGCACCAGACTCATACATGGCGACTGTCATTGCTAAAGCAGAAGCGTGACTCGTCTGAGAACATGACCTTGTGCCATTCTGCCATCCACGTGGCTCTATCCCGACACCATTGCAAACAGAGGCGTCTGTGCTGTTGGGTCAATGGTAGCCTTCTTAATGGGCACCATGAGTGCAGGTCCACCGTCGACCAATCGGCGGATAATGGTCTTGGTCGATATGGGAGCATCAAGGGTGTCCTGCACATGCTGCAAAAGGGTGACGGAAGTGGCGTGCGGGGCCACCAACACTTGCCAGCAGATGCATCAGTCCATGCTTACTGACTTCGCTCTAGCCATACCAGCACCCCTCAAACGTGCCACATTCCCTTGTTTCAACCATCTTCGACACAGCCGGTGCATGGTGGATGCGTTTAGGTTGCTGTCTGCTGAGATTTTATGTATGGACCAACCTGTCTTTCTGAGTCCAAACACCATACCCCTCGTGAAATCGTCTGTCTGCTGGAACTGCCTCGGTTGGCGATGGCCTAGCATTCTCTGCTACTACATGTTTCCTCTGAAACAAAAAAAAATTGCAAAATGATTTCCCTGGCAGACAGAGTGGCACGACTGTTGCCTATTCTGCAGGTTCTTTCCCTTATATCTCACGCAACGTGTGCAGGACAGCTGTGCATTTTACATCATTTACATAACTCGGTGCGCTGCATCTACCTTGCAATTTGCATATTTTTCTGCCCACTCCTTCGTGGTGTCTTATTTTTACTGCCATGTAGTGTATTTAAAGTAACATTTTGAGTAATATTTCCCTCTCCCCCCCCCCCCCCCCCCCTCATTTTGACATTAAACTTTGAACTGAAATAAACATGTAAAACTGTAAATGTTTAAAGCAAACTGAAAAGAGTGTTCAAAATATAACAAAATCTCTCATTAAAAGGCTATTAGTGAATTGTGAGTGAATAATTACATTGCAGCTTATTTTATAAAACTATCGGTTGAATTCAGTTCCAGTTCGCAGCGTGACCTATCAATCTACTATGCTCTTTTCACTCATTTGATCCTATCTCAGCTTCTAATTATATAGGACTTTGGTTTAAGGAATATACTTTTTAGCTTGAGTTAACGAAGGCTATGTGCCCAGATTACATGTGTCCTGCACACTTTTTCAGGGCTTATTATGCCCACATGACAGGCAAAACATGCTTAGGTACTTATTTTGAATTTATTAGACCTGTAGAGCAAGTTATTTCTTGCTCTAAGTCGGCATACTGTTAAAGCATTATTTAGTTTTTGAAAATTCCCTGTGTGTTCCAGTATCATTTTAATCGGAAGTTTGCATCTTACATCCCAAGCAATGTCGGGTATTCGTGCTAACTGATAATAATCATTTTGGAATATTAATATATTTTATTTTATAGCTCATTAATTGTTCATAACTGGTAGCATATGTTTACCATGATGTGTCCTTAAAAAAAGTCAACAATGAGAAAAGGATTGATAGAAGTCCTTTAAAAGGGTGCATGGTACTTGAAATTTACATTGTGTATTCAATCAGTTGTCGGAAGTAGCAAAACTACAGTAGTCACTACTTTTTCTAGTAATTTGTAGTGTAACATGCTACTTTTAAAGAAAAGTAGTGTGGCCAGTAGCGCGATACAATAAATCACTAGTTTGTATCGAGTTTTGACGCTACTTTTAAAGTTACTTCAGTAAACAAACAAGGTGCTATTTTACATATCACGTGATCACCCCTTCTTCCTTTGTACGAAATTTGGTGTTCTGTGCAACGATGCACGATTTGCAAAGTACCAAGAGCTTTGGAACAAATAAAAAATGTGGATTGTTTCAGCTGACAAGATATCTTCAGAGATAATTGCCCATTTCTTAATACTGAATAAGACAAGATGGAACTCAATGCATTCTGCCGTCAAACGCATATGCCGGTTCCTGAAAGAGAGCAAGGAGAAACTATGCAAGATTTTCAATGCTGCAGGGCTATTGCCTCATGAAATTAATTTTTTGTTATGTCCCATAAGATTCTGTTTATCTGATTGCAATTTTGAGATGCAAATACTACTAAAAACGAGCAAACATTTTTTAAATAAATAGTTTTTATTTTATTTTATACTATTGTTTTATTTTATTGTTTTCAAAAATGAGTAAAAACATAAATATTGATAAGCTGATCAGTAAATTTCACTTATTCACAATCAGTATGTTAAATTTCTACAGTATATCCATATCCTCAATTTTTGGTGTAAATTGAAGCTGTGGCAAAATTTGTGTTATAAAAGTAGTTAAGTAATGACTACATTTAAAAAATAGTTTGTAATCACTACTTTTTAGAAATAGTAGTTGTAGTTAATTGCATTTGTCATAAAGTAGTTGTAGTTCACTACAAAAAAAAGTAGTTTTTCCAACCACTGTATTTAATGTAGTTTTTTCAAGTATGTATTTCATATTTTAAGCATAATAGAAAAAAATATTCTGGTATTGCAGGCTGAGTGGGAAAAGGATGATACGAAACCTGATGCATCGTGGCCCAAGGAAGGTCAGATAAATTTCAATGAGTATGCCACCCGATACAGGGAGGGCCTGGATCTTGTGCTGAGAGGGATCAGTTGCAACATTAGCCCTAAAGAGAGGGTAAGTATTTTCAAAATAATGTTTCTCAATGGCACATCACGATTGAAACACCATAAAATTTTCAAACTTAAGCAACAATAGTTAGTGCTTCAGAGGGTAGGCTTGATAGGGTACAGCTGTCTATTGCACTGCTTTTCAAAAGGGTGCATTTGTTGGAAGAGGTTCGCTGTTGAATCCTTTCAGAGTTTCAGCCAACCAGCTGTTTTGATGTTTCTGTGATATTTTGTAAACTTTTACCCTTAGAAAGTTCCCAATGAAGGAGAAGGTTCTCAAGAATTTAATTTCTCCCCAGTCGAGCAGAGATTCTCAAAGCCTATAACTTTTCATTCAGCACAACTGTACATTAAAATGCTACACAAAAAAAGAAATGGAGGCAGAATCTCTAGAGGCATCTAAGGGAAAGTCATGGAGTGTCATCAGCAAAAACATTTCAGTCGTTCCAGAGGCCCCTCAACTAGAAGCAGTTACCAGGTTCAGACTTCTAACTGGTCATGACTGTCTCAAGGCTCATCTCCATCAAATTGGACTTGTTGCTTTCCCGGATGTTGAGTGACCAATGTCCTATGTTGGGAAAACATTTGGACGAGTGCCCTACATTAGTGACTTTTAGTTCAATCACTGAGAAATAACAGAGAGCTCGCTGTCTAATGGCCTAGCTGCCAAACGACTTATATATAACGATACTTGTAGATTTTTTTTTTTATAAACTGTTATTTTTACAGCTAGTTTGAATGACCATATAACTTCCAAAACCGGTTAATTTCCTATTTTATTTATTATCGGTCACTTAAATTTGTAATTTTACTTACTGAGCAAGTACTTTGAATCCTGCTGGTCATTCACATTCTTATTCTTTTTTGCCATTCATTCACAAAATCCTACTTGTCATTCCTCCTATGTTTAATTTCTTCATTTGCTGTTGGCAACCTTGCTGTTCCACCTTGGCCATATTTGCTCTTCTATCAACAGATGCCAATCTCGCTCTGGTAAATATAGATCGTTCAGTTTTGTAGTCCCAAAGAAGGCTGTCTTTTGCCTTCAAAACCATTGACCGCCTTATTTTATGTTTTATGCTGTTTTATATGAAGTTTTCTAATAATTTTAATTACCTTCTTTACCTTAAATATTGCAGCCCTGACATATCTTATCTAAAACAACTCAGTTTCCCAAATTTGATTTAAATAGTTATGATTTGGTTTTATCTATTACAGTGTGGCATTGTTGGACGAACAGGTGCTGGCAAGTCTTCTCTCACTCTTGCCCTGTTCCGAATCATCGAAGCTGCCAGTGGAAAGATTTTGATAGATGGAATTGAAATTGCCAAGCTGGGACTTCATAACTTGCGAACCAAGCTAACCATCATTCCTCAAGTATGATTTTTTATTCATAAATATTGTGATATTCTTATATGTATGTCATAGCCAACTGTACTGATTTTTCCGGGAAACTCCCGGTTTTTGGTGATTTCTCCCGATTTTTAATGAGAATTTCCTGGTTTTTGTCCATTTTTAATTCCCTAAAGTTAGGGATATTTCAATAAAAATTCTCTGTTAAAGGGAATTTTGATCGAACTCTCAACAGCTATTTTGTTTCTTCCATGCAAGAATCTAGTACCCTTCTGTTAAAGCGTGGAACGTAACCTCATTAAATTTGGAATTTAGATGACATGAGCACCAGCACCATAACAAAACCAGTGATTGAATAGGCCACAAAAGTAACCCCTTAGGTTCACCCTCCTGTCCAGAGAAGTAAATCTCCAAGATGACCTGTCCGAAAACACAGAAGAACCAAAACATTTAAAACCAAAATCTTTACCTTGAAAGGAACGTCTTCATTTCCAGCAAAAATATTAAATATAAAATAAACAAAGGAAAGTAAACAATTAAATGCACAAAAATTTTGAGTTAAAAGAATATCATTTATTAAAGTTATGTGTGGAGTAATCAAAAACACATAAGATGAATCCTTATTAGCGACGCCACTGGACTCAGGTGCAAAAGACCTTATCTAAAATACCACAGGCTTTCAGAGCTGTAAAAATCAAATGTAATAAATTAGAGTGGCAAAACATTAAATAATTATAAACTTTATAAATTAAAGCGGTATGGTAAAAGAGTGGGGGCGAGCACTCGAAAGGTTCAAAATTTTTTAATCTCGATTATAAAACTTTAGGTAATCAAATTCTGCTTTTAATTTAACTATTGAAAACATGTAATTAAATGTGCAAGCCGGCAAAGGGGTTGCAAAGAAGTTAGGCTCATCGTTCTTGAGTCTTCATCGAGTGGTAAAATTACAGTATGAGATTGCTGGGGAACTTACAATCCAAAGGCTTACCTCGAGCCACGTTGATGAAGGGGGTCTTCAAACAGACCAGCGGAGATTGGAAATCCTGGCAAGTAACACTCGCTCCATATAAAAATGGGTCTAGCACACCAGCGGTGCCATATGGTCATATGGTCCGGACAGGCTCGTCGCTCATGATCTCTCTCCATATGGAAACAATCAGCCAGCACAACACGGCTTCGTCAGGCATGGAGTCGTACCCAGCATAGGCCTCGGGTCATCTCAAAAGGAAAGACGATGTTATGTATTCAGAACCGGCCTGTCTTTGAGTTATCCAGACGTCTCATGGCCGCATTTTCCCAGACAGCAATCACTCACCGATGTTGGGTTATACTTTTGGATATTTAATAATTTTAGAAATTTTGCTTTTGGTTTAAACGTGTTCAGGGGTCTTATTTACATAGTCATTCTCTTTTAGTTATCCATTTTCCAATTGTTTAGGTTTTTGATATTCTTCTGTTCCAAATAGGTTCTATTCCATAGGTTTTGTGTTAAAAACGGCAAAAGTTCGTTCTTTTTAGGTTTTAGCAATTTAAATTTATTTAAATTGGCTAATTTGGAATTCCATTTATTGCCCTTTTTATTCCCTTTAATTTGATTCCAAATTTATTGTTCTCGGTTAAAAATTCGTTAATTCATTGCAATTTTTCAGTTTTATTCTATTTTCAGCTTTTAAATATTTCGGAATCGTCCATATTTAAATTGTTGCCGAATTCGTATTTTCCAAATCGTTTCACTTCATTTCTTTTTAATTTTCGTCTGCTCTGAAATTCCATTTCTCTTCTTTAAAATTTCGAGTTTTTAATTGATTGACCGTAATATTAAAATCGTCTGTCATTAATTATTTTATCGTTCATCGATAATTTTGTTTACAATCTGTGGCAGCGATGTTTCGCAGTATATAAGCAAAATCGCGCGTTTTTTGCGCTCTTTTCTCTTCTGTCTCTTCCTGTTGAATTAGAACCCAAGATGTAGTCCTATAGAGTGTTGTTTTCAGTGCTTCGGCGCGAGCCGTAGTTCGAATCCGGTGAGCGTTCTGAGGAACGAAAGTTTTTTTTTATTCCCGGCCCATTAATTGTGCTCTGTTTATTTGTTATTCCTGCCGCCGAGTTTTAATCTAAACATTCAAGAGCTGTTGAAAATGTTACGTCTGATGGCAGAGAATTGTTGTGTCTATAAAGACTGGATGTTTTGATTTCTTGCCTCTTCAGTTATTTAATTAGTAATCCACCCTGTTCCCAGCTGTTTACGATGTCGGCCGAGGAGTCTTTACCAGCCAATTAAGAATTTTGTTCATCTTGTCAAGCAGAGTAGCTCTATCTATGATGGATGGAATGCACATTTCCGAAAATTTAAGACGGACATATGGTCTGTATTCTGTTCTGATGCCAAAAGTCAGCTACCACTGTTTGGAAGAAATCGCTTAATTCCATCGTTACTCAGCATCCTGTTTGGGAATATCCCCTTGGAAAGGAGATCCGGTTAAGAATTTTCCTCTCTAGAGATGGACATAATCCTCCTTTGCTGTGTTCTGTGTTTCAAGAGGTGTTCCTTGGGATCTTTGGTGACTTTTTCCTGTGAAGTTCCCTCCTGCTGATCCTTGCAGTTCCTTGGAACATTTGGTGAAACCTTTTCGAATTATATCTCTCAATAGTTAAAATATGTTTTTATTTCAATTGTTCTCAGTTTAGTTAATGAATAAGACCCCATCACACTTATATATTTTAAGTTACGAATCCTGGATTATTGTTAGGATGTTCTAAATTCCCTTTTGGCTAACTTATATTCTTTTATCCCAAATTCAAGTTTAGACAAATAATTGTATAATTTTATTATTGTTAACTTTAAAATTTAATATTCTAACGTTTTTCTACCACTATACGACCGGCCATTCCATTTATTATTTAAGTTGTTTATTTGTTTTGTTTAGTTAATGAGATGTTTAAAATTTATAAAATATTTTGGAAATTCTTTTAAAATGAAGTTTAAAATTTTAATAAACGTTAGATTTTGAAAACCTAAAATCTGTGTTCTCTCTTTTATTTTAATGTATTTTTATTTTTAGGGAAAGTTCCATTTAATTACATGTAGAGTACATATTTGTGCACTTAGGGTAACTGGTCAATAGGTCCCCATTCAGTTTATTTAAGAATTCAGTGTACTTTAGAACATTTTCAGATTTTAGATGAACTTTACAAGTTTAGGAACTTTTGGAATGTTTTCAGGAATTTAGAATGTTTTGAATATTTAGAATTGTTTTAGTATTTCATAATGTACTTTCTCTTTCCCCCCCCCCCCCCCCCCCCCAACACCGATCTCAAAGAACTGGTACTGTTGGCCAAGCTCTCGAGTCTGTCGTAAGCATCGAAATTATCGGACCGAAGCCTAAACTGCTGTAGAGTAGTCAGGCAGTCAAATGGGGAAAATGCACACGGAAAAAAAGCGTACCAAGTATTTATATCCACCTCGCGGACGCAGAGAAAGCTATCATTTTTAAATCCAAACCGTCAAAATTTTTCCCACGCATCACACTCGGTGCCTCTCAGTCCAAACACAGAAAGAGAATTTCCCACCGAACCGTGCCTTTAACCTTTACCTTCCAGCGTAAAACATATTAATCGAAAACTGATGAAATCCAACATCCAATTGCACCATCCAAAACGATGACCTCAAATTCAACAGAAGAAAAAGGAACTCCGAATGCTCGTTCGTTCGAAATAATACTTTTAAAAATGGATTCAGATTGTAGCTTAAAGAGTTAAATGTTTCTAAACTATATCAATTACCAAATGAATGACAAGAGGGGGGTTCAACCAGAATTAAATAGTTAAAAAGCTTTAAATAAATTAGATGACCAGAAATACATTATAAGTTTATACACATTACACAAAAGTAATGCGGGGGTTCGAATCCCGACATTACACTTCCATGCAAGAACCTGGTACCAGTATTAAGTTGCATTATTTTTACTTTATTGCTGAATACTGTTTCAAATAAGTGCGATTTCATGTATATATAGATTACATTGCTATGTAATGTTGATAGTAATGTTGATGCTTCAACATTACACAGCAATGTTGAAGCATCCTTTTCCATCCATGTTTAATTTCAAATTATGTTAATGAAAAATACATAAGATTCATTTCATTATAGTAGGTTTCATTATTAAATAATATTTTCATAAAATATTGATTATTTTTAAGTGCAATTTCGTGGATATAGATTGCATTCCTGTGCAATGCTGAAACATCATTTTCCACCCATGTTCAGTTTCAAATTGTGTGAATTTAAAAAATGTACAACAATGCACACTTTATAGTATGTTTCATTTTTAATTAGTATTTTTGTAAAGCATTTTATTATTTTTTAAATTCGATTTTGCGTGTATAGATTAAATTCCCATGTAATGTTTAAACATTCTTTTCCATCCATCTTATTTTTGATAGAACTTAGTTTGTAGTTTTTTTAAAAAAAAATTAAAATAATAGTTACACCCTTTATATGAAGATATCACGTGACCATTATATGAAGAGATTATGTGACCCACTTCAAAATAAAATATGGCATCCATCTTGTGTCAAAATCGTGATTTTAAAAGTTCTTTTTAATTCATATTTAGTGTTGCATCTGTCCTAAAACCGCTTTATTTTTGCTTAAATTCTGTGCATCTACATACTGAAACATTGGATTTACAATATATTTGAGTTTAAATGATCATCAAACTTTGATTATTTCTACAATGAAGCCTAATTTTCACTTATGAAAAATGTAAACACCAAAAGATGTAGAATGAGTTGTATAAGAATTGCTGCATTTCTTTAACACAAAATTATTTAGCTCATGGAGTCTGCAATATAGCTGATGAATGAAACATTCATTGATTATTTACATAGAGAAGCATACGTTTTTTCGATGAAGTTTTAAGCATAGAGTTAAATTACTTGTACCTCCATGGTTTTAAGTTTTTTAATAAAATAAATTATTATAGTATTGTGATGAATGAAAGAAATGGAAAAAAGTTTATGAATGAAATACTACTTTTATATTGAGAGCCAGACAAATTATATTTCGATGACATCATTTGAATAAAGTTCATTTGTTTTTGATGAAGTTTTCAAATATAATAAATTATTGTAGTATTATGATAATTTTTAAAATATTACCGAGGAATATATCATATTTTAGAGATGTTTAAATAAAATTGCATTGAAGTTGGAAAGTGTTTCATAATCAATGCTTTATGCATAATTGATCTTTCTTGTTATTATCTAATGTTGGTAGGTATGTATGTATGTATATATTTATGTCTTGCCTATTCCGAAGCTCTTACTTGGCCTAGAAGTTTGTGTTTTTTTTTTAAAACGTAAACTTCAAATTGGTAATACTCCCGAAATGTTTGAAAGTGCAAAATCTTTACTTATGAAAATGAATGATACTTATAAAAAAAACCTCCGAAAGGAGGGGTCTGGGAAAACATATCTCCTCCTATAAAAAAAAAAAAGTTCAAAGGGTCCCGATAGAAGATAATATAAGGGCCCTATATGTCTTACCTGAAAAAGTGCAAATCCGAAAGTATCTCTCTCTCTCAAGATGGCTGGAGGGCAGGGTAGTAGGTATAAAAGTCAGAAATCTAAATTTGCGAGTTTAACAGACAGAGGTTTGATAACATTTTGTAATTCCCTGAAAAAATCACATTGTTTCAATAAAAACTTCGAATTCAAAATTAAAATTTCACAGAAAAAGCAGTAAATATGGTCATCCAAAATTGCCATAAACAGTAAGTATAGTCATTGTCAAGTCCTTTATTATAATTTGATTTGTTATTTTTACTTTCTCATACTATGTAATATAGTATAGAGAAAGTATTGTTTTCCCCAAAATTTTTGAATTCGAGATTTGGATGCTAATATATGTTTTAGGATCTTCAGAACATATTTTGACTATATTTAGAGTGATGTCTGTCTGTGATTGATTTCTTGTGTACATGATAGTGGCAACAAATATTAATGGATTTTCACTAAACTTTGTATCTGGCTTTGTTATCAAAAAACCTAGAACTGGATAAAAAAAATTTAATTTAAGCAAAAACTTCGAAATTCTATATTTTTTAACATGGCAGGATAGGTCAATATTTGACATGTTTATGCATAAAAAGGGTTATTTATGTCTCAATTATCACGAGACTCAATAGTTTCAATCATCGTGAAAAATAGTCACTATACAATTTTTTTGTTCGGGACGTCATTAGCCCCCTCACAGCGCAAGTTCTCAAACACAGTTACATTGCTTCTCAACACAATTGCATTCGAACATCTATAACATAACCCAATTTTAATCCCATTATTATCATATCAATGCCATTATATTATGTGTTGAATTTGGCACTTTTGAATAGTTTTGTTTCAATAAATAAATTTTAAACTTCAGTCATTTATTGAAGATTCAAATTTCTACTTTATGTTTTTAGGATCCAGTGTTGTTCACAGGTTCACTGAGAATGAATCTGGACCCTTTCGAATCCTACTCAGATGACGCTTTGTGGCTGTCATTGGAACAAGCTCACTTGAAACATTTTGTAAAGTCACTGGAGAAAGGCTTAGAACATGAAGTTTCTGAAGGAGGTGAAAACTTAAGGTAAAATGATGTAACACTTTTATAATCTTTGATGCTAAATATTTTATTTTGGATGTATTATCTTTTATAGGCTAATTATTCTTTTTACAGTGATATTATCACTCTACCTAAGAAACATTAAAATCCTATAATATTTATCTGAGAATTTATAAAACAAATTTTGTCTTGAAATTCTATTAAAAAGTCCAAAACCTGGATAAGTCGGATAACTTTAAAATTTTAACTGACATTTTTAACTCATTTTATAAAGTTCCTTGTATATATTGCCGTACAGTATAATCCAATCTGCATAATGTTTTAATCAAAAAAAATATCATATCTATTGTCCATTATTTTTATTTATTTTTTTACTCCACTTTAGTTTGATATCCCATAAACCGCCAAATTCTACACTGCTAAAGTCCCAAATGTTCCAGATTATTGGAAGTTTACTGTATATCCATAATAATACTTCCCGTGTTTGACTTTTTGTGCTCCTCCAAATCAATGCTTCTCACATTTTTGAAAGAATAATTAATTTATCTTGCTTCTTTAATTTGATTTATTAGGTTGTCAAAATTTCTCTTTACCCACCATCAAATGTTACAAATCTGTGCATTTTCCACAGCAAAATTTTATGAATTTTTTTTCTAGATTTTAAATTTATAATAATTTTTAACTTTATTATGATCAAAATATATCTTTAACTAATTAACAACTGGTTTTTAATCCCATTCATATTTTAATAATCGGTTTAAACAAACCAACAGAAACTGGCTGAAGGATGCCACTGGTACAACCTACAAGTACCAAACATCATTTACTAAGTATCCTGTCTAGTACTTGTACTGTCAACTTGTACCATGGCCTATTGAATGAGATGTTGGTTACATGTATAGAATAAAATAATGACATATATCCATTATATTATGGAACTTGTGTGTAGCTCACAACTCTTTTCGAATATGTGTTTTTAAGGTACTTTAAAATCAAAGACAAAGCACATGTTCATACCTTGTTTTTGCTTCGCCACTGATAAAGGGCATAATAGTGTCTG
The DNA here is from genome assembly GCA_951213105.1 of Amaurobius ferox. Taxonomy (NCBI): domain Eukaryota; kingdom Metazoa; phylum Arthropoda; class Arachnida; order Araneae; family Amaurobiidae; genus Amaurobius; species Amaurobius ferox. Next base: position 4,554,989 of record OX578149.1, on the reverse strand, counting down.
AAAGCACTATGGCCATGTGATTTTGTACATCGTAAAAAGGAAATTTTAATAAAAGACTTTTAAACCTATTTCTTGGTTGTCTTTGATTTTAAAGTATTAATTAGTTGACGTGTTTCCATACTATTTTATTTTTTTAAGGTGCAAATATAAAAAACAGATGAACTACACTTTAATATACTCTTATAAACTTATACATTGTTAAAATGTATATACAGTAGTCAAAATGTAAAAATAAATAATAATGCCAATTTAAAAAAAAAAAAAAAAGTGTTTCATTGCCAAAAGGGAAAAGTTTAAGTACGCAACTGCAATATTTAATACACAGTACTGTACGTTTAACACCATTCTATATAAATAGAATTAAAATAGCTTTGTTAAAAGCAGCATGCAACACAAAATTGATACTATTAATTTTGTGTTGTATGCTGCTTTTAACAAAGTTATTTTAATTTTATCACTTTAGCAGCAGTTTAAGCTGTACGTACTACCCTTTATGCCTTATTTATTATTTTCAACGTAAATTACTGTGTAGAAAAATATTTCTGTATAGTAGGCGTATGTTTTAAAGTTATGAAACAAAAAAATTTCTATCAGGTTTGCTTTATTTTGCACCCAATGTCTTGTTTCTGACAGTTCTAAATTTTCCGACATTTTCAGTGATCCAACACTCTTGCAGTCCTGTTTAGGTCAAATAATCAGGATTACTTTTCTTTGTGTTACTTTATTTTATGAATTTGTCTTAATTATGTTGTTTGAGAGTTATATGTATGTTTATTTAGTCAGGGCCATAGCCAGGCAGGGGCCAGAGGAAGCTAAGCCCCCCCCCCCCCCCTCCCCCAAGAGGTATACTCAGCTCCCCTAATAAAAATATTAAAATTTTAGTAGTGATAAGAAATTTCAACCAACATGTCATCTGAATTATGCATAAAAATATATTTATGATATTTTTTTTATACATTGCTTTGTTTTAAAGATTTTTTAATTAGCTGAATTTATGGGTATACTGATGATCAATGTATTTACATATTTGATTTTAAAATATTTAAAAATTATGACAATAGTATTTGGATACTTTTGTATTATTGCTGAGTTCACTGTTTTACATTGTGTCAAAATCAACTAATAGGTAGTTAAGAGTTAATATTAAGCATTAATTTCACTTTCAGATTTTCTTTTAATTCATTAACAGCTTTGCTACTAGTTAATGCTTATATTAAAGTCCATTGTAATTATTATATATTATAATATTGATGTACAGTAACTATATGGATTTTCCTAATCAACTCTTAGCTTACAAATATAAATATACAATTATTTGTTAATAATTTTCATGGATTAAAATATATAATAGTAACTATTATGGTTAATAAATGCTAATGATGTGATTTGGGTGAGCCCCTCCTTCAAGACTATTGAGTCTCTCTTAAATTTCATTTCAGCCCCTCTTCAATTTCATCTCTGGCTACTGCCCTATATTTAATAGAGATTACAGCCTGTATAAATTTCATTATCATACATGGAAATGAAATAGAACATTTAATATAACTTTAACTAGAATGAATTATCCAGCATTGCTCAGGTCCAATGAATGCCTGCTGCTTGCTTAAATAATGCATTTACTGAATCACCTCAGTGCTTCAGTTTCCTCCTCCACAACCATGGAAAGCAAAAGAATAAATAAAGAAATGCAACAAAATCCTTTTCAAGAGAGAAAGTGTGGCTTAAACCTCACTGTGAGATTTAAGGCAGGCATGCACAGAAACGTTCACTGGAGAAAGAAGCCCTTCACGAGTGGAATTGAAAATCCTAATTTTTATGCGTTTGCTTAAAAATTACAAAATATAAAATAATGTAATAATTCAAAAAAATAATTTTTGTTAGACTGCGAAGATATACACGCAACTTTTTGCCAAACTATACAATTGTGCTAATCTTACTTTTTTGGATGCCACGAAATGAGTATCAGATAACCTAAAAAATGCAAATTTCAATGAATTTAAAAATAAATAAATAAATATGAAAGAATTGCTCTACAGATTCGGTTCAAACATCGTTGGAAAGAACATTCTTCAATCTTTCTGGTTGCGTCAAGATGGAAACAGCTACAAAATGAATTCAAATTTTTTTTAAATCTCGCCAATCTACATCGTCCCAAGTCCTAAAGTTTCTCTGTACCAAATTTTGTTGCTGTCCGATGCTTCAGATGATACACACACAGACAAACATCTTCTTTTATTATGTGAGATTCCCTAAATAATATGTAATGTATACTTGCAAATAAATCAAATATCTTTTAGTAGAATTCAATTCTAAAACAGGATAGGGTCAATTATAAAAGAACTATTTTCATAAAGAATAGAGATTCCATGGACTACTTTTATACCTTTTTCAGTTAAAACTTTATTTTAAATTAAGTAGAGTGTTTATTTTTTCAACTATGGATGTTGAAGACCCAGACCACACGACCAACCCTAAGGCTTATGGCAGCTATTTATGTGGCCGGTCAACTGTGGATGTGAAAAAGTTTATTACATTTTGTATATCAACCTGTTCATAAAATATGAATAGTTTGAATAATAAAAAAAAGCATAAATAATATGCTAATGCATATAACTTTGTATTTCCCCTGAAAATTGTTATAAATTGGTACAAACTGTAAGCATTAGATTATCTGAACATGCTCATGATAACAAGAATAAAAACTTTCCATGGCCTTATCCCAAACTGTTATCAATAATAATTCTGTCTCAAATTTCGATAAAACCTTTTTTCTTAACTTTCCTTGAAAGTTGAATCATTTCTGCAGTTTTGAACATCTAAATGTACTTACTTTGTATTTTATATCGTTTCAATATGTTATGTTTTTCATTTATTTGCCTGTCTCTTGTGCTATTAATGATATGCAAATTTTGTTCATGATTTGGCTGGATCTGTATCTTTTTCCTATCATATGCTTCTAATGGTGTTTTTACATTTGAAATGGTTTGGGTTTGTAAATATGTTTTAACATCTGTTAGTGAGAATAAAGACTTTTTTAGATGTGCTGTCTTAATGTAACTATCACTTTGATGAAGATGTTCATATAAACAGATAAAATTCAATAATTGTGTCAAATTTCCACTTTGTCAGTACTACCAAAAAAATAATATATTACATAGCTGCCAACTCTACTAGATTTTCCGGGAAACTCCTGGTTTCCAATTTTTAGTGAAAATCTCCCAGTGTTTGTCAATTTTTTTAGAATCCCCTAAATTTAGGGATTTTTCAATAAAAATTCTGTGTTAAAGGGAATTTCGATGAAACTTGTGACCGCCATTTTGTTTCTTCCATGCATGAATCTAATACCAGTACTAAGTTGCATCATTTTCACTTTATTGATTGATACTGTTTCAAATAATTGTGATATAGATTACATTGCCATGTAATGTTGAAACATCCTCTTACATTCATGTTTAATTTCAAATTATGTGAATCAGCATTCATTTCTTTGTAGTAGGTTTCAATGTATAATATTTTAAGTGCAATTTCACAAGTTTAGATTAATTACATTGAAACATCCTTTTCCATCCATGTTTAGTTTCAAATTAAGTGAATTAAAAATGCACATCATTAATTTCTTGTTTGATTATTAATTAATATTTTTGTAAAATATGTATTTTTTAAATGTGATTTACATTAAATTCCCATTTAATGTTTAAAAAGCCTTTTCCATCCATCATATTTTTGGTAAAATTCCATATTAGTTAAACAATACTCTCATATCTTTACAATTTATATAAATATGAAGGATTCTTTTCTTTAAAATATGCTCAAAATGAGTGATTGCACGATGGAATTTTTTTTTCTCTTGTTTTCTAGGCAATGAGTCCTAAAAGCATTTTTCTATCCACATTCATCTAATTAACTAAATTACAGTTTGAGAATTGAGCATCTTTTGTTTCAGTGAGCTTCCTCTAAAATTTCTCTATGCTTATGCCACTGATATGTTTTTTCATACACTGATTATGTAAAAACTTTTTTCTTATGCAGTAGGCATTTTCATATTATATAGTGAGTTATCAACTTTGAAAAAAATCATGCATCTTTTGTGTGATATAAAAAAATCCCTATTTTTCCCTAAGTGAAGGTTATATATGCTGAGCTGCGGCAGATGTGATATTAATAAAAAGACTCATAATTTAATAAACTCATAAAGTTAAAGCACTTCATTTTCACTTCATTCTTACTGCTATAAATTTTTCTTTTGCTAATCAGTTATATTTGTTTCAGTGTTGGTCAAAGACAGTTAGTGTGTTTGGCCAGAGCTTTGCTTCGAAAGTCTAAAATTCTGGTTCTTGATGAAGCGACTGCAGCGGTTGATGTTGAAACCGATGAACTCATCCAGTCCACAATCCGCACGGAGTTTAGCGACTGCACTGTTTTAACTATTGCACATAGGCTCAATACCATAATGGATTATGACAAGTAAGAATTTATCTCTGGACGGCTGTCTGGAATTATAAATATGTTATTAAAATTGAATCTCTTGAGTTTATTTTTAATATGTATTAAGTTTATATCTTGCAAAACTGAAAAAAAATAGTAATAAAATATAAATTCAGGATGCATACGGGTGCTTGAAAATTGGGAAAGTACTTGAAAATTCTCATTTTCTTGGTTAAGTGCTTGAAAAGGGCAGGGGTGAAAGCAGGGTTCCCATTTCAGCGCGAACACGCGAGATTCTCGCGAAATCCTTAAAAAATCTCACGTAAAAATTTAGACTGCGCGAGAATTTCTCCCTCTCCAGTTTCAGCCTAAAATTATTTTTTCCTTCAAATTGGATACCGAGAAATCCGATGCCCGATCCCGATGACTAGAGATACAGATTCGCGGTGGCCAGGTCGCCATTGGCGACTAAAATTATTACAGTAAGTCGCCATTTCTGGCGACCGAAATTCTCCAGAATCCTTTCAGTCCCACAGCGCCCGTGGCCGATAGATCGGGCCGATTGTTTCGCGACCGCAAATCACGATCAGTTGCCTCGTTGTTGCGAATCGCGGGCCTATTGCCGCGCGGTCGCGGACCGCGATTTCGTAGCTACGTGTGAATCGCAGTCAATCGCGATTTGGGCAGACTAAAAGTACTACATGTTAGCGAGATACGTACTACGTAATTAGCGAGATATTTTATAGAAAAATATGTCTCCCCCGCTTGCGTGGGTCGCAAATTAGATCAAATGAAATTTTACTTTTTTTTTATAGGATTCTTTCACGGATTTGAATTATGCTCTTTCCGAGTACTTCCCGCATTTTTCGTGTTTTGCTCGAGAAATTTTCTTCTTTCCGCGGACGAAAATCCTTTCCCCCGTACACAGTATGTCTACAGGTTACAAAAATCCCGAAAATGTCATGAAATTGGCCATATATGCCCCAAAAATGTCACAAAATTTGAACAAAGCGACGAATTTTTTATCAGAGACATTCCTTTCTTACATGATCTGAAAATATGTTTCTGCGCGATTCCGAAAATGGCGTTCGCATACGGCGATTCCCACATTTTCTGAGGAGACCAATGAATATCTTTTTGCCATTTTTACAATATATTTGCATCGACTGAATTTTTTTATAATTATTTCATTTAATATACAAATAATAAAACCAAACCATTTTTCTACCATATTATTAATAAAATGAAAGGTTATTTTGCAGCAGCATCACGAAAATCTGCATTTGTACGCTATCCTCGGCATATCGCGTTTAATTTAAAAAATATTTCCACTTTTCCAATCTGTTTGCATCGACTACAGTGTTTGTAATTGTTTCGCGTTTTATACACAAAAATTATTTTACAAACGTATTATTTATGAAATAAAGGGCTATTTTGAAAACAAAAAGAAAAAAATAGAGACTTTTCAAACAAAATGGCTAAACTCACATGACTGGCTTGAGATTCAACAAAAGGACGATGTAACCCTTATGTTCTGCAAGTTTTGTAAAAAAAATACAAAAAAAAAAAAAAAAAAAAAAAATACATTTTCAAACATCAAGTCAAAATTATTACCTAATTCTATTTGCCTAGTGAAATAGTTTTCGTCGATATTCGTCTTCGGCGATCAAACATCGTTAAAGTTTTTAATTACTATTGCTGCATAAAAATTGATCATAAAATGATTTTAAAAATCAAAATATAAAGTAAATACAGTCGGCCCTCGACTTTTGCAGTTTACAGATAAAAAAATCATAAATTCGCATGTGAGTCATTTTACATAAAATAACCCATGTAGACGTTTTTATGTCAGCAAATAAAATTATAACGTAAGCATGGGGGGAAGTCAGGAATTTGAGTATTTTTGCTAACAAGTGGGAGGGGGGGGGGGTATAAAATTACCAAAAATGTGCTTACTTAATACTTAAACGACTCCTAATTAATTTTTTAAAATAATGTTAGTAAGAACGTTAAAAGAATATTATTTTTAAGAATTAAAAAATTTAAATGTCGAAGAATATGAGTTATAGTTAATGCTTTCTTTTTTATTACTTTTTAAATTAGCATGGTAAAAAGAAAAAATGAAATTTTAAGTGTCTCTCCTTATGACAGAAAATCTCTCCCAAAATTTTTTGGAAGGAGAGAAATTCTCCCCCTCTTTTCCTGACTTAGTGGGAACCCTGGGTGAAAGTGTTCTACAGATTCACAGCATTGTGTTTTTTCTGAGAAATTCTGCTTCTTCTGGCAATTTCCCTAGCAGTTACACTGTCGCTGAAATTTTCCTAAACAACATTGTTTTTTCCCAAAAATTTCCTCAATGACTTCAACATTAAACGAAACTTGCTATAAGTTTTCCTCCCAGAAATGAATAAAACTTCATAATATGTTAGAAATGATGTCCTTGAAAAATAAGTGCATAATACTTGAAAGTGCTTGAAATTTTTTTTTAAGGAAAGTGTACTCACCCTGTAAATTCCTCATTCTCTCATGACATCCCTTCCACCAAACCAGGGCCCACCTTTGAACTAATTAAGATCTTCTTCAAATTATCTTACTGTATATTAATTTATTATTGCCCTTGTGGCTGAGCTTGTCAGTAATGTGTTTTGTGTCATCCATTATCACAACCTCAGGTTCTGACCCTTTCCAGCCATTTAGTTATAATGTCAATAGTTACTAGTTACCCATTCAGAAATTGGAACAACATTTATGGAATACAAACAAACTTTAGTTTTTATTAGTTAACAACCGATTAATGAATCTAATATCTCTGGCTATAAAACAATCCAATTATAACTGTTAAAGCTGCAGCTTTAAAATTGACGTGAGGGAAAACTGCTAGATAAATTGTGCGATGTTTAAAATAATGTAACTTAAGTAATTATACAAAAAGGAAAATCCACCACCAGCAGATTGCTTAAATACTGTTCCTCTGCTTTGGGGATTTCATTTGCATCACTCCAGCAACCAAAGCTGCTGACTTGGCACTCTTCACAGGTGATCGGATGTGCACCATGGCCTAAAAAATTGTCTCATTTGTTTCCTTAAATTTTTTTACTGTCTGGTCAAACAGCAAAAGCATTGTACGAAGTTTGATCATCCTCCCAGAAAATCCCCACTTTCCCAGCAGACCAGTCTGTCATTTTTCTTCATTTTCAATCCCAGATAATTATTTACTTCCTCATTCACAAGCAGCCAAGTGTGTTTCTACCGCCTGGACATGATTTCTCCCCGGTGTTCTTACACACTGACATATCAGTGCAAGTGCAAAGACAGTGCAGTAAAAACATTTCCAATTCAGAAGTACTAATTGCAGGTGTCTTAATATTCCAAGTTAAAGTGCCAACTTTTAAAGTTTCAACTATTAATCATATGGATACTGTTCAAAGTTTGTTTGAAAGAATTTTTTTTTTATCTTGCTGATGGTGTCAAGATAGAAATTCTAGGACCATATTTTTGGTCAGTAAGGAACTCCTTTATGTGAAAATCATGTTGAAACATAAAACACCAAAAAGACTAATTCAAATGTTTTAAAAATAATATCGAGATGTACCTTTCCGGGTCTGTATACAAAATTTAATGGCCTTACATTGTTTAGATTTTCTGCTATGGACAAACAAACAGGTAGACATATTTTATTATCGATAAATATAAGCATATGTCCCATAACTATACAGCCAACATATTTAATAATTGCGGAACAAAAACATATTTGCTTAATATCCAATAAAAGCATACTTTTTAGTGAGAACATCCTAAATTCTGTTGAACACATATTTAAGTTTAATTAAATTTCTAAGCTCATACACAAGGATTTCATTGCATTTCTCCATATTAGTCATTTTTAAAGCCCTAACAGTGGCATTGCTTATCTTGTTATTTGATAAAAGCCACTCAAATGTGCTGTAAGTGGTATGTGCTTCGAAATCTGTGCTTAATGAAATTTAGGATGGTTCATCTGAAAACAGTGCTGTTATTGAATGTTGTACTTTGTACATTTTTATTATTATTATTATTATCATATGGTCGATTAAATAGGTTGGCTTTATATTTAGGTGAGAAATGTTTTCTTTTATAATGTGTATATTTTTAGTTTATATTTCTATGCTTTGTTAAAATAATATCTGCATTGTTGACATAAAGGTTAATGTTAATTGTGTGCATTTTATATTTATTTTTTATTCAAAAATACCATGTGGCTTTCAATTTCAATAAAGTACATTGTACAGAAAAGTTGCATAAAACGTGCAGTTACTAGGTTGTTTTTTCTTTTCCCAGAGTCATTGTATTAGACAAAGGAGAAATCAAAGAAATGGATAAACCAGAGAACTTGTTGAAGGATGAAAACTCAGTGTTTTACGCCATGGCTAAAGATGCTGGACTCGTTTAATGCAGTAGACATTAGGTTCAATTATAAATTGAAATGGAAACATATTCACAGACTGGATTATAATATCCTTTATTCATCATCTTTTTCTTTTTTTTTTATAAATATCATGATATTATGATACGTCATTGGTGGCTGACATGTGGGATTATGTGCTCTATTGGATCACCTTAGTTTTTATTTGTAAATGCAGTCAGTCTACTGTGTGGATGTGACAGTATTTTGCTGTACAGCCTTAAATAGATTGTGACCATTTAAACTGTATTAATTTGTAACTATTATGTGTGATGTATTTAGCAGTTGTACAAATGTGGGAAACTGTTTTGTTTGAATCTGTCAAAAGTTTAAATTATTTATTTATTTTGTTGTTACTTGCCAATTTAGAAACTCATTCTGTAGGAAATATATTATTTTATGCATTCTATTTGTTTATATATGAAGACTTTTTTTTTTTTAATATGTTTATTTGTGCTTCAAAAGTACATGCGAGATTGTGAATATTTCCTATACACTTGATAAGCAGACAATGGTGCCTTCTCAATATTTCCCACTTTTCCTACCTGAAGTATTTGTATTATTTTCTGTTTGTCTTACTAATTGTTTCTGGATTTAAAATGAAGAATTTTGTGATACATATAAATTTTGCTTTCTTATTTAAAATTGTTTTGCCATGCACTCATGTAACATAATCTGTCAAAATTCGGTGTTCTGCATGTCATTTTGTACAAACTAATACTGTATGTCAGACTGTGTGTCATTTTGTACAAACTAATTCTGTAATGTTTTTTAATGTTAGCTTTTTACATATTTCTGAGGAATTTATATGATGAATTTTAAATTTCATCTTTACTAAATTAACTTTCTATAATAACAAGTAAAAGAAAACAACATCTTGTTATTTTTTTAAATAGCATCTTGTTTGTAACATATTGTTACATTTATTTATTTATTTTTTTAATATTAATTATTTCATTTTGTACAAACTAATTCTGTAATGTTTTTTAATGTTAGCTTTTTTACATATTTCTGAGGAATTTATGATGAATTTTAAATTTTATCTTTACCAAATTAACTTTTTATAATAACAAGTAAAAAAAAAGAAAAATAACATCTTGTTATTTTTTTTTCTTAATATTTTTTATCTCAATTTTTATATGGGCTTAATTTTAATATTTTTTTATACCTCTCTTTTCTTTGTATATAATGGATTTATTAGCCAAAGAACCTGAGGTGAACCTTGAAATGTGTGCCCTGAATATGTACCACTCAAAAATTTAAAAAATTACATATTTTAGAAATGGAACCCATTCTATCAATGTCCAGTTAAAAGTTAGGCATAGCCTTGCTGATTCAAATTAACAAATTGTAATGGAAACTGTCTGTTTTTATGTTTGTTTGTTTTTTATGAAATCTTATTAAGTCCAATATGCCATCTGCCGGTGCAGCTTTATTCTTTTTTAAGCTAATCAATGATAAGGATGATCTAGTGTTATCATCCGTCATTTAAGTCATATTCAAAGTGGCATTTGTTATCCATGTGCCATGCTATCTATTAATAACTCAGTATATGTTATAAGAAAGGAAGGTGTTACTACTGGTATTAAAAGAAATATTTTCTTGTTGAACATTTTCCTGATTTTAAACTTTTTGCACTTTTAAACGTGAAATTATTTTTTAAGTTTTTCATTATTCAGCTTGTGCTCTGCTAAATTTGTTTCTGGAGCTAACAGCACTTTGTTTGGTCTAACAGTCTAGGGCAATGTATGTGTAATTGAAATAATGGGACCTAGAGCAATGTATGTGTAATTGAAGTAATGTGGGCAAACTGTGTGAGGAGTGAGCACATATTATGACTCTTGTAGATTTTTTATCCGTGAGTGTGTTTGAGAGTCACTATTTTAAATGTTTTTATGCACTGAGTGATTAAATTGTACATACACATTTAAACAACATTTACTTTATTTACAATTCTAGTTTAGTTTTTAAACCCAATTTCATTGAAATTCTTTACTTTTAAAAGTTTACATAACAATTTAATAAGAAGTTAAAGTTTATTTTTTATGAATATTCTTTCCCACCATTTAATGAAAATGACTTCGGATATATAGAAGAGTTGTATTAAAAACCAATACTATTTTTACACAGTAATAAACTGGCTCCAAACTGGATGCAGACTTTTTATTGGGAAGAAATAGAGAAATGTTTTATATTATTTATTATTATTAACATTTGGGAAACAAAAGTGTTCCCAGTGAACACAAACCCGCCATTCCTTTACAGTCTTGTGTTGATTGTATCAAAAACATGGTCTATATCAGTTTTGATATGCCAAATTAATATCAGACAGGCATCTCTGAAACCTTTTCACAAATATAATCATGTCGATCATCATTCTTCCTATATCTGAATAGCATCATGGTTTCTATATATACTTTATATCAAGAAGTAAATTGAACCACTATGTGCATGTTCTATGCTAGATGCACCAAATCACTTCTCAATCTAGACACGAGTGCCAGTCTGGCATTTTGTCTACAAGGTGTCCCTAAAAGATTGAAACACCCTTTAATTCTTTACCTGTTGGAGATAAGTGGATAATGTAAATTACAAAAATGTTGAAAGTAAGGTAGGAAATAAGACTATGTTAATGAAATAGTCCTCCCATTAATTTTCAAAAAGTTACACTTTTTAAATTTTTGTACGACCCCCTTAGACAAATTGGGTCAATCAGAAAATTTTTATTTTTAATGCAATAAGATCATTAAAAAAAACTTCATATCTGCATCTTTAAAATTGAGCAAGTTATATTTAATTAAAAATTGAACATTGTGAATGGGGACCATATATCAAATTAGAAATGTAAATTTGTGACATATCACAAAAAAGATAAAACTGGATGATAATACATAGGATACCCAACCGCGTAGTGAGTACCACTGCTTTATACGATCTCTGTCTGTGTAATGCTTTATTTAGATGCATTTGTGATAAAAAAATTTTGACACATATTAACATATTTTTGATCTAAACAATTTCCATCATCAATTTGTTTATGATCCCTATTTTCACTAATGAAACAGCTTTTCACATGGTACGGAAAAGTGGCATAAGTCAGATTTTTTTCCTTTATCATATTCAGTTAATTTTAAAGATACAAATATGTGGCTTTTTTTTTTAATGATCTTATTGCATTAAAAATAAAAATTTTCTTATTGACCAAATTTGTCTAAGGGGGTCATATAAAAATTTAAAAAGTGTAACTTTTTTAAAGTTAATGGGAAGACTATTTCGTAGTCTTATTTCCTACCTTGCTTTCAACATTTTTGCAATTTACATTGCCCACTTATCTCGAACAGGTAAAGAATTAAAGCGTGTTTCAATCTTTTTGGGAAACTCTGTATAGGATTAAAATTTATGTTTGCTTTGAATTTGGTGTGCGAATTTTAAATATGTTTTATAATTTTACTTTGAATACACATCTGAAGATTTATTAAAAAAGTTAAATTTAAAGCCATTGTGAAAAATATTGAGATATTTATTTAAAACTTCTACTGTAAATGTTCTGTTATATATATGTATATATATATATATGTGTGTGTGTATATATATGTATATATATATATATATATATGTATTTGTATATATGTATATATATGTATATATATGTATATATATATATATATATATATATATATATATATATATGTATGTATATATATATATACAGTACAGGATCTATTATCCGGAATGCTTGGGACTTCAGGCATTCTGGATAAGGGGTTTTTCCGTAATTCGGAACACTTTTTCTAAAACTTACTGGAATGCTCTCAAATGTCGTTATAGAAAATTATAATTCATTTTAAAAACATAAATGTATTAAAAAAAGCTTTTTTACAATCTATATGGGTTAACTAAAATGCAAATTACATGTAATTATAGTATCAAATTTAGTGATTAAGAAAAATTTTGAAAGAAAAAAATGTCTGAAAAAAGTTGATTATTCAGGGTAGTTATTAGAAGTCTTTTTTTTTTTTTTTTTTTAACATTTCAACTAAAGTGGGCTCTCACCATATTCATCTAATATTTTGGCAGAAGCACCTTTGTTCATATGTTTCAAAATATTTTAAAGTACTTTTAATAAAATTAAGATGAGAAAGATTTTCGTTTTTAATTGAAATGAGATATTCAACTATGGGTGCAAATATATCAAATTCTAATTTATGCTCTTCAAATGTGTTTCTAATAAGCCTTTATAATTCTAAATGCCTGAATAAATAAAAAAAAAATAATTTCATTATCCTAAACATATATCTCATTTTCACCAATAATATGTTTAAAAGATAATATCCCAGCATAAAAAGCACAAAAAATATAAAAATATTAGTGGATGGAAGCAGATTAAAGAAATGGAAAATATTTAAAAATAAAACGAAATATACGGGCGATCGTGTTTAAATAAAAAAAAATTCGCGATATTTCTAAACTGTCTTCTATAAATTACTAATTAATAAATGTAACACATTAAAACCCCATAAATATACTGCAATGGAACATTTTGCTAGGGTCAATTTTCGGTCCAAAATAGCCATTTTCATCCAAATAATAGGATTTCATTGAAAATGATTTTGATCTTGGAACTCCATCAACGTTTTTTAAAATATTGAAGATGTGTATATTTCCACGAAAATGAAAAAAAAAATGGATTTTCCCGAGAAAATGACAAGTTTATTGCTTAGGTTAAGTATTTAAAGAGATCAATCAGAAGGCCCTGAATGACATTTTATAGCTGCTATACTTTTCTCTGCATTTCGGCAAAAGTTAACTCTCATTAATTTCGGGAATTTCTTACTTAAACAAGTACTTTCTATCCTCTCATAAATGCGCTGATGACTCTCATTTTTTTTCATCTTTTCCAATAAATGTTTATTAAATTGTGCAAAATAGTGTGAATTCTGCGCGGCACATCACGTTTGAAGAGCTTAGGATTTCTTTAGCGATATCGGGATATTTCTAGCAAAAAAGTTGGAATACTTTTACCGAAAATCAAAGTCCCGGAACAAAACGCAGAAAAGAAAATGTAACGAATTCGGAAAAATCGAAACCTTTGTGCCTAGTGTGCTCTGCCCTATACACCCAGAAAAAAATGAAACGCTATTAAAAAAGCACCTTGCCACGACTTGTCCGTAACTAACTCCTGTATAGTATAATACAGGATATATAATAATCCTATCGAAACTAGTGAAGAATGGAATGACGCGTCTCGCCGTCAATGCAACGGTCTCGCCTCTTGGAAAATTTAAAATTTGAAGATAGCAAAGCACGCACTGTCAGAGTCAATAAGTGTTGGCTGGGTTATGAAAGTACACAAGTCCAGTTTTAAAGAAAAACTTCGTTCACTTTATTTGGTGAAAAACACAACTCGGCATATTACACGTACCTGGTAATTTTCCATGCCGTAAAACATCAAAAATATACTATGTACAAAAGATTTTTAGTTGTAAATGACTAGACAGAGATTCCTTGAAGCATTTGGTAGTAAGTTACTATACTACCTCTATCACTTGCGTGTATTTCAGCCACCATCACTTGGCAAAGGGAAACCAAAGGATAAAACATCAGGAAAATATTTAAAGCGGCTTCCGAACGTTTGTAAGTAAATTTAACGTTCAATACATGCTGGTCCAAACTGACCACATCTGCATCCGTTTCGACTATTCACCGTCGTCAAACGATATTCCGCAGTGCTTCTGTCAAAAAAAACATTTCTGTCTGCCTGCATCAGACCATCAGTGTCTATCTCGTCTGACTTCTTCAGACGTCTGATCTCGATCGACCCTTTCGACCTTCTCATTTGCTTCAAGAAACCTCTGCCCTATATATCCGAGAATGGACAGTTCCGGAAACGCCCCCGGATATGCAAATCAGATGCGTACGCATTGAGAACTGATTTGCATGAAACCTCATGTTGAAAAACGTCACGGTTCACGCCGGTGAACGGGAAGAGTCGTTCATATTAAATTTGCATAAACGCCCGTTCACGGGAACGTGAATCGCGATGTATTGATTATTTCCAACATCGCCCGTGCCGGATCGTCACCTCCGAGAGCTACTATCGGGGGTGACGGCAGCCGCTTAGGAAATTTTTGGGGGGAAACGGTGCTACTTCCGATGTTTTCCGGAAAAGAGGAATTGTGGAACTTCTCTGAAAAAACATGATCCACGGAATATTTTCATTCGCTATCGCGAGAATTCCTCGTATTCGTTTTCGAAATTTAAGAAGAATCAGCGGCGGCGAGTGCGCGCGGCATTTTTTTCTGTGCGGGAATTTTGAATTTCGTGCACGGTTTGCACGTCCTATTTCAAACCCTCTAAAATAGTAGGTTTCAATGTATTTTTTTTTATTGATATTGCTAATTAAAGCAAAAAAGCATTTGGCGGGATTTTAAACAAAAAATTGCTCTTTGGCGCAATATTTAGCAAATAATCGCTTGTTGGTGCAAAATTTGGCATTATTTTGCCGTATTCCGGTTTTGGGAGAGTCCGGATATTGAAACGCCGGATAAGAGGTCGCGTACTGTATATATATATATAATTTTAACAAAATTCGTCTGTCAACAACTGAAACAACAAAAACCTTACCAAAAGTAAACAAAGAAAGTAATGTAAGTAACCTAAGTAACTGTGGAAATTTATAATACATTAACGGGAAAATAAACTTAAATTATATAAAGGAGCAAAATGTAAAGCAAATCATTTGTTATTTTATTGCTTAGGAATTCCAAAGTATATCAAGGATAAGAACAATATAAAGAAATAAAAATCTAAAATGTAATAACAAAACATTTGATAATAATCAAAATACACAAAAATGATCAGGTAAAACTAAATGAAAATAAATAACATTTAAGCTAAAAAATGCGAAAAACGCATGACTGAAAATGGAGGTTAATTAAAAAACGAACTCATTTTTACGGCAGGCATTCATTCAAAATGACCCGAAATGATTGCATGTTTTTGAATAGGGTGATAGTAAGTTACTGCTAACAGGTAGAATTAATAACAACAGAATTTAAAAATATAACAAAATGGAAACTTAATGTTTGAAAAACTCCACAAGGGAATGGAGTAATGTGCCAAGGATGGAGAGATTGAACTGGAACATTTCAGTCAGTGTAGTAGCATGCCAGAAGTAACTGAAAAAAAATCAGCTGAATACTTAAAGGAAAAAGGACAGTTACAAGGAGGAAAGAAAGACAGTAAGGAGCCAAGAAAATAAATAGTAGCTGAAAACATAGCATAAAAGGTTTTCATAGTCAGTTAATGATAATATAACAATTAGATTCTAAAGAATGCTTGAAATTATTAATGATACTATTAATAAAATAGTCGGGAGGGTGGTAAATTTTACTGATTTGTTCAAGATTAAAATGTAGACTTTTATCAGAGTCTATATATTCTATAAAACTAATTAACAATGATGTTTCAAAATGATAGAATAGAATTGTAAGATTGATATTAAAGTTATAACTTTTTTTTTATTATTATTATTATTGTATGAATTGGTTACAATATTTTTATTATGGGGATCTAAGTTTAAATTTAAATAATTAACATTATGACTAACACTGGGCTCATTAGGGATTCATTCGAAGTCTAATTAGGTTGGCTGGATAAAAATAATCATTCATATAATTAGTATAATTAATAATAATGCAAATTAAATCAGTCACATATCGATAAATTATATAAGCCTTAGATTTAAAATTTGTTTTCGTAACAATAAAGATATAATTTTGATAAAATACTGCTACTGCATTTCCCTCGAGGTACATCTGATTTTCGTAAATGTGTCATTTCCCTGAGTTAAACCATTTTTATTCAAGACAAAGTGCAGTAGCATAGGAAAGTTGTTTTACTTTAAATGAACACTAATAGATGTTGTAATAACTGTGAAGAGAGATAATAACTTAAAGAAATTAAATAATTTATGTGGGGGTTTTCCTTGCATGCACAGAATTTTTATCAGAATGCCAAATGACCATTTTGCATTCCAAAAATATATGTTTTCATAAAGTACTTGACACTCTCCCTACCATACTTAACGCATGACAAAAGTATGGTACTCAAGTCAGAAATTCAAATTTGAGTTATTAATACATTTACACATTTTATACATTCGAACACAAATAAGCTATTTATAGCATAATATATGTGTGTCCACTCTAGCTTAACTATATGCCCAATTTTTTAAGAATGTTATACATAACATTGCTGCTGATTAAATTTTAAAACAAATTTGAAAAATAAAATTTTTTTACGTGTTTGTTAAATTGTCTGTAAAAATTGAATTAACTATAATATACAATAAATATGGTCAATTATATAGATTAAAAGTTATGTGGAATTTCCAATAACAAAATAAATGAAATCAATTCGACTGTGCTAGAAAAATTTGTTGGTAATATATATTCAGCTTTTATATGGACAACTTTATTTTGAAACTGCAAAATGGGTGTCATTTCAAATAAGTATCCATTTCAATTAATTTGTGCAAAAAAAACCAAGAAAGATCAATCATGCATAAAGCATTGATTATGAAACACTTTCCAACTGCAATTTTATTTAAACATCTCTAAAATGCGATACATTCAACAGCGATATTTTTTTAATGATCCAAGAACTACAATAATTTTACTTGAAAACTTCATTGAAAAAAATTAACTTTATTTAAATGACATCATCGAAATAGAAATCATCTGGCTCTCTATGTAAAAGCAGTAAATATCTCATTCATACACTTTTATTCCAGACTCCAGAGTTCAATAATTTTGTGTGAAAAAAATTCTGCCATTCGTATACAACTTATCACTTGTTTACATTCTGCATCCATTAAAATTAGGCTTCATTGTAGTATTTGATGATCATTTAATCAAAGTTTGATAATCATTTAAACTCAAAAGTATTGTAATTGCATTAACACAGAATATAGATACCCAGAAATTATGAAAATATAGAGCAATTTTAGGACAGATGCAACACTCAATATAAATTTAAAAGAACTTTTAATATCATGATTTTTACTCTGGAAAAAAAGATGGATGCCCTTTTTTATTTTGAAGTAGGCGTCTTTATATTATATGGGTGTCATTTTAATTTTTATTTGAAAACTACCAAACCTATTTTGTTGAAATGTTTTGTTATATATTTTATTGGATAATTTGAATATTTACTAAAATTTTCGAAGCAATTTGAGAAATTTAACTTCACTTAGAAAATGTTGAAAAATGAGGTTCCATAGGGTTCAATGTATTTCATTTTTTCAACCAGAGTTCCATCCAAAACTAATTGGATGATATTATTCATTTACATTCCCATGTGTCGCACAGACCATCTCAACAGCATACTAAAATTCATTTTGATTAAGTCATTTTTACGGCAGTTATCGTGCGAAAAGACAAACAAACTGAATGAACAAAGTCGTAAACACTTTTCAACTATGTTATAAAGAATTATGTTTCAAATGAATAAAGTACCAAATGTAAAAAGAAATTGTTAATTTGAGTATAGAGAAAGTCACGTGCTACCCCCATCTGATATTCTCTTCCGCAGTTTCACATATCTGAAGAAAAGTCACATTTCAAAATGTTAAAAAATTGAAAACTGCAAAGAAAACATTCATAGAAAAACTGGTGACAAAAGAATTGTGGTGTCCTTTTTGTTCAGAGATCTACATGTCATTCATTATAAGTGGCACTTTTTCCCCCCATTTCATCACCTGGGATGGTATTTCAATCATTGCTAAACTGTGATCTACCTCATGCACAGATGATTAATAATATTTTTACCCAAATATTTCTATTTTCTCATACTATTGAATATGGTATAGATAAAGGATTGTATTCCTGAACATTTTAGATTTCGAGATTGGGATGCCAGTATAGGTTTTTGGACTTCCTGAACATGTTTTGACTATTTTTAAAGTGATGTTCGACTGTCTGTCTGGGGTCGATTTCTTGTTTACACAATAGCTGCCACCACACATATTAATGGATCTTCATAAAACTTTATAACTTTGTTAATGGTTTGCCTCTGGTTCGAGTTCCTGCCGTCCCCAGCCAATATATCCTTTTAAATTCTGTATGGAAGAACTTTAAAAAACGACAGATAGATGGCACCACTGAAATCTTCATTGGTCTCCAAATATTCTAGAATGTCTCAGATTCACATGATATCATTCTCATTATGTCAGCGGTTCAAAGTTCAAATTACCTCATTTCATGATCAGTTCCCAGTTCATACGATAAGATTATCAAATTATGTCATCTATTTAAAGTTCAAGTTGCCTCATGATGTCATCCGTCAAAGTTCATACGATAAGATTATCCGATTACATCATCAGTCCAAAGGTCAACCTCCTCATGGCGTCATCGGCAGGAGGATTAATCCTCTTGCTGAGGCAGAACCCCCATTTTCTATCCACTTTCGTAACAAACTGGTGTCAGAAGTGGGATTTCTGAAAACTTGGCATTGTAAAGTGACACTAACTTTATAATGATTTCTTTCACAGCACAAAGCTTTTGGTATTGAATTAATACGATTGGAACTGAAATTTGGGGCTTTTGGCAGCTTATTTGTCCAAACAGAATGACTTACATCAACCATTGTTTATACTCTCATACTCCGATCGAAATTTACATTTAATTAATATCCCGCATGAAATACAAAACTGTTACAAAAAGTATATTTTCTCGTCAATGGAATAATTGGATCCATGAAAATAATGTTAAGAGTTTTGTTGCATAATATTAATATGGAACTTCAACCCATTTTTTTTTTATACATATTACTCCTTTAATCTTATGTAATACATATTTGAAAAACATGCAATTTTTTTAAAACGGTTCGTGCTAACATTCTGAAGTTTGTATCATTCGTTTTCTAATGAAAAATGACATGTGAAATAATTATTTATTTGTCATCACGGAAGGTTCTTATTTCTTAATGATTTTTTCAGCAATGGGGGTAGGGGTTAGAACATTCTATTGCATCTGAAATCAGTAGGGTTCCAGTATTTGCTGATTCTAATAATCGTACTAAATTGTTTTGGGCGTTTTATTCGTTCGGAAGATGTCGCATCCACAAACACGTTAACATACACACAAATATCGTATCAAAAATGTTTGATTCAAGTTCATGGAGATATAAAGCGTGCCCTTCTGCTGAAAACTCAAGTGACATCTATGTGATAAAAATAATTCTAAACTTTCATAAAACCTAAAAGGAACTTCAGTTTCCTATCTTTTACATGTTAGAATTTTTTAGAAATTCACCCCCACCCCCTCCTCGAAACAGGTTCAAACCCCTTGTCCCTCTTTTTCCAAGTTTGGTCAGATAAAATGTAAAAGCCCTAGATAAAGGGTAGAATCCTGAATCTAGCAACTTTGTCATGACTGACTGAAATTCTTTGTTAGACAAAAGCAAATAAAAGGCTAAACAGAAGGGTAATACATAAAATAAATAAAAATACTTCCATTTCACTTCGTATTTTTATTGACTTCATATTCTTAAAGCCTCTTTTTTTACTTTATTTCATTAGACTACTAAGGGGTTAAACATCCACATTTTTTTAAAAAACGTATAAAACTGGTATCTATGAGGTAGGATCAAAAAGTTCGGAGACTGTGCTGATATCTGCAACCCTGATCGGAGGAGAGGGGAAGTGGCGCATGTGACGCGAGAGTGAAGAGGAAGAAGCTGGTCCGGAGTGCAGGGGTTTTCCAGACAATGCGTATTAGTGAACTGTAGTCGTTCGCGTTCGTCAAAAACGAAAATGGCGTTTGAAGAACAGCTTGCAAATATCAAATTCGAAACAGCGTATGGCCGCATTACTCGGTTAAGAAAGCAAACTACAGCTTTTGTCAAAACTTTTATCCCGGGGGGTTTTGAATCAAAGCTGAATCCGTGGCAAGTTCACCCCGCCACGATTTCAGTAATTAGACAGGAGGGTAGGCCCATGCACTTGAACTTATACACAGACGGCAAAGGTGGATTCTGGAGTGGGGGCTGCGTTTAAGGATTCCCAGATAACCTTTTCTTGGCGCAGCAGGCTGGGCAAAAACAACAGTGTGTTCCAAGCGGAACAGATAGCCATCCTCCAAGTTCTGAAGTGGGCTGGAAATTAAAACACAGCATTCACAATCCATTCAGATAGCCAATCGGCAATAGCGGCTCTGAATAAACCCTTCAATACAAACCCATTGGTCAACGAAATTCTTGAAGCGATCAAATCCCTAAGGCAAAGATATACAATTAATTGGGTAAGGGCTCACATCGGTATACAAGGCAACGTGTTAGCGGACAAAGAAGCCAAATTAGCTACAAAAGACCTTAGCTCTAGAATTGAGCATCCTCCATGGCCGATTTCTTACTTAAAAAGAAGGCTTAAGACACTCTCGGTCGAAGCCTGGCAAAATGTATGGGACCATGAGCAGAATGGGAGAAAAACATACACTTTTTTTAGATTTGTGTCACCCTCAAGACATTGGAGCTGCAGGCCACTCATGCAACTATTTACTAACCATGGAGCTTTTCCAGTATACCTAAAGAGGTTCAACATCAAACAATCGTCAATATGTGCCTGTGGCGAAGAGGGTAAACTCTTACACTACCTTATAGAATGTCCACTAACTGAGGAACATCATCTTAGGACACCAGCACCACACCTTTGGCAGGCTTGGAGGTACAACATCATTAAGCAACCATCTTTGCAGAATACAGTTAGAAAGATAATCCTTGGCTGATGAACAATATTGACCAAATTACAGATATTTGACCTATGCCACTACGTCATCGTTTCCAACTCTGATCTGGCTTGGGCTCCGGCACTGCTAATCTCTTCTCCGGACTTGTATACTTCGTTCCGCTGGTCATGTGCCACCAGGAGTACAGAGGGTTAAAAAAAAACCTCTAGCTGGTCTCTCTCCAAGGGGAGGATGTGGATGGGAATAGGTGGAAGGATGTTCCCACCTGGATTCGGAGAGAACCTCTACTCTTGGCAGGTACTCCGATACAGGAGGACCTTTTCCACCTGTGTTTCCTACTCTAATAGGCTTTCTCTGTTCTCTCTCCTCTTCTCTTCCTCCTTCTCTCCCCCCGTTGGCAACCCTATCCACTTCATCTTCCTCGGCCAGAGGGGTCTCCTCCCTTTCCTTTTCAGGTTTTCCTATTCAGATTATTTGATCTTCGTGTGTTGGTTTCTGGGGGATTGTCCCAGGTGTTCTTTTGGTGTTAGGCCACAGAAGATGTGGCCAGCGTCTCATTCGAAGGGTCCAAGTTGGGCCCTTCCGCCCCTTGACCAGCACGGATATTGTCCCTGCGGCCTGAGTGGGCAAATTTTTCTCCCTCCACCTTAGCTGTGGACTTTTGTTTGGCTGTTAGGGGTGGAATGGTTTCCGCGTTTCTGAGGTTTTGTCTCAGCCTTGTGCTCTTCGGTGTACTTCACCCTAGGGGTGACGTCAGGGTCTACTTTGCACCTCAGTGTGCAGTCTCAGTTTTGCCTTTCAGCTTTAATCGCTTCTTTCCTTTCAGCGCCCTTTTAGAACCACCCCTTTTCCCTGGTATAAAGGTACTACATTCTCTTTTTCAGGAAGAAGACGGCTGCCTCCCCGGATTGGGAATGTCCTGTTGAGGGGGCGTTTTGGTAGATTCTGGGTTTGGGAACCGCATCAGTCGACCTTGGCACTAGCTTGCCCAGACCTGCGTCCCCTTCTTCTTTTAACCTTTCCTTTTCAGCTCCTCAGGCCGTCGTTGCGGCTCCTGGGTAGGTGGTTTCTTAGTATGTTTTCTTCTTGTTATAGTATGTAGTTAGTAGTATGTAGCTCTTCCCTTTCTTTGTTTAGGTCTTGTCGTATAGGTCTTTTAGAATGTAGTCAGTAGTATGTAGCTCTTACCTTTCTTCGTTGTTTAGGCCTTTTCTTGTCCCAGTTTGCCCTCCGTTTGTCCGAGC
The DNA here is from genome assembly GCA_951213105.1 of Amaurobius ferox. NCBI lineage: Eukaryota > Metazoa > Arthropoda > Arachnida > Araneae > Amaurobiidae > Amaurobius > Amaurobius ferox. Next base: position 4,532,133 of record OX578149.1, on the reverse strand, counting down.
TCTCCTCCTCGGCCTTTTCCACTTGATTGGGTTCCTCCTTTGCTTTTCCCCGTTATGGGGATCTGTCTCCTTTTTCTGCCCGTCTTAGTCGTAGTTAGTTTTAGTTCGAGTAGGTTTTAGTTAGTTAACTTGCATTGTTAGTTAGCTTGCTTAGTTAGTTAATTGGTTTAGTTAGTTGGCTTGGGTTTAGAGTAGAATTGCTTCTTTGCCAGCCTTGGCCTGCTTAATTTTAAGTCTAATTCCTCGGTCTCCTTCCCTCCTCGGAGCTCGCCCTTTGGCTCGTGCCTTCCTTTCCTTTTTCTTCCCCGGCCCTCTATTAGCCTTAGTCTCCTCTTTTCCTTTCCTCTTTCCTTAGTTAAGTTAACCTGGCAGCACAGGTTTAAGTCCGGGTTACGACAACGCATCTTTAAGTTGTATGCTGCCACTGCATAACTACCGAGGGGTAGAAAGTTGGAATCCTCTGCGTAATTACATTCTTCTCTGTGTTGCCACACATATGGCTCTTCTTGGCTCATTTTAGATTGGTCACTGCAATTGAATGCTTTCGTTCCCGTCTCTTCGTGTGTGCCCCCGTACCAGGGGCGGCTATTCAGGGGGCCGCGTGGACCCCCTTGATCAAGCACTTCAAATTCCTTTAGTTATATAGGTTAATTACAATTTTTAAGGAAATTATCTGAAATTTATTTCAACTAAAAAGTCGAATTATTGGAAATAAGTGATAAAATTGTCACTAGATGGCAGCACTAAAACTTTGACTTTCAAAGAATCTCTTATGCTCTTTTCATACTACGTATATTAAATTTATAGGGAAAAATACTTCATTTTAGGGAAAGACGAGGGATTTTAACGAGAGCCGCGCCCCGTTATCGGCCTCTGGCTGATAGAAAGAATGGTATGTTAATACAATGGTAATAGAAATTTCAGTTAAAAAAACAGACATTGCAATATTCCAATCCGATGAGAGCCGCGCCGGTTACCGCGGCTCACATCGAATCGTTCAGCCAAAGAAGGAACGAATGCTGTGAACTACTGACTCGAATTGGCTAAGTTTCGCTAATTTGGCCTCGAATTTTTCTTGATAAATGTGTGTTTTCTCTCTCGCTTCTTTTTAAAATAATAAATTTGGATGTTTAAATAAATATTTGAAAATAAATTACTGTATTTATGTAATTCTGATTTATTTTATTGATCCTATTGACCTAGTTTTTTCAGTTTTGGTTCATGAAGAAATAGTTTAGTAGTATTAGATACAGAAAATAGAAATTCAAAATAGTTTCGATATATATTTTGTGCTTTTTACTTAATTAAATAAGTGGGGGTTATTTATGGTATTTTGGGGGTTTCCGTTCTTCGTTTTTGGTAGAATGTTTGGAGCACTCAGTTTAATTTCGCTGCATAAGCGCCCGGCCGGGGGGGGGGGGATTTCTGATGTAGGGTGGTTCTGTCCTTCGGAAAGGGGATCATTTCTGATTTAGGGTAGTTCTATGCTTTGTTTGTGATAAATTTCAATGCGTTTGACCTCTTAATTGTTTAAAAGTCACGAGAATTGTATTTGTGGCATGCCCGTGAATATTTTTAGTGACACTTTCAGAAATGTGTTGCCTGAGGGGGTGGGTCTCTTGATTTACTCAGCTGTCTTACTTTTTCAGCTATTTAACATTAAAGATTGAAAAAATTATAAATATTTGTTGAAGAATGTTAAAAATCAATTTTCAACCTGATACTTGATTCTTTGATCTGGCGTTGTTCTCCTTAAAATCTCCCCCCCCCCCCCCTTCAGCGGCGACTACTCAATCCCCCTTCTTTTGCTTCTAATTTCATTGAAGACCAATATTGCTCCGATACTCCCTAGGCGTAAATTTTACTTGAGGTAGTCCAAAACTTTTTCATCTCGCTTCCTAATTAAGCGATTTTGAATCTAATGGTGGCTATAGTCTCTGCACAATCTATACGCGTATCGTCTGGACACGCATATTGTTTTATTCAAACCCCCCTGAGCGTAATTTTTAGTTTAACTAGTCCGCACGATTTTACATCTCGGTTCCTAAATTGAGCGATTTTGAATCTTCTAGTAGCTACAGTCTTTGTACCATTTGAATATACATATCTTTCGTATCAATCCCCTGGGCGTAACTTTTACTTTAAGTAGTCCTCCTCTAATTTCACATCTAGGCGCTCTTAAAATTGAGCTATTTTGATTCCGCTGGTGGCTATAGTCCCGGCACCATTTGTATATGTGAACTGGATATACATATTTATTGTGTCAGCTCCCTGGGCGTAACTTTCAGTTCGGTTAGCCCCCCCTCCCCCCCCCCAAATTTCTTATTTCGCCTTCTAATTGAGCGATTTAGATTTTGCTGGTGGCAATCACTTAGATATACAACCTTATTATATCAACTCTCTGGGCGTAACTTTTACTTTAAGTAGCCTCATTTTCATATTTCGGTTTTACAAATTTTTCGGTTTTTCATATTTCGGTTTTACCAATGCATCGCCTTGGTTCCTGAAATATCCGTGCACGACATTTCAAGGCCGTACGATGTTTAAATTTTCCGCTACAGTTCTTACACACACACGTCGACACACAAACATCGTCTGTTATTATGTAATATGAAACAACCGTGGTGGAAGAGGGGAGACCCTCCTCTTTTTCATATTTATATTTTTATCTATCTTAGTGACTCTTGCTCCGATTTTGATGCAATTTTCACACTGTATTTTCTACTCTACAATGGGCCCACTCGATCTGCTCACTTTAAACTTTGATCCACTTTTGTTGCACCCGTGCAACGAGCTAACTACTTATTGCTATAGAAACCGATTGCTATATATAGTGACTGCTAGCAGGCAGAACTTGCTCATATCATTTTAAAGACAAATAGAGATAAGCATAAAGCATAAGAATTTTCTGTAAATTCTAAATTCATTCTTAAACTTGTATTCAAATAGTTTTTCCGTTTCTACATATAAACGGCCGTAGATTTAGTTGGTGTTCGCTCTCTAATTATGTTACTGTTTGGGTTACAAGGACGATCAGGTACAAAACTATTAGCCATAGAGTGTATATGAGAGAAATTGTGTGCATTTTGGGTGTACAAACATTTGCGCTAATCAGAAAATAATACTGCACATGCATACGACTGAGAGTATTTAATTTTTACAAATTTGATACAAATTTATTTAGAAATGTATTCAAATAATTTTCCATGGTTACAATAGGCTCTTATTCATTTTAAAGAAACTTGCAAACGTATATCAGCGCAAGTAAAATAATAACTTGGTATACAGCTGTTGCTTGGTAACGCCAGAACCAATTTATCAGTGCCGGACAAACGACGAACTCGAAGTCTAAAAGACGTAGTTGGCATACACTGAGGGATATATATATACATAAATACATAGATGAGTGCCTCCCTCTATATCTGGCTCACGAGCCGCCACTGCCCCGTACTCCTATCGGAGTCGGGGCGTTTTTGCTCAGGTCTCCTCAACTAAGGAAGGTTCCCTTGAGGCTTCCTGAGTATTGTCTGCTCTCTCGGCTGCTTTCCGGGTGTGGTGTGTGTGGTTAAGGGTCTCTCTGCTGTTTTGGCTATTCTTGGCGTTTTGTCCTGCCTTGATATTCCTGACAAGGCTTCTAATCACCATGCTTCTTCTGGACCTCAGCCGGGTCGTCTGTGGACGATTCTCAGCGGTGGGGAATAAAAACCTGTGGTCCGTGAGATAGATTAGGTTCCCACTTATCTGTCTGGCAGTGCTCCCAACACCGTCTGACTGTATAGTCCGAACGATCCACGTGACGGGCTATCCGGCGCGCTAACTATCCTGCGGTTTTCAGCCCGATGATCAGGCCTCTCTCGAAGTCCATCAGTTGCGTATATCGACATTTCTGGCGTCTACCCACCATTATTTTCATTCCGTACTCGTGCTTGCGTCGGCTGAAGCTTCTCACGTTGATTTGGCGTCAACTACACGCCGGTTTATAAGGCCGCTGGCTCATGCTTGCAGCGCCACTCAAGGGTGTACGGTCATGCGCAACCACACCAGACTGGGATCATTTGCATACCAGCCCGCCCTCAGCTATTTTGATCTCAACACGTAATCTGTTCATAATGGTCACGTGATCTCTTCGTATAAAGGGTTTAATTATTATTTTAATTGGTATTTAAAAAATTTACTGAATATATTTTGCTGAACATTTTTTTATATATTTTATGGGATAATTTGAATATTTCCTAAAACTTTGGAAACAATTTGTGAATTTTAAATTCGCTTAAAAATGTTTGAAAAATTAGGTCCCATAGGGTTCAATATATTTCACTTTTTCAACCCGGGTTCAATCCAAAACTAATTGGGTGATATTATTCATTTATATTCTCCAACATAGGTCCCACAGACCGTCTGAACAACATTCCATTTTGATAAAGTCATTTTTACGACAGTTATCGTGCTAACGGACAGGCAGACAGAAGAACAAAGTCATAAACACTTTTCAACTATGTTGTAAAATGTTATAAATGATTATTTAATTATCAGCATTTTATGGGGAAGATTCCTTCTTATGCAGCTATGATTTATATAATGCAATAATTTTTTTTTTCTTACATTATGCAATGAATTTACATCTTTCACAGTGAAAAAACAATGTATAAGATTCACAGCCCTATATGTTCCGGTGTAATTTTTATCACAGTTTTGCATGGTAAATCCCGAGCAACGTCGGGTAATCACTGCTAGTATAGTCATATAAAAAATCAACTTCATGAGGCAATGGCCTTCCTAACCCTGCAGCATAGAAAATTTTATATAGTTTCTCCTCGTTCTCTCTCAGGAACCGGCCTATGCGTTCAACGGTAGAATCAGTAGCGGCTCGTGAGTTGAGTTTGTGGTAGGGCTGCAAATAAATTGTATCTTATACTAAACTAGCTTTTTAATGCAGTAATATAATATAATTTACATAACAACATACTGATAAATATTTTATTTATTTATATACAAAGAATATTATCCTGTCTTTTCGACGAACGAACTCTTCAGTAACTTTTTCATTGAAGTTTATAATTTTGTACATTAAGCTCTTCCCTGCACTGAGCATAGCTAGCGCTGATAGTCGATCTTCAGACATGGTGTTTCTTAAAAAGGTGTTTATTCTCTCTTCAGCGTAGAGAAACATCGTTCTGGTTCCGATGTTGTCAGGACAATTTTTAGTGAACAGCTCACTTCACCAAGTGAATTCTGAAGCCCGCTGCTTACAATCAATTTGTGAATGTTTAAAGTTGCAGAACTTGAAAATTCTTTTCGTTCATAAAGAACAGAAAGCTCCGTTCTCAGTTTCTCTTTTTTCAGCATAGGATATGCAAATACTGTTTCATCTAATTCCTTTGAAGGAAATTCTTCAGAAAAATGAGAAAATTTTTCGGACGCCAACAATTTTGCAGCTGAAAGATGCCCAGTGAATTTAAATCGTTCTTTTGTCAGGACACAAACTGTGTCACAGACTTCTTTAGCCATAATGGTGAGATCTTCATTTCGTTTTCGCTTTTTAACTTCAGTTGATTCTCTTAATATTTCTGATGGGAATAAAGTGATTTGATCCTTTATTAATAAAATTGCACGATAGAAATACTCTAACGCAGAATGAACAGTGGAAGAGTTCGCATTGCGATTTTGAAGTTGATCATACAGCAGGTCAACATGTGGCATGATACGGTGGAAGAATGAAAGCCAAAATAGGAAAGTTTGGTCATTCAGCATACGTAGAAGTCCCGAAGCTGCCTGGACTGTAGTAGCGTTCTTTGATTTCTGTAGTTCTCAAAGCATTCTTTTAACTCGTTAATAATTTCGTAAACAGTACTGACTACCCAAGAATTAAAATTCCATCTAGTGTTGGAACCTCGTGGGATTCTTTTGCAAACCAAGTCTAGTACAGAAAGGCGTTGTGGTGATTGAGAGAAAAAAGTTGGTATTGTGTTTAAACTACAGAAAAATATACGCACTTGTGAATTTTGAGATGTTGCTTTTTCCATAATTAAATTCAGCTGATGTGCATAACAGTGAATAAAGTGGGCATTACTGTAAATTTCTTTAATTATGGTTTGTAATCCACTCTTTTCTCCACTCATTACAGCAGCACCATCATAAGTTTGAGCTATAAGCTTCTCAAAGTCATCTTTCAATACCACATCCAGTTGTTCCAAAATATACTGTGACAAATCCTTTGCATCTTGTGATTGGGGGTTGTAAAATCCCCAAAATCTTTCATACACTTCGCCTTCGTAGCGAAACACAATTACTTCCTGAGTTTTCTCAGAAATATCTGTCGTGTCATCTACCATGACAGCTAGAAATTTTGCACGACTGATTTCATCAATTAGGCAAACTTTAAAAATACAATCCAATAACTCATTTTGAATTGTCTTTGAGTTTCCTTTGAACACAAAGGCTGTTTCAAAATGTAAAGTTTCCATCAAGCTTGCCAGCAAATTCTAGTAATCCTCGAAAAACTCCAGGGTTAGCAGATTCAGAACTTTCGTCGTGGCCACGTAATGGTAGTTCAAACTTTCCACAAAACTTAATGCAGTCTACTATTTTTGAGAGTATCTCTCTGTTTTTTTTCACTTCCTCGTTGTACTTGACTATGCTTAACCTATATCCTTCGCTTAATTGGGTAGCGATATTTATTTTCCCAAGCATAGCCAAATCAATGACATTTCTTATGTGTTTCACAGAGCTTTCATGCTTTTTCAGTTTTTCAGGTAGGTGACACAAGTCCTTTACCCCCTGTTTTGTCCAAGCAGAAACCCCACCTGTAAAGCAAGCATGGGAAACAAAACAGTGTATTTCTTGAGTCACAACCGCATAAGTCGTATTTAGCATAAATGTCTCGATTAAATTTACTTTGGTACGCACACTTTCTGCTTGACGATGTCTGAATAATTTTTAAGTCCGGCAGAGGACGACCATTACTTTTAATTCCAATTTTCTCAGTCAAAGATAATCGTGAAAAAACAATTTTCTGCAAAGACAACACACTCATCGTTGAATTATCTTTTAAACACACAGACATTAATTAAACCGCCATTTATTCCAAAAGACACAAACAAACAACATAAACGAACAGTTTCTGACTCGTAAACAGGAATTCAACCACGTGCCTTACAAATAAAGCTCTAGATTGAGCTGCATCGGATGCAGCACGCCGCGATCATGACGACGGATAATCCCTGCCCCCGTACGCACCACTCTGCGCACCAACCCTTTTAGCGGAGAAAATGAGCTGCGAGTTTTGCAGCTCGAAAGACACTTTTCACACACGCTTTGAGAACATTCATACGGAAATTGATCTTCCCACTTACGTTGCGGTCGCAAAAATTTGTATATGAACTTCGATCTGCATTCATTCGGTGCCAAGTGGCAACTCGATGCGGTAAAATTATACAAGTGCGTTGAATAAATAAAAATATATATTTTGAAATAAATTACAGGGGGTGCTGCAGCTCTGCAGCACTTATTGACGAGCCGCTACTGGGTAGAATGCATCGAGAATTCGTCTTATTTGGTATTATGAGACTGGCACTTAGCTCTGAAGATATCTTATCAGATAAAATAACAGACAATTTTTATTTGTTCCAAAACGCTTGGCATTTTGCCAATCGTGCATCGTTACGTGGAACACCCAATTTCGTACAAAGGAAGAAAAGGTGATCACGTGATATGTAAAATGACACCTTGTTTGTTTACTGGAGTCACTTTCAAAGTAGCGTCCAAACTCGATACAAACCAGTGATTTATTGTATCACTAGCCGCCTTTGGCGACCAGCCTGTTCGCTACCCTTGAAAATTCTGACCGTGGCAAACTCGTTGGCGCGACCTACCAGAAAGGTGTAAGGTAACTGCTTGGAAGGCCAGGAAGTGCCACACAATTTAGACCGGAACCCAATGGGGGAGGCATCCAAAGAGACCGTACCCTCCTTCCCCTACCACAAACCTCTCGGAAGGACTTGCAGTCCCACACGTTTAACGTGATCGTACTCCGCGTGAACACGGCTGCAGTTTTGGCAATGGCGGGAATCGAACCCGGGCCTACCGAGTGAAATTCCCGCGCGCTAACCACTGGGCTACCGTGCCATCCGCGACAATCTCCATAACTTTATTTTTATTCGGCAATTTTGGGAATCGAACCCGGGCCTACCAAGTGCAAATCCCGCGCACTAACCACTGGGGTACTTCACCCTCCGCGATATTCTTCATAACTTTCTTTTTATTCACCCAATTTAGACCGGAACCAAGTGGGAGAAGCATCCACAGGGACCGTACCCTTCTTCCCCTACCACCAACCTCTCGGAAGGACTTACAGACCCACATGTTTAATGTGATCGTACTCCGCGTAAACACGGCGGCAATTTTGGGAATCGAACCCGGGCCTACCGAGTGCAATTTCCGCGCGCTAACCATTGGGCTACTTTGCCCTACGCGACAATCTCCATAACTTTCTTTTTATTCATCCAATTTAGACCGTACCCTCCTTCCCCTACCACCAACTTCTCGGAAGGACTCACGGACCCACATGTTTAACGTGCTCGTACTCCGCGTAAACACGGCGGCAATTTTGGGAATCGAACCCGGGCCTGGTAACTGGTTGGACGGCCAGGATGTGCCACCCAATTTAGACCGGAACCCAGTGGGGGAGGCATCCACAGGGAACGTACCCTCCTTCCCCTACCACCAACCTCTCGGAAAAACATACGGACCCATATGTTTAACGTGATCGTACTCCATGTCAGTGGCGGAAATCGAACCCGGGCCTACCGCGTGCAATTCCCGCGCGCTAACCACTGGGCTACTTCGCCCTCCGCGACAATCTCCATAACTTTCTTTTTATTCACCCAATTTAGACCGTACCCTCCTTCCCCTACCACCAACCTCTCGGAAGGACTCACGAACCCACATGTTTAACGTGATCGTACTCTGCGTGAACGTGGCGTAAGTTTTGGCAGTGGCGGGAATCGAACCCGGGCCTACTGAGTGCAATTCCCGCGCGCTAACCACTGGGCTGCCGCGCCCTCTGCGACAATCTCCATAACTTTCTACATATTCACCCAATTTAGACGGGAACCCAGTGGGGGAGGCATCCACAGGGGCCGTATCCTCCTTCCCCTACCACCAACCTCTCGGAAGGACTTACGGACCCACATATTTAACGTGATCGTATTCCACGTAAACACGGCGGCAGTTTTGGCAGTGGCGGGAATCGAACCCGGGCCTACCGCTAACTTCCCGCGCGCTAATTTGCAATTTAAAATGACCATATGCTTAATTCCATCATCCTCATTCCATTGTTTCATTGTTCCATCATTTAAAATATCCATAAAATTAAAATATCCATTTAAAATATCCAAAAGTTAAAATATACATTTAAAAAATCCAGATCGTCCCATCATTTAAAATATAAATATAATAATTTATATAGAGCAAAGGAGCTCTATTCAGAACCGTGACGTCACCTCCACCTTGACGTCCCCACCCACCACCTTCCCTGCTTCAGCGGGGGAGAAACGAACGGAACGCCGAGAAATTTAAAATCATGACGTCTTTAAAATTGCGATCCTGAAGGCAATTTTCATTATTTCTGGACCAGATTAGACTTGTAAGAATGCCAGATATTTCAGCTTTCTAAAAATGTAAATTATTAGTCGAAATTATGAGTACTTTTTACTATGCGAGAATTTAAAAACCAAAAATCGTTTTTTTGAGCCAAAAGTGACTTTTGTTTTAAAATCTTTAAAAAATATTAGAAATCGAAATGGAGATCTGAAATTGATATATTTTTACTCGCAATTGTCTGCTCTTTCCGATGGTGTGAGTTGTTTTTTTCTACGACGTCTGGATCGTGGAGAAAAAAGGGCAAAAAGGTCAAAAAAAGGTCGAAATCGCATAAAACATTAAATAAATAAAAAAATAATTAGAATTTTGAAAATCGGTTTTCACGTGTCCCCTTCTCACCCCCCAGGGTCTCCGATTGCCAAATTTCCTAACTCTCCGACGCGCGGTCGCGAAACGTATAGTGTATAAGACACACAGACACACACACAGACATTGCCTTTTATTATATAGACGCTGCACTACTTATTATTAAAAGTAGCGTGTGACACTACAAACAACGAGAAAAAGTAGTGACTACTGTAGTTTCGCTACTTGTGGCGCGCTTCTTCCGACCACTGCTTATAAACTGGATAGCATATTCACCATCCTAGTGCAAATATTTGTGCCAGATAACCAAACTATCAGAGTATTCCAGCATAGATGTTATTTCGTCTCTGAAAATTATAGTCACGGATTTTCAGTATCGGTCAGTAAGGCAGACTCGGTAGCCTTTGTATTTTCGGGGGCCGCGGTTGTCTGCAACCGTATGCGAAAAGTGAATGACCACTTTTTTTAGTTTTCAGTATTGACCGCAAAATTTCAGGCTTTAAACATTTTAGAATACATTTCAGTAATGAACTAGCACTGGACTTTTTAGAGGCGCTTCACTACAAACTTAAAGTCGGTGAAAGTCTGCTTGTTTGTTGTTGAAAACCCAGACCGTCCGACTCATCCAATGGACTTGAGCAACTATTTGGACGGAATTCATTCATTCAAGTTCGCAAAATCAAAAAATATAAAATGAGGTATTAATTCAAAAAACATTTTTTGTTGTTAGGATGCGAAGCTATACACACAACTTTTTGCCAAACTATAGAATTGTGTTAATCTTACTCTTCAGGATGTGACGAAATAAGTATCAGATAACCTAAAAAATCCAAATTTCGATGTATTAAAACAAATACATATGAAGGAAATGTCCTGCGGATTCTTTTCTGCGGACATCGTTGAAAATAACGTTCCGACGGTGTCAAGGATGGAAACTCTTTGATAATATTTTCGGTCACTAGAGGAACCGATTTGTGTGAAAATTGCTCAGAATCGTACTAAAACTTAAAATAACTAAAAAAACGAATGATAATTTTTAAAAAATTTCACCGAGAAGCATCGTCCCGGATCCTGAAGTACCTGTATACTCAATTTCTTGGCCGTACGACGGGTAGATTTCCCACTACAAGCGACAGAGACACACACACACATGGGCGCCCAGAAAGGAGGGCACGAGATCGAGATGTACTTGCCCTCCACTGAACTTTCAAAGTCACAAAGGTGGGCATCAAGTTAGTCGATGTTGTACATCTTATCCTTAAATTTGCATAAGTACAGCTTATCGGTTAGTAGTTTGCCCCCTCTTTGGAAAAGCTGTAAGGGAGCCCATGCACACACACACACACACATAAACAGCCAAACATCTTCCATCCATCGGTCTATGTAAGATACACAAACTAATCACGTACATATCTACATTCAAGTGGAATATTTCGAATTTGAAAAATTATGGGAAAACGAAGAGTGTCTTCACAAATTGCCACAAAGGATTTCACACTTTTGGGCAATGGTGCAAGTTTTCCTTATAAAGTAATGTTTAAAAAGGGAAGTAAGATGCTTCGAGTGGCGTTCGGGGAAACTTTGACGTCATAGCTTCGTGTTTTGATGCATACATAAGCAGGTCATAAGTTTCTGTGTCGTCATTGAATCAACATCGGCGATGTCATCATCGATGGCGACACTGTTGCCCTCTTAATGGAACTAACTCTAAGACCGGGAGATGGCCGTAATTATATACCGAACCGAAAGCCATGATTTCAAAAAATTCTTGAATTGAAATATTAAAATAACGTGAATGCTGATTTAGAATGCATTAGAAATATTTCACGGATAACATTTTTTTGGTAATTTAAAATATCGTCTGTTCACTTATTTAATAGGGAGAAAAAACACTGAGAAAAAATAATCAGCTCTATTTTGATCTTATTATATTCTTTCCTGGATAGAATCATAATCGTCTGCATAAAAAAAAATGTGTAGTGTAAAAATATTTTATACAGTTTAAAGTTTAAGAAATGTGGAATATTCTAACTCTAAGTGCGCTCGCTGCCTAACTATGAATTCAGCGAAAAAATTTTAGTCGTAAGTAATACTTTTTAAATAAACTCTTAAACTGTATTTATATTTGATCACGATCATGTAAATTTTTAATGTTTCGATTAATTTCTATCTTAAAGAACTATAATAATTTGATATTTTTTTTCATTAGATAAAGAGTTTTGTTAATTAATATATTTATTATTTTACAATGAATCTTTATTTCAACTTTGTACAATAAATGTAATTATTTCTCATTACATTTATTATTTTGCTCGCATTAAAACTATGTCTCCTCATAAGAATTTTATAGTGTGTTTAGGAATTGGTGTTTGAAATTGTGTTCTATACAGGGTCAGATTAAAGCAGCCCCCCCCCCCCCCCCGGGGCACGATTTCCCCTTACAAAAGAGCTTCTAAAGCCGACTTATGTCAGAAAGAGCAAACTGTTTATTTATTTTTATTAAAATAAGTACTAAAGATTAGATTTAAATACGTGGAATTCTGCTGTAATACGTGGAATTCTGCTGCTTGACCATTAAAAAGTAAGATAATAAATCAAATGTTCTAAATTATATTCTAATTTAAATGGTGTTTATTTTTTAACAGTTAGAAGTTTGACACAGATCTCCTAAATAGAAGAAATTGAGGAATTGCTTTCGAAATTCTTCAGTTGCTTTTATGAAGTACATTTTCAAGAACAGATTAAATGACCAATTTGTCTATTTATCGATAAGGTAAAACCATTATTGTTTTGTATGGTATAGTGATCCATTTTCTTTTTTCTAGGTCGTACTGGAAGGAACGCTCTTGAACTAAGTTTCATTATGTCAAATTTAATAAAGCATCTAATAATGTTTAGACTCTCATGGGTAGATTTTCTAGTGGTCCCTTTGACATTTTGATCGATAACTTTTGTTTGGAAGTATTGATAGATGAAACCATTGCTTGCAATTTGAACAGTATTTAACTTGGGAAAATTTCGGAATTTATGCAGAGTGTAAATTTATATACATTTGGCAACAAAATTATTAAAGTGTCATTTTTACTTTCTTATACTATGCGTAATATAGTATAGAGAGAGTATTGTCTTCACGAAAATTTTCGAACTCGAGATTTTGTTGCTAATATATGTTAAGACCCCCTAAACACGTTTTAACTATTTTTAGAGAAATGTATGTCTGTAGTCGATTTTTCGTGTACACGATGTCGGCCACACATATTAATGGATTTTCCCGAAACGTTATTTCCGGCTTTGTTACCGAAATATCTAAAACTAAATAGAATTTTTTTAAATTCGAGCGAAAACTTCGATATGAATTCGAAATTTTATATTTTTTTAACATGGCAGCATAGGACAACATTGAACATCTATTTATAGTTTATTTATGGTTCAATGATCAAGAGACTTAATAATTTCAATTATTGTAGTGGAAAATAGCCGCGATACAATTTTTTTATTCGTGACATAATTAGCCACCCTCCGGGGGGGGGGGGGGGGGGGGGGAGGGGGATAAGTTATCGAATAGGGTATATCAATCGAAAGATTTTTTTTCAAGCCCGTTAAAGTGAAGGGTAACACGCTATAATTGCAGTCATTTGGACGCACGATATCGATTTTTCAAAAAAATTTCTTGCAAAATTAAAAGAAATAAAGGGCTATTAAAAATGGATTCTGGTATGAGAAAGTCGAGTTGAGCCACGCTCCAGTTAATCACTCTTTAAAACTCACTGTTAATATAAAATGGATAATTTTGATAGAGTTCCATTTCAGTCGGGTGGGGAAGTGTCGCAAATTCTCAGTCCTCTACTATGAATATGGCAAATGCTTTCTTGGGCCCCGGGGAAGCTTAGTCGGGTTCTAGATACTGAAGTATCTTGTGGAGTATCTTAACAACTTCGATGTGGCCAACACAGAGGCGTAGTTTAGTGTACTTGGCAGCCCATAGAAGGGAGGGGGGACGAACACCACTCGAGTGGAGGGCCAGGACCTCTAATATATTTTTGAGGCTGGAGAAGACAGAAAAAATTCACAAAGAATGCATGGTACAATAAAATATGCCGGATATAGCAAGTTAACTTTGCCTGAAGCACAGCATCGTCTCCTTAAAGGCCGTAGTCAGAAAATTATGTTTAATTATATCTTATTTATTTATTTAGGGAGGGGGGGGGGTGTTCTTATTTCAATTAGCTGGTAAAATTAATTTTTTTATATATTTATAGTTACTTAAGGAAGGATGAGTCATGGCGATACAAAAAATATAAAATTCAAGAAATTTTAGGAAATGTGATATTATAACTATTAAAAACAATAATAATAGTAATCGACTATTGAAAGTAAAGCTGATTGAAATTTTCGAGGGTAACACGACACACTCTCCCTGGCTCCGGTCGTCCATCCTGTTGCTCCAAGTCCTCTGGACGAGCCGGACGGCCTGGGGCTTTCACACTCTCCCTGGCTAGCCAACGGCCCTACCGTGCTGAAAACACCGGTTCTCGTTAGATCACCGAAGTCAAGCAGCATCGAGCGCGGTTAGTACTTGGGTGGGTGACCACCTGGGAACACCGCGTGCTGTTGACACATTTCAGGCGCGGTAACCCGGTGGTTTGTTCGCTGGATTTGCACGCTGCCACAACTGCTGCCGTGTTCATGCGGAGTACGATCACGTTAAACAAGTGTGTCCGAAAATCCTTCCGAGAGGTTGGTGGTAGGGGAAGGAGGGTACAGTCCCTATGGATGCCTCCCCCACTGGGTTCCGGTCTAAATTGGGTGGCACTTCCCGGCCGTCCAAACGGTTACCTTACACCTTTCTGGTAGGTCAGACGGTCTGGGTCTCAACAACAACACCCTCCCTGGCTGCGGTCTTGGGTGAAATTGTTATAACTTTCCCTTCATGCATAATATAATGCATAGAGAAAATAGTGTGACTGGTTTTAAAATTCACATTTTTCAGCTCATATACACGTATACATCCCTGAAATCGAATAGAACGTTTTTAAGGTTAATATTTGTGCGTATCGTTCGGGAGTCTGAGAACGGAAGAAATATTTCGAATGAAACTTTGTACAACCGGTCAATTATATATATATATATATATATATGTGTGTGTGTGTGTGTGTATGTCATAGAACGAGGATATACAAGTGTACTAAGTGTACCAAAAAAGTAACTAGACATAAAAGCGCGATGCAGCTTGTAAATGTCGAGAAATACAGCTAAGCAAAAGCTACGAGACAATTATAAGAAAGGTGACGGAAAAGGACCAACTGGGAATACATAAAAGGCCTAGGGGGATTGTGACCCCTAGTTCCCGGTTAATGGTCGACTTTTACACCAATGGTAACACTCCCGAAGCCATATATTACCTGTGGTCATATTTCAGAACAACGTCAAAACAGAAGACGAACTCACAACAAGAACATGGAACCGATAGAGATATATCCAATAATATAAAATATTCGAAATCAAAAAGATGACCTCTTTGAAAAAACACACCGATTCCTCTTGGAGGACGGTTTCGGCTAACCTCCTCTCCCGGCCACACATTAAACTGCCGTAAACCCTAGGGTTGGCTGTGTGGTCTGGGCCTTCGACATCGACACCGATTCCTCTTTCGTCACACCTCTTACAACACCGCTCAATAAATGATTCGCATGAAATGAAAATTCAGTTATCTGTAACGTTGCCAATTATAACTTGAATCGAAGATGTTGCCAAAATCCCTTTTAAAAGCATTGTCAAATTTATTATACAGAGTATTGTAACAATGACGTAGGAATTCAAGAGGATAGAGCTGTACTATAACCTCCTTGATAAAAACAGTAGCACTTTTGATACGATCCGCAGTATAGGTATGTATACGTGCATTACGTATGAAATGATTCAGTACAATATTACGAAAAATCATGTGACTCAAATTAGAATTCCAATTTATTATATAATGTATATTGATCTTGAATTGGCGTCTTTTATCGCATATCTTCGTATACGTAGTATTTCCATTTGAAAAATGAATACTTATATCCAGATAATTTATTTCTTTTGTCGTATTATTAGGAGTTCCCAACAAAGTTAAATTCGTAGGATAGAAAGTGAAATCAAAGTTGATATTGGTTTGTTGCTGTGCAATAAGGATGTCATCGACAAATCTAAAGTATGGTAACTCATTTAATATGTGAGTACCTTTTTCGTAATGATGGAGGTAAAGATTTGCTAATAATGATGAGCATGCACCTCCCATAGGTACACCTTTAATTTGTCTGAAGAAATTTATGCCATTAAATAAGATATTTTCATACAATACTATATCCAATACATTTTTTAAACTTTTGTAATGGCACAATTTTTTGCATTTGATATAGACTATGCAAGCCGGTAATAATATCGGAAAGATCCGCCAAATTGATTGGATTTTGGCAACATCTTCGATTCAAGTTATAATTGGCAACGTTACAGATAACTGAATTTTCATTTCATGCGAATCATTTATTAAGCGGTGTTGTAAGGGGTGTGACGAAAGAGGAATCGGTGTGTTTTTTCAAAGAGGTCATCTTTTCGGTTTCGAATATTTTATATTATTGGATATATCTCTATCGGTTCCATGTTCTTGTGAGTTCGTCTTCTGTTTTGACGTTGTTCTGAAATATGACCACAGGTAATATATGGCTCCGGGAGTGTTACCATTGGTGTAAAAGTCGACTATTAACCGGGAACTAGGGGTCACAATCCCCCTAGGCCTTTTATGTATTTCCAGTTGGTCCTTTTTCCCTAGCGGCCTATCTGCTCAACCAATCGAAAGAAAATTTCAGATATTGTTATTTGAAGGTATGCGCTCGAGATTGTGATGATTTCAAACATAGAGCTCTCACGATTACGGTTACAGTGAAAAAATTTCGAAATTTTTGAATGGAAACACCCACTTTTTTTTCCTGCGCAAATTGATCGGCGCATTTAAAAACCATAAATGGCGTTGGAATGATACACGTATGACGAAAATTGGCGACGTAAAACATTTACAAAGAAGAGCATTGTAAAGGACCAATGACAGTACAGAGAGGAGGTGCATTGACGCACTTTGCATAATTCACAGGGATAGACAGTAGAAGCACCAATCACAGAACACCATGTGCAAAGCATTGTTTGTGGAAAACCTTTAAGCAGTGTGGGAAGATAGTGTCTTCAATCAGGTGTTCGAACGTGCCAACAAGATGACACTTACAGGGAAACAACGAGGTGAATTGATAAAGCTGTTTTATCTGAACGGAGAAATGCTGCCGAAGCAGTGTGAGTTTATCGGCGAAATCATAAGCTAAGATGCGGCCCATGTTTCGTACGAACTGTACGTGATTTGGTAAAAAAATTTGAAGAAACTGGATTCACATGTAATAGACCGTGATCCGGACGACCAGCTGTTCCTGTTGAAGTTGTTGCGGAAGTGCATAATACGATTACTGCAGGTCCATTGCGTACTGCAAGAAGTGTTGCCCGCAATTTGGATGTACCGAAAACCACAGTCCTCAAGCTTCTGCGCTCTGTTCTGCGGATGTTTCCTTATCGATTCCAGCGCGTCCAGATGTTGCAACCTGGAGACGAGCAACAGCGTGTCGACTTTGCGAATTTTTTCCTCATCAGATATGATGAAGATAGCAGGTGGCCGCTGTGGATATTATGGAAGGATGAGGCACATGTCTCCTTAATTGGGAACGTAAACTCCAAGAACTGCGTTTACTGGCCTGACGAAAATCCTCACGATGTGGCACCAGTGCCTTTACACGAAGCTAAAGTGACTGTGTGGTGCGGCATCACAAGCACATTCGTTCTCGGTCTGTACTTCTTCGAAGAGGTCACTTCCAATGGTGTGCAAACATGCGCCATCACAGGTCCTCTGTATAAAACAATGTTGCAGAATTACGTAATTCCAGAATTGCAGCAGCTAAATGTCGTTAATGACATTATATAGATGCAAGATGGTGCTCCTCCCCATGTCACTACATGTGTTCGATAAGTGTTGCAACAGAACTTTGGTGATAGAGTCATCTCCCGTAACTTTGCAGTTTCGTGGCCACCAAATCCACGACCTCACTCCGATAGATTTCTGGTTCTAGGGTTATCTGAAATTTAAGGTGTACACATCAAATCCACGAGATTTGTCAGAATTGAAAGATGCTATAAAACGTAAAGTTATACAGATTCCTCTTGCGATGTTACGTTCGTCATTGTTGGCAACAATCTCCAGCATGCAATGTGTTATCGTCTGCGAAGGTGGGCACGTTGAAAACTTGTAATTCCAATAAAAGTTTTTTTCCATCTCTTCTCTTGTATTGTCATTGGTCCTTTAGAATGCTCTTCTTTGCAAATGTTTTACTCCGTCAATTTTCATCATAGGTGTATCGTTTCAACGCCATTTATGATTTTTCAATGCGCTGATCGATTTGCGTAGGAAAAAAGTGAGTGTTGCCATTCGAAAATTCCGAAATTTTTTCACTATAACCGTAACTGTGACTGAGAGCTAGCTCTATTGTTTGAAATCATCACAATCTCGAGCGCATACCTCTTGTATTGTCATTGGTCCTTTAGAATGCTCTTCTTTGCAAATGTTTTACTCCGCCAATTTTCATCATACGTGTATCTTTTCAACACCATTTATGGTTTTTCAATGCGCTGATCGATTTGCGTAGGAAAAAAGTGAGTGTTGCCATTCGAAAATTCCGAAATTTTTTCACTATAACCGTAACTGTGAGAGCTCTATTGTTTGAAATCATCACAATCTCGAGCGCATACCTTCAAATAACAATATCTGAAATTTCCTTTCGATTGGTTGAGCGGATAGGCCGCTGGGGGTTCATATATCGGGGAAGTTTTTTTTATGACCACCCTGTATATAATTTACACTAAATTATTCTTTTTGAATATATCTTTGCCATCTTGAAGATCTTTCTTTACATTTATTAACTTTCAGTGAATAGAAATGTTTTCACGGGCACTCTTATGTCATCTGGCAATGTGGGTAGGATTTAACACATCTTCATTCCTTATTTTGCTATGGAGAGTGCGGAACCAGCTCAAGTCAACAAGAAGTACTTCATTTCTAATTCAAAATGGTACCGGAAGATAAAATAAGGAACGATGACTATCTGCAGTATCTTCAGCAAGAAATTAGGTTTGTTAAACAGGGTATCGAGTGCTGGTGGATCCAAAATGCAAGAGCAGCCAGAGGATATCCTTGGCTATCAAAACTGTGGGTACTCGTATCATCCAGTGCCTGAACTCGGAAGAGAGAAAATCACTCGTAGCTTGGGGAATGAAGCAATGTAAATGCTAAAACTGAACTCGAGCGTTTCCTTGTCATAAAACGACTCGTTCACTGACGACAAGAAGGACTCAGGCCTCATTCAACGATATGCAGGATGTTTCAAAATTCACGCAACTCGACATTCAACAAGATAGAACGTACGTGCAAGCCATTTTTATGTCCAATGATATAATGTGGGTACTCGTATTAGTCAGTTGCATGTAAGGCTCACTAAAATAGGTTGTTCAATAAATGTTTGCGACTGTCTCCCTCCTTCATTCATTCCTGTTTTGTCTCAACTATGGTGTTTTCAAGATGGAAGTATATTTATTGCTGTTAAATTTTATAAACTCGTGAGAGCTAATATTTCTTTATTCTTAATAAATCGGCACTATCGCGTTTGAAATTAAATTTTGTGGGGCGGAGAGTGTTAAAGAGGGACATCCGTCCTTGTTAAGCGCGATGATGTGAACGCCCCCTTTAACTCGCTCGCCCATCCCATCTCTTCGAAAATAATTTTCTCAAAATTACTCCTCGGGGCTTCAAATAATGGGAGTCTTGCAAAGCGGTGACACCGAAATGGATACTTGTAAATGGCTGACGCACTACAATGTCATTTCAACTGCTTATTTCAGTTGACCTGGTTGACTTACTGATAAATTGGCATACAATGTACTGACTACTCTCTTAAATGTTTTTCATTCAGCCCTAATTTAAATTCAGATAGACCCAGAAAAGCGCTCTGTATATTACAGAGTCTACTTCGGCGATAAGAGCTTGTCATTTCGTGCCAATAGCTCAACGTTAGAGCGTCGGCTGGCCAGGAGATTCCCGGTTGGGGCAGCCAGGTTCTTTACAAGGTGTTCAAAACAATGCACTCGTGCAGCCATATCACTAATGTACTCAGGATAAATAATAATGACTTCAAAGTGTCTGTTGTCACAAGAACTGCACATACCGAAACAATAAAGGATCCATACATAAGCAAAAATTGACCCAAACTCTTTTATCTGACTGAATCCCGATTTTTCAATTATTCATATGCGGGTTTAAATAAAAGTAGGATATTTCGAAATCTTACCTTTTACTAGTAATGTGTTTGCGATTTCTACACAACTTGCAGCCACTGGAAAACTGAAATGGGCAACGATGATATGAAGCCTTTCAATTTAAACGAGGAAATTTTAAAGACAATTTTGGGATCATGGTTGTGGAGAAGGTTAATGATAAAAATAAGTACAGCTACTTATCTTTCAATCCATGTAGCCATAAATTAGAGGTGATTCATTTCCACTTGACTATTCTGCTGAAAAAGAAATTTTTATTAACCACTGCATGAACGAAAAATGAAGCAGAGTTCCCGTTTCGCAATATATATTAGAGTTACAAAAAGTAACAAGAATTCATCATGGGTACGCTGATAATCAAAACCCACATAAAATGAAACATAAATAAACTCTAAAACAACATAACTTTCAAATAAAAAATTACAAGTACAACAAACTACAGAGTAAACTACAATTCGTTTAAAAGAATTTATAAAAATTTAACCAAATAGATTTCAAGAACACTGGGATTCTAGAAACAGTTATAGACACCAAGAGGGAAGCTGTAGAACATTTTTTCCCTTTCTCTTATAATTCATATTGGAGAAAAAATGTGGACGAATCATGACCTTTTGTTGAAAACGTTATGAAGATTTCAAGAAGACAAGGTGAGCGTCCGAGTGCAATTCCCGCGCGTTCTCACCATCGTTCAGATTTTTTCGAAATCTAAATTAGTTTTTATATTATGAAATTTGTGACAGCTCATGTGGAGAATGGCAGCTATATTATGAAATTTGTAGAGAATGGACAAAGGCAGCTACACCTGCGAAAGGAAAAACACTGCTAAAAAATAAATATTGATTAAAATCCATATAAAGATTATTTCAATCTTGATGTATGTGATAAGTGTTAATTACTTAAAAAGTAAGAAATAAGTGGGAAAAGGGACAGTGGCGGCTCGTGACTTCAGGAATGGGTAAAGCAGATTCAGTAGCGGAATTCCCCCTCCTCTTCCTCGGCAACGAACATCATCAAAACACCACTGGCACAATTGTTGTCAGATATTATCTAAAAATAGCCAAACGAGTCTGAAAAATTCGCAAATAATAATAATAATAATAATAATAACCCATTCAGCCAATAGCTTTAAATGGAGCAGCGTTTATCCTGCGTTACCTCACGAGCCGCCACTGATAAGGGGGTGATAAAACCTGCAAAGAAATGAAAAGTTTATAATAAAAAAAAATAATTTTATATGGTCAGAGTCAATAACAGTGTTCTCGCAGTTTCCATAAATACACTTCAAGCACATTATACTCATTTTAGCATCAAAAACTCGGGAAATGAGCAAAATGTAGGATCTTTCCAACGATACAAATGTGATTAAAGTAAAATGAATTTTACAATGTGTATTAACAATTCTATTGCGATACATTATATTTATTTATATATGTATTAAATAATTACAATAATTAAATATTACAATTGTTTAGCAGATGGAAGTTTAATAAAATAAATAATCCAAAATGTTCTTTCTTTTGCTCCTTCTAGAGCATCACTGATATCACCCATAAGCACTCAAGTTTTGACAAATTTCAGACAAAAGGTAGAGCATTTTAAAGAGAAAAACTTTTCTCTTTAGCAGTATATCTAACTGCTTAAACTAACTGACTTATTTAAACTCCAAAGTAGTATTTATACAACATGGCTAATGCATTTATCAATACAGTGAACGAAATAATTATATCCCATTATATTTATAACAAATATAATTATAATTTACGGGCAATTCCTGTGTTATTTACTCTACTGTCATACGCAAATTAGAAACGTACACGTTGGGTGTCTATAAACTTATAGTTATATCAGCCTTCTAACATCATGACCCTGCTCAGTTGAATGTTTAGCTCTCTGATAAAAAGAGGTTTCATGAATTTGTAACAATATTCTGAAGAAGGAATTAACTAAAAAAATTGTTTAAAAAGAAAATGTCCGGCTCTCTACTTTCTGACATCCAACGGAGAAAATGGACGTCTTAATAGCACAACCTGATATGAATCCTGTCAGACTTCGAGTTATCAACAGATGCTCAAAGGACATCCGAGATTACCCGAAAGAGTAAAAAACTTCGTCTACTGAAGCGCAAAGCATAAAAAGCAACAGTTCGATAACTTTTAAGACGATTTAAATTTGCTAGTTACTGTTCGCCGAACACGGTGATTACTGGATCAATCAGGACTTCTTTAGAGATAACTTCCAATCGAAAAGAAATCGCTGGTGGTCATGATTTAGAGCGCTGGGTGGCACCAAGTTATTTTCTCCGATGAGAAAAGTTTAATCTGTATGACTCGGATGCATAGTTGTTGGAAAGATGAGCAAAAACAAGAACCGCCAGTGTTTTGGATTCGCTCTTGACTGCAGTCTGCAGAGAAGTGATTTGATAATGATATAGGGCGTAATGGGATGAAAAATGAAAAGCTACGCTGAATTTGTAGATAGAAAAACGAAACAAATATTTCCTAAACAAATGCAAAACGTTTCTTCGAAATGGATTAAAAATGTGTAAAAAACCCAGCCGGGAATCGAACCCTGGATCTCCGAACTGACCTGCCGACGCTCTACCGTTAAGCTACTGGGACGAAATTATAAGCGCTTATCGTTGTAGTGGACTCTGCAAATGTCCAGTCGAAATGGGTTGTTCCAGCCTCAAAATTCGTGTTTCGAAATCGTCCAAGATTTGGTTGAAATCGAAAAAAAAATTAAATGACTCGGAAGTTTGGCCAGCAAAATCACCTGATCTAAATGTAATAAAAAACATGTGGATATACTGACTACAGAAGGTTTATGGAAATACCCGTCATTTTATGAATATGGCCAGTTTGAAAACAGCTGTCCTTGAATCATGGATTTCTATCGATATGAAACAGACATACATGCACATACAAAACGTTAATGAATACAAAAATGGTGCACATAAATAAAATGATACAAAAATGTAGAAAAATAATTTTGACTAAAAGGTTTTGAACAGACGAAAGAAATGAAACATTTTAAAATAAGAAAGAGAAAAGAATAAATATACAAAGAATTGGTTGAAAAAATGGAATCCATGTTCCATGGATCCAAAGATAAAAGTTAAAAACAGCATGGCAACTAAAAAAAAACCAGCCAATCATCACAGATTCTTTTTGCAATGAGTTTTTAATTCTGTCTATATATATTTTTAATTTTTGCAAATACTTGAGAGAAAACCATAATGATCGGCGGTTTAGATAAATGAAAATTTATAGTATGCGGACAAGAAAATATCCAGGATTACAAGGAAAGTTCTTCCTCGGGCCAATATCTTACGGTCTGTGGCAGCCAAAGAGCTAGGATCACTTGATTAAATCCTCGAAGGTGGCAGCTAGCTATGTACTTCTTGTGCTGTTGTATAGGAAAGGCCCACACGCAGAGATAATGGGGAACCCCGTTTGTCGAGAGATTAGGAGACGACCCTTTTGGAGATAGGGGAAAAGTGAATCAGAAAGTTGTAGAGAGAGTCCAATTTAGCTTAAAAATGTTTTAATTCCATAACAAAAAATGGCAAAAAATCCAAACATCGGGGAGCAACAACTGAGGCAAGGCAATACTGTGTGAATGCATAACAGACAACTTATTATCATGTACAAAATGCAAGTTACATGTTCGCGTACTAAAATAGTGTCAATATCCAATATAATGTGGACGGCCATACATGTATACAAATATAATTATTTGTATAAAATGTAAAGTCATCCATACATGTATACAAATGTAATGGCCAAATAATAGTAATGGATAATAAGTAGATTCCAGTCACTGTTTCACGACACCCTCGTATAACACTCGCGACCTTTCAACTTTATGTAAATATGTCCGTGACATAGCTTTCTGCTTTCTTCGCATTCGGGGTTATCCCTTTTCATCTTTTGTTATGGGACTAAAACATTTTTGTTCTAAATTGGATTCGCCCTACAACTTTCTAATTCACTTTTCCCCCTTATCTGCAAAAAGAGTGGAGAGGGGCACCCTAACCCCCCAGAAACGGGGGCTACGGGGTCACCCCCCTGACCTAAGGGGATTTCCTATATAACGACACAAGAAGTACATAGCTAGCTGTCATAGTTCATGAGATATTGGACTGGGGAAGGCCTTTCCTTGTAACTCCGTGTCATGGTTAGTGATTGCAAATGCAACTAGAATTTGATTTAATAGGGAAGTCACTTAAGTAATTTGGAAAAAGTCCGTGACTTAAAAAGTATATTAAGAATTTATTAAAAATGTCTGGTTTGGGATCCACGATTGGAAGAAAAGATTTAACTCTAGAGGGGAGAAATATCATTTCGCCAAAGATCAATGAACGAATTTTTACAAAAAAGGTTTTAGATAGGAGTACGGAAAAGGAATTTTAACAAATACTCCTGCAGAGGCAGCCGTTTTATTTACAAAATGACCGCATGATCTTTGATGCAAGAAATATGTATTTGAATCATTTTTCTGTTAATATTTTTAATATAATTAGATTTATCTGAGATAGAACAGAAATGGAGGAGAGGCTGTCAGAATGAATACGGACGTTTTGGTTATTTTCAGTAGCCCAATCGACAGCATAGGCAGTTTTTTTAGGCAGTCATTTCAGCCTAAAAAAACTGCATTCTTTGAATCGAGTCTGTGACCGAAGCATTGCATCCTGTGTGAACATGCATATGGAAAAACTAACGTATGCATCCATTTTAGAACCTTCTGTATAGATTTTATAAATACAGGAGAATTTAGAAGAGAAAGAGGGCGGTTTTTTAACTACAGTTAAAACGTCTTCAGTTCCTCAAAATTAAAAAAATGATCTCCAGAACGGTCCTTCTTAGAGTAATGGGGTGGGTCTCATTCCTTTTGTCGTCCAAAATGAAGTCCAAAAATAAACATTTAATGGATACATTTGAGCATAAGTAGTCTTTTGATTTAGATTTGGGCGATTTTTGTGGGCCATTTTGCAAAAAGTAGCAGATTCTGTTCCCCCAAAACGTACCAAAATTGAGTCAACACCAGGGTCGCCCACATTTGACTTATCTAATAAATTTTCTGAAATTAGGTCAATTAGTTTTTCAGCTAAAACGGATACATATGATTTTTACAGGTCATTTTGCGAAAAAGATACAGGCTCTTTTTTTATTTCCAGTCGTACCAAAATCTAATCACCACAAGTGATTTAGCTACCCAATCTTATGAAATTGGGTCCATTCGTTTTCGAGTTAGAGTGGATACATACATTACACAGACAGACAGACGCGCACACACAGACGTCACGCTAAAAATAGTTTTCTCGCATTCTAAAGGTCCCAAAACATGTCCATCCGTGAAAAACTCGAGTTGCGATTTTCGACATGATTCCAATACTTTCCCCTTATACATTACCCTATATTGCGCAGAAAATAAAAAATATTTTTAGCATGACGTTTGTGTTGTTGTTGTTGTTGTTGTTGAAACCCAGACCGTCCGACCTACCAGAAAGGTATAAGGTAAGTATGTGTCTGTGCAATGTATCCACTCTAGTTAAAAAACGAATGGACCCAATTTCTCAAAATTTGTTAGATAAATCACTTGTGGGGTACACTGGCGCTGATTAGATTTCGATACGTTTCGGGAAGAAAGAACTTGTCTTCTTTTTTCTTTCCCGAAATGATCGATTATTTTGACGTCCTAATCTAAATAAAAGACTGTGTATGCTCCAATGTATCCATTAAATGCTCGTAATTTTTGCTGATGAAAAAAAAAAGAATAAAGCCAACCCCGTTACCCTTAGGACTAGCCGGATATTTTAACGCAGCGTTACCCAATGCATACGAAAATTGAATTAAAAGTGCACATTCTGTGTGATTTCAAATAATGATGCGTGTCATTTTGTGTCATTCAATTCAATTCAATGAATTATTAAAGAAATAAAGAGAAAATTAATTTAAGTCTGTAGGGCAAGTCGTGTGTGCTGTCCACGTCGACTTTTTTTTTTCATTTTTCCTAAGATATCTGTTTTAAAACTTCCGGTGAAAAGGATTCTTTAATGGCGTTATCTAGGTTGAATGCATTCCCCCAAATCTCATAATCTTGCCATTCTATGTCAAAGTGACTGCATGCAGATACTTTGCAGATAGTGAAATGGTTACTAAGATATATGATCTTTGCGCATGAGTCATTCTTAACATTTTTGAATATATATTTCTGAATTTTGTTAGTGTATTGAAGTACAGTAAGAAATGACATTTTGTTTGAGGATCAGAAAAAATGTTTTCCTGAAGATAGTCTTTCAAGGAAGTGAATGTGCTATATTCGTCTTGTTCAGCAATCTTCTCATTGTTCCTAGGTTTTTATGAAAATGTTCGAGTTGCAGAATCCCCTTCGATGATAAGAGCCATTTTGTCCCAGTAGCTAAACGGTAAAGCTTCGGAGACCCAAGGTTCGATTTCCGGTTGGGACAGCAAGGTTCTTTACGATGGTTTGACAGAGGAAAGGCGTTCTTGAACTGTGTATACATTCCCTATTTCCCTGCTGCTTGTCTATGTTAGAATATCAACCCAAAATGAATCGGATGGTTATACTAGAAGGTTCGTTTCGGCGAAGGTATTCATTCGTAATATAGAATGCGTGTTATAAGTTGAAATCCAATAGAGCTTGCCATAAAGATAGATCCCGAAACATTCCTACATTGTACTGCCATCTTAACATTAAAAAAAATCTGATGTGAGCAGCACATGACTTTCCTTATATAATGCAATGAACTGACTACTTTTACAGTAAACAAAATAGATTATTTTTATAGTAGTTATTTGTATTCTTTCCAAGATATTGAATTTTCGTCAATAAGTCGTCATTTTCCATGCCGCCATCATCAATGAGTCGTCATTGATTTAGCATAACTTTTATCCATTGGGCGAGTTTTTCGTTAATATAGCAACATTTTAAAAAGTTGCCAAGTTGGCGACATTCCACCCAATTCGTCGCCAAAATCTCGCCAAGCGTTATGGACGATGAAATAAGTTATTCTTACAGCAGATAAATGACTACTGGCGTTCAAATACAAAAGTATGACTCAAAGTATCTTTTTTCATGAATGGAACGAGCTAGATCCACGAGAATGATGTCACCCAATGTATCGCATGGTATTACATATGAAAAGTGAACATGTTTCTGAATAGGAAATATTTTTTTTTTATTTTATATGACTTTTTGATAATTTTTTTTAAAAATGTACAATATCTCGAGAACGGGTCATGTTAACGTTCTAAAATTTATCCCAATCGTTTTCTAATGAAAAATGACATAAGAAATGTCTAATTGCGTAACTTTATTAGCGGTTTTGATTTTTTGGCGATTTTTTCAAATTTTCACTCGAAAATTTAACGGTGGTTCTGAACATTCGATTGCGTATAAAAACAATAGGCTTCCAGTGTTTACGGATTGCGATTTTGTACCAAATTTCGTTCGAAACGGTCCATTCGTTCGTCAGTTATCGTCTCCACAGACTCACTGACACACACACACACACATACTTTCACACACACACATATACTTTCACACACACACACATATACTTTCACACATACACACACATACTTTCACACACACACACACAGACATCACTTCAAAAGTGTTTGATCAGGGATGCTTGAAACGTGCTCTCCCGTCGAAAACTTGAATTCGAATTTTCGACCCCGTCACAATACTTTCCTTATACCTTATGTATATAAGGAAAGTAATAGATAAAAAATGATTGCCATTGAAATTCATTCATACTAAATGAACGTGCCATTATTATTGAAGAAAAGAGAGATTATTACATTGAAAATGTAAAAATGAAAAAGTATTTCTCTCATGAAAAGAATGGTAACCTATATAAAATAAACACACTCTTATTGATTAGACTTTAACCCAAATCAATACCAAAGTCACATTCACGCCAATTCGAACACCATTATTTAAACTTGCAATCCGTTTGATATTGCAAAATAAGCTCTGAATCAATGTGCGGTTAAAATTACTGAACAAGCTATATGATCCAATATAAAATTCAATTAACTGGATTAAGAATAAAAATCTGATGTGGGCAGCACATGACTTTCCCTGCAGACTCAAATTCATTTTCTCTTTATTTCATTAATTATTCATTCAATTCAGTTTAATTTCAGTAAATAACACTCATCATTAATTGAAATGACACTGAATTGACACTTTTGATTCCGATTTCGTTTTCATTGGGTAATTGGACTTATTCTCGAAACCGGCGTAGCAAAAATGTGAAAAAACTAAAATATCTCGAAAACGGCTAGTCCTAGAGTAATGGAGTTGCTCTTATTCTTTTCATCATCAAACATTACATGTAAAACAAGCGTTTAATGGGTGCATGTCAACATACATAGTCTTTTCTTTCAGATTTGGACGATTTTTGCGGACCATTTCGCTAAAAAAAAAAAAGCAGGTTCTTTTTTTCGGGATCGTACACAAATCTAATCAGCACCAGGTTCACCCACAAGGGACTTATCTACCAAATTTTTTAAAATATAGTCTATTACAGTTTTTAGATAGAATGGATACAGACAATTTTTGCTGGTCATTTAACAAAAAAAGGCAGTTTTTTTTTATCCCAAATCATACCAAAATCTAATCAGCACCAGGGTCACTCACAAGGAACTTACCTGACAAAATTTTATGAAATTCGGTCAATTAATATTTCAATTAGGATGAATACACACATTGCACAGACAGACAGACACACACACACACAGTCACACACGCACAGACGTGTTGTAGTTTTTTAGTGTTCTAGAGGTTTCAAAAAGTGTAGATCCGTCGAAAACTCGAGTTACGATTTGCGGTATGATTCCAATACTTTCCCTATACATTACCATGTGTTGTAGGAAAAGTAAAAATGGCTGAAGAATGGCAAAAGATACGCTAAGCACATATACATTTTTAATTGCCGCCCAGGCGGTGAAGTGGATAGCGTCTCCGACTGCTGTCTAGTGGGCTTGGGTTCGAATCCCGAGTAAGGCATGGATGTTTTCTTGAGGATGAAGTCAGTCTTCCGCCTTCTGGGTCCTCGCCAAATGTGAAGCTGCACCCCCCCCCCCCAGACCTTCGTCAGTGATGCTTGTTTGTGTTAATAAAAAAACTTTGTGATCTCGTCTTGTGTCATTCTTTGTCCTTCTTCTGGCATCACTGGTCCTGTTTGTGGTTCGACCGAAATAGGAGGTTATGAGCAACAACAACACATTTTTAATTAGTAATATATAGAATTTAAGAAATTTAAAGTTAATAGACAGCATTACCGCAAATGGTGAAATAATATTGGAAACATCTGAGAATTATATTCGGTTTGATATTTTTTAAATTTTTAAGATTTAAAGATTTATAAATTAAATAAATGGAGATGCCACTATGCAATAAGTGTACACTGAATACAGTTCAAAATAAAGTACTAAAAAATTCACTGACACATAATTGGACTTGCAAAAAAAGTGGTACCAAAAGAATCTTCAAATCGCCCGAAGAAAGATTAAAAATAATATAATGTTATAAATAGTTCCGATATTATCACCATAATAATTCAAAAAGCACAAAACAACCGAAAATGCTCAACAACAAAGATGTCAATGAAGTTGCCAACGGGAGGCAAGTTGTTGAATCGCCCTCTACACGGGCATGTAAGCTTCTGTGTTCCGGTACATACCTGGTGTCCACTTTATCATTATTGAAGATCTTGATTTTTTAAATGATTTCCTCAAAAATTAATTCCAAAATAGAGGGGTCTTCCAAGCATTCGATTCTGTTGAAAATCAGTAGGATTCCAGTATTCACTGACTGTAATAGTCGTACTAAATTACGTTCAAATCGCTCTATTCGTTCGCGAGATATTACATCAACAACACGTACACACAATCATCAAAAACTTTCGATTCGAGTTCAGGGGTGCTTAAAACGTGCTCTTCCGGTTGAAAACTCGAATTCGAGTTTTCGGCTTTAACTGGTTGAAATAATCATACCGAATTTAATTCTATTTCTTGGATTAAAATCTTTCAATTTTTATTTATATATATATATATATCATGGCCACAGACAGACATTATTGAAAAAAGGTTCATTCATAATGAGGGAAGCTCAAAACATATAGAGCCATCCAAATCCGAAAGTCCTATTTTTAAGCCCCATCATAATATCACCCTACGCATTACACTATATATGCTGGGATAGCAAAATCTTGTTCTACGAACTTCTATGGAGATCAGCCTATTCAGCCCAATCTCTTTAAAATTTGAAGCTGGCTGCGTGGAAGAAAGGAACAGGTCAGTCTCCCTGGTTCGCAAAAGTGCAGTACATGGCAAGTTTTTTGTTGTCATTACAGGTACTATAGGTTCCATGCTGATAAACGCGCAAGAGTGAAAACCGATACATAAATGGTGTTATCTGCAGTGGGAGCGCGATCTTGAATGCATTGCTTATAATGTAAGTTCAGTTTTAGTATAAAAATAAGAAACATACTCAAGGATATCCAATATTTCTTTTGTTGAGAATTTTGTTGAAAATTTTCAGAAATTTTGAGGAATCAAAATATAATTTTCAGAAAAAAATTATATATATATCTAAAGAAATATTGTTAATTACAAAATCGGCCAATGAATATAAGTTACCTTCGTAAATTAAAATGGTAGATTATTTTGAAATTCCGCGATTTTTCTATCTCTAGTCACTCTGGATTTCGGATTCCGTTTTCGGACAGAGTCTCAGGATTAGAAATCCCAGAATGCAATGCTCTTGTGTTAATCTTTCGAAAATTCGAATTCAAATGCTCGATTTTCTTAGAATACACTTTTCCCAATCCTATATTGTTATAGGGGAAAATAAAGTTGAATTTCTTAAATAATGTGTTATTAAATACCAAAGCAGAAAAAGGAAAAGAAAAAAAGGTAAAAAATTGGAAGGGTACATTTTGAAGCATTTGATTGGGTTCGTTAAGTGATTTTAATTTTTGCGCATGCGCACCTGAAAAGGCAGCTGCAAAGGATGAGATGGCAAGTTTGCTATGAAAAGTAGAGGCGGGTGAAAAAGTTTCATTTCTTCGCCGAAATACTCACTCTCGCGTTTGGATAAAGTGGGATAATGATCAGGTAAGGAACATATTCATGCTATCGAAATTTTTAGGATTCTATAATTTGATACATAAATAGTCTTTAATTATGTTCTAGACATTCATTCACTGTGAATCTCTTCGCACATCTCAAAATAATGTTTTAATATTGGACAATGATAATTTTAATATTGGATATTGCAAGATCACAGCCGTAAGATATTGAACAGCGCAAATGAAATGTTGTCATTTCTAATTCAGTGCTACCTTGCTTTAAAAGGGGCTAATCTTTCACCAAGGTACTTGTTATTATTTCCCCTACATACAATGGGGTCGAACATTCGAATGCGACTTTCCGACGTAAGAGCACGTTTCAAGCATCCCTCAACTCGAACAGAACGTTTATGAAGCGATGAATGTCCTGAATGTGATATCTCACGAACGAATGGAGCGTTTGGGGCGCAATTTTTTACGATTATTACAATCCATGAATACTGGAACTGAATTCATTTTTAAAATGCGATCGAATGTTCGGAAGACCCATTTTTGGATGAAGTTTTGAACCTTCAATAATGATCCATAAATAATCCTTTCATACGTTATGTTTCATTTCAAAACGAATTGTAGAACAACACATTGTATGTTCTACGAATCGTTTCTGGCGATATTGCACGTTTAAAAATAAATATACAAAAATTATATAAAATTAACAGAATGGTAAGCATCATCCAATAGAGTCGCTTTTCATATGCAGTGTAATGCTACCTATCTGTTGTGACTGTTCTCGTGGATCTAGTTAGTTCCATTCGCTAGAAAAATTGCTTTTTATGATTTTATTAGTTCTGTATTTTGACGTGAAAGAATTCGTTAATAGCAATGCATTTCACGGGATAATGTTAATTGCATTTGGACGGAAGATTTACAGTTGATAAGTCATTTTGTTTAATTAACAAATGACCAAAAGAGCCCAATTTCAATGGAAGCGATATTGATTCAGTGCTAAAAATAGTATGCTGTGGATATTTTTCGCTGTGAAAGAAGTAAAAATTAGGCAGAGGAAGTCAAGTGCTGCAATAATTTTCTTTTTATTATTGGCAGACAATATGTGTTATTGATAAGCATATTATATTACATTTATATTAACATATTGTGCTAGATGGGTCATAAAGTTGTTTAATTTTTTTTTTCTATGGATTAAATTTGGATTGACCATGACCGGACCTTATATACACCTTTTTATGACTTCCATTTTAGTAACGAACACATTTTAGTAATCAACAAAATTAATACCCCCATTTGGGTCATGAACACTGATGTTCAAAAATATAACCTTTTCTTATTTTATGTTTTGCTGTAATTAAATATCGTTTGTTGTTCTGAATTAGCAATTACTTTTGCATTTCAGTCTAAAATTATTGGGCGGTGTGTCGTTTGGGGAAATCCTTAATTTTTCAAAGAGGAGGATTTTTTTGTTAAAAAGGAGGGAGATAACGGAAAGGAGGAGTAACGAACACATTTTAGTAATCAACAAAATTAATACCCCCATTTGGGTCATGAACACTGATGTTCAAAAATATAACCTTTTCTTATTTTATGTTTTGCTGTAATTAAATATCGTTTGTTGTTCTGAATTAGCAATTACTTTTGCATTTCAGTCTAAAATTATTGGGCGGTGTGTCGTTTGGGGAAATCCTTAATTTTTCAAAGAGGAGGATTTTTTTGTTAAAAAGGAGGGAGATAGGGCCATCTTGCCAAGGTAGAGATGGCTGTTGTAAAAAAAATTCATTATAAATTTCTTTTTAGGATTCTAATATTCTCATCGATACTTAAAATTGAAAATATAAAAGATCCTACCTCAGATTCCAGGGAAACAGCAGATGGAGCACTTTTCTTTGTACCTATCGTATCCTTAAATTTTGAAAATACTTAAATTTAATTAAAATAAAGATATCTCAAATAATGAGCCGAGTCTGTTTTCATCTTTCAGATTATATAATTTCAATGGACGCCTTACACGTACAAAATGATGTATATATTTTATTTACAAATCATTAATAATCGTCTTTACAGTGATCTCAGGTCCATACTGTTCATGAATCTTTTCCATCTCTGACCTTCATTCTTCAAAGAGCATGTTTTAGGCATGACGGAATGGAAGTGCTTTTTGTACAGTCTGTCTGTCTGCTGTAAGTGGCCATTCTGTCAGCTTACCAAATTCAGAACGTCATGAGCGCCATTGGCAGGGTAGAATATAAAAGTTCGATGTAACAGTTTATCGATAATGTCTTTGTGGAAGATTTTCTAACGGAACATCTTGTATTATTTTAAAAGCGCAATATAAATTTTTTTAAAGAGCTTTTTAAAGCACTTCATTATTTAATGAAGTCTCTCATTTTTCCATGAATCACTTTATTCTATCATAACGGGATGCTGAGAATGTCATTTCTCGGTCTGTTATTGTATTTGCGGAGTCAATGTCACACACCGTTACCTGATGTGCGAATGTTTTAAAACGATGCCTCAGAGCTTACACGCAGTGGCTGTGCTCCGATAAAGGTGCTCAAACGTTATGCGAGATCTTAAAAAGTAATTAAATTGTAGAGTGAGAAGTGGGCGGAAATCCTTTAAATGTTATACTAAATAAATGGTCTTTCAGTAAAATAAAATATAAGGCTAATTATGTTTCAAATGGCAGGTGTCAACTACTGAAGTTTAGGTGTCCACTGTCGAAGTCTAGGAGTTCACTACTGAACGCATTGCCTTATTCCAATATTGATTTTTCTTTTTTAGTTCAAAGAAATAGAAAAAAAATGCTAAGAAGTTAATTAATGCAAAGTGCTCATAAATCAATGAATGTAAAAATATATTCTATGAGAAGTTTTTTTTTTAAATCATGTATTAAAATTAGAGAATCTTGAAGGTTATGTGTTCTTTATAAATACCCTTCCACACTATAAATGGCATGTCGTGAAAAAGTTGTTTCCATCCTAATTTTATACTGCTCAAATTCAGACCCAAAGGAAACCCATCCTGAACTTTAATCATCGGTCTATTTCTTACGGAGCTGTTCAAGGGAAACTTGTATTTTCACAACAATGGTTGAAACTATCAAGTGTCGTGATCATTGAGCTAAAAATAAACCCTTTTATGAATAAACACCCTCGCAAGCTCTCCGCAACCGTGAAAAGCAATAATAATAATAATAAATAAATAAAATAAATGACCAGGACAAAAGGCTTGACTTGAACCTTCCTAGGCAGACGTGCGCAGTAAAATCAACAGTTAAAAAGGTCGAACCTTGAAACGCGTAGACTTCCGCGGAAAAAACGTTTTTCCCTTTCACGCAATCACTTCTTCTTCTTCGACCCAGACCGTCCGACCTACCCGAAACTGTAGGGTATATTTTTGGACGGCCGGAAAGTTCCACCCAATTATGATCCGAACCCAGTGTGTGTGTGGGGGGGGGGGGGGGGACGGCATCCACAAGGACCGTACCCTCCTTTCCCCTATCACCCACCTCTCGGAAGGAGTTACGAACCCACCTATTTAACGTACCCGTACTCCGCGGAGACAGTTTGGTGAGAACCGAGAATCGAACTCGGGTCATCCGAGTGCAATACCAACGCGCTAACCACTGAGCTTAAAATATCACCAAAATTAAAATAGCGTATTAAATAAAAAAAACCTGTTTTGTTTGTTAGAATGTGAAAATATACACTTGACATTTTGCCAAACTGTAAAATTATGCTAATCTTGCTTTTTTTGTATGCGAAGCAATAAAAATAAGATTACTTACAAAAGGCAAATTTCGACGTATTTAAAAAAGAAAAAAAAATTTAAATGTCCTATGGATGCGGTTTAAACATCGTTCAAAATAATTTTCGATCTTTGCGATGGTTTCAAGATGGAAACTCTGGGATGATATTTTCAGTCGCTATGTGTAAAAATCGTAAATATCGCTCAACATCGTACTAAAACATAAATAACTAAAAGACTAATTCGAATTAAAATATACATATATCGCCGAGGTGCACCTTCCCAGGTTCTGAAGTACCTGTGTGCCCAATTTTAGGGTGTTTGGATTTCACACTACAGACCGCACGCACACACACAAACATCTTCTTTTATTATGTAGCGAGGTGATTTTGTAGTACATCGCAATTTTCACCTGCTGGTGTTCAGTGCCGTAAGCATCCAGATAGTTGGAAAGTGCAGTAATACGACATAATATACACTCTAAGGCACAAAAAATCGACGCACCCCGCAAAACAATCCGATAGTAATGAAACTTTACATGCAAACACCTTTCGACCTCATATTCAAATGATTAAAAATTCGCAGCCAATGAACGAATAGTCGGAACTACAGCGCATTGAAACGAATGGTGGTGTATATAAAGGAGCTAACCTCGTTTTCAGGAATAAAACGGGCGTGGATTGCGTTTACGTACCTTGAGGGCAACAATGCTTCGCCGGCGAATTCGCGTCCACGACGAGCATATGAAGGAGTTTGAAAGAGAGCGTGCGGTCGGATTGCACGAGGCTGGATGGGTACACCGACTAATCGATCGGTATTTGGGTAGGAGCGATGCAGCATTTAGACGATGTTGGCAGGAATGGGTCCGGAATGGCAGATTTCAGCGGACGGCCTAGAGCGACGACAGAACGGGAAGATAGAGCGATTGTCAGAGCAGTTGTGATAGCACGAGATTCGTCGTTATCAACCGTCCAACGTGTGACAAACACGGAAGTGACCACCCGGATTATTAATAGAAGACTACGGAAGTGGAATCTATACTCGCGGCACCCATTACGCCGCCTACCATGGACCAGTATGCACCGTCAACAGCGATTGCAATGGTACCGGGCCCGACCAACGTTCGGATTGAGAAAGAATTGTCTTCAGTGATGAATCCCGTTTCGAACCGAATCCCGATGACCAGCGCAGACGTGTCTGGAGACAGCCCGGACATCGTCAGAATCCTGCTCTTACTGTCGTACGCTGCACGGCCCGACAACTAGGTGTTATGGTCTGGGGATGCCATTTCGTTTGATAGCTGGACTCCTTTGATAGTCCTCCGTGGCACCATCACAGAACAGCGGTACGTTGACGACATTCTACGATCCGTTGTATTGTCATTCCTTTCGCGACACCACGGGCTAACTTTTGAGTAAGATAATGCCAGGCCACACACGGCACGCCTCTCTATTGATTATCTGCGTGCTTACGACGCACTTACTTGGCCAGCCAGATCCCCAGATCTCTCGCCTATTGAGCACATTTGGACTGAGATGAGACCATCCCAGAATGTAGACGAATTAGCTCGTCAATTGGAAACCATTTGGAACGATATCCCTCAGAACACCATCCGGCAACTTTATATATCCATGTCACTTGTATCGGGTAAAAACTTGCCACTTGTATCGGGTAAAAACTTGTATCAAGGCCAGAGATGGAGCAACGCCATATTGACGTGCTCACTTTGTGTAGATCTTTCAGTGCGATAAATCCTCCAATTTTATCTTAGCACGTGTGTATAACCTTTCAAGGATGCTGCTGAAACCGCCATTGCATGACTCGGGAGAAAATATGAAATGGGGTTTACATATCATTTATTAAAAATGGCAAAACAAAAGTGATTCATGTACCGGCTACTATAGCTTAAAGCAGTGGTTTTTTTTTTATTTGGTTGTTTAGGAACGGCAAACAAAATTATATACAGGAAAATGTGTATTTTGTGTATATCAATTTGAAGTGTTCTGAGTTTTGTTTGAGACGGCGCACAGTGGTGCCAAATGAGGAATTTGCGGAAAAAACCTCACAACTTATGCATTTCTTAATATTTTTGCATACTTTTTATATACTTTTGCATACTTTTTGTAGATAAGTTAAAAGTAAGATTTTATATGTATGGTAATACAGTATGGTAATACATTAAAATCAGTGGCGGTCCCAGATTTTTTTTCAGGGGATATTTGCTTTTTTCGGGAAGGGAGATATGAAGGTATATATGAAGGCATACCCTTCACCGTTTTTTTTAATTTTGAAGATAAAACTATAAAACTGTTTTTATAAATGCATTAACACCCCACGACATACTTTCTGGTTGAATTTTGTTTCGGCTTACCGTCATTCTTTAATTAGCACATTAAATAGCGGTTAGTTAAAAAAAAAAAAAAAAAAGATAGAAAATAATTTTCATATAAATTTCATATCGTGTGCCTGTTATTAAACTTCTCAGATTGTTCATTATTATCGAGACAATATATATATATATATATATATATATATATATATATATATATATATATATAATATATATATATATATATATATATATATATATATATATATATATATATATATATATAGTTGAAGATTTTTATGATTACTTGTAATATATGTATACCGGAGAAATACCAAAGTAAATTGCTTGTAAACAGAAGGTAAAGGTGAAAAATTGCAAATCAGAAACCAAGTGTAGCACGATGAACTAGGCCTTTTAAAGCTCCCAAGAATATTGTGAATATTAAAGGAATAATATGAATATAAAAAGCATTTCTGAAACCATGTACGTTATCAAGGGCCATACATGCTTCATTAATGCTGATTCTACGTTTCTGTGTACACAACTGTAAAATGTATTACAGAAATAATGTACATGGCCCGACGTAGAAGAAAATATAAAGTGGATCAAATACACAAAAAAATCAATTATGAATAAAAAATATTCTTTTATACAAGCTTGTGGCTAATTATTGAAATGAGGATACAAAGTAATATAAAGTAATATCAAATGAATATAATGAAAATATATCTACCCCTTGTACTGTGGTACTTCTGAAAAAGCATGTGTATTACCAATCATCTCAGAGCAGGTTACAGTGAATTTTTAGTTACTGACTAAGCAGTTTTCGCAAAGCAGGTTAAAGTGAATTATACGAATTGTTTAACTGTTAGAAGAAGACATGGAGATGATGAATTATTTAGAAATGCTAAAGTATGATCTGTCAATATGTTGCTGTAATTGTTGCAAGTTTTTGAATTCAAATTTAAAATGTGTTTTAATAAAAGAAAGAATAAGGTTGTGCGGGTAGTTATTTTTGATAACGGTGTTGATGAATTTATAAAGATGTTCTTTGTAGTAACAAGGTGTGCTTAACATTTTGATTCTTAATAACTGGTTATTAATAATATTTCTATATACAGATTTGAAAAGTTTGGAAGAGAAATGTTGAATTTTATTTACTTTGAAGTTATAAGTTTCTGTTTTGTCATAGATTTTAAATTTTATTGTATTTGCATTTTTAATTGTTAAACTAATGTCTAGAAAATTGATTCAGTTGGATGTATATACATTTTCAATGAGTTGTAGATTAGGTGGATAGAAATCAAAATTTAATTCATTGGCCTCATTAGTAATTCCAATAATAATAAAATCATCAATATATCTGTACATTATATGACTGTTGAAAGGGCTCTGAATTTCGTAAAAATGTAGATAAAGGTTGGCCAGTATGGTGGATGATTTACCTCCCTGTGGTATTCCCTTATTTAATTTGTATATGCATTTTCCTTGAACTATATACTGTTTGAACAAAATGAATTTTAATAAAGTTTTGAATTTTGGAAATGATGTTTTTTGCTTGAGTGAATTGTTCATATAAAAGTAGTATGACTTTATAAAAATCATTAATGTCTATATTATTAAATAGGTCTTTGAAATCAAAAGTTTTTACATTACGTATGTAAGGGATTAGTTTTATTTTATTAATTAGTTATATCTATACTATTTTTGATTATATGTGTTTTTTGTGTAGTAAAATAAACAGAAATTTGATTGAGTATGATTAGAAGTTGTTTGTCAGCTGCATTGGCATATGAATTAAATCCTATAGTGACTGTTCTAAAAGAAATAGGTGTTTTAATGGAATTTAGGTATGAGTATCAAGTAAAGAAAATTGAGATTGCATTTTTGTTTAAGACGTTTGTAGTAAGCTATTATTTGTTTACATATAACATTGATATGAGTGTATAAAGGAGTTAAAGAAAGAGAGGTACTGAGTTGCAATTTAAGTTCGTCCAAATAAAATATTTTGCAAATTAACACATAATTACTGGATGCCTTATCAACATATGTGATTACAAATGTGTCTTATAGTAACTTGATTTCTTTAATGATTTCTTGGTAATTATGCTTATATATTGGAATGGGAAAGTGCTGGATCAAATGTTTTACATGCCTAGTGATTTGTACTTTCGAGCTCTTGAAGGTTTCAAAACGGCAGTGGGATTTACCTGACATTTTAAATATATATTTGTCTAGACTCTAGATCAATGTCAAAAGCTTGTATTATTTTCTTTATATATATATATATATATATATATATATATATATTATATCGATAATAAAGTGCTATTAAATTATTAAGCTTTGTTTTTACTTTTTTAAACTGCTTTAGTTTAGTTCAAGAAATGTTGCTTAAATTCAATATGTCTTGTTATGGGATAAGTTTAAAAGTTGTAAAATATGTCTTTGATGTTTTAAAAGTAGTAATAAAATATTTATCACGAAAATAAATGTCGCTAGATAAATTGGAAGTACGAACGATACTTATGCAGGGCTGAGCAGGACCTACAGAAAAAGTATGAAATATGCCGAAACAGCGAAGGTTGCAAAAAGTTGCAACTGATTGTCACAGAATTGGTAATAATAGTATCTGCTTTCGAAATAACCCATCCAGAGCGTGTAGGAACGTGTAGCTTTTTTTACACAGTTTAGGCGATAAATCGCCAAATCATGAATTTTCTTCTCCGCGACCAACTACACCTGCTCTATGTTTGACCATGTTACTAACATGGGGAAGATTGGACCGCGCTCCCTCCATATATACTAACTCGTTGATAAGGCCTTCCGAGAGGTAGGTGGTAGGGGAAGGAAGGTGCGGTCCCTGTGGATGCCTCCCCCACTCAATTGGGTGGCATTTCCCGGCCGTCCCAACAGACAGATACCTTACACTTTCGGGTAAGTCGGACGGTCTGGGTCGAAGGAAAAGGAGAGGTACGTGCGTTCCATGGATTTTAGGAGCGCTAGTTCTACGGGGGAGGGGGGCAGATGGAAAGAAATCTTTCATTTTAATTAATTGCGAATCCCGCTTAACATGTACTTATTAATATTTGATTGTTTCTTTTAAGCATGACTGTAAAATAAAGTACCGTCCCTATTACTAGTGGAGGTGGGGAGGGGACTCATTTTTCAGAAGAATGGATCGAAATTATTAATTATCATTTGTGCCATTAAAAGATTCGTCTGTTGTAGTACACCCTTACCATTCGTTCAGTAAAAGGATGTAAATATATTCCCAACCGCTTATGCTACATTGAATTTCCTTAAAGAGGTCGGGTCAAGTGCCACAAAGAATACGCCGTCCGTTTCCTCGGGTCGATTTTGAACTCTATTGTTGCGTTAACCTCTTCGTGCTTGCTTGGCCTCCTGCATTGTTTGAATTTGCTGTGGGTCTCTCTCACTGCTGTCGCAAGTTCCTTCTTTACAAAGGGCTCTTGCCTCGAGCAGAGCTTTGGAAATATGGTGTGGGTGCCAACATTTCATGGGGGCGGATTTAGTATAAGACAAACATGTCCCACCAAAATCTAACTCAACTGTTAACTTGCAAGTTTCAAAAACTATCTATATAGTATATACTAATTGCCAAGTGTCCGTCTGTCACGCTTTTTCTAAGGACTCCCCAAGTAGATAGACTTGCAATTTAGTACACGGGTCGATTGTTCGATAAAACCCCCTGAAAATATAGAATTTTCCAAAAATGTTCTGCAGATGGGGTGCTCCACACCAAAACGTTTGAAAAGTGAAATGATAGGAAAGCATACTTTGCAATGAGATAGACTTAAAATTTAGTGAATGGGTAAACCGTTCGAAAGGAAGAAAGTATGCCATTTCATATTTTTAATATTTGTTACTTACTCTGAGCGGGGGGGGGGGGGGGGGGGGGGGGGGGGTGTCACACATCAAAATATTCGATTTGCCTAATAAATGAGAAACGCCTACTTTAAAATTGGATAGAGGCTTGGATTTGGTATATAGGCTAATCATTTGATAAACACCGAAGACGAATAGAGGTTTTCATAAATGTTCATTTAAGAGGGTGCTCCACGTAAAAACGTTCGAAAGATAAAATGATAAAATTGCATGCTTCAGTATGAGGTACAGACTTCAAATTGGGTGTGCGGGCAGATAGTTCAAAAGGAAGAAAGTGAGTCAATTTAATTTCCCAATATTTTTTCTATAGGGGTTCCGCAGTCCAAATTTTCGATTTTTCGAATCAACGTGAAACGCGAATGACTCAAAAATGGATGTTATTCGGGAGTTGCTTATTGTGGGACCGTTGATTTTCAACGGGTATTCGGCTAGTCATTTTATACTCTAGGATCATTTTTTTTTTCTGTTTCATCACTACTTCCTGAAAAGCAGTCAATGTATTTATTTATTGTCAGGGGTGTGCAAAAATGAGCTCGTGTTCATTGTCACAGAAGCCGGATTTCCCAAAGTGAAGATGGCTCTCCCATTGTATAGCTAACAGCGTTCATGCACCGAATGAGCGCTCGTCAGCGTCGGCTCCGTGAAGTTGGCCCCCCCGTGGAAAGCACAAACGACAAAAACTAGTGGAATCGTTTGTACTTCGTTTGTGCTGCAAAAATTTTCGTTTGTGCTTCTTTCGTTTTCGATTTATAGCATTTTCTTTTCCGGGGGGGCTAACTTCACGCTCAGCCATTGTTTACATAAGAGATATTACATGAATTTCGAAAAAACGTTTATGCCATTCGTTTGTGCTTCGTTTGTGCTGGTTTGTGCAGCAAAAATTTTTCTTCTAACCCTTTTCAAATTTGAACTATAAAGCTTTCATTTGTTTGGCGCCAAAACTGGCTTTGTTGACATACAAGAAATTTAAGGAATTTCGGAAAAACGTTTATGCCATTCGTTTGTGCTTCGTTTGTGCTGGTTTGTGCCGCAAAAATTTTCGTTTGTGCTCTTTTCGTTTTCGATTTATAGACGTTTCTTTTCCCGGGGGGGCTAACTTCACGATCAGCTGTTGTTTACATAAGAGAAATTACATCAATATCCAAAAAACGTTTATGCCATTCGTTTGTGCTTCGTTTGTGCTGGTTTGTGCAGCAAAAAGTTTTCTTCGGACCCT
Source organism: Amaurobius ferox (assembly GCA_951213105.1). Classification (NCBI taxonomy): domain Eukaryota; kingdom Metazoa; phylum Arthropoda; class Arachnida; order Araneae; family Amaurobiidae; genus Amaurobius; species Amaurobius ferox. The sequence goes on along the minus strand of OX578149.1, from coordinate 4,489,446 downwards.
TTTCAAATTTGAATTATAAAGCTTTCATTTGTTTGGCGGGAAAACCGGGTTTGTTGACATACAAGAAATTAAAGGAATTTCGAAAAAACGTTTATGCCATTCGTTTGTGCTTCGTTTGTGCTGGTTTGTGCCGCAAAAATTTTCGTTTGTGCTCTTTCCGTTTTCGATTTATAGACGTTTCTTTTCCCGGGGGGGCTAACTTCACGATCAGCTGTTGTTTACATAAGAGAAATTACATCAATATCCAAAAAACGTTTATGCCATTCGTTTGTGCTTCGTTTGTGCTGGTTTGTGCAGCAAAAAGTTTTCTTCGGACCCTTTTCAAATTTGAATTATAAAGCTTTCATTTGTTTGGCGGGAAAACCGGGTTTGTTGACATACAAGAAATTAAAGGAATTTCGAAAAAACGTTTATGCCATTCGTTTGTGCTTCGTTTGTGCTGGTTTGTGCCGCAAAAATTTTCGTTTGTGCTCTTTTCGTTTTCGATTTATAGACGTTTCTTTTCCCGGGGGGGCCAACTTCACGATCAGCTGTTGTTTACATAAGAGAAATTACATCAATATCCAAAAAACGTTTATGCCATTCGTTTGTGCTGGTTTGTGCAGCAAAAAGTTTTCTTCGGACCCTTTTCAAATTTGAATTATAAAGCTTTCATTTGTTTGGCGGGAAAACCGGGTTTGTTGACATACAAGAAATTAAAGGAATTTCGAAAAAACGTTTATGCCATTCGTTTGTGCTTCGTTTGTGCTGGTTTGTGCCGCAAAAATTTTCGTTTGTGCTCTTTTCGCTTTCGATTTATAGACGTTTCTTTTCCCGGGGGGGCCAACTTCACGATCAGCTGTTGTTTACATAAGAGAAATTACATCAATATCCAAAAAACGTTTATGCCATTCGTTTGTGCTTCGTTTGTGCTGGTTTGTGCAGCAAAAAGTTTTCTTCGGACCCTTTTCAAATTTGAATTATAAAGCTTTCATTTGTTTGGCGGGAAAACCGGGTTTGTTGACATACAAGAAATTAAAGGAATTTCGAAAAAACGTTTATGCCATTCGTTTGTGCTTCGTTTGTGCTGGTTTGTGCAGCAAAAAGTTTTCTTCGGACCCTTTTCAAATTTGAATTATAAAGCTTTCATTTGTTTGGCGGGAAAACCGGGTTTGTTGACATACAAGAAATTAAAGGAATTTCGAAAAAACGTTTATGCCATTCGTTTGTGCTTCGTTTGTGCTGGTTTGTGCCGCAAAAATTTTCGTTTGTGCTCTTTTCGTTTTCGATTTATAGACGTTTCTTTTCCCGGGGGGGCCAACTTCACGATCAGCTGTTGTTTACATAAGAGAAATTACATCAATATCCAAAAAACGTTTATGCCATTCGTTTGTGCTTCGTTTGTGCTGGTTTGTGCAGCAAAAAGTTTTCTTCGGACCCTTTTCAAATTTGAATTATAAAGCTTTCATTTGTTTGGCGGGAAAACCGGGTTTGTTGACATACAAGAAATTAAAGGAATTTCGAAAAAACGTTTATGCCATTCGTTTGTGCTTCGTTTGTGCTGGTTTGTGCCGCAAAAATTTTCGTTTGTGCTCTTTTCGTTTTCGATTTATAGACGTTTCTTTTCCCGGGGGGGCTAACTTCACGATCAGCTGTTGTTTACATAAGAGAAATTACATCAATATCCAAAAAACGTTTATGCCATTCGTTTGTGCTTCGTTTGTGCTGGTTTGTGCAGCAAAAAGTTTTCTTCGGACCCTTTTCAAATTTGAATTATAAAGCTTTCATTTGTTTGGCGGGAAAATCGGGTTTGTTGACATACAAGAAATTAAAGGAATTTCGGAAAAAGTTTATGCCATTCGTTTGTGCTTCGTTTGTGCTGGTTTGTGCCGCAAAAATTTTCGTTTGTGCTTCTTTCGTTTTCGATTTATAGCATTTCCTTTCGTTTACTTCGTGTGAAGTTGGCCCCCCCCGTGGAAAGCACAAACGACAAAAACTAGTGGAATCGTTTGTACTTCGTTTGTGCTGGTTTATGCCGCAAAAATTTTCGTTTGTGCTTCTTTCGTTTTCGATTTATAGCATTTCCTTTCGTTTGCTTCGTGTGAAGTTGGCCCCCCCGTGGAAAGCACAAGCGACAAAAACTAGTGGAATCGTTTGTACTTCGTTTGTGCTGGTTTGTGCCGCAAAAATTTTCGTTTGTGCTTCTTTCGTTTTCGATTTATAGCATTTCCTTTCATTTGCTTCGTGTGAAGTTGGCCCCCTCGTGGAAAGCACAAACGACAAAAACTAGTGGAATCGTTTGTACTTCGTTTGTGCTGGTTTGTGCCGCAAAAATTTTCGTTTGTGCTTCTTTCGTTTTCGATTTATAGCATTTCCTTTCATTTGCTTCGTGTGAAGTTGGCCCCCCTCGTGGAAAGCACAAACGACAAAAACTAGTGGAATCGTTTGTACTTCGTTTGTGCTGGTTTGTGCCGCAAAAATTTTCGTTTGTGCTTTTTTCGTTTTCGATTTATAGCATTTCCTTTCGTTTGCTTCGTGTGAAGTTGGCCCCCCCGTGGAAAGCACAAACGACAAAAACTAGTGGAATCGTTTGTACTTCGTTTGTGCTGGTTTGTGCCGCAAAAATTTTCGTTTGTGCTTCTTTCGTTTTCGATTTATAGCATTTCCTTTCGTTTACTTCGTGTGAAGTTGGCCCCCCCGTGGAAAGCACAAACGACAAAAACTAGTGGAATCGTTTGTACTTCGTTTGTGCTGGTTTGTGCCGCAAAAATTTTCGTTTGTGCTTCTTTCGTTTTCGATTTATAGCATTTCCTTTCGTTTACTTCGTGTGAAGTTGGCCCCCCCGTGGAAAGCACAAACGACAAAAACTAGTGGAATCGTTTGTACTTCGTTTGTGCTGGTTTGTGCCGCAAAAATTTTCGTTTGTGCTTCTTTCGTTTTCGATTTATAGCATTTCCTTTCATTTGCTTCGTGTGAAGTTGGCCCCCCCGTGGAAAGCACAAACGACAAAAACTAGTGGAATCGTTTGTACTTCGTTTGTGCTGGTTTGTGCCGCAAAAATTTTCGTTTGTGCTCTTTTCGTTTTCGATTTATAGACGTTTCTTTTCCCGGGGGGGCCAACTTCACGATCAGCTGTTGTTTACATAAGAGAAATTACATCAATATCCAAAAAACGTTTATGCCATTCGTTTGTGCTTCGTTTGTGCTGGTTTGTGCAGCAAATAGTTTTCTTCGGACCCTTTTCAAATTTGAACTATAAAGCTTTCATTTGTGTGGCGCGAAAACGGGCTTTGTTGACATAAAATAAATTTCACGAGTTTTAGAAAGGTCTTTATGCCATTCTTTTGTATTTCGTTTCTACCGGTTTGTACCGGCTTGCACCTCAACGATTTTCCTTTTATTCATTTCAGATATATTCGTTTCAGATTTATTGAGCTTCACATTTTCCACCACCTTTCATGTAGCCAGCGAAAGCAGTCTGAACCAACTTTCGTAAAAGCAAGCTGCACAATAAGCCCTTGCAATGGGAGCTCATAAAGGAGGTAAGGAGGAGGTCTTTTCCGCCTTTAAACGGTCAAGGTCACAAATCTAGGTATCAAGCTAGTCGATATTGACATCTTATCTGTGAGTTAGGAAATATTTCTTCCTTCTGTTAATTTTTATGTAGAGCAAACCTGGCTCAGAACAAGTCGATTCGTTTGCACTAGGGGTGACGAAAGCTGAACTGATTCCACATGCACTAGTATTGAATGCTGAAATTAGAAAAAGTATTAAAAAGTGTTGAAAAGTTATTAATATTATTTTATCGCAAATGTAATGTTATTCACGAGTGGGTCCAAATTCAACATCCGCGTTCAGCTTGTTGGATTAAATGTTTACAAATTCTTGACTTTACTCCATGAACTTTTGGAACAACATATTATTCGGGATCTAATTGTTGCTGGTGTTGAGATAGAGGCTGGTGTTAAGATAGAAGCTATAACTTTTGAAAAGCTAGTATAATGGCCTGGCAATGTAAAAAATTTTAAACAGCAGCAAGCAACTTTTAATTTTGAATCTAAGGTCAAAGATGTTGGAATGAATACGAAACACAAACTATCCCAAAGCTTCTGAAAGGTTACTCAAAATTGTGACAATGTGAAGATCGGTCGGTTATGTGGAAGGCCCAAACCACACGGCCAACCCTAGGGCTTACGGCAGTTTAATGTGTGGCCGGGAGAGATTAGTCGAAACCGACCTCCACGGTCAGCCACCAAGTTTTAGTCTGCATTTATTTAAAATTCAATAAAGTGGTTACATGGTAAATATTTATATATATATATATATATATACAGACAGTAATACAGTTTTACATGTTTTACATAAAATACAGTGGGAAGGGGGGGGGGGCAAAGAAACGTAGATTTTAACAAATTTTGAATTTTGAGGTAAAAATTAAGTTATTTTCTTAAAATGAAATTAAAGTTATGTAAAAACGTATGGCCAAAAGAATCCGAGCAACCTCGGGAAAAGGGACAATACAGTAAAAACCAACAAAAAGAAAGCAAAAAGAACATGGCTGAACAAAGGTTACATGCAATCAGTTGAGGTAATCGGATAAGACAAAGTTAAATGCAATATAGCAATACATGTACATGGTAAGACTTTCAAATATATGAACAGCCGAGGAACACAGGGAAAACAGATATATACAACAGAGGAATATAGACAGGAAACAAAATATACAAAAGACGGACACCAAAAAGTGTAAGTACAGAAACAATAAGAGACAAACGCCTGGAACAGGGAGGACAACATTGACCGAAGAAAATTGAAAGCAGTTGGCACCAAGCTTGCTAAGGAACCTGATTGGAGATTTCTCTCGCAATTAAAACACAGTTTTTCAACCTATTTAAAAGAATTTTATTGGTTCTGACACCAGAGAACCAAGTCGCACGAAGATTATCTGGAGGACGGGTTAAGTGAAATTTTGAGGTATGGGGGCAATTAAAGACGTAATGATCTACGTCACCATATGAATTACAAAGACAATTTGAAGAACGTTTATGTTTGAAAAAATGAAGATAGTCAAGAAAAGGACCATGACCCGTTAAAAAATAGATTAAGAATTTGTTATAAATTTGAAAATTGGGGTTGACTTTGGGTAAATAGCTTAGAATTCTGGCAGGGTCATGAGTCCGGGGGGAAATATAATCATTAAGAAGAGATTGCCAATTTTTAAGAAGGAAAGATTTACAATTATTAATCAAAAAGGAGTAGGGAAAAGGTATAAGGAGTGGGGTGCCGGAGATCGTAGCTTGTTTGGCCAGTTCATCGGCGACTTCGTTGCCCTGAATGTTAGAATGGGCCTTGATCCAGGATAAGTTAATTAATGATTTGTAGGGGTGAGCATTAGTTTTAATTTTAGATAGAAATTTCGTTTTATTCTTGATAGATTTAAAAGCCGAAATAGATGACTGACTGTCCGAAAAGATGTTGATTTTTAAATTGTTTTTGCCGGCCCAGAGGATGGCCTGGTTGATGGCCTCAAGTTCGGCTTGAAAAACTGTGTTTCCAGTTCTAAGTTTAAAGGATAATGATTCGATCAGTCGATCATTTTCGAAAATGCATATTGATAAACCTACATTATTATCCAGTTTTGACCCATCTGTGAATACATTAAACCTAGAAAACGAGGAAGGGTTCGAGGAAGAAAAATTTAAAACACGAAGGGGAGGAGGAAGGCTAGAAAGAGAACAAAGGGAATCAAATTGATCAGGGGAGGGAATGGAGGGGTCCGAAAATAAGTTAAGTTTATGTTTCCAAAAGTTATATTTAATAAAAAGAGTTTTAATGACTAAATGGACAGGGGGAATACCGGTAATTGAAAAAAGAGAAATGTTCGAAGTTGTCCGAAAACCAGGGCAGATTTTTAATAAAAAGATTCTTTGTAATGAAGTAAGTTTTGAAATTTGATCCCGTGTGAGATTACCCCCCCAAACCCCAGATCCGTAAATAATAACCTTTTCAATTACAGTCAAGTACCATATTTTTAAAAGAGCTTTATTAACCCCCCAGTTATTCCCAGAAATTTTTCCAAATGTTGAGGACAACTTGAAACATTTTTCTTTTAAGTAGAATATGTGAGCGCTCCATTTTAAGTTATTGTCAATTATAATACCTAGGTAGTTAAGAGTTTTAGAAATTTTGATGGGTTTATTCTGAAGTCTAATACATCGATTATATTTTCTTTTGGATCTGTATTTGTTGATAATAATGCATTTTGATTTTTCGTGGGAAATTGAAAGTTTCAAGGAAGTGAGGGAATCCGAGATGAGACCAAGAATTTGATTTGTATTTTGGGTGGTAAATTTAATATCGGAACCAGACGTGACCACGGCCAGATCATCCGCAAAGGCCTGCAGGTAGAAGAGGTCGTTGTTAAGGGTTAAGATACTATTGAAATAGATATTCCACAGGATCGGAGAAATTACCGAACCCTGTGGAGCACCCATAGAAAGTAATTTAGAGAGGGACAAATTGTTACCGGTAAAAGTGATAGAACGGGAGGACAAATATGAATAAATAAAAGCACGAAAAGGGAGAGGGAGGTTAATTTTTTCAAAAGTAGAGGGAAGAATATTCCAATTTAAGCTGTCAAAGGCCCCGCAGATGTCTACCGTGGTAAGGGAGACATGATGGACTGATCGAAGGGATTCAATATGTTTAACAAGCTTGAGTGCAGCATCTTCACAGCTGTGAAGCTCCCGAAACCCAAATTGGAGGGGATGGAGAGCACCTTCTGAATTCAACCAGAAATTTAATTTATTGATAAAAATTTTTTCAATGACTTTGCCAAATGTAGGGAGTAAACAAATGGGGCGGTATGAAGTACAGAGAGCGGGGTCTTTACCAGGTTTATTCAGGAAAATAATTTTTGAGATTTTTAAGGAGCTAGGAAAATGACCAAGATAAAAAATTTTGTTGATAATTTTGGAGACAAGTGAGGGAAAGGATTTGAAAACATTTTTCCAGATGTTGAAATCTAAGTTATCAACGCCAGGGGCTTTACCATTGGGGAGATGGTTGAAGACGAGAAGGAGCTCAACATCCGAAACCGAGCCCAACCCGCCAGGAGGAAGTGAAAGCGAGGGAAATGAAGAGAATTCAGGATCGTTTTTGAAGCAGTGGTCCATCAAGCGCTCAACTTTTTCACCGTAACTGAGGTTAATATTATCTGAAAATTGAAGGTTTATATCGTTAAAGTGTTTATTTTTTTTAAACGTATACTTGAAAATGGATCCAAATTTGGAAGAGCAGCTTGAGCAATGGTTTTTCCAGGCAGCGGATTTGGCTCTGTAAATCATAATTTTATATTTTGCTCTGTTAAGTTTATATTTTACCAAAGCTTCTGAGATTATTTCAGAAGAAGCGGAGGCCCTCTCAAGAGACTTTACTCTTTTATAAAGAGCATTGACGAAGTTTCTGAATTTAGAGAGTTCTGGACTCCACCAACTGAAATTAAAATTTTTTGTCGATTTTTTCTTTCTAATAAATTTGAAAGCACATTCCTGTGTTTTTTTGATAAAAGATTCAATGAAGGTGTCCAGAGAGGGAGTATCATTTATAGAGTCAATCTGAGAGGTAAAAGTTTTAACGTGAGATTTAAAATTATAAAGGAATTTGCCTAAACTGTAATTTGTTTTCAAGAAAAAGGAATCATTAAAAGAAAGGTCGACATTAATTGCAAATCTAATATATTTATGATCACTAAGAGAGTCATCTGAGAGGACCTCCCAATTTTGAATACTGTCAAATATGCCAAAAGTAGCCAGAGTCAAATCCGGGAAGCCCTTGCCTGAGTGTGAGACAAATGTAGGATCCCGCTTCGGATCATTTACGACAGTTAAGTTATTTTCTAAACAAAAATCGATCAAGCTGTAACCCCGTCGGTCAATGAAGTCATAGCCCCACATCTGGGCCCTGGAATTGAAGTCACCAAGAATTATATACTCAGATGATAAAATTTGAAGATCTGAAAATTCCGAGAGGAGCTCATTAATATTGTCGCGCGGGGGAAAATAGGTAGAGACTAAATTAAGAGATGTGTTATTGGGAAGTGTGATTTCTAGTAAAACAAATGAAAGGGATTGTAGTTTTAAGTGAACAGTTAAATTTGGGTTGAAAATGACAATCGCTGCTTTTTTGGAAGAAGAGTGGTATTGTTGAAGGCCAAAAGGAGGTTTGAGAACATTCTCTTTGTTTAGGTATGGTTCTTGTAAGCAGGCAATATCGATTTTATTTTCTAGGGCAAATTGAAAAAGGTTGTTATGCGCTGCTAAGGAGTGGTTTAGATTAATTTGAATAATATTAAGAACCATACCGGGAAGAACAGTTCCAGGACACAGAGTGAGGCAAACATATGATCAGAACAAAAACAAGACAAACATAAGAACTCAAACAATAACAAGAGATAAAAGACACAAAAGAAATAAAACAAACACAGTGGTGAGATACCAACCAAAAGACAAAGGGCAAGAGTTTCATCTCTGTTCTTTTTGAAGTTTTTTGATATGCTCAATTGCTCTTTTGTAAGAGCTGCACGAGGCGTGGTCCCGGGCGCTGTGGTTAAAGTTCCAATTCAAACCGGGATTGGCATCGATAGCGGTACAACAGTTTACACACCTAGGAGTTCGTGCTCTACAGTCACGATGTGTATGGTCGCTAGCAGTGCAACGACTGCAGTTGCCAGTGGGAAATGAGCAGTAGTTAGCTGTATGCCCATAATCTTGGCATTTATAACAAATTTTTAAAGATATGTATTTTTTGACAAGAAAGTAAGTAAAATTGTGGAAGAGTTTCTTTGCATCTAACAAGAGGCTAGCTTGTGGAAGTTCCATCAAGAGAACCCAGTTGGCATTCCCCCTCCGGTTCCGAAAGTTTCGAATGAAGCTGATATCTGCAGGTCTGATTGAAGGGATGTTGTTGCAGATGAGAGATCTGACATTGTCTTCTGTGAAAGCAGGCGGAACATTGAACACAATGAGGGGTTGCTTTTTCGGAGGTTCCGGTTTGATGTTGAACTTGTTGCTGAGGGCAGAATTCAAAAAGGTTGGAAGGAGGTTATCGCCGAGGTTATTTTCACAAGTGATTTTAAGGGTACCATTTGGGAGGGCGGCGATGTTTTTAACATTGACGTCCTTCGGGCAAGGAAAGGAGAAAAGATCTTCACGGAGTTGGGCGTTATTCTTCAGTCTATCCTTGCCCTGTAGGAGAACAGAAGAGTAACTAGGTTTAGAGGTTTCAGGAGTGGAAGAAGGAGCAAGCGTTCTTGGTAGAAAAGTTGGTAAAGACTCAGCAAGTTGCTCTTTAACTGTATTGTTGATCAAACCAGGGAGGTTATCGTTGAGATTATTAGTAAATGTCTGTAAACTCTGAGATATTGAATGTTTCATTATTTGGAGATCTTCAGTAAGAGAGTTTTTGAGGTCTGTAATGGAGGCCTCAGAGGAAGAGATGGTAGGCAGAGTTGAACACTTATACTGGTTTTCGAACAGAACCGAGGCAGCCTTTAAGTCAGAAAATTTTTGGTCCAAGTAATAGGAATGGGTTTGATTGAGTCTTACGTATCGATGTAAATAGTTTTGGATTTGGTCAACTCTCTTGAGAACTTTAGAAAGATATTGGTTACAAAAATCTGAAGTATCGTCAATGGTTTCTACTGTGTTTGTCGCTGAAAGCGTTTCTTCAGAGTCTGCGGCAGAATGCGTTGGAGAGGAGATTGAAGACGTTTTTTGGAAGGAAGTAGTCGGGATGACAGGAACAGGATTGGTACTGGACACTTTGTGAAGAGGAGTGGTCAGATTAGCAGGAACGGGACTGACGTTTCTAGAAGATTCGAAGTATGATCCTTGAGAACGTGAACCAGAGGGAGAGATGCGAGAGCTGGAGGCCAAACCATATGAAGCTCTAGTACCGACAGTCTTAGTAGTAGTAGCCTCAGAGTAGGAAGGTCTCAGCATTGCCGAGATTCTGCTGTCCTTCATATCGACAAGTTTTAAAATGGGTTGGCTGAGAGTAGAAGTGTTTATATCACCAGAGTTTGTGTAGGCAGGAGCATCTGTAACACAAGTTGTAGCACCAGGGGGGGGGAAGGGAGGAGAGAGGAAGAGGGGGGAATTCAGCATCAGACACGTTAATAGTATTTGTGGAAGACATAATAGAGCGAGGTATTGCAATAATATAAAAGTGAAGAATTTTTTAAATATATATAAGATATATACCATAAAATGCACTGAAAAGGAATAAAAGCATAATAATATAACAAAATACAAGGGGGGAAACCTAGACCAAAAAAAAAAAAAAAAATGTAGTTTTAAGATAAATTCAGAAATTTTCAAAAATAAAACCCAGTGTTGGTGAGCAACATCAAACGGGGAAAGAACAAGTATGGTATCATTGCATAGGTAATTATAGATCACATAGTTTGGATCCAGAAAATGCTTGTCAAAATTGAGCTAAGAGGCTTAGTTTCTGAGTTATGGACGTTTAAAGTTTTGTTTTAAAATTTTAAAATATTTCGAAATTTAATAAATTAAAATAACCCCGGGACATGACCCCTTAAAATAATCAGCAGGACAGGAGGGGGGCAAAACTGTAAAAAACTCGCATGTGTGCATCTTTAAATTTCAGAAAGTTGCAAAAAAAAATATATCAAAAAGTGAACAGGGACGGAAAATGAAAAACGAATAAAAAATTTTGAGCCTAAAGGGAAGACAACTGAAGGTAGAGGGAAAAGTGCAGGGACAACACATTATCAGAAAAAGGGGAGATACGTGGAACTGACGACATTGTGCGAGAAGGGAGGAGGTTCATTACAAATAAAGGGGGAATTCGCATACATGAAAATAGAAAATATGTAAAACAGCATGTACAAAATGACAATTTAAATATATATACACTGTTCCAGGCGGGAAAACAAGGTTCAATTAACATTAAGGACATTTCAGAGATATTAAATATACAAATCAATAACAATTAAAGATAAAATTTAAGTGGTTTTACAGATGGAACAAAAGGTCAAAGTTTGACGCTTTTGCGAAGAATTCTCCCATTACAATGGCTTGTGGCAGAGGAACAATGAAATAGAACTTTTTAAAGTATATGTAAACAGGTATCTCACCACACAAACGTCGTAGAAAGAAACCCAAGACATCGTTGGAAAGCTAGCAGGAAGGGGCACACGAAGATATAAAACACATACACAAACAACGAAGATTCACGCGCCCAAGGCGCAAGAGAGACGGAGCAGAACAACATGCGTATTCACTCGGCGACTTAACGGTCAGACCAGGAGAATGTGTGTTGTTGTTGAGACCCAGACCGTCCGACCTACCAGAAAGGTGTAAGGTAACTGTATGGACGGCCGGGAAGTGCCACCCAATTTAGACCGGAACCCAGTGGGGGAGGCATCCACAGGGACCGTACCCTCCTTCCCCTACCACCAACCTCTCGGAAGGACTTACGGACCCACATGTTTAACGTGATCGTACTCCGCATGAACACGGCGGCATTTGTGGTAGCGTGCAAATCTAGCGCGCAAACCACGGGGATACCGCACCCGAGATGGCCAACAGCACGCGGTGTTCCGAGGTGGTCACCCACCAAGTACTAACCGCGCCCGATGCTGCTTGACTTCGGTGATCTAACGAGAACCGGTGTTTTCAGCACGGTACGGCCGTTGGCCCAGGAGAATGTGTGTGTAAAAACAAAAAAAATCATGAAATTGGGTATGTCTATTTGAATCGGTGACTACAGCGAATCTTTTGACCTCCCACCCCCTTTATTGGTCAATTATTCATTCAATGAATATATTATACCCAACATTTTAATTTTTTTAATTAAAATCCGCTTTGCAGCTTCCTCGTGGGTATCAAGATGAGCTTCATCATTGATTTTATTGATGCGGCAAGATGCTTCATCGTCGATTCTATTCCTTTATACATTACAAAATAAACTTCCCTGTAAAGTCAGTTAGGTGAGAGGTCAGTTATAGGTTTTGTTACGTAACTGACATATGACTGCTTTATACATACAAGGAATTGTCTTACAAGCAGCGGTTAGGTTTGAGTGACTTCATATAGAGTTTTAATTTTCTTTCCGCAATTGAATCCGCGTCCTTCAACTTCTTTCATGAAGGATAATCGCGCGCTTTCAAAGATTCACGCCGCCAAGCATAAATTATTCATTTATTCGGGCCACTTCAAACGGTGAAGTTGCCAAGGAGCGGACTCCATATCGTGCGTAATTTTTTTTTTTCTCTCTTTGCATATCAACGTATTTGGACAGCGGGGGGGGAACAAACGCAGAAAATAAATCGGCATCTCTCCATTCTTTCGAAAGATATCGCGCTCCCTTCTGAAAAAAAAAATGAAACTTCTAATATCTAGAGAATGGATCTAGATAACACACGTGTATTTCCAGTTAAAATACTTACAAAGGTGTCCAGTAGCATAACCAGAAAAAATTTTTGAGCGAGATTTTGGTAACCCAATATTTTGTTTTCCACTTTGTAAAGAGCCTTTCTGCTCCAACCGGGAATCAAACCCTGGATCTCCGAACTGGCCAGTCGACGCTCTACCGTTGAGCTACTAGGACCAAATGGCAAGCTCTTATCGTTGAAGTGGGCTCTGCATTCTCCACCCTCTAATGTCAAATTGGCGCGCCACTGACCATTTTACTGACCACCTCCTGCTATTTTTACTTCAGGTTAGCCTCCTCATACTACTATTTTTACCCAGGTTAGTATCCTGCGGGGTCGTTACCCTCTCAATTTGAAACCGGCGAGCTCAATCTCCCAGAGTCCACTGAATCCGTACTAGTAGCACTAGGGTCACTTTCAGACCTCCAACATCTTTGCACTAACCTACAGGGTGGATTAGTTCGGGCGCCATTGTAAAGAGCCGTTCTGCCCCCAGCTGGGAATCGAACCCCGGATCTCCGAACTGGCCAGTCGACGGTACTGGGACGAAATGGCTCTTATCGCCGAAGTGGATGCTGCAACTTCTCCAAACATCATTTCTCCGAACTTCAATGGGTTCCAAGTGGGTTCCTGTGTAGAGTTGTGACCCTCAAAACCCTCCCCTTGGCGACGCATTTGATAATAGTGAATCAATCTATTTAATTTTGGATGTCCATGGCATCTAGGGTTAGAATTTCTGGAAAATCTTATACCACCGAACCTAAACTGTGGTAAAACGTGATAAAAACGGAAATCATTTTTCTTGTGTTGTAAATAGGGTCCAGATTATGAATATAAAAAAATAATTTAAAGATTTTAATATTTTAAACTCTTTTTTTTTTTTTTTTTTTTTTTTTTTTTTTTAAATTAAAGTAGCTTCTCCGAGAGAGTGTTTTTCTTTTTCCTCCCCCATTTTTCTAACTTTTACTCGAAATATATACTATGTTATAAAAGATAGATATAAATAGCGAACGACAAAAATGTGTACTAGAAAATTGAGTATTAAAATCTATATTTATTATTTAAAAAGGCTCTGTTATTGTCTTGTCAAGTGGAAGTACATTGAAAACGTTCCGTTTTTCAAGTTTATACTGTTTATATCTCAAAAATTAAAAGAGCTAGCTTTAAACAATAAGCAAGAATAGATAGCTCTTCGAAATCTCTGAAAGTGTATGTAATTGGATTTCAAAGCGAACTCCAATTTTTCGAAAAAAAAAAAAAAAACTGGAGTATCTGCTCAAACAAGTCCCCCTCTCCCCATACTTTTACTCAAAATAGAAATAAATAATAAGCAACAAAAATGTCTTTGAGGAAATTTAATTTCTAAATTTATATTTATTTTTAAAAAAAAGATGTTATAGTTTTCGCGTCATCGTCTTGTCAAGTGGGAAAAGTATGAGCAAAGTGTCTTAAAAACTAATGTCTCAAGAACCATAAACAATAAGCAAGAATGTGTAGCTCTCTGAAAGCCCTGTAAGTGTCTGTGATCAGAGAGATTTTCTTGAGTCCTTTTTCTTTTCGGTGTTACAGACGTTGATTTTTATTTTACAAAATGTTATTCAGGGGAAAACCATTTGAATCCCCATTGGAGCGGTTTTTGTTTTTAATTTTAGCCATAAAGGGTGTCTTGTATTTCTAAAGCGGCGCTTGTTTCTGAAGTAGGCTTTTCTTTGAAGCAAGTCTTCTAAATAGCATCCATTCGAAGCCGATATGAAACGAGGCCCCGACATTCATTATTTTCGGTTATTTAAAGTTCATTGGCGGTGCAAATAATTTCCTCATTGAGACGGTTGATAGCGGTCGCCTGCTTTGATGGGATTGCGGTCCAGTTGAATGTCGAAAGCTTTTGTGAATATATCAAAATAACAAAACAAGTACATTTAGTCTAGAATTTATTTTTGACTATTCTATTTTTATATGGAATGTTCGCGCCTTGTCTTTTGAAATATTTTTAAATAACAATTTGGGCGGTAATAAGCTTTTCAAGGTTTCATTATTTTTCAGACCCCCTTCGATTTCAATCCAGATTCCAACGTCAATAAACATGGTCCGGTCCGTAGAGAAGGGGCTGTACAAATTCCAGCGGCCCGTGCAGCTTGCAGGGCTCTGGTCTGAATTTATAATGAACAATTTCTATCTACGCGCAGTTTCTCCCCCCCCCCCCCCTCCGTGTCGTGCGGACCGGGCCGTCACCTCCGGCCCGCCCTCTCTATCCCTGCATATAGTATAAAGTAGGAGGTAAAACGTTATCGCTGAAACCGTTCGGTGGAGATATTTAGTCTACTATTGCAATTTTTAGCAGTCCCTAGAAGGGCGCATGATCCATCCAGTTACCTTGATTGTATCCGCGAGGGTAGAGTAACATTATTCCATTGTGTGAACTATGCCAGAACCTTTCTTTCAAATCAGACGCCAAACGTCATTTTATCGCCAACATTCATACGCGAGAAGAGCTAGCTCTTTTTTAAGGTTATAGCAGCGCCGTATTCTCTACGTCAGGAGCAATTTTGATTTTCTTTTTATATGGATGTATAACTTACAATTTACAATATAGACACATTTTCAATGTATTGTCTCTTATATTCGAATTCAATGAATTCAATATTGACTCAATTACAGAAGCGGATATATAACTTCCAGCGTGTGATGTGAAAGAAGGGTTCTGGGGTAGTTCACGGTCTGGAATAATGCGATAGAGTTAAAAGGTCCCTTCACCTTCATGTTTGTGTCAAATGAAAACAAATTAATAATTGTGTCAAATGAAAACAAACAGATGGAATATTACTAACATAACACTAGCGGCCCCTCGATATAATTCTCAAAGCATTATAGTATTTTCAAGTTTTTCTTCCATAGGAATTTTATCTCCATGGGTTTGTTTCATGAAAGTCAAGTGTCGTACAGAACAGAGCACCAGGCGCGAAGCGCCTTTAATCTCCAGTTTCAATATGTGGTTCTTATCGTCAAACTGTGACATTAATTCAGTGACCCTAATTGGAGGTTCGAGGTTTTCATTTACTACTTTTTATTATTTGTCCTAGCTCCTAGTGTGGCAGTTTGTTGCACATCTAGAGTTTAAGCAGTTTGGGGGGTTGATGCAGATCTCAGGGTTACCTAGCATTTTGGCAGCTTAGAGTTTTGAACATTAGTCGCGAGTTTTATTTGATATCAGATGTTTGAGGGTGGATATTTAATTCCGATTATTGATGTTTAGAACAGCGCGGGGTCTCTTACGCGATTTGGCCTTACGATGATCATAGTCATGCAGATTGAATAACAGTTCATTTGGAACGGATGGCAAATTTTTGTAAAATTTAAGCGCTAGCTTTTTAATTTGGGCTCTAACAATTTTTATTTTGAAGTCATTCCTAATTACCGAGTTCCTTAAATACCTGGGAGCTTTCCTGATAATCCGTAGGATTTTGTTTTGTTTTGTCTCTAGGAGGTCTATTGTAGTTTTACAGGCATATCCCCATACGGGTGCTGCATACAGCATTCCCGGGCGGATGACCGATTTATAGTTTGTTTCATTAGAGGTAAGGTTCCTATATATACAGGCTGGCGCAAGAGCGGCCATTGAAGCTCCTGTGGGAGCGACGGTTGTGCTTGGCGAAAAGCGGGGTTACTTTCTCTTGCCGTTTATCGCTATAATGGCGCATTTCTATGAGTTTGGAAAGTTTACCTCTGTGTCAATTGTACCATTCACTTCTTGATGATCTAAAATGGATCCAGCCTTTAGGTATTTCACATGTTTAGATTGGAGTAATGGAGGATGACTTTGCACATCACGGCTTCAAATTTCTCCAATTATCAGCTTCATGCTGGGACTTTTCAAAATATCCCTTTAATAAAGAGGATTTAAAATATTAAAAACAAATTTTTGAAAACATTGAGAACAAAACTATCACTAAATGTTGAATTAGTATATAATACAATCATAGAAAATAATAGAAACTTACACAATTACAAATTTTTTTTAATTTACTTTCATTTTGCCTTTAATTTCCAGCACTTTTCATAATTTAGCAACCAGTTACTCAGATCTTGAAATATTTTGTAACAGCCGATACACTCATATCAATTCCAGCTCATCCATATATACTTGCTGAGCAATTATTTTATATTACTATTACAGTTAATAAGTATTTTGGACTCATTTGAACATTTTTTAAAACTATAGTCTGACAGAAAACAGAATTTTCAAACTTAAACATGCTTGATAGATACAGTTTAACATATTCCAATTTACTACTACATAATACTCAAAAGTATAGCATACTTTGCAAACAAAACAAACTTTAAAACTGTGATTTACTGCACATTATATTTACTGCACTGCATATTTACTGCACATTATATAAGCATACTATCGATGGCTAAGTCTCATGATAATGAAACTTCATTTACAAATTTCTTATAACCAAAAACGTATTTTATTCTAAATTCAACATAAAGTTAATATAAAAATGTGCACATACTCCGCTAAATAAGAAGCATATCTCTAATAATTTCCATAAAATACAAAATTTGATATAATTTAAATTAGACTGTATTTAAAAATCTGCTAAATTCCAGAACTTTAAATTTTATGTAAAAATTGCAAAAAATGATACTCGGGAAGACAGATTCATCAAATTTGTAAACAGAAATAGTTTCAATAAAAATTACTATCAAAGGTACAACATACCCGAGTTGAATAGTGGCAAATTAAAAGGAAAAGTTTGGAATATTTTTTTCAGCATATTATATCATATTTTTATTCATTATAGGTGCAGAATCACCTACAAAAAGCTATTGTCATTAAGCAACATTGTGGATTAATTTGTAAGGTAAATTATTGATCTTCTAAATGGATTTAAAATTTAGCCTTCACATGTAGAATATCTTAATATAGATAGCTTATATCTATCTTAATAGAGAATTGACTTTCTAGTATTCAGTTACTTTGAGAAATTATTTCAAGCTATAGGGCGATTTTTAATGTTACATAAATGCCATAGTATTTTAAAGCTAAAGTTTAACTATACTTAACAAGATAATATATCAATAATATAAATAACATAAAATAGGAAAATCAATGAGTCAAAGTAATGCATGCAATTCATATTACTACAAACAAAATATAGCAACTGCAGAAATGTTAAAAATCTCTGGCAGCATAAGTCTATGCTGATTTAAAATGAGAAATAGGCAATCAAAACTATATTTGCTTATAACGTTCTAGTATGTACACTGAATATTTAATCATAAAAAAAAACATTATTAATTTTATAAATGCTTTGGAGACAATCAAAATAGCATGTTTTTATTTTTATTTTTAAATGCAGCTTTCACATATTTCTACAAACAATTGTTAAAATTTTATATCAATGCACATATTTTATAATTGAAATACAAAACAGTCTTTAAAGAACAATAATTATATAAAAATACAAATTTCAAAGTCAAATCTTGCTATCTTGGCGATAAGTCATCGATAAACCCACGCCAAAATGCGATAGCAACCCTACGATTGCATTGCAAGAAAAAATCCTATTTAACTACGTATTATAAAAAATTAATTTATTGAAAGGTCAGCTTTAAGAAACCAATTTTCAAACCTTCTTTTCAAGATTTTAACACACATTTACTTTTAAAAACACAAAAGGAAGCATAAAACATGAAACTACTTACACTGAGCAATTCAGGTGAATGTCCAGGAATCTATCCATTTCTTCGGCAGTTTATAAAGCCATATTTTCCTTTTTTCGGGATCTTGAGGAAATTTAAACATTTCCAACTTCTTCCTCCAATGATTAGTGCCATTTATTATACCACAATCATCCATTTTACAGATAAAATACGTATCAAACATCAGACAAGTAACGTGCGCTCACCATTGAAATAGCATAGGCAGACGGTAACAGATAGTTACGGCAGGAGCTTCAATGGCGGTTGCGTCAGCCTGTTTAATTAGAGGGTCGTATAATAATGAATCCACGTGTGTCTGGGAACATGGGAGTGGAAAAGACCTATGTCTTCACTCTGATAATGATTGTGAGACAATACTATGGAATATGAATGAGTCGAATGAAGACCCACACTCCAGAGATCCTCTCTCTTAAAAAAGCATTGTAAACTAGATATCTTAAACGCCTGGCAATCTTATCTAAACAACTACATTTCCCCTCGCATCCATGACCCAGCCATAATTTTTAACTTTCTTCCCCACGTAAACTTTAATTTCCTTTTAATGAACAAATATCTTATTTATTTTATCACGGGCCACGGCCCATTTTTGGATTACCTTTACTTTTTTAAATTTAAATCAACCTCTTGCTGTTCCTGCGGTTCCTTTGGAGATGCAGACCACTACGTCTTTGCTTGTCCCCACTCTAAACCTTTTCATCTTTCTAAACCTTCCCCGCTAATTCCGCGGCCTGGTTCTCGAGTGTCTGCTCGAATAAAACTTCAATTAACAAAATTAAAAACTGTGTTCTCATAGCGAGAGAAATATCCAACAAAATCACTTGAATAGCCTGAGAGCCATTGCTGCTTTTAACTTTTTCTCTGGTTGTTGATCCCCTTGGTTTTTGCTTGCTCCTCCCCGGTGGTGCCGCCTTTCCTTTTATTTTGGTTTGCTGTGTTGTTTTGGTGTTGTGTTTTGTTTTTGATTACTGCTTTGTTTGTTTGCTGTTTTGTTTAGTTGTGTTTTTTCTGGTGTTGTCGCCGGATCTCTTCCCGGCCGTCCAATTAGATACTCAAGTCCTCTGGATGAGTCGGACGGTCTGGGTCTTCACACTCACACACTCCAGAGATCAGGCTGTAAGTTGTCCAATGAATACTGAGCATTAAAGGACGCTAGACCACGGATGCCCTGCGTGGGAACAGCTAGTATATGTAATTTACCTTTAAAACAAAATAAACTAAAATTTCATTTACAGCATGTCACATGCTTATGAAAGCAAATGGGCATTTATTTAGATATGTGAACATTTTCAGAGCGGATGTACACTCTTTTGCAAAAGGAAAAAAAAAGCATCATGAAGAAAGTGACTGTTTTTATTGAAATTAAATATGCGTACAGCTCATACACAGGTAATGAAATGATTACAAAAGGTCGCAGGACCCATCAATGGTTAGCAATTGCACACTGAATTTTCAAATCAGTAATTGGTGAAATCCCCCTTGGCGGCAATGCATGCTTGTATACGTCTAGGTAGAGAGTAATAAAGTTTCCTAATGTCATCCTGCGATACATTCTGCCAGGCATTCCTCAATTGCTGCTCCAGATTTGCTACATTTCAGGGTATTCGAATCTGGCGGCCTAGCATGTCCTATACATGCTCGACTGGCGAAAGGTCTGGTGACCTTGCTGGCCAAGGAACAGTATCAATAGCATGGAGACGGTCCACAAATATGCGAGCCGTATGTGGCGTGGCATCACCTTGTTGAAAAATGGCCCCAGAATGACGTGCCATGAAGGGCAACGCAAACGGCCACAGGATTTCATCGACATATCGTTCAGCTGTTAAAGTTGTGCGCAGGATGTCTAGGGGCGACCTGTTGTCGTAAGAGATAGCACCCCTCACCATCACACCAGGGAATAATGGTTGTGTGCCTGTGTAAAACAAAGGCTGATTGGAATCGCTGGCCCTGGCGCCTCTACACACGTACCCGATGGTCATCTGCTGAAAGACTGAAGATTCATCGCTGAACACTATGCGATGCCAGTCTGCTGACAGCCATAATGCTCGGCTACGCAGGGGCGGCAAATAAGGGACGCAGTTGCGCCCCCAAATTTTTCCTCGTCGTCTATCGGCTTCTCCCTTTTTTATCGACTGTCTACTGGTCAGTTTTCTCACGTTATGGAGCTTCGAAAGAGCCGACCTTCACAGTAAAGCTTCCCACTTCAGGCTGGAATGAATCATTTTTAACTTGAAAAGATTGGAGTGATGTTATCCTTTTGACTTGAAAATTTCAAGTGTCCGAATTCTTTGAAGAAGCCCTTTGGTTCCCAAGCTGTGAAGGAGATATACAACTTGGGGGGGGGGGGTCTTAGACGAGGCGCTACAACATTATTTAGCATTGAAGAACTGGGGATACATTCTAAATCTGTCGTATATAATGAGCTTTTATTGCTCACTCACATAATAGATTCTCTTTGGCTCGCATGTGCTATCGCCAGCGAAACAGTATTCACTGTTGGCGCCAGCGAAACAGTATTCATTGTTGGCGCCAGCGAAGTATTCTCATTGGTTGCTTACTTCTCAAGACTGATGGTGACTTTGTGTTTGCGTTGAAGGAAAAAACGCGATTAGTAACATATTTTAGGGCAGTTATGAGTTCGAAAAAGCGTCGCTTGAATAGAGACATTAGTGCATCTTTCATAAAATGTCCCAAATTAGATGAAAATGTGGCTCCCGATGAGAATCGTGAGAAAAATAATGCTGTTTATGAAGCAAAAATTGGAAGTATAGATGAATTTGGAATTGTGCCACCAGAATGTCCGATTGAAACAGAAAGTAAAACAAAGGGAAGTTCGACACATTTTCTTCATGAAAGAGATCCTGCTAACTGTCCTCAAAGTGCCAAAGAAAACATAACTTTAGATCCATATCAGCCTGAACCTTCTCTCTTCCTAACTGATAAAAGAGGTCGCAAGTTTAGAAAAGAGTGGTATAATTTATATAAATGACTAGAATGCAGTCTTTCTACGAATACAGCATCTTGTTTTTCATGCAGAGCATTTTGAGAAGCTAATAAACGATACACTGAATCATCTTTCATTCTGGATGGCTTTAGTAACTGCTCAAAAGCAGCTTAAAAATTCAAGGTTCATGATCACAAAAAAGCAGAAAGCTGTCTTTTAAATTTTACCGAAATTCTGTCTTCAGGTTCCGTTTGTGCCAAACTTGATAGACAGTTTTCAAAAGAATGGCCGTTATATGAAAAAGGTGTAGGAAACTGTTGTTTTTGTGCACGACAAGGTATTGGTTTGAAAGGACACGATGAAAAATAACCTCAAATAATAGAGGAAAGTTTTTAGAATAGATGAAATTAAGAGCTGTTCTTTAATTGAAAGAATATTTAAAAATAAAGAAAAATCTTTTACTTTACAAAGACCACCAGAATCATATTCTTAATTTATGCAAATCGCAAATCAGTAACCCTATTCAAAATAAAATAAAAGAAGTTTGCTATTATTCTATAATAGTTGATGAAACTCAAGACATTTCCAGACATGAACAAGTGGCTGTAATTTTTCGATATGGGGATGATGACCTAGAAATACACGAATCATTTGCCGGCCTTTTTCGAACAGAAAAAACGGATGGAGAGTTATTGTTCAATTTAATAAGTAATTTCCTCATTTGGGCTAGATATTTCAGACTTACGAGCTCAATGTTATGATGGGGCAAGCAATATGAGAGGTCCGTACAGTGGTGTGTCTGCACGATTTTTACAGGAAAATTCATTGGCAATTTATATCCATTGTTATGATCATATTTTAAATTTATGTGTAGTTAGCGCATGCTCATCCATTCCTTCTGCTAGAAATGCATTTCAGCAGCTCAATGAATTATATTCTTTCATAGAAACATCCTATAAAAGACATGCTATTTTCGAAAAGATTTGCTCATCAACAAATACTTTATCTGGAGACTCTTCAACTCTACAATCATTAACATAAGTGATGCGAGGTGGCCTTCCAAAGTTAAAGCCAGAAAAAAAAAACACTACTTGATAATTTTGAAGCGGTGATTTTAACATTGGAAGAATTATCTGAAAAACGATTCTCTCAATGGTGGAAGAGCCGAAGCCCTTTTAACATGCATGACATCGTTCGAATTTTAGTTCATTTTATTTGTATTGCGCAGTGTTTTTGATCAATGCAAACTCTCTCAAAGCATTTTCAGTTATCTGATCTTAATTTTCAAACTGTGCAAGCTTTGGCTAAAGCTACTATTGAAACTGTTAGTTCTTTCACACTGATGCATATGGGCGCGGTAGCCCATTGGTTAGCGCGCTGGAGTTGCACTCGGTAGGCCCGGGTTCGATTCCAGCCACTGCCAAAACTGCCGCCGTGTTCATGCGGAGTACGATCACGCTAAACATGTGGGTCCGAAAGTCCTTCCGAGAGGTTGGTGGTAGGGGAAGGAGGGTACGGTCCCTGTGGATGCCTCCCCCACTGGGTTCCGGTCTAAATTGGGTGGCACTTCCCGACCGTCCAAACAGTTACCTTACACCTTTCTGGTAGGTCGGACGGTCTGGGTTTCAACAACAACAACACTGATGCATATATAGGGGCGCGGTAGCCCATTGGTTAGCGCGCTGGAGTTGCACTCGGTAGGCCCGGGTTCGATTGCAGCCACTGCCAAAACTGCCGCCGTGTTCATGCGGAGTACGATCACGTTAAACATGTGGGTCCGAAAGTCCTTCCGAGAGGTTGGTGGTAGGGGAAGGAGGGTACGGTCCCTGTGGATGCCTCCCCCACTGGGTTCCGGTCTAAATTGGGTGGCACTTCCCGACCGTCCAAACAGTTACCTTACACCTTTCTAGTAGGTCGGACGGTCTGGGTTTCAACAACAACAACAACACTGATGCATATTTCAATCAAGTGTGGAGTTTTGTGACAGAATTTTGCGAAAAAAATTCTTATTCTGGACCAAAACTGAAAAGGCGTAAAAATATTGCAAGCAAAATCGGAGGCGGTGAAAAAAAATCCCCATGATGATGATCCCCGTGATGCAGGGGCGGCATTTCAGCATTCCATTTGGGGGTGCGAGATTTGTATAAAAATCCACAATATGAAATAAATAAAATGTTTGTTAACAGGGGGGAAAGGGGAGAGGGATCACAAAATTGAATTCATGTTGAGAAACATAAATGTTGTTAACATAATTTTTGTACATAATTGTGTTAACATAATTGCTGTTAACATATTTTTTCTAAATACAAATATCTATATTAATTTACTTGTTATTGAAGGTTTAAACGCCGGTTCTTAGAGTCTGGATGAAGAGAAAATTTTGTTACAATATCATCATAATCCAGTATGGTATATCTTGTTCTATAGCTAAAATAGCTATGTACCTTTGTACTGCGAAAATAATTTTTCAACCTCCTGAGACAAGGAAATGACCTTTCACAATTGACTGAGCTGATTGGCACAGTCAAAAACAATTTAACTAATAATGTTATGACAGGAAACACATTTCTTAAATTCCGCTCTTTAAAATAATCCATGCGACTTTTAAAATTGGGATGGTCTATGTTTACATTTTTCACCATTGAATAAAACAGTCGCAATTCACATAGCAATTCCTCTTTCTGAAAGTTATATACTTTGCATATGGTTGAAACTTTTTCTTTTCCGACATCTGATCCGGATAATACTGAACTAAGGGCAAACAAAATGGATATATTGTTCTCATTAAATCCTGTCTCAATTTCATTAGATACTGAATCTATAATTTCATATTAAATATTGATTCTGTGATACGATGTAACATCATCATGGGAATTTTTTTACGCCTTTTTAGTTTTGGTCCAAAATAAGAAAAATTTGGGGGCGCGACCGCGCCCCCTCGCGCCCCCTATTTGCCGCCCCTGCCCTGATCATATCACAGAATCAATATTCAATATGAAATTATAGATTCAGTATCTAATGAAATTGAGACAAGATTTAATGAGAACAATATATCTGTTTTCTTTGCCCTTAGTTCAGTATTATCCGGATCAGATGTCGAAAAAGAAAAAGAAAATGTTTCAACCATATGCAAAGTATATAACTTCCAGAAAGAGAAATTGCTATGTGAATTGCGACTGTTTTATTTAATGATGAAAAATGAAAACATAGACCATCCCAATTTTAAAAGTCACCTGAATTATTTTAAAGAGCGGAATTTAAAAAATGTGTTTCCGGTCATAACATTATTAGTTAAATTGTTTTTGACTGTGCCAATCAGCTCAATTAGTTGTGAAGGGTCTTTCGTGTCTCAGGAGGCTGAAAAATTATTTTCGCAGTACAATGGGACGAAAAAGATTTTCATCTTTAGCTGTTTTAGCTATAGAACAAGATATACCAATGGATTATGATGATATTGTAACAACATTTTCTCTTCTTCCAGACTCTAAAAACCGGCGTTTAAAACTTTAACTTTTTCCGTGTCTCCACGGGACTGCAACGCCGATAACGAGCACAGATAAACCGTCCACATTTTTAACTTGTTTTATAGGATGCTATTTGCTCAGTAGAATTTCTTATAATTTCTTCGGTAAATAAATATAGATATTTGTATTTAGAAAAATTATGTTAACAACAATTATGTTAACAACAATTATTTTTCTCAACATCAATTCAATTTTGTGATCCCTCCCCCCCCCCCTCCTGTTAACAAACATTTTATTTATTCCATATTGTGAATTATTATAGTACATACAAATCTCGCACCCCCCAATGAAATGCTGAACTGCCGCCCTTGGCTACGACACCACTCCAAACGACTCTGTTGATGTTGGTGGGTTCTCAGCCAAGCGGCGTGAGATGGCGGAAGGTACCACGGGTTGTAGGGAAGAGGCTGTAGCACGTTGGATGGCGGACAAGGATGGCCAGTTCGGGCCTGCGCACATCATCCGATCTTGCCTCACATTCGTGCACCTTGGCCTTCCAGAGCCTTTATTCCGCCGATGAGTTCCTTGCAGCAATCACTGCTGCCAGCACCTTTACACAGCAGTGTCCGTTTGGTGCAGGTGGCGGCCTATTGCTCGTTATGACCAGCAGTTTCACGCATCCCGGCTATACGACCCCGTTCGAACTCGTTCAATTTCTTATAATTTCTTCGGCACCGTCCTAACGGCATTATTGGCCGTGTCTTCACGGAACTGCAACGCCGATAACGAGCACAGATAAACCGTCCACATTTTTAACCTGTTTCATAGGATGCTAGTTGCTCAGTAGAAACGCGCGCTATGACCGAAATTAACACTCATTGGTCTTGCAAATTTAATCATTCGCATACTTAGTATAAAGGAATTTACATGCGCCATTTCGAGATGATCGGATTATTTTTTAGGGGTGCTTCATGTTTTTATTTTATTTTTGCAAAAAAGAGTGTATAAGAGTGGATGAAGTTGCCCGATCATTATATGGAATGGTCAAATCGTCCAGTAGCCGATTTGGGTTAGATTTGAGTTCTTGCCACAGCTCTTTAACGAAATGTGTGAAAGATAGAATGCCATTTTATTTTAGTTTTAGGTTGCAACCCTTATTTGGAAAGAAAAACGGAACATGGGCTCCTACTTTAACTTGGGTTAAAAATGGCCCTGCGTTTCCCATAGCAAATAATGATCTTCAATTTCGAAAAACGTGTAGAATAGAATGTTTCCCAAATAGCAAAAAATTATATATAGATCTAATATTTAATGGATCTGCAGATAAAATTGGATAGCGCTACGAGCATTCGTTCTTGAGTGATCGTGTCTAGAAAATTTACGACGGACTTTATTTTTCAAAGTTTCGAGAGACTTTAAAAATGCACCTTTCTGCCAAATGAATTCAATCAACCGACAAAGTGGCACCCTCGAACAAAATCCTCTATTGGGGAGAATAATTTTAGACTTCCCACAGGGAGATAGATGATTTTCCCGAATAGTAGAATCTATTTGTTTTAGCCGGTCTGAACGAATGATTTTTAAATAAATCGAGTAATAAGAAAGCTCTAATGTGGGTCAATGGCTTCCTATGTGGGGAAAGTTGTATCGGATTTCCTCTTATTGAAGCGGCTCTTCCTCGACGCGCAGCATCGCAACGCTTATTATTTTTGGCAATGACACTACTCGGGATTTCGCATTTCAGGAACGTTATTTCGCAGATAGCTTGGCGCAAGAGAAAAACGGATTGGCGAGCGCCAAGTGGAGTGGCTATCGATGCGTCTGCTGTGCGGCATCCGAACCTTGAACGCGACTCGGAGAGCTAGCTCAGCTCCGAACGTGCTCCAATTTCTCTTATCGAGCGCCGTCGGGATGGATGTGTTTTTCTGCCTTCCTCTATTCAAAATGGAATGCCCGTTATGAAATCCCCAGTGCCGTAAATATGGGAATTATCTGCTGCCACCCTTTATCGGTCACTCCACTCGTATAAATCATATTTATGGCCGCACGTAACGAGGGAAGCGGACGGATGGAGAAGAGGCCGCTCGATACAGTAAGATTTTTCTTTTTCTTCGAAAGTGTCCGGAAATAGAGACGAATTCTTAACTAACGGTGAGAAATTTTTGTGCCTCCTTTTGCTCAAGAACGGGTTCGTTGTGGCAGAATTTCGACAAACTAGACATAGTTATGAGTCGTTCGCTTTAGAGGAATCGCTTGTTATCAACACTTCCTGAAACGCCATTCAGTCTGCCGAAATTTTAAACTTGAACCCCTGCCCTACCTAACGGTAAGAGACCGAATCCGAAGACATTGTGTCCGAATCCAACGTAGGCCGAAAATCTATTTTGAATCTTTGTAACCAAAATTATAAATCAACTTACTCGGCATTGTGTGTTTATTAAGTTTTTCTCCGCCTTTTCCAAATTATTTTCCCTCTATTTTGTGTTAATATTAATTTATAACACGTACGCACAAAATATTTTCAATCGTTTGACCCTCCCCGGTCCGACCCCTGCCGTTTCTATCGCTGAGAAAGATCGATCGATGGCGGGGCCTATTCAATTTTGTCAACACGAAATGAAATGGGTCTAGAGTGTGATGCCATAAATGGTTGGTTGATGGCAGGGCCCAATGACCGAAAAGGCACGATAAGCACACGCTTCCCTTCCCCGAATGGCATCCCTGACTGACGCTTTGTTTTAAATGTAAGTTATTTGCCAAATAGTCAGATTGACATTTTTTTTTTAATGCAAGACATTTATCAAACAATTAAATAGTATCTTGCCCGTACAGGCAAACAGTGTTGTTCGAGCCCACATTTTTATGGCCCATATACTTTTTTTTTTAAATTTAAATATTAAACTGTTAACGAAAAAAGGTTAGATGGCAGTTATTAAATTTCAGTTAGAACTGATTGCAAAAGTCAACATGGACCCCCGTGATTCAATACTAAAATGGTTTCGGAATTTTGGTACGGGCAACCCGTTTAAAAGAATCAGTTTGTGGATGAGAACTGTTAGTGGACCAGGGCAATGCGGTCATGGAATTTTTTGATGGGGAATCGGCTCACGCAATCCAAATGGGGTTGTGCCTTCCCTAAATGGGTTGGTTAATCAGTCCCTGATTGAAGGATCACCGGGTTCTGTCCTCCTCCTCAAAAATCTCAATGTAAATAGAGAAGTCATGTCATTTTTGGCAATGAAGATTATATTGGATTATGTATTATGATCGCCAGGGTTTTTTTTTACCTTTTAAGAAACCTGCAAATGGGATGCTCTGCTTTGTAGGGCCACTTTAACCCTGACCGGGGTCTCCAGGCAAAAGTGAATCGGCCGAATAACACGATTTTTTTAAACATCGGGCATTCAATTCCCAACATAAGAGTCCTTACCTAAACATTTTCTTTTGCGTTGAGAGGAAGCTCTCGCCCTGTTTGAACCTCGCGAAAAACTTTTAGAGTGAAAAGTGTGCATGGATAATGGGGGAGGGGCCGAGTCTCTGACATTTGCCTACTTTGCATACATGCCACCGGGAGCGTTTCGGCACCTCCATTACACATTGCGCAAACCCATCTTTTCACTTAACAACTGCCCCTTATTCCAGCAATTTTCAGTTACTCTCTCTCTCTCATTTTAAAGTTGTTAATTTATTATTATTATTATTATTTTACGAATTTATAAGTCTGAGATCCGATATTTTTAGGCTTTCTGACTAGACCCAGTTTCAAACGACTGCACACGTGAAAGGCTTCCATGACGAAATCTGTCGTGAACTCTCGGCTATCGCTAAAAGGATACAGAGACGGTTCGTTTCGTGTCGAGTTTGGCAGAGCACTGCCAATATTCCATGGGCGTCTGTGCTGGCGCGTTCGTCGTTTTTAAATTTCTTTTTATGTAGTATTTTTGACGAATGAAGACCACGGCTGCACGGTATCATGCAGAAATCGGTGGATGAAATGTAATGAATTCAAGTTCCCCAAGTAAACTATTTTTAAATTACACATGCTTCTAATGAGCACTCCCAATTGTGAAAGCGCTTGTGCATACATGGACAAAAACGTCCCTGGCTATGTGTAAAATCGTGTATTATCCAGCATTAAGAGTCTATCTGATAATAAGCAGTCCACTCAAATAACCCGAGATTCGTAATAGGCCGAGCCCATTCAACTATTTTTAATGTCACATGTGTGTTTGTAAAGAGAAAATAGACTCGTGCACATAGTTTGAAAAATTCGAGATTTTTAAGTATCTAGAGCTGTCGAACACTTTTAGAAAAAGATCCGTCCATGGGTCGACATCCCTCGACAACGAATGCCCGTACCGCTATAAACTTTTATTGGCAAGACTAGATAAGAATGTTGAATCCTCTACTGATCCGAGCTCGAATGATTCGAGATTTCAAAGCATTTTCTATGAAGAGACACTCCTGAAACGAGGCTCGAAATCTCAACTATGCAATAAATGTCGATGTTATCTAAATAGTGTACATAAATACACCGGATTCCTTGGCTTCACTAAGCTCTTGATTCAAAACTATTAGATTCAAATAAAAGGAAAATGAGTGTTTTTATTGCAAAGTTAAATGAGTTCAGGGACCACCCATACAAATTGCCCCCCCCCCCCCACACACACACACACACAGACATTTATCACGGGCCCCATCCCTATTTGATTTTCCTCCATTTCTGAACTTCTATAAAAAAATCTTGGAAGACCACCCCTTCACTTCAGTAGTGCACCCCCCCCCCCCCTCCCTATGGGCTGTTCTTCAAAACAATTTTTCGAGCGTTCCTAAACTCGAATCAAACGTCTCCCATGCAACATCGATTTGCACGTATATACGTGAATGTAGTAAGCCCGATATCTCTAACGAATATCAAGATAACACGATGATTACAATCTGAAAACCGGCATTCTGAACGCCATCTAACAGGCGAACCATCCCAAATGGTGTGACGATTATTTCAAATCTTAGACAAATAACAGCCAATGAAAAAAAAGAGCAATCCTTTTTTTGTTAAACGAATGGGGGATGGCTAAAATGGGTCCGTTTAATTTAAGGCAGCGTGTGAACAAAAACAGGTCGAATCGAAAGACTGTTTCTCAAATAAGTGCTCAATGCTAATGGACAGACAAAACAAATGTTTCACGAAACAAAATAAAAAATAAAAACACATTTTGGAAGAGAGATGCATAGATTGGTCTGTTTCTCAAAACTCTTGCATCGAACATTTGCACCGAGATTTTCGTCAGACACGTTTTATGTTCCATGAGCCATTTTTTTGTTTTCAAGCAATGTCTTACTTTACGGACAGACACCCTTTACTTTAAAATACATCGCACACAAAATTCTTCGTCGAATGCTTTGTTTGTTCGTAGTTCTGTTTCGACCCGTTTTTAATGAAATTCGCCTTTGATTAGAACTCCCATTCATCCCTTTTTCCCGGGACAATACCATTTTTTGATTAAATGTTCCGAACGGATTCCAAATGCCCGCTTTTTAATTTAAGTGTCTTTCTGAAATAATAATAATAATCTTGTGGGGGAAATCTGTGTTGTTCACTCCACACTGCAAATTTCAAGTGTGCAGTGAAACTGCAGAATCAAAGTATCCATGAAAAAGGGTGTAAACTGTTCTTATTTTTTTATAAAGCAGGATATAAATAAATGCTGAGAATCTGAAATGCTCAGTTATGGTTTTTGTTTAACACTGCCAAGATACAATGTAGCTGTTGTTGAACGTGTTTTTTCATTAGTAAATTAAAAAAATCTGATGTGGGCAGCACATAACTTTCCCTGCAGACTCATATTCATGTTTTCTTTATTTCTTCAATAATTCCTTAAATTAAGTTTAATGGCACAAAACAACAGCCATGATTATTGTAAATGGCACTGAATTTGCACTTTTAATTCAATTTCCGTTGTCATTTGGTAATTGGACTTATTTTCAAAGGTGGCATAGCGCAAATGCGAAAAAACTAAAATATCTCGAGAACGGCTAGTCCTATAGTGTAATGGGGTTGGACTTATTCTTTTCATCGTTAAGCATTACGAATAAAACGAGCATTTAATGGATATATTTGAGCATATGTAGTTTTTTATTTTAGATTTTGACGATTTTTGCGGGCCATTTCGCAAAAAAGGGCAGGTTATATTTTCCTGAATCGTATTTTTTCCCGAATCTAATTAGCACCAGGGTCGCCCACAGGTGACATATCTACCCAGTTTTGTAAAATTTGATCTATTAGTTTTTCAGTTAAAATGGATACAGGCAATCTTTGCGGACTATTTCGTAAAAAAAAGGCGGGTTCTTTTATCCCGAATCGTACCCAAAATTAATCAACACGAGGGTCATACACAAGAGACTTACCCAATTTTATGAAATTCGGTCCATTAGTTTTTAACTTAGAGTGGATACATGTATTGTACAGACAGACACGCACACGTCAAGCAAAAAATAGTTTTTTCGTATTCCAGAGGTCGTCCCAAAACGTGTAGATTCGTCGAAGACTCGAGTTTCGGCATGGTTCGAGTACTTTCCCTAAACATGACCATGTATTGCAGGGAAAGTAAAAATGAAAACCCAATCTATGCACCTTTTGGAAGCAAGATGCGTAAATTAGTTTGTTCTTCAAAACTCTCGCATCGAACATTTGCATGGAGATTTTCGTCAGACTCGTTTTATGTTCGATGAGTCAATTTCTTTTTTGAAACTTTTGACAGACAGACACCCTTTAATTTAAAATACATCGCACGCAAAATTCTTCGTCGAACAGAATGCTTTGTTTGTTCGTAGTTTTGTTTCGACCTATGGACACTTGTTTTTAATAGAATTCGCCTTAGATTGAGAATTCCCATTCATTCCTTTTTTTCCCGGAACAATACCATTTTTTGATAAAATGTTCCGAATGTATTCCAAATGCCCGCTTTTTAATTTAAGTATCTTTTTAAATAATAATAATAATCTTGTTTGGGAAATCTGTTGTTCACTCCACACTGCAAATTTCAAGTGTGCAGTGAAACTGCAGGATCAAAGTATCCATGAAAAAGGGTGTAAAATGTTTTCTCATTTTTTTATAAGGCAGGATATAAATGCATGCTTAGTTATAGTTTTTGTTTGACACTGCCGGGATACAATGTAGCTGTTGAACGTGTTTTTTACTTTCCCTGCAATGCATGGTAATGTATAGGGAAAGTATTGGAATCATGCCGAAAATCGCAACTTTGAGTTTTCGACAGATCTACACGTTTTAGGACTTCTAGAATGCGAAAAAAATGTTTTTAGCGTGACGTCTGTGTGTGTGTGTATATGTATGTATGCAATGTTTGTATCCACTCTAACTCAAAAACTAATCGACTCCATTTCATAAAATTTGATAGTTAAGTTACTTGTGGGCGATCTCGGGGCTGATTAGATTTTGGTACGATTCGGGATAAATGAACCCGCCTTTTCTTGCGAAATGGCCCCCAAAATTCTCACGTATCCAGCTAAAAGACTGTTGACCCAACTATTTGACCCAATTGGGTAGATAGGTCGGCGATGTAAGATACCCTAGTGCTGATTAGATTTTGATGTGATTCGGAAAGGAAGAAAGAACCTGCCTTTTTTTTACGAATTGACCAGCAAAAATTTAAAATAAAAAACTACGAATGCTTAAATGTATCCCTTAAATGCATGTTTTAAACGTAATTTTTGACGAAAAAAAGAATAAGATCAACCCCATCACTCTAGGACTAACCATTCTCGAGATATTTGAGATTTTTCGCATTTTTGTTATGCCGCTTCTAAAAAAAAATGTCCAGTTACCAAATAAAAGTAAAAATTGAATTAAAAGTGCAAATTCGATGTTATTTTGTGCAATTAAACTTAATTTAATAAAAAAAATTAAATAAATAGAGAAAATTAATTTGAGTCTGCAGGGTAAGTCATGTGCAGCCCACATCAGATTTTTCAATAAATTAAAAAAAAAAAAAAAATTACAATTGAGAAATAGTATCAGAAACAATACTTCTTGGACAGGTCTGTAAATAGTAAATAAATGATAAATATTATGATGGATCTAAAACATAAACTTGACTATGATGTACATTTAAAGGCGCAATTCTCATAATGTTTGTGATTTGTACTTCATTTTGAAGCGAAAATGTGTGTATATATTTAAAACCAGTACCTTATTTAAAGTGCAACATATAATATACAATAGATTTATTTTTGGCTTTTAATTTTTAACAAGTCCCGTTTTTTCACAAAATGTCCCAGGTTTTAAAGTAAAAATTTGGAAATGTCTCAGTTTTTATAAAGGAAAAAAAAATAATATGGGAACAGTATCCGTATAAAGGTAAAGAGGGGGGGGGGGGGGGTCATTCAATTCAGTGTAGAAAGTGAACATTTTCGAGAATCATGCTATTGCAATGACTGAAATAGGCAATCTCTTTATAAAATTATGATGGTTTGAACCTGTTAGTATAAAATATTATAATATTTATTTTTTTTTTTTACATATAAATGAACGTTCATTACAATAATATTAACTTAATTGTAAAATAAATTTCTTTAAAAATATAAATTGCTTTAGTTTAGTAAATTTATGTAAATATTCTATTCAAACAGTCATCCATTGGCGGGGAAGGATGTTCGGCGCTCATTACCCTCCCATTGGTTGAGCCATCACGTTCGTTCTACACCGGATCCAGATAAGGAAACAAAAAATCATCACTGAACTGCCCCCCCCCCCTCCAAGTCTTGGTTATACGCAATAGCTAATGAGTGCTGTGCGATGGAGACGTAATTAAGATCTCGTAAAGGTGAGGGTATGGAGGGGGGAGGGTAGTGTGTGCGCGCGTTCCGTAGATAGCCTGTGTAGGGGGATGGTTCACAGCGCTGAATTTCGTTTTGCAATATGGACGCCATTGAGATTCATGTGTTCTAAAGTGATCCACTCATCGAAAGAATTCGAATTTTAGAACCACCCCATAACAATACTTTTCTCTGTGGTGTTTAAATTCACAAAAAGTACGAATGCAACCCCATTTGAGAATGCCAGAACGTTTTCAAAATATTTTCTTTCACTAAGTAAAATATTTCAGTTCTTATGAAAATGAGAAGAATGAATGATTCCAATACTTTCCCTATACATTAACATGTATTGCAGGGAAAGTAAAAAAAAACTCTATCCAAAATCTCATTTATATATACTTATAGGGTTTTCAAAAAGCTACAAATTCTTGTTTATAGTTGTGTATATATATATATACACAACTATAAACAAGAATTTATATATAGGGTGTCCATCATCATCCTTTTTCGACCAAAATTGACCAACTTATAGCTGTTTAAAGTTTTGTGCTGAGAAATGGTCAATACGGCCCCTGATTGGTTGGTTGCCTGAAACGAAACATTTTTATGCGTGGAAAAGCGACTTAAGTCATAAAGTTTAATGCTCATAACTCTGTGAATTTTGGTCGTAAAAGGAAGATTTTTACTTTTCCTTATATACATAATGTATAAGGAAAGTATTGTGACGGGGTCGAAAATTCGAATTCGAGTTTTCGACTGGAGAGCCCGTTTCAAGCATCCCTGATCACGAATCAAACATTTCTGAAGTGATGTCTGTGTGTGTGTGTGTGAAAGTATGTGTGTGTGTGTGTCAGTGAGTCTGTAGAGATAATAACTGACGAACGGATAGACCGATTCTAACGAAATTTGGTACAAAAATCACAATCCGTAAACACTGGAAGCCTATTGTTTTTATACGCAATCGAATGTTCAGAACCCCCTAAATTTTCGAGTGAAATTTTGAAAAAATCAAAACCGCTAATAAAGTTACGCAAATAGACATTTCTTATGTCATTTTTCATTAGAAAACGATTGACATAAATTTTAAAACGCTAACATGAACCGTTATCGAGATATTGCACATTTTTGAAAAAATTATCAAAAAGTCATAAAATAAAAAAAAATATATATTTCCTATTGAGAAACATGTTCACTTTTTATATGTAATACCATGCGATACATTGGGTGACATCATTCTCGTGGATCTAGCTCGTACCATTTATGAAAAAATATACTTTGAATAATGCTTTTATATTTGGACGCCAATAGTCATTTATCTGCTGTAAGAATAACTTATTTCTTCGTCCATAACGCTTGGCGAGGTTTTGGCGACGAATTTGGCGGAATGTCGCCAACTTGGCGACTTTTTGAAATGTTGCCAAATTAACGAAAATCTCGCCCAATGGATAAAAATGACGCTCAATCCATGAAAATGACGACTCATTGTCGAAAATTCTATATCTTGGAAAGAATATAAGTATCTACTATAAGAAAAACCTATTTTTTTTACTGTAAAAGTAGTCAATTCATTGCATTATAAAAGGAAAGTCACGTGTTGCCCACATCAGATATTTTTATTTTGTATGACAATGATTTTCCTAAATATAATTAGTAGGATCGAGAGGCCATATAAAAATTTATATTTTGTATTTCTTTCAGAAATGTATTTATTGATTTAAACTGTTTCTAAGATAATAGATTTTAAAATTTAAAACATTTTTGCAATTGGAAGTATATCTCTGTGACTAGCGGTTGAGGAAATAGCCATTTGGCACAGATAGCACTGGACTGGACACCCTGTGTGTGTGTGTATATAAAATTGAAGATTTTGATTTTTGCTTGTAATATATACCCGAGAATTACCATTACAAAAATGCTGTATATAAAACATGAAATGAAATAGGACGGATGTGCTTACAAAAAGACTATACAACAAGCTGTTGTAACATGTAAACATGTATATGAGAGCATGTAAGTAAGTAATTTTACTCATATCTAATGCAGTTACCTAAGGTACTCTTCCCCAGTTACCCTACAAAAGCATACAAGGTGCAAATACAGAAGTTAAAAGATGAAAAACAGCTAATCTGAAACTAAGTGTAGCACGATGAGCTAGGCAATTTTCTAGCTTCCAATAAGATAGGAAAAATAATTAATCTGAATATTAAAAAGAATGAAATGACTATGAAAAGCATTTTTGAAACCATGTACATATATATATATATATATATATATATATATATAATTTGTTTATTTTTTGTTCACTTTTAGTTTTTAAGATAGAAGCATTACGCACTTAAAAAACTGAACATTTCCTATCTTCAACTTGACAAGATGATCCCTCGAAAATCTTTTTTTAATAATAAATATTAATAATACTCAATTTGCTAGTTCCCATTTTTGTTGTTTACTATGTATATTTATATTTTATAGTTTACTATATATTTCAAGTTGAAGTTAGAAAAAGGGGGAAAAAGTTTTTAAGATTTTCGTAAAAAAGTTAAATATTAAAATTATTTTTGTATATTCATAATCTGGACCCTATTTCGGACAAAAGAAGAAAAACTATTTACATTTTTGTTTATTGGGTTTGGAGGCATATGCGTCAGTTTACATTTTTCTTAACGCTTCGTTTGTCCGTCAGAAAAACCTCAATTCCACTCCTTTGAAATCTCACAAATCCAATTTTGGGCCAAAACCGATCTTTGGTCCTTTTTTTCAATTGGAATTTTTTTTATTTTAACTTTTAGTCGAGTACATGTTTACTCAAAAAGAGTTAAAAATAATGTCAAACCGATAGGTTTTCAGAATTTCCAGAGATGAAATCTTTCATGGAATGGGATATATAACTAGATATTTCTTTCCACACAAGCGGAAGCCTTGTGTAGGCAGTATGCGAGCGAGACTTTAAAAAGTCGAGATTTCAATGACGTGCTATCTATATGAAGAAAATTGAAAGTCTGTATGTTTCTCTCATCACGGGAGAATGGTTGAACCGAATTTCATGAAATTTTGTGGGTAACTTTGGAATAGCTCCACTTAAAATTGAGTCCATGTTTCGAATTTCTAAGACCAGGGGTTCTCTAGATATTAATAAAAACGCACAGTTAAACCTTCCATAAACATATCATTATATAGACGATATTTTTTCCAGTAAGTTTATTTGAAGAAAATGATATGTCGCTTAGCAACATATTTTAATCCAATACATTTATGCGGCAGACTATTTTTATTAAATCTTTTCCGATTTAAATAATAAAGAAATGTATATAGAATAAATGTTATGGAAATTACATTTTTGATGACTCTGTTATGTCAATTACCTCTAGGTTTGAAAATGATTGAGATTATTGATATTTTCAATTTATTACGTCATCTGTTTTCTTTTGGCAAAAACTGTTGAAACTCATATATTGTAGTACGGGTATTTTTCTGTTATTAGATGGGTATGTCTTCTAATATTCGAGAATATAAGTAGTACGGGTATAATCATCCCATACATTTTTAGCGCTTCTAGTTTGGCATATATTGATTTAATTTAATGTTTTTGTAAATTTGTTTACAAGCGGGACCGGGATATTTCATTCTTCAGATCTTCTGTGATGGTCATTTTGTACAGAAAGAACAGAGATTCTTAAACTTCATTTTAGGAGCATTCATTTAAATATTTTAATAGAATGCTTTGAATAACAATGTCATTTAGAATATTATAAGAATTTTCCCATGATTGTGCATTTTATGTTTTTTTATATTTTCTATTCCGCACGACGAACGGGTATACATATATGCGTGCCCACGCGCGGTCGTTTCATGGCATAATGCAAAAATTCCAACGCGGCGATGGATTTCGGTTTGAATAGATTTTGAAAGTCTCTCCGAATACACGCTTTGCGCCAAATCGACGTTGTCAAAAGATAATAATAAGTTGGCAGAATTCGCTCTTGCGTGACCAGAAATGACAAATGATCGCTGGAATGCATTTAACGAAATGATTTGTTTTTCTAATCCCATTTCGAAATGGTTGGTACAATTTGAGTTTTTAATCACTATTCTATTTATCTGCTGATATATAAGGACAACGACATTCCATTTTAATGATTTTTCAGACACTAAAAATTTGAACCTTCCCCCTTCTTTCCTGGAAGAATAGCACATACATAATTATGCTATTATCTAATAGCTTCTAAAGTTGCATTTAAGAAGCTAATAGACACGAAATGCAAAAAACAATGATTAACACGGCAAATGAATTCAGAGAGGTTTTAAGATATAATAAGATTATTTTGAAGCCGCCTAAAATCTGGGTAGTAGACGTTGTGGGCCGCAATCCAAGTGTGTGCATGCTACTGGAAAAATCAAGCATTTGGGATTTGCCTCTTTTCAGAATAGAACATGGGCACGAGCATCCATAAACAGCTTGCGGAGGAGAATTATTTTTACTATAAACTGAACTCATTAAACATCGAAATTTACTTTTGTGCTGAAAATAAGTTATTTAGAACACTTTAATAACAATATATGTATAAAGATTTCATTTGCTAAGTGCTTTTTAAGTGAATGCACGCTACTACTCATTTTTATTGTAGCCACTCGCTAGCGTCCTGAAGATGTATACATTGACTAAAAATAATTCTAGTGTATAGGCGAGCGAGAAGGAAATTTTCTTTCAATAAAATATAGTTTTTTTAAAGTTAATATTTTATTGACCGATCCATTAAAAATATCCATCCAAGAAGATACATTTAGATACTACATAACATGAGAGGTTAAACGATTGTCAATTTTTAAAGTAGCCGTTTTTTAGCAGAAATAATGAAAATGTCCATCCATACTGCTAATCATGAGTGTATTTTGTTTTGGAAACGCAAGGGCAAAATGCTCAGTGTGATGTCACGTGCCCATGCTCTATGAACGGAAGTATTTCTCTGCCGAAGATGAGACACGTCCAATTTTTTCATGCTGTCGTTCTAGATGAGCGACTTGAGAATCAGCGACCCGTTCCAAATGCCCTGCCGTCGTGCACATGACCCGCGAAATGTAGCAAACGTCCCGAAATATATGTACTACAGTTGTCGGAGAGAAAATTTTGGACCGTATTAGAATAGAGGTCCAGAAAGGCTCGAGATGGGCCGCATTTCTTTCGGAACGGGGCTAGACTGACATCCTCGTCGGCTATGCTTATTCGACTGTGAGATCCAAAACTGTATGACATCGCACGACTCTTTCGACCCATGAACGGATTTGAATATTGGAAAATGACAGCTTGCAAAGAACCTTGCTGCCCCAACCCTGTATCTCCTTTCCGGCCGGCCGAGGCTCGACCGTTGAGTGAGCTACTGGGACGAAACGGCAACAAGCTCTTACTGTCGAAGTGGACGCTTCAAGCTTTCTTATGGATCGGATCTCAAAGACAGGGAATAAAGAAGCCAATTTCGCCAAGTTTTTAGAAAGGAAATAACTAGGGCCCGAGCAGACACCTAGTAGAGTAGGAAAAATAAGGCGGGTAGAGGGGCGCAGCTTGAGAAAAGAAGGATAGGAGTACAGATATAGCTTAAAGTAGATCAATCTCTATGATCAGTAGGCTATGGCTACCTATTACAATAAACATATCCAATTTAAAGGTATAGCTCCATTGTTTTGAAAGTGAAATTTCTACTCAAGAACCAATCGTGATGACTCGAAAGCGTTTGAAGTACTCAAAATTATTCATTTAACAAGAGTGAGCGTATTTCATTTTTTTTTAAAAATAAAAACGTGAAATACTTTAAAAACGGAGCATGTAATGACGTCAGATTTTAAATGAATTGTGCGTGATATTTCTTGACCCCGTGTTTTCGATTTTCGAGAAAGAAAAGGCTTTCCCGTTTAAAATCTCCTCGACATTAGATGAGCCTCCTGCGTTTATCGATCGAAATCATTTTATTTAAGTCACCCCATGTGTTAACCTTTCCACAGATGTCAAAAAAGGGGCGTTCAGAGATTCTAAAAACGCGCCACTTCATACGAATATCAGATTTTTAGCATTAAAAAAAAATGTGCCTCTACATTATAGTAAAACTTCTCCGAGATATCACCTCCATTAGGCGAGCACCTCCTGTAACAACCCCCCTCCATGGACTCAATGCTTTCTATGAAGCAACCTGTTTTTAGAGACTATGTAGGAGGGGAAGAGATTTCACTTCTTATTTTAAAATCGAATTTAAGTTTTAGAACCCTTCTCTTGTGGCTGTTTAGTCTCATCAAGAACCGTCATCGGAACCATTGCGGGAAACGCTCAAAAGTCAAAATAATAGATTAAACTTCAAACTTGTATAGATAAGAAAAATTGTAACATTAAAACAAACTACTATTCATTCCTCTTAAAAAAGTTGTAAGTTTCATAGCTTATAATTTCAATAGTGTTACGAAAACGTATCCTCTGGAATCGTGGGTGTAGACGCAGGATACAAGAACGAGTCCCAGTTTCTGGATAACTTACGTTTATTCACAAGCACAAAGTAAACAGGAACAGTATACAACGAAACATCACTTAAATGCACCACTCAATTCACAGAATAAACGATATTATTCTCAAAACGTTGACGAAAGGCATTTCACGAAACAGCTGCTACTATTCTCAAAACATGACGAAAGTCACAGTCCAATGTAGCTGGTGCCACGTCCATTCGTCGACTCCCCTACAACGGAGGGGTGAGTCCTTTTTATAATATCTCCATAGAAACTTCTGGAAATATCTATATCTCAAAGAATAATCGTTCTATCGAGAAGTTTCTGGAACATTTCGGAAGTCACCCAATCTCGCCACATCTGGAAACTCTTCTTCTGGGAAATCCTAGACTCGCGTCATGTATTTTCTTCGGCTGGCCTTCGAAACACACAAAAAAAGAGGCGCCAAACAGAAAATTGCGCGTTCGTAACAATATTAAATTATCAAATTGTATTTTTTAATTTTATTACTTTTACACGCTAATGGTATACACACTTTGCTATTTATGTATGTAATTTCAATTATTATTTTTCTTTCTGTTTTGTTTAATTTGACGTTTACCCCCACTATCGACCTGAGACCACCTCTCGAGTGATGGAACGTAGGGCGTTGTTGAGACCCAGACCGTCCGACCTACCAGAAAGGTGTAAGGTAACTGTTTGGACGGCCGGGATGTGCCACCCAATTTAGACCGGAACCCAGTGGGGGAGGCATCCACAGGGACCGTACCCTCCTTCCCCTACCACCAACCTCTCGGAAGGGCTTACGGACCCACATGTTTAACGTGATCGTACTCCGCGTGAACACGGCGGCAGTTTTGGCAGAGGCTGGAATCGAACCCGGGCCTACCGAGTGCAACTCCAGCGCGCTAACCAATGGGCTACCGCGCCCCTGAA
Source organism: Amaurobius ferox (assembly GCA_951213105.1). Taxonomy (NCBI): domain Eukaryota; kingdom Metazoa; phylum Arthropoda; class Arachnida; order Araneae; family Amaurobiidae; genus Amaurobius; species Amaurobius ferox. The sequence goes on along the minus strand of OX578149.1, from coordinate 4,448,615 downwards.
CGTAGGGCACGTGTCGCCTTAGAGAGGTTTTACCGTATAGGGGGAAATAAAAATCTTATATGGGCAACACATGACTTTCTGTACAATCTCCAATTCATTTTCTCTTTATTTCTTTAATAATTCATTCAATTGAGATGAATGGCACCCAATAACACGCATCGTTATTTGAAATGATTCTTTTTGTGCACGTTTGATTCCATGTTCGTTTTCACTGTTGGGTCACTGGGAGTATTTTCAAAGGCGGCGAAGCAAAAATGAGAACAAACTGCAATATCTCGAGAACGGCTAGCCCTTGAGGAATGGGAGTGGGTCTTATTCTTTTCATCGTCCAAAATGACGTATAAGACAAGCCTTTAATGGATACATTGGAACATACGTAATCTTTTATTTTAGATTTGGACTATTTTTGCGGTTCATTTCGCAAAAAAAAGACGGGTTGTTTTCTTCGAATCGTAACACGAGTGACTTACCTACCCAATTTTTTAAAATTCGGTCCATTCGTTTTTGAGTTAGAGTGGATACATACATTGCACAGGCAGACACACACAGACGTCACGCTAAAAATAGTCTTTTCATGTTCTAGAGGTCCCGAAACGTGTCGATCCGTCGAAAATTCGAGTTGCAGTTTTTGAAAGGATTCCCCCTATACATTATCATGTATTGCAAGGAAAGTAAAAACTATCACAGAAAGAAAATCGGTCAACTGCATCGTAACGAGGTGTCTTTCACTTCTGGAGGATAATGTGTGAGGAGAGAAAGAAAAACTGGCTCGTCCGTTTGGAGGCATTCTTTTTCATGTTGATCCCGTTCCAGACCTTGAAACGGCATTTGCATTCATAGCTGTTCTATTTATTGAAGACTGAACGAGTAGGAACGGATTTCAGAATTCTCAAACTGAAAACATATTGTTTAGGTCACGTTGTATAAATAATCTGTATAAAAAAAATATTTGTTTTAACATTTCGTTCCGAGTTATTTATATTAAAGCAATATTTTCAAGTTGACAACATGTTAGTCGGGCTGTTGCATTAGACGAAAACGCGAATTGTCGGTGTAGAAAATAGCGGCTTATCTTAAATGGTTGGTAGAGATCTTGGAATATGCGTGAAAATTAATTAAAAAAAAAAAAAAAAAAAAAAAGAAAGAAAGAAAAAGAATAGATTTTTAAAGACTTGCCAAAATGTATCCCAAATTTCATATCCATCGATACTTCGGTATTTTTAAAACTCTGTATAGATAAAACGTTGTAGTGTTTGCCTTAAATGGGAAGTATAGATTTTGAAACCGTATTCTGGGACTGCATCATTCAAAAGGATCTAAATCTTTCATGCGATTTTCCAAATTTTTCCCTCATTTCATTTTTGTGGAATTGGGTCAAATGAATTGAAAATTTTTGAGTTATGTTGTAAGTACATAGCATTAATAGTTAAGTGTTCAATATTCATATAATCCTAATAAAAAATGACCAAGATAGATTTTTTTTATTATTAGTTAAGCCTAAGAAAAGTGTTGAAAAGAAATATATTTTTTCGAATATTTTTGATTTCCACTCGCGCAGGTAGGAGTTTGATCAAAAAGCAAATGAGTGAATTGGATGTTCATTAAATTTTAAAATTTAGGGCATAGTCAATAATATTGTATTGTTTCGATCTCAGAAATCGTGGCTTTTATTGTAAGACGTGTATAAGCATGGTACCCTGGGATGGGACAGCCCAGTGGTTAGCGCGGTAGGGATTGCACTCAGACGCAGAGTTTTCAAAATCTCGAGGGAAGGGGGGCACAATCCGATAAAGTTATATCTTTATCGACTTTGTGAATCTTTTATATAACAACTTACAAGGCCGCCTTGAAGAAAGCAAGCATATGTCAGTTAAGTGACTACAATTGTTTCGAGGTCATTTTAAGCCCCTTCTTCAGGCCAAAAGAACAGTATGCGCCCTTAACAACCGCCAAGAACGAACTGCCCAACTAACGGCAGTAGTGGTTGTTAAGAGCACATACTGTTATTTTGGCTGGAAAAAAGGGGGATTATAATGCCATCGAAGCAACTGTAGTCACCTAACTGATATATACATATGCTTTCCTCGAGGAAGTTTTGTAAGTTATTGTCTTACAAGTAGCAGTTTTGAAGTGAGATAACCGAGTGGTTAAGTCACGGGGATTGTACTCGGAGGACCCGAGTTCGATTTCCGGCTTTACCTAAACTGTTCCGTGTACGAGCACGTTAAATTTGTGGGTTGAAAGTCCTTTCGAGCGGTTGGTAGCAAAGGAAAGAGGGTTGGTCCCTGTGGATGTCGCCCCCACTAGGTTCCAGTCTAAATTAGATGGCAATGTTTCGACGGTCTAAACGGATATCTTACACTTTCGGGTAGGTCGGTCGGGCTGGGTCGAACGAAAGATATAAGCAGTTTTATTTAGTACAGTAAATATTTTTAATCTTTTTAGGCCTATTTATATTTGTAAGCTAAAAGTTAATTAGGAAAATCCATATAGTTACTTTGCATCAATATTATAATATATAATAATTACAATGGATTTTAATATAAGAATTAACTAGTAGCAAAGCTGTTAATTAATAAAAAAAAAATCTGAAAGTTGATACATGTTAACGCTTAATATCAACTCTTAACTACCTATGAGTTGGTTTTGACACAATAAATTAAAACAATAAACCCAGTAATAATACAAAAGTATCCAAATACTATAGTCTATATTTAAATATTTTTAAATTAAATATGTAAATAAATTGTTCATCACTATAACCACACATTCAGCTAAATTAAAAAATCAGCTAAAACAAAACAATTTATAAAAAAAAATCTCATAATATTTTTATGCAAAATTTGGATGACATGTTGGTTGACATTTCTTATCACAACTAAAACATTAATATTTTTATCAGGGGGGTGGGCTGAGTATACCTAGTGTGTGTGTGTGTGTGTGTGGGGGGGGGGGGTTTAACTCCCTCTGGCCCTTATCTGACTACGGTGCTGTGTCAAACGTCTGGTGCTCACCAGGAATAAAGCTACCTGCTGGGTTTGCAGCTTCAAACGGAATGGATGCCACCTATAAAGACAGCACTGGTATATAGAATCGAGGAGTCATTACAGATAAGATCTCTTTAGGTAAACAAAATAAGTCATCTCTACTTCGGGGTAATCATTTATAGTTATTACTGGAGGGAAAACAGCTATTTTTTGGAAATGCGAATAACATGGCTGTGAATATTCCATTTCTCTTTGAATTACGTGCTCAGTCGAAAAAGTTCTGGTAACCAGGTGTTTTTATCATTAGCGTAAACATGTTTCCTGGGAATAAAGCGGAGCTTGGTTTGTGTGCGAGATAGTTTAGGGAGATATGGAAGATGTGAACAAGACTGAACTGAAATGTGACATTTACGTTGATAGGATTTTCTTTCAATTATTTTTCTGTTTAAAAAATTTCATTTTCTAGTATTTAGTAAAATATGAAGTTAGAAAAAAATCCTGAAATTTCCCAGAGGGGGGCAAAGCCCCCTTTGGAAAAGTTCAGCGGGGACTCATGCCCCTCTCCCCTCCGTAGTCGGCGCCTATGCTCAGACAACCCTAGTTCAATTCCCGGTTCTGTCCGAACCACACCCTTGTTCACACGGAGTAGGGGCACGTTAAATAGTTGGGTCCGCAAGTCCTTCCGAGAGGTTGGTAGTAGGAAAAGGAGTGCACGGTCCCTGTGAATGCCGTCCCCACTGCGTTTCGGTCTAAATGGGGTGGCGCTTCCGGCCGTCCAAACAGATATCTTATAGTTTCGGGTAGGTCGGACGGTCTGGGTTGCAGAAACATGGTGTCCTTACAGTAGGGCGCACCAGTCCGCGTATATCCAGGGTGCGCGTATATCCATGTGTAGTTTTTAATTCTAGATTTTGACACTTTTGGGGGGTTATTTCGCAAAAAAAAAGGCAAGGTTTTTTATTTATTTTTTTTTTTCCCGAATCGTACTAAAATCTAACCTGCACCAGGGTAGTCCACAAGTGACTTTTCTACCCAATTTTGTAAAATTTGTGTTATTAATTTTTCAGCTAGAGTGGATATAGGCAATTTTTGCGGACCATTTCGCAAAAAAAGGCGAGTTCTTTTATCCCAAATCGTACCGAAAACTAATCAGCACCAAGGTCAAACACAAGTGACTTACCTATCAAATTTTATGAAATTTGGTCTATTAATTTTTGAGTTTGTGCAATGGATGCATACTTTGCATAGACCACAGACCACGAACACACAGACCTCACGCTAAAAATAGTTTTTTCGTATTTTAAAGGTCACAAAACGTGTCGAAAACTCGAGTTGCGATTTTCGGCATGATTCCAATACTTCCCCTGTACATTACCATGTATTACAGGGAAAGCAAAAAAAGTGTACCCATCATTCCAGAAGTGTACCCATCATTCCAGGATGTTTTGATAGATTGCGGAGAAAGTAACCTCCTTTTCACCATGTACAAGCATCGCTTCAACTGGGAGTCTATCCAATTTTCACTTCATGCAAGTATGTGGGTATTGTTTTTGACCTTTCCTTGCATTTTCTTTGTGTTCAATATTTGCCTGATAAAATTTTCATCTTAATATAACACTTCGATCCATGCCTTATACTGCATTGAATATACTGCGAATGAAATTTTAGAGAGGCAAGTTTTCTATTTGCCCTATATGAAGATATCTAAATGCTGTGCCACATAAATAGAAACTAGGTTAACATAAAATATCTTCAGGGTTCCCCCTCTCCCCAGGAGGTATGCCTGAAAGAAACCTTGTTTGTTCCGATTGCCGTAGTTTGAGCCCTTGGACTAAATAATCTCCTTTGATACGCCCTAAATAAGCTTTTAATAAGCCTTTTTTGTTAATTTTGTTTTCAGACTTGCTATTTTAATTAGTATTTCGTATAATTTATTTTGCAAAACAAAATACACCCGAAATGAATAATTAATAAATGTAAAATATTAAAAGTAGTGTTGAACTAAATGTGGCTTTGAGAAACATATTCTCTATCAACCCAATATATAGTGAAAATAAATTGTTTAGTTGAATATTAAAATATATTCAAGTTATTTGCGATTGAACAAGTAATTTTACTTCCTCTCTTCAATAAAATGTTATAATTCTTTGCAACAATATTATTTGAAGAGAGAGAGTAATACTTTCTCAAAATATAGAATAAAGTATTGTTTTCATGAAAATTTTCAATTGCGAAATTTGGATGCCAATATGTTTTAGGACCTTATGAACATGCTTTGATTATTTTTGAAGTGATGCCTGTCTGTCGATGGTCAATTGCTTGTGTACATGACAGTTACCACAAATATGATTTTCATGGAACTCCTTATCCAACTTCGTTGATGAAAAATCTAGAACTGGAAAGAATTTTATTTTTTTTTAAATTTAAGTGAAAACTTCGACATTTATTTCAAATTTTATATTCTCTTCACATGGCAGCATAGGACAAAATTGGACATAATCGTGCATATTAATTATTTATATTTCTCAATAATCACTAAACTGAGCAGTTTCAGTTATTTTAGTGAAGAATAGCCGCAATGTAATTTTTGTATTCGTGACATCATTAGCCTCCCTCGGGGACGATACTTAGTATCAATCGAAAGATTTTTTTCTAAGACCTTTAAAATGAAGGGTAACATGCTATAGTTGTGTTTAGAGATGTGGGTCGGAAATTTTCCCACTATTTTTACTTTCCCTGCAATACATGGTAATGTATAGGGAAAGTATTGGAATTATTCCGAAAATCGCAACTCGAGTTTTCGTCAACTCTACATGTTTTGTGACCTCTAGAATATGAAAAAACTATTTTTAGCATGACGTCTGTGTGTGTGTCTGTCTATACAATGTATGTATCCACTCTAACTCAAACTAATGGTCCAAATTTCATAAACCTTGGTAGGTGAGTTACTTGCGGGTGACCCTGGTGCTGATTAGTTTTTGGTATGATTCGAATTAAAAGAACCAGTCTTTTTTGTGAAATGGTCTGCAAAAATTTATTGTATCCACTCTAGCAAAAAAACTAATTGACCAAATTTTAAAAATTTTTTGTAGATAAGTCATCTGCGGGATGCTCTGGTGCTGATTAGATTTTGGTATGACTGAGAAAAGAAGAATCCGCCTTTTTTTACGAAATGTCCCGCAAAAATTGCCAAAATCTAAAATAAGACTACGTATGCTCAAATGTATCCATTAAATGCATGTGTTATACGCAATTTTTGACGGGGGAAAAGAATATGACAAACGCCATTACTCTAGAGCTAGCCATTCTAGAGATATGAGTTCTTTCACATTTTTACTACACAGCCTTTGTAAAAAATATCCAGTTACCAAATAAAAACAAACATTAAATTAAAAGTGTATATTTAGTGTTATTTTGTGTAATTAAACTGAATTTAATGAATTATTAAAGAAATAAAGAGAAAATGCATTTGAGTCTGCAGGGAAAGTCATGTGCTGCCCACATCAGATTTTTTTCTTTTTAATTAATCTGTAAATGAAATGTAATACTCTTTCCAAGCAATTTTTCTGAAAAGCAAATAATTTTATAAGAAGTTTTAATCGATTTTTCCAATTTTGAAAAGGAAAATGAAGGAAGGTGGGGGTAAATGTGTGTTTATGCGCTTTATTTTAAAGATAATGGACGATAACTAAGAGGGTACAAATGACATTTTACTCATTTTCAGAAAAAAGCACAAAGTTTTAAGAAGCTTATTCTTTACTTTTTGAAAACTTAATACTAATGAATTTCCCCAAAATTAAAAAAAATATTAGAAAAATGGAATGTTTCTGCAAGTTCTGCTGAGGGTAAATGCTTTAATAGCATTAAACATATGCTTAACTGATATTGCAAATTGTCTCTTCTTTCTCATGATATGTGTTCAATTTACAAGCAGGTATTTTTTAAACAATTTTTAATATTTTATAAAATAATTTATTTTTAAAAGTGTTTAATTATAAGCATTTTTTTAAATTTATTTTTGTCGTATAGTATGGTTATATATTTAATAATTTATTTTTAAATATGCATATAATAAACTAGTATTCTATTTTTTATTTTTGTTATTTTTTAAGAAGATGGTAGTATGTCATAATTTATATTTAATTATCAGTAGGTATAGAAAGAAATGCAATATAATATTTAATGTATTTTTCAATTATAATCAGTTTTTATTTTTTTAATATTATAGTTTATAATATACTTTTTATAATAATAAATAGTAAATTATTTATGATTCTGATAAGGTTTAAAAATTTTAAATTATTTCTCATACCTTTTGCATGCCTTCTCATTCTTTTTGTGCAATGCTTTAAAATTGGAATTTAGAAAATAAAAAAACATTATTATAGAATATAGATGTAATAGAATTTTTTTTTTCAAAAGTAAGCATATTTAAGAAAAATAATAAATTGTAGCTACCAACTGCAGTATACATATGTAAGAAATTTTCATGCATAGAATTTTTTAATATATTTCTAGATTTAAACCTTTTTTAGCCTTGTCATATAATATATGTATGACTGTAGCTATAATATAAGAATAAATACTTTTAAAAGTAACTGAACATATTATTCCAGCTAAAATGTAATATAGAGAATAATTTCAAAATTTTCCGCTACAGAAAATTGTCAGGGAAAATTTTCCAGAAAATCCACATCTCTAGTTGTGATCATTTGGACCAACAATAAAGATTTTTCAAATATTTTCTTGCAAAATTTGAAAAAAAAAAAAAAAAAAAAAATCCCAAAAATGAGTTTTTGTATAAGAAAGTTGAGTTGAGTCACACTCCAGTTAATTTTTTAATAATGTGCAACAATATTACTTTGTTAATCATTTGTAACAATATTAATTTGTTTGTAAATAATTATTTGCGACAATGTTAATTCATATGTAAATAATTATTTGCAACAATATTAATTATAATTATTTACAATTATAATTTGTTAGAATATAAATTATCTCAGTTGAGTGAATTTAACCTACATTTAATGTCATGATCAGAGAATTATAAAATTTGAAGTCACCTAAGTGGTAGGCAGTAACGAAAAGTGAGAGGAAACTGCGGATCCAGTGTCTACACAAACAATCTGCTACCAAGTTATTTTCTTTTCAATCATCCTTCAAACATAATAAGTGCCTAAAATATTTCGAATAATGTATATTTGGTAGTAGTTTGTTTTAAGTAGCCACTGTCTCTCCAAATTGTCTTAACACTTCGCCTCTGGTGGTAAGACTGAATTTCAGTTCTCATAGACAAAGCTGCAGCCTATAGCTAGGTTTCTTGCTGCCATTGCACATATTGGCTCTTCCATACTGATGAGTACATAATAAAGGCGAAACGGGTCTACTTTATCTGTAACGTATTGTAACATGTCTGAAACATTAAAAGAATAACACTTTATAATAAGTATTTTATCACATAAGATGTTGAAATCACATTAAAACCAGAACACTTTCAGACATCAAATGATAATCACCGGTGGCAATTGCAAAAAACAAACTTGCTTTTGAGCATGCAAACCTAAATCAGAATTGGACCTATATTTGTGAAATAAAAACAAAAAAGCAGGTCTTAGGTAGTGTTAAAATTTTATGTTCTTAAATAAATTATTTTGAATAAACCATCTATTTAGCAGCAAATGCCTTCAAATGTATTTCATGCAAAAATGTAAGCTGTGTTACGATAAGTTCTTTGCAAACTAAATGTGTTATTTAAATTTTTAGGCAAAATCCTGACTTGATTTAATGTTTACTTTCATTACACTACATACATATTATAAATGCAGTGTAAATATTGGAATGAGGTGAAAATTGAATTTACACGTTTTAGCATTCCTTAACTTGTATTACTTTTATGAGGATGATATGTGTTGTTGTTGAGACCCAGACCATCCGACTTACCAGAAAGGTGTAAGGTAACTGTTTGAACAGCCGGGAAGTGTCACCCAATTTAGACCGGAACCCAGTGGGGGAGGCATCCACAGGGACCGTACCCTCTTTCCCCTACCACCCACCTCTCGGAAGGACTTATGGACCCACATGTTTAACGTAACCGTACTCCGCGTGAACACGGCGGCAGTTTTGGCAGTGGCTGGAATCAAACCCAGGCCAACAGGTGCAACTCCAGCACGCTAAGCACTGGGCTACCGCGCCCAGGATGATATGTGCGTGCGAGTCTGGTGAACCTAATGTTTCCTGAATAATAAAGGTAATTGGCATCGAAATTATTCATTCTAAAATAGATGCGGACTCAGTTCTCATTTAGATTAGAACTTCTAGTATGTCTAATAACTTGGCTAGGGACAAATGTATAGCAAAACAAAACAAGAGAAAGATATTTCAACTGCACATTTTTGGAGAATAGAAATAGACACAAAATAGGATTTTGCTTAATGGGGAAAATTATTGCATGTATTGCAATGAACCTTCATTGCAATACACGCAATCCATTTGGTTGTATTGAATTTGTTGACCTACAAATTATTTAAAATAGAATGGATGTAAAAAAGTAATATGAAATACACCCTGTTTTCTTCTTTGCAGATGATATGCTATATTTGAAGAATGCATTTTTGAAAGACGGGATGTATCATGAATTGCGATGTTGCTCATTTCGATCCACTTTTCGCATTTTCCAAAAAAATACATGCATCATTTTACTTTCTTTACCAATCATTACTCTGATATATATCCTCACCTACTCATCGCGGGAGTCTTTTAAAACAACTCTTCTGAGTGAGAAAGTTCCTCAAGTTGAGCCAAATGTAAAGACTCATTACATAATTCATGTGTGGAAACACGGTGAACGCATGAAAAGACGTTTCTTGAGATCATATGGAAGGACGGAGAGGAACCCTTTTGAATACTGCACTGTGAGCAATTGCATTCTCTCAATTGATGATTCTAGAATCAATGAGAGTGATGCCGTACTCTTCCATTTGCATCAAACCAAAGGACCTCACACACTACCCAAGTACCATCCGCCAAATCAAATATGGATATTTTTTACGGACGAAGCTCCTTTTCACACATTCCTAGCCACACGAAAGTATTCTATGAAGGACTACAATGGGTTGTTCAACTGGAGTATGACTTACCGCAGTGATTCCGATGTTCCTGTTCCTTATGGTAGAACTGTTCCTCTCACAAAAGAGGAAGAGGTGTTCTACGAGAGCAAAGATTATGCCAAAATGAAAACTAACGGTATTGCCATTCTTGGCAGTAACTGCGGTGGTCAAAACCATAGGTGGGATTATGTGCATGAATTGCAGAAGCTCCTGACTGTAGATGTTTATGGTGGATGTGGTACACACACATGTCCGGGGCATTTCACAAAAGACTGTCCTGTGATTGGAGACTATAAATTTTATTTGGCATTCGAAAACTCAAATTGTGCTGAATATATGACTGAAAAATTATGGTGGAATGCCTACCACAAAGAAACCGTGCCAGTTGTGATGGGAGCTCCAAGATCGGATTACGAGAAGCTTTGCCCCCCTAACTCATTCATTCATACCGCTGATTTTGAGTCAGCCGCTGATCTAGCTAGATATCTCTCTTTCCTGATGAACAACGATACAGCTTATAACTCATTCTTTCAATGGAAAAAGAAATACAAAGTTCTGAATGAACATGGTTACTTTGGATCTCCTTCCCTGCACATGTGCCGCATGTGCGAGGCTCTGAATCACAAGTCAACCCTGCCAAAGATATACACAGATTTAAGTTCCTTTTGGAATACTAAGTCAGATTGTGAAGCTGTACAAAACAAGCGAGTGCTTTAGAATTACTTTTATTGTTATACGATTTTATTTTCAAATTTTAAGGTTATTACAAATTTTTATTATTTTATTCAAAATAAAAAATGGCTTGAATAAATTCTTTACAGTGTGATATTCTTGACAAGAAACATTCATACATATTCGGTGACTCGTATTCAATTCATAATTACAATGGATTCTGTACTATTTTATTACCAAAAATATACCTCAGTTGGGCAAATTTTAATCTGATTATTAACAATTATGATTTAATGAAATCTCTACTTTCTTAATCATTAATGAAATAAAGTGATTACAAAAAGAAATTGTGCATAACAATTGAAGCTATGTAATTGTTAACTGTAGTTAATTAATACAATTGTTAAAAATTTTAGTATATTGAAAACATGCTTAAAGGCTGAAGGAATTAGAAAAATCATTAGCAGATTTGTAAAATATAGTCTTTAAGAAATCTGAGCAGTATGAAGGTGCAGGTAAGCATTGAATTGTGCAAACAATGTGTGTACATTTCGTGAAAATGACGGTGTAAGAGAGGATATTTTTTGTCCTGCCGCTAGTTTAATTTTTCCCATGTTAATCTATGGAAAATTATCCCTAACCTCTAGTTTGTTTAATTTTTAGAACTTTTCCTGGTGTTTTATGCTGAACATAGATGCTGACAATAGTATGTGCTTTTTTCAAAGAACAATAAAACAATTAGAGGCATTTTCAATATTTTTGTAAAGAGAATAAATAGATTACTCTTTGATGCATATTAAAAATATTAACTATTTTACTGGTTTTTAGAAAAAACACAAAACTTACTTTTCCGCATCTATGTTTTACAAAAATCATCTGGTAAAGAATCCTAAGAATTGAATGAGTTAGAGGTTAGGACTATTTTCCATAGACACATGTCATTATTGCCCATACATGCCCGTTTCATATTTCCATTAACATGGGAAAAGTGAAACGGGCGACTGAAGGGAGAATATTCTCTTAAGGAATCTAAGGAATAATTGCAAAAATACTTGAAATTTATAATTGCCAATTACTTGCATATTTAAATATTAATTATTTAAAGTATATTTATTTGTAACTGAAATTAAATGGAATCACAATTGCAAGTAATTGCCATTAACTTTTTGTTACAATTACATTTGAATTTAAATTATCCAACTCTCAAGAATACAGTACTTAATTTTTTAGTGTAACCTTTACTTTTATATAAGCTCATAAAAATAAAGTTCACACTAATCAGAAATATATTTGTCTATGCCAATGAATACTAATCATTGGCATAGACAAATATAGTAATTCCATAGGAACCCATAGTAAACTGATTGATATACATTTATTTTTTAATAACTAAGTAAAAAAAAGTTTTTCTAAATAAAATAAAAGAATACATAGACTTACAATCTTTAAATGGATTAGTTCTCCTAAACAAGTGCTATGACTAAACTAGTACAAGTATAGTAAAATATATTGCAGCATACGCTCAATATTTAATTTGAAATATTAAAGAAAATTCAAATACTCTTCAACATGCTGAAAACCTGTCAAGTGTTCCACAGTTTTGAATGATTCTCTTTGTAATCATCAGTATTGCTGAACTGTCCTTTCCTCATCAACAGTGAATTATTGTTACAAGATAATAGCACAAACTGCATGCCATACAGTTTTGTATAGCACAAATTTGATGGCACCTAATAAGTGTTCATTCATTGTGAGCTTAATTTATACTCAAAATATGCAGGGTGTCATTGCAAGTAGGTCAAATAAGTTTTAAATGATGGTAGTTAGAGCTGTGCCATGAGCTACCAGATGAGATTGACAACTGTGCCAATTTTGGAAGTTAGCACTTGTGTCTCGAAAACTATGAGAGATACAGAAAACAGTCAATTAGAAAGTTGTAGAGCATCATCCAATTCGTAGGAAACATTTCATGTAATACAAAAGTGCTATTTACATAACATACAGTTTAAAGTAAAATATATTCGACATCTGCCACAATATATGTTTGTATGCAGAAAAGAACTGCCTGTTGCACATTCACCAGTATTATGGGTGAGCAATACGGGGTGAGTACGCTCAAAAACATTTCAAGTACCATACAATTATTTATCAAGTCACATCAATTCTTCCATACTATGAAGTTGTATGTGTTTCTGGGAGAAAAACTCATAGCAAACTAACATTATTGCTTAATGTTGAAGTCACCAAGGAAGTTTTTGGGAAAAAACATTGTTTAGGAAAATTTTAGTGACAGTTTAACTACTCAGAAAAAACACAAAGCCGTGAATCTGCAGAACGCTTTCAACCCTGCCTTTTACAAGCACTTTCATGGACTTAACCAAGAAAATGGGAGTCTTTAAGTACTTTCAAGGCCTTGAAAATGTTAATCTAAAATTCAAGTACTTTCTCAATTTTCAAGCACCCGTATGCACCCTGGCAGTACGAAAAAGGCTCTTTACTTTAAAGGCATTTCTCCAGCATTTTGTCTGATTTCACCCTATAGCAGTACCATCTCTCAATAATCTGCATTCAAATAGTCTGACATGATCTTTTTTTTTTTGACATTATCCTCATCAACGCACACAATCTGATAATATGATAATAGGCTATGGCTTATAAATTTTCTCTCATATTTTATCTGCAGGAGCAGTGTTTCATGCCATCATTAGCATGCGATACACACAGTAATGCCTAGAGCTTTCTATTGACTCCATTTGTTTCTGCAAAATGTAATTTCTTACGAGTTTGATGATATACAACTTTTTAATTGACATTTTTTCTGTGCCTCTCAGTTTTTTTAAATAGGAATGCTAACTTCCAAATTATTATAGTACTGATATCAAATGTTCTCTTTTATTCCAAATTCTGTCAAATAAATTTTAAATACATTTGTTTACGCATTGTTTGTATATGTGTTAGCTGTAGAATAAAAACAGAAGAGTTCAAGATTAAAAATTGGGCAAGAACAGGGCTAAAGGACTGGTCATTGGAGAGTTAATTTTCCTACTGGGTGATAAGTCTACAGGTAAATACAAAGTCTGGTGTCTAAACTAATTTTGATAGTAAGTAGCCGTCTCAAAATTTTGAATCCTGAATTAAATGATTTGTTGTAAGATTGTAATTAAACTGATCCAAATTTAGGATTCAATACAATTTAAAAATACTATGCTTATAAAAGAAAAGTGTATACATGTTCATAAAATAAATGTTTGTTTATAATATATAACACAAGATTAATTAACTGCAAAAGATACATAATTTTATTAAAAACTAGAGATGACTAGTTTTATAAATAGTACAAATACCAGATGTCTCTCGGAATGAATTTTTCCTTAATCTATTTCTCAAACGGAATTCTCAGCCAGGAGGCCATTTCATCTGCCTTCCACCCATAACATGAACATGCAAGTGATACACAGACTGTGCACCATCGGGACCGTTGTTGATTACTGCAACAAATTAATATTGTGTATATTAAAGCATGGCTTGTAGTCATTTCAATGGCAAGTACATAGAATAACAATTTACAAAAGACACTATCAGTAAGGAATTAAAGGACTAGGACATGTGCTAGAGATGAGTGCATAGCCCTAGCAAATGCTGAATTTGTAAAATAGTTTGAATTTGAAGGTATTAAAAAGGGGTTGCTGACATGAAAGCAAATTGAACCAACTTGTATAAGTAGTATCGCAAAAAAATAATACTGATAATAGTTTAGCTCACTTTTAAAACTTTAATGCAGTCAAACTTTCTAAATTTTGCATTTTATGCAATTTATATAGCTGATTCATTATAAATTTTAATTCATTATATTTATTTTAATTATTTTTCTTTCACTCTGTACTTTTGTTATAAAACATACATACAAATTTAAAAGATTGGTACATGGAAAATAATTGTGTAAATAGTCAAAATGATAGATGATACACTTAAGTTTGTTAAATAGCTTTGATGAAATAAAAAGGTGTGGTCAATTACTTTAAATATTAGTAATGTTGCTACTGTTTGCAGAAAAAGCAGAAATAAGCTTGGAAATTTATATCTGCATTTGATTATTAATCAAAAATAATGAAAGATTATGATTTGACTGCAATTTAATACATATTCTAATTAGAAGTAATTAAAACAGACAAACCAGAGATGTGCCAACTGTTATTATTAAATGCACACACTCCTTATAGGAGTGCAAGATAAAAATATAAAGAGTGGCATTTTCCACATATTGTTCATATTCATTTATGTTATAGAATGAAACAACTTAAAATCTTCAGTCTCAGTAATAGAACGTAGTTTATTTCCAAGGGATTGTGGAACCTTTATGAATGCTTTAAAACAAATTTCATTTATAATGTCAACATCAAACTATTAAATAAACTACAGTAAATTTTCAAGGAAAATGCTCTCACCATTAAAATAGTGAAATCAAATCTCTATATGAGGAAAACTTGAGTAAAGTATAAGCACAAATAACACAATAATGCAGCATACAGCTGTTTTGAGGATACGCTGGATCCCCTTCATCAGTGCAAGAGAACTAACAAACCCAAAGTCCAAAAGAGGAATAGACCATTCCTCTTCTGGACTTCGGGTTTTTTGGTTGAAAAAATAAAAAAGTATAAATAATTTTGTAAAAAAAAACCAGGTTTTACAAAATGCTGCATTTTGTGGGGAAAATGCTCTTGTCTCAATTAAAATAGTACACTTCCTGTTTGTAAAAACAAATTAAAGATTCCACATGTGTTAATATATAGACACTACAGTTTTGTGAACCTAATGGGTTCCTTGCCCCCAAAGTCGAGTTTAAGTCATTCTACAGTATGCTATTACATGTATGTATTATTACTGAATAACAAAACACAGGGGAGGCAGTGACAAAATGAGGATAATGATTTTAAATATATATATATAAAACATCACGTGTTTGGTTGTTGATTAGAGGTTTTAGATTAACTAAAATTTTCTTAACGTATTTTCATTATATCAATATATAATTATACATAACAGTTAGGTATTGATGTACAAAATAATTAACTTGTATTTTCACTAAGAAAAAAAAATGTCACAAAGACAAAATTTGGAAAGAATGAGAATTTAAAAGACAAAAGTTGGAAAGTCAGTTTTATCTCTGCCCCATAGCTTCGCCCAAGATCAACAAAATATTAGAGTCCATAATATACTTACCAACACGATAACCATCTGATAAGTTTTCTTCCTTGGCTACTTTCTTTGCAACTTGTAAAAGATGCCCCAATAACTAAAGAACCAATACACATTTAGTTCACACAGTACATACAACACACAATTTCTAAAGCATTCATGGTAAAATCAACATAAAATTTTTGAAGTGTCACACTGATTTCCATATAATCCACGCCCACTCTTGTTATAAAGACAAATGGATTGAAAAAGCTTCTTGTAGTTTTGTTAAAATGATGTTATGAAAGTTATATAGAGTTTTTCAATTTCACCATTAAGACAACTGACTGTTTGCCTCAGGAACGAGCATAATTATATTAATAAAAACAATTTAACACTGCAAAGACACATAAGCATTCTTTAAGGTACATGATTAAAGATAACATAGTACGATTGCATTTCTTAAGTACTAGCTCTTACTATAGAAATTTATTTCTTTACATCATTTAAATTTTTATATAGAAATTTTAAGTCTTAAATCTTGACATTTATACTAAATTTTTTTTAATATTAAGTTCTAGTAAATTTAAGTATAACTATTAAATTCAATATTTAAGTTTAAAAATTCAAGTATAAACATCAAATTCAAGTTAGAAAAATTTAGTATAACTATTAAATTCAATATTTAAGTTTAAAAATTCAAGTATAAACATCAAATTTTAGTTAGAAAAAAATTAAGTTTTTATTATCTCAGCCCAAGACCAGTATAGACAATTAATACCAATAACAATGGCAAAGATAATAAAAGAAATACAGAAGGTAAACATGCATTTGAAAAAACACAGTTCAAAAAAATTTATGATTCATGTGGTTTCATATCAATGATGTATAACCCAAAGATCAAACACACATTTTATTCACATAAGCAAAGTCGAATTATGCAGGTAATAAAAAAATGGATATATATTTTTCAAGTATAATGTAAGAAAAGTAACAGTTCATTGTCACATCAATATATATATTCAAGATACATTCATTTGTATCAATGAGAAAGGAGTAAATAAGATACCCCTAACCATATTTTGAAAAATGTGTAAAAATTTCAAAGAAAAATTTCTTTAATTTAGAAAGTTAAATTTATATTTTGAAAATTTCATTACAAAATTTTAAGACCCTTTCTTTAGTCATTGGTTTTGTGAAGTAATCTGCTACATTATCATTAGTATTAACAAAGTTAATTTTAAAAGACTCATTTACAACTAAATTCCTTAAAAAGCGATACTTTATATCCATGTGCTTAGTTCTACTATTCTCAATTGGGGAATTTGAAAAATTTATTGCAGCCTGGTTGTCACAAAAGATTATATTATTATTTTTGTTACATTTTAACCATAGCTTTTTACATTCCTCAATAATGTTTTGCATTCAGATCATTTCTTTAGCGGTCTCTGACAATGAAACATATTCAACTTCCATCGTTGACAGACAAACATATTTGTGCTTAAATGTACGCCAAGAAATTGGTACTTTGTCTATCAGAAACAACATACCCCCAAGTGACACTCTGTCATCTCTATTGGCTGCAAAATCTGAGTCTGAGTAGCAGTTTAGACTTAAATCACAAATGTTTGACAAATTTAACATATACTTCTTCATCTTTTCAACATACCCTAACAATTTTAGTAATACATCCCAATGCTTTATCCTTGGATTCTCTTGAAATTGAGACAGAATATTAACAGCGTAACATATATCTGGTCTAGTTCTACTGGACAGATAGGCTAGACATCCAATCAAGCTTCTGTATGGGAGACCCTGCATTTGAATTAATTCACCTTCATTCATTGGGTAATCAATCTTGCTCAAAATGCTTCCCTTTGCAATAGGAAGTGAGGAAATGGGGTATTTGAACTTCTCGAACATCTGACAAACTTTGTCAATGTAATTACCTTGATGTATATAAAATTTGTTCTCAATCTCTTTAAATTCCACACCCAAAAGTCTTTTAACTTTTCCTAGTTCCTTGACATCACACTCTTTACTCAATAATGAAACAGCATGATCTATATCCTTTTGTTGTTCTGAAAACAAAACTATGTCATCCATGTAAACCAGCATTAATACTTTATTATGGTATATATAGGCACAGTTGCAGCATTTAAATTTTAAAAAGTTTAATTTCTTTAAAGTGGTGTCAAGCTCAGTATACCACTCCCTTCCGCTTTGATGAAGGCCATATATTGCCCTCTTTAGCAAACAGACATATTGTGGCTGGTTTGGATCGACATATCCAAGTGGCTGTTTCATAAAAATTTTAGCATTTAGTTTCGCATAAAGGTATGCGGACTTAATGTCCAGTTGAAAATGTTTCCAATTAAGCATGCAAACGAATATGGAGAAGAAAGCTTTGATTAAACCAAAATTAATAACAGGGCTAAAAAAACTTCATCATATGAGTCCCCCTTTTCCTGGGTATATCCTTGAGCTACTAGGCGAGCTTTGAATCTTTTGACATTCCCCTTTTCATCCTTCTTAATGGTGTAAACTCATCTACTTCCAATTATTTTTATTGTGAGATGGGCGCAGACACTAAGTCCCAGATGCCCCTCTTCTGCATTGTAGCTATTTCATCATTCATGGCTTCGTGCCATTTTTTGGACTTGGGAGATTCAATCGCCGATTTATAGCTTTTGGGTATCAAGATCTCAACATTGCTTGCTTCCAGTTTTCCCTTGATATCACTTACCCCTTTTTTTTCTCTCTAAAATTAAACATTTGCTGATCATAATGTATATATTAGCTTTCACACAAAATTTTCTGACATCATTATGAGATCTCAGCCTTTTATTATCACCTTTTACTGAGTAGTAAACATCTGTCCTACTCCCATCAGGCCTAGGCTTTCTGTTCCCAGTTAATATTTGAGCAGGGTGTCAGATCAGAATCAGCAGGAGAGTCCTCTTCCCCACTAGACTTGCTAGTGTCATGGCTCTCACCTGCTTCTTCCTCTGACACTCCTCCCCAATATTCTGATTCTGAGTCTATCGAGTGAGTAATTCTCGATTTCCTCGAGGTGATAGGTCCAGGGTAACTAGGGTCCAGGACGCCTTCCACTGCCTCGTTTTTCCTCAAATCTAACATTATTTGTTTCAATAACTTTCTTATCTTTTGCTATAAATATCCTATAGCCTTTTGTGCTTTCGGCATATCCAATCATGATTCCTACTTGGGCTCTCATGTCCAACTTTTTTCTAAGTTGTTTTGCCGTGCCAACATAGGCTTTGCACCCAAAAACCTTGAGGTGAACTACAGATGGCTTCCTTCCATAATATAACTGATATGGAGTTTTGGTTTTGAATTTGTGACATATCCTGTTTTTTGTATATGTGAAACTTATAATTGCCTCTGCCCACATCCTGTTACCAACCTTACTTTGATCTAGCATAGCTTTTACACAATCAAGTGCTGTTAAATTGAATCTTTCAGAAACCCTGTTCTGTTCGGATGTATATGCATTAGACCTTTCTGATTTAATTCCCAATTTCTTTAGATATGCTTTAAATTGGTTGTGACAGAACTCCATACCATTGTCCGTACGGATACATAAAATCCTTTTACCTAGTTGTCTTTCTTTCTTAACTTGGAAATCTTTAAAGACTCTAAAAACTTCTGATTTTTGTTTCATAAAATAAACAAACACCATCCGGCTAAAGTTATCAGTTATTGTCAAAAAGTATTTGTTTCCGCCCAAAGAAGCTGTAGGTAAGGGACCACACACGTCCATATGGAGTAATTGTAAAGGTTTAGTGGACCTTATCCTACCAATCGGCTTAAATGAATCCGTCTTTTCTTTTAGCATAGAAAAATTTTTCCCCGTCAGGAGTGTTAAACCACAATGCCCCGTTAGCCCCTTTAAAAGTATACCCCTGTTCCTCTAAAGCAGATGCAGCTAACAAATTTCTCCTTTACTTAGGTGAAAACATAACATCAGATAGTACAATGTCATTTTTCTTGTTCTTAAACTGAACAAACATGTTAACCGTACTGATAGCCTCAACTGGGCTCTCGATATCACCCATTGCTAGCGACATAGAAGTACCTTTGCATTCCTTAAATTTTGAAAACATATTAATGTTATTGCAAAAGTGCCGCGTAGCAGCGGTGTCAATTACCCAGCTGAGTCTATCGCTAGGATCCTGTACAGTATTTACTTCAATTTTAGCAGAAGAATACAATTCAATTATATTGTTTGAACTAGTCTTAAGTTTAGGTCAGTTTCTTTTTAGGTGACCTCCCTTTTTACAAAAATAACACGGTCCTATGACCTTCTTAACTTGTTTTCCAGTTTTACACATACTGTTATTTTTACATTTTACATTAGCATTATATTGAGATAAAAATACAGACGAATTTTTGCTGGGTTACAAGGTACATAATATTCTAATATAAACAAATTAGAATGTATCTCGTTGAAGTTAATAAGCAGTGAGAACAAATTAAAAAATTGAGTTGAATGACTTCGCTGGTATATTCATGACATTGATTAGGCCCATTAGTTGTAGATTGGTCATGAAAAATTTAAAGCAACCATGAAGGTATTTAAGCAGAGTAGCAGTAGTAACAAAGTCAATGGCAATTGTAAACTAATACAAACTAATTGTAGAGGTGTAGAAAAAAGAAATTCCAATTTAATTCAAATCACTTTTTATTAAGAAGCGAATCCATTGCCTTTGCTTACATGATATTTCTGACATTGTAACACAAAGCAAGCATACTATGTACAAATATTTGAGCTCTCAAGCTCAAGCGTAAGATTTCAGTATAGTTCCAAGCTCAGACACATTCCAGGTTTAAGCAATCCTTGAAATACACGGGTAAGTAGAACAAAAGCTTTTTAGACTTACATAAGCTTCGTGCATTTCCCGATGCCACCAATAGCTGGTCACACGCTATGGCTAAAACTTTAAACTTCACGGATTAACATTGCACAAAGTCCACAACACAGAACAACATGGTCTCCTTGACTGAGAACCATAAAAACATAACATCCACCATTACTTGGATCAAACATCTGCGTCTACGATAAACATTATCGAAACATTCGACATCTTCGAACTAGACTCTAAATTAGGCAACAACCTTTACAAGGTCTGAATGTCGATCTATTTAAACCAAAAATGTGTCCAGCATTTATATTCGACGATGGGTGCGTTCCGGAACACAATCGTTGCCGGCAACGCCCTCTGGATATGCAAAGCAGGATGCGTGAGCGGCGAGAAGGTGATTTGCATGATAAGCCCAGTTTGTTCACATCGCGATTCGTTCATGAGAATGGAAAACTCATTTAGAATTATGACGTCACGCTCTGCAAAACGAGAATCGCGACGTAAACAAAACCAAGTTTCCAACAATTTTGACTTACATGGTTCTGGTCACTTCAGAGTTGCCGAATCCGGCCCTCTTCTTCTGACAGTTCCTGCTGGATTTTGTCTAAAACAAAGTCCTTATCGCTCCAGCGATAAATTTGCTGAACTATGCTTTGAAAGTCGTCGGAGAGGTATCTTATGGCCTGGAATGCCACATAGACTTTTTCCACCGGGTGATTAACGTCCTTTAGTTTGGTAACCGCTTTCTTTAAATGCGTACAGAAAATGTCCACCGGTTCATCTGGCTCTGGACGCAGGCTCAAGAACTCATCGAGCAAGCATACTAAGTTGGCGTGAGTTGGTGCCTCAAAATGTGCTTTTAGCTTGTCCCACGCATCCGCAGGATCATCGGCAATATCAATCAATCAGCTCTCTGTAGTCAGATGACACATTCTGGAACAAAATAGCTAATGCGTGGTCCTTCCTGCGCACGTGCTCCTCATAGTCATGTCGTGACGTCTTTTCGTCTACCGGTAATGCTGTTCGGTCCACGTACCTGAAGCAGCCCTGTCCTTTCAGAGCGAACGAAATATCGTTCCTCCACGTTACGTAATTATCTCTTGATAGTTCTACAATTTTGTTTGCCTCCATGACAAGAAAGTCTACTTGAAAGGAGCTGAAAAAATCATGTTGTTTATGCTTTTCCCGACATGTAAATGGCGTCGACAGGATTCACAGCTATTTCTCGGAACACAGTCACCTCTTACAATATAACAAGACCTTTAACGTTGTTATGGGGGAGTTGGGGCCCATAACCTGTGTTGGAAAAATTTAATATATGTTTTCAATTAATATATTCTTAACCTATTTTGGCCCATTATCTCAGTTGACTGGTCATGAAATATTTAATTCTACCGTGAAGATAATAGCAGAGTAGCAGCAGCACAAGGTTAAGGGCAGTGGTAAAAATCTAAAATTGTATATGTAGAGGTGTAAAAGTGTTCGTAAAAACAATTCAAATTTAAAATCAAATCACTTTATTGTGGTATGAATCCATTGGTTAAGTTACACTAGACTTTAGTAACTATATCACAAAGTCAACACTATATACATATTGAGCTTGAGAGCTCAAGGAGAAAATTTTCAGCAAAGTTCCTAACTAGACACATTCTTGGTATAGCCAAACTTTGAAAGAAAATACACTGGTAAGTAGAAGAAATATTTTAACTTACGAAAAACTTCGTGCATTTCCGAATGCCACCATTAACTGGTTACAAGCTTTGGTGAATTTTTTATACTTTCCGAATTGACGTGCTTCAGAGTCCACAACACGGAAAACATGGTCTCTTAAACAGAGAACCATCAAAGTACCAGATTCATAACTACAAGGATCAAACTTCCGCGTTCACGATAAACTTATCGATGCTCTCGAACTAATCAGTCGAATCAGACTCTAATGTAAATTTTAGCAAGTCTCTCGAGACCTCGACAGACAACAACCTTCACATGGTCTGACGGTCAAGTCTGTTGGTCAGAGCAAGTCCTGCAGGACTTTTGACACTGACTTCAAGACATGCCAGAACCAAAAATGTATCTAGTTTATATATCCTATGATGGGTGCGTTCCGGAACACAACCATTGCCGGCAACGCCCTCTGGATATGCAAAACAGGATGCGTGTGCGGCAAGAAGGTGATTTGCATGATAAGCCCAGTTTGTCCACATCGCGATTCGTTCACGAGAACGGAAAAACCATTAAAGATAATGACGTCACGTTCACAGGAAACGAAAATCGTGATGTAAACAAAACCAAGTTTCCAACAATTCGCTACATTTTTTTTTCTGCGCATTATCCCAGGACTGTGATTTTCGGTAAAAGATATTCCAACCTTTTCGCTAAAAATATTATGATATCTCCAAAGAAATCTTAATTGCTTTGGCCACGCCCTTCAAGCGCGATGTTCAGGACAGGATTCATGCTTTTGTGCGTAATTAATAAACATTTATTGGAAAAGATAAAGAAAAAATGTATTTGTGAGATAAAAATACTACGATCCATTAAAATTTTGTTATCAAATATGGAAAGTATGCTTTTTAACGATTCGCAAAATTAATGCGAGCTAACTTTTGCAGAGATACGAAAAAAATTATTATAAGAGACAAAACATCATTTTATACCTTTTGATTGGCTTCTTTAAATACTTAACCTAAGCAATAAACTTGTTATTTTCTCAGAAAACCCGATTTTTTCATCTCCCGGAAAATATACAAATTTTTTAAAAGACTTTGATGGAATTCCAAGGACATTTATCAATGAAATCCTTGGGATGAAAATGACGATTTCTGACCGAAAATTGGCCCTAGCAAAAAAATCCATTGCAGCATATTCATGGGTTTACGTGTTTCATTTATTAGTTAGTAATTTATAAGACAGTTTAGTAATATTGCGGACATCTTTTATTTAAACACGATCACCGGTATATTTCATTATATTTTTAAATATATTCCATGTTTTCAATCTGTTTGCATCCACTGATATTTTTACATTTATTGTTGTGCCTTTTATGCTGGAATACTACCTTTTAAACATATTGTAAATGAAATTGAGATATATATTCAAAATAATGAAATTGAAACATTTTTATTTATTTAGGCATTTAGTATTATAAGGTTCATTAGAAATACATTTGAAGAGCATAAATTAGAATTTGATATATTTGCACCCAAAGTTGAATATCTAATTTCAATTAAAAATAAACATCCTTCTAATTTTAATTTTACTAAAAGTACTTAAAAAATTATTTTTAATTCAAAATATTTTGAATAACATTAGTTTAGCAAGGTACAAATATAGACTATTCTGACGATTGTCTGACGATCAATAATTATTAGGACAAGATCAATAATTTAGTAACACAAAATTAAAAAAGAATGCTTTATTATTAAAAAGATTAATATAGTAATTTAAGAAATTAATATTGTTAGATATTTTATATTAATTTTTATTAAAATATTTTAAAAACATAATTATTAAAAAAGTAATAGTGATATTTTATATTAAATATACCCACATTTGCGTGCCACGACAGGCTGGCTACTAAAAAATTTTCTGGCTACTAGGTTTGATGACAATTTTTCAACCCCTGCATGTAAATAGCCAATTGGCTAGACTCAGTATTGGAGTGATGTTTTTCTGATGGACTTTATGTAAGCTGCACCAAACTAATGATGCATGCTATATTATTCTTTCTATTTGATATAATTTCATGAGTAATAAATTTTGTTTCTATTTTTACTTGCTGATACTTGCTTTGAATCACTTCGTGTCACACCACCCCATTTCCCTTTCTTTCCTGTGGAAAGCTTATTTCCACTCTTCTAAATTAATTGGCATGAAGGATAAATTGGAATTTGTCCCAATTGCATCCCAACTGCCCTTCCTCTGCTCTGTCATGTTGGAGCCAACTTTTTTCAATTTCTTCGAGAAACACTCATGCTAAAATCTTTTAATACGATTCCTGTCTATCCTGTTAACTTGGAGATAAAGGCAGCCACTCGTGGTCTGTCTTAGGCACTGCTAAATGAACTCTTGAGGTCACACCCACTGCTATACTTATCAGTCATCATGATGCTTTAAATTTACATACCTCGACTGAAATTTGCCAATAATAGACTTAAGGGTTGCAATCATTGCCGAAGATAGAACCATCAGGAAAATTTTTTGAGGATCCAGTTTAAGTGGGTCTTATGCATTTCAATGGCAATTGCTGATTGAGATTAGCTGACTTTTAACGTTGGGCTACGAAATTTTAGGGGACCAAATGTGCAATTCACAGATATCATGATGACTGTAATAGTTTTTTAGAAACTTATATTGATTACACACAGCCGTGCAAGTCATGCATGGTACATCTCATCAGTGGAATAGCTATTATGAGAGCCATAGAACCATTAAGATTTCTGTAATAGTTTTTGAACCATTAAGATGACTGTAATAGTTTTTTAGAAACTTATATTGATTGCAAGTCATTCATGGTACATCTCAATCAGTGGAATAGCTATTATGAGAGCCATAGAACCATTAAGATTTCTGTAATAGTTTTTGAACCATTAAGATGACTGTAATAGTTTTTGAACCATTAAGATGACTGTAATAGTTTTTTAGAAACTTATATTGATTGCAAGTCATTCATGGTATATCTCAATCAGTGGAATAGCTATTATGAGAGCCATAGAACCATTAAGATTTCTGTAATAGTTTTTGAACCATTAAGATGACTGTAATAGTTTTTTAGAAACTTATATTGATTGCAAGTCATTCATGGTATATCTCAATCAGTGGAATAGCTATTATGAGAGCCATAGAACCATTAAGATTTCTGTAATAGTTTTTGAACCATTAAGATGACTGTAATAGTTTTTTAGAAACTTATATTGATTGCAAGTCATTCATGGTACATCTCAATCAGTGGAATAGCTATTATGAGAGCCATAGAACCATTAAGATTTCTGTAATAGTTGTTGAACCATTAAGATGACTGTAATAGTTTTTTAGAAACTTATATTGATTGCAAGTCATTCATGGTATATCTCAATCAGTGGAATAGCTATTATGAGAGCCATAGAACCATTAAGATTTCTGTAATAGTTTTTGAACCATTAAGATGACTGTAATAGTTTTTTAGAAACTTATATTGATTGCAAGTCATTCATGGTATATCTCAATCAGTGGAATAGCTATTATGAGAGCCATAGAACCATTAAGATTTCTGTAATAGTTTTTGAACCATTAAGATGACTGTAATAGTTTTTTAGAAACTTATATTGATTGCAAGTCATTCATGGTATATCTCAATCAGTGGAATAGCTATTATGAGAGCCATAGAACCATTAAGATTTCTGTAATAGTTTTTGAACCATTAAGATGACTGTAATAGTTTTTTAGAAACTTATATTGATTGCAAGTCATTCATGGTATATCTCAATCAGTGGAATAGCTATTATGAGAGCCATAGAACCATTAAGATTTCTGTAATAGTTTTTGAACCATTAAGATGACTGTAATAGTTTTTTAGAAACTTATATTGATTGCAAGTCATTCATGGTATATCTCAATCAGTGGAATAGCTATTATGAGAGCCATAGAACCATTAAGATTTCTGTAATAGTTTTTGAACCATTAAGATGACTGTAATAGTTTTTTAGAAACTTATATTGATTGCAAGTCATTCATGGTATATCTCAATCAGTGGAATAGCTATTATGAGAGCCATAGAACCATTAAGATTTCTGTAATAGTTTTTGAACCATTAAGATGACTGTAATAGTTTTTTAGAAACTTATATTGATTGCAAGTCATTCATGGTATATCTCAATCAGTGGAATAGCTATTATGAGAGCCATAGAACCATTAAGATTTCTGTAATAGTTTTTGAACCATTAAGATGACTGTAATAGTTTTTTAGAAACTTATATTGATTGCAAGTCATTCATGGTACATCTCAATCAGTGGAATAGCTATTATGAGAGCCATAGAACCATTAAGATTTCTGTAATAGTTTTTGAACCATTAAGATGACTGTAATAGTTTTTGAACCATTAAGATGACTGTAATAGTTTTTTAGAAACTTATATTGATTGCAAGTCATTCATGGTATATCTCAATCAGTGGAATAGCTATTATGAGAGCCATAGAACCATTAAGATTTCTGTAATAGTTTTTGAACCATTAAGATGACTGTAATAGTTTTTTAGAAACTTATATTGATTGCAAGTCATTCATGGTATATCTCAATCAGTGGAATAGCTATTATGAGAGCCATAGAACCATTAAGATTTCTGTAATAGTTTTTGAACCATTAAGATGACTGTAATAGTTTTTTAGAAACTTATATTGATTGCAAGTCATTCATGGTATATCTCAATCAGTGGAATAGCTATTATGAGAGCCATAGAACCATTAAGATTTCTGTAATAGTTTTTGAACCATTAAGATGACTGTAATAGTTTTTTAGAAACTTATATTGATTGCAAGTCATTCATGGTATATCTCAATCAGTGGAATAGCTATTATGAGAGCCATAGAACCATTAAGATTTCTGTAATAGTTTTTGAACCATTAAGATGACTGTAATAGTTTTTTAGAAACTTATATTGATTGCAAGTCATTCATGGTACATCTCAATCAGTGGAATAGCTATTATGAGAGCCATAGAACCATTAAGATTTCTGTAATAGTTTTTGAACCATTAAGATGACTGTAATAGTTTTTGAACCATTAAGATGACTGTAATAGTTTTTTAGAAACTTATATTGATTTCAAGTCATTCATGGTATATCTCAATCAGTGGAATAGCTATTATGAGAGCCATAGAACCATTAAGATTTCTGTAATAGTTTTTGAACCATTAAGATGACTGTAATAGTTTTTTAGAAACTTATATTGATTGCAAGTCATTCATGGTATATCTCAATCAGTGGAATAGCTATTATGAGAGCCATAGAACCATTAAGATTTCTGTAATAGTTTTTGAACCATTAAGATGACTGTAATAGTTTTTTAGAAACTTATATTGATTGCAAGTCATTCATGGTATATCTCAATCAGTGGAATAGCTATTATGAGAGCCATAGAACCATTAAGATTTCTGTAATAGTTTTTGAACCATTAAGATGACTGTAATAGTTTTTTAGAAACTTATATTGATTGCAAGTCATTCATGGTATATCTCAATCAGTGGAATAGCTATTATGAGAGCCATAGAACCATTAAGATTTCTGTAATAGTTTTTGAACCATTAAGATGACTGTAATAGTTTTTTAGAAACTTATATTGATTGCAAGTCATTCATGGTATATCTCAATCAGTGGAATAGCTATTATGAGAGCCATAGAACCATTAAGATTTCTGTAATAGTTTTTGAACCATTAAGATGACTGTAATAGTTTTTTAGAAACTTATATTGATTGCAAGTCATTCATGGTATATCTCAATCAGTGGAATAGCTATTATGAGAGCCATAGAACCATTAAGATTTCTGTAATAGTTTTTGAACCATTAAGATGACTGTAATAGTTTTTTAGAAACTTATATTGATTGCAAGTCATTCATGGTACATCTCAATCAGTGGAATAGCTATTATGAGAGCCATAGAACCATTAAGATTTCTTAAAGAATAAGATCAGACAACTATTTTTTCAGAAAATCAGATGAAAGGTCAATAAAGTGGAACAAAGCCAATAAAGCACATTGAATCCAGGAAAATCAGAATAATTAGCAATTATAGGCTTGTATGGGTATGGAGTTGTTTTGTATGGTTATTATAGTACCTATGCTCAGTAACATTCTCCAGAAAGTTTTAAAACCGTAGCTTATACGAGATTTAACCGGTTAATAATTAAGTTGCACTCCAATTAGTTGATAATTTTATATAAATTATTACCAAAATTCTATAAACTATGTAATCAAATAATAATAACTTTGAAAATAAAAATAGAATCCCTAGTAAAATAGCCTTGTACTAGCTTGTATGTCGAATAATTACCTCAGTATCTTCAGGATCAACATCACTAAGGCTTGGAATAAGTTTTCGAGGGATTACCAAAAAGTGAACAGGAGCTTGAGGTGCTACGTCACGAAAAGCAAGGCACTGGAAGGAAAATGTGAAATGAATACTATGTAAATACAAGCTCTTTGACAGCAATATCTGTTGCATATATTTAGAAAACTTGAATGTAAAAGACATACTGAATGATAAGCAACATAAATGTAGTATTTAATGGGTA
Source organism: Amaurobius ferox (assembly GCA_951213105.1). NCBI lineage: Eukaryota > Metazoa > Arthropoda > Arachnida > Araneae > Amaurobiidae > Amaurobius > Amaurobius ferox. The sequence goes on along the minus strand of OX578149.1, from coordinate 4,419,525 downwards.
TTATTAGAAATTCTCCTAATTAAAATTTAAATCTGAAGGAAGAGTTATACTTTTTAAATTTACATTCATTGATCTTAATGGAATGGTCTTCTTAAGCGGTAATGTGCTTCTTAGGAAGACCATACGCAGTACATATAATTACATAGCATCTCTATTATTGTTTTTGACAAAACTATAACATTTCTTATGCTATTGTGCATAAATGGATTTCATGCTTTTCACTTAACTAAACAAAATAGGAGATATGCAGCACATAAGTTATTTTATTTTTCTTTCTTTAATCGCACAAAATAATAGATGAAATCAATTTTTTTTCAAATTATATAGAATTTGTGGTTTTTCAAAAAATTTCCTTTATTTAGTGGCTTAATACATTTCTTAAATGGTACCCACCACGAAATAAAAATTGAGAATCGTTCAACAAAAAACATATTTTAATCAAGTCAAGTATATTTCTTTTAATCCATTTGTTTTATTTTTATAAAACATTATTAAAAATGGCCTATTCTATTTCTTTACTTTGTACCAAAATTTAATCCAGGGTTATGCATAAATCTCCTAACTCAGAAAAATTGGATGGACAGTTTTGAGCTAGAGTATGTCTTTAGCACACAAACCTTACACCAAAAATAAATTAATGTTCTAGGATTGGCCTAAATGTATGAATCTACTAAAAACTTAAATTTCAATTTTCAACCCTCCCCCAATACATATAATATTTATTGTACAAAAAGTAAAAATACACTTAACATCACTTGCATTTAGTCTCAAACATTTGATGTGGGCAGCACATTACTTTTCCTACAGATTCAAATTCATTCTCTCAATCTTTTTTTCATAATGCATTAGAATTGAATTGCACAAAATAAAACTGATACTTGTTTAAAATGACACTAAATTTGCAGTTTTAATGCAATTTTGGTTTCTATGTAGCAACCTTGCATACTTTAAAAATAGCAGAGTTTCCCCCAGGATTAAAAAAGGGCAGGGTGCTGTTACCAGAAAAAGGGCACATCGTTTTTATGTGAATAACATTTATGCTTGGGATTTATATGACGAAAATCAGAGCGTTGCAAAAAAATGTAAACACTTTGGTCACTTATACCTCCAAGTCTAATAGACAAAAATGTAAATATATTTTCTTGTTTCGTAGGAAATAGGGTCCATATTGTGACTATATAAATTTAATTTCAATTTTTTAATATTTTGAACTTGTTTTTTGAAAAACTTAAAAAAGTATCTGTCCGAGCAAGTTCTTTTTTTTTTTTCATTTTGCTTATTTTCACACAAAATATCTTCGAAACCATAAAAGACAGATATAAATAGTAAGCAATAAAAATATGTATTAGGAAATTAAGTTGCTAAATCTATATTTATATTTTAAAAATGTGCTTATAGTTTTTGAGTAATCGTTTTGTCGAGTTGAAGAAGAGTGAAAATTTACCCTTTTTCAAGTTTGTAATGCTATCTCAAAAACTAAACCTGTAAACAATTATGCAAGAATATAGCTCTTTGAAATCCCTACTATATATAATTGGATATTAGATGAGCATTAAATATGAGCAGTCCCAAGTATATATAATGGATTTTAGATGAGCTCTTTGTTTTTGAAGCATAGTGGTTATAATTTCGATATTTTAGTATTTTAACCTGGGTTTTAGCCCTGATTTAAATAACTAAATAAAATTCCAGAAAGCTCCATAAAATCACCGTATAAAGTTTTGAACTATGGATTAGCAAATGTTTAGCTGCTAAGTTAATCATTATTCCTTGGAGCAGAGTTATGAATAGCGTACATTTGTTAGAAACTTGGTTTTGTTTACATCGCGATTCTCGTTTCGCGGGAGCGTGACGTCATTATTAAAATGATTATTCCGTTCTCGTGAACGAATCGCGATGTGGACAAAACTTGGCTGATCATGCAAATCACCTTTCTCGCCGCTCACGCATCCTGTTTTGCATATCCAGAGGGCGTTGCCGGCAACGGTTATGTTCCGGAACGCACCCATCTTCGGATATAAAGGCTAGACATTTTTCTGGTTTTAAGTGAGATCGCTTTGGTCATTAGACCGGTTAGTCATTCGATCGATATACTGATCGATGGAAGGATCTAGAAGGATCTAGATCGGGCAGACGGATCTTCGTAAAGTCATGTTTCGATGTTGTCGAAAGTTTCGATAAAGTGTTTATCGGTGAACGCGGATATTTAAACTAAACTTAGTAGTTTTGATGGTTCTCAGTTAAGGAGACCATGTTTCCCGTGTTGTGGACTTTATAGTGCTGATCCGGAAAGTTTAAAGTTTTTGCCATAGCGTGTGCCCAGCTAGTGGTGGCGTCGGAAAGTGCACGTGGTCACGTAAGTGTGAAATGCTTTTATTCCACTTACTTGTGTAAATAATACTTAAACCAGAAACGTGTCTAGGCATGGAACTTACACTGAAAAACCTTCATATGAGCTGTAGTGCTCATGTTTTGTAAATAGTATGCTTTAGTGTTTTGCTTACCTGTTCTCATGATATATATTGTAAACAAATACAATGGATTCACTCTTCAATAAAAGTGATTTTGATTTAAACTGGAACTGTTCTCATTTAACACTTCTACTGCTACTTGTATTCCTACAACTACTATCTAACGTTTATTATAGCTGCAACACTCTGTTTTAAATTTTCAACGAAGTTGTGGAACCAGAATTTCGTGGCTCATAGTTATTCTATCACCAGCTTCATCAGAAATTTAATTATACGTTAATTTTCAATATATAACTTACGGATATGATACATAATTCCGTCAACATTCATGTGTCTGTCTGCGCAGTATCCGTATATTTAGCCGTAAACTCAAGTAGCGGGCGAGTATGCGAACGACAACTACTGCATACTTTCCTAAAGTGGGCATATTGTTATTAAATGAGCTTGATTATTATTATTATTGCATGCGTCCGCTGGTTAAAATCACTGCGCTAATCTAACAACTTTTCTCCCCCACCCTTTCTACCATCCTCTGTTTTGACTGAATCAGCGGAATCAACGTAAACATCTTCCTACAAATGGCGCAAAGAACCCTAGTCCAGTCCGGCAATCTATATTTTTAAATATTTGTTTTAGAGCAAATATGCTTACAGGGTATACATTTACAGAACTTTATAGCTCAAATGCATATCAAACATGGAATAATTTAACAAAAATTTAAGCTGAAAAAGAAAACTGTTTTGAAAGTTTTCATCAGATGGAAGAAGGAATGTACGTGCTTAATATTGCCCTTTCCATTTTGTTTCTTTTAGTGGAGGAAAGAAGTGATATGGGGCTGTCAATCCTTTTTTTATTGGCACTAGATCACCCTTTTTCTTCCTTTGAAGGAGGAGGGGGCGGAGGGAGATATACACGATCAAAATTTAAGGTAATGAAAGCAGAGAAAGGGCTCTGGGACTTATCTGAGGTCATACAAGAACTGGTCAATTTTCTTTTAAGGACAGACATTGCTCTCTTAACAAAAGGCTAAGCAGGGGATCTGATCTGCTAACAAAAGGGCTGGAAGGGCATTGTTCTGGTAACAAAAGGGCAGGCAGGGCGCTGCACCCTTCTAAAAGTCTCTGGGGTAAACTCTGAAATAGCATCATAGTAAAAATGCGACAAAACTCAAATATCTCGAGAATAGCTCATCCTAGAGTAACGGAGGTGGTCTTATTCACTTTATTGTCAAAAATTACAAATGAAACCATTTAATCAAAACACTGATTGATGTATTTTCAAAGAGCTGTGTTGTAAAAAGCAAAAACTGAAATACATCTCAACAATAGTTTGTCCTAAAGTAATGGGGTTATTCTGACTCTTTTTGTCATCAAACATTATGTATAAAACAAATATTTAATTAATACATATTTAAGTATATTTAGTCTTATTTTAGATTTTGATGAAGTTTACAAACCATTTTGTAAAAAATGGCTAGTTTTAATTTTGCAAATTTTACCAAAATCTAATCAGCACCAGAGGAACCCATAAGGGATTTACCTACCAAATTTTCTGAAATTTCATCAAACCGTTTTTGAGCTACAGTGGACAAATACATTATACACACAAGTTACACTAAAAATAATTTTTTTGTGTTTTCTAGAGTGCTTGAATCGTGTAAATTCATCAAAAACTCAAGTTCCAATTCTAAAGAATACTTTTTCTATACATTACCACGTCGAGTAAGGAAAGTAAAAATCTGATGTGGACAGCACATGACTTTCCTTACAGATTTAAATTCATTTTCTCTTTCAAATTCCATTAATTTGAGTTTAATTACAGTTTTAATGTCTTCTTTCTCATTAAGCAACTTAACGTATTTTAAAATGTCACCAGCTCCTTAATTCTAAAAAACTTAAAAATCTTGAGAATGGTTCATCTTAGAATAATAGGATTAGTCTTGTTCATTCTGTTTAGGGGTAGTGCCAGCAGGAGGAATAGGAGGTTTGATCCCCCTATTGGGGAACTTGTACATTTTTATCAGGGAAAATTTGTCAGATTTATAAGTTTTGTTATGTATGTAAATTAAATTTTTTGCAATTTTCTATTTTAATTTTGTTTTTCACTTTGTAAAAGCCTTAATTTGATTCCTTCCTTGGCAGAAGATTTTCCAATGACTTTTATAAAAAATTTCTCGTCATGATAAATATTCTTTCATTGCTGTTTCATCGAAGACATATCACTAAGTTTATTCCTATAAATATTACTTAATTTAGTGAAAATTCTTTTGTTATCAAATGAAAAAAAAAAATCTGGGGTGGATCCAGTCTGATGAGCTCGAAATGGTTTTGCTTGAATAATATTTTATAAAATATAACTCCAGTAAAATTCAATAAGTTTATTTGATTTTCAGATTCATTTGTTTTGAACAACAGCAGAACAGTAAACAAGGAGCATTATCTGAACATTTTATGCAATTTGTGGAATTCCATTCATCGTAAATGACTTGAGATGTGATGAACTGGACAATGGTGCCTTTTCCATGATAACGTACCTGTGCACATTGGTCCCTAACAGTCAAAGAGTTTCTCGACAGAAATGAAATAATGCACTTCCATATGCCACCTATTCACACGACTTAGCCCCTTGCAATTTTTGCTTCTTTCCACTGACGAAACAAAATCGAAAGAGATGCAGTTTTGTGTCGACAAATAAGGTAAAAGCAGCACCATAGGAGGCATTACAGGTGGTTGCAAAAGATGGCTTTCAGAAGTTGTATGAGCAGTGGCAAAAGTGTATTATCACCCAAGGAGATTATTTTGAAGATAGTTGTGCATCGGTGTTTTAAACTATTGAAGGTAAGGAACTATAGGCTAAGTTCCCAAACTTTTGGATTTTACCTTGTATATATGAGAGATGAGAATTGGAGAGGGAAGAAACACAGTAAATTTCTGGGTGGTTTCTCAATTGAAATAGAATGGGGGGGGGGGGGGGGGGAGTAGCTAGTTAGTTGCTTCATTTAATCGCTAAACTGCAATGTTTAATCGACCTGTGGAAAGTGTCTATTTTCAAGTCTACATCACAGTCTAGCGATTCAAAAGAAAATAGTGGGAAAAACATGTAAAAAATAACTTTTTAAATTAAGTGAATTTTTGTTACTTTTCTGAAAAAAAGTAATAAAATAAATTAAAAGTTAATAAAATTATAAGTAACAGGATAAGTTAAAAAATAATGTAAAAAGTAATTTTTAGCTTTTTAAAGATGCTATTACCTAAGCCTGTATATTATACAAAAAAAAACTCTTACAAAATTTTGAAATTTTAACAACTACTATTAAGTGCATAATGTTATATAATGTTTATGAAAATACAACTTCTTAGTACTTCCTTGAATAAAAAGAAAATTTTAAGTACTAAAAAGGATACTTCCTTATTATAGGGGCCCCTGAGGATGAATTGCCAAGCGACCGAAATGTATCGCTAAGGTAGGTTGTAAAATCTCACCAAACATTTGCAGTCCTAAAGAAGCAGCACATGTATTATATTATTTATTTTTATTTCTCTATTACACGTTCGCGCTACGGACCTTGGCAAAATCGTAACTGTGACCTTGGCATAATCGTAATTGCGGGGGCCACTATAATAAGCAAGTACCCTAAAAAATTGTAATATTCAATAGGTTTGATTAATAAGACAATCTGAATATAGAAAAGTTAAGTAGAGCCTCTTATGCCAGATTTCTTTTTCTATAAAAAAAAAGTGTCCATAAGTGTCTTTCTAAATATATTTATCTAAATAAGAATGAATAATAAGGTTAGAATAGTTTAAGGAAACTTACTTATAAGAAACAAAATTATGCTTTTAATTGTAGACCTCAAAATAAGATATAATTATTTAAAACAAATTAACATATTTAAATAAAGCTGAAAAATTAATTAATGAATTAACCCACTTTTTCATCCTCGTGTAAAATAGCAGCTGGGATGCTTTTATCCAATATTTTTGAAAAAATGGTTGATTTGTGTCTTGAGGCTTTTTGAGATTTTTCAACTTCACTTTCTCCATTACAACTTGACATGTAAGCCTATGGAATTAAATAAATTAAAATAATTACCAATAAATCTTCAAATTTGAAATAAACATTTCTTAAATTTCTTCTTCATATTTGAAACAAATGGCTTAATAACATATATAACGTAATCAGTAAAATATTTCGTTGAAAGACAATATAGTTACATGAACTATTTTAGCAGGCAGATGAATAAGGGTATAATCAGAAGACAATGACCATAATTATTTTCAGTACGTGTGTATTAGTCCACAGACTACACAATGCACACTAACAGTATATATTGATTAAAACTAAATTAACTTCAATAAAAACAACATACAATACAAAATTAATAGTGTCCACTGGTTTTGAGGGTAAGAAACAGGCTTTTTCATCAGGACACACAAGCAGTGCAACTATCACTCATAAGAACTGGATCAGAAACTGATGTTCGAACAGAAAACATGGCTAAAGCAGGAAAAGAGGTTGCTAACAGCAAAAGAGAAAAAGAGGTAAAAAGACTAAAGAGGAAGGAGCAAGAGGTAGCACACTATGAAAGACCAGTAAAATACCAAAGAGGAAAGTGAACAGTTAACAAAGAATTCACTATGAACATAAATGTCTTATTAAATTAAGAAAAGGTGACTAACCAGTTTTGGAAGCTACATGAGTCAGTCATCCAAACGAGTTGTAAAAATAACAGTTTCTAAATGAAAATGGCAACTGAGCAAACCTGATGTTATGTTTGTTGTCCGAACATCAACTGCCAAATCAACAGTCATGAGTGAAGGTTGCACTAACGAAAATGGCAACTGAGCAAACATGATGTTATGTTTGTTGTTCGAACATCAGCTGCCAATTCAACTCTCATGACTGAAGGTTGCACTGCTTGTATGTCCTGGCAAAGGAGGCTCCTTCTTGCTATTGAAACCAGTTAGCACATTAATTTTGTGTTGTATGTTTCTTTTAATGAAACCATTTTGGTTTCATTACATTAGCAGCCACTGGCATAGACTTTTCATTTTGGCTGGGGGGCAAGTAGGTCCCACTCGCCCCCCTCCCCCTCGGCAGTAATTTCATTTTTTATTTCATATTTTTTAATTGAAACATGGTTTTATACAATAATTTTTTTAGATAATATACACAGTGCAATAGTTGTATTTATCTATAATGTAAAGAAATATGTGTATATGGAAAAGGATGTGAGAGAAGAAAATCAACACCTAAAAATTTTTATAAAAGTTTTGACTTTAATATTTGATAACAAAATCAAAGCATTTACTTTATTTGAAATAGTAATGATGTTATAACCTTAAAATAAAATGTAAATATAAGATCTTTAATTTACAATCACAATTTTCAATATCTATAAGAGTCTTAAAGACATTTTCAAGAAAAAAACAAACAAACAAATTGTTAAAAAATATTTTTTCAAATAGACAGCTTTTATTAATATTTTGTATTTCAGTCTTGTGTATAAAGATTGATTAAATTACAGCAAAAGTATTTCTTCGGGTTTGATTTAATATGATAAACTTGTTGGCTAATTTTTCCAGGTTTAAATTATCAGCTTCCTCTTTGTAAAAATTAATTATAGCTAAATTGTTAAGTCTCATTTGAGTCATCGTTGACCGTAGGTAAGTTTTTAATCTTCTAAGCATGCTAAAAGATCTTTCCGATGAGCACGATGTCACTGGTACCGTTAATATTAAATGAAATCATTTTCTTTTTACTTCGCTGAGGCAAGAAAATGCTATGGGATCTTGTATAAAACTATCCAGAACATCAGGGAAAGTTCTAATTTGAAAACCCTTGGCAACAGCTATATCATGACACATATTTCTGTGCAATACTAATCTGTCTTGTTCGAAATCACTTTGATAAAATTTAATCAGTTTTTCAGATCCAACAGACTTGCAGGTTAGAAACTCTTCAACATTACCTACAAGTTCCTGAAATAGGGAGCTAAATCTTGAGTTGAGGCCAAAGAGAACATTATCAATGGATTCTTTGAAAATTCTGTCATAAAATTCCAGTTCTGAAAATTCATGTGGTTGACTTGATGGGTTGTATTCGTATTTTGGGTTTTTCTTTCTTTGTTTAAGTTTCATTTCTTTTAAATGTAATAATTTGCAATCGTTAGCAATAGAAGACAATTTTTCTCCAAGTGTTTCTCTCATGGTTTGGAAAGTTAGTTTTAAATCACTGATTATCTGAATTGATTTTTTCAAATGTAAAGTGTGATTTTGTAATAAAATATTGGTTTTCTCAATATGGCACAAAATTTGTTCAGAAATGGTGATAAAAAAAAGTTTCTGATTTTGATAATTTCTTCCAAAAGCCTTCAGCTATGGAACCTGCTTCATTTTTTTAGTTAGAGAAAAATTTTCCAAAAAGGTCAGCAATACTTTATAGTTTTTTAAAATAGAACATAGGGAAGGATGCCTTAAAGTCCATCTAGTCGGACGTCTTAAGTTTTTTCAAATAAATTAAGTCTTTTAGGGGATTTTCATATTGTTCAAAATTCAATATAAATAAAAAGAAAATTCCCAACCTAGAAAAGAGGTAAATTTAGAAAATCATTAATTTTGGACCAAAATATTAAGGGGGGGGGGGGAGATGATACTCTCACCCCCCCACGTGAAATATTGGGGGGGGCGATGCCCCCCCCCTAACTCTACGCCTATGTTAGCAGCAGTTTGAGCTGTATGTATATACATTAACTTCAAAAAATGAAGCATAAAAATCCGATGTGGACAGTATATGACTTTTTCTACAGAATTCAAATTTATTTTCTCTTACATAATGTATTAAATTGAGTTTAATAGCACAAAATGAAAAGGATACTCACCTAAAATGACGTCTAATTTACAATTTTAACTAAATATTTGTTTTCATTTGGTGACAGAATGTATTTTTAAAGGGCTGTGTTGTAAAAGTGGTAAAATCTGAAATACATCTCAACAATAGTTTGTCCTAAACTAATGGGGTTGGTCTGATTATTTTCGTCATCAGACATTATGTATAAAACAAATATTTAATTAATACATATTTAAGAATATTTAGTCTCTTATTTCACATTTTGAAGATTTTTTGAGTCCATTTTGCAATAAAAAAACGGGGTTCTCTTTCTCCGAATCATACTAAAATCTAATTAGCATCAGGGCAACCTACACGTAATAGTGTTATTACACAGGGCAATTTTTATTGCCGAACTTCAGCAATTCCACACGTCAATCATACTTTAGGCCCCTCCTCTCTAATGCCACCGACTTTATTCCAGGAAGCATTCTTTACTGTTTTTTTTCATATAATTTAGATCTTTGGTGGAGTGGAATGACGTCCAATTTTATTGTTCTCTGATTGGTTCATGCTCAGAAATTAAGCAATTTTTAGTGCTGAGTTCGAAAAGATTGCAGAAATATCGGTGGCAAGGTTTTTTCCAATTGAAATGTATGGTGATGCTGAAAAATTGATGAAAGGAATTGCTCCATGTAATAACACCTTAACTTACTTACAAAATACTGTGAAATTTCATCAAATAATTTTTGAACAGAGTAGAGTGGATATATACATTGCATAGGCAGACAAATTGACACACTCACAAACATCATGCTTATAATGGTTTTTCCATGCTTTAGAGTGCTTGAAATGTATAGATTCATTAAAAACTCCAGTTCTAATTTTCAACATAATTCCAATACGCTTCCTATATATTACCATGGCACATATTGTAGAGAAAGTAAATATCTGCATTCCACAATGAATACATGACTTGTGTTGCACTTTTATTAAACTGTCTTTTCTGAGGTTGAATATAGCTAAGGTTTCCCAGTGTAACAAATATATATACCAACCATAAGTTGAGCAATTGCAAGATTTTAGACATTGTGCTGCATACGGGAAATAATCTTCTTTCCAGTATTTCATTCTTGAGTGACAATTAGGACTATAGCAGAAATCAGTACCAGAAAAAATGACTTATAACATTGTGAGCACTACAATTAATGGATGTGAACATAAAAGCTTTATAACTGAGTAAAAATTATGTTTTAAGATTAAAAAAAGAAAGAAAAGAAAATTAATAATTAAAAATCAAAGGTGCTAAGGCTGTAACAAGCTGTCATATGAACCTCGATCCCATGCAGTTAATAGATGGAAGTGCAGTATCTTGAACTCATTCAAGTTATCAACAAGAGTGAACTTCTGCCTCAGGGAGTTCATGAATGGGATTTAAATACATTTTAAACTCATGTAATTTACAAATAAAAATTCCTCCCGTTAGGCAACTCCACTTCCAATAATGGGAATACAGAGTTCCACTGCACGGCATGAGTCACTCCACATTCCTGGAATTGTGTAAATTAGTGTTCATGATGACAGTGGCTGCCTGGAGATAAAAGCTGTGTATGCTTTTCCTATTTGTGTCAATTTGAATTTCACTTTGTGCTTTGATGATGAGAGTTCCCTTCGTGCCTTTATGGGAAGAGACTGTTTCCTCAATAAGTGAGATCTGAATATATGTTTGCCAAATGAGATTTGATGGAGTGTGAGTGTCAATCAAGTCGTTATGTAAGTATCTTCAGTGCAGCTTCACCACAGGAGAAGCTTTAGGTCCTGATATGCTGGGCATCACAAATTATGAATAAAATTTGACAATAGTATAACAAAAAATATTGCATCAATTCACAAAAGTGATATATTATAATTCCTTATAGATTCTTATTCTCACCAAAACTTCTTTGTAAAATTCACCACACTGGCTGTGCAAACTAGATGCATAATGTCTTGCTATATATCCTTAAATAAAAAGCATGCTTTTTTACAGCTTACACCATAAGTATTCGGCGGTGGTTACAGATTGACTGTATGATAGCATAGCAGGAACTTCTTTAAAAAATACATCACAACAAATAACTCACAAGTAATTTTCCTATTATGCATGGCTCCCCATGTGGTCCACATGAAAAAATCATTGCATCTGCAAGAGTCAAATAATACAAAAAACCATGATTTGTTTATCTCGACAAATCTTTCCATATATTATCAAACGATGAAGGTGGTCACCAATTTGGGTCACACTGCAAATCAGTTACCAATACTCGGTGATGAATAAACTGTGCTTCACGATGACTAGTAGCATAGTGGCAATCACATTAAAGAGCACCACATTTCTGGTCACTATGTAGTACTCAATGATAAATTAATTGCACCTTGCAAAGACCTAAACGTTTCACTGAATCAAGTACTGCCGTTTATCGAAGATAAACGTCCTAGTAATGTGGTCCTAACTTTTAAAATAATTTGTAAGTTTAAAATAACTTTGTTAAAATGTAGTTCTTCCTATACCAGTATATAAGTGGTTTCCTATACTAAAAGTTCTATAAATATGTAACATATAAAATTGAATGCAGCAATTGTTTGTATTATAAGCCTTCATTTAAATGAGATTTGATTAAAGTGTTTGTTTAATAAGTTAAAATTAAAAATAAAATTTTTTTATTAAAAGCATTGAAAACAAAAAAATATAAAAATTTAAAAATAACTGTAAAGAAAAAAAAAAGCTTTGGAGTAAACAAATTTGTTAAAATGAAATTATTTTAAAAGAACATTCATAATAGAAAGGTTCTTTATAATGAGATTTCAAGAAAGTACATTATAGAGGGGATTTTCATAATGAAATATAAAATAAGATCATTTTTCTTAAATGTACTACTTCTAATCTCAATATATATATTCATGCTAAAAATTCATACTATGTGTCCATTAGAAACCTGAATGTTATTCAAAATATGAATTTATTTAAAAACATCTACAAAATGCTTTCTGAATTAAAATATAAAATCATTTGATAAAAACCACATATCATACAATTATTTCCATCAATTATATGCATCCCACCATTCAATTCATATTCCCTGCTTTGCTGAGAGTCCAAAATTATCAGTTTACATCTATTTTCTTCTTCTAATGATTTCATATCAGAAAAATAAACCCAATTTATTTTTATAGTGTAAGTAAAAATAAAGAAATATTTTACTAAACAAATTATATTTTGCTTAAATTATAAGATTGAGCAATTCAGTCTTTCTTTTCGGGCTTTGCTGAGAGTACACAATTGCCTTTCTTCATCCATCTCCATCCCTGTATTATTGCAAATAAACTTGACTAAACTAGCTTATTTTCATATTTTGGTTGATTATAAAGGTTAATTTTTTAATTATTTTCATATTATTAGTACGATCGTGAAATTAAGTTTTTTTGTTTCACCGGCGTTGCCGAGGGTACGCAATTATCCTTTTCCATCGATCTCCATCTCGCTATTGTTGCACATTAACTTGACTAAACTAGCTTATTTTCATAGTTTGGTTTATTATAAAAGCTAATTTTTTAATTATTTTCATATAAATAGTACGATCGTGAAATTCACTTTTAATGTTTCTTCTTGCTGCCGTTGCCGAGAGCACACAATTATCCTTTTCCATCGATCTCCATCTCCCTATTGTTGCACATTAACTTGACTAAACTAACATATTTTCATATTTTGGTTAATTATAAAAGCTAATTTTTTAATTATTTTCACATAAATAGTATGATAGTGAAATTCAGTTTTAATGTTTCTTTTTGCTGCCATTGCAACATTGAGAGCACGCAATTATCCTTTTCCATCGATTGCCATCTCACTATTGTTGCACATTAACTTAACTAAACAAACTTATTTTCATATTTTGGTTGATTATAAAGGTTAATTTTTTAATTATTTTCACATAAATAGTACGATCGTGAAATTCAGTTTTAATGTTTCTTTTTGCTGCCGTTGCCGAGAGCACGCAATTATCCTTTTCTATCGATCGCCATCTCCCTATTGTTGCACATTAACTTAACTAAACAAACTTATTTTCATATTTTGGTTGATTATAAAGGTTAATTTTTAAATTATTTTCACATAAATAGTACGATCATGAAATTCAGGTTTTTTGCAGGCGTTGCCATTTTTTACTAATGCTTTCTGATATTTTACCTCATTTGGCTGCTTTATCTAGGGGTTGACAAAAGCAAGATATTGGCTTAACAGAAATAGAACCAATTTTGGAAGTCATAAATCTGACTATTACAGAACTTAAAGAATCTCTTTGGTTGTCACTTTCAAAGCATCCACCACAATCTGACTAGTTTCTGGCCTGATTTTCATGTTAAATTTTCAGATGCTGAAGCAGCTACATTTAAAACTGAAATCTATGATAAATACATATAGTTGTTGATCACCTGAAAGCCAGACATGCCTATTATTACATCTTTCCCTAGACTTTTTAGTACAAACACCTCCAGTCATGATGAAAATGAGGCCACTGAGAGTCTCTTTGATCATTATTCTAAACAAGGGAATCCACCAATATTAAACTATGAAGCTTCTAAATTAGAGTGGGTAGTTGCCTCCAAAATGATCAAAGGGCAATCATATAAAAATATGAGCACAAAGCAAATACTTTTGAAATTGGCTACAACACCTGAGCTCAGAGAATCATTTCCAAATTTATCAAAGCTAGCTACTGTTGCACTCTATACCTGTCAGTACAGCAGAATGTAAAAGAGAATTTTCATCCCAAGGTAGAATTTAGACCTGTTTACAAAACAGAATGAAACAGTCAGCTCTAAATAATCTCCTGGCTATTTCAATAGATGGGCCAGACCCAGATGATTTTGATTATAACAAGGCAGCTGATGACTTTGCTTCTCAGAAGAAGAGAAAAATTGATGTGTAGAATTATTAATATTTATTAATACTAATAAGTAATTATATTGTAATATTATATATAATATGTGTTGTAATTATTATTAAATGTAAGTTACATTTACAGTTAAAGATGTTTGCGTTTCTGAGAAACGAAAAAATTTGTAAAACATAATACATCTGCTTTGACCACCCGGCTGTTGATTCACACCACCAGGCTGGTAAAGTTTTCAAGGGAGAACACTGGTTGTAATGCATGTTTACATCATTTTTGGTACACTTTTGATAATGACTAAAAAACAAAAAGCCCTTAGCATAATTAAAATGTGAATCATATAAAAAATATCCATTTTAGTCATGGAAATTGTTTAGGTCCTGGGGACACGATAATGTATTAAAATGAGTTTTTTTAAAACTATTGGGGCAATTTACATGCTAAACAGAAGTTCTTTAGATTTTTATTTCAATTATCAGCAGCTGGGTTGACTGGTTTAAACCACATTGATCTAGAACCATGAATTTTCAATTTAAAAGGTTAAAAAAAAACCATTTTTTCCAACCCTGATCAGCAGACATTTTTTAAAGATTGTTAATATAATATTTATTTTTAAATTACAAGTAGTTTTTAATTTTTTCTTATAATATTTTTATATATTTAATAATTTATTTTTATACCTACAATACACTAAATTATTTATAATTTGAAATAAATTCAGCAATTTAAAATTATTTTTCATTTAATTGTTTCATGTGTGCATTATTTTAAGTTTGTGACTTAAGCAAATATTTTTTCGATTATTATAGATAAAATATAATCATTTTAAAACTTTTCTCAATGAATGTACTCAATGAAATATCAAATTGCAGCTGCCGACTGCAATATATAGGTATTAGAAATGTTTGTGCATAGAATATTTTATATATTTCTAAATTTAAACATTTTTTAACCATGTTATTTAATATATAGCTGTAATGTACCATAAATACTTTTAAAAGTTATAAACATATTATTCTAGCTTAAAGGTAATATTTAAGAATACTTTTAAAATTTTCAGGAAAATCCACATCTTTAACATAAATGAAAGTTGGTGTACTGAAGAAAAAAAAATTATAAATTGGGTTTTTAACATTTATACAGAATCTTCTGCTTTGAACCTCCTGATTGATTAATAAATATATTAAATTTGGCTCTCAGGAACATGACACACTGTCTAAAGCAATATTTTTGAATTGAAAAATTTTTGATCACAAAACCATTTTTGAAACCAAAAACATAACTGTAGGAAACTGTGTATTTTACAAATACAAGGTGGTGCAAAAAGTTTAAAAATATTCATATTTTCTTTAAATATTTCTTTCCAAATATTTTAGGGTAGGTATACCTGGGAGATTTATCATGAAAGGCTACAGTATTATTCAGCGAACTGAAATTATAGAGTTTTATGGGTTAAATTATAATAGGATTTAACAAATAATGGGTTAACTATGGATTAAATTCGGTTTTAAATCCCCAACCCCCTCAATCACCGGATTTGAGAGCTCCTGATAATTTCCTTCGAGCTACATTAAACAGAAGGCGTACGGTAACAAATCAAGGACCATTGAGCAGCTGAAGAAAAATATTCGAGTCGAAGTTAATGCTAGATACTTTAACAAAGGTTCGTGGAATAAAGCTGCAACCTTCCATAATAAATCTCTTAGGTGTACTCTAAAAAATCTAATAAGAAAGAAAAATATGACTATTTCAAATCCCTTCGCGACTTTGCAGCCTCCTGTATAAACTACCTCCTCCAGATAAGGATCAAAACATGCACTACATAGAAATGACATGAATACGATAAGCACACCACAATTCTTGCCAAAAAATTGAAGCATCTGATGTGCAGCAAATCGAAATCTGATACAATGTTGCATAGCCATAATAGAAGAGTAAAATGTACTTGATTTAAGAAACGAAACAAACACTATTTACTAGCTTTTCATCTCGATAAATCATTCTTTTTAAATCGTTCATCTGACGTGAACGGCTCGCGTATTCTCACTGCAACGATACCTTAGAGAGAGGGACAACTCTCTCCAATCAGAGATCGAGAGAGAGGCAGCACCTCTGAATGGCATGAAGACTAAATAGGAGGAGTGGACTCATATATATACATATAAGGGAGTATAGAAATAACTATTTTCAACGACTCCTCCTCTGTCCCCCCATACTGGGGGAGGGGTATTGGGACATAGACCGAAACGTCACTTCGCTTCCAGTATCCGTATATCCCATTTTCCTTCTTTACGCTATAATGCTGTTATGGTTATTATGATGTTGGATATAATATTTTAACGAAGTATCAAGTAAGTGTTATATTTTAATATGTATAGTAACGCAGATTTCCTTTTAACAATAATCTAACATTATTTCAAGATTGTTTTATATCAAATTCAAGTATTATTTACAAAAATATCAAACTCTTATTAATCATGTTGTTGAAACCCAGACCGTCCGACTTACCAGAAAGGTGTGAGGCTTATTAATCATGTATAAAAGTACACACTAAAAGACTGCCCCGGCCATACACTTGATTGCCATTAACCCCTGGGTTGGCTGTATGGTCTGGGCCTTCCACACTAAAAGACTGCCGGCCATCCATCAAAGTGCATCCATCAAAGTCCTTGGACGAGTCGGATGGTCTAGGCTTTCGACACTAAAAGACTGCATATTTTGTTAAACCTCGAAAAGGCTAGATGAACACAATGAAGTTTTAGCTGTTTATAAAATATCAGCAAGCTTTCCAGTGTTTTTCTAGCCAAGAAATTATAAAGATATCTATATGTAAAAATTATATTGCATGTGTAACTGATCGATTATTTGCCAATCTTTATAACAATTCATACTAGCATCTTATTACACAAACCACCCACTGCCTGGTAATAAATAGTTACACAATGCAGGCATACACATATGTAGAAATATATTTTAACTAATTTTGTATGTACTTTTGGACAAACATTCATTCAACAAGTTTTCTTTTGAAGATGTAAGTAATTTTGTTGCGATATTCAGTTTCTGTTATCATTTATGTTAAACAAGACTTGGTCCAGCTTTGAAACAATCAATGAGTTGTGCATTCCTTTTATTGTATAACTTTTGCACATGTCAAGGATGTCTTTGAAAAGTTAACTGAATGGTCATCTCCGTTAACAATTGTTTATCAATTATCAGGTCACTCACTAGAGAAAAAACAGTATGGTTTTTCTGACGATTCTAGACAGCATTTCAAGCAAGCAGTGATGAAAATTTTATTTTGTTTCCGCGTGGGCATTTTATTTTTCAAAGTATAAAATATATTTTTTACTACTCTCAAATTTCAAAAATACGTAAAACTTTAAGTGTTGAGTTACATATGTGTTTAATTATACTTCCATGAATAAAAACTAAGATTTTGTCAAGATTTTTCTATGTACCAAACTGATTCTTAAACTTAAAGCATGTTTAACTCTTTGGGAAATTTTTAAATAATATCTTGTGTTTTTAAGTAATTATAAGAACTTACTTATGTTTTAAATGTAATTTTATTTAAATATGAAATTTAATTTTACTATTTACAAAGATGGAGAAACCATTAATTATGAAAGATGAGAAATATACGAAAATTTCCCAAGTACATGCTTATAATTAAACTTCAAAATTTTTCGAAGAGGTACATTTTTTCAGGTAAGTTTTAAGTCTCAAACTTTTACTATTTTTCAAAAATAAATAATATGTTGAACTTCTCTAAGTGATGCGTTACCTAAAGTGGATGTTGTGCTTGTACGATTTTAAATATGTAATAAATACTGGAAACTTTCCGAAGTATATATTTACAATTTAATTTAAAGATTTCCAAAAAATCGCTAATACGAACAAATGTTTCCAGTGATTTATGTTTTAGATGTTCTGAAAGCATAATAACTTTTACATTATTCAAAGATGAATTATTTAGGTAAGATTTTTCTAAGTCTCAAACTTTTTATTGCTATGTAACATTTTCGGTAATACTTACTTGACTGATACTTTGATAAAAAAATACGCATAATTAAAAGGTAATACTTACTTGATTGATACTTTGTTAAAAAAATATATCCAGCATAATAACCATTGTAATTTGTAGCATAAAGAAAGAATAAAGTCTGAAGCGTAAGAGAAGTGACGTTTAAGTGATATATTTCACATTGACCCCGCCTATACTTATTACCAGAACTTTGTTTCAATATATGCTGAGTGGGAATGTTGATTAGAATCCGGACTAGACATGAGTCTGAACGCCTGAATACAATGCCTGCATTAGTCTAGACACTGTAACCTGAAGGAGCCTTTAGAATTTCCAAATCAGATCTGGCAACACTATCATAGTTCCTTTCTTACGTGGGATCTTGTTCTACCATCTTGTGTAGTTCCACGTTAAAACGAAATTTTTTATATTTAATATTAAAAACTTCAAAATTACCAGCTATGGACCGTGGACGATCATTTAATCGTGGGAGGTAAGAATTTTTTATCTCAAAGTGTATAATATTATATAAATTCTTTTTTTTTGTGGACTGAAGTGTCTAGGCTTAGTAAATTGTTCTTTGTAATCGTATGTCTCGAAAACAATGTAATCCAGTCATTGCCCAAGTATTTTTTATTATAGATAAAAAATGGAGTTGTGTGATTTATAAAACGAAACTTCAATATTGAAATTTATAATACTAGTTGTGTTTCTAAAAATATTTAATTACATAAATGTCTTATAACCATGTTTGTATAAAAAGCTATAATTATATTCTATTTTCCTAACCTATTAATGTAGTTTCCCCATACTTGCTACTGAGATTAATTTTATGCGCTAAGATGCGATTCTAAGGATTCTTTCAAATTTATAATGAAAATTGCAAACTTTCACCTTGCCGGTAGTTTAATTTTCAAGATGGCGGTTCCAGAATAGATGGTACACGAGTTCAGATTATATTGTATTTAGGAAATGTACTTTATATAAATTCGACTTTATTATCTCGAAAGTATAAGCATATGCACTTAATTTGAATGTTTTAAAGTTTATTAACTGTTTTTAATAAATTATGAAATGAAAATGTTATAAAAATCCCGACTAACTTCGTACGTAAGCCATGTAGATACTTAGACGACTTTGGTTTTGTTTATCCGATATTCGTTTTTAAATTCAATCTTTTATTGAATTCGCCATGACCGATGCTTGTCTGTCTGTTTCAACTTCTTTGGATGGCATTTTTAACTTACTACGTCGTAAAGATCTGAAATTTGGTACACAGCTTTGTCTGTCTGTTTCAACTTCTTTGGATGGCATTTTTAACTTACTGCGTCCTAAAGATCTGAAATTTGGTACACAGCTTAGTCCAGTAGAGTATTTTAATCTATCAAAATTTAGTGTAAAAAGTTTTGAATATTAGGAAATGTAATCATTTTTGCTCATAAACAAATATTTAAGTTTTCTGGACTAGGGTTCTTTTGTACCATTTGCAGGACCATGTGCTTGATGGGATCAAAACACTGGAAGATAGGAAGGGAAATAAGTTTAGTTTGTCTGGATGAGTGTGTTGCAGTAGCTTCTGATCTTAGCCGGCTTTAATGAAATATGATAGAATTTATTTCCTGATAATATTTACTAATTGCTTTCGGCGACAAGCATGGTTGCTTTTTGAAAAAGCTCACTTGCAATAGTCATTTTGCTGTAGTTGAGCTATGCGCTTAAGCCTGCAGCATTTCATGCAGAAGTTAACTGTACCCGATTGCTCCGTGGGTACATGCAATCCACATAGGGCGAGTGCTCCAGTTATGATCACATTTAGGAATAGTTTAAAAATTTATCCGTACAAAATTTGCTCCAAGTTGGTGCGTTTTCAGTGTTTTGAAATTGACTCCTCCCAATTCAAGTGATGTATATTCCAGTGTTTTAAAATAGGCTTCTCCTACCAAAGTGATGTATTATAGTTTTATGAATTGGAATTTTGAATGTAAATAATAGTGAGATTCAATTTCAGTAAATGGGAATAATACTCATAAAAAGATTACAAAATATTTGGCGTGGTGCACCGGGTTACAATTTCATTCCGCTTTCTTCGCCAATCTGGTAGCCTACGCTTTCCGGACATCCAATCAGCACGCAGAATATTATTTCAATAGTAATCTGTGTATTTCATCACTTCTTTTTGCACAGATCATTTTGCAAACTTTTTTCGAACGTGTTTTGTGGAAATTTTGTTTTGTGGATCTTTTTCAATCAGTCTCGCTGATTTGTTTTGCAGCAACCTTTATTGGATTACATATTTATTTATTTCCACGTAATTGATGTGCATAAAGATTTTTATTAGTTTTTCATTAGATTTTGATTGCAGATAAAGAATAGGGAATAGGTCACCACAGCTCTTTTGGCACGAAGCACCAGGTTACAATTCCATTCAGTTTTCATCACCAATCTGGCAGGCCACGACCTTCTGATATTTTCCAGATTCTGCATTTTAATAGGAAATAGATATTTCATCAGATCTTTTTCAATTGGAGTTGTTGAGGGTACAGCTTTGATATAAAGAATTTGGTTTTCTCAGCTTTTTTCGCGAGCGATAAGTCACCAAATGTGGCGCGAAAATAAATTGCATTTGGTGCAAAATGTCTTTTTCTGGCAACCCCTTTTAGTTTTCTGATATAGTCTGCTGCGGCCATTTTGTTTTGGTGTTACTGTGTGTGTAAAAATCAAAAGCTTTGTTATCTTTGGCTCCGGCCATTTTATTTTTTGTTGTGTTTTTGCTGTGTGTAAAAATGTATTAAAAACGTGAATATCATACAAAAATTAGAGATAGCACATGTTAATAGATAAAATAATGTAGAAGCAGAATATTTACATAGAAATAATGATCGTTCTCTGATGACTGCAATGTGGAAATAGTTATTTGTGCAATTTGGATATTTACACGTATTTTTCTTTGAAAAGTTTTGTATTAAACCAGGTACTGTGTTTTGATTTAAGCATGACTTCTGCTTTGTTTTACAGGGTAATTTAAAGTTTCATTTCTTGACTGTATTCAATTTTATGATTTTCATGTTTAGTCCACGTAGTTATCGCACAAACAGCCATTGCTACGCGAGACGTATTGTTTTTGGAACAATACGTCTGTTAATGTACTATCTTTTTTTAATGCTTTAACATTATTTTATACTTATTTATGTATTAGATTTTTACAATTTACTTATCGTTTTTCCGAAATTTCATAAGTGCAAACTTTTATCTAAGTATCATTTTTTAAATTTTCAAAGTACAATCTTTTTTCGGCTGATCCAGAAAATAGACCCCCCACTCATTTTTCAAAGTATGATTTTGCGCCAAATTTGTGCTATTCTTCGGTTACAATTTCATTGCGTATACTTCTCCAATTCTGGTAGCACACAGCTTCTGGTAACACACGGGCATCCAATCAGTGCTCGACTGTTTGGGAATCTGTATTTTATTAGGCAGTAAGTATTTCAATAGTCTTCTGTGTATTTCAGACTTTTTTTGATTGAATTTCATTAACTCTTGTTTTTACAGATCTTTTTCGATCGATTTGTAAAGATTTGAACAAGTACAAACTTTTTGGAATAAATATTTAAAACATTCCTCATAATTCATGGACTAACATTTTACGCAAATTTTCAGTAGATATGCAGGTTCCGGTGTTAAATGTATGTGTATGTTTAAGAAAACGTGTTCTGGTGTTGAATGTACATGTATATTTAAGAAAAGTGTTCAGGTGTGGATGTAATTAAAAATATGGATATCCGTTACATAAATGTTAGTTTATTTCTTTGTTCATCCCGTGTTTTAAATTGCACCAAGTTGGCGCGTTCCTCTGTATTTTGAAATTGACTCCTCCCAACTGAAGTGACGTATTTTCCAGTGTTTTAAAATAGGCTTCTACCAAAATGACGTCGTATTCTATAATTTTATGAACTGGAATTTTGTTAAATGATATTGCAATTGAATATAAATAAAAGTGAATAATACTCATTAAAATATTACAAAATACGATTTTTGTGCATTTTAAAAATATTGCGTAATGGCAGAATTATAAAAATATCGCGTAATGGCAGATTGTACTTTTAACTAAATTTAAGGAAAACGATACTTAGAAAAAAGATTGTACTTCAACAAAATTTAAGAAAAACGATACTTAGAAAAAAGTTTGTACTTTAACTAAATTCAAGAGAAAACGATACTTAGAAAAATGTTTGTACTTTAACAAAAATCAAGAAAACAACGATACTTTAAAATTAAGAAACCCATTTTAAAAACACAGAAAAATACAAAAGAGAATTTCAAAACACTGGATTAACAAAGAAAAGAACTAACCTTTATGTAACGGATATCCATATTTTTAATTACATCCACACCGGAACACGTTTTCTTACACGTACATTCAACACCGCAGCACGTTTTCTTGAACATACACGTACATTTAACACCGGAACCTGCATATTTATTGAAAATTTGCGTAAAATGTTAATGTCCATGAATTACGAGGAATGTTATAATATGTAGGTTGAACAGGAAAATAGGCCCCCACTCATTTTTCAAAGTACGATCCCGCGCCAAGTTGGAGCGATTCATCGGGTTGCAATTTCATTTCGTATACTTCGCCAATTCTGGTAGCCCACGGCTTCTGGTAACCCACTGACATCCAATCAGCGCTCGGCTGTTTGGGAATCTACATTTTAATAGGCAGTAATAGTCTTCTGTGTATTTCATCAGACCTTTTTCGATCGAATTCGTTGACTCTTGTTTTTACAGATCTTTTTCGATCGATTTGCAAAGATTTAAACACGTACAAAATTTTTGGAATACATATTGGTAAATCGATACAATAGCCTACATCCCATTTTTCTAAGTACAAAATTTGCGCCAAGATGGCGCGTTTCCCCGTGTTTTGAAATTAACTCCTCCCAACCTAAGTGACGTAGTTTCCCGTGTTTTAAAATAGGCTCCTCCTACCAATCTGAGGTCTTCTACAGTTTTATGAACTGGGATTTTGAAAAACTTAAAATGATTTTTGATTTTAAATCAATATCAAAAAGTTATAACTACAAACATAAAAAATTTAATTTAACAATACTTAGAAGAAAAATACGAAATTTTAATAAAACGTTTGTACTTTAACCAAATTTATGGAAAAACAGAACTTAGAAAAAGTTTGTACCTTAACTAAATTTAAGGAAAAACGATACTTAGAAAAATGTTTGTACTTTAACAATATTAAAGAAAAAACGATACTTAGAAAAAAGTTTGTACTTTAACTAAATTCAAGAAAAAACAATACTTTAAAATTAAGAAACCCATTTTAAAAACACGGGGAAATACAAAAGACAATTTCAAAGCACGGGATTAACAAATAAGAAACTAACCTTATTCCTCGTCATTCTCTTCTTCCGTATCCGAGTGATGTACGAAACCATTTTCTATTTCATCATCTTCATCGCGTCTATGGGGAGTGAAGATGGAAGCGACAGCTTGCAAATATTTATTCCAAGCTTCCTCTCCAATAGAATGACTGTGCTTCTGCTTCCAAGAATATTCGTACAAGTACGAATTAAAATAATTTTTTACTTTCCTGCCTTTCACTTTTCTTTTGATTGCGGACCAAGTTCCTTCAATGGAATTGGTATGAGCTCCTGTCTCGGGGTCTTTGAAATGGTAGCTGTGATTTACCTTAAGGTGTCTGAAGCCTTCATCTTGAAGACAATCATAAGCCTTCCAACAGTCCGATATTATCAATGTCCCCTTCTCAACATTAGGCTTGGGCGATATGTCAATTTCCATATCGCGATATCACGATATATCGTGATGTTAACCATGCATTTTATACATAGTAAAATTAAATCTTGTTCCTATAACACCGTATGCACATTAGTAGATATTCAAAACTTTTGATGTAAAACATACTGTCTATGTGTAATTACTTTTTAATATTTTGTGCAATTCATATATATAAGTATATATTTACCAACCAAATAATATATGCATTATTACCTATGTCAAGAAAAAAACATTATACATTACATATAGAGTAACTATTTACCTCACAATTTAACAGAAAGTCTAAAAGTGGAATGAAAACAGAATAAAATAATTAAAAATTTAAATATTATCTTTATTTTGAGCCAAAAAAACCTGCATCTCTGCATTGTTTGGAAGTAATGCTGCTCTTTGCCTAGTAATTACATTTCCTCCTGTGCTAAATACTCTCTCCGAAGGAACACTTGAACCTTGGATTGTCAAATATTTTCTGGCAAGAGTTTTTAACACTGGAAAAGAGTCTTCGTGCAACTTCCACCATGTTAATGGATTTATATTTAATCCAACTTTAGGCATTGCCAGATAGCTATTTAATTCAGCTTCGGATCTTTTCTCAGGCAGCGTTGAATCAAAATCATCAGTAGGTTCATCCTCGAGTAATTTAGCTAAACCATCTTTCATTGGTATATACATTTGGCTAACTGAGGTTTGAGGTTGGAATGTGGAAGACTCGTCAAGAGATGCATAGATGCTAGCCATCTTTTCTAGGGCCATTGTTTTAATTTCATCTGCAGAATCTGTAAATTTAAGACGGAATCTTGGGTCACAAAGTGAAGACATCCATAAAATAGACGTCAAAGATTCCTTCTCATAGCGTTCCTTTAATGCAGATAATATTTCAAATTTCATTTCTCTGCACAAGTCAATATCTCCATCTTGTAACTGGAGGCTTCTTTTTATTTTTCTGTACAGAGGCAGAATTGATGAGGCAGTTATGTACTGTTCTCCAGAAAGAGTTGTTGTGATCTCTTCTAATAACTTTGTAGTGGATACAAAATCTTCTAATGCTGCAATATCAGAACCCTCTGGCATAAGATGCTTTTTATCAGGGTAGTCCTGTAGCGTCTTGCATATAGGTAACTGATTTCCAAGAAACCTGTGGATGAGTTTTAACGTACTCCACCACCTTGTCGGACAAGCACTGGGAAGTGTCACAACGTTCATTTGAAGAAATTCTTGAGCTTTTGCAAGGTCCCGTTTCATTTTCCAGCTATGTGAAATTGAACTTTGAAGCTTCTTTAGCCTTGCAACTGCCTTTTTTAATCTAGAGAGCCCCAAAGCCCGGTTAATCCCAATATTTATATTATGTCCAAAGCAGGAAATATGCGTCAACTGAAGGTGTGACATAGCTTTTAAAATGTTTGAACCATTATCTGTTGTACAGCACGCAATATTTTTAATATTAAACCCCCAATCCGCCAAAAGGCTTGTCAACATATCACATATGTTGTCATATGTATGATTTTCTTCGAAATGTGCACAACTCAAACATGCAGATCGCAGATCCCATTGGTGGTCAATAAAATGTATTGTGACTGCAATGTATGGGGTGTTTGCCAAAGATGTCCAACAGTCTGTTGTTATTGATACTGCATCCTCATTAACCCCAGCAAACTCTTGTCTCATTTTCTCTACTGTATCATTATACAATTTTGGAATTCCAGTTTTGGAAAAATATTTACGACTAGGAAGTTTGTATCGCGGATTTAAACTTTTGACCATGTCAATAAATGGCTTTCGTTCAACTAAATTGAATGGCTGCATAGTGAAAGCTAGAAATTTTGTTACTGATTCTGTACAAACTTTTGAGGAATGAGAATCTAACGGCTGAAAGTCCAGCAAAGTTTTCTGCTTTTTCTGAGCAGGATTGCTAGGTGCTTCAGGTGGCTCCATGGTACAAAGCTCATTTTCTTTGGAACTACAGGGATGGGGGTCATCAGCATTTTTAATATCTGACTGAACTGGCAAACGTCGTTTACAGCCTTTTGATATGTCCATATATTTTAACGGGTGATGAAGTTTCAGATGGCTGATCATATTGGAAGTGCTTCCTCCTTTTGCCGAGACACAATTCATGCAGATCTTGCAAACTGCAATATTATTGTCGACAATCAGTCCATTTTCATCAGCAGGCAATCTGAAATGACTCCAAATGGGACTACTGGTCTTTTTTTTAGTGACTAATTTGTCATACTTTGGGCAAACAATATTTCTAGACATCCTGTAGAGGGCTCCTGAAAATTAGAAGTAAAAAAATTTAGTAATTAAATTTTGCAATAACATTTATAATGTATTTTAAATATAAAAATAAAAACATTGAAACATCTCACACAACTAGATATATCTGTTACTTTGCTCTATACGTACACCTCCCCGCAAAATAATATTTTGTTTTAAAACAGGTAAAATATTTTATTACTTGGGGTTCATACTCAGTTTCGATAATACATTAAAAACTAGGGACTTTATAAAGACCTGATGCATATTTTTAAACATCTCACAAATAGAAATTGTTTCAACAGTTTTTCAACAAGATTTTTAATTATTTTAACAGTTTTAAATATTTCTTTATTTCCAGGGACTAGGTATGTATTTATGCATGTTTTCATTACTTTTTACAGTTTGGTAGCATTTATGCAAGCTAATTATTAAAAAACTTTATTTAGCCAAGATAAAAAATGCTAATTTCGTCAAATTAATGTGCAATAATTATTAAAAAAAGATGGATAAAAAAAAAATATTTCTGGACTCTTGGTAATGCACCAGAATACAAACTGAATTTCGCAATCATATTATTTATGCTAAAATAATCAAAAAAATATCTTGGAACTTTAAACGAAATATAAAAATAATTTTGTCAATAAAAGGTGAAATAAAAGGATGAAAACAGATAATTGTGTTACTCTCGGCAATGCACGCGAATAAAAACTGAATTGCGCAATCGTGCAATTTATTCAAATAGTATTTTGGTTAGTAAAATATTTGTTTATTTTTACTCGCATTATAAAAATAAAAAATATATATTGCTCTAATATGGTATAATTAGATGATGAAAATGGATGCAAACTGATACTTTTGGGTCAGCAATGCGTGGAAATATGAACAGAATTGCGAAATTCGGCCATTTCAAATTCAATAATATAATAATTTATAAAGTAACTGCCGTATTTCAGTAGTTCCCGCCGCAGCCTACATACTAATCGCGGTATTTCATAACGAGATCGGCACTTTCCCGTAAACTCGTACATTTAACAGAAATAAGTTCTTAAGTATTTTTAAGGACCGTAAAAACACCGTAACTAATCTAAAAAAAGTGAAATAGAAACTAAAGTAAAAAAGAACTTGTTAACTAATTAAAGAAAAACAAATTATAAAA
The DNA here is from genome assembly GCA_951213105.1 of Amaurobius ferox. NCBI lineage: Eukaryota > Metazoa > Arthropoda > Arachnida > Araneae > Amaurobiidae > Amaurobius > Amaurobius ferox. The sequence continues at coordinate 4,392,045 of OX578149.1, read as the reverse complement.
CTTACTGGGATAAATTCAGCCAGTAGAATTCTTCTCTCTCTTGTAGTTTGAAACTGTTTCGTTCAATACTCGTGTGTACCGCCGTACTATATCTCTAGAATTTATGCTCTAAGAAAATCACAAAACCGGAATTATTGGTCTCAAGATCGGCACTAACAATGTCTGTGATATCGGAATATCACGATTCACAGGCGATGACGCCGCCGGGAATCTTTTGTACATAGTATATTTTTGATGTTTTACGGCATGGAAAATTACCAGGTACGTGTAATATGCCGAGTTGTGTTTTTCACCAAATAAAGTGAACGAAGTTTTTCTTTAAAACTGGACTTGTGTACTTTCATGACCCAGCCAACACTTATTGACTCTGACAGTGCGTGCTTTGCTATCTTCAAATTTTAAATTTTCCAACAGAAACGGTTATGGGCCAGTTCAACGCCCAATAGAGTCATAAGTACAAGTATCTTTAAAGAAATCGTTCCAGTGTTCAGATGGTTCAGACCCCGGGAATTTGCGCATGCGCGGAAAAAATCCCAAAACCGGAATAGTCGATTCCAAAATCGGCGGACAGCGCTGGTTATGAACATCGGGAAACCGCGATGTTACGATATCGAGCGCGATATCGCAATGTATCGTCGACTTGTAATTTACGAAACCGGTATGGCGATGTTGAGTTCATACCGTTATCTCACTATGTATCGATACATCGCCCAAGCCTACTCAACATATTTCTCAATCACATTCATCAAACATTTTCTCGACCTGTTAGAAACCTTCGCAAAAAAACATCTATTCGTTCCCCTTTCAACCCCCCCCAAACACCCACTGTCCCTCCACAGGCTTTCCTCTTCCATACTTATTTTTCCCGAACTTACTCTCATCTATCTCCACAATCACACCATCCCCCCCCCCCCAATCTTACTTTTATTTTTAAAAAGAGCACTCATACAAATGTCATGGCAAAACTGTTTCCAATCGGTAACAGTTTTTTCCGTGACATTCAAATACTCCATCACAACCTTGCATTCAATACCCCCAAACCACATTAAAGTTAAAATTAGAATCTCAATTATAGTTAATTTACTTTTATTAAACCACATACCCTTTCTCACACTCCTACATACATTATGCTTATCATCACCTTTCTTTCTACACCTCCATTCAAAACCATCAATCGATTTTACTCTTTCACACAATTTCATCTCATCTCCACACTTTGGACATTCATATCTATCACTCATTAATCCCTTCATTACACACCAATCAATTACTGCTCTCTGACCTTTCGCTTCAAGTATAAAATAAAATTTTATGCCTGACTCATTTTCATTCATTCGACCACGTTTTCTGGAACATTCGCTCGATTCCATTTGCCGCTTACCAGATGCCATTTAGAAACTTTCTGCAATCAAAATCCAAAATAACGAAAAATTAATTAACGGGTCAATCCGTGTCAAATCAACCAGTGCATAAACCCTTGACGTCATGGATTCGATTAATTTTTGGGATATTTGTTCCTTATAACCTGAAATATAAGAAAAAATTTTTTTTACATTTTTCCTATTGCCGTTTTTTTAGTTTTTGAATTTTCAAAATTGCCGAAATGTCCTAAAATCAGCTCTCCGCCAAAACTTCAAATGCAATTTGCATACGACCTGTTTCAGTTACAAAGCTGGTTATGGTATCATTTTAAAGCTTATGAAGAGGGCTTTCATTTGATATATGACATGTATGGTTTTTGAGTTAAAAATTTTTTTGGCAGCTTTTCAAAATTTTTATTTTGCAATTTTAAAAAATCGAAATTTTTTAAAATTTTGAAAAAAATCACACATGTTGATACACATTTACTGAAGGCACAGTCAAAATATCAGGATGGTATCTTTATGGTATCAAATAAAAATTGAATTTCTTTACAGGTCATGTAACGAGATTTTAGTTATTACTTACATATTTAGCGACATTAGGAAAACAGCTATGCATATACATACTGCTTACTGATATAGAAATTCTTTCTTCTTTGATAAAATGTATGATGCTTGTGTCATTTCCTCTTGCTTCAGTGAATACATTCTACCAGTGGCTGTTACTGGGTTTACTTTACAAAGGATAAAGTTTTCTGGCATTGTAAGAATATCTGGTCTTCTTGGATAACTAAGAGAGGGTGCTGGCCCACATGGATGTAAGAAAGAGATTTCCACTTCACGTTCAACATCATCTTTCGAAAGTACACATCCCACCCACCAATTGGCATCATACACACAGGCTACAAAACCTGTGATGTGTTTAAAGACCATATCTTCACCCTCTGAACTAACTTTGACACAATGTACTAAAGTTTCTTCAGATTCAGAAAACACTTTAGTCACCAATTTTTTTGTACTTACTGGCATGAATGCATGAAACTTCTGGGTCCCTGTTACAGTAACAGCTTCATCAAACCGTGTCTCTAAAAGTTTCTCTTCTTCCAAGTATTCATCATTTGTCACATAAAAGAAAGTTATTGATGGAATATTCTCCTTTCCCCATTGAAACAGCTGAAGTGGCGTCATGATTTGGTTTGAAATAGGGTTCTGGAGACTAGCTTTGGCTGCCAGCCTCTTTACTGTCCCTCCAATACCATCACACACTCCTTTGCCATGTGCTGTTGCATAAAAATGCCACTCTGCATCAATGGCATCGAAATCTCCAGGATAATTACAAAAATTTGCGAAGTTCTTGCAGTTCTTATATTGCGCTGCTGAACCATCAGAGAAGTAATATACTTTCTTTAAGTTGGGCAGACAATCATTTTTCAAGAAAGCTAGAAGCTTTTTTTGGAAAACATGGAAAAGAACTGTGTTATGCATCAAACAGTCTGAAATAAAGACATAACTTTTATGTTTTAGAATATCTTTGTCTTTGTAGTAAACTACAAATGGATGAACCGTTGCCATTGAGTTGTTCCAATGGAACCCTTGTGCTTCGTCTTGTAAAATAAATGAATAATTCTCTGAAAAATCGCATGTTACCACAGCTTCATCAGGCACTAGTGTACTTTTCTTTTCAGAAAAAAATGCAGATTGGTGTTTGGCAATGAAATCGTGTCTCTTTAGGTTCATCAGTTGTGTTGAAAAATCTTCAACAAATTCCTCTGTAGTTAATTGTCTCAAAAGAACAACGATCTACTGAAATCCACTGCTTATAGGTAATATTTTCAATCAACTCATCTTCAAGGCTGGTTAGCAAGGCTTCCTTGAATTCGATGATGCTGGGACAGGAATCACACTCATTTAAAAAGCATTTCTGTTGTGGTGGATTGCAGATTATTTTCGAAAGGTAATCTTGGTAGGTTTTTAATGGATTTTCATATTCTGGAAGTGTCACATTATTTAAGTTAGCCTCAATTATCATTAGCTTAACATTTTGATGAGTGGTACAAACACATACAGAATGAGTACCACTGGCTCCTGCTATTATGCAGTTCTTAGGTCGCAATTCTGCAAATTTTGAAAATCCGATCTTCAAATATGAATATTTAGATTTTAAAAGTCTGTACATCTCTCTCAGATTTCCCAGAATTAATCTTTTTTGAATGTGGATGCGTTTACCATCTGTGTCCTTCATCGAAACATAGTCTTTCTTTCCCGGCATTTGTCTGCTAACTTCATCACTGCAGTAAAAAATTTTAACTACGGAGGCAGTTTCTTCTGATAAAGTTTTTCCTGGTTTGGGGTTGAGTGAGGTCAAAACTCCTTTCTCTTCTACTAGTGTTTTTGCTTTCCTAGCAATGTAATTACTCACACCAAACTCTCTTTCAATTCTTCCACATGACCAGCTTTTTGGCAAAATAGTCAAAATCATTACTCTTTCACTTTTATTTGCAGTTTTAAATTTCTCTTTAAGTTGCTTAAGTATTTCTGATTCTGAATTATTACACTTTTCATTTTCATTTTCATCGCCCTCTGCATTAAAAAGGGATTTGCGATATGTACTTTTTATTTTTTCTGCCTTTTCTCTGCAATATTTCTTAGAACTCTTAATTTTTTTTCTACTCACTGGGGACTCACCAAGAGAAGTCAATGATGCATTCAAGTAACTTAAACTTGCATCTGTATCCATAAATTCTAAATCATTAGTACTGCAACTAGGAATATCATTATCCAGCCCCGAAGGATTTTCTTTTTCAGCAACACTCACCTCGTGTGTTTTCTTTCCTAACTGCAATCTGCAGGAAGTGCAAATTTTCATGTTTTCTTCAATTCCATTATTTGAAGAGATCATCCAAGGTGTCACATTTCTCAGGTCTTTACTAACCCAGTGCTCCTTTTTTTTAAATGGATTACAACAGAAAATAGACCACTTCTTGTTATCCATATATAATATTAATAGAGTAAAATTTATAAAACTAATCTGATAAAAAAAAATTGATAATACTTAATAAATCAAGTCTAAAAGATAAACATTTCACTGTAAAAAAGTTAATTGAGATCTACACACTCTGACAACTGCACCACAACTGAACTACTTGGGAAAGGAAGTGGGAAAGAGCATGAATGAACATGTTACTGCAGGAAAGGGATGACTCATTCTTGAAAAATCCTGTGCATTACTGGCTTCAATTGTGTCTCACTGATGATACCATGGAGATACCATCCTAAAATTTTGACTGCCTTCAGTAAATGTGTACCAACATGTGTGAATTTTTTCAAAATTTTAAAAAATTTCGATTTTTAAAAATTGCAAAATAAAAATTTTGAAAAACTGCCAAAAAAAATTTTAACTCAAAATCAGTACATGTCATATATCAAATGAAAGCCCTCTCTATAAGCTTTAAAATGACAGCATAACCAGCTTTGTAGCTGAAACAGGTTGTTTGCAAATTGCATTTGAAATTGTGGTGGAGAGCAGTTTTTTGGACATTTTGGCAATTTTGAAAATTCAAAAACTAAAAAAATGGCAACAGGAAAAATAAAAAAATGGAAATTTCTTATATCTCAGATGATAAGGAACAAATATTCCAAAAATTAGCCAAATCCGTGACATCAAATTCCAAAACTTATTTTTTATTGGTTGATTTGACATGGAATGACCCTAACTCTTTATGCACGTCAATTACGTGGAAATAAATAAATGCTGCAAAACAAATCAGCGAGACTGATTGAACAAGATCCACAAAACGAACTTTTCACAAAGATCCACAAAACACGTTCGCTAAATGACCACAAGTTTGCAAACTGATCTGTGCAAAAAGATGTGATGAAATACACAGATTACTATACTAATAATATTCCGCGTGCTGACTGGATGTCAGGAAAGCGGCTACCAGATTGGCGAAGAAAGCCGAACCCGGAAATTGTAACCCGGTGCCGCGCCAAATTGGCGCGCTTTTGTACTTTGAAATCTGGGGTGTGGGCTAATCTCCCGATCGACCTGAAAGGATTTATGAGTGAGAAGTATGTTTGTCCTAAATGTGGAGATGAAATTAAGTTGAGTTTAAGATAGATACCCAACGACTGATTTGTTTGAATGGAGCACTTTTAGCATTTCAGCCGGGAGAGTCCTGAAGGTTAGTGTTTTTTGTTTAATTTATCCTGTGTTTTGAAATTTTATATTTTTCTGTGTTTAGAAAATTGCTTCCTCCTCTAAAAGTTCAATCTTTTCGATTAGAGTACAAACTTTTTAAGTATCAATTTTTTGAAATTTTGTTAGAGTACACATTTTTTTTAACACAGACCACAGGTACATTCGTTCCATATATTTCTCATTTTATGTCGAACCGCTGCCACTACATGGACCACTGTCACATTCGTTCCACAAATTTCGACCTTTAGATCGAACCCTTGCCCCTGTACGGATCATCGGTTGCATGGAGAAAGTGATCTTGCTACGTGTGACATGCACAGAATGACCTTTAGGTTGAACCCCTGCCTCTACATGGACCACTGGTACATTCGTTCCACAGATAGTATAAAAATTTTAAAATTCACAAAAATCATATTTTGTAACATAAGTACTATTCACTGTTGCTCAAATAAAATCACAATATCCTTTACAACAAAAGCTTGTTTAGAACACAGTAGCAAACGTTATTTTGGTGGTAGGAGCCTATTTCTAGAAGAATATGTCACTTAGGATGGGTGGGGCTAATTTCAAAACACTGGCGAGTGTGCCAACTTAGTGCGATTTGTACTAGAAAAGATACATCGGTTGGGCTGGTCTAAGTACAAATAATCGGGCCACGTTGGCTATACTCTACTAAAAATGTTTCAAAATAAGATTTTTGTGAATTTTAAGAAAATTGAATAACTTTGTAAAAGTGCAGAATAAAAAACTTATAAAATGAATAGTACTCATAAAAACGATACAAAATAAGGTTTTTATGAATTTAAAAAAAATCTTAAAATTTTAGAATTTTCTCCATGCAACCGAGGATCCGTACAGGTGCAGGGGTTCGACGTAAAGGTCATTCTACACCGGGACGGGAACCCCAGTGGTCTCTGGTTTATTAGGAACATTGGCCTGCGGTGCCGAGACACAGAATATGCTACAATTTTATCTGTGCATGTTGCATATAGCAAGATCACTTCTAAGTACAAATCTCCACAAATTGGATACTTAGAAAAAAAGTTTGTACTTTAAATAAATTTAAAGAAAAGCATTAAAATTAAAAGATTAAGAACTTTTAAAGGAGGGGAGAAAGCAATTTCCTAAACACAGAAAAATACAAATCAAAATTTCAAAACACTGGATAAATTAAACAAAAAACTCGAAAACCTGCAGGACTCCTCTTCTAGCTCCATTCAAACAAATCAATTGTTCGGTCTCTCACACACAACTTCATTTCATCTCCACACTTAGGACACACATACTCATCACTCATAATCTCTTTTATAACACAATGATTAATCACTTCTTTCATACCTTTATTTTCCAAATTATCAAACCAACATTCATTCGACCACGTTTCACAACACTACATTCACTGTCCATTTGCTTGCTTAGAAACAGTAGCAACCAAGAAATGTGTGCTTATTGAATGTTGCCAAATTACCACCGAGAACTGCGGATACAAGAGGTTACCACATTACAACATAAAGCGCTCGCAATTAGCAACTTGGTGAGAGAGCGGAAAGTGCGGTGGATTGATCTCCAGTTTAACCAAATGCCTGCTGATCAAGTTAAATTTGTCAGTGGCCATTCTGAAGAAGCTGAAATGATTTTGCATGAATAACATTTTCCTATAGTTGTTTTCTTTACAGTTTAAAACAGTTCAAAATATTGAAATTAGAACCACCTTTTCGAAATAGTTCAAAATAATTAAAATTTGAATCATCTTCTCAAAATCGTAAATTTGGGAAACCTTTTTAAGAAATGGAAGGAACGGAAAATAAAATAAAGACATTAACATTTTAAACAAAAATAATTTTTTCACTGCATTTAAAATATTTTGACTCATCTTTTCAGAGACTTCAGGAGTCGAGGATCTTTTGGCGGACGTTTTTCAAGTCGGGGTGGACGTGGTAGCAACAATTACAATAGCCTTAAAGGAAAACAGCCAGGTGAAAATTTGAGAAAAGCTCAATATGATGTAGATGATATGGAACCTATTCAGAAGAGTTACTATTCAGAGCATCCTAATATTTCAAGGCTCAGTGAGGTAATTATTTTTTGGCATGTGAAGCTCAGTGCTTGACTAAATATATATATATATATATATATATATATGTGTGTGTGTGTGTGTATGTATACTTTAAAGTGAATTCTTTTGTAATATGATTTTCTAATTTTAAACGATTATAAACAATATTTAGTGGTGTTAAAGGAATTTGTATATTTTTTTACCTAAACTAAATTGTTAACAGCAAGGAATTTGCTATACATTTCACAATTAATCACAATGTAACAGATGTTGCTGATATCCAATATCACATTCTAAGCTGTGGTTGATCCAAAGAATAATCCCCCACACCTCTAAGCTCACTAAATTGCTGCCAAGTGCGATCTCCACTTTCAGAATGCTTTGTGGGCTCGCTCACATCATGTCTGCAACATATTCGAGAAATTATTTCTTGCATATGGGATCAGGCTTCCGGAAATTGGAAATTGCCAGTCCTTGCTGCGTCCTCGGCGAGGATGGCCTTGAGATTAGATTCCGTAAAAAAAAAATAAATTGTCATCGTAAAATTATGGCGAAAGTCGCAATTTCCTGTGCCATGAATGAAAATTGAAATGTCATCGCCTGCCCCCCCCCATAAACTTAGCTAGTGGGCATTATCAATGCCTTCTTTCTAGGTGAGCCATCAGATAGATCTGCATTGTAACAACAGGCGCTAGTTATTTTCTCTCCCCTCATCCTCTACCCAGTGAATCCGATGACCGAACAAAAATGTGATAGCATGCTCACGATCGAAATGACATGTTCTGTTCTCCTTTTCAAAGTCTACATGTGCCGAAATTTCGGATTTTAACAAGACCGACAATACCAATGCTTAAACCCGGATCACGGCCGAAGAAATTTATAAATGTAGAATGAAGTCGGCCTGAAGATAACTGCGTCTCAGCAGACCCGAAATGATTTGTACTCAAATGTGTTAAAAACAAATTTGTCAAAATTTTGTACGGAGAATTTAGTTTGTTTTCTTAAACATTTACAGGGATCGCATTCGTCCTAAAATTCCTAAAACTTTGAAGCTTCCCTTGAATTCCTAAAATTAACCTAAAATTTTTAAATCATCCTAAAATTTTGTAATGTTTTGCTGCGGCGCTAAATTTACTCTACTATCGCCCAAATGCATTCCATTCATATGGCAATCGATGTTAAAAAAGACTTCAGAAATTAAAATGTTCAAAATATCACTCATCTTTTACAAAGACAACAAAAGTGTCAATCACGACAAAATCGCCGATTCTCAATGGTTAAATCCTCTCCGTCCGCGGGCGGTTTTAGTGAAATACAATCGCAAGACGAATGGCGACCCACGTGATCATTTACGACCGGAGTTTGTGGGGAGATTCTTTTGTTTGTGGGAGTGGGAATCTCCAGCCCAAGCTAACAAACCTAGAAGCCTTTAACCTCTCAAAGAAATAAAATAGAAAAAGACGGGTTTGATTGTTGAATAGTGTGCTTCCTCATATTTACTAGATAAATCACGAAGTTTCTCTTTTATTGCAAAGTTAAAATTTTGCTTTCTTTGTTGGGAATCAATTGTGTGCAAAAATTTTGAAGAATTTTAGGTCTAAATCCAATAATATAAATATAGTTAGTCAGATTATGATTCTCTTACGCCCCTCATTACGTAATATTTGTCCAACATCATGTCAAAACGAGAGTAGAGAAGGAATTTTTGTCTGCTGTTAGCAACCTCTCTAGGCATTGATGATATTAAAGGATATCTCTTCAAAAGGATACATTGCGTAGGGGCCCGGACCATATAGCAGTTTATGAAGAAAAGCAATGGATAAAATAAAATACGGCATAGTAGGGAGGTCCCGCAATTGGATCGCCATGCTCCCCATAAAAAATAAATTAAAAACAATGAAAGAGCAGAAATGTGAAGAATGTTAAATAAACACATTCCAGTTTCCAACAGATAAAACTTTTGAACAGTTTTCATTTCTTTTTAAACTTAAAATTTTGTCAAATTATTCCATGTTTAGTATGCATCTGGGATGAAAAGTACCAAAGATTTGAACTCTGTAAGAATTTTTGCTCAAAAACCAATATTTAAAAATATAGTTTTCTGGACTGAGTTCTATTGAGCGGCTGGAACTTGTGCATGTGTTTTTGTTGATTCTATCAAAACAGAGGATGATTGAAGGGAAATAGCTGTGTCTGGATTAACGCATTGCAGTAACTTTGATGAAATATAGGATAACTTATTTCCCTCATATTATTTAATTACTGCCTTCGGCGACCAGCCCTATTGTTTTTAAACTTGTAATACGTTTCTTGCAGTAGCTGTCGATTGTGCACTTCTGCGACACAAGCCATAAATAACGGGGCAGTTTATAAAGTAACTGTCGATCGCACACCTACGTTACGTGCGCAAGTCACAGCTAAATGTGCAGTTTATGAAGTGTTGATCTTGTACCTCAGCTACGCGCGCAAGTTACGGCTAACGATGTAGTTCATGAAGTAGCTGTAGATCGCAAGTCTGCGTTACGCGCTCAAGTCATTACTAATGGTTCAGTTCATGAAGTAGCTGTTGCTGGCAGGTGGTAGTCTGCTGATAGAAGAACTATAGAAGATGATACGCTCATACATATAACCTGTCAGGATGCACAGAATAAACCTTCTGCTTATAAAAAATTTTGATGTGAGGTACGAATTCTAGTTGAACTACTTCGCTGGAAAATAAGCAGAATTCGTGGTGATAACAACGTCAAATGGTAGTTGTAAAAATACAACTAACTGTAGAGGTGTTGGAAAGAACAGTTCCATTTTGGTTCAAATCACTTTTATTAAGAAGCGAATCCATTGCATTTGTTTACAATATATTTGTGGCAATGTAAAACAAATCAAAGCATACTATATACAAAAACTTGAGCTCTCAAGCTCATTCGTAAGGTTTCAGAAAAAGGTTCCACACTCCATGATCCAAAACGGAGCGGAGAAGGGCTTTATAAGACATAGACACTGATGGTCTGATGCAGGCAAACAGAAATGCTTTAGACAGAAGCACTGCGGGATGTCTTATCCTTTGGTTTTCCTTTGCCAAGTGTGATACCTTCAATGGTAGCTGCAAATACACGCAAGTGATAGAGGTAGTATAGTTACTTACTACCCATGCTTCAAGGAATTTCTGTCTGGTCATTTACAACTGCAAACCTTTTTGTACATAGTATTTTTTGATGTTTTGTGGCATGGAAACCTGGAATGTGTAACTTGCCTAGTTATGTTTTCTCACGAAATAAAGTGAACGATGTTTTTCTTTGAAACTGGATCTGCATACTTTCATGACCCAGCCAACACTTATTGACTCTATGCCAGTGCGTACTTTGCTATTTATCTTGCTTCTTCAAATTTTAAATTTTCCAACACAGTTCATGGAGTAGATGTCAATCGCACGCCTTCATTACGTGCGCAAGTGATGACTAACGGTGCAGTTGATATAGCAGTTGTCAATTGCACACCTCAGCTACGCAGCCAAGTCACGGCTAACGGTACAGTTGATGAAGTAGCTATCTATTTCTGCTACGCGCGCAAGTTACGGCTACCGATATAGTTCATCAAGTGGCTGTTGATCGTTTCCGTTACGCGCGAAAGTTATAACTAACGATGCAGTTCAGGAAGTAGCTGTCAATCGCACACCTCAGCTATGTGCGCAAGTTATGGCTAATGATGTAGCAACATGTGCAATTCACGGCCATGATGCAGTTTATGAAGTTGCTGTCGATCACACACCTCAGTTACGCTCGGAAGTTATGGCTAACTCATTAAGTAGCTGTCAATTGCGTTTCCGACCGCAATGCATGCACACGAGTAATGATACAGCTGCTGCGTATAAAATGAATCGTCTTTTATTAGCGGGTACATGCAATCCTCGTACGATATATGCAATAACGACAATTCTACTGCATGTAATAACGATATACATGCTGCGCGGGCACATGCAATTTGCGTAGATTTGAAATAGCTGTCAATCGTGTTCCAGCCCACTACGAGGGTTCAAGGCTAACAGATAAACACTTTTCCCAAAATAAATTGGCTTTTATTAGCATTATTTGCTTTAGCCCGCCTGCTGCGCGGGTGCATTCAATCCTTGTACATTACATGCAATAACTACTAACTTATCAGCTAGATTTTTGCTCTTATGGCCGTATTTTATTTTACAATTCTTCAAAAATTGAAATGTGATTTTGAGCTTTTTGGATTCTTTTTTTGTTAAGTATATTAAGATTTTCTTTTTCTGTTTATATAAAGTTGTTTGAAAACTAAACTAACATTTTTCTAACATACATATATAACATATATATAGTGTGTATGTATGTATATATTTACACAAAAAATACCTATGATAAAGTGGCCACTGGATACTAAGTGATAATTTTAATTTTCAAGTCTACAGAGCATTAAAATGAAATAGGAAAAATATTCAAAAGATTACCTTTTTCTTTCAATGATGTTTGTTTTTTGTATCAATTCTCCTTTAATTAATGAAGAGGAAGGTAATTAAACAGTACTAATAATAGAAATTATAAAAATTAGCTCCTAAAATTTTGAAAAAAATACCTTAAATTCCTACCTAAAATTTTTAGAAAATCTGCTATGATCCCTGTATTTATCTTTACATAACTGAAATAAAAGCAATAAGTTAATGTTATTCAATTTAAATCCATTTTAAAAATAAATATCTTCGGCCCGGTTGTAACGAACGTTTAAAAAAAAAAAAAATTAAAATTAAGACTCAACCCGGCCTGAAACAATAGAAGACTCAAGCCCAGTCTGGACCTAAGCCCAAATCCCTTTTTAACTCTTTAAAACCCAAACTATAAAATTTCCATTTGCTGTAATAGATGGGAGTAAGTAACAAGTTTGAATTTTTGGAATGGATTCTTCTAGTTTCAGCCAGAAGTGTTTTATTTTCTTCCCACTTTGGTTTCAACTTTAAAACCAAAACGGAATTCATGGCATTTGTTCCAGTTGTTTGACAACTGAAGTTAAGGTATGAAATATCTATTCAGTCTGAAGATTTTAATCTTGATTGACTACATTCCCTAGAAATTAAGAGTGCCAATGAGGTTTAAACTGCAAGAGGGTTTATATGATTATTTATTTACCACGCCTTCAAGCTACCAAACATTGGAAAAAGGAGATTCCTTACATATCTTATCCCTCTGCCCCCACCCATAGATCGGAATCCCGCCGGTCCGGTCGGAGACTCCTTGTCCGCGAGTTTGATTGCGACGGTTAAGCACTGTGGGGGTGGTATATGAATATGCAGTTATCGCACTTCATCGTGAGGCAGTTGGTTTTAATCTATTATTGTTGTGCGATGTATTTAATAAGCATATAAAATGAAAAAATTTCTTAGGACGGGTAAAAATTTTCGAGGACGAGTAAAAAATTTCACTAGCCGTCCTAGCAGACGGGCTAGATTTTGCCTATTTCCCGAAGCCTGATATGGATTATTATTGTTTTAAATTTATTAAAGTAAAACTTCTTAATTATTTAGATATTCATTATAATAACTAATTTGGCAAACCTAAAATTTTTGTGTGATATGACTTTCACGAAATGCTCACACAATTGGGAACCCCCAGTTTATAACTAAACAAAACGGCTGTAATGAGTTTTTATTCCTAATTCTTTACATGTAAATCATGCAAGATATTTGCTTTTGTTTGTGCGGCTATGTCATTTGCAATCAGTGTTTATTTGCAAGTTTATAAATCTGCGGACTTGTATGGTTTCCACTGAAATTTTAAGTGAAGATCACAAATTTTTTGATGAAATCAGTTTGTTGGTGCTAAAGATATATCATTGAAAAGAAATTAGAAACTGATAAGTGCTTTTTTTTGAAGAGAACATGTTTCTGCAAAGTAAGGGGAGGTCGTATCTTGTATGGCTTTAATCTTGTCCTGTCCGACTTTCAACTCATCCTGATTGGATCTCATCTGGTACGACTTTTATAGCTTTTTGTCTGTTTTTCATAAATTCCATCATTTAGTTCAACTATTCCTCCATTGTTTTTCTACTTGGTAGCCATAACCACTTAACTAGTTTCCAAAAACCCCACTCCTGACATGTTTGTTATGAATGTATCCTCTAGAATCGTGGGTATATACACAGTGTACAAAAATGAACCAAGTTTCGGGATAACTTGCGTTTATTCACAAGCACAAAGTAAACAGGAACAATCAAAAGGCACTTTAGTGCTGTACTCATTTCATAGAATAAGTGATATTATTCTCAAAATACTGACAAGAATAATTTCACAAAACTGCAGCAAAGTGACAAAATATTCGCACAGTCCATTATAGCTTGTTTTACATCAGTTCGTCAACTGAACTGTCCGACCAGTGATGACTCCTATTTATAGTCTCTCCATAGAAACTACTGGAAATCTATCTCTAAGAATAATTGTTCTATTGAGATGCTTCTGGAAGATTCGGAAGGTTGCCAAATTGTCGATAAATCGCCAAATGTGGCAACCAACGTTTGAAATTCTGACAATCGTAGAATTACGTCATTGGAAGGAATGCTCATACCTGCTGTTGAAAACTGTCTGTTGAAGAAAACTCCCCAATGGTGCTAGTTGGTCTGTGTAAAAGACGAAAGACAGGACAGGAGACACCTGCCAGGTTATTACGTTCACAACAATATATATATATATATATTTTAATGTTGGGGTTTTTTGAGTTGCAACTTCTCTATTCTATCATTGGATTTTCAAACTATTTTTTATTATATATATATAATATATATTTATTAATTTAAAAATATTTAAGTTTTTAGGCAATAAATTAAACATTAAGGCTTATAAATTAAAAATTCTATTAATATGAAAAATTAATCTATATAAATAAAATTGAAAATTTGTCTGACCCATCATCACCGGAAAATGGCTGAACCGAATATGATGAAATTTTGTAGGTAGCCGTGAAATAGCTCCCCTTAAATGTACTCAAAGTTAAATTTACTAATAGAAATTTAGTTAATAGTCCCCTTAAATTTATTCAGGGTTTCTAAGATCAGGGGTAGGGTGCATCAAACACGCCATGTTCATACCTGCCAACTTTTACGAATTATGGGTAAAATTTGTGCTTTTTACGCATATATGGCAATATTTTACGCACTTCTGCATTTATTTGAACTTTTTAACATTACTAGGAAATCAATCTAACAGATGGTGCCACTTATTGTCGGAATGTTAATTTGACAAGGGGAATTCCCTTTCTCGGAAGTGGGAAACAGTGTTGCCAACACCAGTGGTTTCCTTATCTTATGAGTTCAGTTGGCAACACTAATGAGAAATACGACTGCATAGCTGGCAGCATGGATCTCGTTCAAATCTTCGTGGTTCATCACCTCGCTAGTTCGGCGATCTAAGTAAACTTCTGTTGGCATACAAGTGCAAGCAGTTGCCATTTTTTCAACTATTTGTCAAGTTAATCAGCACCTTGCTTGCTCGCCTTCCCTCGGAAAGTTTTTCACACATGGTTTTGCGTCCGGCCACACAATTTGTTACCATAAACCCCTGGGTTGGTCGTGTGGTCTGGGCCTTCAACACATGGTTTTGCGCGTTTCGTGTCGTTTTTGCCTGTGTAAAGTCTTTTTTGAGAAACTCTTGTTTGGGATGGCTCTTAGTAAAGGTGTTGAAGACCCAGATCGTCCGACTCGTCAGCAAGGACTTGAGCATCTATTTGGACGGACGGCTTAGTAAAGGTGTAAAACATATTTTCAATCATTCAAGGAGAGTTTTTCTAAAGATTTTCCTTTCATAAAGCAGGGATGTATCTAGAGAAATGTGAGTGGTGGTTGATTTTCCAGAACAATTATAATTGAGAATATAAAATTTTGAAACGAGCTTCACGTTAATTCGCACACATAAACAGTATTAGTATTGTATACTTTTATATTAAAGAAAAATATTTGATAAAATTGAATATAACTTTTTTTAAATGTAATTATAATATGTATATTTTTTTGGATGAGTGGTGGAAACCCCGACCACCACCGACCACTGTAGATACATCCCTGATAAAGGCATCAAGAAAACAGTATGAAACATCTATTCAGTCCAAGAAGATTTTAATCTTGATTGACTACATGCCCTAGAAATTAAGAGTACCGATGAGGTTTAAACTGTTTAGAGACAAGAGGATTTATGATTATTTATTTACCACGCCTTCAAGTTACCAAACATTGAAAAAAGGAGCGATTCCTTACATATCTTACCCCTTTGCCCCCACCCATAGATCGGAATTCCGCCGGTCCGATCCATTATCGGAGACTCCGCGTCGGCGACTTTCATCGCGGCCGTTAAGCGCTGTTGGGGGTGGTGTATGAATATGCAGTTATTGCACTTCATCGTGAGGCAGTTGGTTCTAATTTATTATTGTTGTGCGATGTATTTAAGCACATATATTAAGGAATATAAAGGGGAAAAAAAATTCTTAGGAGGATTGGTAAAAATTTTCGAGGACGGGTAAAAAATTTCAATAGCCATTCTCGCGGACGGGCTAGATTTTGCCGATTTCCCGAAGCCTGATTGAAATCAATTATTGCCTTCATGTTTAAAGATTACGGGTTTATTGAAATTTTCAATTTATACATGTAATCTTCTAATACAGGTTATATCTTTTAATATTCTGTATATAAGTAGTATGGGCCCCATACAATTTTAACTCTTTTATTTTTGCATAGATTGATTCAATTCCATTATTTATTGTAATTTGGTTTCAAAAGGGGCCAGGATGTTTTATTCTTCAAATCTGCCAGTAAAGATAATTTTTTATAGCAAGAACAGAGATTTTTAAACTTCTTTGTAGGAGCATTAAATTAAATATTTTAACAGAATATTTTGATTAAAAATGTATAGTATAAGAATTTGCACATGATTGTGAATTCTTTATATTATTAAGTGTGAAGTTTCTTTATATTATTATATACTCCGTACGAAGAATGGATATACTGCTAGTATTTATATAAAATATGGATTAACAGTTAACACAAACGAAAGTTATGCTTGTTTGAAATTATACATGGGTGAGAGACTATATAGAATATTTATTAATGTTCCTTAGTGTCAAACGTTTTGAATTAATTTAAATAGTTAAATTCATTTGATCCTCGCAAGAAAATATTGTACTGGATAATGCCGTAGTTAATTATATATGTATTTTACATGCATAAAATATGTTGTGTGTAGATTAATTAAAACAAATTGGATTTCAAAAGTTCCTGTAAAAACAAAAGTACTCACTACCCTGGTTGTTTCCACATTCTGGGATTTATTTTCTTATTTTATAAATAGAAACCATAGCTTTTAAACCCTTATTGAAATGCATATATTTATTTGTACTTGCAATATTATTCTTTATTTTCTTCAATCATGAATAGTTTCTTTTCTAATATGTTAAATATATTTTAGGATCAAGTTCAAGATCTCAGAAATGCTTTTGAGATCACTGTGATTGGCAGAAGCGTTCCAAGACCCATAAATAATTTTTATGAAGGAAATTTCCCTGGTATGTTTGTGAAGTATTTTTAATATTTATTGAAACGTAATTCATTACTTTTGCAAAAATATTAGAAATGCATCTTAATTATTTTATCAATTTTTTAAAAAAGCACAAATATCCGCAATAGAGCAATAAAACTTCCAGTGCAAGTAAAAATAAATATTTTATTAAATGCAATAATTTTTACAAATAGTGCAATTGATCAATTCAGTGTATATCTGTACATTGTGAGTCCACAATCATCTTTTTCCACCCATCTTTTAATTATTACACAATATGCAGACTGAATTATCTTATGTTCATATTTTGATTAATTTTTCTGCTATGGGCTTGTCATTTGAATTCTGATTGCCATTTCATCAAATTGTGATAAAATGTTTCATTTGGCAAACAAGCAATCAAATTCGCTAAATTGAGAGTGCCTAATTATGGATAGTTATTTTTTTCATATCTTCTCAAGTATTTTCAGTTATTTTAAATGCCTAAAATAAAAACTAATAGAAATAGCTTTTAGTCATGATAGTAAGAAAGGAATTAATCAAAATATTAACAATTTCTACTGTTTTTCTTTTTTTTTTAACTTTTGAAGATATGTCCAGTCACCACATGAAAATTGAAATAAAACTGCCAATTCAGTGTCATATCAAACTGTTCTTGCAATTAAACTCTTTATAAAATTATAAAAAAAGAAAGACTAAGACTAACTTTTTATGATATTTTAGTTTCTTTTTCATTTTTGCCCTTCCACCTTTGATAACTCATTACCAAATAAAAACGAAGATTGGATTAAAAGTGCAAATTCAGTGTAACTTAAAATAATTATGTATGTTTTGTGCAATTAAACTCAATTTAATAAATTATTGAAATAGAGAGAATGTAAATATGAATCTGCAAGTAGTCATGTGCTGCCCATATCAGTTTTTTTAAGAATGCAATCGCTATATTTATGCCAGGCAATTAGAATCATTCAAAACTTCCAATTTCCTAAAATAAGAATGTTTCAATGTATTTAAAAAGAAATATAAAAAAGTTGTCCCACAGTTTTGATTCAAAGCTAGTTAAAATGAAGGTACTTCTTCAATCCTTCCTATAATGCCAAGATGAAAACTGATAATATTTTTGATAGCTGTTTTGAAGCATTTGATAACTTATTCTGCTCAAGGTGCCTGACTGCACTGTACCGAATTTCTTAGCTGCTGGCCACATCAATTTTCTGCTACACAACTCGCATACATATTTTATTTTTATTATACAAGATTAATTTTCATTTTTTTAAGTCGCGATTTCTTATTTTTTGTCTTCTTAATATTTGGGATATTCCAGATTATATTACAAGGGCTATTATGGAACAGAAATTTGAGAAGCCGACTGCTATTCAGTCTCAAGTATGGCCTGTGTCTTTGAGTGGAAGAGATTTGGTTGGCATTGCACAAACAGGTTCTGGAAAAACTCTTGCAGTAAGTATTGTTTTTCTACTTTTCAAATGAATGTGCTTTTGAACTTGCTAAATTTTACAATTTTGTATTTCAGTATGTTCTTCCTGCCATTATTCATATTTATAATCAACCTCGTCTTGAGAGAGGAGATGGTCCTATAGTGAGTGTCTTTTTTTTTTTACATTTTTAACATTTTATTTTAACTGTTAATTTTCAATGATCAGTGACTGTTTTGTTGAGTAATTCGAATTCTGCATTTTTGATCTGAGAATTTATTTGTAAAATGTAAAGTAGATTTGTAGCCATGTATCAGATATTGGGGCATTCCACTGAAAACAGGACATCTTCAAGAATAAAAAAATATTTTTGGAGGGGAGATCCAATTTGCTTACATTTTTAAAGGTCTAAATAATATATTTCTAAGAATATTTTCCCAGTACTTTGCATTTTACAAGTGACAACACTGATTCCAAGATGGCCACCATCAACTGAATCTCATGTAGTTGAAAAAGTGTTGACTTTATGAGCTTCCACTTTATTTTCTGTTACACCTAAAAATACTTTTGCTTTTTCAGTATAATATGCAAGTATATTCTCTATTAAATGCATTGTTTCAAAAGGTTTATTTAAATTTAAACTGTGTACATTTAAAAATTCAAGTTAATACAAATGTATGTCCCACACATGACAAAAATTATAGTATTTTTTGTAATTAGTATTGAAGCTTGTAGCCATGCAAGTTTATAAATGACCTAAATATGTATAAACTTTCCTTAAAATATGAAATACCAATTTCATTTCTGAAATTTATTACAGCACATTTTATTCTGTCCCACACGTGACGCCATGTGTGGGAAATTTCAAACATTCATTGTGTTTTCAAGTAAAGAGTTTTATTGTTATAACTAGAAAATGATTTAAAATAAAATATCGGTTGATAAGTATATATATTTCTAATCTTTTAATAGCCAAAAGTATCCATTAAATTGCGACTTTACACTTAGACCTAAGTACGTATTATTGTGGAACTTTACACTTAGACCTAAGTATGTATTATTGTGAAACTTTACACTTAGACCTAAGTATGTATTATTGTGAAACAGTCCCAAAATTCAGATATTGAAATACAAAATCAATTTTGCAAACAGACTTTGCAATGGCATTTGCATGTGAATATCAGAACAAAGTACAAAGTGCACTATGATTACGAACAAGTGTACTTCGATTCACAGCTGGAACTTTTTATAAAGGCAAGTGTCAGACTTACCTCATAAGATAAAGACACTATTTCTGTTTTCATAGAATTTCTTTATGAAGAAATTTTTCAATCTGAAAAAATACAAACAAAAGAAGATATCATTTGGAGTGATGGGCCATCCTCCGAATTTAAAAACAAATATATGGCCAAACATCTATGCATGTCGTTGGAAAAGTACACAGGAGCAAATTTCACGTGGAAGTACTTTGCTACTTCGCATGGTAAAGGAGTGGGAGGTAATATAAAGAGACTTGTACGTCAAAAGATGATGAGTCAAGGTGAGATACACATTGTCCAGTCCGGCCACACATTTTGCTACCGTTAACCTTTGGGTCGGTCGTGTGGTCTGGGTCTTCAAAACATTGTCCAGTCTGCCAAAGATGTTGCTAACTTAACAAGCCAACTTACACACAGAACAAGGATCTTCTACATTGGAAGTGATCACATAGAGGAGAAAATACGAGAAAAGAACCCATGGAACAGTGTAATTCCAATTGCTGGTATATCACGTTTCCATGTAATTCAATTAAAAGGAAGGGGCATCAACTGTCGAACCCATTCTCTTTCGACTGAAAATATCACCTTTGGAAACAGCAATTCACCATGTTTGATTTCTGGTGAAGACCTGGCATGTGGAAAATAGGTCATTGTAAATTATGAGGGCAAACTCTATCCAGGGAAAATTTAAATTACCAAAAGAGAAGAAAATGGTACATTTGCAGTAAACGTGATGGAAGAGTCCTACTTCAAGTGGCCAAAACATAGTGACGAAATTCCTTACAAATGTGAAGAGATAGTGAAGGTTATTTCAGCACCAGTTGTTGCTAATAGTAGAGGCTCTTACAAATTTGTTTACCTGTAAAACTGTAATCAAACAGTACAAAGAAAATACTATGATATAAATACTTTATATTTCTGTTTGGTATATAAAAGCTTTGCTTTAATTTTTGTTTCAAATTGTGTTTCTCTTTTTATATATTTTTATTAATATATTATTAATAATAAATAATTAATATTAATATTCATATTATTTAATATGAACCTAGGAGATATATAAAAAAAATTCTGGAGTCACTTGACTACAGCAGATTCAGAGAAATTTTTGTTAGAAGGAGATATAATAAAAAGTTCTGTCAAATGGTGTGTCCTGCACGTGACAGGTTTAATTAAAGAACTTGGGATTTGAAAAGTTTATAAAAAATTTCTTATGCTTATAAAATCACCCAGCTGAAGTACTTTCATCAGACCATAACAAATTATAAAACTTCATTCTTACAAAAAAGATCTACAAGAAAATATAGTTAAAAATGTAGTCTGAATGTCCCGCACGTGACAGTAGAATCACCCCATTTATTACAAAATATTTATTAGATGAAGTATGTAAAGGAATTCTCTGAAAAAGGGTACAATAGGGCTTCTGTGGGTTTGTTAGTAGATGAGCATTTATTCTGCAGATAGTTTGAACTGTTTGAAAAATGTGTTTGCAGAAGCATGAAAGTTGATATGCTTCTTGTACATAACTTGACATCCTACTTTCTGTTCTGGGGTTAAAACAAAATTTGCTGCATATTTTCAGTTATGAAAATAACCAAATAAGATAGATTAAAACATTTTGTAGAGTATAGGTTCTAGATAAAATAAGCATAGTATGATTGTATAATATGCAATGATAAAGGGACTATTTTGCATTTGTTTGAAGAGCATCTGCAAAATTTAATTTTCATTTTTGTGTCTACATTCTAAAGGTCTTAAGCTATTAATATATTCCAAATTTTTATGCATGGTCCTTTTGGGTCTGAGTGAATGAACTTTTAACCAGGTATCTGTCAGATGAATGTTGTGTTAAGTATATAACAGCAGTTTTATTTGTGATTCTTTGAAAGTACACAAATATACCTTCAATAAGTATATGTTGGAGAATGATCAATATATATATGAATGGTTGCTTTTTTTAAAATTTATTTGTATCTAACCAGGCTTCCGTAAATTACCTTTTTTCTTCAGCACTTCCCCATTTTCTGTTTTTTGTGCGAGAAATTATCTTGTTAACGAAACTGAAAATATTTTCTTCATTATTTCAAGAATTTCCCATGCAGGGTCTTCGGGTCACTAATATTTCGTTTAATTGTGAAAATAATTTCCACTTTTGCAATCTGTCAACATCGTTAAATTTTTTTATAATTATTCCGTATTTCATACAGAAAAACTATTGCTTAAACGTATTATTAATGGAATGAAGGGCTATTTTGCAGCAGTATCGCGAAAAACGGCATTTGTGCGCGATCCTCCTAATATTTCGTTTAATTGTGAAAATAATTTCCACTTTTGCAATCTGTCAACATCGTCAAATTTTTTTATAATTATTTCGTATTTCATACAGAAAAACTATTGTTTAAACTTAAATGTATTAATTAATGAAATGAAAAGCTATTTTGCAGCAGTATAACGAAAAACGGCATTTGTACATGATCCTCCTTATATTTCGTTTAATTGTGAAAATAATTTCCACATTTGAAATCTGTCTGCATCGCCTAAAATTGGGCTGATCAAAATCCCCTGTTTTTTTAATATTTTCATACAAAAATCTCCCGGTTTTTCATGACAGCTATGATTTCGTTTAATTGCGAAAATAATTTCCGCTTTTGCAATCTGTCTGCATCGTCTAAAGTTGGACTTATCAAAATCTCCCGGTTTTTCATATTTGGAGGTTGGCAGCTATGCATCAATCTTTTCTTTTTTGAACCATGCTTTTGTTGATTTAGATGTATGACTTGGAGCATTATCTTGTTTGAACTTCCACTTCGGCCCTCCTAAAAGTGGCCCAAAGGATATCAAACTTCCATATAACATCTGTTAATAACTGTCCTAGTTCATTGTGCCATCAAGTCTTTGCAGATCGTATTTTCCTGCATATGAGAAAGTGCCCCACACCATAACGGAACCGCCTCCCATCTGCCTACTGAAGAACTCGAGATTCTTTCCTTAAATCATGCCAGTAGTAGTTGCCGTCTGAACTATCTAAGTTAAAATTTTTCTCGTCCGAAAATGTTATATTTTTTCATGTAGAGTTCTAGGACATGACATTGTTTGCCCACTTCTGACGTGCTTCTTTATGATGTTTAAGACGTCATGGTTTGCTTCTTAGTTTCCAAAGTTTAACATCAACATTTGACTTCAAACTTCGCCACACAGTTACATGGCTTCCCGGCCGTCCATACAGTTACCTTACACCTTTCTGGTAGGTCGGACGGTCTGGGTCTCAACAACAACACAGTTACATGAGACACTTGTTTATTTACCTGCTGTGCTATTTTTTTTACGAGTGGACTGGTAGTTTTTCATTACAAACTTGAAAATTTGCCTATTATCACGGTCTGATAACTGCTTTTTCGGCCAGGTCTTTTCTGTTTGGAATTTTAAATGGTCTTATAATTTTGAAACAGGCTTAATATTGTAATGTATAATTGGTTTGTCGTACTGCTGGAAATTTGCAGTTGCGACTTCAATAGATGTCACATTTTTTTACTACTTGCCTTTTATGAATTTTTTGATGATTATTTAAACAGTTGTAAAAAATTTTGAGAAAGGTCAAGAAATTTTGTTGGAGAGGTTTAGGAAACTGTATTTGACAAACCTGGTGGCCGACACCCCTGCAAAATGTAGGACTAGACTTTAATTGAATTTAAAATATAAATTTGCAATGTGTTTTTTATCTTTGTACTGATATATAATTGTTGAACCATTTTATGAAATATATATAATGGATCACGCCGTAATTCAAAAGAAATATTTTTGACGAGGTCACAAAAAGTGAAGCGATTGCTCTTTGAATATCCTGTAGATACCCTTAAGTTAATGTTTTCATTTTTAAGGCACTTATCATGGCTCCAACTAGGGAATTGGCTCAACAGATTCAAGCTGTATGCTATGATTTTGGAAGATCTACCAATATCAGAAATTGCTGTGTCTTTGGTGGTGCACCTAAAGGACCTCAATTAAGGGATGTTGAAAGAGGTAAGTTTGGTCGTTTTCTTTTATATTACTTAAATTTGATTTATTGTAAGAAATTGTCTAGTTCAACCTAAAATCTAGCAGGGTTGCACACAAAAGATTTGGAATTGCCAACATGACACTTTATAAGATAGTCACTGGCAAGGTTTTTACTGACTCTTTACAATTTGGCTACTCAGTAAAAGGAAAATGTAGTCAAATGGAAAGAACAGTTGGCAAAACATATTCATCATAAAATGAAGATTCCAAATTATTTAAATTTAAAAAATCAAGAAGTTGTAAATGTTTTACAATCGAATACAGTTTGTGACTGTAACAGATGTCTCAACTATTTGCACTGCGCTGTTACCCCTAAATCAGTGTCTAGTATCAATAAATTTTATTAAATGCTTTTAGTCTTGATTTTAAAAATATCTACTTATTTTACCCCACCCCAAATACTGAAAGGAAAAACCCTTTTAGGGATGAAAATAGGAAAACATTAAGAGGAAAATGTGCAGTTATTTTATAATTAACATAATTTTAGAATACATCACATTTTGAATTATTTAAGTCTATCTGCAACTATGGTAGTGCTGCCAATTTTGGTAATAATACGTTCTAGGACCTACCACCATTATGCGAACGTAGCACAGTTATGTGCGATGTTGAAACATGTTTAGTTTCAAATTATGTGAAATAAAAAATGCACAACATTCATTTTTTTGTGGCATACTTCATTATTAATTAATATTTTTGTAAAATATTTATTATTTTTTAAGTACAATTTTACTTGTACAGAATAAATTCCCATGTAATGTTTAAACATCCTTCTTCATCCATTTTATTTTTTAATAAAATCTCAAATTACTTAAATACTTTAACATGTTAGTAGTTTACATAAAAACGAAAGATTATTTTCTTTAAAATATGTTGAAAATGAGTGATTGCACAATGGAATACCCCCCCCCCCCCCCCTTATTTTCTATGCAAGAGCCCCCAAAATACTAAATTATATTTTGAGAACTGAATATCTTATTTTGGTGAGCCCCCATTAAAATTTCTGTTTATGCCACTGATTTTTGCTTCTGTTTTTTTTTTATTAAGACTGTAAAAACATTTTTCTTATTCAATATTACAGCAAGTTATTTTTTGTGATGTAAAAAAATCCCTATTTTTCCCTAAGTGACATTGAACAGGTTATATGCAAGTTCACTGTGCTATCTACTGGACTTTTATTCCCTAATGTTGGGAGGTGATGAGGTGTTTAATTTGTGTCCTCTCTTTTTGCATTAGAGAGAATTTTCATGTTAGTATTTCTTGAAGAAAGTTAAAATGATTCTACTGAATAACAAGTGCTATTACAAGGAATTGTATTTCTAGATATGATTTGACTGTTACTTTATCAGTTCTGTATTTTCTCCCAAAAACTAGGTGCTCAAATTTGTATTGCTACACCTGGTCGACTTATAGATTTTATTGAAAGTGGAAAGCTTACTTTAAGGAGATGTACGTTTTTAGTTCTTGATGAAGCTGATCGAATGTTAGATATGGGATTTGAGCCTCAAATAAGGAAGGTCATTGAACAAATCAGGGTATGTACATTTATTTTATTTGTAAAAGATGTAGCTTTAAACTAGATATTTTCCCACCAGCTACCTGTTTGAGTTTTCCTATTTCAGTTAACCTATGAAATAAAAGTCCCTCACATCTAGTTCATTGCATTTTCAGGATTTTTTTCTAGCTGTTGCTAGCCATAGTTGCTAAATAGAGCAAGGAGTGTAGAAGACCCAGACCGTCCGACTCGTCCAGAGCAAGGAGTGTGCTTTTTTTTTATAAATTGATAAAATTTTAAGTATTTCCAATATTTATCAAAAAGCAATACATTTGTTTTACAAAAATATTCAAAATATTTCTAATTTTATTGATAAAAAAAACTGGAAGATTCTAAAAACTGTATCAAATAGATGTTAGGGACCATTGTTTCCATTGATAAGCATAAACTGAAACAAGTGGCTGGAGGAAAAATAATTTCTTGCAAGCAACTTTCATCTGCTGTTATTTGTTTAATATTTATCTCATATTCCTGTATTCCCATTTAGAAAAAGGATTTTTAGAACATTCTTCTTTCATAAGAAAATATTTCTCCTTTGAAAGCAATTAACACTAAGAATCAAAGTTAAAACTTATATTTTCAAGTTTGACATTTTATTCATAATTGATTACTTTTAAGTGTTCTAGAATATTGGCGATCTTAAAAATATTTTTTAATAGCATGCGATAGTTCTGTATTCAAACATTGTTTAAAATTATCCATGTGAAGTATGAATAAAATAAATCTATGTCTGATAATCCATCCAAGAGGTGATATATGATGCAGGGATCCCAACAGGTCTCTTGAGAATTCATTTTTTTAGAATATGTCCCTAAATGTCTCTCCCAAAAGATTCACTAAAAGTCTCTAATTTTGGCAAATCACATGTCCCCATAGCAGAAAGTAGGGTGACATGCGACATATGTCACAGATCAATTTGTCCGGCTTACCACCTGGCTACTCTTAGTCTTCAGACGAGTCGGTTGGCCTGGGCTTTCGACAGATCAATTTGTAATCTTTGCAGACATTTAGTATAATTTATTATAGACTCAGAAAAAAAAAATTGTCAAACTATCTACAGAACTACATATCACCTAATCCACCCCCAGATAATCTGCGAAACAAACACTAACTATTATACACTTTGTCATGGATTCCTTTGTATCACTCCCCCCCCCCCCCCCCCCCCCCCCCCCCAACTTCTATGCCTTTGTCCCACAGTTTGTTTACTGTAGGATAGAGTGCAAAATAAGCGGTATCACATTGCAAATCATGATTAAGAATTTGTGTTTTGTGATGTATAAATGAATTTGCATCACATTTTGCAATGTAAAATTACGACAATGGAAAACTCATCACTCCTTACTGCAAGTGTCCCTCAAAATTCCTACTCGCCAGTCGCCACATTGCGATTAAACTTGAAAAACTAGTGATTATATAACCCCTAAATTAAAGAAAATTTCTGACGGGCCTTCTAAAAAATAAGAGGATTAAATAATAGTAAATACTTCATTAGCTTGGAAAAGTAAAAAATAAAAAGATCAAGATAAGTAAACTTTAAAACTTAGTAGCAGGTATATTAAGAAATAATCTAATTTTGGCAAAAAATAAGCTGCAAATTTCTTGAATAATTAAAATGTTATAAGGGGGGATATAAATTTCATACAACACCTGAAAAGACCTATAATGAAAGTTGTTGGTAAGATTCTAATTCTTTTTAGAATTAGAATTTTAAGCTTTATCCCTCTTGTGCTTGCATATTTCTCGTTATTTCCAAACCAGTTTAAAACTAATATAGTTTTGAACTGCTAATATAAATGTCAAAACTGCTACACAAGTAAAATTTTGATTAGCAATTTGCTAAAAAACTATTCCCTTATTTTGCACCCTGCTGTGGGACCATCTTCTCAGAAACTGGTTCCCCGCAAAAGAGCTCTTATGAGTTCCCAATTGCTAAAGTTTCACAAAAAATTATACAAGTTTGCAGATTAATAAACATGCAGATGAGCACTGAAGGCCAGCGACGTACCCACACAAACAGAAAACTAATTTTTTGCTTGCTTTGCATGCAAATGATTAAAGCAATATTTGTTGTAAACTATTTTTGTTTAATTGGTTAAATATTCATAATTGATTTTGCATTGTAATAAATTAAGAAAACAATAATTCGGGTGCAAGAGTTTTTCTCTTCATGTTCTTCATATTGTGAATTAGACAGCCAGTGACCCCACAATGTATCATCAGCTTTTATAGTGTGACTAACATATTCGAAAAGCGCCACATATTATGCATTGTTCACTTTGAAATACATGATTATATGATCTATAAATGGTGATATGAAAAATAGGATGGTCTTAGCAGAAAAATACCTATTGATTACCATGTATAAACAGTAGATCATGCAGATAAAGGTCTTGAACAAAGAAGCTTCATAACCAAACAAGAAATGATGCATATCTACGTACAGGATAAAAGAAAAACTGCTTTCCCACAAACCAAAATTAATGAAACAACCAAATTAATAAACTTGCTGCTCCCAACTGCTCCAAATTGATAATTTTGCTTCTCCCGAAGCTGCTCCAAATTGCTTCTTCAGCCGTTCCAACCATGCAGTTGTAGTTTCATCTCAACCAGCTAGCCTAAATTGGTGTGGATAAAGGGAGTCTGGATAAAGGGATCTGTGGATAAAGGGAATCAGTTGAAGGAGAAGAAAAATTTCCCATGACCTTGAGCCGCCATTTCTAAAGAAAAACATTTTACATTATATTGTCTGATACCGCTTTCATGGTTTTACTTGTGGACTTGCAATTATCTTATGTTAAATGTTTTGCTTATCAGCTGACTGCAAAAATAATTAAAATTTTGTCCAATTAACCATTATCTTTTATTTTGCATATACAGCCAGATAGGCAGACTGTTATGTTCAGTGCTACATGGCCAAAAGAAGTGAAAAAAAT
Organism: Amaurobius ferox; assembly: GCA_951213105.1. NCBI lineage: Eukaryota > Metazoa > Arthropoda > Arachnida > Araneae > Amaurobiidae > Amaurobius > Amaurobius ferox. Next base: position 4,363,644 of record OX578149.1, on the reverse strand, counting down.
GGCTGAAGACTTTTTGGAAGATTATGTACAAATAAACATTGGGGCGCTTCAGCTGTCTGCAAATCATAACATAATGCAAATTGTTGATGTTGTTGAGGAGACTGAAAAAGATGACAAGTGAGTAAAATTTTAGTTTTCAATTTTACCTATTTATGTATTTTGTATTTACATGCAAAAACACATTATTTCTAATGCCATCTGCACAATTTTCTCTTTTTGGAATATAGTTTTTCCTAATGTTATTAAAAAGTTTTAGATTTTAGCACCTGATTTTTAGCACTTAAAAGGGTAGTAGTTTTCCTGAAATACACTTCATTTAACTTGTTCTTTTCCATAGAATTCCTTAAATTTTCAATTTTTTAATACTTTGAATAAAGTTGTGTTAGATAAAAAAAAAAAATGCTTATTTCTAGTTATTGCTTAAAGTTCACTTTACAACACCATAGCACATTATTTGTACAAACTTTTTCAGTATGCATACCAGAACTGTAAAAAGAGTTGGTACTCTAAACCTTCGACTTCCACTTCTCTTTCTAACTCCTTGTTTTCTAATAGCCGATGCCAATGGTGACATAAATAGCAATTCATTTTTTATATCCATAGATATTAATTCATAAACATTTGATGTATTTAAAAATATATTAAATTTAAATATTCCAAAATAAAATTTTTTAAATAGTTTTATTTAGGAGTCAGATTTGGTATATTTTCCCAACTAAGACACTGATTCTGATGCCACAGCCCTGATTCATATACCCTACCTGATTTACATACCCCAGGGAATTTAAATTTGGCATAAAATATCAGGGAAACCAGGTAAAAATTGCAAATGTAATAGAAAACATAAAAAAAAAGCCATTTTCAAATTTTTTTTATTCTTTTCACTTACTGTGTATTTAAAACCAAGATTTCAATGTTATTTTATCAGCAAATAGCAAATGTAAAGAATGCAACATCTACTGGACAAAAATTTTCCAGTTAAAATTTTTTTACAGACCATATGAAATAGTGTCTTATCGATCACCAAAATCATTTTGTAGTATCCTTTGTTAAAATAAAAAAAATTGAATATAGAAAGTAATAAAAAAAAGTACATTTGATTGACTTTTAAATAATAAGCCCTAGTAAATGCACTATCTCCGTGTTTGCAAGATGCATATTCTGATTTGCAAAAGTAGATTTGTCTCTGGGACTATTTGTTGCCGAACATCAAAGAAAATGAACATTGTTTTTTAATTGAAGAATTAGTTGCTTTAAAATTCTGAGATAAAGTGAATATATTTCACTCGTATAAGAGTTTTTATAATTATCTTTCATTTTATATAGAAAAGTTCCATACTGTTCCATATTTCAAACATATTAACTAGACTGATTAAATATTTAAAAAAGAAATTCACAGCATATTCTTAAGAAACTGTAATAATTTTGACTGTGTTGAATTGTCGAGGTTATAATTTTTCTGCTGAGAAATATTGTTTCTGTAGTAAGAATGCATAATGTTTGTATTGACATTTATATAAAAAGTTTGTAAATTCAAATTGTAATTTTTACAACGAAAGTTGATGTTTATGGTATTTGTTATTTTTTACAAGTAGCTCTGATTTTTTTTTTTTAGGCTGAACAAACTGATTGGTGAAATTATGAGTGAGAAGGAGAATAAGGTAAGGTTTTGAGACTTAAATCCTGAACTGTATTTTGCTATATATCTCACAGTATCAATATATTTCTAGTATAATCTGCATTTGAAAAACCCATATTCATTTATATTTTTCTTGATTTATCACATTTTGGGATCTTTTTGAAGTTTTGGGGCATAAATTAAAATTATCAAATGCTTTCTATAGATATAAAAAAGTCAATTAAATTAGGATTGACATAGAAAAATATTTTGAGGGAATGGAAGTTGACAAATTAAATATGAGTGGAATTGGATGAGTTTAAATTCATAGTACTGTATGAGACTCCAGTCATGCAATCACACAACAGTTTTGCACATACATGAAATTTCAGAAATTTTTTACATTGGCAATATAGGAAATGTCATAATTTTGATTGATTATATTTGTGTAGTACTTCCCGATTATGTCAGAAAATGAATTATAAAACCAAAGGTCTTTCAGAGTTACTAATTGATACATTTGCTATTTGTGCAAGAGTGTATTGGACAGTATTAAAAAAGGAGTCTGGATTGAAAGCTTAAGATGAAAAATGAACAGGGGTTAAAATTTTATATAAAAGGGATCCTGCCTCTAACATTTGTAAATAGAGAGGATTGTAAATATTTTGTAGGGAGGTACATATCAGTAATAGATTAGCATGACATTTTGAGTTCTTGAATATTATACCTACTCCACATTTTACAGTAGTATTGCTGTGTAGCAGTATCAGATGAGTTGTATAGAAAAGTAATGGTTTGTAACCTGTCTTAGCTTATACTATTTGGACACTATTTATGTGGAAGTATTGCTGACGATATTTTAAAATTTGATGTTTCTATTTATGCACAATAGAGTTGACGCATGTTTAAATTTAATTTTACCATTAACAAGATAGTGTTCATCCTACACTTTTTTTTTACATGAAATCAAAATTTCTTTTTTTTTCTTTCTTTATCTTTCATGCATGCTCATGTTATTTTTTTCCCCTTTAGACTATAGTATTTGCTGAGACAAAGAGAAGAGTTGATGAATTGACACGATATATGCGTAAACAAGGGTAAGTCTTTATATTTAGAGATAGCCTTTCACAAACTGAGTTTGTTATGCATTTTTAGTTCAACAGATATGTAAACTTATGCGCCACATTTATTGATTCTTGCATAGAAGTAAATTGTGTTTTAATAATGAATGTGTGCAGTTGATTTTTTTTTTTTTCGGACTTTTCCGACCTTATAAAATGCCAATAGAATTTATTTTCCCATCTCCTTCAAAGGGTAGGATCAGTATAGATACACTAAGGGCAGTTTCTTCTGCTCTCCAACATAGAACTTGTCATGTAACCAATTACTCAGACTCAGGATGTAATGAGTAGAACTTAGACAGTGCTGTAGCGAATGAACTGTACCCTAGGCTATCTTGAGATTCTCGGAAGCAGGAGCTCTGGACTGGTCGAGTGGGTTTTAGATCAGGTGACAAGTTCGCTGTGTTGAATAGCATTGCTTTAACCTTTAGCTTGCAGGGCCATAAATTCTAAACTCTCAAAACAGAGAGATTTATTCGAATTCCAACCCCCTTTGCCATTAACAGCAAAGAAAGGTGGGTGTAACCAAAAGTTGAAATATTGTACGAACTATATCCATAAAATGCAGGTTACATTATAGAAATAGTATAATTTCAACATATAAAAATTTTTTAAAAGTGTACAAGTACATGTAAAAAATATATGCAGCAAAAAGGCCAGAGTGTACATTTTATATATATCATTGTTCTCCTGAAATCCTAAATGAGGGATGATACACTTTTTCCTGTAAAATTCCCTTCTATCATGGGAAACTTGGAGCAAGGTATATTCTTCCGATATTCACTGAAACTTGTATTAGTTGCTTTTTGCAGAACACTTACATTCTTTAAAATGTATACTCTGGCCTTTTTGTTGTATATATTTTTTTAAATTGTATATATTTTTGTAAAAAATTTTATATCATGTTGAAATTATATTATTTATATAATGAAGAATGGACATTTTATGGACAGTTTGTACAATATTTCAACTTTAGTACATATTTCTTGTCAAGCTAAAATGATACGAGTATTTATATACTTTCCCTAATAATTTGTATTTATGTGGTGTATATTGCATACATATTCATGTAGTAATTATTGTAGAGGATAAGGAATATTGCATACAACGGTGAACTAGTTGGCAATGTAAAATGCAGTGGAAATCAAGATAAGTAAACATGCATACGTTTTTGAAAATCAATTGGATTTCCTGTAAAATGTTTGTACCTGAAGGCCCAAATAAATGAAACAGGGTGGCTACAGAACCAGGAATTTAGGGAATATCAACATTCTGCAAATATCGGGGAATTCCTTAAAAGAACTGTAGAATCAAAGAAATGGGAATTTTTTTGGTAATCCCACCTTTCTTCCGATTCACCACAATACATACATGTATAGAAGACCTTACTCATGTTTCATGTGACAGGTTAGATCCTATTGGACACCTCAATAAAATGAGTTTTAAATTTAATTATTGTTTTGAAAGTTGTCAAGATATTTCATATGACAGGAAAAGTGGATTTGAAAAAAAAATACTGTTTATGCTTATAATTTTATTGCAATAAGTGATATTTAACTATATGAATTCTTGCCTAGATTTTACAGAACACTGAATTTATAGCTTATCTAAAATTTTAATGTTTTAAGGATTAGTATTCTTGTAACTTTGATTAATATTCTAGTACTGTTCTTGTATATCTCTTGCATAAATACTATATTTTGATTATTATACTTTTTAATGCTGATAGTATTTAATTTCATTTTTTTTTTTTTTTTTGCTTGTTAAAATATTCAGTAAAGTAAATAGTGATACATATCAGGGAATTTTTAAAGATATTATCTGGAATTGGGGAACTTTTTATCTGAGATCCTGTAGTCACCCTGGAAAAGCTATGTTTGCTAAACTGGCATCAGCAACCTAGCCAGAATTTTAGGAAGAGTGGGAAATAAGTGAATGGAGACAGTTTACAGTGCTGAAATTCATTCTACAATAAGGACTCAATGGAGGAGTGTCAAGTATGGTATCAATCGAAAGATGTTTTAAAATGAAGGACTATATTTGGACCCATTTATAAAATTTAATTTAGAAAAAATGGATTCTAGTATGAGAAAGTAGAGTTGAACAATACTCCAGTTAATTTTTATTTTAGAAAAAAAATTCTTTTGAGTATATATTTTTTCTAAAATGTATTCAGAAAAGAAATCTTAAACATAATTTAAAAGATTTTAAGGATTATACTCCAGTTAATTTTTATTTTAGAAAAAAAATTCTTTTGAGCATATATTTTTTCTAAAATGTACATTCAGAAAAGAAATCTTAAACATAATTTAAAAGATTTTAAGGATTAGTATGATTTGAAAAATATTGATAGGGTCTATAATATGTTTTTAATCATATTTGGCATATAAATTTTGACTTGTGAAACCACATAATCAGAAAATGCTCTGTGTCAAGTTTCAAAACAATTTTAATAGCTGAGCTGAACTCTTGCAAGATAAGAAAAATTTCATTTTTATATTAATACTTCAAGGGGTTATTTTAAGGTACCTGCTCTTTTTTGTATGTCTTTTTATAATTATTTTTCAAGGGTTAAGCTGTATTTGCATGCATTCAAAATTATATAAAACATGTAGAGGGATTTTTTCTATTTCTACCTTCATGTGCCCATGAGAATTATCAATTAATTCAAACATAACTTTGTCATGAAAATTTTGTGAAAATTGCAGTACGCATTATCTTGAATTTTGAAGACTATGAGGAAAATCTGGAAAACTCTGGGAATTTCATTTTGAAAAATGAGCAATATGTTAGACAAACCCATTCCCCCTCTACCAAGTTGAATGTGCTTGTAAATGTTCAGTGTTGTGCAGTCAACATTGCCCTTTTCTTTACTCATATTTTACTAATGTAATCAAATACAGACCACCTTTTCACAGATATTAGGGATAGACACATTTTCAATTCACTGTCCCCTTTGCAAATTTGTTGCTTCGAAGCTTTTCATGCAGCTCCAAAAGTGAGTTTTGACGACTTTGAAAATTGATTTCATTTTATTGTGAAGATATTTTACACATTTGCAGTTTTTATAGACTATAATTTTTGAAATTTTTTCATATGTTTTTTACACAAACTAATTGTCAAATGTATTATTAGTGAAATGGACTATTTTGCAGCAGCCTTGTGAAAAACTGCATTGTATATGATTCTCTGTATATTTGGTTTAATAGTGAAAATGTTATGCACTTTTAAAACTATTTGAACCGACTAAAATGTTTATAGTTTTTTGTTTTTATACTTAAAAACTATTTTTTAAACATAATTAGTGAAATGATTGAAGCAGCATTACAAAAAGCCTTCAAAATAAATCTGAGTTTTCTGCATTCCTCTCTCCATGTCCTGGAACATTGTATTTTAACTAGCTCCTTCCATGTTGTGAGAATCTGGTGCTTCATTCTTTTCCCATAGATATGGAAGACCATTGGCTTGTACTGCTCTGTTATCCCCCATTTGATTCTGTTGGGTAATCCGTGGAACTTCAAAAGGTGTGCCCAGGGAGGTGGACAAGATACGCACTTCAGCAAAATTGAAGCAACACATTTTTTAAAATTTACGGTCACATGTTAATTTGGATTATTTTGAAATGAAAAACATTGACAGTGTCATAATATTTGAAAAGCTGTACATTAAACCTAACTATAATGTAAGCCTTATTTCAACACAATTGGTACATCAGGTCAGCAGATAAGTCAGCTTCAAATTTTTATAAATAAGAAAACTGTTGAAAAGGGCTTTTGCTGCTTAGCTAGGAATTTTAAGATTGCGATTTTAGTCCTTCGGTGGTTGACCCGAAAGTTGCTTGCCACAGTTCTATTAAATAATTCAGTTTAGTTATTAATAAAACATCGCCACGTTCCCCATTAAAGAAAAATAGAAAGAGCGGAAATGGGAAGATTTTTAAACAAATATTCTCTCCAACAAATATAAATTTAATATTTGTTTTGTAAAGTATGTGTTATAAGGTACTTGTTAGGTGACTCCCATTGACCTGCATATATTTAATATATATATATATATATATATATAGTAAATTTATATAAAATTCATTTTCTAGGTACCCTGCTATGTGTATTCATGGTAATAAATCTCAGCAAGAAAGAGATTGGGTTTTAAATGGTAAGTTTTTCTACATTTTTGTATAATATATACAATTGATTCAGCTGCTGCTAAATTTCTTTTGTATATAGCAAAGCAGACCTGCAAACCTTTATAAAAACTGCTTAGATTTTATGCGCATAACCCCATAAATGCCAGTTTCATACCTGCCAAATCTCCCGATTTTTCCGGGAGTCTCCTGAATTTTGAGGCAATCTCCCGAACTCTCGAAAAATTCCTAAATCTCCCGAATTTTTACAATAATTAGAAAAAATCCCTACAAAAGGGATTTTCCTAAAAAAATCCCTATGCAGACGTGCCAACTCTCCGGATTTTTCATTACTTCTCCGGCCTCCGGATTACTAACGAAATTCTCCGGCGTTTTTTGTTGGAAATTTACAATTAACCAGGTATAATTCCTCAAACGCCAATTTTCCGCATTTTTAGCACTGATTTTTATCATTCCCGGGATCGTAGCAAATCCATAATACAATGCAGGGTAATGCCAATCAAATTAACGGAGATTTACGGCCGCGTGTATTGTAAATTAAGATCTCGATCGCTTATTTTATGAAAGTAATAAACATACTTCTTCAAAGGTTATTGAGCATAAATCGCTAAAATGTTATTTTGTTCATTAATTTCTCATAAACACTGCGATTGCGCAATTCAGTTTGTTCTCATGAATCGCCGAGAGTACAATAGTATCTTTTTCCATCCATCTCAATCTTCTAAATATTGCATTTTTGATTGACTAAACTAGCTTATTTTCATATTCTGATTAATTATTATGGTTAATTTCTTAATTATTTTCGCATAAATAATGCGATTGCGCAATTCATTTGCGTCGCGTGAATTGCCGAGAGTAAGTTAGTATCTTTTTCCATCCATCTCCATCATTTTAATGTTGCATATTAGATCAGCTAAACTAGCTTATTTTCATATTCTGATTAATTATTGTGGTTAATTTTTTAATTATTTTCGCATAAATAGTGCGATTGCGCAATTCAGTTACTTCGCGTGAATTGTCGAGAGTACGTTAGTATCTTTTTCCATCCATCTCCATCATTTAAATGTTGCATATTAGATTGACTAAACTAGCTTATTTTCATATTATGGCTAATTATTAAGGTTAATTTTTTGATTATTTTTGCATAATACAAATTTTTCTATTTTGAAAAATCTGTATGAACTCTGTGAAGGGATAGTGAAGAATTTAGTAAGGAGTTCTTAAAAAAAAGCAAAAAGAGCTACTACTTTATTTTTAAGTAGTAAGAAGGATTGAATTTGACATTTTTTAATTATATAGAACTTTTACGTGCTGTATTTTTACTTACCAAAAGATTTCTTTTATTCAATATTTTATCTGCAGAGAAGTGTTTCTGTGTCAAAGACATGTGAATGATTATTAAACAGTAACCAATGACATTTTTCTTTATGCATCATATTCAGTGTAATGAACATTGTTATAGACTCTGATGAGAATAACTCTAACGAATGTGCTTATTTTTTAAAAGATGATTTAATTCTTTTGTATTCGTTGAAATTAAATTGTGTTTATAGATACAATACAGATTTTTTATCATATTTGTCTATTTTTTATGGTGCAGTTTTGTAGTAGAGGGAAAAAATCCCTATTCTGTCTTGAAAATTCCCTTTTATGCTTTCTGTAAAAAAAGAAATTGTTATCGTGCTGTGCGATTTTTCGATTTTTGTCGCGAATTGCAAATATTTAAAAATCTCCCTAATTTTCATTTTCCAAGGTTGGCAGCTATGCAGTTTTTCTGGTTTTACCTTATTTGTTCAATTTTTTTAATATTGTTCCGGGAATAAAATTTTTGGTCAAAATAGTCATTTTTTATCTCTAATGCCTGTGTTTTTCTATGCAAATCTGCATAACATGCACAATGATCGCACGCTTCCTTCATTTTCCTACTTTTTAAAAATGATTTCTACTCCTTTTATTTCTTCTTTCCTACCTTTCCGTAGTTGGAAGCTTTTTTTGCATGTGTGATCATTCACGAGCATATCAGGAAAAATATTCCAAGAATTAATGATACGATGTATGAAACAAAGTGAAGAAAATCTGTTTGAAGTCTTTTTATAATATAGTCAATTCGCAATTTTTATGCAAGAGCAAAATAATTCATGATTTTTTAGAAAGAGCTTTAAAATTCATAATTTTTACTTTATGTAATACAGTATAAAAAAATATTGTTTTCACGAAAATTTTTGAATTTGAGATTATACATTTTAGCACCTCCTTGAACACATTTTGACTATCTGCTGTCTGTGGTCGATTTCCTGTGTATACGATAGCTGTTTCAAATATTAATGAATTTTCACAAAGCTTTATATCCAACTTTATCATAAAATCTAAAACTAGATAGGAAAAATTTTAATTTGAGTGAAAACATTGAATTTATTGTAAAAAAATATTCTTTTAACATAGCAGCATAGAACAGAATGACATAATCATGCATAAAATGAGTTATTTATGGCTCAATGATCTTGAGACTTAAGTTTCAAGCACTGTTGTGAAAAATAACCTCTTTGTGTTCGTGGTGTCATTGACCCCCAACCCCCTCCCTTCTGAATTTTCATCTTAAAAGGTTGGCAGATATGCAAGTAGATTAAGGTTTAAATGATTCAAAAGAAAAAAGTTTTCATATAATTGTGAATTTATGCTTTTAAGTTTTAATGCTTTAAACTCGCTAAATATTTAATAAATTATGCTATGGAAATTGGTAAACTTTTTTTGTGTGCGCATGTGCATTGCAAATGTTACGGTAAAAGTTTAATAAATTAAAATTTACACAGTTCCAAAGATATTGATAAGGATGTATTCAAAGTATTTTTTATTTATTTCTAATTTTAGAATTTAGAAGTGGGCATTCTCCTATATTAGTTGCTACTGATGTTGCTGCTCGTGGATTGGGTATGTGGGAATTCACTCAAATTTTATAACATTTAATTAAAATTTTTCCTTTATTTTTTCAAATTGCAAGTAATTGTTTTGAAGTATTTCATTTTCTTTTTAAACTTTGAATTGTTAATTAAAACTTTATTTAATGTTTTATATGCAATGTATTTATTCACAATCATAATTTTCTTGTACTTATCTTGATTTTTATTTTTATTGATATTTATTTTTTTCTTCTTTTCAGAGGCACATGGATTTTAAAAAAGTGCCTCTGTTATGAATTTCGATTAGTTTACTTTACTGGAGAGCCAAAGTTGTCCGGATTCAATATTGGTTAATATTCTGACTGCGTCTTTATCCAAAGCCAAGTCTACTGCATGAATAGTTTATAAAAGTGTACTATACCTTTATTTGTGCCCCATATATTTTGAAAACCATTTGGCTACTTAATATAATATAAACACATGCTCCAAAAGCTTAATGGGAAATTTACTGTTCTGGGTTGTAATGCTGTATATTTATTATTTAGATTTTCATGTGAGTGTGTGTGGGGGGGGGGGGGGGGCTTATTTAACCTAGACTCAATTTGAGGAGGGCAGGGGTTGCAGCATTCCTAGGCTGAATATAGATCATTTACAAAATCCCTTTAAATCTCTCAAACTATAAACACTAACTCGCCGTCCAATAAATTTAAAATGAATGTCATTTGAAAAAATATGCTTAACGATTTTGTTGGAAGTTGTCGACCATGCTCTACCGATTTTTACATTCTACAAACAAAAAACCATAATCATGGATAACTGCACATTTTAATTCGAGATTTTATTGTACTACAAAATGTACCCAGTATTGCCCAGGAATTAAATCAGGGATTCATTTTTCCAATAGTAGTGTTATGTTTTCAAATTGTGATCAACATTGATAAAAAAAAATATAGGGCTTTTGCTATTTTATCTAAAAGTCAGACACCTGCAATTTTTGTGGTGGCTAAAATCCCTAGATTAAGTGCATGCACAGAGATTCAAAATGGAAAAAAAAAAAAACAGTAGGACTATAAATAAGCACTAAATTAAATTAAATACAGTAATATTAAATGCAACACAGAACTTTTGCCCAACTATAGAATTGTGTGAATCTTGCTTTTCAAATGCTTCAAAATAAAAATGAGATTAACTAAAAAGTACCAATTTTGATGTATTTAAAAAATAAGGATTTGTCCTATGAATGTGGTTCAAATATTGTTAAGTTCTTGGAACTTTCTGATGGTGTTAAGGTGGACTTTTTTCTATCATTGTGAACCGGAATAAAAATTTCATTTAGTTATTTTACTTTCTAAAAATTAATCTATTTTAATAATGCTTTTGATTTTAAGTTACGGTATTGCATATAGACTTGCTAACAGAAAAATGGCAATTTTGGATTCTATGATGTTCATAGCATATAATTTCCCATCTATTGGATTTTTACCCTCCCTTTATGAAAATTATTGCAAAACTGTTTATTCTTCCCACACTTACTATAAAATTGTGGTACGCTTGGCTTTTGTGATGAATGTGATGCTGTCCGAATGCTGTGGGTTTGAGCATTCAGAGTCCTCAACTGAGTTGGCCAGCAAACTGATATCCCTAGTGCAGAGGCAAGGTACTTGAGCACTGGGACACGCAGAGGTCGTATTTCTCCCTCTGTGTGTTGTATGTGGTCCTCATCACGGAATAAGTCTCTTGCCTGTAATCTAGAGGTGTGGCTGGATGTTGGTGGAAGGACTCATTTAGTGCCCCACGTACAGGTTGGAGTATTCTTTATTCTCTCCTAGTTTTGTTTATTTTTATAAGTGTGGTTTCATTCACAGGGTGCCCCATGGATTAGTTAAAACTACTATTAAGTTTCCATATAAGTTACCAATATTACGTTTGACATTCTAGTGTTGAAATGTTTTATTTAATATATGCGTAGTAATTTATATCTACAAAAAAAATAAAAATAAAACAGAACTCCTTAAATTTATAGATATAATCTTACTTTTAAAATTGTTTTTATATAGTTTTCAATGTTTTAAATAAGAGTTGGTCTATTTTATAAATTTATTATTTTCTACTTGTATAAACTCATGCAGGAGTCCTGTGGCACCCTGTGAAGATTTAAAGTTGTTTCTCTTTAATTTTCTTCATTGTACAGGGTTCGTACAGTTCTTAAAAACTGCTTAATTATATGAATATATATTAGTATACAGAGATGCCAACCACTATAGATTTCTGTACAAAATTATGAACTTTTCTTGCAAAATCACAAAAACACCTTTTCCACCCATCTGTAATTATTGCACATTAAATTGCCAAAACTTACTGATTTTCATATTTTGGTATATTAATAATTAGATTTAGAATTTGAAATGCTTGATCAAATGTTAATTTTGATTATCAATTGAATTTTTTATCACAAATTGAACAATGTGCATCATTACTGAAAGTTTCATGTTTAGATTACTGACACTGTAGCTGAGAGGTTGGCATCTCTGAATATATTTAGAATTACTAAAATTAATCATTAACCACATAGGTTTAAAATGCACTCCTGGAATATTAAAAATGAAAAACATATTCCCCAGCATAAAATGGTGCTACATGCTTCAACATAGTATAGGACAATGTAATAATTAACAGTATTGGATTGAAATAGCCATAAACCAAAATATACTAAAGTAAAAATTTAAAGCAAAACTTAACTCTATTATGTTTTACTAATGCTTTATCATGTTCTGTATTTAATTCTTACTTTAGTATATTTGTGTGGGGCTATATTTTGTGTGCTATGTAGTTTTTCTCAATCTAATACTGTTGTTATGAGACTAATGTCCAATTGTTTAATTTTGATTCTTAAAGTCTGGAATTTTAACTTGAAAAATTGCCAGTTTCAACCCATTTCCACAAAATTTGTGAAACCTTTCAAAAAATGTTTAGTTCTTTTTCATAAAAATTGCATAAAACAGTTTCGTGAGACATTTGTTTCATAAAATTTGTGAATTTAAACTTTCTTTTGTCCAAATTTAATGCTTCTTGTAATAGAATTTTGGAATTTTTCACAAAAACACTCAAGGTAAGTGCTAATATGTCATGTCCAAAGTTCTCCTTTATATAAAAAAAAAAATGTGTGAAACACTTGCATAAAAGGGTATTTTTATTTCAATATAGTGAGGTAAAAGACTTAAAGCTCACTAAAGTTATTTTTCTCTTCTATATTGAACTTCTTTCTCTGTCATAACAGAAAGAGTGCTTAGTTTCTTTTCATGATATAGTTAGCACATATGTATTTTTTTTCTATATTACTTAGCAGGCTTCCGGAAATCGGCCGTCCTCCCGTCCTTGCCGGGTTAAAATTCGGCGAGGAAGACCAATTTTTGGGGAAAAGATAACAAATTGTTGTCATCGTAAAATTGTGGTGAAAGCTGAACTTTTCCGTACCATGAATGAAAATTGAAATGTCGTCACCTGCAAATCCCCCCACCCGATTATCTTGGCTAATGTGCATTATCAATGCCTTCTTTCTAGGCGAGCCGTCAGATCTGCATTGTAACCACAGGCGCTAGTTATTTTTTCTCCCCTCATCCACCCAGTGAATGAGATGACCGCACAAAAATGCGATAGCGCACTCACGATCGAAGTGACATGTTCTGTTCTCCTTTTCAAGGTCTACAAATCCAGACCAAGCCCGAAGAAATTTATAAATGTAGAATGAACTCGGCCTGAAGATAACTGCGTCTCAGCAGACCCGAAATGATTTGTATTCAAATACGTTAAAAATAAATTTGTCAAAATTTTGTACGGAGAATTTAGTTTGTTTTCAAAGTTCATGCATCAGTTTAAATCCATTTTAAAAATTTTCAAAAGAAATATGTTCGGCCCGGTTGTAATGGACGTTTAAAAAAAAAAAAACTCAACCCTCCCCGAAACAATAGAATCAAGTCCAACCCGGGCCTAAGACCAAATCCCCATTTAACTCTTTAAAACCCAAACTATAAAATTTTCATTTGCTGTAATAGACGGGAGTAAGTAACAAGTTTTAATTTTTGGAATGGATTCTTCTAGTTTCAGCCAGAAGTGTTTTATTTTCTTCCCCACTTTGGTTTCAACTTTAAAACTAAAATGTTTAAAATTCATTCATGGCATTTGTTCCAGTTGTTTGACAACTGAAGTTCAAGTATGAAACATATATTCAGTCCAAGTTTTCAACTGTGTGTTCTCTCCGCAAATAATAAAATTTTATCTAGTGCCAAAGAAAAAAGTATAAGCATGCCCTGCGCTACTTCTTTCCCTCCATTTAAAGAAACATATATCTCATACATTCCCTCTTCCAACAAATTCAGTGTGGCTACAAGTGTCGTATCCCAGAGAGAACTTATTATTTATCCTTTCAAGATTTAATTTTACTTTTAATGTAAATGTTAATGTTTCTTTTAACGTTTTAACATTATTTTTGTTATTTATCTTCAATATTAAAGGTTTCTATTTTATTCTAATAATGTTTCTTATCATTATTAATTTTAATTTAAAGTTATTTTGATGTTTTCTTAAAGTTTCAAGTTAATTTTATTTAATGTTTATTTCACTAATTGCTTTTCCTGCAGTTTGGCCTGTGCACATTACTTAGTTATTAACCTTTAAAAAATTAACAACTCAATTCTCTAAAACTTCACTTACCTTTAAACATTCTCATAAATAACACAGCCATACACAAAAGGAAACTCAACTCAATTATATGTTAAACTAAAACTTTATTAACACTTTAATTTACGAGCAAAACATATCTTCCAAATGGTTATAACTAAAATTCGTATAGTGGATAATTAAAGTACATTGCGTTACTCCAAAAGAAAACAATTGAAACCCAGAAAAGCAAAACAAACCCAGTTATCAATTTAAATCCCAGGCTCAGATTCCACTCTGGTCTGAAGACCAGAGTTCTGTCTGTCTGGATGAGCTGTCCACAAAAATGTTAAACGTTAACCCCCAAAATAATAAAAACAAACGCAATAATTTCAAATACGGTCTTTTGTATATATAGAGATAAGGGTGTGCAAATATTGTATGTAAATTATTTGAATTTCATAATGCCAAACTATTTTTTTTAAAGCACAGATGTTGTACACACACAAAGACAAGAATTTGACCCCCCCTGATTGGGAAGCATGGCTATGAAGGCCCGCCGGACCTAATAAGATTATACCAATGATTGTTGTACAACTTGAAGCTTAAAACACATTCTGCTCATCACTCACTGATGCTCACAAACACTTTTGATGAAAATGTAGATTTAAATGGGCCTGTTACGAACACTGGATCATGCACTGTTGTGCCCAAACACTTTGATGAAAATGTAGATCTAGTTCACTTTTACAAACACTCTGTCATCCGCATCTTCAAAAGCATTCTTACGGCGACCACGGTTCCTCAGCGTGAGGCCCAATCTCGGCCCCAAAATTTTCTTCCAACCTCTCTGCTCGGCTGCCCAGAATCAAACTAAAAACATGCCAACCAAATTTCCGTTTCTCAGGAGCTGCCAATCTTGGCGAGTGAAAAAACTTGCATCGCACACAGAGCGCCTATACATACCCTGGGGAATTTTAAAAAATGATACTTCAGAACGAACCTCGTGGCACGAAAATGCCGCCAAGCTAGCTACCACGTTTTCCCTGTCAAAGTTCATTTCTTCATTGCGCCAACCCTACGGAATGCCTCGGCACCCACAAACGTGGAATAAACATCATCTCTACTGATACCATGAAACGGCCAAATCCAAGCTAAAAGAAGCGTATTTTTCACTTTCAGAGGAATATAATTGCTGCTCGAAAGGCGTAAGGCCGAAAAGGAAAATTACAGGGGCACAGGCAAATTAGTAAAGGATTCTATGGATACATTTAGCGTTTGTAGATACTTTGCGTGCGTAATTTGGAATATAAAAATTTATGAAAGGGGTGATAAATAAACGTTAAGAGATAAATCACCGAAATACTCAATAAACACAAATTAATTTAGAATTTTGAAGGCACTCTCATCTAAATTGTTTTGACTCGAGTTTACAGAAAACCCGGTTTATAGCTGAGTTTTATAGCTTATCTAGAATTTTAATACTTGAAGGATTAATTTTTGTAATAATACTGTTATATATAACTGCATAAATACTATGCCATACCTGCCAAATCTCCCGATTTTTCCGGGAGTCTCCCGAATTTTGAGACAATCTCCCGAACTCCCGAAAAATTCCTAAATCTCCCGAATTTTTACAATAATTAGAAAAAATCCCTACAAAAGGGATTTTCCTAAAAAAAAATCCCTATGCAGACGTGTCAACTCCGGATTTTTCATTACTTCTCCGGTCTCTGGATTACTAACGAAATTCTCCGGCTTTTTTGTTGAAATTTTTATCAATTAACCAGACATGGTATAATTTCTCGAAAACACCAATTTTCCGCATTTTTAGCACTGATTTTTATCATTCCCGGGATCGTAGCAAATCCATAATACAATGCAGGGTAATGCCAATCAAATTAACGGAGATTTACGGCCGCGTGTATTGTAAATTAAGACCTCGATCGCTTATTTTATGAAAGTAATAAACATACTTCTTCAAAGGTTATTGAGCATAAATCGCTAAAATGTTATTTTGTTCATTAATTTCGCATAAACACTGCGATTGCACAATTCAGTGAGTAGGTTAGTATCTTTATCTATCCATCTCCATCCTTTAAATGTTGCATATTAGATCAACTAAACTAGCTTATTTTCATATTCTGATATTAATTATTGTGGTTAATTTCTTAATTATGTTTGCATAAATAGTGCGATTGCGCAATTCAGTTACTTCGCGTGAATTGCCGAGAGGACGTTAGTATCTTTTTCCATCCATCTCCATCATTTAAATGTTGTATATTAGATTGACTAAACTAGCTTATTTTCATATTATGGCTAATTATTAAGGTTAATTTTTTAATTATATTTGCATAATACAAATTTTTCTATTTTGAAAAATCCGTATGAACTCTGTAAAGGGATATTGAAGAATTTATATAGTAAGGAGTTCTTAAAAAAAGCAAAAAGAGCTACTACTTTATTTTTAAGTAATAAGAAGGATTGAATTTGACATTTTTTAATTATATATATAGAACTTTTACGTGCTGTATTTTTACTTACCAAAAGATTTTTTCATTCAATATTTTATCTGCAGAGAAGTGTTTTTGTGTCAAAGACATGTGAATGATTATTAAACAGTAACCAATGACATTTTTCTTTATGCATCATATTCAGTGTAATGAATATTGTTATAGACTCTGATGAGAATAACTCTAACAAATGTGCTTATTTTTTAAAAGATGTTTTAATTCTTTTGTATTCGTTGAAATTAAATTGTGTTTATAGATACAATACATACAGATTGTTTATCATATTTGTCTATTTTTTATGGTGCAGTTTTGTAGTAGAGGGGAAAAAATCCCTATTCTGTCTTGAAAATTCCCTTTTATGCTTTCTGTAAAAAAAGAAATTGTTATCGTGCTGTGCGATTTTTCCACTTTTGTCGCGAATTGCATATATTTAAAAATCTCCCTAATTTTCATTTTCCAAGGTTGGCAGCTATGCTATGCTTTGATTGTTATAGTTTTCAATGCTGAAAGTAATTAATTTTAATTATTACTCAATTTTAACTTTTTTATGTTTGTTTAGCTGATATTCATTAAAAGTGGATAGTGATACATATCGGGGAATTTTTTCATGCTTCTCCCACTTGGTTCCGGGCTAAATTGGGTGAATAAAAAGAAAGTTATGAAGAATATCGCGGAGGGTGAAGTACCCCAGTGGTTAGTGCGCGGGATTTGCACTTGGTAGGCCCGGGTTCTATTCCCAAAATTGCCGAATAAAAATAAAGTTATGGAGATTGTCGCGGATGGCACGGTAGCCCAGTGGTTAGCGCGCGGGAATTTCACTCGGTAGGCCCGGGTTCGATTCCCGCCATTGCCAAAACTGCAGCCGTGTTCACGCGGAGTACGATCACGTTAAACGTGTGGGACTGCAAGTCCTTCCGAGAGGTTTGTGGTAGGGGAAGGAGGGTACGGTCTCTTTGGATGCCTCCCCCATTGGGTTCTGGTCTAAATTGTGTGGCACTTCCTGGCCTTCCAAGCAGTTACCTTACACCTTTCTGGTAGGTCGCGCCAACGAGTTTGCCACGGTCAGAATTTTCAAGGGTAGCGAACAGGCTGGTCGCCAAAGGCGGCTAGTATAAAAATATAGCTTTTCTTGGGCGCTACCATTTTATAGAACATGTGTGTTTATGTTGAGTCTGTTAAAACACAGTATGATTGAAGAGGTGGCTGCCATGCACCTACACTATACATGCATTATAATTTAAATTATAAAATTATACAATTTCAATAATTGCAATTGTTAATTAACACAACTGCTTAAGATTATAAACACAGTTAATGTACAAATAGTTTTCTTCAGTGATAAATTTGTTCATAACAGAAAATCCAGGGTTTGTACGCCTCCTGGAAATCCTTGAATATGCCTGGATTTAAGATTTTTCATATAACGGCCCTTGAAAACTCTTTATTTTATTCATTTTAGCACTAAACTGAAAATCGGTAAATACTCCTGGGAAAAATCGACATCGCGGTCTTTTATCGCATACTATGATCGATAGGTGCCGCCACCAAACTAATGGTAATGCACAAATACTGATATTGGAAGTACAGAGGTGCTAATGATTATGGATTTCGGAACAAAATTACAAGACTATGGGGAAAACCCATAAAATTAAGGAATATATATATATATATATATATATATATATATATTCATTCATCCTGTAATTATTGCACATTAAATTGACAAAACTTGCATTTTTCTCTGTTGGTTTCTTATTCATGTAAATATTTTAATTTTGACACATTCGGGAATGGTCGTGTAGTCCTGGGCGTCCACAAGTATCCTTTTCCATCCATCCCCATCCTTTAAATATTAGTCATTAGATGAACTGAGCTAGCTTATTTTCACATTTTGGTTAATTATAAAGCCTAGTTTTTTAATTATTTTTGATATATTCAATACGATTATGCAATTATTGGATTTCTCGTGTACTATCCATCTCCATCCTCTATATATTGATCATTAGATTGACAAAACTAGCTTATTTTCACATTTTGGTTATTTGTTAAGGCTATGGTGTAGTTGGTATAAAACAAAGTGACTTGGCTGAAAGAGAAACATCTATAGACTCTTAGTTTTGCTTCTACATTTTTTAATGTTTAAAAAACTCCTGGAAATGGGTTCTTGCAAAAGAGTATGAACCCTGAATATCCTATTTACCAGTGTTCTGTGACTTGATTATTTTAGGTGTCCTCTCTCTTTTTTTTTTTTAAATGATTAAAATCATTTGGGAAATTGACTAGTAGTTATCGACCATCTATATTAGAATTTTCTTAAACAATTGATATTCCTATATCCGAAAGCATTGCATTTTAAAATATATTTACTTGCTATTTCTAATGGCTTCCTTCAATGCATGTTCCATTAATGTTATTTTGCCAGTGCAACATATACTTGAGCACTCAAATTTTCAATTATTATTTATAGCAAAAATTAAATTGTACATATTGTGCACTTTAATAGAAAAAAGCTGTGAAAATCTAGCAATATACATATTATTATTTTAGTATTGTATTTAAACTTGTGCGAGTCAAAAAGTCTTATTTTAGCATTGAGTACGAACCCTGTTATATATTTGTGAAAATAAAGTTTTCTTGTATAATACATTTTTATATGTACTGTAACATAGTAGTGCTGACACTCATAATTAAGTTAAAAATAAAGGGGTAAGCTGTTTTAGTATATGTAGCAGCCATGTTCTAGTTAAGAAAAATATCCAACATCTAAATATGCTTTAAAGTAATGAGAAAATTATCAATAATGCATCTTTTTAAAGAGTTTTATTTAATTAAAGCTTCAATGCGATACTTCCAAATATACGAATTCCACTTGAAAGTGTCACTAAGCTCAATCACATGGTTAGACATGGCTTGAATATATTTCTGGGTTTTACAATGCTCTTCTTGCATTAGAACATCGGCCATTCAAAATCTATAATAAAAGGAAAATATGTATCTGGCATTTCATGTTAGTTTAAGATCCAGATTTAGTTATTCCATGTTAGTTTTAGGCAGACCCAGAAAATGATTTCATGTTTGAAACACTTGGGGAACGAAAAATTCGAAGTTACCTTACTACTTATTTACTACGAAGTTATCTACTCTTCAATAACATTTGACTTGCTCATACTAAGTTTCGACACACTTTTATTGCTTTGTGACTTTTGCACTCACTTTGTGGATACATGATGTGCTAAAAACTAAATTGCTATAAAATTAGTTGCTATATTTAGTGACTGCTAGTGGATAAAGTCCACTAGTATGGTATATGAGCAGACCATTCACAGAATTTTAAACTGTGTGAAAACAAATGAATAATAAAATACAAAATTTAAAGGCAACTAATTAAAAAGAAAACCATACATGAATAGGCTTACTAGGTGTTTATCATGTCTCCTCTTTGCATGCTGATTACAGTTAAGCCACTGGATGTTTATAAAAAATTCTTTGAAAAAGACATCTGAACAACACACCTTCCTTTAAAATAAAAAATATATGCGAGAAATCTTTCATAAATTTATAACACATTTAATTACCAAAAGTTTTAATATTAATTTTTTTAGAAAAATTATATATAAAGGATAGCTTATCAGGGCACTGCAATTGTGTTATGAATTAATGTTAAAATTAAATTAAAATTTTATTGAGGCTGGTATTTGTTGGGCATTATTATTATTACATAGATATTTTAGGAATTACTAAAATTTCTTATGAGTTGATAACTTATGAGCTCTTTGTAATTTACAATTGTCAATAAATCAGCTTAAATTTCTCAAACCATGCTGGTGTTTTTTCTTGCCTGTGATTTGTAAAGTTTTTAAATGAAATTTATCTATGCATAACTTAAGTTCATATGCATAGCAAAATCAATTTAACATTTAAATTTCAAATTACATAGATTAAAATTGTTATTCTGTTGCATACAATTTCAATATCGGTTTTATTTCTGAAAACATTTAAATAATGTAATATGCTATTTTGTAGATGTGGATGATGTAAAGTTTGTGATAAATGTTGATTTCCCAAATTGCTCAGAAGATTACATTCATCGTATTGGGCGTACTGCAAGATCTAATAATACTGGTACTGCTTATACTTTTTTCACATTTGGCAACATGAAGCAAGCCAAGGACCTTGTAGATGTTTTGAAAGAAGCTAATCAAACGATCAATCCAAAATTGATTGACCTTGTTGAAATGTCAAGATCTTTCAGTTTTGGGAGAGGTAAGTTTTAATCATATACAAACCAAATACAGCTGAAATATTTAGCAACACGTAATGAAATTGGCAGCTTTAGTTTTTATTTAATTCCCTTATACTACCTTTTCCTATATAACTTTTTATTGTATTTTTTCCAATTATAGGTCGTAAGTGGGGTGGCAATAATAATAATTCAGGACGTAGTCGTGGTAGATATGAAAACAAGCGACATCATCCATATGAAAGAAACCAAAATGAAGGTAGATATGACAACAGAAGTAATGGATATAATAGCCGAGATGACAGATATGGAAACTCAGGGACAAAAGGTACAGGACATTGAATTTCTGATTGACTTTAAATTTAATAGTAAGAATGTAAAATTTTGCTGTTTATTAAATATTTTCACCTCATAATAGACATGCAGCTTATATTGTAATACATAGCACTTAAATTATAGCAGCCATAAGTCAACTAGCTAGTTTTTCTGATATAGACATAGTAGCCACTGTGATTACCTACATTAATGAGTTAGCTAAAATGCCTTGTGCAAGAAAAAAAATCTGACAAAATTCTGGAAGGTTTTCTGAATATGAAATTTGAGTTTAGCTTGTCAGTTTGACTCCACCCTTTCAAAACCAAAATTGAAGCTGGGGGGGGGGGCAAAAACAAATTTGCCAATGTTTTTTCTGCTAAACTGAGGTGAGGCGTCCACCAAAACTTGCTTTTATTTTATTTTTTATACAATGCAACTCGGCAGATTTGAGACGTGGGGAATAAAAGGCCATACTCCATCCAGGGTTACACCTTATTTATGTCTCAGGATTTGGGCAAGTTTGCACCTTGCAAATATTCCAAAGCATTGGTACTCTTCCAAGGCAAAGACCTGTAAGATTCTTATTTGTATTACATATTTTAAATTTCTATTAATAATCCATTAATTCTTCCAGCTTATGAATTGGTTTTAATAGTGAATAACATAGTAAAACTTAATATACATTTGTATAGAATATAGTGACTAGGTATGTTAGTTAAAAAAAAGAATGATATACAGTGGCTACTTGACTATAAAATCATGATTTAAGTGTAATAAGGACGCTAGATAGGTTTCTGATAATTTTTGTTTCTCAGCAGCATGGAATCAGTAATATGTCCAGGAAACAAGCTACATAAAAGCGCAGAGTATCAAACTTTCTGGTAAAGAAATTCAATATTTTTTAAAATCTAAAGCAGTGTTTCTCAAATTGTGCTCAACTAATGACCCCTTAATGGGTTACAAGCACATATTGCGAAACGTTGGTATAGAATATGATTATTAAATACAGTGAAACCTCTCTTAATGATCACTTTATTGGAACCATTTCAATTTTGTAACTAATACTAATTCTCATTCAGTGATGGAAAAATTCTGTGAAGAATAAGTTGAAACAATTTCCCGTGATTGTAGAATCCCATTATTGAATGACTATTATTGCATGCATATATTTTTGAAGGGTCTTTGCGACATTTTCCCTTAACTAGTACAACAGCTATACTAAAGTTTTCAGCTTAATTTGTGCAGTATTATGCTTATGTTTTCACTTGTGATGATTCCAGTCCTGCTAAGTGTCCTGTATTTAGTACAGATTTTAGCTCTTGTCTTAGTATAAAATTATGAATTTGTTCCTCAAAATTACAAATTTCCGTAATTTATCCTTTATTTACAAAATTTTTATTCCCAAAAAATTTCTGTTTTTTGCTTTGCACTGGCGTGAAATGCCTTTCTTGAGTCTTGGATTTTTTAAAATTCTTTTTCTCAATTTCGCAGTTTTTTTTTTTTTTTTTTTTTTTTTAACTATAAAGGATGCTAAAACTCACAATTTGTATAAGACTTTTTACTATTTTGACTTTTACCTTTTGGAATTTGTCTTACTCGATACTGATCCTTTTTATTTTCTTTACTTCCGGATTTGCTACCTTTACCTTTATCGTCCCTGGTATCACTAGTTCATACTGGGGTTTTAAGAAATGCAAATTGTCTTTTCTTTTTGCATGGAAATACTTATCCGCACTTGGTGTATAGAGCCATCATAGTACCCCTATTGCCCCATTAAATTTGCAATTATTTTCTTCTAGTACAGGAGCAGCTAGTAGAATATGTCGTAACTTGGGGGGGGGAACATATATATATTGAGGGAATATATATACACACACACACTGGGATTGGTACCTACTGAAATACTATGTGTCCAACCCAAATTATGCTAATGAGTTTGTGTACGTGTCGGATATTCAATTTGAATGAAGACTTCTGCTGAAAGAACGTGGTGAGTCACTCCCAAGAAGAAAGTAAGTGGTTCGAAAATAAAATTGAGTTTATGAACATTGTTCAGGGGAATAGTGAATCATGATGTTTGTTTACAATCTTCTAGCAAGTAATTCTGTTTTTCCCTGAAAATTTCCGAAGCGGCTGCTTCTGAGACAGTTGCGACAGACACATTGTTCCATTCGTCCATAGTTAAGGTCAAGTCGCAGCCAATGTGTTTTATTAATGACGTTTCATTTTTTCTGGGTATATAGAGCAGAGCACACTAGATCCAATTTTCCCCAAATTTGTTAGGTTTTCTTTTCTGTTTTTTCTTCTGGGACTTTAATTTTTGGTAAAAGGTTTTCAAACTTTTTTGTTAGAAATATTCCAATGTTGCCAAAAATATCCTAATTGCTTTGTCCATGCCCTTCAAATTCGATGTGCTATGCAGGATTCAATTAATAAACATTTATTGGAAAAGATATGGGGGGGGGGGGGAGCGTCAACGTATTTGTTAAATGAAAATTTGGTCTACTAAAATTTAGTTACTAAATACAGAGTGTTTTTTCCCGATGATGATTCCCGAAATTAATGTGAAGAAAAATATTGTAGCAGCTATAAAATGTCGTTTAATACCTTCTGATTGACCTATTTAAATACTTAAGCTATGCGATAGCAATAAACTTGTATATTTTCGAGTTTTTCTGAAAAAATGACATTTTCAATTTTTTAAAGGATTTTGATGGAATTCCAGCATCAAAACCATTTTCAATGAAATCTTATTATTGGATGAAAATGGCTATTTTGAACTGAAAATTGATCCTAGCAAAAACATTCCATTGCAGTATATTTATAGGTTAACATAGCTGCCAACTCAGGGTGGCCACTCAACCTGGAAACCGGGAAAAGTCAGGGAATTTTAGAATGGTCAGGGAAAACCGGGAAAAGTCAGGGAATTTTGTGAAAATTCTGGAATTTTTGGTTTTTTTTTTTACTAGTTGTCCATATAAAAACAGAACTGCGCAGTTTGTACGCCATTTTCGAAAAATTTCGCCAAGTATTACGCTGTACTCGTAAACGCTAAATAAAGGTTGCCATTTAATTCCGTATAAAAGCAAAAATGCGGAGTTTGTGCGCCATTTTGGACAAATGTCGCCAAGTACAGAGATGCCAACTTTTATGGATTTTCTGTAGTTTGTACGGATTTTTACTTACGGTTTTACGGACATTACTCCCAAAACTACGGAAAATCCAGTGAAATCCATGCATCCTACCATTCAGTTCATATTCCCTGCTGTGCTGAGAGTTCAAAATTATCAGTTTGCATTCATTTTCTTCTTCTAATGATTTCATATCAGAACAATAGACCTAATTTATTTTTATAGTGCCCGTAAAAATAAAGAAATATTTTACTAAACAAATTATATTTCGCTTAAATTATAGAATTGCGCAATTCAGTCCTTTTTGGGCTTTGCTGGGTACAAAATTGTCTTCCATCCATCTCCATCCCCTTATTATTGCACGTTAACTTGACTAAACTAGCTTATTTTCATATTTTGGTTGATTATAAAGGCTAATTTTTTAATTATTTTCACGTAAATAGTACGATCGTGAAATTCAGTTTTTCATTTTTTTTTTCGCGGACGTTGCCGAGAGTACGCAATTATCCTTTTCCATCGATCTCCATCTCCCTATTTTTGTACATTAATTTGACTAAACTAACGTATTTTCATATTTTGGTTGATTATAAAGTCTAATATTTTGATTATTTTCATATAAATAGTACGATCGTGAAATTCAGCCCCCCCCCCCCTCGGGCGTTGCCGAGAGTACGAAATTATCCTTTTCCATTGATCTCCATCTCCCTATTGTTGTACATTAACATGACTAAACTAACTTATTTTTATATATTGGTTAATTATAAAGGTTAATTTCCTAATTATTTTCACATAGTGCCATTCAGTTGTAATTAACTCAGTTAAGTTAGCAAAACTACATTTTGAACTTATTCTAAGGTTTTAAAATATATATTGTCAATATATGTAATATCTTACTGATGGTCAATGCGGTTTTACTGAAAACTCCTGATTTTTCTACCAATGACCCCTTGAGTTTTCCTCTTAAGATTTTGAAAATCTACTAAATGGAGATGTGAGCAATTTGTCAATAACTGAAGAACTTTTAAAATCTGTAAAAGAAGCAGGAGAAAAGTATAGACAAAGAATGGAGAAAACAGCAGAAAAGGAGTTAAGCCAAAAGCTGAACACGAGAAAGATGTATTAAAGAGTTTGAAAATAGACAGTGATGTGTTAAAAAAAAAGTTACAATCACAAAAAGTGCTTTCTACAGCAGAGAAGATGATTGAAGGCAGCATAAAAAAGAAAGTTCTCTTAAAAGTTCCAAGTTCTCTTAAAAGAGGCAAAATCAAATATTGAAAAAAATCTCACAAAATTAGAAGAGCACAGAAACTCGAATTAATTCAGTGTGTCCAAACTGTTAAAAAACAAGCATCTCGGACATAAACTATTTGTATTTCGGATAAAAAAAATTTAGTGTGTATTATTTAACTAGCAGGCAACTTCTGTTCTTTAAGATTAGATAGTATCATTAAATCTTTTTCTCATTTTTCTAGCTTAACTTTTTAAGATTTAATACTCTTCATGCTTTAATTAATGTAAAATGAAATTTTTATATGCCTAAAATAACTATCGAGTGTGCGCAACATCATTTTCTAGCTGCTACAAAACTGCTCTGCACTGC
Organism: Amaurobius ferox; assembly: GCA_951213105.1. Classification (NCBI taxonomy): domain Eukaryota; kingdom Metazoa; phylum Arthropoda; class Arachnida; order Araneae; family Amaurobiidae; genus Amaurobius; species Amaurobius ferox. The sequence continues at coordinate 4,337,409 of OX578149.1, read as the reverse complement.
TACGAAACAGCAATATTTCCTGCTACAAAGGTGCTACAAAACTCAGTTTTCAGTTTTCCACCCCTGATATCATGCATATGTGAAAATATCCACTTTTACAATTTGCATGGACTAAAATTTTTGTAATTTAGTGTTTGATATTTTAAGAACTATTTTCTGAAACCTATTATTAATGAAATGGGCTATATAATTTTAATGAAATGAGGGGCTATTGCAAAAAATTACATTTGTAAGTAATCCTCGGTATATTTCGGTTAATTGGAAAATATTTTCCACTTTTGCAATCTGTTTACATAGACTAAAATTTTTGTAATTGTTTCATCTTCATAAAAATTATTTTCTAAATGTATAATTAATGAAATAAAGGAAAATGTTCTGCTTTTCATAAAAATTTCCTTAATGATTCCTTTTTTAACCCCTAAAATTTTCCTAAGCGACATAGTTTTTCCTTTAGCAGCTTCGTCTGGGACTGCTGCAGTACATCATTCAATTTTTTACTAAAAGTCACACTATAGAATCTAGCATTCATCACTTTCAAATCCTGATGATATTTTTTAAATTTATATTCCTTCTGTGAAGTTTTAACGAATATCGGAGGAAGTCTATCAACTCTTTTTACAAGTCAACATTACTTTTAATAATTCATTGATGAGCAAGTTAATCGAATCTAGATGTTTGATATGTGTTCATAAAGCAGATGACAGATAAATATCTTTTATTATATAAGATCCAGATTAAGATATTACTTTTTTGAATAGTGTTGCTTTTAGAACTTCGCATGGGCTTGCAATTGCCCCTGCTGCAGCTGCAGTTGTGCAATTCAGTGAAATGCCGCACAATAGAATCGTAGAACATGAGAAAAACACTGAAATTTCTGAAAGATAATTAAGAGAAAAAATTAAATGTGTTTCAAAAATAAATATAATTTATGCAAGTTACTTTTTATTTAACCTAACCACTACTCATGACTTAATTTCTGAGAACACTGCATGATCTTGTTAGAGAGGTTTTAGTGTTACAGGGGTCTGTCTAAAAGTTTTATGGCACTATTTTCAAATGTTTATTAAAATTCCAAAAATATTGGAAATTTAGTTTTCAGTTTACACTTCATAAAAGTTTGACCAATCATAAACAATGCATGAAATATGAACATTAAAATCCGATTAGCGAAACTGCCATACAGGAAATTAAACTTGAAACATTTTTGGAAGTTTTCCTGCACTATTATTTTTCTATTTTGAGCAAAATATTGGCGCTGCCAAAAGGACCATGACAGATCCCTGGTATAGTTCTTTTAATAAAATTATTGTGTACATTATATATTTAATATGTTCAACTATAATTTTTAGCTAAATATGGGATACATTATGCTCGAGTTAAGAACTCCTTCTCTTTTATAAAGGACATGCAATATCTTTGTTATTAAAATTCTCATGAGTTATTTCTATTTTGCACAAAAGAATGAATATTATCATAGCATACATGCCAATTTGATTTTTCTATAAAATGTACACATTTGTATGTTATTTTATGATATAGCATTTTTCTACGAATTTCAAATATTTTCAGGGCCAGTATTTATTTGAATGTATATTGAGTAAATTGTCCCACTGTTTTTAAAACAAAATGTTTTTGTGATGGAAACCAATGTTTATATGATTAGCATGCATTTCTAGCCATTATTAAAATTACGCGAACAATAACATAAGCATGTAGTGTGCATGCATCAAAATAATCTCTATTCAGTGATGTAGATTTGTGGTTACAGGTGTCTGCTTACTTTGGCTGTCATCGTGCAGTGATAGAAACCTGAAAATTTCATTTTGAACCAAAATGAACACATGGCTTTGTTTCTTAAGGGTGATTCAGCCAACTGAAATTTCGGTTCTAACGATTGAGTGTTAATTAAAAATATTATTCCATCGGTATCTTTCATGTTTAAGTGAAGTCCCCCTTTAGATGGGGATGTTTTCTGGTCTACTTTTGAATCTCAATTATGGGATTCAAACGTAGTAAATTGACTCGAAAATTAAAATTTTTACTTGGTAGCAAGTGGCCAGTAGGAGGTTTAGTAGCTATATATTAACATGTAATGTACTGGATGTCTTATTTTCTTTTAACTTAAATCAAGATGGTAATCCTAATAACTTTTTTAAACAAATTCTGAGAATAATATAAATGCAAGAAGATAAAGCATGTTTAACCATAAATACAAAAAATATTTGATTTTTTTTTCTCTTCCAAAAATGAACCCACATTGTCCCAAAGACTATTTTCTGCCTCAATCTTTCACTCAAGTCTTTTGTCCAAAAAGTGAGAAACTTGAAAAAACAAAAGATATACTACAGTCAAAATTTTCAGTGGATTAAGTAGGCTAAAAAGCGCTAATTTCAAATCAAAACTTATGAGATAAATGGAATTTACAATTTGCAAAATTTTATTATTTGAAAATGAGAATTGATACTCCTGAAATACCTCACAAAATTCCTGACCAAAATGACTCATAAAGGGGATCATTCAAGGTTTGCATCTTTGTATTTTCATTAAAAATTTCATTGTATGAGGTTGAGGTTAGCAGATATGTTAAGCATTATGTGTAGTGATAATCTAAGCAACATGTATGAAAAAAATATTCATTATTAATCTCTGTTCAATCTATTTGTTCTAAACTGTCTCATATCTATTGATTGTATCTACAATAACTGAATTATAAACTTCAGTCGGCTAGTAGACTAATTTAATTTTTGGTTTTTGCATAGACAAGAAAATTATTTTCCCCCCACTCAGTTACTGTGTGTTTCTCTCTTTGCATACATATATATTTTATACACGACTTCCCCCCCCCCCCCCCCCCCCCCCCACACACACAAATTTGGTCAGTCAGAGAATTTTTAATGCAGCAAGATCATTAAAAAGAACCGCATATCTGTATCTTTAAAATCAACTGAATTGTGATAAAGGAAAAAATCTGACTTATGCCACTTTTTCATACCATGTGAAAGGCTGTTTCATCAGTGAAATTAGGGATCATAAACAAATTGACGATGGAAAATGTTAGATCAAAAATATGTTAATATGTGTCAATTTTTTTTATCACAAATGCATCTAAATAAAGCATTACACAGACAGAGATCATATAAAGCAGTGGTACTCACTATGTGGTTGGGACAGATAATTGAAATATGCATACATTCATAGAAGACCACTGATAAAGGCACAAATTTTGTTACAAATACTAGAAATACAAGTCACAAAACGTAACCAGTTACGTGTCTTAATTCATCAATTCAGAACTAAACATGCTGACTGAATGATTTCTAATATTTTGTATTAAATAGAAATAATACTGGGAATAAATGCCTAAATTAAAAAATAAATCTCCCGCATTTCATTCTTCAGTTTTTTTTTTTAAATTATTTTACAATAAACATTTGAAATAGCTAAATTAGAGTTAAAGAAAAGAAAAAATAAGTCTTTGATTTCTGTTTTTCGTTTTTGAAAAATTATGTTAAATTTCAAAATCAAATACATACTTGCATTTGTTTGCTTACTTATTTTGTTTGAAATAAAAAATGACATGTCTCAATGAAAAAATTACTTATGAATCTGTGATTGCATGGTTAGCCTATCTGGAATTCGCAAAAAAGTCTGTATTATCCAGTTTTTTGTGATATGTCACAAATTTGCATTTCAAATTGCAAATTTGCAATTTGATATATGGTCCCCATTCACAATGTCCAATTTTCAATTAAATATAACTCTCAATTTTAAAGATACAGATATGTGGTTTTTTATGATCTTGTTGCATTAAAAATAAAAATTTTCTGATTTACCAAATTTGTCTAAGGGGGTCGTATAAAAATTTATTAAAGTATTTTTGAAAATTAATGGGAGGACTATTTCATTAGCGTAGTCTTGTTTTCTACCTTACTTTCAACATTTTTGCAATTTACATTGCCCACTTATCTCTAACAGGTAAAGAATTAAAGCGCATTTCGATCTTTTTTGGGACACCCTATATATATATGTGTGTGTGTAGACGGGAAAAAAACAATAGTAATATATATATATAATTGTAGTAATTATTTAAATATATATATATATATATATATATATTAGAAATGTTTGATTATTGTTCTTTCATGTACTAAAATTTTACATTTCTTTTTTAGGATCTCACAAGATATTTGTTTAAGTGTTTTTTAACAGCTCCAGTTCATTTCATCATTCAAGCATTTATTTTGCATAACTGTTTCTATTCATTTAAATGACCTACTTCTGTCATTCCTAAATTATCTTAAGTGCTTTGTCAGAACTGTTTTGGTCTAGACTGATCAAACTGTTTATTTGACCATTAGGCATGGTTAAAGAAAGGTTTTATTTATTTTCCAAATTGTACCAAATGTTCCCAACAGTTATATTATCAGTGATATTTGCAACCTAAAAAAAGTAATTAAATATAGTAACATCCTGTATGCTTGTATAATTCAATCTTCATGTGCAAAGAAATGTTCCTGGTATCTATATTCATTGGGTGTATATATTTTTTATTTATTTTCTACTTCATCAGTTTTGTATCAAAAAGTTGTATCAAGCATTTTCTGTACTGGAGCTTTTCCCTTCATTAAATAATTTAATAATACTTTAGTATGTTTTCTTTACAATGTTTACAAAATATCCACATTGTTTATTAAGCAATATTATATTTGGAGTCTAATTAAAGGTAATATGAATTAATTTTTGTATGATTCATTGGCAAGTGTTAGTTCATGTAATTTATAGAATACAGAAATACACCTGTCCCCCGATTTACACGGAAGATAGGTCCTACTCAAAACCGTTTAAATTGAAATCTTGGATTTTGCTAAGTAAAATCATGTAAAACGAAAATAACTCCAAAATGTGCATGATTCAGTCATTTATTTAAGTAAAACAAAAGTAAGACATCTTAGAAAACTTAAAATTATACTTAGTTTATAAAACAATAAACATATGAATGTAGTAATATAACGTATTTAATTTATTTTACATTAGGAACAAAGAACAAAAAAAACAAAAAGACCCTTAAAAATTAATTAAGTTTAATCACTGTCATCACTTTCATGTACTATCAGTCTTTTTTTTCTGATAGGTATGATGTCACTTTCATCAGAGCTTTCTTGATGCGATTCTGGCTCAATGGTTGACGAATTAGGCAAGATCTCGGGTTGACAAGACTTTGTCAAGAAATCGGTAATTAACAATTGCGTAGGTTTTTTTGCTAAATCTTTATAGACCTCTTCAGATTGATTTAAGCATTTACGAATGTCTCGCTGGAATCTGAGAGCTCGATCAACATTTGTGTCATATTGTAAGAAATGGTTGCCCAATTTTCTTCCCAAATCAAGTTCTACGCTTATGATTCTTGCTGTGAATGCAACTGGTTCAGATTGCTCTTCATCATGTTTGTTTGTTTCATGAATCATGTTAATTAAATCATCTTCATTATTTCTTCAATATCTGCCTGAGCTAAATCTTCAAAACCTTCTCCTATAACATACCTGCCAAATCTACCGATTTTTCCGGGAGTCTCCCGAATTTTGAGGCAATCTCCCGAACTCCCGAAAAATTCCCAAATCTCCCGAATTTTTACAATAATTAGAAAAACCCCTACAAAAGGGATTTTCCTAAAAAAATCCCTATGCAGACGTGCCAACTCTCCGGATTTTTCATTATTTCTCCGGCCTCCGGATTACTAACGAAATTATCCGGCTTTTTTTGTTGGAAATTTATCAATTAACCAGACATGGTATAATTCCTCGAAAACACCAATTTTCCACATTTTTAGCACTGATTTTTATCATTCCCAGGATCGTAGCAAATCCATAATACAATGCAGGGTAATGCCAATCAAATTATTTACGGCCGCGTGTAATGTAAATTAAGATCTCGATCGCTTATTTTATGAAAGTAACATACTTCTTCAAAGGTTATTGAGCATAAATTGCTAAAATGTTATTCTGTTCATGAATTTCGCATAAACACTGCGAATGCGCAATTCAGTTTGTTCTCATGAATCGCCGAAAGTACAATATTATCTTTTTCTATCCATCACAATCTTCTAAGTATTGCATTTTTGATTGACTAAACTAGCTTATTTTCATATTCTGATTAATTTTTGTGGTTAATTTCTTAATTATTTTCGCATAAATAATGCGATTGCGCAATTCAGTTGCTTCGCGTGAATTGCCGAGAGTACGTTAGTATCTTTTTCCATCCATCTCCATCATTTAAATGTTGCATATTAGATCAACTAAACTAGCTTATTTTCATATTCTGATTAATTATTGTGGTTAATTTTTTAATTATTTTCGCATAAATAGTGCGATTGCGCAATTCAGTTACTTCGCGTGAATTGCCGAGAGTACGTTAGTATCTTTTTCCATCCATCTCCATCATTTAAATGTTGTATATTAGATTGACTAAACTAGCGTATTTTCATATTATGGCTAATTATTAAGGTTAATTTTTTAATTATATTTGCATAATACAAATTTTTCTATTTTGAAAAATCGGTATGAAGTCTGTGAAGGGATATTGAAGAATTTAGTAAGGAGTTCTTAAAAAAAGAAAAAACAGCTACTACTTTATTTTTAAGTAGTAAGAAGGATTGAATTTGACACTTTTTAATTATATAGAAATTTTACGTGCTGTATTTTTACTTACCAAAAGATTTCTTTCATTCAATATTTTATCTGCAGAGAAGTGTTTTTGTATCAAAGACATGTGAATGATTATTAAACAGTAACCAATGACATTTTTCTTTATGCATCATATTCAGTGTAAGGAACATTGTTATAGATTCTGATGAGAATAACTCTAACGAATGTGCTTATTTTTTAAAAGATGTTTTAATTCTTTTTTATTCGTTGAAATTAAATTGTGTTTATAGATACAATACAGATTGTTTATCATATTTGTCTATTTTTTATGGTGCAGTTTTGTAGTAGAGGGGAAAGAATCCCTATTCTGTCTTGAAATTTCCCTTTTATGCTTTCTGTAAAAAAAATAAATTGTTATCGCGCTGTGCGATTTTGACGTGAATTGCATATATTTAAAAATCTCCCTAATTTTCATTTTCCAAGGTTGGCAGCTATGCTATAATATGGGCCAACTCGGTGATCTGAGAATATTCATGCTCTATTGGTGATTTATCATTTCCACTTTCAACAACAACTGGCCATATTGCTTTCCAGTAGTCGTTGGTTGTTTGATCTGAGTGTATGACAGTCCAACATGCTTAACACAATCTAAAATTGTAAATTTCTTCCAAGCATCCATCAGAGTAAGAGATTCATCATTCTCCATTTGTTCCAAGATATACCTGAAAGTTTGCTTGATGTACAGTGCTTTAAAAGTCGAAATTATCCCTTGATCTAACAGCTGTAATAAGGAAGTTGTATTCTTTTGTAGAAAAACAACTTTTACATTTTCGTGTTGTAAATCTGGAGGATGACCTGGTGCATTATCAATTAATAGAAGAGCTTTAAAAGGCATTCCCGTTTTAGGTAAATAATTTTTGACATCTGGAACAAAGAAGTTATAGAACCATTCATTGAAGGCTATGGCAGTGACCATGTTTTCTATTAGCCATCCAATAGACGGGAAGGTTTTTGATATTTATGCCTTTGAAAGATCGTGGTGATTTTGATTTGTTAATCACCAATGGTTTCATCATATAATCGCCAAAAGCATTGCAACAGAAAAGAACTGTTATACGACTTTTCGCTACTTTATGACCACTAGCTGATTTGTGAGCTTTGGCTATAAAGGTTCTTTCCGGCATTTTTTTCCAGAATAATCTGGACTCGTCAGCATTGAAAACCTGATCAGAAGTGTAGGAGTTAGTGGCAATCATTTCAGCAAGTTTTGCTGGATATTGTTGTGCCGCATCCGAATCAGCAGATGCACTTTCACCTTTCATTCTCAGATTATGTAAAGAATGTCTTTGTTTGAATCTCTCGAACTACCCATGGCTTGCTGAAAAAGATACCTTCTTTTCATCGGACGGAGTCTACGGCGACTGATTCTTAAGTGATTGATAAATCACTTAAGCTTTATTTGTAACAGCATTGGTATCAATCGGGATTCGCTTTTGAGTTTGGTCTTTTATCCATATCACTAAGGCTTTTCCCCATATTTTCCATTTTAACATCTCTAACATATGAAGTCGTACTCATACTGCTGCAGGTTCCAGCTGTTACACTTTTTCTAATGGAGTCTTCATTTTTTCTTATTGTCCTTATTGTGGCTTCATTCATGGAGTAAAATTTAGCAACATCTGTTACTCTTTCTCTTACATAGACGATCTAATATTTGAATTTTAGTTTCTAAAGAAATATCTTTTCTTTTCATTTGATTTTCCTTAACATTATTGAACCTTAACAAATTTATGCAAACTATAAAGATGCAAGAAAAACTATAAATGTTGAAAACTTATCAGTTCAAAAGATAAACGCATAATAATATAAGCTGTGCTGCTAAAATGTTTCTGCACTATGTACTTGCATGAACCAGATAGCTTTACTGTTGTGAAATACATACGGGGATTCCCCTAAATGTATATATTTTACAACACTGGGAATCCCCTGTTGTTTTCATCAGTGTTACCAAAGGAATAAAATTCAAAAATGTCATCAAATCTTTGTATAGGCGTGTATATGGAGCGGAATATACATTTTTATCGATTTTTTAAAATCTGTTAATTTATAAACGGTGTAAAGCAGGTGCCGTGTAAATCGGGGGATAAGTGTACTTGTATTTCTAAGATGTTTTCATTCATACTGGTCATAGCTGCCACATGTTCAGATGTATTTGTTCGGTTTTCTCAGTCTTGTTCTGGAAATCGATTTTAAGCCTTAGTCTGATTTTTCATCTGCATAACATTTGTATTTTTTTTTTTATGCAAATCTACATTTTTGTTCCCATATGCGTAAGAGTTTGTACAGGTCACAAAAATCATAAAATCGTAAAGAGGTCATGAAATGACGGTCATGAATTTTGTTCCATTTTCTTCATCTGAAGATCTGTTTTGTCTGCAAATTTCAGTCGAGGTAGGTAAATTTAGGCAGGACTGGTGAGTATAGCAAAAGAAGTATTAGTGATTAAAAATAAAAATTGAATTTATTACTCACGAAATAAAAATAGCATCTGCAGCTTACATAAAATACATCTGAAGAACATCACTCCAATACTGACTAATCCTAGCCATAACTCATCGGCTATGAGCATAACATAACTCGACACCAGCTACAAATATTACAAGAGCTATCCATCCAAGCATAGGCGATTAAACATTGTTAAGTGCCATTACAGGCACCGGGCATTTATACCCATCATCTGTTATGACTCTTCCTAAGTATGGTAATTTCCAGTGATATGGAAAATTAGCATGTTTCAGTCAGCTAAGATACAGTCTGCAGGAACTGAAACGTAATTCAACTTGGACACTAAACAAACAATCCGAAATCCAAACAGTTTACTGGAAATATATGCAATACTTGAACTTTGACGGTAAAGCTATCCTGATTTGTCGTTTATTTTTTGTGTTGTCACACACATTTCCCTGCGGTTGAGTAATCTGCACGGAAATTATTCCCACTTCATGAGAGAGCAGTGACCAATGATTATCTAATTAATGTGGGAGAAACACCTTTGCATCGAAAATATTATTTGGTGTTATATACATGAAAACTATTTTTTAGATATACGATAGTCTTTCATTAATAATACGAGTACTGAGTTCTGTGCTAAACTGCATTTGAAATGTATTATTAAGAGGCTATTTTGTAGCAGTACTGGGATAAATGGCATTTGTGTGCAATCCTCTGTAGTATTTTTTGACTGTTGCAATTTGCTTGCATTGTATTTTATACTGATAAACTTTTTAAAAAATATTATTAATGAAATGAGACATTTTGCAGAAGTATCGCAAAAACAGCTTTTGTGTGCAATTCTTTATAATCTGTTTGCATTATCTAAAATTCTTGTAATTTAGTGTTTTATACAGTAAAACTTTTTTAAATGTATTACTAATGAAATGAACTGTTTTCTGAATAAGACTATTAAAATAGTAATTTTAGTATTTTTAAGAGATGCAGCCATTTCAGAAGCGGAGTCCATGTAGGCGTTTTTCACGGGCCGGAGCGCTCTACCCGGCCTTTCATTCAAGTAAGGTCTGCCCTGCTTGCCCTCATAATAAAATTTTGCACCCTGATACCCGCCCTGTGATTAACACTTATGCCCTACTTAGAAATCTCTTTTTTTTTTTTTTTTTTTTTTTCCCCTCTTCAAAAACTCTGAATAATATGCCCGTAATACTCGTTACATTAAGTTATGGAGTAAACAAGCTTTCAATTTCTTAAGAAAAAAAAGCACCTCTCCCAAAGTAAAATTCCTCTTATCTTTTGACCTTCCACATAGAAGTGCATGCTGCTATGCCTCAGGGGTTCCTGGGGTGGTATCCATTTGTGGAGAAGTGACAACGTGGTAAAGACACGATTAAACTTGAAATCTGGTGATTAAAACAAAATCCTGACTACCGGTCAAACTCTGATAGCTTAGAATGATCCTTCTCTCTAAACAATCCCATCTGTGGAGTAACAAAAAACTGTCAACAATCGCTACGATACTGCTACGGCTCTACCGTAGTTCTTCCTTAAAAGGCGATTGTAATTTATTGCATATGCAATCGAGAATAAGTGCAATCCACATTCCTATTTTACCTGTTTAGCATGTTTTTCATAATAAAAAAATTAATCTATATGAAAGAGTTTCGGGAATTCGATGCGGCTCGGGACCGGACGCATAAGGCGCAAATAAAGGATAATCTTGGGGAAGGGGGATTTCTTTTCAGAGCTGAATTGCCGATATTGCAGTGTTGTTAATTCTACTTCTTCAGGTGGTTTATGGACAGAATTCATGGTCCATAAACCACCATATGGAAATTATGAATGTGTATAGCAGTCTTCCGAAAATCTAGTCCATGCCTTGTTAAAATGTGGCATGGACGGCCGATTTTTGGAAGTTGCCGTCCTTTTGGACGACCTTGAGATTAGAAATTCCGTAAAAAATTAAAACCGCAAATTGTTGTCATCGTAAAATTATGGCAAAAGCTGCCCCCTTCCCGTGTTATAAATCCCCCCCCCCCCCATAAACTTGTGTGCATTATCGATGCTTTCTTTGTAGATGAGCTGTCAGATCTGCATTGTAACCATAGGCGATAGTTATTTTCCCTCCCTTCATCTTCCACCCAGTGAATCTAATGGCTGAACGAAAATGCGATAGCTTACGATCGAAGTGACATGTTCTGTTCTCCTTTTCGAGGTCTACATGAGCCGATGTTTTGGATTTCCACCCGACCGACAATACCAATGCTTAAACCAGAGCCAAGCCCGAAGAAATTTATAAATGTAGAATTAACTCGACCTAAAGATAACTGCGTCTCGGCAAACCCGAAATGATTTGTATTGAAATCTATGAAAATTGTGTACGGAGAATTGAGTTTGTTTTATATTTTCATAGCTGAACATTTATATTTACATAGCTGAAATAAAAGCAATAAATTAATGTATTCAATTTAAATCCATTGAAAAAATTTAAAAAATAAATATGTTCGGCTCTGTCGTAACAGACAATTAAAAAAAAGACTTATTTGAAGTAGTTTCTTTTCACTTTGGTTTCCATTTTAAAATTCATTCATGGCATTTGTTCCAGTTATTTGACAACTGAAGTTAAGGTATGAAACATCTGTTCAATTCAAGATTTTAATCTTGATTGACTACATTCCTTAGAAACTAAGAGTGTCAATGAGGTTTAAACTGCTTAGAGAAAAGGGAACATTTGTATGATTATTTATTTACCACTCCTTCATGTTACCAAACATAGAAAAAGGAGAGATTTGTTACATCTCTTACCCCTCTGCCCCCACCCAAAGATCAGAATTCCACCACGCTGGTCCTTCATAAGACTCTGCGTCAGTGAGTTTGATTACGACTGTTAAGTGCTGTAGAGGTGGTGGTGTATGAATATGCAATTATCACATTGCATCGTGAGGCAGTTGGTTCTAACTTATTATTGTACGATGTATTTAAGCCTATATGTTAATGAATATTAATGTGAAAAAAAATCTTAGGTGGATGGGTAAATTTCAATAGCCGTCCTAAAATTGCTTTATATTTGCTTAATTTCTATGCATCTGTGTTCTGAAACAACATACAGTACTGTGGCAATTAATTGAGAAATGCAGTTTTTTTTTTATATAAAATTCAGTTTTATTCAAATTTTCTATGGATACATTTAAAACTAATAAGTGATATGACCTTCCCGAGACTTTAACATCACAGACACACGTTTCGGCATGGAATGTACTAGACTAGCGCATGTAGTTTTAATCATTGTAATAACGTCTCTGAACCATATGTCAATAACGGCCGAAATTAGCTTGTCCATCGTCGTACAGTCAAATTTGTGAAGCCGTTTTTTGACAATAGCCCACAAATTTTCCATGGGATTCAAGTCTGGTCAATTCTCGGGCCAATCCAGTACGGTAATTATTTTTTTTTAGCAGAAATTTTTGATTCACTTCGAAGTGTGACATGGCGCGCTGTCTTGTTGGAAAACGCAATCTCCGTTCGGCCACAGTTTAGCCATGGTTGGAAGCATTTATCGGGTCAATATGACTTCGTAACTGGCACTGTTCATCATTCCCTCTACCAGAACAAGAGATTCTGTCCCCAAAACATCTTTTTGGGCGGATGCTTGATTGATGTGGTGCTGATTGAGAGGTTCTCCTTGGCTCCTTCTCACGAACATGGATCTAAATCCCTGAACCACAAAATGTGTTGCATCAGAAAAGAGAACCTTCTCCCAGTCCATGTTTTGTATTTCTGTGCCCATTCCAACCTTTTTTTCTTCATGCGAAGCGTCAGAAACTGCTTCTTGTACGGTCGACGTGCTCTCCGCCCGCGTTCTAACAGCCTGTATCGCACTGTTGAAGGTGCAATATAAACACTAGTTGCCGCCATGGACTTTGACAGGTCAAAACTGGTTAATCGAGGATTTTTAACACTCATTCGATGTAAAGTTTTGTCGTCACAAGCCGAAGTTGATCTTTTACGGCCGCATCTTCCAGAACGGTTGGTTCCAGCATTTCCTGTTTCTTGAAACTGCTTCCAGATCCTCCCAACACTTGCTGTACTCACTCCACATATTTTACCTATTTCCTCAAACATCTTAGAAGTGTGTTCTCTAAGCGCAATCACTAGCACGTGTTTCCACGCTGATATCCATGACGACGCTAATGACCCCCGCAACAACTGAGAAACTACCACTACGAAACACCTGGCAGAGAAATTTGAACACCTGCTACTTTGATAATAACTGCAATTTGAACTCTGAGCTAATTTGGAGTGCTTCTTCCTAAGCTAATGTGTGATAAAACGGAAAAAAACTATATTTCTCAATTAATTGCCACAGTACTGTAATTATATCATACCTGCCAACTTTTACGCATTTTAACTGCTCTTTACGTATATTGCTATATTTTATTCATTTCCGCATTTATTTGAATTTTTTAACATTACTAGGAAATCAATCTCCGGTCAAATTCTCAGACTTTTTTTGTTTAAAATTTATCAATTAACCAGACATGGTTAATTGATAAATTTCTGGGAAATACAGATTTTCCGCTTTTTTAGCACTTATTTCTACCATTCCCGGGATCGTAGCATATCCATAATGAAATGTAGGGTAATACCAATCAAATTAAATGAGATTTTCGGCCGCGTGTAATGTAAATGGAGATCTCTATCGCTTATCTTCTTAAATAATAAAAGGCAATGTCTGTGTGTGTGTGCGTCTGTCTGTCTTATACACTATACGTTTCGCGACCGCGCGTCGGAGAGCTACGAAATTTGGCAATCGGAGACCCGGGGGGGAGGGAAGGGGACACGTGAAAACCGATTTTCAAAATTCTAATTATTTTTTTATTTATTTAATGTTTTATGCGATTTCGACCTTTTTTTGCCCTTTTTTCTCCACGATCCAGACGTCGTAGAAAAAAACAACTCACACCATCGGAAAGAGCAGACAATTGCGAGTAAAAATATATCAATTTCAAATCTCCATTTCGATTTCTAATATTTTTTAAAGATTTTAAAACAAAAGTCACTTTGGGCTCAAGAAAACGATTTTTGGTTTTTAAATTCTCGCATCGTGAAAAGTACTCATAATTTCGACTAATAATTTACATTTTCAGAAAGGTCAAACATCTGGCATTCTTACAAGTCTAATCTGGTCCAGAAATAATGAAAATTGCCTTCAGAATCGCAATTTTAAAGACGTCATGATTTTAAATTTCTCGGCGTTCCGTTCGTTTCTCCCTCGCTGAAGCAGGGAAGGTGGTGGGTGGGGACGTCAAGGTGGAGGTGACGTCACGGTTCTAAATAGAGCGCCTTTGCTCTATATAAATTATTATATTTATATTTTAAATGATGGGACGATCTGGATTTTTTAAATGTATATTTTAACTTTTGGATATTTTAATTTTATGGATATTTTAAATGATGGAACAATGGAATGAGGATGATGGAATTAAGCATATGGTCATTTTAAATTGCAAATTAGCGCGCGGGAAGTTAGCGGTAGGCCCGGGTTCGATTCCCGCCACTGCCAAAACTGCCGCCGTGTTTACGCGGAATACGATCACGTTAAATATGTGGGTCCGTAAGTCCTTCCGAGAGGTTGGTGGTGGGGGGAAGGAGGATACGGCCCCTGTGGATGCCGTCTAAATTGGGTGAATATGTAGAAAGTTATGGAGATTGTCGCGGAGGGCGCGGCAGCCCAGTGGTTAGCGCGCGGGAATTGCACTCAGTAGGCCCGGGTTCGATTCCCGCCACTGCCAAAACTTACGCCACGTTCACGCAGAATACGATCACGTTAAACATGTGGGTTCGTGAGTCCTTCCGAGAGGTTGGTGGTAGGGGAAGGAGGGTACGGTCTAAATTGGGTGAATAAAAAGAAAGTTATGGAGATTGTCGCGGAGGGCGAAGTAGCCCAGTGGTTAGCGCGCGGGAATTGCACGCGGTAGGCCCGGGTTCGATTTCCGCCACTGACATGGAGTACGATCACGTTAAACATATGGGTCCGTATGTTTTTCCGAGAGGTTGGTGGTAGGGGAAGGAGGGTACGGTCTCTTTGGATGCCTCCCCCATTGGGTTCCGGTCTAAATTGTGTGGCACTTCCTGGCCTTCCAAGCAGTTACCTTACACCTTTCTGGTAGGTCGCGCCAACGAGTTTGCCACGGTCAGAATTTTCAAGCGATCACGTTAAACGTGTGGGACTGCAAGTCCTTCCGAGAGGTTTGTGGTAGGGGAAGGAGGGTCCGGTCTAAATTCGGTGAATAAAAAGAAAGTTATGGAAAATGTCGCGGAGGGCGAAGTACACCAGTGGTTAGCGCGCGGGAATTTCACTGGGTAGGCCCGGGTTCGATTCCCGCCACTGCCAAAACTGCAGCCGCGTTCAGGCGGAGTACGATCACGTTAAACATGTGGGATCGTAAGTCCTTCCGAAAGGTTGGTGGTAGGGGAAGGAGGGTACGGTCCCTGTGGATGTCTCCCCCACTGAGTTCCGGTCTAAATTGGGTGGCACTTCCTGGCCGTCCAAACAGTTACCTTACACCTTCTGGTAAGGTCGCGCCAGCGAGTGTGCCACGGTTACAATTTGCCACGGTCAGAATTTTCAAGGGTAGCGAACAGGCTGGTCGCCAAAGGCGGCTAGTAAATAATAAAAGGTAATGTCTGTGTGTGTGTGTGTGCGTCTGTCTGTCTTATACACTATACGTTTCGCGACCGCGCGTCGGAGAGCTACGAAATTTGGCAATCGGACACCCGGGGGGAGGGAAGGGGACACGTGAAAACCGATTTTCAAAATTCTAATTATTTTTTTTATTTATTTAATGTTTTATGCGATTTCGACCGTTTTTTTGCCCTTTTTGTACTTTTTTCTCCACGATCGGGACGTCGTAGAAATAAACAAATCACACCATCGGAAAGAGCAGACAATTGCGAGTAAAAATATATACATTTCAATTTCGATTTCTAATATTTTTTAAAGATTTTAAAACAAAAGTCACTTTCGGTTCAAAAAAACCAACTTTTGTTTTTAAATCCTTCCATCGTAAAAACTACTCATAATTTCGACTAATAATTTACATTTTGAGAAAGGCCAAAGATCTGGCATTCTTACAAGTCTAATCTGGTTAAGAAATATTGAAAATTGCCTGCAGGATCGCAATTTTAAAGACGTGATGATTTTATATTTCTTGCCCAATACTCGGCGAAGAACCGATTCTTCCCCGACATTTTTCCCCCCGCAGTAGTTTTTCCCCCGTTTCCATGGAGACCAGGCTTCGGGTTTTAAATGTAGCTTAGCATTTGTATTGGATAGATACATCGGGTGAAATTATTATATTTATATGATATTTTAAATGGATATTTTAAATTATTTAAATGATTGAATTATGGTGGATAGAATTCTGGTGATGTATTTGAAATTATTATATTTATGGATTGGTGGAACGATATGGATGATTCATAGAATGATATGGATTTTTTAAATGGATATTTTAATTTATGGTTATTTTAAATGAATATTTGAATTTCTGGATATTTTAAATGGACATTTCAATTTTATGGATATTTTAAGTGATGGAACGATGAATATTTTAATTTTATGGATATTTTAAATACCATATGGTCATTATAAAATTAAAATTAGCGCACGGGAATCGCACTCGGTAGATCCGGGTTCGATTCCCGCCACTGCCTAAACTGCCTCCGTGTTCAGGCGGTGTACGATCACATTAAACATGTGGGTCCGTAAGTCCTTCCGAGAGGTTGTTGGTAGGGGAAGGAGGGTACGGTCCCAGTGGATACCTCTCCCACTGGGTTCCGGTCTAAATTGGGTGAATAAAAAGAAAGTTGTGGAGAATGTCGCGGAGGGCGAAGTAACCCAGTGGTTAGAGCGCGGGATTTGCACTTGGTAGGCCCGGGTTCGATTCCCAAAATTGCCGCCATGTTCACGTCCGGAAGAACCAAAACAAATTTACATTGGTCTGGAAAAAAAGAAAGTTACGAAGATTGTCGCGAAGGGCGCGGTAGCCAAGTGGTTACGCGCAGAAATTGCACTCGGTAAGCCCGGGTTCGAATCCCCCCACTGGCGAAACTGACGCCGTGTTCAAACGGAGTACGATCACGTTAAACATGTGGGACCGTAAATCCTTCCGAGGGGTTGGTGGTAGGGGAAGGAGGGTACGGTCCCTGTGGATACCTCCCCCACTGAGTTCCGGTCTAAATTGGGTGGTACTTCCTGGCCGTCCAAACAGTTACCTTACACCTTTCTGGTAGGTCGCGCCAGCGAGTTTGCAACGATCAGAATTTGCCACGGTCAGAATTTTTAAGGGTAGCGAACAGGCTGGTACGGTCCCCGTGGGTGCCTCTCCCACTGGGTTCCGGTCTAAATTCGGTGAATAAAAAGAAAGTTATGGAAAATGTCGCGGAGGGCGAAGTGGTTAGCGCGCGGGAATTTCACTGGGTAGGCCCGGGTTCGATTCCCGCCACTGCCAAAACTGCAGCCGCGTTCACGCGGAGTACGATCACGTTAAACATGTGGGATCGTAAGTCCTTCCGAAAGGTTGGTGGTAGGGGAAGGAGGGTACGGTCCCTGTGGATGTCTCCCCCACTGAGTTCCGGTCTAAATTGGGTGGCACTTCCTGGCCGTCCAAACAGTTACCTTACACCTTCTGGTAAGGTCGCGCCAACGAGTTTGCCACGGTTACAATTTGCCACGATCAGCATTTTCAAGGGTAGCGAACAGGCTGGTCGCCAAAGGCGGCTAGTAAATAATAAAAGGCAATGTCTGTGTGTGTGTGTGTCTGTCTGTCTTATACACTATACGTTTCGCGACCGCGCGTCGGAGAGCTACGAAATTTGGCAATCGGAAACCCGGGGGGGAGGGAAGGGGACACGTGAAAACCGATTTTCAAAATTCTAAATATTTTTTTATTTATTTAATGTTTTATGCGATTTCGACCGTTTTTTGCCCTTTTTTCTCCACGATCGGGACGTCGTAGAAATAAACAAATCACACCATCGGAAAGAGCAGACAATTGCGAGTAAAAATATATACATTTCAAATTTCAATTTCGATTTCTAATATTTTTTAAAGATTTTAAAACAAAAGTCACTTTCGGTTCAAAAAAACCAACTTTTGTTTTTAAATCCTTCCATCGTAAAAACTACTCATAATTTCGACTAATAATTTACATTTTTAGAAAGGCCAAAGATCTGGCATTCTTACAAGTCTAATCTGGTTAAGAAATATTGAAAATTGCCTGCAGGATCGCAATTTTAAAGACGTGATGATTTTATATTTCTTGCCCGATACTCGGCGAAGAACCGATTCTTCCCCGACATTTTTCCACCCGCAGTAGTTTTTCCCCCGTTTCCATGGAGACCAGGCTTCGGGTTTTAAATATATTAAGAGCTTAGCATATGTATTGGATAGATACATCGGGTGAAATTATTATATTTATATGATATTTTAAATGGATATTTTAAATTATTTAAATGATTGAATTATGGTGGATAGAATTCTGGTGATGTATTTGAAATTATTATATTTATGGATTGGTGGAACGATATGGATGATTCATAGAATGATATGGATTTTTTAAATGGATAATTTAATTTATGGTTATTTTAAATGAATATTTGAATTTCTGGATATTTTAAATGGACATTTCAATTTTATGGATATTTTAAGTGATGGAACGATGGATATTTTAATTTATGGTTATTTTAAATGAATATTTGAATTTCTGGATATTTTAAATGGACATTTCAATTTTATGGATATTTTAAGTGATGGAACGATGGATATTTTAATTTTATGGATATTTTAAATACCATATGGTCATTATAAAATTAAAATTAGCGCACGGGAATCGCACTCGGTAGATCCGGGTTCGATTCCCGCCACTGCCTAAACTGCCTCCGTGTTCAGGCGGTGTACGATCACATTAAACATGTGGGTCCGTAAGTCCTTCCGAGAGGTTGTTGGTAGGGGAAGGCGGGTACGGTCCCAGTGGATACCTCTCCCACTGGGTTCCGGTCTAAATTGGGTGAATAAAAAGAAAGTTGTGGAGAATGTCGCGGAGGGCGAAGTAACCCAGTGGTTAGAGCGCGGGATTTGCACTTGGTAGGCCCGGGTTCGATTCCCTCCACTGACAAAACTGCTGCCGTGTTCACGCGGAATACGATCACGTTAAACATGTGGGTCCGTAAGTCCTTCCGAGAGGTTGGTGGTAGAGGAAGGAGGGTACGCACCCTGTGGATGACTTTCCCACTGGGTTCCGGTCTAAATTGGGTGAATAAAAAGAAGGTTATGGAGATTGTCGCGGAGGGCGCGGTAGCCCAGTGGTTGGCGCGCGGGAATTGCACTCGGTAGGCTAGGGTTCGATTGCCGCCACTGCCAAAACTGCTGCCATTTTCACGCGGAGTACGATCACGTTAAACATGTGGATCCGTAAGTCCTTCCGAGAGGTTGTTGGTAGAGGAAGGAGGGTACGGACCCTGTGGATGCCTCCCCTACTGGGTTCCGGTCTAAATTGGGTGAATAAAAAGAAGGTTATGGAGATTGTCGCGGAGGGCGCGGTAGCCCAGTGGTTAGCGCGCGGGATTTGCACTAGGTAGGTCCGGGTTCGATTCCCGCCACTGCCAAAACTGCCGCCGTGTTCAGGCGGAGTACGATCACGTTAAACATGCGGGACCGTAAGTCCTTCCGAGAGGTTGGTGGTAGGCGAAGGAGGGTACGGTCCCTGTGGATGCCTCCCCCACAGAGTTCCTGTCTAAATTGGGTGGCACTTCCTGGTAGGTCGTTCCTTCTGGTAGGTCGCGCCAGCGAGTGTGCCACGGTTAGAATTTGCCACGGTCAGAATTTTCAAGGGTAGCGAACAGGCTGGTCGCCAAAGGCGGCTAGTTTTATGAATAAATATACTACTTCTATGAATAAATATACTACGCTTATTTTATGAATAAATATACTTTAGCGTCATTTTGTTCATTAATTTCGTATAAGCACTGCGATTGCGCAAGTCAGTTTGTTCTTATGAATAGCCGAGAGTACAAATGTATCTTTTTTCCATCCATCTCAATCTTCTAAATATTGCATTTTTGATTGACTAAACTAGGTTATTTTCATATTCTAATTAATTATTATGCTTAATTTCTTAATTATTTTTGCATAAGCAGTGCGATTATGCAATTCAGTTACTTCGCGTAAATTGTCGCGAGTACGTTAGTATCTTTTCCCATCCATCTCCATCATTTAAATGTTGCATATTAGATCGACTAAACTAGCTTATTTTCATATTCTAATTAAATATTACGGTTAATTTTTTAATTATTTTCGCATAAATAGTGCGATTGCGCAATTAAGTTACTTCGCGTGAATTGCCGAGAGTACATTAGTATCTTTTCCCATCATCTCCATCATTTAAATGTTGTATATTAGATCGACTAAACTAGCTTATTTCATATTCTGATTAATTATTACGGTTAATTTCTTAATTATTTTTGCATAATACAAATTTTTTTATTTTGAAAAATGGGTATGAACTCTGTGAAAGGATATTTACTAAAAAGTGGTATTAAAGCGATGATTTAGGCAAATAAAAAGGAAACCATTTTGGCAAAAATATAATTCAGTGCTATATATATATATATATTTTTTTTTCTTTTAAAGATCAATATTTGTTACTCTTTAGTGAAAACATGTGTTTTACCAAACATAGATATTTGTTTTCATTATAAAGTAACTTTCATCGGATAAAACCTTTATATATTTTTGTCATCGGATAAAACCTTTATATATGTCCTTCACGCAAAATTTTACACATTCCAATTTTCCCAGGTTTGCAATATATTTGAGTATAAATGATCATCAAACTTTGATTATTTCTACAACGAAACCTAATTTTCACTTATGGAGAATGTAAACACATTAGGCTGTAAGATGAGTTGTATAAGAATTTCTTTAACGAAAAATTATTTTCTTCTGGAGTCTGCAATATAGATGATATGAATGAAACATTCGTTGATTTTAAATATAGAAGCAGATGATTTAATGGCAGAATTTTTCGATGAAGTTTTATGCATAGAGTTAAATTGCTTCTACTTCCATGGTTTTAAGTAGAACAAATTATTGTAGTACTTGTGATGAATGAAATATTTACTGCTTTTACACAGAGAGCCAGGTCTGCTCTTTGTCCTCGGATGAGCCGGATGGTCTAGGTTTTCGAGAGAGAGCCAGGCAATTTATATTTCAATGATGTCATTTGAATAGAGTTTGTTTTTTTCTATGAAGTTTTAAATTTTCAAATATAATTAATTATTGCAGTATTGTAATAATTTTAAAAATATTACCACTGAATGTATCGCATTTTAGAGATGTTTAAATAAAATTAGAGTTGGAAAGTGTTTCATAATCAATGCTTTATGCATTGATCTTTCTTGTTATATTTATATTGATGTATAATTGCTTAACACTTTTTTTTCTTCTTAAATATATTTAATATATACAATAGATCACAACCTAACTCTAAAGAAATGGGCATATAAATATTTTGGCGATATCAAGAAATTGCTCTTTGAATAATCCTGTTGACATCATGTATCTTTGAATATCGGAAATCCGAATTTTAAAATCTGAATAAAATTAGTTCTCTAAGCGGTCCTTGAATCACTTTGATGAAAAAGAAGTGTGAACACTGTTCTTATACTTATTACAAGTTGTAAATATATTTTGTTCATCCAAATCTGAAAATTTTTTCTAAGCAAATATATTTTATAGTATTGTATGAGAAAGAAAAAATATATATTAGAAGAAACAAAGAAATTCATCCAACCACTCCACAAATGAATGAATAAAAGACTTAAATCATCCAAACTTTTATTCAATTGTTGGTCCTGAAAGATAATGTACAGTCTCAAAATCAGGTGGTCATTTACACTACATGAAATCTTTGGATCAGTTGGGTGGTCTGGGTTTTCGACACCACTTGAAACAGCACTTAACTTATTACTTTTTCCTTGTACTAGGTGATAAAAACTATGCCCAGGTTTACGTAATCATTAACTTCTGTATTTTGGTTATGTATAGCTATAGAAATTTGGAATTCTGATATACAGTACAACCTCGAAAATCCAGATGTTTTTCTAATTTTCAGATATATTTTTTTTTTTCATGTTTCCAATAAAAATCCTTAATTTCCAAATATAAATTAAAATAATTTTCATATTTATGCAGACTCACTGGTTTACACAAAGAATAAAAAGTAAAATTTTACAAACATCACCAAGCTTTAGAAAATACATTTCTATCATCAATATTCATAATGCACATTAATACGAATCTGCAGGGTTAGCAACAAAAACAATCTAGCAGACAAAATAATTATTGGCTATTTGTGGGATTCGCACAAGTCAATTGGTTTCCTAAAGTGTTGATTAGAAATTGAAGGCGAACTAATCTGGCCAAAGAAGCGAGACACCTAAATAGTGGCCACGTAAATTACGCCACATTTGGTGATGCGAATGCAATGGCAAGATTCAGACTTGCCATTGCATTCACATCACAAATGGAATGCACAATTCGAGAAAGTGACCAAATCTGTGAAATGAATGAATCATCTCAAAAGCAATTGTAAGGCTTCGTACACGTCACTACAGTGATATGAAAATGGAGCTAGGGTCTACAGGGACTGTAGAAACTGTCCCGAAACAAATCTCTCCTGAACATGTTTTTATGTGTCCTGCCATTTTAGCAGCACTTCAAAACATCGTGGAATTTCCACAGGAGATGCTCTACTCCCATAGCATCATTGCGATTGCCAGGGCCGTGGTCTTCGCTCATGGATCTATTAAAGCAATTGACTCGTGTGGACACGACACCACCAGAAATTAGAGGCTAAATCAGCATAATTTGCTCTGTTTGGCGGTCATTTTGACTACAGATCTGAAATCTAATAAACTACCAGTTTGCAGGATTCTGGATATTGAGTTCATTGCTGTATTAAACAATATTTTTTAATTTATTAATTTTTGGTAATTATTTTTTAACCAAAATAGTGTATTTAATTTAGATAATACTAAGTTTGAATTTTACACCAAGTCTCTATGATCCAGAAAATTCTAGAATTGGCAAAGTCCAAACAATTCTAGATTTAAAATAGTGCTATATATACATATATAATAATTACTAAAATATGATCTTGAAAAAAAAGGAATTCAACTTTAATTTTTAATACAATTTTTATTATGACTAGAGTTGTTTACATATATATCTTGACTAGAATTGATAAAAATCATTCACTGTTAAGATAACATATATTTCAAACAAATAGCAAATTTCTATATTTTCAAGATACAAAGTATTTTGGCATTCTATATCACAGTAAACACAATAAAGCATTTTGTGCATTTAAAGAGAAATTTCATCACTTTTCAAAATTTACATTAATTTTGGGTTATTTGTCTTGCTTCTGGTGCTGTACATGAACACTCCTAAAATATTTTTCATACATACTTTACATAAGGTTTCTGACTATGTTCCGATCACTTTTCGCAAATCCTATTACCCATTGTATTAAAAAGTAGAAAAGATGCACTATGTCCTGTTCTTCATTGCCTCTCTGTATTAAAAATAACTTCCTGGACATTACACAGAATAGGCATATTTCCAAAGCTATTAATAAATTTTTGTATAATAATAGAATTGTCATTGCAGTTGTGAATGGAACATTATTTTTTTTTTTTAACAATGAATGCTGACAGATTTTTTTTATTTTGTGATTTTTTGCAACACATTTCTCAATGAATACATAACACCTTTTTCTTGACAGGATATTCAAAGAAGTTTTTATATGAAAAAATACTTTTCATGATAAAAAAAAATGTTGACATACGAGAATTACACACTATCATAGCTGCAAACTCTCCTGTAGACTCAATTTAATTTCTTCTGATCTGCCAGCAAGTGTCAAAATAAGAATTTACTTATAGTTTCATATAAGCACATGTGGAAGAGTTGGCCTTAAAATACAGATTACGATGTGTACACATCGAAAATATGGGTGGGTGGATAAGGATGGAACCCTTAAGTGTTACAACCTTTTTTAATATTAATTTTTTTTGTATACAACCGTAATCAACTTTATTTTTTTTTGTATACAACCATATTCAACAGTATACAATCTTTATGTATTCAACCGTTAATCATATATTGTATTATACTTCCAATTACAAAACGGTTTTTAATAAAAAGGTAACATAACAGTTTTAAACTAAGAAATTTATTTGTCTGAAAAATACATAATCTTACTTTTTATAGGATTTTCCACTTACTAAACATTATTTCATACATTAATATATAGGGGGGAGGGGGAAATGATTATGTTTACGAGCAAAATTGACACAGATGTAGCAGCTCTCATTTGCAGGAGTTTTTGTTGAGAAATTGGGAGACATGTCAATTTGTTAGTAAATCACTGGAAATGAATTCAGTCTTCTAAACAAATGAATAGGTGTTAAAGGACTTAATGGGACCTTCTGATAAATCCTAAAGATACATCATTAAATGAAATGTAAAACAAATATCCTGAAATGCTTAATTTTCATTTTATACGGTCCCTCATTGCTAGGCTGAAGGGATAGATTCGCAGATGTTGGAAAGCAATTTAATGTTTCCTATCTCTGAATTTTGTTCATAAAAGAATTCAACTTTTTTCAGTTTTACATGTTAATATATGAAGAAATTTTTAGCAATTGGAATATTTTAGATTGAGGGACGGACTTCATATTTTTCAGACAAATACACTTCTTGATTTGCAACTGATATAAGATAAATTGTTGCCTTATTTGAAACAATTTCTGCAATTGGAAGTATATATTTATGTCTAACGGTTAAGGAAATAAAGGTTATGTAAGGGCTTTTTGTGACAACCTGTATAGAAATGGAAACAAATTTTTGAGTATCATGTTACACAAACGAAAAACATCTGAAAACTTAAAGAATGTTTGATGGGATGGGACAGCCTAGTGGTTGGCCGTGGATTGCATTCGGAGGACACGAGTTCAATATCTGGTTCTGCCCCAACTGTTCACATGGAGTACAGGCACATTAAATGTACAAGTCTGAAATTATTTCTGAGAACTTGGTGGTAGGAGAAGGAGGGTACGGTTTTCTTGGATGCTGCCCCCACTGGGTTCCAGTCTAAATTGAGTGGCACTGTTTCGGCCATCCAAATAGATGCCATACACATTCGAGTAGGTCAGATGAAAGAAAGAAAACATGTTTGATTAGGAAAAAATTTATATTTGTTGCATACAACATTTTTATAGGATATACAAATATAATAATTTATATTGTCTGAAAATTCAAACTTCAAAAATCTGGACAACCTAAGAGTTATATCTGTTTAAAATGGCACCTTTTATAAATTTTGTTCAATTTACAGAGTTCTGATTGAGGAACCACAGATGCATAGTAGCAACTCTACATAAAGAGCTATCTTAACCCATTATTGCCTAGCATCCCATTAAACTGGATGGGACGCTAGGCATTAATGGGTTAAAAAAGAATAGAAGAGTGGGATGATAAAACAAGTGTTCCATCTACAAGTAGTGTATAGGTGCAACAGAAGTCATTAAAAAAAGTGTCAACTTTTTTAGAAAATATTTTTCTATGAAAATGTTTCATTATTAATCTTTCTACTTACAAAAAAAAAATAACTCTTGTTCCTTTGTTTTATCATTTGTTTATTCTATAAAAATACTAGTTTTAAATAATGATTTCAGAATTGTACAAAACAGCATTGTATTTTGTAGTGAATTTTTCTTTTTGTCAAAATGTTTGTTTTTATAATGATTTCAATATTTCAGTGCACTGTATTTTGTAGTGAATAAACTACTATAATTTATGTGTGTACCCTTTAAATTTGAATTTTAAAGACAAACTAGACTCCATTGATCTCCCAGCATAGATTTTTTTTTGCTGTGTAAAAATAATACGTTTTAAATTTATATGATTCCACCGACTAATTTTTGAGAATAGAATAGTTATAAAATACTACAGGGTGTTTAGGAAAGTACGTATCAGAGAAAATTTCTTGAGAAAGAACAGCTTTATTTTTAAATGCAGCTGAATAGGAAACCTATATGGCGCTACAAGACAAAACAATTTTCAAGGGGATGACTCTTTTATAGAGATAGAGAAAAAAAGTCAATTACAAAGTTGTAGTGCTTTGCTAAATTAGTATAAAAATGTGTTTATTTGACAGAAAAACTGGGAGGGTGAAAAAAAAACCTCTGAAAACTATGGAATAAACAAATCCTTCCAAATAAAACAGCATTAATGAATGAAGTGACAAAGTGTTATAACTTTCTTCGTTGAGAAATTTTCCTTGACATAGACTTTTCTAGACACCTTGTATACAAACAGGATACAAATCAGCATTTTATGATATCACAAGACTCATAATGGATAGAATAAAACAAATAACTTTTTATACACTTAGTTTAGAACATTTTAAAGGGTAAAAATAAGCAGAGGCTACATGGGCACCATGACACTCTTTTGCTTTTGAATAGGCAATTTCCAAAATATTGGTTTGCTAAAAATTCCTCATTTGCAGAATTATCAGAGCACAGTAGCATTCCCATATAGAGTCTAATCCTTCAATTCCAATCATGATCAGAATAAGAATTGTAGTGTGCATAATCACCAACATATTGGAATCTTCAGCTCCAAAAGGAATTTTAAAATTGAGGAAAGCAATGAGGCATATAGGTGATCGCAAGACACCAGACAAAAAGTAATTCCTGTTAGTTCTAATTTACATCTTTATAATTTTTTTTCTTGTTTTAGTTCACTTGCTAAAGCATACAGATGCAGAACAGAAATTTTGCACTGTTTCTTTGTTATCTAGAAATTAAAATAAATTAAGGGTTAGAAAAATCATGTAGCCTAGATGTAATATGGCAACATAAAATTGGCAGCTAAATGTTTAACGTGGCTCTTACAAATAGAATTTGTAAGAACCATACATGTAGGATGCAAATTTGCTCCGTAAAGCAATAACACATTCACAAGCTAAGATTTATAAGCTTAACACATCCACAAACTAAGATTTATAAGTTTAACACATTCACAAACTAAGATTTATAAGTTTGAATATATCAATATAATATCAATTCAGGGAACCATAGTTACCAATTGATTGTGAAGTAATTTGTTGTGATCCACTTCCTTCTAAAAACAAAATAATTAAGCAATAAGCTGTTACTAGCTGCAATGAGCACGCCTAGCAAGTCACTTAAGCAAATGAACAAAAAAAAATACACTTTGTTGCAAAAACATATGTGTACCAATAAGAAATTGAGTTATAGCTGCAAAATTCGGCATGCATGTATTAAATTATACATGGAGATATGCAAGTGATTAGAATTTGGGAGCAAAAAAAAGTTTTAATAAGAAATGGTGGCAACAAGATAACATTTTAGTAAGTGGTAAATCCTACCCTGGCAACTATACAAGCAGATATTCGGTAGGACATATAGTCAAAAAGTTGCTTATGTAGTTCTGCGAAAGATTCTGCAACGAATGTTGCAACTGGTCAGCTAATTCAGTTGTATTCTGAGAAGGCAGCAATTTCTGTCCACCAGTTGTCTGTCTGGGGCATCCTGAGCCTCTGCGACAGTTGCATGTATCTTCTCTGATTCACTGTTGTCAACACCAAGCAACTACCATATCACTCTGACCTAAATGGTGGCTGATACGTCTGTTGGACCAACCAGCTACTTTAGGCTTATGATGTGACCTTTTCTCTAAATCCAACAATTGTTCTCAGTGCCATCGAATATGTATCAAAGGTATCTTTATACACAACTTACAGTATCAAAGCAGAAAATCTAGTTCCAATTGCAAGTGAGTGAGAACACCAGTCATTTTAAATGCTGCACAATGTGTCATTCTCATGTACATTGTATGAGCCTTATAACATCATTGACGTTGACAGCTTGATCATTTTCATAACTCTTAAAACAGCATTTGTATAGAGTTTCATGGCTGTAGCTCAATTTTTTTATGAGTGCATTTATTTTTTTGAAACAGTGTATGTGGGCACATAGATTCTTCTTTTTTGACCCAAAACATTGGACCTACCTGAAGGTATAGGTATCTGTTTGGACGGCCAGGAAGTGTCACCCAATTTAGACCGGAACCCAGTGAGGGAGGCATCCACAGGGATCGTATATATCCACAAGCAGACATAATGTGAAGTTACACATAAAAATGAGATTCATTTCATTTCGAATGTTTGCACATAAAAACACAAAGATTTACATATACTTGGTTAGAGGTGAGGGGGCAGATAACATATTTTTCCCTATTTACAGGTAATGCCTGCAGAGCCCTTAAAAAGTGACAGATTGAATACATTTACAGCTTATAAATAATACTTTCACACATTTATATTTTTTTAATTTAATTTTTCTCTGGTGCAGATTTAAAAGTTTAGTAATACAGGGTCGAGTCACATTATTGTGACCACCTTCTACTTTTGACATCAACAGTGTGTAGCCAATGCACGTGTCATGAGTTGGCTTGGTTGGTATATAAGGTGTTATGCAGGCATTCTGAAAACATATCACTCGTTGATGTTATGGCTAAAAGGAGCAATTTATCGGATTTGGAAAAAGGGATGATTATTGGGTTTCGGGCCAAGGGTGGCAGTATTTCCAAAACAGCACAGTTTGTGAACTATTCGTGTGCTGCTGTGGTTAAAGTGTATCATCAATGGAGAAATTGCACCATTGCAAATAAGCAATGTGGAAATTGTGGAGCACCACACACCATTGATGTGAGAGATGAACATCGGTAATTGTCGTGCTACAGTGGAGTAATGAATCGGGTCTGAATGAACCAGGGGGCTACCAGAAGTGTGTCTCAACAGTTTAACGAATCCTGTTGCATATGGGCCTCCGAAGCAGACAAATTACTGCACCTATGCTGTGCATTGGCAGAAAAGGCTTACATCTGCACAACAGTATCAGACCTCCGCTGATTGGCAAAGATTGCCTTCTCCAGTCAGTCATGTTTTCTGCTTTATCGAATGGATGGACATTGATGTATAAAGCGTGAAAGATGAGAGAACAAACATTCTTCAACCATTACTGGAAGAACACAAGGCAATGGGGGCAATTATGGACTGGGGAATGTTTTCATGGCATTCTCCGAGTCTACCCATACCTGTGGAAGGCACTATAAACCAAATTCGTTATGAATCCATCCTTGCAGACCACATACACCCATACATGCTGATTGTCACAGAATACTATATTCAGAAGGTTCACTCCCATAGGAACCTATGGCAACATCGTTAACATAGGATTTCGCATAGACACTAGCATTCGAGGAGCCAACCATTGCAGCTATGATGTATAAAAAGCTCGACTGCTGGATTTGGCAACTATCGCTCAATTGGCGATTTTATATTAATGCAGCCAAAAAAAAAAAAATTATGGAACTGTACTTTTATAATTTTTTAAACTATAAACATGATCAGCATTTAAAAATACTTTTATCTGTAATATTTGTAAATTTAAGTAAATAAACATAGATATATATATTTAATTTATGCAATCATAAACTAAATAAAAAAAAAATTGACGTATTGCATCACTGTAAATCATTATACACCAAAAATTACATGCTAACATACCCAAAAGACTGAAATATTATATAATATTTTCAGCCTAAAAAGTATACTAGCGTGTTGATTGTTAAATTGCTTAGTTCTTAATTTCTTCTGGGATGCTGTTGTTATATATATATATATATATTTTTTTTTAAATACACTAATATTTTTATACTAAATAACAACATAAATGCATTATCAAAGGTGTCGAACTCAATCGTTAATTAGAAAGGGGGGGGGGAGGGGATTATTTTTTACATTACGTCAGTTAGTAAAAAGCATGTAAAATATATACACATTCAATATCATATTCAACTTTCTCTAGAAAAATCTATCCAAATATCAACTTTTATACATTTTATATAAATGCGGAAAAGGTTTTTTAACTAATAATGCCACTGCTTCTTAGAATTTAATCTAGTCGGCAGTGATAATACTTGTACCAATTTCTTATGATGAACACGTGCATAGGATGAAATATGGGATGGATAACAAATAAATTTTTTATGTAAATAAAAATAAATTACATACCTTGTAAATGTAATTCCTTTTCTTTTAGTAATCTATAAAAAATAAAATAATTGATTATAAAATCCAAAATAGCAGCGAAAGTATGTTCACCACGTGTAAACATGTGATGATAGAACAAAGTTCTTCCAAGTTCCAAGTGTTTCGTTCAGTGCCAAATAGGGTTATATTAGCAGAACATCTTGGCAAAAACCGTCACAGACCATCGCCAAGCGTGTCAACCTTGATATTTTGGTTGGCGGTTGAGGGCGCTGAGGTCGAGTGAAAAGTCTGTTTATATTAGTCTGTGCTGATTGTCTTCCCTGGGGTGGATGGAATTTACCAGCATGAGAATGAGACATGTCACACGGCGAGAACTGGCTGTGTGGCAGGAGGAGCACGATGAAGACTTCAAAGTACTTCCTGGCCCCCTTATTCCCCAAACTTAAATCTGCATCTGTAGGATCACATCGATTGGGTTGTTTGTTCACTCTATGGATTCTCCCTCACGCACCTTTCAGCAACTATCAGATGCACTGCAGTCAGCATGGCTCCATATACCTGTGAACACCTTCCAGCATCTTAATGAGTCACTCCCAGCCCTTTTATCTGCTGTCCAAGCTGCACACCACAGTTACTTTGGGTATTACTTTGGGTATTAGCTGGTGTTCCCAATAATGTGACTCAACTGTGTACATTGAAAGAAGTAGTACAACTGTGTACATTGAAAGAAGTAATATAACAATGCACTTGAGCATTGAGCACCACCAGTAAATAAAAAATTTACTAAAATAAAATGAATGTTTTAAAATTTTGGCATTTTTGGGGTAATAAAGAAAAATTGACATTTTAATGATTTTATTTATTTATTTATTTTTGTTTTTTTGCAAATGATCATGACAGAAAATTGTTAAGATCTATTGCAAAATGTATCAGCTCATTAAAAATTATGAGAGTGCAAATAAAGGCTGTGAAAGATACAACATTGAAAAAAAAAATGTGGATTTGGGCTATGTGAGTGAAAACAAACAACTACTAAAAATTACCAGTTTAATGAATTCTCCACAGCTTTACATTCTATAATTTGAAATTCATCAAACAGTGGTCACAGACTAAACTTGGGTCATCTCACAAGACATTTCAGGTCCCCTCCCTTATTACCAGAATCTTCACAGTTTTATTTCACAGTGCCTCCACCCTTACATTACTTGTCCAGGTGTTACATGGCTGGTTCTAAAGCATTAATTCACACTCTTGTTGCAGCCCTGAGAGTATGATTCCAAGCTTTAAAACTCTTCCTTTAGGCTGTTTTCCAAATTATGGACTTAGTTTTGATTTCATTGCAAAATGACAACGTAGCAAATTCTTTTGTTGTCAATGAAGTTAACTGCAAAAGAACGAAACTCTGGAAGGAAAACTCAAACCAAGAACAGCTGATTTCAGTGAGCAATGTTTGAAATTCTAGAGTGTCTCTCTACAAAAGACCTGTATTGGACATATCACGTCTTGCTATACTTTACAAACCTAATCTAATAATGTGACTACTATTACTTTCACTACATATGCAGGGTGTCCCAAAAAGATTGAAGTGCGCTTTAATTCTTTACTTGTTGGAGATAAGTGGGCAATGTAAATTGTAAAAATGTTGAAAGTAAGGTAGGAAATAAGACTACATTAGTGAAATAGTTCTCCCATTAATTTTCAAAAAGTTACACTTTTTAAAGTTTTATACGACCCCCTTAGACAGATTTGGTCAATCAGAAATTTTTTATTTTTAATGCAACAAGATCATTAAAAAAACCTGCATATCTGTATCTTTAAAACTGAGTGAGTTATATTTAATTGAAAATTGAATATTGTGAATGGGGACTATATATCAAATTAGAAATGTAAATTTGTGACATATCACAAAAAAGATAATACTGGATGATAATACATAGGAGAACCTCAAACACGTAGTGAGTACCACTGCTTTATATGATCTCTGTCTGTGTAATACTTTATTTAGATGCATTTGTGATAAAATTTTTTGACACATATTAAAGTATTTTTGATCTAAATAATTTCCATCGTCAATTTGTTTATGATCTTTATTTTCACTGATGGAACAGCCTTTCACATGGCACGGAAAAGTGGCATAAGTCAGATTTTTTTTTCTTTATCATAATTCAGTTGATTTTAAAGATGCAGATATGCGGTTGTTTTTAATGATCTTGTTGCATTAAAACTAAAAATTTTCTGATTGACCCAATTTGTCTTAGTGGGTTGTATAAAAATCTAAAAAGTGTAACTTTTTGAAAACTAATGGGAGGACAATTTCATTAACATAGTCTTATTTCCTACCTTACTTTCAACATTTTTGCAATTCACATTGCTCACTTATCTCCAACAGGTAAGGAATTAAAGCGTGTTTCAATCTTTTTGGGACACCCTGTATAGTATCATGTACAGAGAAGATATTGTGATAAGACGAAATTGAAATTCGACTTTTCAATGAATTCACATATTTTGAGAATCTCTGAACTTGAACTGAATGTTTTGAAGGCAATGATTGTGTGTACGTAGACATGAAATATCAAAAATTGAGAGAGTCCAAAGAAACTGGGTACAATTATTATAATCTGTGAATACTGGAATCTTGATGCTTTTATATAGGACCCAACATTCAGAAGTTTCAAATTTTTAAACATTTTGTTTTAATTCATGAAAATAATGATATCCAAAAATGTTACATAAACAATAATTTCAAACACAATATTTCATAATTAATAAAAGTGTGTGCACTATCGTGAATGTCCTTAAATAAATTTTCTTATATTGGTTGGTTAAGTTCTCAAAACAACGAAATTTTAAGTTTTTGTTATAGCAATTTAATGTAAATAACATTATTATATGGCTTCATTTACACTAGTGAGGCATTCTACCCATAAGCAATTTGAAAAATTGATTTATTCATGGGATATCTACTATAATAAAAGTCAATCACTGTCTACATAGACACAACACAAGAGCTATTATAATATCACTTGTTGTAAATAAATTAGAAATGGGTCCAATATACAGCTTTGTTTTTAGTATCTGATGTCATATGCAATGCAAAATTTTGTTGTAAATATGTTAAAAATGAGTCCAATATCTAGTTTCATTTCCAGTATCTGTTGTCATATGCAATGTAGATAAGGTCTGAGGCAGACATTCCTCTGGGGCCCCTTTAACGTCTTGATATATATGAAATGAACAAAAATATTTTTCTAAAACATGATTGTATTTTAGAAAAAGGTATGCACAAAATATAGCTCTATCACATTTTTTAATGGAATTGAAGTTATTGGCAACTTTTTTATCATAGCCAAGATGTCCAAATGCTAAATGAGTGCAATTAATCTCTATATATCCCCTAAATGTATCTATCAGTTGCAGTGGCGTAGCCAGAAATTCGTTCTGGGGGGGGGGGGGGGGGGGGGTCAAACCTCATTGTATATTATTACGCATGTCAAATGACAATATATTGAAATAAATCAATTTATCGCCGAATAGATTTATTTATTTAACATTATGTTTACTAAATAAGAACAGTACTGATAACTTCTATAAATGAAAGTATACAATATTCAAAGTTTAATATCAAGTTGTCTAGGCTTCTTAACCATTTCATTTAAAACCTCTTCAGGGTTTACTTCAATGTCCTTGTGGATATATCCCTTTCGCGACGATCGGCACGCCCACGTGCCAGCTGCGAACTTGCATTCAAGGACGAACGGCACGCACTCATGAGGGAGGAAACTTGACCGTAAGCGGAGAGTGGCACTTATACGTGTCTCCATGTGGAACGTTTAAATTTGTCTACTAGATGGGGTTATATGTCCATGGAACTAACTTCAATGTATTTTGCAGAGGCATGACTTTGGCAGAAGAGGATCGAATGAATTATTTCTCCATTTGGAGCGGTAAACATCATTTTGTAATATAAACAGACAGGTCAATTCTCGTAGCATCAACAATTTTATGATTGAGTTTCGGTTTTTATTTTTATTTCAGCGTTATGATTTCGTTGGTGAATCATAGGAATATAAGAGAGTATTTTTTTTTGTTTGGGCTTTAGAGGCAGTGAATGATTCGTTTATTTCGGATAAAAGAATGGGAGCAACTAACGAGTATTTTGTATTCAGATTTGTATGAAAAATATACATCAAATAGAAATTAAATATTTCTTTTATTCCTGAAAAAAGTAGATTTCTGTGTTGAATAGGTGATTTTTAGTGAATTTTTTTCGAGAGTTAGGCTTAGCGCAAAAAATGTGCCGTCCTTTGGGACCAGTTCGGAAGCGAAGCGCTCTGTCTTTTGGGCCGCGACAGCTCCAGAATGCCGCCGTCGCGAAAGGGATATAACATAAACAGTCCATTTAACCTGTGCTCACCTGTTGAATTTCTTAAATAATTTTTTAAATATCAAAAGGTGGAGAAAGATCTCTCTGCGCTACACGTTGTGACTGGAAGTGTAATCATTATCTGCAGAAGTTTTCGTATACTTGGAAACATAATTTCATCACATTCATGAAAAGCTTCCAAAGCATTATCTGAATATTCTGAAGTCGGATATTCTGGATTCTGAAGTCGTTCGAGTTTGCTGTGCCATATTTTTAACTCATCATACAAATTTCCACATGTGATATGACCAATATCTTCTGAATACCAGGAACATAGCGTCTTCACTGCTTCACTGTTTTCTTTTGTAAGGTCTTGGTCTTGAGCTGTTTTGCTCGGCAATAGGATTCGAAAAGAAGCTAATATATTTTTATGTTTCACAAATCTTTCATCGAGTTGTATTAGAAAATTATCTATAAAAGGTATAAAAAGCAGCTCTCCTATAATATACCTCAGGAGTATCATAGTTGACGTTAATTCGTGTAGCTTGATATTTTACAGTTCTTGGTACTGATATGAAGATTTCATAATATTCACAAAATGTTTCAACATCTTTAAAAATTACGAACTCTTTTTCAGAATTGTCCCTTAAACTTTGTATAATTGCTCGTGTATCTTTAGCATAACCAATCCCAGGTAACACACATACGGTATTATAACCGTTGTTAAACCGTTTATACGTTATATTTTCATATGTGTTATACGATAAACAGTAATACATCGGTTATAATACCGTTATGAGTAAACGGTATATAAAAATACCGTATATCATACATATGAATTACCGTGTATGAACATACCGTATGTAGAAATACCGTTTTAAATACGTATGTATTACTGTTTATTTTACATTAAAATAACCGTTTTTATTACATTAAAAATACCAATTTATCATACGTAAAAATAACCATTAATGCTCCCCCCTTGCTCAAATCCTCTTTCAGCTTTGTTCTCGAACCCTTTTCCTGAAGGCATTTTCATGTATTACCGTTTATCATACATTATAAATACCGTTTATCATACGTTATAAATACCGTTTATATTACATTAAAATTACCATTTTTCATACATAAAAATAACCATTCTACCTCCCTCCCCTTGGGACTTCTTGCTAATCCCCTATCAGCTTTGTCCTCCAACACAGGTGGTCAGGGATCTCCCTTCTTGTTTATCTTCACCCTTCCAAGTTCTAACCCCGCCGATGCTACTTGAGTTCGGTGATCGGACGTGACATCACGCAGTTCTGGAAGCTTCCAGAACGGACTCATTTCTACCTCAGGGGACGAAGCCATAAGCTCTGTGTATCTGGCAACACTGACTGCAGTTATTATTCTCCTTCCCGCCGTGTTTGTAGGTTTGTATCTTGAACTTGATTTTCCTGTGTTAGGTTAGTGTTAGGTTAACATGTTGCTTAATTTATATATTTTAACTTATTTAATTATATTTAGCTTTAACTTTTATTTTATCTTATATATCTTCCTAGCTTTGTTGTATGTATGCACATATTGCTTTAAAAGCAAACGGGAAAAGTGCATGTTTTCAGCATTGTGGTATGTGCATACATGCTCGCATTTAATACTATCTCAGCGGAGATTAAATGAAAAAGTGGTCCGAGATTGCATTTGTTGTCATGCATGCATGTTTATTTCAAATATTGTAAAATCAGAAATTATTCTTTTACATGTTTTTATGTATTTTAAACTTAAAGACAGTATACTTATACTAAATGAAAGTTGCTTCATGTATAACCTACCTGCAAGTAAAAATACTTATTTAGTGTTGGTTAGTGTTTATAATAAAATAAATTTAATCTATATAATAATAACTGAAGCAACTTTCATTTAGTGTAATTATACATGTATGTCTAAAACTAAAATCTATAAAAAACATGTTAAAGAATAATTTGATTTTACAGGATTTGAAATAAACATGCATGCATAACAAATGCAATATGACTATGTTTTCATTTATTCTCTGCTTAGACAGTGTTAAATATTATAATTAATTTAATGTTATTTGCAGAAATAAAAAAAATATACTAGGAAGAAATTTTAAAATAATACGCTACTTAGAAAAAGTTGATACAGGAGTGAAATGTTAAAAAACACAATACTAAATTAAAACAAATTTGATACTTTAAGAAAATAAAAAAAGAGTTGATACTTGGAAGAAATTTTTGGAAGAAGTAATAAAAGCCTTAAAAGAAAACATGATACTTAAAAGAAATAAAAACACACATAATTCTTAGAATTATTTTAAAAACACCGCAAAATTATATTTCATAACGTAGTAATTATAATTTTTGCAATTGCTAGAAATTAGAATTAAAAATATACTTAGAATTTTTTCGACTAATTATATTTCTTTTAATTCATTTTATAGCAGTTTGTGTTCTGTGCATCTAGAAACATGTTCTATTTGTGCTTTGTGCCCTTACTCACTGTGTTCACTCTTAAAAATCATTACAGTCCTATGATACCACCGTTAATTTTTTTAAAGGTAATATTTCTATTTTATGCCAATTTAAAATAGAAAATGTTTCTATTTTGTGCCATACTTGCAAAGATAGCAAGAAAGTACTTGTCTGCACCAGCTAGCCAGCGTTGATAGTGAACGTTTATTTTCAGAAAGAAGCAGGGAATGTTTATGAACCAAAACTTAATAGGCTGCAACCTGAAAATGCAGAACGCCTAATTTTCCTGTACCGTAACTTACCTCTAACTTTGATTACAAAGAATAATTAGTTTGTTTTTAAACAATATTTCATATGGTGTAAAACTTAAGTAATTAAAATACTGCAAAATTGAATATTCATCCAAGGGTCATTCCGTGTCAAATCAACCAATGATCTGAACCTTGACATCATGGAAAATGATAATTTTTGGTACAATAGTAGTACCAGTGAAGCTGACAAAAACTGTAAAATATTAGATTTTTTGGGCTCTTAGTTTTCAGTTATTGACTTTCTTAAAAGCGAAATCTGCCAAATTTGGCAAAAAAAAAAGTATTTGACCTAGAGATCTCAAATTGGTGTCATTTTTTTTTTCTTTTAATGGTTCTTAATTTGATATGACTATGCTATTTTCTAAAATCAATTTCTCTTTTAGTTTGTAATTATTTTAGAAACTCCAATTTTAAAAAAGAGTTAAATACCATAATCATGTTGTATATCAAATTAAGGCCCATCGAAAACAAAAGACTGCACCAATTTGAGCTCTCTTGGTCAAATAGTTTTTGATCTACCACTGTTTAAAGATTTTAAAACTTTACCAGATTTGGCTTTTTTAAAAAGTGAATAACTGAAAATCTAAGAGCCCAAAAAATCTGAAATTTTACAGTTTTTTTA
The DNA here is from genome assembly GCA_951213105.1 of Amaurobius ferox. Lineage (NCBI taxonomy): Eukaryota > Metazoa > Arthropoda > Arachnida > Araneae > Amaurobiidae > Amaurobius > Amaurobius ferox. The sequence goes on along the minus strand of OX578149.1, from coordinate 4,299,281 downwards.
AACTTTACTGGTACTATCACTGTACCAAAAATGATCAATTTTTTAGATATCAAGGTTCAAACCATTAAGTGATTTGACACAAAATGACATACATTTAGTACATAACTCATTAGCCAGTTTTTTCATACATTCAGCCCACATATGTTCTCAATTTTTACAATTTGCTACACACTTAATATTCAGGGTGGCCACTCAACCGGGAAAAGTCAGGGAATTTTGTGAAAATTCTGTTTTTTTTTTTTTTTTAAAATACTAGTTGTCCTTATAAAAACAGGACTGCCCAGTTTGTATGCCATTTTCGAAAAATTTCGCCAAGTATTATGCTGTACTCGTAACTTCTAAATAAAGGCTGCCATGTGTCCATTTGATTCCGTGTAAAAACAAAAATGTGGAGTTTGTGCTCCATTTTGGACAACTGTCGCCAAGAATATTATATACATTTTACAATATTTTTTCTATTTTAATGATATTCTTTTGACATTGCTGAATTGACATTAATTATTCAATGGCTGTGGCTTGTTACAGTGTAGTTTTTGCATATCTTTAATGATGTCTGTCATTGTGAACAATTTGCAATGCCCATGGACATCAGTTTAGACTATTTCTTTTTATTGTCTTCAGTGAAAAAAAACATTAAATTCTTTTAAATATTTCAGTAGTCCAATTTTGCTGCATTTACATGTATTTTTTATTAAAAATGTCAAAATTTATTTGTAAAAACAAAAAATGTGTATTTTTTTCTCCTGATTTAATATAACTTTTTTTGAATAGTGGAGTTAAATTGTTAAGATTCTTTAATCAAATTTGTAACTAAATAGGGATGTGCACGCATTTTATGTTAAAATTACTGGTCTGGAATTTCTTTTCAATTCACCTGGAAAAGTCGGGGAATTTCAATGTGTCTGAAGAGTGGCCACCCTGATATTTCACATGCCACTCAATTTAATTTTATATTTACAATTATAATTACAAAACGTTCAAGAACTTTTAAAATAAGTTCTTCTCCAAACTGAGTGAAGATAATTTCATTTCTTCCTTGCTCAAGAGTACAAACTCTCCCAGTTGCAGTAACAGACTCTACTTTTTGCAAAATGGTCTCACCTGGCACATTCAATACGTCACTCGGTTGAGGATGAAAGTAAGAAAAGGTCCCTTAGGATGTAGGAAGCTTACTTTATAGTCGCTCGTAACATTATTCTTCTCAAGAATACATGCAAGCCACAAAGATCCTTTATAGACTATATAGTGCCAAATCCAGATTCAATTTTTGCTAAATTAGTTGGTGTAATATAGTCGAATGCTGTCACACGTTCAGTAAACCGGTGTTCACTACAGTAATAATGCTTAACAAGAAGCCGATTTTCAGAAATTGGGTAAAAAGAATGAAGTTTTTGAGTACAGCACAGTTGATGAGTATGAAGAAGTTAAAGAAATACTGTCGCCACAGTTGAATGACTTTAAGGCAATCATGGGTACTCAAAAACTTCATTCTTTTTAGTTATTTACTTTTTTAGTTAATTTTCAGTTATTTACTTTTTTAAAAAAGCCAAATCTGGCAAAGTTTAGAAATCTTTAAACAGTTGTAAATCAAAAAAAATTTTACACAGAGAGCTCAATTTAGTGTCGTGCTTTTGTTTTCAATGAGCCTTAATTTGATATACAACATGATTACGGTATTCTAACTTTTTCTTTTTAAATTGGAGTTTTTAAAAAATTACAAACTAAAAAAAAAAAATTTTTTTTTTTAGAAAATCCAAAAAAAAAAACTGATTTTTTTAAAATATATATATATATATATATATATATATTAAAGATATTCAGGGACTATTTGTGTGCCAAATTTCATAGTCGGTCGTTAAGGGGTTCCTATGGAAATTAAATTTTTTGTAATTTAGCTAATTTCACTTATAGTTTAATACAAAAAAAAAATAATTTTCATAGGAACCCATTGGCTTCCCATTATGAAATTTGGCATACAAGTAGTCCATAAAGCATATATTTTTTTTTTTCAAAAAAATTAAAAGGGGTGTTTTTGAGATTTAAAAAAATTTTTTTTTGAAGCTTTTCAAAAAATTCAAATTTGAAGTAGCATAGTCATGTTATATATCAAATTAAGACTCATTAAAAGCAAAAGAAAATGACACTAATTTAAGATCTCTAGGTTAAATAGTTTCTGATCTACAGCTGTTTAAAGATTTCAAAACTTTGGCAGATTTCGCTTTTTTGAAAGTCAATAACTGAAAAACTAAGAGCCCCAAAAATCTGAAATTTTGCAATTTCTGTTGTCTTTATAGTTACAATAAATAAACACTTTTCAACTATGTTGTAAAGTGGTAAAAAGGAAAAGATTTCATTATGAACAAGAGTACATTTTGAAATTGACACTGAAAAAAATGTGAAAACATGAATAGTCGAATTTTCATAAAAAAAAAAAAAATCGTACAGAAAAGTCTCATTTATAAGCATTTAAAAAATTATATTTCGGTATAATTTTTTTATATACATGAGTTGAAGAATTAAAAAAAAATATATACTAGGAAGAAATTTTAAAATAATATGCCACTTAGAACAAATTAAAAAAAAAGTTGATACAGGGGTGAAATGTTAAAAAACACAATACTAAATTAAAATAATTTGATACTTTAAGAAAATAAAAAAAAAATACCTGGAAGAAGTTAAAAAAGCCTTATACTTAAAAGAAAATAAACATGATACGTACAAGAAATAAAAACACAATTCTGGGAATTTTTTTAAAAACATTAAACACAATATTATATTTCATAATGTAGTAGATTATAATTTTTGCAATTTTTAGAAATAATTGTGAAACAGTTTGTGTTCTGTGTATCTAGAAACATGTTCTACTTGGGCTCTGTGCCCTTACTCACTGTTTTCACTCTTAAAAATCATCACAGTTGCATGATACCACCATTGATCAGAGATGTGTAGTTTTAGCATGCACATATATAATTTAAAATAGCCTATAAACTTAATTACAATATTATTAATATTGTTTTTTGATATATTTTTAGTATTGAAGTTTACTTTTAAAAAATTAACTCTTTAAAAATTGCAAAAATGTTTTAAGTATTATGTGTTTTAATATATCCCAAAATTTTATTCTGTATTTTTAAGTTATTTTCAATTTAAAATAGCTTATCTTTTAGATTTAAAATTATATTTCATAATGTAGTAGATTATAATTTTTGTAATATTTAGAAATAATTAGAATTAAAAATATATTTAAATATAAACTGAAAATAAAGGAAAAAAACATTTTTGCATTAAAATTATTGTATTAACAATATATAATATAAATTAAAATAAAAATTTTATTACATATGAACAGAGTGATTCTATAGTATTGTGAATTTTGCATACATGACACATTTGATATATCGTATCTTTGTAAAAATATGATTTAGATGAATGTATTTTAAATTTTAAAGATACTGTTTCAGATTGTGTTGATTTCAAGTTTATAAATTCAAGTACATTATTGAAATCAACACAATATGAAAATTTGACATCTATTATAAAAATATATTCACCTGGCTCAATATTTTTGTTTTACAAAGATGCATAAAACTTTGTAAATATCATGTCTGCAACATGCACTATTCTGTAGAGTTGTCCAATATGTGATAAATATGTATATAAACACATAATAAATACGTGTAGAAACACAATATAAACACGTAATAAATACGTGTAGAAACACAATATAAACATGTAATAAATACATGTAGAAACATAATATAAATATGTATGGGAATACATTATAAATGCGTATGGGAACACATAAATACATATGGGAACACGTTATAAACATGCATGTGGATATACGTAAGAAATACGTATGTGAATATACGTAATATACACGTATATGATATGTAATAAACATGTATCTGGATACGTAATAATAACGTATGTGGATATACGTAATATACACGTATGTGATACGTAATTAATATGTATCTGGATACGTAATAATAACATATGTAGATATACATAATAATAATGTATGTGGATACGTAATATACACGTATGTAGATACGTAATAATAATGTATGTGGGTATACGTAATAATAACGTATGTGGATATACGTAATAATAACGAATATGGATACGTAATAAACATGTATGTGCATATACGTAATAATAACGCATGTGAATATACGTAATATTAACGTATAAGGATACGTAATAATAATGTATAAGGATACGTAATAATAATGTATAAGGATACGTAATAATAACCTTTTTTATAACGGTTGGTATACCGTATTCTAACGTACTGTCTTTGCGTAATAATTATGTATGGCCTGACACGTAAAGATTACGTATTGCTTGATACGTAAGAATTACGTATTTGTGCTACCTGGGATAGCTTTGGAAAGATCAATTTTTTCAGATTGTAAATATTTCGACAAAGGTAAACTATACGAAAATAGTTTTTTAACAATATGTAGGGAAATAACGAATTCACACTTGTTAATTGCATTGTACAAAATGCTTACGAGTAGGGTCCGGATTTCTATGCACTTGCATATTTCTGCATATTTTCGTGCATATTGTGTAATAATTTTGAGCATATTTGCATATTATTTGAGCTAAATTTCATGCATGAAAATCCGAGCCTTGCAAATTATATTTACGATCTATTATGACAACTATATAAAAACAGCCCTTACCTTTATTCCTACAAATAACCCAATATCATTGGGATTCACATCGATTTCAGATGGTGTAAATAATGATGTCTCAACGTCTATTGGAGCTGTTCTTTCTGAACTGTCATCTTCAGAGAATTCAACATTTTTCAGCTTATTTTCATTACATTTACTATCTTCTTTTTTTTTTTCTCTTTTAAAGAAATTGCATATGCTACTCTCAAATAACTTACCTTTGCTGCTATTCATTATACAATTGCTAATATAAAAGAACAGATTAAAGATCCCTTGATCGAAAAACGTATAGGTTTTATTTTTTAAAGTTTCAACACGTGCTTCCAAAACAAGACCAGACATATGACAACAGCAAAATTCTTTTCGAAAGGAAATTTCCCTATCCGAAGGATTTTTCCCTTTCTGAAGGACTTTTCCATTCCGAAAGGAATTTCCCTTAAACCAAAAATGAAGTGTAGAGTAAAAACAAAATTTTAGGGGAATTAAATTTGTTTGAATGAAGTGCGAGAAAAAGTAAAAATATAAATACCAAAAATGAGAAAAAAAAGTAGTTATTACTTTCCTTATATACATAATGTATAAGGATAGTATTGTGACGGGGTCGAAAATTCGAATTCGAGTTTTCGACGGGAGAGCACGTTTCAAGCATCCCTGATCACGAATCAAGCATTTTTGAAGTGATGTCTGTGTGTGTGTGTGTGTGTGTGTGTCAGTGAGTCTGTGGAGACGATAACTGACGAACGAATAGACCGATTCGAACCAAATTTGGTACAAAAATCACAATCCGTAAACACTGGAAGCCTATTGTTTTTATACGTAATCGAATGTCCAGAACCCCCCTAAATTTTCTAATGAAATTTTGAAAAAATCGTCAAAAAATCAAAACCGCTAATAAAGTTACGCAAATAGACATTTCTTATGTAATTTTTCATTAGAAAACAATTGGCATAAATTTTAGAACACTAACATGAACCGTTCTCGAGATATTGTACATTTTTCAAAAAAATTATGAAAAAGTCACATAAAAAAAAAATTCCTATTGAGAAACATGTTCACTTTTCATATGTAATACCATGCGATAAATTGAGTGACATCATTCTCGTGGATCTAGCTCGTTCCATTCATGAAAAAATATACTTTGAATAATACTTTTGTATTTGAACGCCAATAGTCATTTATCTGCTGTAAGAATAACTTTTTTCTTAGTGCATAACGCTTGGCGAGATTTTGGCGACGAATTTGGCGGAATGTCGCCAACCTGGCGACTTTTTTGAAATGTTGTCAAATTAATGAAAATCTCGCCAAATGGATAAAAATGATGCTAAATCAATGAAAATGACGACTAATTGTCAAAAATTCAATATCTTATAAAGAATATTAGTATCTATAAGAAAAACCTATTTTTTTACTGTGAAAGTAGTAAATTCATTACATTATATAAGGAAAGTCATGTGTTGCCCACATCAGATTTTTTTTATTGTAATTAATACTTTTTTGTTTTTAATTAAAGCCCCCCCCCCCCTGTCTCTGCGCCACTGATCAGCTGGGCAAACCCAGTCCGATGGCATACTTTTTTTTAGGAAGCAGCCGTTAATTTTTTGATATTGTACTTGTTTAATTTTGGGCTCCTCTAACGTGAGGCAGCTGCCCCGCATTCCCTCTGTGCTAATCAGGCCATGAAAACTCCAGAATACTGATCTTTATATATAGATGCACATTTGGCAGCTTTGCATATCATAACTAGATGGTTGTCATAATAGCAAATTCAACCTTCAGTATAAATAAAAGAAATAAGAAATACTTCTTATTTAAATATATATAAAAATAAGCAGAAAAAGTAGAATTTTAGGAATCTATTAACTGCCTTTATACAAAATGTTAGTTTTAAATTAATATTAAGAGCATTAAATACAAGGAGGCTATTGTTTACTTGAGGATGCCAATTTTTCTTAAATAGCTCTCTATTGTTAAATTATATTTCTGTAAATTATATATAAATCTGAGCACTTTGAAATAATTTTCCATTATGTCACCAACCAAAAGAGCCCACTTTCAATTTATGATTCAATGCCAAAAATATTAATATGATGTTATACATGATTTTTTGGCTGTGAGGAAACTAAATTCATTGCAGTATATAAGGAAAGTCATGTGCTGCCTATGTTAGATTTTTTTTATTATTATACAATATGTGTGCATCTCATTTGGTGATTTATCATGCATACCGATGGATAACTCAATCAAACTACTATGTAAAATTTGCAGAAAAATTAATGTTTTGTGAAAAAATCTAGTCCCTATTTTTCGAGTAATTATTTTAATTCATCTGTAGTTATGTCAAGGCCGCGACTTGGGCTGAGGAGGTGAGGCAACCACCTCAGGCAACATTTCACAGGGGTGCCGAAATTGAAGTTTATAGTTTCAAATACTAAAAACTTTTAAAACAAAGCACTGCACTTTTCTCAAAAATTAGTTATAGAACCAGGGCATCAAAAGAAAAACAATTTTCAAAAAGTTAAACTTTTTAAAGTTTTATACGACCCCCTTAGACAGATTTGGTCAATCAGAAATTTTTTATTTTTAATGCAACAAGATCATTAAAAAAACCTGCATATCTGTATCTTTAAAACTGAGTGAGTTATATTTAATTGAAAATTGAATATTGTGAATGGGGACTATATATCAAATTAGAAATGTAAATTTGTGACATATCACAAAAAAGATAATACTGGATGATAATACATAGGAGAACCTCAAACACGTAGTGAGTACCACTGCTTTATATGATCTCTGTCTGTGTAATACTTTATTTAGATGCATTTGTGATAAAATTTTTTGACACATATTAAAGTATTTTTGATCTAAATAATTTCCATCGTCAATTTGTTTATGATCTTTATTTTCACTGATGGAACAGCCTTTCACATGGCACGGAAAAGTGGCATAAGTCAGATTTTTTTTTCTTTATCATAATTCAGTTGATTTTAAAGATGCAGATATGCGGTTGTTTTTAATGATCTTGTTGCATTAAAACTAAAAATTTTCTGATTGACCCAATTTGTCTTAGTGGGTTGTATAAAAATCTAAAAAGTGTAACTTTTTGAAAACTAATGGGAGGACAATTTCATTAACATAGTCTTATTTCCTACCTTACTTTCAACATTTTTGCAATTCACATTGCTCACTTATCTCCAACAGGTAAGGAATTAAAGCGTGTTTCAATCTTTTTGGGACACCCTGTATAGTATCATGTACAGAGAAGATATTGTGATAAGACGAAATTGAAATTCGACTTTTCAATGAATTCACATATTTTGAGAATCTCTGAACTTGAACTGAATGTTTTGAAGGCAATGATTGTGTGTACGTAGACATGAAATATCAAAAATTGAGAGAGTCCAAAGAAACTGGGTACAATTATTATAATCTGTGAATACTGGAATCTTGATGCTTTTATATAGGACCCAACATTCAGAAGTTTCAAATTTTTAAACATTTTGTTTTAATTCATGAAAATAATGATATCCAAAAATGTTACATAAACAATAATTTCAAACACAATATTTCATAATTAATAAAAGTGTGTGCACTATCGTGAATGTCCTTAAATAAATTTTCTTATATTGGTTGGTTAAGTTCTCAAAACAACGAAATTTTAAGTTTTTGTTATAGCAATTTAATGTAAATAACATTATTATATGGCTTCATTTACACTAGTGAGGCATTCTACCCATAAGCAATTTGAAAAATTGATTTATTCATGGGATATCTACTATAATAAAAGTCAATCACTGTCTACATAGACACAACACAAGAGCTATTATAATATCACTTGTTGTAAATAAATTAGAAATGGGTCCAATATACAGCTTTGTTTTTAGTATCTGATGTCATATGCAATGCAAAATTTTGTTGTAAATATGTTAAAAATGAGTCCAATATCTAGTTTCATTTCCAGTATCTGTTGTCATATGCAATGTAGATAAGGTCTGAGGCAGACATTCCTCTGGGGCCCCTTTAACGTCTTGATATATATGAAATGAACAAAAATATTTTTCTAAAACATGATTGTATTTTAGAAAAAGGTATGCACAAAATATAGCTCTATCACATTTTTTAATGGAATTGAAGTTATTGGCAACTTTTTTATCATAGCCAAGATGTCCAAATGCTAAATGAGTGCAATTAATCTCTATATATCCCCTAAATGTATCTATCAGTTGCAGTGGCGTAGCCAGAAATTCGTTCTGGGGGGGGGGGGGGGGGGGTCAAACCTCATTGTATATTATTACGCATGTCAAATGACAATATATTGAAATAAATCAATTTATCGCCGAATAGATTTATTTATTTAACATTATGTTTACTAAATAAGAACAGTACTGATAACTTCTATAAATGAAAGTATACAATATTCAAAGTTTAATATCAAGTTGTCTAGGCTTCTTAACCATTTCATTTAAAACCTCTTCAGTTTTTACTTCAATGTCCTTGTGGATATATCCCTTTCGCGACGATCGGCACGCCCACGTGCCAGCTGCGAACTTGCATTCAAGGACGAACGGCACGCACTCATGAGGGAGGAAACTTGACCGTAAGCGGAGAGTGGCACTTATACGTGTCTCCATGTGGAACGTTTAAATTTGTCTACTAGATGGGGTTATATGTCCATGGAACTAACTTCAATGTATTTTGCAGAGGCATGACTTTGGCAGAAGAGGATCGAATGAATTATTTCTCCATTTGGAGCGGTAAACATCATTTTGTAATATAAACAGACAGGTCAATTCTCGTAGCATCAACAATTTTATGATTGAGTTTCGGTTTTTAGTTTTATTTCAGCGTTATGATTTCGTTGGTGAATCATAGGAATATAAGAGAGTATTTTTTTTTGTTTGGGCTTTAGAGGCAGTGAATGATTCGTTTATTTCGGATAAAAGAATGGGAGCAACTAACGAGTATTTTGTATTCAGATTTGTATGAAAAATATACATCAAATAGAAATTAAATATTTCTTTTATTCCTGAAAAAAGTAGATTTCTGTGTTGAATAGGTGATTTTTAGTGAATTTTTTTCGAGAGTTAGGCTTAGCGCAAAAAATGTGCCGTCCTTTGGGACCAGTTCGGAAGCGAAGCGCTCTGTCTTTTGGGCCGCGACAGCTCCAGAATGCCGCCGTCGCGAAAGGGATATAACATAAACAGTCCATTTAACCTGTGCTCACCTGTTGAATTTCTTAAATAATTTTTTAAATATCAAAAGGTGGAGAAAGATCTCTCTGCGCTACACGTTGTGACTGGAAGTGTAATCATTATCTGCAGAAGTTTTCGTATACTTGGAAACATAATTTCATCACATTCATGAAAAGCTTCCAAAGCATTATCTGAATATTCTGAAGTCGGATATTCTGGATTCTGAAGTCGTTCGAGTTTGCTGTGCCATATTTTTAACTCATCATACAAATTTCCACATGTGATATGACCAATATCTTCTGAATACCAGGAACATAGCGTCTTCACTGCTTCACTGTTTTCTTTTGTAAGGTCTTGGTCTTGAGCTGTTTTGCTCGGCAATAGGATTCGAAAAGAAGCTAATATATTTTTATGTTTCACAAATCTTTCATCGAGTTGTATTAGAAAATTATCTATAAAAGGTATAAAAAGCAGCTCTCCTATAATATACCTCAGGAGTATCATAGTTGACGTTAATTCGTGTAGCTTGATATTTTACAGTTCTTGGTACTGATATGAAGATTTCATAATATTCACAAAATGTTTCAACATCTTTAAAAATTACGAACTCTTTTTCAGAATTGTCCCTTAAACTTTGTATAATTGCTCGTGTATCTTTAGCATAACCAATCCCAGGTAACACACATACGGTATTATAACCGTTGTTAAACCGTTTATACGTTATATTTTCATATGTGTTATACGATAAACGGTAATACATCGGTTATAATACCGTTATGAGTAAACGGTATATAAAAATACCGTATATCATACATATGAATTACCGTGTATGAACATACCGTATGTAGAAATACCGTTTTAAATACGTATGTATTACTGTTTATTTTACATTAAAATAACCGTTTTTATTACATTAAAAATACCAATTTATCATACGTAAAAATAACCATTAATGCTCCCCCCTTGCTCAAATCCTCTTTCAGCTTTGTTCTCGAACCCTTTTCCTGAAGGCATTTTCATGTATTACCGTTTATCATACATTATAAATACCGTTTATCATACGTTATAAATACCGTTTATATTACATTAAAATTACCATTTTTCATACATAAAAATAACCATTCTACCTCCCTCCCCTTGGGACTTCTTGCTAATCCCCTATCAGCTTTGTCCTCCAACACAGGTGGTCAGGGATCTCCCTTCTTGTTTATCTTCACCCTTCCAAGTTCTAACCCCGCCGATGCTACTTGAGTTCGGTGATCGGACGTGACATCACGCAGTTCTGGAAGCTTCCAGAACGGACTCATTTCTACCTCAGGGGACGAAGCCATAAGCTCTGTGTATCTGGCAACACTGACTGCAGTTATTATTCTCCTTCCCGCCGTGTTTGTAGGTTTGTATCTTGAACTTGATTTTCCTGTGTTAGGTTAGTGTTAGGTTAACATGTTGCTTAATTTATATATTTTAACTTATTTAATTATATTTAGCTTTAACTTTTATTTTATCTTATATATCTTCCTAGCTTTGTTGTATGTATGCACATATTGCTTTAAAAGCAAACGGGAAAAGTGCATGTTTTCAGCATTGTGGTATGTGCATACATGCTCGCATTTAATACTATCTCAGCGGAGATTAAATGAAAAAGTGGTCCGAGATTGCATTTGTTGTCATGCATGCATGTTTATTTCAAATATTGTAAAATCAGAAATTATTCTTTTACATGTTTTTATGTATTTTAAACTTAAAGACAGTATACTTATACTAAATGAAAGTTGCTTCATGTATAACCTACCTGCAAGTAAAAATACTTATTTAGTGTTGGTTAGTGTTTATAATAAAATAAATTTAATCTATATAATAATAACTGAAGCAACTTTCATTTAGTGTAATTATACATGTATGTCTAAAACTAAAATCTATAAAAAACATGTTAAAGAATAATTTGATTTTACAGGATTTGAAATAAACATGCATGCATAACAAATGCAATATGACTATGTTTTCATTTATTCTCTGCTTAGACAGTGTTAAATATTATAATTAATTTAATGTTATTTGCAGAAATAAAAAAAATATACTAGGAAGAAATTTTAAAATAATACGCTACTTAGAAAAAGTTGATACAGGAGTGAAATGTTAAAAAACACAATACTAAATTAAAACAAATTTGATACTTTAAGAAAATAAAAAAAGAGTTGATACTTGGAAGAAATTTTTGGAAGAAGTAATAAAAGCCTTAAAAGAAAACATGATACTTAAAAGAAATAAAAACACACATAATTCTTAGAATTATTTTAAAAACACCGCAAAATTATATTTCATAACGTAGTAATTATAATTTTTGCAATTGCTAGAAATTAGAATTAAAAATATACTTAGAATTTTTTCGACTAATTATATTTCTTTTAATTCATTTTATAGCAGTTTGTGTTCTGTGCATCTAGAAACATGTTCTATTTGTGCTTTGTGCCCTTACTCACTGTGTTCACTCTTAAAAATCATTACAGTCCTATGATACCACCGTTAATTTTTTTAAAGGTAATATTTCTATTTTATGCCAATTTAAAATAGAAAATGTTTCTATTTTGTGCCATACTTGCAAAGATAGCAAGAAAGTACTTGTCTGCACCAGCTAGCCAGCGTTGATAGTGAACGTTTATTTTCAGAAAGAAGCAGGGAATGTTTATGAACCAAAACTTAATAGGCTGCAACCTGAAAATGCAGAACGCCTAATTTTCCTGTACCGTAACTTACCTCTAACTTTGATTACAAAGAATAATTAGTTTGTTTTTAAACAATATTTCATATGGTGTAAAACTTAAGTAATTAAAATACTGCAAAATTGAATATTCATCCAAGGGTCATTCCGTGTCAAATCAACCAATGATCTGAACCTTGACATCATGGAAAATGATAATTTTTGGTACAATAGTAGTACCAGTGAAGCTGACAAAAACTGTAAAATATTAGATTTTTTGGGCTCTTAGTTTTCAGTTATTGACTTTCTTAAAAGCGAAATCTGCCAAATTTGGCAAAAAAAAAAGTATTTGACCTAGAGATCTCAAATTGGTGTCATTTTTTTTTTCTTTTAATGGTTCTTAATTTGATATGACTATGCTATTTTCTAAAAGCAATTTCTCTTTTAGTTTGTAATTATTTTAGAAACTCCAATTTTAAAAAAGAGTTAAATACCATAATCATGTTGTATATCAAATTAAGGCCCATCGAAAACAAAAGACTGCACCAATTTGAGCTCTCTTGGTCAAATAGTTTTTGATCTACCACTGTTTAAAGATTTTAAAACTTTACCAGATTTGGCTTTTTTAAAAAGTGAATAACTGAAAATCTAAGAGCCCAAAAAATCTGAAATTTTACAGTTTTTTTAAACTTTACTGGTACTATCACTGTACCAAAAATGATCAATTTTTTAGATATCAAGGTTCAAACCATTAAGTGATTTGACACAAAATGACATACATTTAGTACATAACTCATTAGCCAGTTTTTTCATACATTCAGCCCACATATGTTCTCAATTTTTACAATTTGCTACACACTTAATATTCAGGGTGGCCACTCAACCGGGAAAAGTCAGGGAATTTTGTGAAAATTCTGTTTTTTTTTTTTTTTTTAAAATACTAGTTGTCCTTATAAAAACAGGACTGCCCAGTTTGTATGCCATTTTCGAAAAATTTCGCCAAGTATTATGCTGTACTCGTAACTTCTAAATAAAGGCTGCCATGTGTCCATTTGATTCCGTGTAAAAACAAAAATGTGGAGTTTGTGCTCCATTTTGGACAACTGTCGCCAAGAATATTATATACATTTTACAATATTTTTTCTATTTTAATGATATTCTTTTGACATTGCTGAATTGACATTAATTATTCAATGGCTGTGGCTTGTTACAGTGTAGTTTTTGCATATCTTTAATGATGTCTGTCATTGTGAACAATTTGCAATGCCCATGGACATCAGTTTAGACTATTTCTTTTTATTGTCTTCAGTGAAAAAAAACATTAAATTCTTTTAAATATTTCAGTAGTCCAATTTTGCTGCATTTACATGTATTTTTTATTAAAAATGTCAAAATTTATTTGTAAAAACAAAAAATGTGTATTTTTTTCTCCTGATTTAATATAACTTTTTTTGAATAGTGGAGTTAAATTGTTAAGATTCTTTAATCAAATTTGTAACTAAATAGGGATGTGCACGCATTTTATGTTAAAATTACTGGTCTGGAATTTCTTTTCAATTCACCTGGAAAAGTCGGGGAATTTCAATGTGTCTGAAGAGTGGCCACCCTGATATTTCACATGCCACTCAATTTAATTTTATATTTACAATTATAATTACAAAACGTTCAAGAACTTTTAAAATAAGTTCTTCTCCAAACTGAGTGAAGATAATTTCATTTCTTCCTTGCTCAAGAGTACAAACTCTCCCAGTTGCAGTAACAGACTCTACTTTTTGCAAAATGGTCTCACCTGGCACATTCAATACGTCACTCGGTTGAGGATGAAAGTAAGAAAAGGTCCCTTAGGATGTAGGAAGCTTACTTTATAGTCGCTCGTAACATTATTCTTCTCAAGAATACATGCAAGCCACAAAGATCCTTTATAGACTATATAGTGCCAAATCCAGATTCAATTTTTGCTAAATTAGTTGGTGTAATATAGTCGAATGCTGTCACACGTTCAGTAAACCGGTGTTCACTACAGTAATAATGCTTAACAAGAAGCCGATTTTCAGAAATTGGGTAAAAAGAATGAAGTTTTTGAGTACAGCACAGTTGATGAGTATGAAGAAGTTAAAGAAATACTGTCGCCACAGTTGAATGACTTTAAGGCAATCATGGGTACTCAAAAACTTCATTCTTTTTAGTTATTTACTTTTTTAGTTAATTTTCAGTTATTTACTTTTTTAAAAAAGCCAAATCTGGCAAAGTTTAGAAATCTTTAAACAGTTGTAAATCAAAAAAAATTTTACACAGAGAGCTCAATTTAGTGTCGTGCTTTTGTTTTCAATGAGCCTTAATTTGATATACAACATGATTACGGTATTCTAACTTTTTCTTTTTAAATTGGAGTTTTTAAAAAATTACAAACTAAAAAAAAAAAATTTTTTTTTTTAGAAAATCCAAAAAAAAAAAACTGATTTTTTTAAAATATATATATATATATATATATATATTAAAGATATTCAGGGACTATTTGTGTGCCAAATTTCATAGTCGGTCGTTAAGGGGTTCCTATGGAAATTAAATTTTTTGTAATTTAGCTAATTTCACTTATAGTTTAATACAAAAAAAAAATAATTTTCATAGGAACCCATTGGCTTCCCATTATGAAATTTGGCATACAAGTAGTCCATAAAGCATATATTTTTTTTTTTCAAAAAAATTAAAAGGGGTGTTTTTGAGATTTAAAAAAATTTTTTTTTGAAGCTTTTCAAAAAATTCAAATTTGAAATAGCATAGTCATGTTATATATCAAATTAAGACTCATTAAAAGCAAAAGAAAATGACACTAATTTAAGATCTCTAGGTTAAATAGTTTCTGATCTACAGCTGTTTAAAGATTTCAAAACTTTGGCAGATTTCGCTTTTTTGAAAGTCAATAACTGAAAAACTAAGAGCCCCAAAAATCTGAAATTTTGCAATTTCTGTTGTCTTTATAGTTACAATAAATAAACACTTTTCAACTATGTTGTAAAGTGGTAAAAAGGAAAAGATTTCATTATGAACAAGAGTACATTTTGAAATTGACACTGAAAAAAATGTGAAAACATGAATAGTCGAATTTTCATAAAAAAAAAAAAATCGTACAGAAAAGTCTCATTTATAAGCATTTAAAAAATTATATTTCGGTATAATTTTTTTATATACATGAGTTGAAGAATTAAAAAAAAATATATACTAGGAAGAAATTTTAAAATAATATGCCACTTAGAACAAATTAAAAAAAAAGTTGATACAGGGGTGAAATGTTAAAAAACACAATACTAAATTAAAATAATTTGATACTTTAAGAAAATAAAAAAAAAATACCTGGAAGAAGTTAAAAAAGCCTTATACTTAAAAGAAAATAAACATGATACGTACAAGAAATAAAAACACAATTCTGGGAATTTTTTTAAAAACATTAAACACAATATTATATTTCATAATGTAGTAGATTATAATTTTTGCAATTTTTAGAAATAATTGTGAAACAGTTTGTGTTCTGTGTATCTAGAAACATGTTCTACTTGGGCTCTGTGCCCTTACTCACTGTTTTCACTCTTAAAAATCATCACAGTTGCATGATACCACCATTGATCAGAGATGTGTAGTTTTAGCATGCACATATATAATTTAAAATAGCCTATAAACTTAATTACAATATTATTAATATTGTTTTTTGATATATTTTTAGTATTGAAGTTTACTTTTAAAAAATTAACTCTTTAAAAATTGCAAAAATGTTTTAAGTATTATGTGTTTTAATATATCCCAAAATTTTATTCTGTATTTTTAAGTTATTTTCAATTTAAAATAGCTTATCTTTTAGATTTAAAATTATATTTCATAATGTAGTAGATTATAATTTTTGTAATATTTAGAAATAATTAGAATTAAAAATATATTTAAATATAAACTGAAAATAAAGGAAAAAAACATTTTTGCATTAAAATTATTGTATTAACAATATATAATATAAATTAAAATAAAAATTTTATTACATATGAACAGAGTGATTCTATAGTATTGTGAATTTTGCATACATGACACATTTGATATATCGTATCTTTGTAAAAATATGATTTAGATGAATGTATTTTAAATTTTAAAGATACTGTTTCAGATTGTGTTGATTTCAAGTTTATAAATTCAAGTACATTATTGAAATCAACACAATATGAAAATTTGACATCTATTATAAAAATATATTCACCTGGCTCAATATTTTTGTTTTACAAAGATGCATAAAACTTTGTAAATATCATGTCTGCAACATGCACTATTCTGTAGAGTTGTCCAATATGTGATAAATATGTATATAAACACATAATAAATACGTGTAGAAACACAATATAAACACGTAATAAATACGTGTAGAAACACAATATAAACATGTAATAAATACATGTAGAAACATAATATAAATATGTATGGGAATACATTATAAATGCGTATGGGAACACATAAATACATATGGGAACACGTTATAAACATGCATGTGGATATACGTAAGAAATACGTATGTGAATATACGTAATATACACGTATATGATATGTAATAAACATGTATCTGGATACGTAATAATAACGTATGTGGATATACGTAATATACACGTATGTGATACGTAATTAATATGTATCTGGATACGTAATAATAACATATGTAGATATACATAATAATAATGTATGTGGATACGTAATATACACGTATGTAGATACGTAATAATAATGTATGTGGGTATACGTAATAATAACGTATGTGGATATACGTAATAATAACGAATATGGATACGTAATAAACATGTATGTGCATATACGTAATAATAACGCATGTGAATATACGTAATATTAACGTATAAGGATACGTAATAATAATGTATAAGGATACGTAATAATAATGTATAAGGATACGTAATAATAACCTTTTTTATAACGGTTGGTATACCGTATTCTAACGTACTGTCTTTGCGTAATAATTATGTATGGCCTGACACGTAAAGATTACGTATTGCTTGATACGTAAGAATTACGTATTTGTGCTACCTGGGATAGCTTTGGAAAGATCAATTTTTTCAGATTGTAAATATTTCGACAAAGGTAAACTATACGAAAATAGTTTTTTAACAATATGTAGGGAAATAACGAATTCACACTTGTTAATTGCATTGTACAAAATGCTTACGAGTAGGGTCCGGATTTCTATGCACTTGCATATTTCTGCATATTTTCGTGCATATTGTGTAATAATTTTGAGCATATTTGCATATTATTTGAGCTAAATTTCATGCATGAAAATCCGAGCCTTGCAAATTATATTTACGATCTATTATGACAACTATATAAAAACAGCCCTTACCTTTATTCCTACAAATAACCCAATATCATTGGGATTCACATCGATTTCAGATGGTGTAAATAATGATGTCTCAACGTCTATTGGAGCTGTTCTTTCTGAACTGTCATCTTCAGAGAATTCAACATTTTTCAGCTTATTTTCATTACATTTACTATCTTCTTTTTTTTTTCTCTTTTAAAGAAATTGCATATGCTACTCTCAAATAACTTACCTTTGCTGCTATTCATTATACAATTGCTAATATAAAAGAACAGATTAAAGATCCCTTGATCGAAAAACGTATAGGTTTTATTTTTTAAAGTTTCAACACGTGCTTCCAAAACAAGACCAGACATATGACAACAGCAAAATTCTTTTCGAAAGGAAATTTCCCTATCCGAAGGATTTTTCCCTTTCTGAAGGACTTTTCCATTCCGAAAGGAATTTCCCTTAAACCAAAAATGAAGTGTAGAGTAAAAACAAAATTTTAGGGGAATTAAATTTGTTTGAATGAAGTGCGAGAAAAAGTAAAAATATAAATACCAAAAATGAGAAAAAAAAGTAGTTATTACTTTCCTTATATACATAATGTATAAGGATAGTATTGTGACGGGGTCGAAAATTCGAATTCGAGTTTTCGACGGGAGAGCACGTTTCAAGCATCCCTGATCACGAATCAAGCATTTTTGAAGTGATGTCTGTGTGTGTGTGAAAGTATGTGTGTGTGTGTGTGTGTGTGTCAGTGAGTCTGTGGAGACGATAACTGACGAACGAATAGACCGATTCGAACCAAATTTGGTACAAAAATCACAATCCGTAAACACTGGAAGCCTATTGTTTTTATACGTAATCGAATGTCCAGAACCCCCCTAAATTTTCTAATGAAATTTTGAAAAAATCGTCAAAAAATCAAAACCGCTAATAAAGTTACGCAAATAGACATTTCTTATGTAATTTTTCATTAGAAAACAATTGGCATAAATTTTAGAACGCTAACATGAACCGTTCTCGAGATATTGTACATTTTTCAAAAAAATTATGAAAAAGTCACATAAAAAAAAAATTCCTATTGAGAAACATGTTCACTTTTCATATGTAATACCATGCGATAAATTGAGTGACATCATTCTCGTGGATCTAGCTCGTTCCATTCATGAAAAAATATACTTTGAATAATACTTTTGTATTTGAACGCCAATAGTCATTTATCTGCTGTAAGAATAACTTTTTTCTTAGTGCATAACGCTTGGCGAGATTTTGGCGACGAATTTGGCGGAATGTCGCCAACCTGGCGACTTTTTTGAAATGTTGTCAAATTAATGAAAATCTCGCCAAATGGATAAAAATGATGCTAAATCAATGAAAATGACGACTAATTGTCAAAAATTCAATATCTTATAAAGAATATTAGTATCTATAAGAAAAACCTATTTTTTTACTGTGAAAGTAGTAAATTCATTACATTATATAAGGAAAGTCATGTGTTGCCCACATCAGATTTTTTTTATTGTAATTAATACTTTTTTGTTTTTAATTAAAGCCCCCCCCCCCCCCCCTGTCTCTGCGCCACTGATCAGCTGGGCAAACCCAGTCCGATGGCATACTTTTTTTTAGGAAGCAGCCGTTAATTTTTTGATATTGTACTTGTTTAATTTTGGGCTCCTCTAACGTGAGGCAGCTGCCCCGCATTCCCTCTGTGCTAATCAGGCCATGAAAACTCCAGAATACTGATCTTTATATATAGATGCACATTTGGCAGCTTTGCATATCATAACTAGATGGTTGTCATAATAGCAAATTCAACCTTCAGTATAAATAAAAGAAATAAGAAATACTTCTTATTTAAATATATATAAAAATAAGCAGAAAAAGTAGAATTTTAGGAATCTATTAACTGCCTTTATACAAAATGTTAGTTTTAAATTAATATTAAGAGCATTAAATACAAGGAGGCTATTGTTTACTTGAGGATGCCAATTTTTCTTAAATAGCTCTCTATTGTTAAATTATATTTCTGTAAATTATATATAAATCTGAGCACTTTGAAATAATTTTCCATTATGTCACCAACCAAAAGAGCCCACTTTCAATTTATGATTCAATGCCAAAAATATTAATATGATGTTATACATGATTTTTTGGCTGTGAGGAAACTAAATTCATTGCAGTATATAAGGAAAGTCATGTGCTGCCTATGTTAGATTTTTTTTATTATTATACAATATGTGTGCATCTCATTTGGTGATTTATCATGCATACCGATGGATAACTCAATCAAACTACTATGTAAAATTTGCAGAAAAATTAATGTTTTGTGAAAAAATCTAGTCCCTATTTTTCGAGTAATTATTTTAATTCATCTGTAGTTATGTCAAGGCCGCGACTTGGGCTGAGGAGGTGAGGCAACCACCTCAGGCAACATTTCACAGGGGTGCCGAAATTGAAGTTTATAGTTTCAAATACTAAAAACTTTTAAAACAAAGCACTGCACTTTTCTCAAAAATTAGTTATAGAACCAGGGCATCAAAAGAAAAACAATGCTTTATTAGTAGACAAAAAATATAATGTGTCTTCTCACAATTGGGTTTCGATTCAACTCGAATTATGCAAT
The DNA here is from genome assembly GCA_951213105.1 of Amaurobius ferox. Taxonomy (NCBI): domain Eukaryota; kingdom Metazoa; phylum Arthropoda; class Arachnida; order Araneae; family Amaurobiidae; genus Amaurobius; species Amaurobius ferox. The sequence continues at coordinate 4,278,736 of OX578149.1, read as the reverse complement.
AAAATAATAAAAAAGGCAATCCTTGAAATTAGAATTTTTATTTAATTCTAATGTCTTGAAGGTCCTCCTTTCCCCATTCAAGATGACACCTGAAATGAAGCACCGCAAATTAATATTAGCCTTCAGGAAACAAATTAACTTAAATAAATATCATAACCCTTTCGATTCTAGGTGCCATGAAGGAAAAATGAACAATAAAAATGAACATTTCTCATGAAAAATAATTAAACTTTCACATATTTAAAGCATCATATGAACCAGGACATAAGAAAAGGCCCTCCACTGAATAACATAAGAAAAGGCCCTCTCCTTCAAACCAGTTCATTGTTCACAGGACATTAAATTTAAACACTTTATCCCTTCACAATTGAGGCACCACTTGAAAAATTTTGTGTCTTGGGGAAAATATTTAAATATATTAAAAAGGCACCACTTAGGGGTGTAGAGGAAGATCGTGGACTGGGGTAAATAAATAATTGTATATGAAATTTTATGTAAAAATGTATATTTTATATGAAATTATTCATTTTAAAGTGAATATCATTTAAGATGGAAATATGAGTTGCTCAAGTTATTGCACGTTTTTTAATCTAAAATAAAAAGATCATACAAAATTAAATGATCAGTATTAGAAAATGAGTGGATGTTTTTAAAATATTTTCAACCAGCCAGAAACGAGTTGAAGATATTTTCAACCATTCTCAAAATACAACAAAACCCCTCTAGTCAGAACCCAGGTGATCTGAAATTTCAGATAATCCAAACAGTTCAGCCACAAAAAATAAAAGAAAAGAAAAGCTTTTTTACAGATACCTGGAGATACATGAGTACTGAATCAATCTGCATTTATAGAGGTTATAATACTTTTTTTCTGTGGATTTCCAACATTCAATAATCACTGAATAACATAATTAAACAATGTTGTATATAAAATGTGAAAAAAAAAAAAAAAATAAAGTACTATTCAGAAATGTGTTTTATTTACTTACACATTACTGGAATTATTTATTTTACTAAACTAAGCCATAACTTTTTTCTGATAAATGGCAGAAATGAGAGATGAAGCCACTATGTCCTATCAGCACATCTTAAACATGACATCAATGAATGAGGTCGTGATGTGTTACTCCACATATGTTATGAGAAATATCCAGAGTGGGTGCCTCTTTTTTTGTATGAGACGTTGTGTCGAAAAAGCTTATGGTTTATTATTCAAATTCTATTAATTTATTTTTAATTTAACTTAACTTTAATCATTTTTAATAAAGTTTGTTTATTTATTTATATATATTGTTTCTTTTTATTAACTGTTTGTTGTCTATTAATTGATTGTTACATATTAAAATTTCTAATTTACATTAATAATGTTTCTTTTAAATTCCTATTCCTACTGTTTGGTCTGGGCACATTACTTTGTTGTTTATCTTTTAAAATACACTCCAACAATCATCTCATATTCAAAAAATGTCACTTACTATTATACCAAAATTAAAACGAGCACAACCAAAAACTCAAGAAACACAACCAATTTATGTTAAATTGAACTTTCCTTATTAACAACACTAACTTACGAATAAAAAAAAAAAATCTTCCAAATTGTTATAACTTAAAAATTCGTATAGTGGATAAATTAACAGTACATTGAATTTAAAGAAAAGGAAAATTAAAACCCTGGTTAAACATAAAAAAACTTCATTTAAAATAAACCCAGTCAACAATTTAAATATCCAGGTTCCGATTCCACTCTGGACTGAAGCTTGGTCTGCCTGGAAGAGCTGCCCACAAAAAAATGTAAATGTTAAAACTTAAAAATAATAAACACAAGCACTAAATTTAAAAAGTCAAAATTTCCATTTGTACATGTTGCAAAATATTAATTTCCTAGTGTGAAACATAAAGTTGTATGTGATCTCCAGACAAAACTTATAAAAATCGTAAAATTAAAAAAAATGCTTCTTAAAATCTATGGGGGGACTCGAAGGAAAACACACATAAATCAATCTATGCACTAGCTGTGTGGATAATCTCTAAGGAGATGTTGCACATGGAAATACTATACAAAGTGAGTACGGTTTCTCACGGATGATTCACAATAAAAGAACAATGTCTGGCTGTGTGGAAGCACACCCCAGCAATGTCAGGTGACACAGAACTCTCTACGAGAAGAAGTAAACACTTCTTAGCGAACAGGGCACAGATTTTGGTCCCCCTTAATTTTTGTACTCTGAAGCTGATGATGGAGAGGCACGATCATCACAGAATATTGCACGCTGTATGATGGCAAGATCAGTCACCTTCAAATCACTTGCGGCACAATGTCAAAAACATTACAATTTTACGTGACGTGTAATATAAAAAAATTATCTCACAGACGTCCACGGGACACGGGCACCCTAGCCAGGGCCCGGGCTGCGGTTTTCCAAAAATGAATTCCAACATCCTTTTCAAATCACGGCCAGGAATCGAATGCCTCGCCAACAAAACTTCCGCTTTCCAAGAGCCGCTAATCTTGGCGAGTGAAAACTTGGGACTCACACAGAGTGCTTATGCATACCCTGGGGAATTAAAAAAAAAGATGTTTTGCCAAGAACTGCAAGGCGCGAAATTGCCGCCAAGCTCTAGCTACCATGTTTTGCCGCAAAATTAGCTACCCCATTAGACAACCCTACGGAATGCCTCTCGGCACCCATATACATCTGGTACATACATCTTCTTTCTACCGATAAGCTGAGAAAAAGCCAACTTGCACTTAAAACATACAAGTTTTTCGCTTTTGGATGAATATAATCATCACTCGAAAGTGAAGGCATAAGGCCAGAAAGGAAAATTACAGGGACACAGACGAATTAGCGCAAAGGACTTGAAAGATATTTAGCATTTGTAAATACACCGCGTGCGTGATTTAGAATATTGGGGAATTTTAAGGGATAATAAATTAACGTTAATAAGGGATAAATTGCCAAAATGCATAATAACCATAAATTAATTTAGAATTTTGAAGGGAAGGGGGAAGACTATGAATTTTGAACATTAATAATTTAGAAAAACAAAAATCTCTGAAACTACGCACAACAACATCACTGCCTCTGGATCACTAATATTACTTTCATTAGATTTACGTTGATTTTCCTTGGCAAAACATTCCAATGCCACGGTCAATAGAGTTGTGGTGATCGTGAACATTATTGTCAGAAATTACCCATTCTATTCTGTTAGGTCGTAAAATATTTTTTCTGTAGAGAATTTTCACACTCTACAAAACTCTCTTCCCTGATCCATAGATTGGGGGGTCCCAGTTGGAGGCAGACAAACTATTCTGATATTACCGCTGTTGGAAGGGAATCCTTCCTTTTAAATTTACACTGATTATTTATTATTGATTTATTTAATTATATTTATATTTTTTTATTTATTTACATTTCATAGTTATTATTATAGTTACATTATCCTGATCGTATAGATTTTCCTAATAAATTTACTTTTATTCAATATTAAAATTTTCTCTTTATTTCTATATTATTATTAACCTACTATTGTTTGGTCTGTGCTCGACTTTCTTTACATTTTTAAAAACACTTCAACACCATACAACTTCTAAATATTCCACTTACCTTTAAACGACTTCATTATAAATAATTAGCACAGCCAACAACAAAGAAAACTGAACTCTTATTGTTAAATTAAAAATTAACTTTTATTGACAACAATTCCAAATTTAAAACATCTTCCAATTCATTAAATGTAACAGTGATTAAAAATTTGGTAGTACATTGCACTAATTAAATCAATTAAATTTAAAATCAAAACCCAGGAATCAGAATCCAATCTGGTCTAAAGACCAGAGTTTGGCCTGCCAGAGCTGTCCACCACTAAAAACCTTAAACTAAATAAGTAAATACAATAATGTATAATTTCAAATAATGACCTTTGTGTATATAAGAAGAGTGTACAAGTTATGCATGTAGTAAGTGATAATTAAAATTTGTATTAATTATTAGCATTCATAATGCCTATCTATTTATTCACATAAAAATTCCAATCTGTACTTGTAGCAAAACTATTATTTTCAAAGGAAAAAAAAATCCAAAATTGCCTGTGTCAAAAATATATTCCCAAAGGTTGAAAGGATTAAAATACCAAACAGATTTCCAGACTCAACATCTTTTTATGACACTAATTATCACTTTGGCTGTGAAATTTCACGATTAGGCTTGAAAAGAAAACAAGAATGACAAAAATCTGTGATTTAAGCACAACTCTCGCTGATGTCGCACCCACTCACACACACACACACTGTTGGTCAGCCGCTGTAATGCACTATAGACAATAGCACTGAAATGTAGGAGCAAAAGCGGATTGTGGAGTAACCACAGGCACTTCCCGTGGATGGATGGCACCACGAAAGATATTAAAGATGCAGCTTTAACACGAGAAGGAGGCTTTTCTGTTGTTAGCTCCTTGTACAGCATCGGAGGCACAGCTTTGGCACAGGGAGATTTGTCCCCTGGCAGTCCAATTTGTTGCTCAAGTCCTCAGGATGAGTCGGACGGTCTGGGTCTTCAACAGGGAGGTTTGTCCGCAGGTCACAGGCGCCATGGCATAGGCCCTGGAACAATTTTTCCATGTGAGTTCAGATCACATTCGACTTCGGACTCAAAATAGGCAATTCTGCACTAAAACTGAAACACGTTTCCAGCATCCGCGGGATACGAGCGCCCTTGCATAGGGCCCGTCCCACGGATCTCTGCAGCAAATAGAAAGGGTTCCTCTTACCACGTCAGTCAGGAATCGAATGTCCATCCTTAGCAACCGTTTTCTTCCCAAGAGTCGCCAAACTTGGCTAGTGAAAACCCGCGCCTGCCTCGCACAGAGCTTTCACGCATATACCGCGGAAAAATACGATGCTATGCCAAGAACCGCGAGGCGGGCACGAAAGTTAAAAATTACGCTGCCAAACACACTGTCAAGCGCACAGCAACCCAACTGGATGTTGGCAGTCCGTTTCCAGATGTTCACAGTTATATGCAAAAAGGGTTGAACTTATCTTAGGTTGAGTCTTTTTTCTGCAATCTCGTAAATGAAGTGGCGTGAAGTTAACCGAAAACGAAAAGCCGAAGGATTAACAAAAGATATTTTAACGTTTGAAGATGCATCGAGCATAATTTTGAATAATGAAAACAATAAAAATGATAATAAACTAATGTTAAAAAGGGTAATAAATCGCTAAAATATTTAGTAACAGCAAATAAATATAGAATTTTGAAGGGAAAGGGGAAAAAAACGAATTTTGAACTATTATTAAATTTTGAACCATTAATTATGGTAGAATTATAAATCCCGGCATAACATAAATTATAAATTCCTCCAAACCACCGGAAAATGTTTTTAGCATAAAATTCTTCAAAACAAAGAGCCGAAAATGACCAAAAGTGAACACCATCGTGGTGGAAGAGAAATTGTAAACACATGAAAACACTCGCTCCATGTAGCAACTCCTGGGATTATATGTAAGAAAAATGATAACCATAAATATATATATTACATACAAGGAAAGCACACTGATCATGACGATAAAAATTTAAAACCCACACTTCTCCCAGACTTTCATATAAAAAATTTTGCATCTTCCCTTTAAGAGAGTAGAAAAACCTCCGAAAGAAAAAAAACAAGAAAAACAATTCATTACAACTTCCGAAATTTAAAATTTTCAAAAACTCAAACTGAATCTCGAGAAGTAAAAAAAACCATCTGAATTCTCACCAAATTTGATAAAAAGTTCAAACTCAAACAAGGGGAAAAATACACTGCTCACAAAACAAAACAAATCAAAATCCCCCCAATCAAAACAAAAGCCAAACAACCTCAGTAGTGTGGAGCAGAACTTGGACAGTGTGACATATAAAAAACAATCCTGGCCAGAGGGATTTTCCTCTTTTTCCCCCGAAAAATCCTCATTTCTCATGGCGCCCCCAAGCATTCCTCGCATTTTGGGTCCGCCCCCTTCCCAAACATACAACATGAACCATCTTAGCTTCATGCTTACACCACCCTCAGCTGCACTACTTCACTTAAAATCAAACAGTCACTAAATTTAGAATTTAAATTTGCACTGCACCAAAGTGACAAATCTGAAAACACTTAAAACAGTCTGTCAAACCACCGTTCTACACCCTTTCATCATCAGGGGCGCGGTAGCCCATTGGTTAGCACGCTGGATTTGCACTCGGTAGGCCCGGGTTCGATTCCAGCCACTGCCAAAACTGCCGCCGTGTTCATGCGGAGTACGATCACGTTAAACATGTGGGTCCGAAAGTCCTTCCGAGAGGTTGGTGGTAGGGGGAGGAGGTGATATGTGAAAACCGATTCTTAAAATTTGAATTATTTTTTTTGTTATTTATTTTTTTATGCGATTTCGACCTTTTTTTTTCCACCATCTTAAATTTGTAGAAAAAACAAATCACACGACCGGAAAGAGCAAACAATTGCGAGTAAAAATATATCAATTTCAAATCTCAGGGTCAAATTCTAATATTTTTAAAAAATTTTAAAACAAAAGTCACTTTTTGCTTAAACAAACTTTCGGTTTTAAATCCTTGCATAGGGAAAAGTACGGACAATTTCAACTAATAATTTACATTTTAAGAAAGCTCGAAGATCAGGCTTTCTTACAAGCCCAATCTGATCAAGAAGTAAGAAAAAGTAGTCGCATGATCCGGATTTTAAGAAAGTAATGATTTTCAATTTCTCGCCCAAATAGCGAAAGCAGGGATCGGTTTTTCACCCACGTGCGCACACAGATGCATGGTGTTTCTATGGTGGAGGGCTGACATCACGGTTCTGATTCGATATTTGTGCCTGTCGAATAATGAATGTACGTCATTAAACTAAAACAAACCATCCATTTTATTTCCAAACCATCTATTCATCCATTTTATTGGAATAAATTATTATTTTCGAAATAAATTACTTTTCATTTTAAATTTCAATTTGCTTGAAATGTATTTATTAATTTTTTTAAAAAGTCATTTTTTCTTACATCTCAACCCAAACCTTTCACTTTGTTGTGTTAGCACTTTCTTTGGAGCAGTTTATCCATATCAAGATAAGAATTTATTTTACTTCATTATTGTTCTTTTAAGAACATAAACTTCTCTTTGCCTTTTTATAACATTACGTATTAAGTGTATTTACACGCTTATAGTATATTTTATTTATATTGTTTTAAAATTATTCTGATTTAAACAGGAGCTATATATTGTTCTGATTTAACAGGTTTTCGATTTCTATTCTAGAATTGTATTTAGATTTTTGTTTAATTTGTAAACATTCTATTCAGTTTAGAGTTTATTTTAACAGTGGACTATTGGTATTATGGGTGTTTATTATTTTGTTTCGTGTTTTTTTTAAAAACGTCATATTTTAAATAAGCTATTAGAGCTTTTGATTAGAGCTTGAGAATGATTTATTAGAGCTTAGAATATGGTCATTATAAAATTTAAATGATTGAATTATGGTGGATTGAATTGCGGTGATGTATTGTTTACATCGGGGGGTGGTTGGGACCACAATGAAAAAACTTAAACACTGAAGAAATAAAAACATAAATACAAAGAAAGTTATGGAGATTGTCGCAGTGCATTTATGCATCAGGTGGTGGTGGGGACAATCTTTAAAAAAAAAAAACTTTTTTGCTGAGCAGCATTGTTAAAGCAGCATCGTTATTTCTTAAATACTAAATTCACATTCAACATCATCAGTCCCAAAAACACTTTCATGTCATTTACGATGCAATACTGAAAATGCAGACAAACGGATACAATTTCATTTATGTAAAACAAAAAATAGAGGTGCATACCTCTATAAAAAACATAGGAGCAGCTGATCCCAGCTGTGAGTACACATCAAAGGGATCCCTTTCCTAGGGTTACAGGTACAGAAATCCTCAGAATCTCACAGTTCACAAACTAGAATGAATTCACTTTACAAATCAATTTTCAAGAACCCCCCTAGAACATTATTTTTCATCTTAAAATTTCATTATTAGTTTTAACATCATTAAACTAAAACAAACTTTGTTAACTCCACGGGGTTATGGCGCCAGTGAGTTTGCCACGGTCAGAATTTTCAAGGGTATCGAACAGGCTGGTCGCTGAAGGTGGCTAGTGTTGAATATATACTCATATTTGTGTACTCCAAATTCTCCAAGTGAAAATAATAATGTAAATATACTTTAACTGAAATTGTAAATAAACTAGCTGAATACCCGTTGAAAATTAACGGTCTCGCAATAAGCAACCCCCTTAATAATGTAAATTTTTAAATAATTCATGGTTCACATTTAATCCAAAAATTGAATATTTTGGTGTGCAGAACCCTTTAAAGAAGAAAATATTGGAAAACATAAATTGCACAATTCTTCCTTTTGAACTATCTACCCATACACAACATTAAAGTATTTATCTCATCCAGAAGCATGCTATTTTATCATTTCCCCATTCGAACATCTTTCTGTGGAGCACAGCCATAAATGAACATTTAGGAAAAACTCTATTCGTCTTGGGTTTTTTATCAGATGATTGGCCCATATACCATATCAAGTCTCTATCATATTTAAAAGGAAGAGTGTATAACTTATTCGAAAAATTGAACATTTTGGTGTGTGGCACCCCCTAAAGTAGCAAATATTGGAAATATGAAATTGCCCACTTTCTTCCTTTCAAACTATCTACCAGTACACCAAATTTGAAGTCTTTATCCTATCGCAAAGTATGTTTTTACTATCATTTCACCTTTTGTATGTTTTTCTGCGTAGCATCCTCTCAAATGAATATTTTTGAAAAACTGTATTCATGAAATGTATTTATCAAATGATTAGCCCATATACCAAATTTCAAGCTGCTATCACATTGTAAAGGAGGCGTTTTTCATTTGTTCATCAAATCGAATATTTTAGTGTGCGGCACTCCCTACAATAGCAAATGTTGGGACACTGAAATTTCATACTTTCTTCCAATGCAACAATCTACAAGTACACCAAATTTGTAGTCTCTATCTCATTGTGAAACATGCTTTTTCTATCACTTCAACTTTCTAATGTTTTTGTGTGGAGTACCCACCCCTCCTAAATGAGCATTTGAAGTTTTTATCCTATTGCAAAGTATGTTTTTACTATCATTTCACCTTTTGTATGTTTTTCTGTGTAGTATCCCCTCAAATGAAAGTTTTTGAAAAACTGTATTCATCAAATGTATTTATCAAAGCCCATATACCAAATTTCAAGCTGCTATCACATTGTAAAGGAGGCGTTTTTCATTTGTTAGTCAAATCGAATATTTTAGTGTGCGGCACTCCCTACAATAGCAAATGTTGGAACACTGAAATTTCATACTTTCTTCCAATGCAACAATCTACAAGTACACCAAATTTGAAGTCTCTATCTCATTGCGAAGCATGCTTTTTCTATCATTACAACTTTCCAATGTTTTTGTGTGGAGTACCCACCCCCCTTAAATGAGCATTTGAAGTTTTTATCCTATCGCAAAGAATGTTTTTACTATCATTTCACCTTTTGTATGTTTTTCTGTGTATCCCCTCAAATGAAAGTTTTGAAAAACTGTATTCATCAAATGTATTTATCAAAGGATTAGCCCATATACCAAATTTCAAGCTGCTATCACATTGTAAAGGAGGCATTTTCATTTGTTCGTCAAATCGAATATTTTAGTGTGCGGCACTCCCTATAATAGCAAATGTTAGAACACTGAAATTTCACACTTTCTTCCAATGCGTGGGCGCGGTAGCCCATTGGTTAGCGCGCTGGAGTTGCACTCGGTAGGCCCGGGTTCGATTCCAGCCACTGCCAAAACTGCCGCCGTGTTCATGCGGAGTACGATCACGTTAAACATGGGGGTCTGAAAGTCCTTCCGAGAGGTTGGTGGTAGGGGAAGGAGGGTACGGTCCCTGTGGATGCCTCCCCCACTGGGTTCCGGTCTAAATTGGGTGGCACTTCCCGACCGTCCAAACCTTACACCTTTCTGGTAGGTCGGACGGTCTGGGTTTCAACAACAACACTTTCTTCCAATGCGTGACCACCTGGGAACACTGCGTGCTGTTGGCACATTTCGGGCGCGGTAGCCCGGTGGTTTGCGGGCTGGATTGGCACGCTGCCACATCTGACGCAGTGTTCATGCGGAGTATGATCACGTTAAACATGTGGGTCCGTAAGTCTTTCCGAGAGGTTGGTGGTAGGAGAAGGAGGGTACGGTCCCTGTGGATGCCTCTCCCACTGGGTTCCGGTCTAAATTGGATGGCACGTCCCGGCCATCCAAACAGTTACCTTACACCCTTCTGGTAGGTCGGACGGTCTGGGTCTCAACAACAACAACACTTTCTTCCAATGCAACAATCTACAAGTACACCAAATTTTAAGTCCCTATCCCATCGCGAAGCATGCTTTTTCTATCATTTCACCTTTCGAATGTTTTTGTATGGAGTACCTACCCCCTTTAAATGAGCGTTTTTGAAAGTAAATTGAAAGTAAAATTTTTGAAAGTAAAATAAATTATAAAATAAAATATAAATTTTATAATACACCAATTTGTATGGCTGACAGTTTCTGAGATATGCAAATTTTGCTTGAAGGCAGTGGATCGTATTTAAGCATGTTGGCATCTGTTTTTAATTATATTGCCACTGAAGATGAACATGAGGATGTTTTAAAGCGCTTTGGCACCCCCTAAAGTAGCAAATATTGGAAATATGAAATTGCCCACTTTCTTCCTTTCAAACTATCTACCAGTACACCAAATTTGAAGTCTTTATCCTATCGCAAAGTATGTTTTTACTATCATTTCACCTTTTGTATGTTTTTCTGCGTAGCATCCTCTCAAATGAATATTTTTGAAAAACTGTATTCATGAAATGTATTTATCAAATGATTAGCCCATATACCAAATTTCAAGCTGCTATCACATTGTAAAGGAGGCGTTTTTCATTTGTTCATCAAATCGAATATTTTAGTGTGCGGCACTCCCTACAATAGCAAATGTTGGGACACTGAAATTTCATACTTTCTTCCAATGCAACAATCTACAAGTACACCGAATTTGTAGTCTCTATCTCATTGCGAAACATGCTTTTTCTATCACTTCAACTTTCTAATGTTTTTGTGTGGAGTACCCACCCCTCCTAAATGAGCATTTGAAGTTTTTATCCTATTGCAAAGTATGTTTTTACTATCATTTCACCTTTTGTATGTTTTTCTGTGTAGTATCCCCTCAAATGAAAGTTTTTGAAAAACTGTATTCATCAAATGTATTTATCAAAGCCCATATACCAAATTTCAAGCTGCTATCACATTGTAAAGGAGGCGTTTTTCCTTTGTTCGTCAAATCGAATATTTTAGTGTGCGGCACTCCCTACAATAGCAAATGTTGGAACACTGAAATTTCATACTTTCTTCCAATGCAACAATCTACAAGTACACCAAATTTGAAGTCTCTATCTCATTGCGAAGCATGCTTTTTCTATCATTACAACTTTCCAATGTTTTTGTGTGGAGTACCCACCCCCCTTAAATGAGCATTTGAAGTTTTTATCCTATCGCAAAGAATGTTTTTACTATCATTTCACCTTTTGTATGTTTTTCTGTGTATCCCCTCAAATGAAAGTTTTGAAAAACTGTATTCATCAAATGTATTTATCAAAGGATTAGCCCATATACCAAATTTCAAGCTGCTATCACATTGTAAAGGAGGCGTTTTCATTTGTTCGTCAAATCGAATATTTTAGTGTGCGGCACTCCCTATAATAGCAAATGTTAGAACACTGAAATTTCACACTTTCTTCCAATGCGTGGGCGCGGTAGCTTATTGGTTAGCGCGCTGGAGTTGCACTCGGTAGGCCCGGGTTCGATTCCAGCCACTGCCAAAACTGCCGCCGTGTTCATGCGGAGTACGATCACGTTAAACATGGGGGTCCGAAAGTCCTTCCGAGAGGTTGGTGGTAGGGGAAGGAGGGTACGGTCCCTGTGGATGCCTCCCCCACTGGGTTCCGGTCTAAATTGGGTGGCACTTCCCGACCGTCCAAACCTTACACCTTTCTGGTAGGTCGGACGGTCTGGGTTTCAACAACAACACTTTCTTCCAATGCGTGACCACCTGGGAACACTGCGTGCTGTTGGCACATTTCGGGCGCGGTAGCCCGGTGGTTTGCGGGCTGGATTGGCACGCTGCCACAACTGACGCCGTGTTCATGCGGAGTATGATCACATTAACATGTGGGTCCGTAAGTCTTTCCGAGAGGTTGGTGGTAGGGGAAGGAGGGTACGGTCCCTGTGGATGCCTCTCCCACTGGGTTCCGGTCTAAATTGGATGGCACGTCCCGGCCATCCAAACAGTTACCTTACACCTTTCTGGTAGCCAACGGCCGTACCGTGCTGAAAACACCGGTTCTCGTTAGATCACCGAAGTGAAGCAGCATCGGGCGCGGTTAGTACTTGGTGGGTGACCACCTCGGAACGCCGCGTGCTGTTGGCCATCTCGGGTGCGGTATCCCCGTGGTTTGCGCGCTAGATTTGCACGCTGCCACAAATGCCGCCGTGTTCATGCGGAGTACGATCACGTTAAACATGTGGGTCCGTAAGTCCTTCCGAGAGGTTGGTGGTAGGGGAAGGAGGGTACGGTCCCTGTGGATGCCACCCCCACTGGGTTCCGGTCTAAATTGGGTGGCACTTCCCGGCCGTCCATACAGTTACCTTACACCTTTCTGGTAGGTCGGACGGTCTGGGTCTCAACAACAACAACACCTTTCTGGTAGGTCGGACGGTCTGGGTCTCAACAACAACAACACTTTCTTCCAATGCAACAATCTACAAGTACACCAAATTTTAAGTCCCTATCCCATCGCGAAGCATGCTTTTTCTATCATTTCACCTTTCGAATGTTTTTGTGTGGAGTACCTACCCCCTTTAAATGAGCGTTTTTGAAAGTAAATTGAAAGTAAAATTTTTGAAAGTAAAATAAATTATAAAATAAAATATAAATTTTATAATACACCAATTTGTACGGCTGACAGTTTCTGAGATATGCAAATTTCGCTTGAAGGCAGTGGATCGTATTTAAGCATGTTGGCATTTGTTTTTAATTATATTGCCACTGAAGATGAACATGAGGATGTTTTAAAGCGCTTTGGCTGTATTTGATGTACGTCTATAGGATGATTGTTTAACCCTTTCGCGACGGTTGGCACGCCCGCGTGCCGGATGCGAACTTGCATTCAAGGACGGACGGCACGCACTCGTGACAGAGAAAACTTTACCCTAAACGGCGAGTGGCACGTATCGGTGTTTCTATATGAAACGTTTTCATTTGAATTTATTTGTCTACTAGATAGCGTTAAATGCCCGTGGAAGCAACTTAAATGTATTTTGTAGATGCTTGACTTTGGCATAAGGAGAATCCAATGAATTATTTCTCCATTTGGAGCGGTGAAACATGGTTCTGTAAAGTAAACAGACAGAGCACTTCTCGCAGCATCAACAATTTTATAATTGAGTTCCGGGTCTCGTTCTGATTTTAGCTTTTATTGATTTCGTTGGTGAATTATAGGAATATAAGAGAGTATTTTTTTGGGGGGGGTGGGGAGGGGGAAGAGGGGGGTAAAGGAATGTGCGGCAATGAAATGATTAGGTTATTTCGGATAAAAGTATGGCTGGTTTGAGACGTTTCCTTTCTGTGGAAGAATATACGCGTATGGTAAATGAATCAGACAGTAATGAAAGCGATGCATATAGTGAAGATTCGTGGAACAGTGTTATTTCTAATGATGAATCTGAAAATGCAATTGATTCTTCAGATTCTGAGCGTACTATTATTACAACGCTGCCAGCTTCAGTTGCTGTTTTTTCGAATAATGTTTGGACATGTGATTTGAAAGATCTTAATTCTTTGGAGTTTTTGAACATACCTGGAATAAATCACAATATCATGCCGCCTAATTTAGATAAGGAACTTGATTTTTTTAGCATATTTTTTGATGATGAACTAGTAGAATTTATTGTAAAAGCAACTAATGAGTTTGCAAAAAAAAAAAAAAATGGGAGAAAAATCTCCTTCCACATCGAAGACTCCACCTGTTCCAAATGTATTTACACCTGTGACAGGAAACGAATTTCGTGTGTTTCTCGCACTAGTAGTTTTGACGAGCATTGTCAGAAAACCAAATCTTAAAATGTATTTTTCTAAGAATCCAATTATCAGTACTCCTTTTTTCAATTCAGTTATGAGTCGCGATCGATTTATAGGAATATTACATTACCTTCATTTTACTCTTGATAGTACTGCCGAAAAACTAGATAAATTGAAACCCGTGTTAGATGCATTAGTTTCAAAATTTAAATCTGTATACACTCCTAGAAGAAATGTGTGCATTGATGAATCTTTGTTTTCATGGAAAGGAAGGCTTGGATTTCGTCAATATATCCCCTCGAAAAGGTCCAGATATGGAATAACAATATATAAATTGTCAGAATCGGAATCAGGATATATATGGAATTTCCTTGTGTATACTGGAAAGGACACGGAATTATCAAGCTCTGATGGTGGGTATGGAGAATGTGTTGTGAAAACACTTCTAAGTGAACTTTTAGGAAAAGGATATATTTTGTATTTGGATAGATTTTTTACCTCTCCTGTACTCGCAAAGTATTTGTTGTCTAACAATACGCATGTATGTGGTACAGTTTTAAAAAATCGGAAGGACATGCCAAAGAATTTTCCATTTCCATCTGGACCTCTACGCAAAGGAGAAATTGCAGCAGTGCAAAAGGATGGTGTGAATTTCATTTTATTCAATAATAAAAAGAAGGATGTCTTAATTTTAACAACTCTTCATACTGACAAAATGCAAAATTCTGGAAAGAAAGACCGGAAAACATCCGAAGACATTTTAAAACCAAATTGTATTTTGGAATATAACAAATATATGGGGGGTGTGGATATTGGAGATGCGTCTCTAACGCATTATCCAGCTTATAGAAAAACTATCAAATGGTACAGAAAATTATTTTTTGGCTTTCAAGGTATTGCAATATTGAATGCTCAGTCTTTTTGACAATATGAAAGGGAAAAAATCCCCAATCTTGCAGTTTCGTCTTCATCTCATAGAGCAACTTATTGAAATGTTCTTTACCCCCGAACAATCCAGTAGAAGTAGTTATCTCATCCCCTCTCCTCTCCGTTTAACTGGAAGACATTTTCCAAAATTGTGCTCTGATACAGGTAAAAAAGACCTCCGAAGAAGATGTATAGTTTGCTCGCAAACTACAAAAGGCAAAATAAAGCGCATAACGACTTATTATGAATGCAAAGATTGCAATGTTGGTCTGTGCATGGGTACTTGCTTTGAAATATACCATACGCAAAAGGTGTATTAATTAATGAAAATAGCTACGCTATTTTCTTGTGTATATATGTACATAATTTCTATTAGCTATATAAATATTTCATTACCATCATTTCAATATTTTTCTGATTATCTGATAACTATTTTAATCAAGGTAAGTAATCATTTTTAATACACTAAAATTTTTAATATTTTGATAAAAGAAAATTTGTATGAAAAATATACATCAAATAGAAAATAAGAATTTCCTTTATTCCTGAAAATAGTAGAATGCTGTGTTGAACGGGTGATTTTTAGTGAATTTTTTTCGAGAGTTAGGCTTAGTGCAAAAAAATAGCCGTCTTTTGGGAACAGTTCGGAAACGAAGCGCTCCGTCCTTTGGGCCACGGTAGTTTCGGAATGCCACCGTCGCGAAAGGGTTAATAATGTGACCTTTGGATCTGGTTTTAAGATGTGTTATTTGTTTAGTGGATTTAATCATATTCAAAAAGTTGACATTTGACAAGTATTTTAACATAAATAACTAATGCTCATTGAAAAATTTGAAAATAAAGTGTAGAAATTTACTATGAAACATAAACAGGGTAGTCACAAGAAATTTATTTTGAAATTCCCTGAAACATTCCCCCTCGAAAGATGTTTATCGAGGAGCATTGTTCATTCAGCTAAAAGAAAACTATAAAGTCGAGGGGGGGGGGGGGGGGAGAAAAATTCAGAAATTCGCAGTTTTCCTTGACTTTCAACAGAATTCCCTGACTTTTCCCTGAAATTTCCAGAAGCATAAAATTCTCTGATAAGTCCAGGTTTTCCCGGTTTCCAGGTCTGTGGTCCCTGATATAGATTATCTATCTGTCAATACAACTGTATATTTAGCACAACTATATGCAACAAGATGGATTATGACAAATCTGGAAAGTGAAAATAATTATTAGATCTATAGTGATAGCAAATCTTCCCTACTTAAGTCTAAAATAGGAAAAGACACCCACCATTGGATTACGAAAGTGAAAGAAATATTATTAACGATAAGAATTGGAAATTGAATTATATTGGATTAAAGGTCATGTTGGATATGTGGGAAATAATTAATTGGCTAAAGAAGGAACAAGAAAAACGAAAGTTGATTATACACCAAGATGAAGATGGAAATGATAACAGTACGGCAGAAAAGATGGAATGAAAGTGCAAAAGGAAGACATATATATGAACTGTTTCCTATTATTGACAATAAGTACCTTTTATTACAATCAATTTATGTCAAAGGGTGGGAGAGTCCAGTGGTTAGAGAGTGAGATCTAAGTTCAATTTCTGGCTCTGCCCCAACTGTCCCGTCTTCATGCGGAGTATGGAAATGTTATATACAGGGTGTATCATATTGAATGGGACAAAAAGAAAGAATACCTGTGAAAGCTGTAATTACTTTATTTTGATAAATCAAATTTACAGTGTTATACAGTATTTACAAGTTTATAGTTACCAAAGTTTCTATAAATGTTCTATGTGTGCCCCTCCAGTGACATGGCAAATATCTATGCGGTATTTTATTTCCTGCCATATTCGTGATAGAATATCCTTTGTTAATGATTCAAGCACTTCAGTTATCTGCTGCTTCAGTTGCTGTAAGTCCTGGGGCAATGGAGGCACGAACACTTTGTCTTTAACAAAACCCCATAGGAAAAAATTACATGGGGTTAGATCTGGGGATCGCGGTGGCCAATAAACCAATGGCATATCGTTTGATCCAGCATGGCCAATCCAGTGATGGAGTAGACTATCATTCAAGTGCTGACGTACGTTTGTATGCCAATGTGGTGGAGCACCGTCTTGCTGCAGAATGAATCCGGGAACTGCTTCCTCCAACTGAGGGAAGCACTCTGATAGCATATCTTGGTAAATGCACCCGTTAATCATTTTTTCCACGAAGAAAAAAGGACCAAACACACATATCTTGGAAATGGCACAGAAAACGTTCACCTTTGGAGAATCACGCTCATATTCCATTACACCATGTAGATTTTCCATGCCCCAAAATCTTAAATTATGGCGATTAACTTTGCCAGAAACGTGAAAAGTGGCTTCATCTGTAAACACAAGTCGTTCTATGAAACTATCTACCTCCAGCTTATTTTGCAAATTCTCACAGAAAGCTTTAGGCAATGGTTTGTTGGAAGGTTTTAACGCCTGCATCATCTAAAAGGTGTATGGCCGGAATTTTAGACATTTTCGTAACACACGCCGCACCGTTGTATGAGGCACATTGATTTCAGAATTCGCACGATGCGTTGATTTTGTGAGACTTCGTAAAAACGTTTCACGAATTTTTTCAACCACTTCGGTTTTGGCTCCTGGGCGTCCTGGGCTGGTTTTCTTACACAAGCAGCTCGTGTCCTCAAACTGAGTTATCCACCGTTCGATGTTGTGACGATGCGGTGGTTCTTTACCAAATTTTGTGCAAAAATGTCTTTGAACAACGATAAACGATGATGTTTTGGCATATTCCAAAACACAGTATGCTTTCTCCTGCATGGATGGCACTATTTTGATTAACAGTGCCTCTAGTGGCGATTCCGCAACCGGAAGATTTTTCGCTGTTGCCAGATAAAACTTGTATAATTGTAGTTTCAGAATTAATTTGTTTCAGCTAAATAAATCAATTACAGAATTTGTACTATGATATTATTTTTGTCCCATTCAATATGATACATCCTGTATGTGGCTTCGTAAGTCCTTCCGAGAGGTTGGTGGTAGCAGAAGGAGGGTACAGTTCCAGTGAATGTCACACCCACTGGGTTCTGGTCTAAATTGTGTTACACTTCCTGACCATCCAAAGATCTTACACTTTCAGGTAGGTCGGCCTGTCTGGATCGAAGAAGAGTCAATTTATGTCAGGGCATGGTGTTTTCTGCCCACTTAGAAAAAAGATTTGGAAAATCCTATGTATGTATGTGTGTTTGGCAATTATAAAGGGACTATCAATCAATGTGTATATGATTGTGTTAGGCATAAAAACATTGCATTAGGCACTTTTTCTTAAATTAAAAATATAAATTTGAAAAACTTAAATGAAATGTCTAAAGTTACCATTGCTTTATACTGGCAAAAAAATTTGATGGATAATTAGTTGCTACAGTTTAGTTTGAAAGAACAAATATTTGTTAATATATGAATGATGTTATTTATGTTATGACTGAAGTTTGGTCTTGTGTATAATTTGTAGAACAAAGTGTGGTCTACTTGTCTCTGTCAAAATAATCTAAAGTTTGGCTGGCATAATTTTAGCTCTTTTGTCTCATCTGTTGCTCTATTGTGACAATGCCTGGATAGTGAAGTGTTTACAGTGATTTAGATTAGTTCATCCTTTTAGATCCGTATTTAATGACAAGCATCACAGAAGGTATCAGTGGCCTTTTTGTCTGTTTTCGTGATGGCAAGTCACTGTATGAGTCTCGTATATCTAACTGGACAAGACGAGGGGTAAATGGGTTAACAACCACTAAGAATGAACTGGGAGAAGGCAAGTGAAGAAAAGCTCCACCATTGTGGAAAGCAAAAAATAAAAAAATAAAAGAAACAGAATGGTGCATGCGCAGTTGCATTATACAAAAGTCAACCACTCCACAACCGTGGAAAGAAAAATAAAATAAAAGAAACAATCCTTTCTGTAGGAGAGAAGGCGAATCATACCTTGAGCATCAGCATGGGCAGTTGACCAAGGAGAAAAATGAGGTAAAAATGCTTCTGTGAGTGGGATCAAAAATCTCAATTTTTATGTATTTACTTAAAATATCACAGAAAATAAAATAATGCACTAATTTAAAAAAAAAAAAAAAGTGAAGATATACACACAACTTTTGGTCCACGGTCGTCCAAATGGCTGCTCATGTCCTTTGGATGAGTTGGACAGTCTGGGTCTTCAACACAACTTTTGGTCCCGGCCGCCCATTTCGCTGCTCCATGTCTTCGGACGAGTCGGTCAGCCTGGGCTTTCGACACAACTTTTGGCCATGCCAACGGCCCTATCGTGCTGAAAACACTGGTTCTCGTTAGATCACCGAAGTCAAGCAGCATCGGGCGTGGTTAGTACTTGGGTGGGTGACCACCTGGGAACACAGAGTGCTGTTGGCACATTTCGAGCGCAGTAGCCAGGTGGTTTGCGCACTACCACAACTGCCACCATGTTCATGCGGAGTATGATCATGTTAAACATGTGGGTCCGTAAGTCCTTCCGAGAGGTTGGTGGTAGGGAAAGGAGGGTATGGTCCCTGTGGATGCTTTCCCTACTGGGTTCCGGTCTAAATTGGGTGGCACTTCCCGGTTGTCCAAACGGTTACCTTACATGTTTCTGGTAGGTCGGACGGTCTAGGTCTCAACAACACAACTTTTGGCCAAATTGCAGTGCGCGAAAAAAGTATAAGGACAACATATAATTAAATGAAAATAGACTTTATTTTCAGTTTATCAAAATGAATTTTTGATATATCTGACCTCTAATATAAATTTATACAATAGCATTTACAACACATGAAACAACAAATATGAACCTTACAAAAGTTAACCTTATAAAGATGATCATTAAAGAAAATATTGAAAACAGTATAAGGACATGTTCTAAATTACTTAACATTTCTCTCAATAATCAAGAAAACAACCTTTTTTTTCAATTACTTTAATAAGCAGAGAGGTCATCGATGCTGAAAGTTCTTCTAAAGTGTCTATGGAAATGTTATTCCAAGCTTGTTTGATGGTTAACACAAGATTCTGTTTACACTGATATTTTGTGCCATTTTTATAAACGTCTCGGACTAGAAAGCCCCATAAAATTTCTACAGGATTTAGATCGGGACTCCTCGCCGGGCAATCAAATAAATTTACTGAATTAGCTTGAAACCAGAGTTTTGCACTCTTAGAAACATGTATGGAAGCTTTATCCTGTTGGAAAATATAGTCTCCTGAAGTAATTAGTGAGGCCTCAGGTAACAAATGTTCAAATGTTCGCCTAACGTATCAACATATTTGTCAGAGTTCATTTTGTAGTTGATAAAAAGTCTACAGGCGGTGTTCCGTTTGTTGCAAAAGTACCCCAAATCATTACTGTGCCCCCACAGTATTGATGTTTGAAAAACACTTCTTTAGCTTTACGCAGATTATACCAAATATAGCGAAAACCATCTGGCCCATCAAGATTGAACTTCTTTCCATCCGAAAAAGTTACATCAATCCATTTTGGACTGAAAGAAATGTATTTTTTTTTTAAATTCCTGTCTTCTTTCCTTATGTTTCGTTTTAAGAGGCGAACATGACATTAACTTTCCATACCAAATATTCAGATGTGTTTCTGATATATGTTTATTCAAAACATTTTAAACTGTTCGTGTGGAACATGGTAAGTCCAAATTTCTTCTAACTTCATTTGCAGTTTCTTTTTTTTCACAAGCTCTTCTTACAACAATTCTTTTCTATCGATGCGTTAGAATTTCTGGTCTTCTAGTTCGTTTTTTCAGGTTCTTTTAGAAAATTATAAACTACAGTTTTAGATCTTTTAATTTTTTTCGAAATTTCATGCTCACTCAATCCACATCCTTTAAAAGCCAGGATTTCCCCTTTTTCAAGGTCAGACAGATGAGTTCCTTTTGGCATCGTACAAAAATCATGATGAAATGAGGCAAGTGTGAATTTTGTTTAGAAACCTAGCCTTTATATTTGAAATAGCCATTTTTCTGCTTTTAAATATGCAAATTTTACTATAATTTTAGATGGAAAAAACAGTTGTTTTTATACATTTTTCCAAGATCATATGGGTTTAAAATTTATAAAGTAAATTTATACATATTTATTTTTGGAAAATTTAACTAATTTACATGAAAAAGAAAATTTTATCAATATTTTTACTTAAGAAATTTGCATACATTTCCGTCTAAAAGATTTCTAGATTTGGCGAGTTTTCGCTTGTCTTTATACTTTTCTCGTGCACTGCATAGGATTTTGCTAATCTTACTTTTCTGACAACTGTGAAATAAATAACAGGCAAACTAAAAAATGCAGCTTCAATGCATTTAAAAAAAATATGAAAGAATTTGTCCTACGTATTTGGTTCTAAGATCATTAGAAAGAATGCTTTTTGATCTTTCTAATAGTGTCAAGATGGAAACACTGTGATAATATTCTCATTCTCAAAGGAACTAGCTTCTGTGAAAATTGTTCAAAATTGTGTTAAAACATAAAACAAACAAAAAACAAATTTGAATTTAGAAAAATTTGCTGAGGGGCATCATTTTGGATCCTGAAGCCTGAAGTATCTGCGTATCAAATTTAATAGTCGTGCAGACGACACACACACACATATCCAGACAAATAAACTACAAAAATATTCAGCAACAATAATTCAAAAGCATAGTAATTAAAGAAAATGTATCTTAATAAAATTTAGGCCCATTTTCAAGAGTCTATTGTACAAAATAGAGATTATCTGTCATTAAGGTATCTTTCTAATGAGTGTCATTAGCCCCATTCACATGCACATTTTAATACCGGTATTATGGCTGCAATTTGCCCATGACACCGTTCCCATGTCCAAGCGGGCAAAATACCGGTTTGAAAGAGGGTTGAAAAGGAGGTAGAATTTTGTTCCTGTTGGAAATAATCAATACATCGCGATTCACGTTCCTGTGAACGGGCGTTTATGCAAATTTAATATGAACGACTCTTCCCGTTCACCGGCGTGAACCGTGACGTTTTTCAACACGAGGTTTCATGCAAACCAGTTCTCAATGCGTACGCATCTGATTTGCATATCCGGGGGCGTTTCCGGAACTGTCCATTCTCGGATATATAGGGCAGAGGTTTCTTGAAGCAAAGGAGAAGGTCGAAAGGGTCGATCGAGATCAGACGTCTGAAGAAGTCAGACGAGATAGACACTGATGGTCTGATGCAGGCAGACAGAAATGTTTTTGACTGAAGTACTGCGGAATATCGTTTGACGACGGTGAATAGTCGAAACGGATGCAGATGTGGTCAGTTTGGACCAGCATGTATTGAACGTTAAATTTACTTACAAACGTTCGGAAGCCGCTTTAAATATTTTCCTGATGTTCTATCCTTTGGTTTCCCTTTGCCAAGTGTGATATCTTCGATGGTGGCTGAAATACACGCAAGTGATAGAGGTAGTATAGTAACTTACTACCAAATGCTTCAAGGAATCTCTGTCTAGTCATTTACAACTGAAAATCTTTTGTACATAGTATATTTTGATGTTTTACGGCATGGAAAATTACCAGGTACGTGTAATATGCCGAGTTGTGTTTTTCACCAAATAAAGTGAACGAAGTTTTTCTTTAAAACTGGACTTGTGTACTTTCATGACCCAGCCAACACTTACTGACTCTGACAGTGCGTGCTTTGCTATCTTCAAATTTTAAATTTTCCAAAAGAAACGGTTACGGGGCCAGTTCAACGCCCAATAGAGTCATAAGTGCAAGTATCTTTAAAGAAATCGTTCCAGTGTTCAGATGGGGGCCGCACATGGCACCATTTTGAAGTTCGTGTGAACAACGAAACGCAACAGTGTAAACGTAAACAGTGTACAAGAACTTTTGCTTCTGCTTCTTCAAAACTACGAGTGGCCATGGAGGCAAGTAGAACGGAGTTGCTGACGCGGGACAACTACGTCACCTGGTGTACTGACATCTCATTCGTCCTCAAGGGAGAAGGATGTTTCGGACACGTAGATGGAAGTGCTAAGCCTATCGAAGAAGACGCAACCGCGAGTCGTCGTGACTACGATGATTTTTATCGGAGGAAAGACCGAGCGCTCGCCATCATTTATAAAAGTTTATCCTCGGAATACAAGGAGTTGATAAACGTCACCGACGAACCTAGTCAAGTATGGAATACCTTGAAAGAACATTTTCAAGCGCCTTCCCGAGCCAACCTAGTGCGTCTACTAGATGAGTTCTTCGACGTTCGGCCGGAGCAAGATGAGCCTGTTGACATTTTTTGCTCAAGACTGCGGAAGGCCGTGACGAGGCTTAAAGACGCGAAACACCCCATTGAAGACCTGTATGTAGCATTCCAGTCGATTCGGTACCTTCCGGAAGAATTCCGAGGTATCGTTCAAATTATATATCGATGGAATGACTCGGACTTCAAGCTCAGCAAAATACAAGCAGAGCTAGCAGCGGAGGAGAGCCGGCTGAGGCAGCAAGCAAGTGACTTTTCCAAAACTGTGAGTTCAAATTCTGCATATTTTACTTCTAAGAAATTTGTAAATAGAGTAAAAGTGTCTAAACTTCCAAATGTATCTCATAATGTGTCTAATGTAAATACTTCTAGTCATAATGTAAATATTTCTAAAAGTAAAATTAAGTGTTTTAAGTGTAACAAACTAGGTCATACTAAATGTAATTGCAGTAGAAATAATGGATCTAGTATTGTGGAATTTCTTGGGTCTCCACAGATTGAGGCTAATACTGTAATCGATCCTAGCGATAGACTCAGCTGGGTAGTAGACACTGCTGCTACGCGACATTTCTGTAATAACATTAAGTTATTTTCAAAATTTAATGAGTGCAAAGGCACTTCAATGTCGCTAGCAGTAGGGGATGTCGAAAGTCCAGTTGAGGCTATCGGGACGGTGGAAATGTATGTCCAATTTAAGGATAAGCAAAGTATTATCAAATTGGAAAATGTTATGTATTCTCCTAAACTTAGGAGAAATTTATTAGCTGCATCTGTTCTTGAGGAACAAAATTTTAGTTTTAATGGAGCTAATGGGGTTCTATGGTTTTTTACACCTAAAGGGGAGAAATTCTTTTATGCAAAAAGAAAGGATGGGTTATATTTTTTAAAACCTAAGTATAGTACCCAGGAACAACATAACGTAGAAAACCGTCAATCTAAAGATAGGGATCGAGATGGAGACAAGAAACACAAAAAGGATAAGAAATCTAAGGATAGGGATCCTAGTGCTTCCAGAAAAATAGACAAAGTAAAAATAGCACCTAATCTTAAAGAAACTAAATTTAAATCTGACAAAACAAAAACTAAGCAGAATAGAAATTTGAATAGTTCAATATCTAAGCCTAGCAGTTCAGTAACTGAACTTAATAGTACAAACTGTCTTTGGCATAAACGATATTGCCACATAAACGCTGAATATCTTCTCCAAACCAGCAAAGTTTCTGCCGTAAACGGACTTCCTAGGCTTAAATACAAAAAGTTAAATTGTAAATCTTGTAAATTGGCTAAGTCTAGGAGAGTATCATATAAACCCACCGGTAGGATAAGGTCCACTAAACCATTGCAATTGTTACACATGGATGTGTGTGGTCCCTTACCCACAGCCTCATATGGTGGGAACAAGTATGTCTTAACTATAACAGATGATTATAGTAGAAAAGTTTTTGTTTACCTCATGAAACAGAAGTCAGAAGTATTTTCACATTTTAAAGAGTTTCAGGCCAGAGAAGAAAGGCAGTTAGGTACTAAAATTCTATGTATCCGGACGGATAATGGGATGGAATTCTGCCATGATAAGTTCAAAAATTACCTGAAGGATATCGGTATTAAGGCTGAGAGGACTAACACATATACCCCACAGCAAAATGGAGTATCAGAGCGATTCAACTTAACCGCATTTGACTGTGTTAGAGCCATGTTGAACGACAGCAAATTGCATGACAGATTCTGGGCGGAAGCAATATTGTGTTTTACATACACTAAAAATCGAATATGTCACAAATTTAAGACTAAAACACCACATGAACTCTACAGTGGTAGAAAACCTTCAGTCAAACATCTTAGAACCTTTGGTTGTAGAGCATATGTAGGCAAACCCAGTCAGCTCAGAAAGAAGTTAGACATGAAAGCTACAGAAGGGGTGATGGTAGGCTATGCTACTAAAACTAAGGGCTATAGGATATTTTTGTCAGGGGAGAAACGAACAATTGAGACCTGCAATGTGAGGTTTGATGAGGGTGATGTAGTGGAAGGCATCCTGGACCCAATTTGTCCCAGAAATATCTCCTTAGGGATATCAAGAGATAACCTTTCAGAATACTCCGACGGGGAATATCCGAGAGAGCAGTCTGATGGGGGGGCAGGAGAGAGTGAAGACACTGGTGACGATCCGTCTGAATCCAGTGAGGAAACGGACTCTCCTGCTGACTCCAGTATGACTCCTTGCTCGGATATTGCTTGGCAGCGAAAGACGGTTCCAAGACCCGATGGGAGTAGAACTGATGTGTATTATTACGCTCAAGGAGATAATAAAAGGCTGAGGTCACACAATGATGTTAAGAAATATTGTGATAAAAGGAATATACAATTTGATCAGCAACTGTTTAATTTTCGGGAAAATAAAGGTCTTAAAAGGGTCAGAGGCAGACCAGAAGCAAGCAATATTGAAATAAATATACCAAAAGGGTACAACGCTGCTATTAAATCTTCCCAGTCCGAAAAATGGTGTAATGCTATGGATGAAGAAATGGCCGTAATGCAAGAGAGGGGTGTCTGGGAACTAGTTCCTGCATCCACCTCACAAAAGCATATAGGCAGTAGATGGGTCTACACCATTAAGAAAGACGAGAATGGGAAAATCAAGAGGTTTAAAGCTCGTTTGGTAGCCCAGGGGTATGGTCAGAAAAAGGGAGAATCATACGATGAAGTTTTTAGCCCTGTTGTTAACTTCAACTTAATTAGAGCATTCTTCTCAATTTTCGTATGCATGCTTGGCTGGATGCATTTCCAATTAGATATCAAATCTGCCTATCTCTATGCTAAATTGAGTCAAAAGGTATATATGAAACAGCCTCAAGGTTATGTCAATCAGGAACAGCCTGATTATGTTTGTTTGTTGAAGAAAGCCATTTACGGTCTTCATCAAAGTGGAAGAGAATGGTTTAATGAACTTGACACCAAATTAAAAGAATTAAATTTTTTAAAACTTCAATGGTGTAATTGTGCATATATTTACAATAGCAAAGTTCTTATGCTAGTCTATGTGGATGACATAATTCTCTTCTCAAAATATCAAAGGGACATAGACCACATTGTTTCATTACTTAGCATAGAATTTGATATCAAGGTATTAGGAAAAATTAGAAAACTTTTAGGCGTGGAATTTAAAGAGTGTGACAATAAATTTTTTATACATCAAAGTCAGTATATAGATAAAGTATGTCAAATGTTTCAACAGTATAAATATCCAGTTACTTCACTTCCCATTTCTAAAGGGAATATTCTAAGTAAAATAGATTGTCCAAAGACAAGTGAAGAAATAAAGCAAATGCAAAGTTTTCCTTACAGGAGCTTAATTGGGTGTTTGGCTTTTATATCTAGTAGGACTAGACCTGATATTTGTTACGCCATCAATATATTATCTCAATTTCAAGAAAACCCTGGAATTAAGCATTGGGATGCATTGTTAAGACTTTTAGGATATGTTGAAAAGACTAAAAACTATATGTTGAATTTATCTAACATTCAGGAGTTAAAATTGAATTGTTATTCAGATTCTGACTTTGCTGCAAACCGAGATGACAGTGTTTCACTTGGAGGCATGATACTCTTTATTGACAATGTACCTATTTCTTGGCGTACCTTTAAACATAAGTGTGTCAGCTTATCAACCATAGAAGCTGAATACGTATCACTAACTGAAGCCGCTAAGGAAATGGTATGGGTACAAAACATAATAGAAGAATGTCATTTACTTGGGTTAAACTTTAATAAAAGTAACAGTGTTATTTTTAGCGACAACCAAGCAGCCATTAATTTTTCTAACTCTCCAATTGAAAACAACAGAACTAAGCATATTGATGTTAGATATCATTTCCTAAGAAATTTAATAGTCAATGAATCTTTTAATGTTAAATTTGTAAATAGTAAAGATAACTTAGCAGATCACTTTACTAAACCAATGACTAAGGAAATAATACTTAAATTTTGTAATAAAATTTTTAAAAACTAAATCAAAACTTTTTGAGATTAAATGTTTAGTCTAAAGAAAATTTTAAATACTAAATTGAATTTACAACTTGGGAATTTTTTTTAAAGATGTCATATATATACATTATTGTTTATCTTAAACCTCATTGATATAAGATAGTATATCTTGAGTATAAATTTTTGTGATATTGAATCTTTTTCACTTTACACCTTTGTATATACATCCATTTTCCATGACCCGCATGATGCTAAATAATAGCTTATGTGTATAAAATTTTGTATTTTTCAACTTGGTAAAAAGTATGTGTTGAAAGTTTTGATAAAGGAATTTTATTATCTAATTACTTGCATCATGTATTTTTAAATATTTGGTATATCAATGCAGTCTAATAGTATTAATTATGTATACTTATATTGTGTTAATAGACTAAATTTTTTAAGCTTTTTGAATTATAGTGTTTATACTCAAATTTAAAGTAAACTTAAATTCTATGCTTATACAAAATCTTAATCTTTTAAAGTTGACTTGTTTAATATGATAATGTGCTATATACTTAAATTTTGGATACATATAATTAAATTTAAACTAAAATTTCAATTTTTGAATGCTGATACTTAAGCATTGAAGTTGTGTTGTATATAAATTTCTACTTGATGTGAAATGTTGTTGTTACAATATTGTCGACAATACTTGACTATTTTTCAGATGCTATAAGTACTTATGCATTTTATTTTAAATTTAATAATGATATAATACTTTACATTTTTTTCTTCATTATATGTTTGATAGGATACTGGGGGCCTTGGTGTTTATTGATATACCTTGGTTTCTCAGAGTAAGTTTTCTTTTGCATATGCATTGAGACTTAAGGATTTGCATGAGGGGGCCGATTGTTGGAAATAATCAATACATCGCGATTCACGTTCCTGTGAACGGGCGTTTATGCAAATTTAATATGAACGACTCTTCCCGTTCACCGGCGTGAACCGTGACGTTTTTCAACACGAGGTTTCATGCAAATCAGTTCTCAATGCGTACGCATCTGATTTGCATATCCGGGGGCGTTTCCGGAACTGTCCATTCTCGGATATATAGGGCAGAGGTTTCTTGAAGCAAAGGAGAAGGTCGAAAGGGTCGATCGAGATCAGACGTCTGAAGAAGTCAGACGAGATAGACACTGATGGTCTGATGCAGGCAGACAGAAATGTTTTTGACTGAAGTACTGCGGAATATCGTTTGACGACGGTGAATAGTCGAAACGGATGCAGATGTGGTCAGTTTGGACCAGCATGTATTGAACGTTAAATTTACTTACAAACGTTCGGAAGCCGCTTTAAATATTTTCCTGATGTTCTATCCTTTGGTTTCCCTTTGCCAAGTGTGATATCTTCGATGGTGGCTGAAATACATGCAAGTGATAGAGGTAGTATAGTAACTTACTACCAAATGCTTCAAGGAATCTCTGTCTAGTCATTTACAACTGAAAATCTTTTGTACATAGTATATTTTGATGTTTTACGGCATGGAAAATTACCAGGTACGTGTAATATGCCGAGTTGTGTTTTTCACCAAATAAAGTGAACGAAGTTTTTCTTTAAAACTGGACTTGTGTACTTTCATGACCCAGCCAACACTTATTGACTCTGACAGTGCGTGCTTTGCTATCTTCAAATTTTAAATTTTCCAAAAGTTCCTTCTTATTTGAGGGAACAAAGAGGGTAGATTGGGGATTTTTAATCTCAATTCCATGTGCGCAGCTGTGATTTCTTGAAAAACATAGCGGATACTGAGTTATCTCGTGGACCTTGTATACAAATTCTATCTGAAAATTGTACAATAAAGTTATGGAGGGATTACCCTTCCTTTACTATTAAACTTATTATTTATTTAATTATTTATATTTATGTTAACTACATTTAATTTTTCTAAGTTATTATATTTATATATTTTATCATCAAATTTACTTAATTATATTATTATATCATTGTTTCCAATTTGGCCTGATCGTATAGTTTTAAAAATAAAGTTTACTTTTATAATTTTTATTTGTTTCTTTATTTACTTTGTTTATTACTTACAGCTTGGTCTGTGCTCAACTATGTAACACCTTTAAAAACACTTCAACATCATATAACTTCTAAAAATTCCATTTACCTTTAAATAAATAAATAGCACAGCCAACAACAACTAAAGAATCACAACTCTTATTGTTAAATTAAAAATTAACTTTAGATTTTATAAAATTATTACTCAGCTATTTTAGTGGTTAGTACATTGCAAAATGGATAATTAAAATTAACTTCAATTAAAATAAAACTCAATTAACACTTTGCATATTCATCAATAATTTTAAAAATTAAACCCAGGAATCAGAATCCACTCTGGTCTGAAGACCAGAGTTTGGTCTGCCTGAAGCTGGCTGTCCACCCCCAAAAATGTTAAGAGAATTAAAAAAAAAAAAAAAAAAAACACATTATCCATGTATAAAAATTATAACTTAAGGATAATGCATGAAAGAAATCATTTTTGTAAAAAACATTCGTGTATATATATATATTTTTTTTGTGTGTAGCACCACCTAGATGGCATGTATAAAAGAATAGATCTTGAGATGTTGATTATGAGAAATCATTTAAGGACAGTGAATGTTCTCGCTTCCAACAGTAGATGGCAGCACCAGAAATGAACTGGAAAACTTACAAAGATCGTGTAGATGGAGATTGTAGAAACGTATATTTTAGAAGACATTAAAATCTAGCTGAGCACCACCCTTTAGGATCACTTGTAATGAGAAGGTAAAGGCTTATCGCTGTGGAACACTTGAGTGGGCCAGTAAATAAAGCAGGAAAAAAAAAAACACTTGAGGAGCACTTCACTTTGACGGCATTCCGCCTTGGCGATACAAACTTGTAGACAGACACTTAGGAGAAACACAGCCACACCGCAGTCAGTTTCCGAATTCAATGGCTTCCTCTCAATATCGGAAGATTCAAAGGCAACTGTATCTGCCTCATCCCGGGCCCGGATAGACACAACGTCATCCCCAGAGGCATACCTCAAGAGACCAGACAAGATGCACAAATTTCCTTCCACCGCGGGATACGGGCGCCCTTGCATTGGGGCCCCGTTCCACGGATCTTAGCAGCAACAGAAAACCCACCTCCTCCAAAAGCCGGTCAGTAATCGAATACCAGGCAACACGCCTGCCTCCCAGGAGACGCCAAACTTGGCGAGTGAAAACCCGCGCTCCGCGCCGAGCGCCCATGCATACACTGCGGAAATAAAGATGCTGTTATGCCAAGAACCATTAAACGGATAACCTCCGCCAAGCGGCAACCCGCCGCACAGCAACCCCACCGGATGCTTGGCACCCCTCTTACAGGTCTCAACAACAGATAAGCAACAGATAAGCCATGAAGGCCGAATTTTGCCTAAAAATGCATCTTTTTTTTCCTCACTCTCGTGAATGAAGTGACGTGAAGTTAAAACCCGAGAGCGAGAAGCCGAAAGATTAACAAAATATATTTTAACGTTTAAGGATGCATTGCATATAATTTTGAATAATGAAAACAAGGAAAAAGATAACAAATTACATTAAAAGGGGAATAAATCGCCGAAATATTCAGAAACAACAAATAAATTTTGAATTTTGAAGGGAAAGGGGAAAATAACGAATTTTAAGCTATTACATAATTTTGAACTATTAATTAAATTTTGAACCAAAAATCTCGGCATAACAATAATGATGAATGTAAAGCATTTTATATAGATTATTTTGCATTCATTACACGGACTTATTTACGAATTAAACGGATTGATCCTTATTATACATCAGAATTTAATGAACGGAGAATCTTACAGAAAAATATTGATGCGGATATGTACATTTTGTTTATTTTAACTAACTGTTATCTCATGAATTAGAAATATTTGTTCCTCGATTTAAGGATAATTTTTATAGAAATGTTTGTTTCTTAATTACAAAACGTATATAATTAAGTGTTAGTTAAAAGTCGTAAGTCAGCTGATTTTCCTTTGAAGCAGCAACTTTAAAATATAATGTTCTGTTTCTTGGGCAAATTTTCTGGATTTATCTAAGTAGTTTTTAATAAATGATAAAAAGATTTTCTTAAATTTATCTAATATACATTCTCCTTATATAAAACTATCTTAATACTCATTTATTTTATATTGTTAAAAAGGAGCATAATGTGTTTATATTTAAATGAATATATGTTGAATTGTTGTAAATAAATTATTTATACATTATATTTCAAGTTTGATTATTTTAGTTTTGTATTCTAAGCTTTTGCATATCAAAGCTAAATGTCCCATAACTTGAGATGATGTGATTATGATGTCATTATTATGATTAGTAAAGAATTGCGTTTTATAACTATGTATATCAATAACAAAGTAAAATGTTTAAGACATTCAAAATTACTTTTCATACATACATTTTGCAATAAACTAAACTGTGTAAATAAGCTTATAAAATGCTAATCTCCCCCCCCCCCCCCCAAAAAAAAATATCAGAAATATAAATTATTTTTATATATTTTAGATACTACATATGAAGTCGATTTTATTTTATTAATTTTATTTTTGGATTACTTAGAGGACCACCTATTTTACATATCAATGAAACATGTCCATCATAAGTATTTTTTATACTGCTATATTAAAAACATTATTTTTAATTGTGGAATTAGTGGTATATGAGATTTTTTGTATCTGGGCCATGTAGTAAGGTCTTATGTGTTTTTAATAAAAAATGAGTTATACCGATTTTATAATAGCTAAAATGTATTCGGTATAAATATGCATATTTTTTTCTCTATACCAACTTCTAATATCGATTTGTCTTGAATAAAGTTTCTTAAAATGGTGTTGCACTTTTTCCACAAATTCAAGTTTATACATTATAATTTAGTTTAAAAACGAAGATTAAATGAGAAAAACTTTCTTTTTTGACTTTTAACAATGAATTCTTTAAACAGTTTCATGGAATAAAACTTTTATATATATATATATATTAGAAT
Source organism: Amaurobius ferox (assembly GCA_951213105.1). NCBI lineage: Eukaryota > Metazoa > Arthropoda > Arachnida > Araneae > Amaurobiidae > Amaurobius > Amaurobius ferox. Next base: position 4,246,348 of record OX578149.1, on the reverse strand, counting down.
AAGCATATATTTACAGTTTTAAAAATATATTAAATTTAATTTTGGCGTATTATTTTTAATTTGATGTTTAGTTTATAAAGATCCAAATTTAATTTATATATATTATTTAGATTCAATTTATATATACAGTACGCGACCTCTTATCCGGCGTTCCAATATCCAGACTCTCCCAAAACCGGAATACGGCAAAATAATGCCAAATTCTGCGCCAACAAGTGGTTATTTGCTAAATATTGCGCCAAATAGCGATTTTTTGTTTAAATTCCCGCCAAATGCTTTTTTGCTTTAATTAGCAATATCAATAAAAAAAAATGCATTGAAACCTACTATTTTGGAGGGTTTGAAATAGGACACGCAAACCGCGCACGAAATTAAAAATTCCTGCGAAAAAAAAAAAAAAAAATGCCGCGCGCACTCGCCGCCGCTGATTCTTCTTAAATTTCGAAAACGAACGCGAGAAATTCTCGCGATAGCGAATGAAAATATTCCGTGGATCACGTTTTTCCCGAGAAGTTCCACAATTCCTCTTTTCCGGAAAACATCCGAAGTAGCACCGTTTTCCCCAAAAATGTCCTAAGCGGCTGCATCCGGCCGTCACCCCCGATAGTAGCTCTCGGAGGTGATGATCCGTCACGGGCGAGACCGTCGACCATTGACGGCGAGACGCGTCATTCCATTCTTCACTAGTTTAGGATAAGTCTCCTGTATAGTACATAGGAGCCTTATACTATACAGGAGTTAGTTATGGACAAGTCGCGGCAAGGTGCTTTTTTAATGGAGTTTCATTTTTTCTGAGTGTATAGGGCAGAGCACACTAGGCACAAAGGTTACGATTTTTCCGAATTCGTTACATTTTCTTTTCTGCGCTTTGTTCTGGGACTTTGATTTTTGGTAAAAGTTGTTAGAAACTTGGTTTTGTTTACATCGCGATTCTCGTTTCGCGGGAGCGTGACGTCATTTTTAAAATGATTATTCCGTTCTCGTGAACGAATCGCGATGTGGACAAAACTTGGCTGATCATGCAAATCACCTTTCTCGCCGCTCACGCATCCTGTTTTGCATATCCAGAGGGCGTTGCCGGCAACGGTTATGTTCCGGAACGCACCCATCTTCGGATATAAAGGCTAGACACTTTTCTGGTTTTAAGCGAGATCGCTTTGTCAGTAGATCGCTCTGGTTTTAAGGTAGATCGTTTTGATCGACGGATCGATCGCTTGGAAAGCTCGTTGGATAGCTTGCTTATACTGATCGATGGAAGGATCTAGAAGGATCTAGATCGGGCAGACGGATCTTCGTAAAGTCATGTTTCGATGTTGTCGAAAGTTACGATAAAGTGTTTATCGGTGAACGCGGATATTTAAACTAAACTTAGTAGTTTTGATGGTTCTCAGTTAAGGAGACCATGTTTCCCGTGTTGTGGACTTTATAGTGCTGATCCGGAAAGTTTAAAATTTTTGCCATAGCGTGTGCCCAGCTAGTGGTGGCGTCGGAAAGTGCACGTGGTCACGTAAGTGTGAAATGCTTTTATTCCACTTACTTGTGTAAATAATACTTAAACCAGAAACGTGTCTAGGCATGGAACTTACACTGAAAAACCTTCATATGAGCTGTAGTGCTCATGTTTTGTAAATAGTATGCTTTGGTTTTTGCTTACCTGTTCTCATGATATATATTGTAAGCAAATACAATGGATTCACTCTTCAATAAAAGTGATTTTGAATTAAACTGGAACTGTTCTCATTTAACACTTCTACTGCTACTTGTATTCCTACAACTACTATCTAACGTTTGTTATAGCTGCAACACTCTGTTTTAAATTTTCAACGAAGTTGTGTAACCAGAATTTCGTGGCTCATAGTTATTCTATCACCAGCTTCATCAGAAATTTAATTATACGTTAATTTTCAATATATAACTTATGGATATGATACATAATTCCGTCAAAGGTTATGGGCCAGTGCTCCCCATAACAACGTTAAAAATTTAGAAGTGTTAGAGTTCCAACGAATCCTGTCGACGGGGGCCGCGGACGGCGCCATTTGCATGTCGACGAAAGCGTAAACAAAAGGTCTGTTCAGCTCAGTTCCAAAAGGCCACCTTGCCATGGAGGCAAATAAAATTACTGCATTAACTAGAGACAATTACGTCACTTGGAGGAATGAAGTTTCATTCGCTCTAAAAGGAGAGGGCTGTTTCGGATTTGTAGACCGAACAGCGTTACCGGTGGATGAAAATACGTCACGCCGTGATTATGAAGATCACATGCGCAGAAAGGACCGCGCGTTAGCGATCCTGTTCCAGAATGTTTCATCTGATTACCAAGAGTTAATTGACATTAACGACGATCCGGCAGATGCGTGGGATAAGTTAAAAACGCACTTCGACGCGCCGACTCGCGCCAACCTGGTGCGTTTATTGGATGAGTTCTTCAGCCTACGTCCGGAGCCAGATGAACCGGTGGATATCTTCTGTACGCGTTTGAAGAAGGCGGTCGCCAAATTGAAGGACGTCAAGCACCCGGTGGAAAGCGTCTATGTGGCATTCCAGGCCATAAGATACCTCTCTGATGACTTCCAAGGAATAGTTCAACTAATCTACAGATGGGAGGACAAAGATTTCACTTTGGAGAAAATCCAACATGAATTGTCTGTGGAAGAAGGACGTATCCGGCAACTCCGTAGTGATAGAAACAATGTAAGTCAAAATTCATCTGTATTCTTGTCTCAGAGTAATGTAAATGTAAAGTGTAAAAATAACAAAGTGTTTAAAAGTGTTAAACCAGTTAAAAGGGTCATAGGACCATGTTATTTTTGTAAGAAGGCTGGTCATTTAAAGAATAATTGCCCTATTCTTAAGTCTAGCTCAAATATAATTGAATTGTATTCATCTGCTAGAGTTGAAGCTAATACTGTGCAGGATCCTAGCGATGGACTCAGCTGGGTAATTGACACCGCTGCTACGCGACACTTTTGCAATGATATTAATTTATTTTCAAAATTTAAGGAAAGCAAAGGTGCATCTATGTCGCTAGCAGTGGGTGATATTGAGAGCCCAGTTGAGGCTATCGGTACGGTCAAAATGTATGTTCAGTTTCAGAACATAAGAAGTAATATTGTTTTGTCTGATGTAATGTTTTCGCCTAAGTTAAGACGAAACTTATTAGACGCATCTGTTCTTGAGGAACAGGGGTATACTTTTAAAGGGGCTAATGGGGTATTGTGGTTTTACACTCCAAAGGGAGAAAAATTCTTCTATGCTAATCAAAAAGAAGGGTTATATTTTTTAAAACCTCAATACGAAGTTCAGACTGCAAATAACAATATTGAAGACCGTAAAACTAAAGGAAAGGATCAGGGTAGGGATAAAAATTCTAAGAAAGATAGAAAACCCCTAAATAAGAAAAACAGTATTGACAAAATAAAAAATTTGCCTAGAATAAATAAAAGTAAACGTAACTCTGAGGTGAAGTCGAGGTCAAAAGAAAAGGTTAATGAGAAATCAAGTTGTGCGGTTTCTGAGGTTTTGAATAAAACGGAACTCTGGCATAGGAGATATTGCCACATTAACTCTGATTATTTATATCAGACAAGTAAAGTTTCCGCGGCTAATGGACTCCCTAGACTAAAATATGCAAAAATTAACTGTACACACTGTAAGTTAGCAAAGTCTAAGAGAATTTCTTTTAAGCCAATTGGTAGGATAAGGTCCACTAAACCTTTACAATTACTCCATATGGATGTGTGTGGTCCCTTACCTACAGCTTCAATGGGCGGAAACAGATACTTTTTGACAATCACTGACGACTTCAGCCGGAAAGTGTTTGTTTATATAATGAAACAAAAATCAGAGGTGTTTAAAATATTTAAGGAATTCCAAGCTAAGGAAGAGAGGCAGCTAGGCAAAAAGATTTTGTGTATCCGTACGGACAATGGTATGGAGTTCTGTCACAACCAGTTCAAGGCATACTTAAATAAATTGGGGATTAAATCAGAAAGGTCAAATGCATATACACCCGAACAGAACGGGGTTTCTGAAAGATTTAATCTGACTGCACTAGATTGTGTGAAAGCTATGCTTGATCAAAGCCAGGTTGATAACAGAATGTGGGCAGAAGCGATTTTGTGTTTTACACACACCAAGAACAGAATATGTCATAAGTTCAAAACCAAAACTCCACACGAGTTATATTATGGAAGGAAGCCAGCCGTTGCTCACCTCAAAGTTTTCGGGTGCAAAGCCTATGTGGGCACAGCCAAACAAATTAGAAATAAGTTGGATATGAGAGCCCAAATAGGAATCATGGTCGGATATGCCGAAAGCAAAGGCTATAGGATTTATATAGCGGGTAAAAAGAAAGTTGAGGAAACTTCTAATGTAAGGTTTGAGGAAGGAGTGGCAGCGGAAGGCGTCCTGGGCCCTAATTACCCTAAACGAATCACCTTGAGGAAATCGAACGTTACTCAGTCGATTGACTCGGAATCAGAATGCTTAGGAGGAGTGTCAGAGGAAGAAGCAGGTGAGAGCCGTGACACTAGTAAATCTAGTGGGGATGAGGACTCTCCTGCTGATTCTGGTCTGACACCCTGCTCAGATATTGACTGGATACGGAAAGCAGTACCTAGGCCTGATGGGAGTAGGACGGATATTTACTACTCAGTAAAAGGTGACAATAAAAGGCTGAGATCTCATAATGATGTCAGAAAGTTTTGTGGAAAATCTAACATTCATTATGATCAGCAAATGTTTAATTTTAGAGAGAAAAAGGGGGTAAGTGATATCAAAAGGAAACCAGAAGCAAGCAATGTTGAGATCTTGATACCCAAGAGCTATAAATCGGCAATAGAATCTCCCAAGTCCGATAAATGGCAAGAAGCCATGGATGATGAAATAGCTACAATGCAAGAGAGGGGTGTCTGGGACTTAGTGCCTGCACCCATCTCACAACAAAAAATCTGATGTGGACAGCACATGACTTTCCCTGCAGACTTATATCCTCGTTCTCTTTATTTTAATTAAATTTATTTCACTTTTATTCAATTTTCGTTCTCATTCGGTAACCGGGCTTATTTTCAAAGGTGGCGTAGGGAAAGTACGAAAAACTAAAATATCTCGAGAACGGCTATTCCTAGTGTAATGGGGTTGGTCTTATTCTTTTCGTCGTTAAACATTACGTATTAAACGGGCATTTAATGGATATATCTGAGAATACCTAGTTCTTTAGTTTAGATTTTGAAGATTTTTGCGGGCCGTTTTGCAAAAAAAGGCAGGTTATTTTTTCCCGAATCGTACCAAAATCTAATCAGCACCAGAGTGACCTATACGTGACTCATCTACCGAGTTTTGTGAAATTCGGTCCATTAGTTTTTCAGCTAGAGTGGATACAAGCTTTTGCGGGCCATTTCGCAAAAAAAGGCGGGTTCTTTTATTCCGAATCGTACCCAAAAGTAATCAGCACCAGCCCCGGCCACAAGTGATTTATCTACCAAATTTTGTGAAATTCGGTCCATTAGTTTTTTAGTTACAGTGGATACAAAATCTGCACAGACAGACAGACACACAGACAGACAGACAGACAGACAGACAGACACACAGACAGACAGACAGACACACGCACAGACGTCACGCTAAAAATGGTTTTTTCGTATTCTAGAGGTCTCGAAACGTGTAGATCCGTCGAAAACTCGAGTTGTGATTTTCGGTATGATTCCAATACTTTCCCTATACATTACCATGTATTGCAGGGAAAGTAAAAATTATAGGAAGTAGATGGGTTTATACCATTAAGAAGGATGAAAGGGGAAATGTTAAACGATTCAAAGCTCGCCTAGTAGCTCAAGGATATACCCAGATAAAGGGGGACTCATATGATGAAGTGTTTAGCCCTGTGATTAATTTTAGTTTAATCAGAGCCTTCTTCTCCATATTCGTTTGCATGCTTAAATGGAAACATTTTCAACTGGACATTAAGTCCGCATATCTTTATGCCAAGTTGAATGATAAAATTTTCTTGAAACAACCACATGGATATGTCGATCCAAATCAGCCTCAATATGTTTGTTTGCTTAAGAAAGCAATATATGGCCTTCACCAAAGCGGAAGGGAATGGTATACAGAGCTTGACACCACTTTGAAAAAATTAAACTTTTTAAAATTTAAATGGTGCAACTGTGCTTATACATATCAGAATAAAGTATTAATGCTGATTTACGTAGACGACATAATTTTGTTTGCTAAACAACAAAATGATATAGACCATACAGTTTCACTTTTGAGTAAAGAATTTGATATCAAAGAATTGGGAAAAGTCAAAAGACTTTTGGGTGTGGAATTTAAGGAGATTGAAGACAAATTTTATATACATCAAGGTGATTACATTGACAAAGTTTGTCAGATGTTTAAAAGGTTCAAATATCCAATTTCCTCACTACCTATTGCAAAGGGTAACATCTTAAGTAAGATTGATTGCCCAATGAATGATAGTGAATTAACACAAATGCAGGGTTTCCCTTACAGAAGCTTGATTGGATGCCTAGCCTATCTGTCTAGCAGAACTAGACCAGACATATGCTATGCAGTCAATATTCTATCTCAGTTTCAGGAGAATCCAGGAATAAAGCATTGGGATGCATTATTAAAGTTAATGGGATATGTTGAAAAGACCAGAGAGTATATGTTAAATTTGTCAAATATTGGTGATTTAAGACTAAACTGCTACTCAGACTCAGATTTTGCAGCCAATAGAGATGACAGAGTGTCACTTGGTGGTATGTTGTTCATGATTGATAAAGTACCAATTTCTTGGCGGACATTTAAGCACAAGTGTGTTAGTCTGTCAACGATGGAAGCTGAATATGTTTCGTTGGCAGAGGTCGCTAAAGAAATGATATGGATGCAAAACATTTTGGAGGAATGTAAAATGCTAGGTTTAAAATTTAACAAAAATAATTGTATAATTTTTTGTGACAACCAGGCAGCAATAAACTTTTCAAATTCCCCCATTGAGAATAATAGAACTAAGCACATAGATATAAAGTATCACTTTTTAAGGAACTTAGTTGTAAACGAGTCTTTTAAAATTAACTTTGTTAATACTAAAGATAACATAGCAGATTACTTCACGAAGCCAATGACTAAAGATAGAGTTTTAAAATTTAGTAATGATATCTTTAAAATATAAAATTTAACTGTTCAAATAAAAAATTTTACTTTAAATTTTTTTTCATATTTTCAAAGTATAAATGGTTAGGGTATTTTATAATTTATTCCTCTCTCATTGATACAAATGAAATGTATCTTGAGTATATATTGTTATGTGACAATGAACTGTTACTTTTCTCACATTACACTTGAAAAAAAAAATATATATATCCATTTTTACTACACGCATAATGCATTTTCGCTTATGTGAATAAAATGTTATCTGAATGTACATTATTGATATAATTCACATGAAACATAAAATTTTTAATCTGTGTTTATCTCATATGTATATTTACCTTCTGTATCTTTTATTATCATTGCCATTGTATTGGGTATTTAGTGTGTATACTAGTCATGGGCTAAGATAATAAAACTTAAATTTTTAATCTTAAATGTTAAATTTCATAGTTATACATTAAATTTTCTACAAACTTGAATTTGATGTTTAGACTTAAATTTTTAATCTTAAATGTTAAATTTCATAGTTATACATTAAATTTTCTACAAACTTGAATTTGATGTTTAGACTTAAATTTTTAATCTTAAATGTTAAATTTCATAGTTATACACTAAATTTTCTACAAACTCGAATTTGATGTTTAGATTTAAATTTTTAATCTTAAATGTTAAATTTCATAGTTATACATTAAATTTTCTACAAACTTGAATTTGATGTTTAGCCTTAAATTTTTAATCTTAAATGTTAAATTTTATAGTTATACATTAAATTTTCTACAAACTTGAATTTGATGTTTAGACTTAAATTTTTAATCTTAAATGTTAAATTTCATAGTTATACACTAAATTTTCTACAATTTGATTTTGATGTTTAGATTTAAATTTTTAATCTTAAATGTTAAATTTCATAGTTATACACTAAATTTTCTACAACTTGATTTTGATGTTTAGATTTAAATTTTTAATCTCAAATATTAAAATTGATAACTATACCTAAAATTTTTCTAGAGCTTAAAATTTTTGATATCTTTAGACTTTTAAATTTTAAACTTAATGTTTGTTTTAATTTTCAAAATAGCAAAGAAAATAGCTTTCTTCAGTATGAGCTAGTACTTAAGAAAGGGCAATAGTATGGTTATACTGTTTTCTTTGACTATGTTATCCTTAAACATGTAATTTAAAGAATGCTTATGATCTGCATAATAGATAAGTGTACTCATTTGATTGTTGCCATTTTGAGAAAAGGCTATTCACTTTCTAAATGTTATAAGTGTTATAAATTTCTTTAATGTATAAAATTTTGTGTATGCATACATTATGTTTTTAGGATACTAAGAACTTTGATTCTTAGGATAACCTTTTGTTGGATGAAAGCATGGGCGCCGAGAGTTGGTGTTTTTGCATGAGGGGGCCGATTGTTAGAAACTTGGTTTTGTTTACATCGCGATTCTCGTTTCGCGGGAGCGTGACGTCATTTTTAAAATGATTATTCCGTTCTCGTGAACGAATCGCGATGTGGACAAAACTTGGCTGATCATGCAAATCACCTTTCTCGCCGCTCACGGATCCTGTTTTGCATATCCAGAGGGCGTTGCCGGCAACGGTTATGTTCCGGAACGCACCCATCTTCGGATATAAAGGCTAGACACTTTTCTGGTTTTAAGCGAGATCGCTTTGTCAGTAGATCGCTCTGGTTTTAAGGTAGATCGTTTTGATCGACGGATCGATCGCTTGGAAAGCTCGTTGGATAGCTTGCTTATACTGATCGATGGAAGGATCTAGAAGGATCTAGATCGGGCAGACGGATCTTCGTAAAGTCATGTTTCGATGTTGTCGAAAGTTACGATAAAGTGTTTATCGGTGAACGCGGATATTTAAACTAAACTTAGTAGTTTTGATGGTTCTCAGCTAAGGAGACCATGTTTCCCGTGTTGTGGACTTTATAGTGCTGATCCGGAAAGTTTAAAGTTTTTGCCATAGCGTGTGCCCAGCTAGTGGTGGCGTCGGAAAGTGCACGTGGTCACGTAAGTGTGAAATGCTTTTATTCCACTTACTTGTGTAAATAATACTTAAACCAGAAACGTGTCTAGGCATGGAACTTACACTGAAAAACCTTCATATGAGCTGTAGTGCTCATGTTTTGTAAATAGTATGCTTTGGTTTTTGCTTACCTGTTCTCATGATATATATTGTAAGCAAATACAATGGATTCACTCTTCAATAAAAGTGATTTTGAATTAAACTGGAACTGTTCTCATTTAACACTTCTACTGCTACTTGTATTCCTACAACTACTATCTAACGTTTGTTATAGCTGCAACACTCTGTTTTAAATTTTCAACGAAGTTGTGTAACCAGAATTTCGTGGCTCATAGTTATTCTATCACCAGCTTCATCAGAAATTTAATTATACGTTAATTTTCAATATATAACTTATGGATATGATACATAATTCCGTCAAAAGTATTCCAACTTTTTCACTAGAAATATCCCGATATCGCTAAAGAAATCCTACGCTCTTCAAACGCAATGTGCCATGCAGAATTCACACTATTTTGCCCAATTTAATAAACATTTATTGGAAAAGATGAAAAAAAAGAGTCATCAGCGCATTTATGAAATGATAGAAAGTACGTTTAAGTAAGGAATTCCCGAAATTAATGAGAGTTAACTTTTGCCGAAATGCAGAGAACAGTAAAGCAGCTATAAAATGTCATTCAGGGCCTTCTGATTGATCTCTTTAAATACTTAACCTAAGCAATAAACTTGTCATTTTCTCGGGAAAATCCATTTTTTTTTTCATCTCCGTGGAAATATACACATCTTCAATATTTTAAAAAATGTTGATAGAATTCCAAAATCAAAATCATTTTCAATAAAATCCTATTATTTGGATGAAAATGGCTATTTTGGACCGAAAATTGACCCTAGCAAAAAGTTCCATTGCAGTATATTTATGGGGTTTTAACGTGTTACATTTATTAATTAGTAATTTATAGAAGACAGTTTAGTAGTATCGCGAAATTTTTTTATTTAAACAATTTAAACAAGACCGCCGGTATTTTTCATTTTATTTTAAAATATTTTCCATTTTTTCAATCTGCTTCCATCCACTAATATTTTTATATTTTTTTGAGCTTTTTATGCTGGGATATTATCTTTTAAACATATTGTTGGTGAAAATGAGATATATGTTTAGGATAACGAAATTAAAAAATTTTTATTTATTTAGGCATTTAGAATTATAAGGCTTATTAGAAATAATTTGAAGAGCATAAATTAGAATTTGATATATTTGCACCCATAGTTGAATATCTCATTTCAATTAAAAATGAACATCCTTTTCATCTTAATTTTATTAAAAGTACTTTAAAATATTTTGAAACATATGAACAAAGGTGCTTCTGCCAAAATATTAGATGAATATGGTGAGGGCCCACTTTAGTTGAAATGTTAAAAAAAAAAAGACTTCTAATAACTACCCTGAATAATCAACTTTTTTCAGACATTTTTTTCTTTCAAAAGTTTTCTTAATCACTAAATTTGATACTATAATTACATGTAATTTGCATTTTAGTTAACCCATATAAATTGCAAAAAAGCTTTTTTTAATACATTTACGTTTTTAAAATGAATTATAATTTTCTATAACGACATTTGAGATCATTCCAGTAAGTTTTAGAAAAAGTGCTCCAAATTACGGAAAAACCCCTTATCCAGAATGCCTGAAGTCCCAAGCATTCCGGATAATAGATCCTGTACTGTATAAGATTATTTTGTTTCTCATTTCCGCACATTTGTTATATTAAATAGATAAAATAATAACATGGAATAATGAATTAAAAATAATACGCTTTTTAAAAAAGCAATTAAAAAAAAGAAAAAGATATATTGTTTACCAAAAATGAATGTCAAAAGCATTTAAGAAAAATTGGTCCTAGCCCTTTAAGCGGGAGTAATGGAGGTTTGACATGTGAACCGGTCTAGAATGAATCCCGGAAAATACCCCCTTTTTCACCCCAATGTTTTATGGCTGGAAAATACCGGCTTGCATGTGAACTGGGTTATTAAGTCTTTCTTGTGTTTTTTACAATGGGGTTGTTGTAATATCAAAGTGGACATTGAATGAGAGAAAGGGGTGAGATGAATACCATTTCAATCCAATAAACAGTGCAGGAAGATCCTCTACGCTGTGTCTGAGCTGTCAACATGGGACTGCATGATGGGTATTATGAGGTCATCCATGTTGGGCATCACCAATAATTTCTGTAAAAGGATATTAAAACACTTTAGTCATTGATAAATATAATAATTTTCAGATGAGCTGAAGTGAGAAAAAAGCACAAGTACATACAAACAGAAATACTATACCTAGGCTCAGCTAAACTAATAATATAAAAATAATTTAGGAACATCGCTATTGGCCATTGCCGTTTTAGCACATGGACGAACCTGGCTTTTGCCGGGGGCCTCATAACCCAACTTGGCGACAATATTGGCGATTTATTTGGTGACATTTGACTATTATTTTCACTCATTTGTTTATATTGTATATATTTTATAATTGTTTATTTGGCAACAGTTATACAGTAATTGGCAACCTGCCAAGTTTTTTAACTTGGCAGGTTGCTTAAACGACTTACTGCAGGAGCCAAAAAGTGACTGGGCGTATAGACACCGAACTGCAAATTGCATTGAACAAAGAGCAGGATTACTGGCAGAAAATTTTGAAAAGGATCGTGGAAGTAATCAAGTTTCTGGCTTCGAGAGGCTTACCATTGAGAGGAGACAATGAAAAGATTGGATCAGTTAAAAATGGGAATTATTTGGGTATTCTGGAGTTATTTGGTCAGTTCGATCCATTTCTCCAAGAACAAACACATCAACAAATATGGAAATGCAAGAAAAGGAACGCCTTTTTATCTTTCAGCCACGATTTTTGAGGAGTTCATCGAAATCATGCGAAAGAAGGTTTTAGAAGCTATTGTCTCTGAAATTAATGCAGAGAAGTATTACTCGATTTCCGTTGATTCGATAGCCGACATCTCCCATATTGACCAGCTGACATTCATCGTTTGTTATTTGAAAGCTGGGGCGATGATAGAAAGGTTTCTGCAGTTTATTCCTATCTGTGATCATGGAGCAAAATATTTTGCCGAAGTAGTTATAATGTTCTTAAGGGAACACAGGATTCCACTTATAAATTGCAGAGGCCAGTCATACGATAATGCATCCAATATGGCTGGGAAGTACTCAGGATTGCAAACAAGAATCAAGAAAGAAAGTGAGTGTGCTGAGTTCGTCCCTTGTGCAGGACATTCGCTGAATCTGGTCGGGGTTCAGGCAGTGGAAAGCTATGCAGAAGCTTCTTATTTTTCTTTCATCCAAACCTTGTATAATTTATTTTCGGTTTCACCACACTGTTGGGATGTTCTAGTCTCAGCCTTGGGCCCTAAGAAGAAGGTTATAAAAATTTTGTCGGCGACTCGCTGGTCTGCGAGAGCGGATGCAGTTGCATACTTATGCTGTGATCAGATCAAGGCAACATTCGACGCCTTCATCAATGATGAGGTGGCGAAGCATGATGCTCATCTTGCTGCAAGCAGTTTGCGAAAGCAAATGAACAGATTGGAGACAGTCTTCTTAATCATCCTGTGGAACGATATCCTGTCAATGTGTAACAAAACCAGCACATTCCAGCAGCATGAGCAAATGGATTTATCTGAAGCTGTCAAGCTTATCCGATCATTGATTTCCCAGACTGAAGCCAAGCGAGAAATGTTTGAGGTATATGAAGTCAAAGCAAAAGAAAAGTCCAGCGACTCGAACCAGGATTACAAAGATTCAGGATCTCGCAAGAAAAATCGGAGCTGTCGGATTGCATTCTTTGATGGAAATGCACCTGACGTGCATTTGGAAGGTCAACAGAAATTCAAGGTTCAAAGTTTCCTTTCTATAACCAAATGTCTAACGTTAAACTTAACAAAACATCTTAAAGCATATGAAGTAATTTTCGAGAGATTTGGATTTTTCTAGAGGATTCACGATTTGGAAGAGGAAGAGATAAGACAGCATTGCAAAAATTTGGCAGCCTATTATAAAAGGGATATCGACAAGGAAGAGCTTATATTTGACAGCATCCATCTAAAACACTACATAAAGGAAGAGGTAAAAACCCTACGAGAAATGTACCGATATAAACCATCTGGAAATCAGCAGAAGGAGCTGGAAGAAATGGAGTATGTCGTCCATGATTCTGAAGAGAAGGACAGTGGTTATGATCCGAAGAGAACGACTTTCAACATCCCACTTTTGTATTATCATTTGCATACCAGTACAAGACTTCTTTCTGCCTTTCCTAATGTTGAAATCGCTATGTGGATTTTTCTGACAATGATGGTTACTAAGACAAGTGGGGAGCGAAGTTTCTCGAAATGAAAGTTAATCAATAACAATAGAAGGAGCACAATGACCGAGAAGAGACTGAACTATTTAAGCATTATAAGCATTGAAAGCAAGGTGTTGAAGGGGATTGGTTTTAGTGATATTATAAAAACTTTTGCACAAAAGAAATGCAGAAAGGCAAATATTGTGTAGCAAGTTTCAATATCTCATTCTCATGTATTGCAATCTAATTAACAGCTGAAGTAAAACGCTTTGTTATAGAATAAATTTGTTTATTTAGTCTGTATCATAAAACATACACATGTTGGGTGAAACAATTAGTTATACAACATGAGCGATTTTCAACTGAAATGTTTCCTGAAAAAAGGCATGTTCTTGCCCGCTCCCCAGATTTCCCTCCTCTATCCCCCCCCCCCCCCCAAAGAACAGCAGCGGCCTCTTAAATTACTGTGCTGGGGGCCTCAACATTTGTTAAAACGGCTCTGTAATTGGGATGTTCTGTGGTTACAAATTTGGGCATTATGGTGTTATTATACAGGGTAATTTTTATTGCCAAACTATGGCAATTCCAACTGTCAATCATACTTTAGGCCCCTCCTCTCTAATGCTGCCGATCTCATTCTATGAAGCATTCTTTAGTGTTTTTTTGTATAATTTGGATCTTTTATATCCCAAAGGTGGCTGTAATTTGGTAAAAGTTCTATTATTATTTTTCCCATCTCCAGATTTCAGCAATTCCACCCGGTAATGATACTTTAGGCCCTCCTTTCTAACAGGCCCCTCCTCTATAATATCACCACTTTCATTCCAGGAATCCTTCTTTAGTGTGTTTTTTTTCGTGTAATTTGGTAGAAGTTCTATTATCATTTTTTCAATCTCAAGATTCCAACATAGTTGAACTGCATGTGATGTGCTTGTAATCGCCGTCACCATCTTGCACATGAGGAGAGGAAAGGCGAAGCAGAATGACATCTAATCTTATCGTCCTCTGATTGGTTCGCTGCTCAGAAATTGGGCAATTTTTTTTGGCGAGTACAAAATAATTGCGGCAGTATTTCTTCCCATTGAAATGTATGGTGTTACTAAAAAATTGCTGGAAGGAATTGCTCCATGTAATAACACCTTTACAATCTGAGCTTAATCTTGAAATTTGAAGTTAGCAGCCTTATGTGGTCAGTTACTATAGAAAAAACACACCTTAGTCAGTTATCATTGCAAAATTGTAGCACACAGCAAGTTTTCTTGCTACGAAAGCAATTAACCAATTAACGACTAATTAGTGCCGAAATGAAAAAACATGATGGCACTATAAAACTTAAAATGGGTCTGTACTGGGAGTGCAATTCTAAATAATACTAGTTGCTGGAGTTCTCCAAAAAGCAAACACAATATTAAAGTCTTGAGCTAAATTAAAGTCTGATAAAACTAAATTTGCTGCAAAATTTTAGTGTGATAATAGAAAAATTGTTAAAACAAATGAAAAACAATTACTTTTGCATAATAGCTCAAAAATAGGATTATGATTGTATACACAGCAATGAATGGTATGCTATGATTGCATATACAACAATGGAAAGATTCAATTATGTGTTTGTCTGGGAAATATCTGCAAAATTAGCTAAAACTTGGAGAATATCTTCGTCGTACAAATTAGCACCTACATACATACTCTATAGCTCTGTGAGTAGGGTGGAATTGCATACGTTAGTTTCATTTTTCATCAGAGGTTAAAAGTCTGTAAAAACTTTCCATTTCATGTTGCTTAGGGTTATTTGGCCATAGTAATATATGCAGGAAATGGAATGTGTATATGCCTAATACTTTTGTAAATGTCTCAAAATTAACTTTCTTTTCTTAAATACTGCAAACATTTTGGTAAATAAAAAGATAGACACATTTATTTAATGCATGTAATACCAAAGCAATTCAATAAAATGTACACAAAATCATTGTTGTACAACATAATGTACACAAAATCACCAATTTCATTTTTCAGTTTAGAATAACTAAAAAGGAAAGCTTCTATCTCACATATTGAACTAGAAGAAATTTGGAATACAGAACATTTTCTTTACAAAATATTTATATTTTAATATAGTAGACATTTTTTCCATGAAATGCTGGTTGAGATATTTTATTCAAAATATTTAAATTCATTAATAAAATTTAAAATTTTAGTTTTAGTTTTTATGAAATAGTCCCAAAATGGATGACAGACTGCAAAACATGCAAGCACATACTATGCATGGCATGAGCAAGTTTAAAAAATAGGCTAGTGTATCAAATTCAGGTATCAAGTACAAGTACATACTTGTGATCACACATTACTTCACAAGCTTATTCTTTTATTTGCCTTTATCAAATCCAAAAATATTCTTACTTGCATTGAAAAAATTATTGCTACTCATGACTAGGGATCCCAGACGTCCCGATTTTCCCGGGATAGTCCTGGTTTTTTCATTTTTCTGTTGGGTTGTCTCGGTGTCCCAAAAATTTATAACTGGAACGCTAAATGTCCCAGTATTCGAATCTTTGTTTATTCTAAAAAAATGTGGTGTCGAAATTCTAATAGTTTAGAATTTTCTTTTTTAATGCTTTTATTTCATTTGTAGAGATATAATTTCAATGTTTAAAGTTTTAAAAATAACTTTATTTGCTTATAATTAAAGAGTTATAACTATTTAAAAGTAAAGTTGTGATGCAAAGAGACATCATAAAAAAAAACACTTAATGTTAAAAATACTATACTGGGTACTACTTAACTTATTTTAAACTTTATGAAAAGAAGATTAAACTGTATTTTCAAGCTTTAAATCATAAACATTTAGGGTTAAAATATAATTTCAGAAGCTTTAATTGTTATCTACATTTTTAGAAGCTAATTGGTTCTTAAGTTAAGGAGTAACTAGAAAGAGGTAGTAACTTATTTAGAATGCAGGTAATCTCATAAAGACTAATTATGCTTAACCCTTTCGGGACGGCAGCATTCCGAAACTGCCGTGGCCCAAAGGACGGAGCGCTTCGTTTCCGAACTTTTCCCAAAAGACGGCTAATTTTTTGCGCTAAGCCTAACTCTCGAAAAAAATTCACTAAAAATCACCCGTTCAACGCAGCATTCTACTTTTTTCAGGAAGAAAGGAAATACTTATTTTCTATTTGATGTATATTTTTCATACAATTTTCTTTTATCAAAATATTAAAAATTTTAGTGTATATATGTTTTAGGTACAGATAGATAATTCTTTGACATGTCCTTCCGATTTTTTAAAACTGTACCACATATATGCGTATTCTTAGACAACAAATACTTTGCAAGAACAGGAGAGGTAAAAAATTTATCCAAATACAAAGTATATCCTTTTCCTAAAAGTTCACTTAGAATTGTTTTTACAACGCGTTCTCCATACCCACCATCAGAGCTTGATAATTCCGTTTCCTTTCCAGTATACACAAGGAAATTCCATATACAGCCTGATTTCGATTCTGACAATTTATATATTTTTATTTCATATATGGACCTTTTTGAGGGGATATATTGACAAAATCCCAGCCTTCCTTACCATGAGAACAAAGATTCATCAATGAACATATTTCTTCTAGGAGTGCATATAGATTTAAATTTTGAAACTAATGCATCTAACACGTGTTTCAATTTATTTAGTTTTTGGGCATAACTATCAAGAGTAAAATGAAGGTAACGTAATATTCCTATAAATCGATCGCGACTCATAACTGAATTTAAAAAAGGAGTACTGATATTTGGATTCTTAGAAAAAGACATTTTGAGATTTGGTTTTCTGACAATGCTCGTCAAAATTACTAGTGCGAGAAACACACGAAATTCGTTTCCTGTCACAGCTGTAAATATATTTGAAACAGGTGGAGCCTTCGATGTGGAAGGAGAAAGGAGATTTTTCTCCCATTTTTTCTTTGCAAACTCATTAGTTGCTTTTACGATAAATTCTACTAGTTCATCATCAAAAAATATACAAATAATTCAAAAACTCCAAAAAATTCAGATCTTTCAAATCACATGTCCAAACATGATTTGAAAAAACAGCAACTGAAGCTGGCGGCGTTGTAATAATAGTACGCTCAGAATCTGAAGAATCAATTGCATTTTCAGATTCATCATCAGAAATAACACTGTTCCATGAATCTTCACAATCTGCTTTGCTTTCATTACTGTCTGGTTCGTTTACCATACGTGTATATTCTTCCACAGAAAGGAAACATCTCAAACCAGCCATACTTTTATCCGAAATAGCCTAATCATTTCACTGTCGCACATTCCTTTAACACACACACCCCTCCCCCCCCCCCCCCCCCCAAAAAAAAAAAGTACTCTCTCATATATTCCTGTAATTCACCAACGAAATCATTAAAAGCTAAAATCAAAAGGAGACCCGGAACTCAATTATAAATTTGTTGATGCTGCGAGAAGAGCTCTGTCTGCTTACTTTACAGAACCATATGTTTCAACACTCCAAATGGAGAAATAATTTATTGGATTCTGCTTGTGCCAAGGTCAAGCATCTGCAAAATACATTTAAGTTGCTTCCACGGGCATTTAACGCCATCTAGTAGACAAATAAATTCAAAGGAAAACGTTTCACGTAGAAACACCGATACGTGCCACTTGGCGTTTAGGGTAAAGTTCTCTCCGGCACCAGTGCGTGCCGTACGTCCTTGAATACAAGCTCGCAGGCGGCACGCGGGCGTGCCAACCGTCGCGAAAGGGTTAATTGTAGGAAAATAACTAACTTATGTTAAAGCTAAACTTTTATTATTTAGTAAGAGAGTTGGTAAGAATGATAAATGAGGAAGATTAAGCAAGGATTTAATAATTAAGAGAGTAATTTTTACAGTGTAAGTAAGGAACGCTGAATGGTGCAAACTAAGTGAATATGTGCATAATTGCCGTACTGCTGTATAAACAAACAATTATTTTATTAAAAAGAATTTATTTTTGCAAATCATAATTTGGTAATTTGTCAACTAATATATTAAAGTGTTGAACCTAGCCTTTGTAAGTGACCACTGTTGCCCTGGGAATATTAATTGGTAAAATTTAAATGTTTTTTTATGGTATGATGTTTTTTTAATTTAGAATTTAATTTAGATTAATTTAGAATTATTTTTTTAATTTGAAAAATAACTTAATTTAGAATCTTTATTTTGTGGATCAAAACCCTCTTTGAATGCAAAATATCCTACCAGGCCAAAATGGCGTCAATTTTGCGATTTTCTAGGTGTTATCTAAGCGTCATGATGCCAGGACTGCTAATCCCCTTTAATCCAGGAAGACAGTTATGTTTTCTTCGAACTGGGGGATGTAGTTTGTGAGATTGGCGTCCAGGGATACTGGAATCTCGGTAGACATCGTCTTTACGGCAACCCTCCTGCTAGGGTCTCATGCACAAAAATATTATGTAGTGGCAAGCATAATGCACGCCAATTTTGTTTATATATTCCACCCCCGCATCGAAACTTTACACATTGGCTCGACATTTTTCCGTCACACCCTTTTGGAGACATGCTCTCGTCACTCTTTCGAGATCTTCATCACCCATCTCTGCTGAGAGGCATCATCGGAGGCCGCTGTTGACAGCTTGTGCGCCACGCTTCTCCTAGAACTTCTCCGGGACCACCCCGCTGGGGTCGCTGACCTGCCCGTTGCGGCGCCGCTCTCTCAACGGACGGAGCTATAGATGACGGCGAAGTATCACCATCACCCGGCTTTCACCTGTGGCCCCGTCGACCTAATGCAGTAGGTGCACCCGGACCGGACAGTCCTCATCATCCTCCTGGACTCCCCATCGAAGTCACCGATCCAGATGACGCCCATGCCCACGACCGGGCCAACGTCGCCTCTCCGAGATGCAAAGCCCCGACTCCGGCGCGTAGAGGGATGAGGTGAGGCCCCTTTTTGCGGTCGAAGATTGGTGAGTTTTCACTTAAAGAAACTCTTTCACGGACTTTGGCCATCACCCAACATGACTGGCTGTCATAGTATCAGAGATTTGTCTGTCCTTTGGGGAATTCCCCAGTCATTATTTTAACATGCCTTTATTAGAGGTAGAGCTCAGAGGATCCTTTTATTTAGTTTTTTTTTCTAATTTGTGTAAATTCCCTGGGTAAGCTTTGGTCACAGAGACATCTAATGTAAATTCTAATTCCCTTTTTTTTTTGCCATGAGGCAAGGATTTATATTTAGGCTTGAATTGCCCAATTATGTAACTATCAACTGTATTTAAAGTACTCAAAAATTTTTCTAGTTTTATTTCCCCCTAATACTGTTGTGTTTATTTTAGTCCCCTTCATTCCAACTTTTCCTTCCAGTAATTTCTTTAGTTTGGTTCTCAGAAGACAGGACCAGGTAACTTAAACATTTAATTTAAGTTTTTGACTATACGATCACGTCTTTCAAATTTAAATGGGAAAATTTAACTAAAAATCTATGCGTGACAAGAAGGGCACGACATAGAAACTGGCGTCTATGACCAGTCCTTTTCATGAGCTCTACCCTAATTTTAAGGTTTTGTTTCTGCTTATTTACTTTGATAATTTATTATTTTTGATTGTATGTTTATTTTATGTTTTTTGGGGGAACTTGTTTAATGCATTGTCATTGTCTTGTGAGGTTTGCACCAGATCAGGGGGCCCTTTTGAATTTTAAATCAGAATTTTTATTTTTTTTTATATGACACCACTGATTTTTCCCAAGGGTTGGAAGTTTTCCCAGGATGGGTGGTAACAAGAAAAAGGGTAGAACTCTGATAAATTTGCCTGAAACACATAGCTCTAGTGCAAGAAACCAAATTTTAAACCCACCTTGTCAGGTTTGTGCAGAGTCAGGCTCAGATAGTGAAAGAGAAGTTGACCCTCCCATTTTGGAGCTGCAAACAGAGATAAGTCCTTTGCTAAATATACAGGACAGCAGGTTAGAAACAAACATGGAAAGTACCCAGGTCAGATTTTCTGCTCCTGCAGCACCTTTAGGGGGAATGTTAGATAGTGTTTCCTTCTTTTCCGGAACTGACCAAGAATTTGCTCTGGTCGATTTTTTAGAACGTATTGAACTTATAGCAGCTTATTCAAACTGGACAGATGCTGACAGACTCACCACTATCAAACTCAAATTAGTGGGTGAGGCTGCAAGATTAGTTCGAGATAACCCAAACTTGAGGAGTTCTTCAGATTATTCAGAAATTGTAAAAGCTTTAAAAGAGAGATTTGAGTCGCCAGAGTATGCACACAAAAATCTTGTATCACTTATGCATACATATCAGCGTCCACATGAGAGTGTCTAACAGTATGCTGCCCGCTTGGAAGCACTGTCTTTTAAAACAGTACCCCAGGGTCTTCTGAAAAACAAAGAATCAGATGACTACAGACAAAGCATTTTGCTTTCAGTTTTTCTTGAGGGTCTGAAGTCAAATGTGAGGAGATTAGTTCTCCCACATAACCATAAAACATTTTCCTCAGCCAGGAAACATGCGGTATCGGAAGAGGAGATATTTGAAAGGCAAAATTCTCAAAATTTACCTACAGAAGATGTAAAAGTAGTCTCAGAGGCACCAAACCAGGATTTGGTTAAACTAATTAGTGAGCAACAAAAAGCTATTGCTTCACTCACAGACTCTATTTCCGCATTGAAAGTGCAGGTAAAGGAAGTGTCCACGCCAAAATTTAACAATGTCAGGGGACAAATGCAAGGAAACCAGGCCAGGAGAGAACCATTTCGGTGCTTCTCATGTAACAAAATTGGTCACATGACCAAGGACTGCCTGTCACGTTACAAATGACAGGGTAGATATCAAAACAGAGGACAAAATTTTTCGCAGGGATACTCTAGGCAATTTCAACAGTATCCTGTGCCATACCAACAATTTCAGGGAAATTACCAACAGTATCCCATAGCTTACCAGCAACCGATACAGGTCTTAGACACAAACCAGCCAGCCATTCAGGCAAATAGTGCATCCGCCCAGGAAAACTAGGCTTGGGCGATGGGAGTAAGCACCTTTGCTCTCCATCTGATGCCCTTTTGGAGGTGTCTGTTCTAGGGATGGCGGTTTCATCTGGTCGAACTCAAGTCCCTGTTGTGCTAGGAAATATACAAAATTCTGACTTTTCCTTTTTAATTGATTCAGGAGCCTCAAATAATGTCATTTATAGAGAAGCCCTAGATAGTTTAAATATTGATCCTGATATGCTAGAAAGGTGTAATTTTTTTTAAGAGGGATTTCGAATCAAAAATTTCAAATTAAAGACAAAATTAAACTACCTGTTCTTTTTGGCAAACAAACATTACATATTGAGTTTTGCATTTTACCTATTGCTACTAAACCTGCTGCATATTCAGCTATTTTAGGTACACAGTTTTTATCTCAACAAAAATTCATTTTAAATTTTACGGAAAGCATTTTAGAAAATGACCAGGTTATTATACCCTTTGCATTGTCACAAACCACTCCACTCCCCAATCGTCAGAAAAAGTCTGGTAATTTAAAAACTGTTACTCAAGCTAATAAGGCTGAGGATTCAGTTATATCTAATGCTGAGGTCTCAAATAATTCTGCTCAAGAGACACAAGATAAGCCAGTTAATTGTTATACTTATAATAAATATATTCTTAAACCCCATTCAGAATGTTTCATAAAAATTACATGTAAACCTCATAATCTGCAAACTGATCTTATTTTAATTGAGCCGGTATCCCTTAACAATAACATTTCAGTCGCATGTTCTGTGAATACTTATTCAAAAAACAATGTGTACACTGTCAAAATTGCTAATTTTTCTTCTACTAATGTACACTTAAACAAAAATACCAAAGTTGCTATGCTGTCAAAAATTATTTCGGTCCCATCTTACCCTGTTAATGTTGTCGAAAATGCAAATTCCCAAGATGGAGATAATTCTGAAGTGTGGAATGGTAAATTCGATTTTTCTCATTTATATGATACACAAAATTCCATTACAAGAAATGCTTATTGAATATAAGAATATTTTTGCCAACTCTGTGACTGACTTGGAAGGTTGTGACACTGTTTACCACAATGTTAATTTAAATGATCCTACCCCTGTTAGACTTAGACCTTATCGTGTACTCTTCCACCTAAGAGATGAACTTAATAAACAAATAAATGAATTATTGGAGTCTGATATTATACAGGAATCTGACTCACCTTATCAAAGTCCAGTCCTTTTTGTTAAAAAGGCTGATGGATCCTTTAGGCTCGTTTGTGATTTTTGGCATCTAAATGACATTACTATTGCCGAAAGTTTTCCGATTCCAAATATCCAAGACATGATTGATAATTTAAGTGGAGCAAATTTTTTTTCTACCCTTGATCTAACCTCTGGCTTCTACCAGATGAAGCTACACCCTGATGACACCTATAAGACACGGTTTTCAACACCTTTGGGTCACTATGAGTGGAAACGAGTCCCTTTTGGTCTCAAAAATGCTCCATCCTCCTTTCAGAGATTAATGTCCATTGTTCTGTCAGATCTTTCCCCCTTGCAAATTGGGATTTATATTGATGACATTGTCATGGCCTCCAAAACTTTTGAAAAGCACTTACAGAAATTGAAATTTGTTTTCGATCGCTTAAAAGCTCATAATCTTAAACTTAAACCAAGTAAATGCGTATTTTTCAAGCCTTCTATCTCTTATTTAGGATTTAATGTTTCGCAGGGAATAGTGCAACCTGATGCCAAGAATCTGGCAGTAGTTCAAAATTTTAAGATACCCATTTGCAGAAAACATGTCAGGCAGTTTTTAGGTCTAACGGGGTTTTATCGACGTTTTATTCAAAATTATGCACAAAAATCTATTCCATTAACTGAACTTACCAAAACTCATCTAATTTTCTTTGGACAACTGAAGCACAAAATTCTTTTAACACTTTGAGAGATGAACTTTTACAGAAACCAGTTTTACAGTTACCTGACTTTTCGAAACCTTTTGCTCTGTGCACTGATGCTTCGAAACACTCTTTAGGTGCAGTTCTATGTCAGGAAGATTCAAATAAATTTTTACATCCTGTTGCTTATGCGAGCAGAAAATTAAAAGATGCAGAAGTTAACTACAGTACAGTAGAGAGGGAAACTTTAGGGGTAGTTTGGGCCACTTCATATTTTAAGCACTATTTATTAGGCAAACATTTTATTGTTTATTGTGATCAAGCTTCCTTATCACATGTTCTCAAACTTAAGGATCCTACTTCAAGAATTGCTAGATGGATTATGAGCTTAACTCGATTTGATCTTAAGATTGTACACAAACCTGGAAAATTAAATGTAACTGCTGATTTCTTAAGTAGATGCGTAAACACTATTGAAGTACAAGATGCTAAACCACAACAGTTAACTAGTGATCCTACCCTTTATACCCGCATTGCTAATTCTCAGCAGTCTGATGCTAAATGTTTAAAATTTAAAAATTTGTTAGCTCAGAACAAGCCCATTTTTCCTAGTACTCTTTTATTTTTTATTAAAGATGATGCCTTGTTTGTTGTTAAGAGAAAACCAAAGCATAGATCTCAAGCATCAGACAGAATTTTTGTCCCTTTAAATTTAATTCTTAAAGTTTTAAGCTTGTGCCATGATTCTCCTACTGCTGCCCATGGAGGCTTTAAAAGAACTCTTTCCCAGCTACAAAAGCACTTTTACTGGCCCAGAATGTATGCTCATGTTCTAAATTACATTAAATCATGTCACACTTGTCTGCAGAGACGTGGGTACAAGTCCAAGCGAAAGGCACCAATTCAACGCATGCCTGTGACTTCATATCCTATGGAAAGAAGAGCAACTGACATTGTTGGTCCTTTACCTCAAACAATTAATGGCAATAAGTATATTTTAGTTATGACTGACTATTTTACAAGGTGGCCACAGGCATATCCCATTAGTAATACAAAATCAGAAACCATTTTCGCTTGTTTAGAAAGTTGGGTTTCCACTCACGGTGTTCCCAAGCACCTAGTAACGGATCGAGGCTCAAATTTCATTTCAAAGGTTGCAAGAAATTTTTATAAAAAGCTGGACATTATGAAACACAATACTACGAGTTATCACCCAGAATCAGATGGGGTTACAGAGCGTCTTAACGCAACAATTATAAAGTCTCTCAGCACCCTGGTGTCTAAAACACAGGACGACTGGGACAGACACCTGAACTTTGCATTGTTGGCACATAGAGTTTCGAAACATTGTGCCACCGGGGAGACTCCTGCTTTTCTACTGTTTGGTCGTGACATTACATTACCTGAAGATCTACTGTGTAAGTCTAGTAATCTAAATTATGTTTCTGTTCAGGACTATTCGGATGGCTTAACCATCCGTCTAAAAAATACCTTCCAAATTACTAACCAAAATTTAACTAAAGCAGCTGAACGACAGGAGACTTACCAGCATAAGCATGCAGTCACTAAGGACATTAAGGTGGGTGACATGGTCTTTTTATACACACCTGTGCTATGGAAAGGACAATCTAAAAAGTTTACAAACTTTAATAAGGGACCTTACAAGGTGATTTCACAGAAAACAAAAGTAAATTTCGTAATCACAAATACTATGGCTCCCTTCGATACACAAATTGTCCATGTGAACAGGCTTACTCGAATCACTGACAGGAATCAGGCACTCATACAGGCACATTCCACGAGTCAAGTTAGTCAAGACTTGCCAGGTACCAATGCCAATGATTCAGCTAGCAGATTACCTAGCGGCTCAGGTTATCCTGAGCAGGGATACAATTTGAGGTCTAGAAATATTTTATTTTGATTTTTATGTACATTTTCATTTTGATTTATATACACATTTTTCTTTCGTATTGAGTATACTTCCATTGTTTGGTCTTAGTTTATACATTCTTGATTTTTGAAGGTATGTAGTTTCTAATTTTTTTTTACTGTTTTCATTTTTCACTGACATCATTTTTATTCAATGAATTTATTTTTATCATGATGGTTTTGTTATGATAAGGTTGGGAAAATTTTTAAGGTTTTCTTAGGTAATGATGTTTACTAGTTGTCGTGCATTTCATTTTTACGCAGCACATTTACACACATTTGTTTTATCTTGGTTTGTTGTTCCCCTGCAGGGGACATTATTGTTTGATGCTTGTTAATTTTGCCTTTAATAACAAGGTAAAAATTTGATTTTTAAAGATATGCTTATTTTTATTTCTTCGGAAGTTGATTATACTGCATGTCAGTGAGACATTTAGATAATTTTGGAGCAGTGCAAAGAACTGAGAATTATTATTATTACTTTTTGGAATTCACTACTGACAACTAAGATGTTGGGTTATTTACAGATACTGCAGATAATGGAAGTTTATTGAGTTTTATGATTATTTACACATATTGCAAAAGTGAGATTATGTTATGAAGTTTATTTTTTTTGATATATTGAGAATTAGGTATACTGAAGATAGCTAGATTGAGTATTTTAAGTTTGCAGAAATTATTATTCTGTGGTAGCAGTTTTCTTTTATAGTTAAGTAATGCGAGAGAGACAGGGCGGAGGTATACTGAAATCCAATGTGATATGCTGACATTCTTGATGCACATTTTTATTGAACTTTTCTTCCACTATCGTTTACTTTTTCCAGCGGCCAAAATTTTTATTTTCGAGACCTTTAATAGTTTCATGTGGGGAGGTGTACTGCAACAGCACTACAATAGTTCTATTAGGATTTCGCTCGCTCGAATCCTTCAGCTTTTAAAAGTTCATTTTCCTCATTTATTTGCTTGTTGGGTACCTCACCTTATGTGTTCTATTTGCTAAATTTTGAACTCTTTTACGTTTATTTCGGAACTGCGCATTCCAGCCTGTTTGAATTTAAAGAGCGATGGTGGTCCATGTGTTCTTTAACATAAATTCTTGTGCATTCGGCCAGGTATACAATGCGATTCAAGTGCAGTACCATATAGTTGTGGTAAGAAATTTTTTTTTCCTCTCTTTCTTGATTGAAAAGTTGTTTGGTATTTGAAATTTAAAAGATAGTTTGAGCAGTTGTTTGGTTTTGAGATTTTAAGAAGATTATCATCGGCAGTCAGTACCCATGGTAGTTAGTGGTGAAATCAGTATAAAAAAAATGTTTTTCTTTTATGTGCTATGTTTTTTTATATGCTTACTTCTGATAGGTTATATACACAACCTACATATTTATACACCTACCACTGATTTGGATAGAGACTTACATTTTATATATCATTTTTTTTGTTTTGTGTTGTCAAGTAGTGTTATGCCGAGATTTGACAGCTCTAAATTTAATTAATAGTTCAAAATTATGTAATAGCTTAAAATTCGTTATTTTCCCCCTTTCCCTTCAAAATTCAAAATTTTTGTTGTTTTGGAACATTTCGGCGATTTATTTCCCCTTTAACGTAATTTGTTATTTTTTTAATGTTTTTATTATTCAAAATTGTGCGCAATGTGCCTTTAAACGTTAAATAATCTTTTGTTAATCCTTCGGTTTCTCGCTCGCGTCTTTTAACTTAACTTCACTTCATTCATGAGTCTGCATAAAAAAGGCACTTTTTAAGATGAAATTTGGCTTTCGCCCGCTTATCAGTTAAAACACCTGCAAGTAGGGTGCCGATAGGGTTGCCTCACGACATCCGGTGACCATGCGTTATCGCGTGGGCTCGTGGTTGCTGTTTAGGAGAAGTGATCTTTTTCTGATTCTTGGCATAACAGCGTTTTATTTCCGCAGTGTATGCGTGAGCGCTCGGCGCGAAGCGCAAGGTTTCGCTCGCCAAGTTTGGCGTCTCCTGGGAGGCAGGCGTGCTGCCTGGGGGAGATGCGATTCCTGTCCGGCATTGGAGAAGGTGGTCATTTTCTTTTGCTCTGAAAAAAACCGCGGTCCGGACCCCGAGCAAGGGGACCCGTGACTCGCGGTCGCTGAAACCTGACTTAAATTATTCCTCTGTTCAAGAGTAGCAGAGGTGACGCTGAGTTTCTGACACCCTACAAGTGCTCTCTTTGTGTGTCCCTTTTTCATCAACCAGTTTTATTTTGCCTGCAATGTACATGGTAAAATCTGCACCTACACAATTTTAAAATGTGCTCGCCTTCATGTTGTGAGATCGACACTGGTATTCCTCGGCCATCACTGGTTGTGCACCGCATAAGCCTTGGTTGCTGATTCACCTTTTTTTTTGGTTCCGGAGCTGTCATCTATTTCGCCAATGAAGGTGTCAAGTATTGGTCAATGGTTTCGCAAAAGGAATTCGTCACCCGCGTGCCGTGGCGGGTCTGCTTGGTCTCAAATGTGGGAGATGTGCTTCACAATCTTCTTATCAATAGTTTCTAAAGTGCATATCAGCAAGTGTTGGTGTTACGTTCATTAGTTTCTCCAAAGTGCGGTTTTAGTTTTCATGTTTTACTTGTGAACTTCATAATCACCTTTGTTCATCATAATCACTTTGTTCAGTGGTGCTGCCATCTAGGAGCACCTCTTTGATTGAAATTTAAATAGGGAAAATTGATCTTACTTAACACTTTCTTTGTTTTACGTACATGGAATTTATTCCTTGAAATTTTAATAGTGTTTGTTTTTCGTTATTTTTTTTAGTTATAATTTTTATACATCGATAATGTGTTTTTCTTGTTCTCTTAACATTTTTGGGGGTGGACAGCCAGCTCCAGGCAGACCAAACTCTGGTCTTCAGACCAGAGTGGATTCTGTGTCCTGGGTTAATGTAATTGGGTAATTTTAATAGATTTTAATTTTGAGCAATGTACTAACTTAACTTTATGCCACTATACAAGTAATGAAATCTTATAAATGGATCAGATGTTTAAATTTTTAATTGTTGAAAAATAAAAGTTAATTTTTAATTTAACAAGTGAGTTGTGAATTCTTTAGATGTTGTTGGCTGTGCTATTTATTTATTTAAAGGTAAGTGGAACGTTTAGATGTTATATGATGTTGAAGTGTTTTTAAAAGGTATCATAGTCGAGCACAGACCAAGCTGTAGATAATAAACAAAGTAAATAAAGAAACAAATGAAATAATATTTATAAAAGAAACTTTATTGTATTAAAACTTTACGATCAGGCTTAATCTTAATAACTTAGAATAATGAATTAATAATAATAAATATAATAAGTATAAATAGTAAATTATAATTTAGTAAATAAAGAGGTTTAATTAATTGTAAGGGAAGGGAAACCCTCATAACAGTAGAAACACCCTGTCTGAAAGTAAACGGTTTATTACCTCTGCCTGATCCTCAGATGCACATTCTTGACAAGGTTGGGAGTCTCTTTTGAAAAATTGTCTTCTTCGAAGAAAATTTTTCTTTTTGGAACGGTGGGGTAATTATGTGGTGTCGAAATTCTAATAGTTTAGAATTTTTTTTTTTAATGCTTTTATTTCATTTGTAGAGATATAATTTCAATGTTTAAAGTTTTAAAAATAACTTTATTTGCTTATAATTAAAGAGTTATAACTATTTAAAAGTAAAGTTGTGATGCAAAGAGACATCATAAAAACACTTAATGTTAAAAATACTATACTGGGAACTACAAAAGTTTAACTTAACTTATTTTAAACTTTATGAAAAGAAGATTAAACTGCATTTTCAAGCTTTAAATCATAAACATTTAGGGTTAAAATATAATTTCAGAAGCTTTAATTGTTTTCTACATTTTTAGAAGCTAATTGGTTCTTAAGTTAAGGAGTAACTAGAAAGAGGTAGTAACTTATTTAGATTGCAGGTAATCTCATAAAGACTAATTATGCTTAATTGCAGGAAAATAACTAACTTATGTTAAAGCTAAACTTTTATTATTTAGTAAGAGAGTTGGTAAGAATGATAAATGAGGAAGATTAAGCAAGGATTTAATAATTAAGAGAGTAATTTTTACAGTGTAAGTAAGGAACCCTGAATGGTGCAAACTAAGTGAATATGTGCATAATTGCCGTACTGCTGTATAAACAAACAATTATTTTATTAACAAGAATTTATTTTTGCAAATCATAATTTGGTAATTTGTCAACTAATATATTAAAGTATTGAACCTAGCCTTTGTAAGTGACCGCTGTTGCCCTGGGAATATTAATTGGTAAAATTTAAATGTTTTTTGATGGTATGATGTTTTTTTATGTACTTGAAAAATAATTTAATTTAGAATCTTTATTTTGTGGATTAAAACCCTCTTTGAATGCAAAATATCCTACCAGGCCAAAATGGCGTCGATTTTGCGATTTTCTAGGTGTTATCTAAGCGTCATGACGCCAGAACCGCTAATCCCCTTTAATCCAGGAAGACAGTTATGTTTTCTTCGAACTGGGGGATGTGATTTGCGAGATTGGCACCCAGGGATACTGGAATCTCGGAAGACATCGTCTTTACGGCAACCCTCCTGCTAGGGTCTCATGCACAAAAATATTATGTAGTGGCGAGCGTAATGCATGCCAATTTTGTTTATATATTCCACCCCCGCATCGAAACTTTACACATTGGCTCGACATTTTTCCATCAGTCCTTGGAGATCTTCATCACCCATCTCTGCTGAGAGGCATCATCGGAGGCCGCTGTTGACGGCTTGCGCGCCACGCTTCTCCTAGAACTTCTCCAGGACCACCCCGCTGGGGTCGCTCACCTGCCCGTTGCGGCGCCGCTCTCTCGACGGAGAGAGCTATAGATGACGGCGAAGTATCACCATCACCCTCGGCCAGCTTTCACCTGTGGCCCCGTCGACCTAATGCACTAGGTGCACCCGGACCGGACAGTCCTCATCATCCTCCTGGACTCCCCATCGAAGTCACCGATCCAGATGACGCCCATGTCTCCGCCTGTGCCCACGACCAGGCCGACGTCGCCTCTCCGAGATGCAAAGCCCCGACTCCGGCGCGTAGAGGGATGAGGTGAGGCCCCTTTTTGCGGCCGAAGATTGGCGAGTTTTCACTTAAAGAAACTCTCTCACGGACTTTGGCCATCACCCAACATGACTGGCTGTCATAATATCAGAGATTTGTCTTTCCTTTGGGGAATTCCCCAGTCATTATTTTAACATGCCTTTATTAGAGGTAGAGCTCAGAGGATCCTTTTATTTAGTTTTTTTTTCTAATTTGTGTAAATTCCCTGGGTAAGCTTTGGTCACAGAGACATCTAATGTAAATTCTAATTCCCTTTTTTTTTTGCCATGAGGCAAGGATTTATATTTAAGCTTGAATTGCCCAATTATGTAACTATCAACTGTATTTAAAGTATTCAATAAATTTTCTAGTTTTGCTTCCCCCTAATACTATTGTGTTTATTTTAGTCCCCTTCATTCCAACTTTTCCTTCCAGTAATTTCTTTAGTTTGGTTCTCAGAAGACAGGACCAGGTAACTTAAACATTTAATTTAAGTTTTTGACTATACGATCACGTCTTTCAAATTTAGATGGGAAAATTTAACTAAAAATCTATGCGTGACAAGAAGGGCACGACAAAAAGAAGTCTGGAATCGATATAAATATGCAGAAGATCTTGTTTATTTGAAAAAATCTCATGATACTGTTATGCCGAGATTTGACAGCTCTAAATTTAATTAATAGTTCAAAATTTGTAATAGCTTAAAATTTGTTATTTTTCCCCTTTCCCTTCAAAATTCTAAATTTATTGGTTGTTTTTAATATTTCGGCGATTTATTTCCCCTCTTAACGTAATTTGTTATCTTTTAATGTTTTTATTATTCAAAATTGTGCGCAATGTGCCTTTAAACGTTAAATAATCTTTTGCTAATCTTTCGGTCTCTCGCTTGCGTCTTTTAACTTAACTTCAGTTCATTCATGAGTTTGCAGAAAAAAGGCACTTTTTAAGACAAAAATTTGACTTTCCCTCGCTTATCAGTAAACACCTGCGTTCGGGGTGCATTTACATCCGGTGGGGCTGGCGGGTTGCCATTTCGCGGCGGCTTGCCGCTTGGCGGAAGTTATCCTTTTTTGATTCTTGGCATAACAGCGTTTTTATTTCCGCAGTGTATGCGTGGGCGCTCGGCGCGAAGCGCAGAGTTTCGCTCGCCAAGTTTGGCGTCTCCTGGGAAGGCAAGCGTGTTGCCGGGGGATTCGATTGCTGACCGGCTCTGTGGTAGTTGGTGTGTTTTTTCGCCGGAAAAGATCCGTGGATCGGGGCCCCAATGCTTGGGCGCCCGTATCCCGCGGTCGCCGGGAGTATGTTTTAAATTTGTGCAGAATGGCCTGACATCGCAGGGGCGTGCCTCATATTTGGACAACTTCCACACAAGAAGTGAAAAGGTGGTTTGGATCAGTGACCCACGGACTACCCTCCTTGGGAAGCGCTCTTAATTGCGCTGGCAATATCAATTGCTCTGTCTGCGATCTGCCTCAGTGTTACCGCTCTATGGTCATCACTCATCACGGGCTATCACCTACTTTCATGTCAACCTTTGTGAGTGTTCAAGTCTTGGGGGAGCCCAGTGTGAACAGGGCTAGTGTTCAAAGATCAGTGTGCAAGCCCTCAGTGATCGTGTGCGTGCAAGCAGTGTCAATTAATTTTTAACGTGATTAAAATCCAAAGAAGAAAAGAGAGTTATAAATAATGCCCTCAGTGATCGTGTGCGTGCAAGCAGTGTCATTTAATTTTTAACGTGATTAAAATCCAAAGAAGAAAAGAGAGTTATAAATAATTTGTTTAAGTGCTAGCACCGAGAAAGTTTGAGTATTAAGAAAGAAAAATGGTTGAGAATGAGTTGCTTGATTATTTTTGACAAAGCTATATTGCTGTATTGTGATGAAGAAATGTGATTTTTAATATTTTCCTTTTATTTCAAATTTAAGTTTTGGGTGGACAGCTTCTCAGGCAGACCAAGCTCTGGTCTTCAGACCAGAGTGGATTCTGTTTCCTGGGTTTTTAATTTGTTTTACTTTAATCGAATTCTAACTTTAATAGATGTTAATAATAAAATAACGCAATGTACTAACACTATACATTCAACTTAAATTATAAAGAATAGGATGATGTTTTAATAGTTGTTAATAAAAGTTAATTTTTA
The DNA here is from genome assembly GCA_951213105.1 of Amaurobius ferox. Taxonomy (NCBI): domain Eukaryota; kingdom Metazoa; phylum Arthropoda; class Arachnida; order Araneae; family Amaurobiidae; genus Amaurobius; species Amaurobius ferox. The sequence continues at coordinate 4,213,757 of OX578149.1, read as the reverse complement.
AATTTAACAATTAGTGTTTGTGATTTCTTTAGTTGTTGTTGGCTGTGCTATTTACTTATTTAAAAGGTAAGTGGAATTATTAGAGGTTTTTTGGTGTTGAAGTGTTTTCAAAAGTGTATCTTAGTTGGGCACAGACCAAGCTGTAAGTAATAAAATAAGTAAATAAAGAAACAAAGAGAAAATAAAAATTATTAAAAGTAAACTTTATTAATTGATTGATTGGTTAAATCTATACGATCAGGAATAAATAAATTAAGGTAAATATAAATAGTAAATTATATAAATTAAGTAATTAAAGAGGTTAATATAATGTCAAAAGGAAAGCAATATAACATGTGGTGCCGTTCACCTTTTTGGTTCTGCCTGAGTTGTCTGTCCACTGAATAAAATATAATAATTTAAATGGGCTGTCCATCCATATGATAAATTGCTATACAGTAACAATATTGAAATTTTTTTTTTATTGTAATAAATTTCCATGTGTATAGGGAAGTGCACAGTGTCTTGAAATTTAATTTCTTTTGGGAGTAGGATAATGTTTTAATTTTTTAGGAAGCAAAGTAAGTAGTAAGATGGTAATGTAAGAATTTTTTCATTTTTTTTGTGTTTCATTTCAAAATGTTGTTTAGGGTAGGCAAGTTTTGGGATTTTTTTTATATATGCTCTTGCCTGGTGCTGTTTTTGTTTTTATTTAGGAGTTTTTTTTTCATTAAGCTTTGTTAGTTGAAATTTTTTTTTTTTCTTTTCACTCCTGTGTAAGCTAATCATAGCTTGTTGCTTTAAGAAAGATTTTTTTTGTTGTTTTGTAGAATTTTTTTTTATAAAAGTAAAACTTTGGAGTTTGACTCATGTAATTTTGGAATTTGAGTAGGATTTTTTTTTTTGACTTTGAGAGAATTTTTTTTTTTCACCTTTAGGGATCTTTTGGCTATTTGTTTTGTAAGTGTGTGGTAGAGAAGTGGTGGTTTGTTGTGGGAATTCTGGGAGATTCAGGTTCAAAGGAGGCCTTGCTTTGCTAAATCATTCCTTCTCAACTTTTTAAGTGGGTAAAAATTTTTTTTTCTCAGTCTGCCCATAATGGCTACTTCAGTGCTTTGATGCCACACAGTTTTCAGGTGTTCACTGGGGAATGCACCTTTTTCCCTCGGGAATTAAATCACTTGCCCATGATGTATTTGTGTATTGTGTTTTTTTTTGGGAAGGGATTCACGACCCCTTGCCCACTGTCAGATTTTTTTTGAGATTAAGAGAGAAAATGTTGCAACAGTTTTTGAGATTTGGGATAGAGAGTTATTGGAAATAAGAGTGCTAAGAATAGCGAAAAATGTATGTGTATTAGTAGTTGTGTTTTAAGTGTATTGAATTTAATGTGTGTTTAAAAGTAGATAAATATGTCAAAAGATCTGGTTAGTCTTAAATGTTGGGAAATTTTTTTTTATGATAGAAATTTTTTTTTTCTCTTTTGGAATATAGTTTTGGGATTTCAGTTCAATTCAAATTTTGGTTTTAAAATTTTTATTAAAGGGGGAGAACAGTGATCAAAAGTTTTCTTTTGTTTTTGTTTGGAATAATTAGTCACAACTCTTGGCTTTGGGTGAAGTTAAAGGTACGGCTAATGGGTTAGTTTCATGGTCACCCGGAGGAATTTGGAGGTCTGGGAAGCCTTGTTTTCATTGAAATTCTTCTTCACAGAAATGTGTTTGAAAAAGAAAAATTTTTTTTTTGTTTTTCAGTAGGCCATGTTAACTGTCACTTTTGTGCTTTGAAGCCGCCTTTAAGGTGCTCAGCTGGGGAATGCACCTTTCCTTTTTGGAGAATTACTTGCCCGCTAAAAATTGTTGTCTTTTCTTGTGTCATTGATCCTTCAGCCAAGCGATCGACTTTGGGTAGTGTAAAATTTTTTTTTTCTGTTAAATTGTGCAAGTTCAGTCTCAGAATGTTTGTTTTGGGGGGGAATGGAGATTGTTCTTTGAGAAATATTCCTTGAGAAAATTTTTTAATTTAAGGTAGTTTTGTGGAAAATTTTTTTTTTCTTTCTGTTTAAAAGTGTTTTGGTTCTTAAAAGTTTGTTGCTGGGTGATTGTGTATTTCTTCGAATGTGGGGGAGGAGATTTTGAAATTGAGTTTTCGGTTGTTTGGTTGTTAATCTTGGAATTCCTCAAAATTTTATGTTTCGACCTTTTGAATTCTTCGGCTGGTCCAAAGTCTTCATCAAAATTTATGTTTTTATTGTAATGACAAGTAATTGGGAACTCTGTTTTGTTTTTCTTCTTTCCGACTGCTTGGGTGATGCACTCTACGAATGCAGATTTTTGTTTTGAAATTTTTTTTTTATTGAAACTTTTTGTAGGTAATTGGAATTTTTTTTTACTTGTGATGATTGGGAGTGTTAAGAATGAATTGATAGACTGGGAGGTAGAATTAAATTTTGTTTTTGTTTAAAATTACATATTTTGAAAATTTTTTTTTGTTTGTCAGAATTTTAATTTTCTGGGAGGTGGAGCTAAAACTTTGGTTTGCGTGAAATTTACATTTTTGGGATTCCCTTTTTGTTGAAGTTTGTACTTCAAATTTTAGGCAGGGGTTTGATTTTCAAAATTTTACCATTTGTGGGAGTTCTTCTAATTGGAGAAAATTTTTGGGAACCTTTGAGTTAGTGAAATTTTTAGTGGAAGTACACTTGTTTATGAAAGTCACTGCTGCAGAGATGTTTTTTTTGGGGGGAGAATTTCTCGTTCGACAGGATTTGCTTTAGGAAATTTAATGGGACTTTCAGGGTTGTGTGCCACATTGGGCCTACAATAGTTTTTTTGAGGGATTTCGATTGTTCGACTCCTTCGACTTCAAGTTAATTTCTTCTTTTACCCGTCTTGGAAGTACATAGCTCTGGCAGTTCTGTTTGCAAAATTTTTATTTCACATCATTTCTATTCAAAATTTGCATTTAACTTTTCCATTGTGAAAATTTTGAAATTGTCGATACTATTCATTAAATTTCAGTTTTAGAGGGAGTACAGACGTGTACTCTCGCCTGTTGGAAACACTTGAATTTTTTTTTGTGTGTTTTGTCATTGGGAATTTTGTTTATTGAGAAAGTCTGGCAGGTTTTGGTTCTGTATCACTTTTTGCAAAACGGAGGGATGTGGAACGGGGGTTTGACAGACTGTTTTTCGGTGTTTTGAGATTTTCTTTCACCTGGGCGCAGTGCAGTTTAAATTCTAAATTTTTGTGAATATTTGCTTTTAAGTGGGTAGTGCATGGCTGAGCTGAGGGTGGTGTAAGCATGAGGAGGCCAGGCTCATGTTGTATATAGGAGAGGAGGCGGACCCAAAAGCAAGGAATGCTTGGGGGCGCCATGAGAAGTGTATTTTTTTTATGTCACATTGCCCAGGCTCTGCTACACACTACTGGGGTTCTTTAGCTTTTGTTTTGATTGGGAGGGATTTGATTTTTTTTTGTTTTAGGAGCAGTGTATTTTTCACTTGTTGAGTTTCAAAATTTTTTTTTATTAAATTTGATGAGAATTCAGATGTTTTTTCTTGACGTTCACTTCGAGTTTTTGAATATTTTAAAATTTTAGAGTTGTAATAAATGTTTTCTTTTTGGAGGTTTTTCTCTTCTCTTAAAGGAGGGATACGAAATTTTTTTCTAATGAAAGTCTAGGAAAAGTGCAAGTTTTAAATTTTATGGTCATGATCAGTGTGCCTTCCCTGTATGTAAAATATGTATTGTAAACATTTTTTTTCAGATTGTAATCCCAGGAGTTGCTACATGAAGCGAGTGTTCTCGTAGGTTTACAATTTCTCTGCCACCAGGATGGTGTTCTCTTTTGGTCATTTTCGGCTCTTTGTTGTGAAAAATTTTATTCTAAAATTTTTTTTCCGGTGGTCGAGAGGAATTATGTTATGCCGAGATTTGACAGCTCTAAATTTAATTAATAGTTCAAAATTTGTAATAGCTTAAAATTTGTTATTTTTCCCCTTTCCCTTCAAAATTCTAAATTTATTGGTTGTTTTTAATATTTCGGCGATTTATTTCCCCTCTTAACGTAATTTGTTATCTTTTAATGTTTTTATTATTCAAAATTGTGCGCAATGTGCCTTTAAACGTTAAATAATCTTTTGCTAATCTTTCGGTCTCTCGCTCGCGTCTTTTAACTTAACTTCAGTTCATTCATGAGTTTGCAGAAAAAAGGCACTTTTTAAGACAAAAATTTGACTTTCCCTCGCTTATCAGTAAACACCTGCGTTCGGGGTGCATTTACATCCGGTGGGGCTGGCGGGTTGCCATTTCGCGGCGGCTTGCCGCTTGGCGGAAGTTATCCTTTTTTGATTCTTGGCATAACAGCGTTTTTATTTCCGCAGTGTATGCGTGGGCGCTCGGCGCGAAGCGCAGAGTTTCGCTCGCCAAGTTTGGCGTCTCCTGGGAAGGCAAGCGTGTTGCCGGGGGATTCGATTGCTGACCGGCTCTGTGGTAGTTGGTGTGTTTTTTCGCCGGAAAAGATCCGTGGATCGGGGCCCCAATGCTTGGGCGCCCGTATCCCGCGGTCGCCGGGAGTATGTTTTAAATTTGTGCAGAATGGCCTGACATCGCAGGGGCGTGCCTCATATTTGGACAACTTCCACACAAGAAGTGAAAAGGTGGTTTGGATCAGTGACCCACGGACTACCCTCCTTGGGAAGCGCTCTTAATTGCGCTGGCAATATCAATTGCTCTGTCTGCGATCTGCCTCAGTGTTACCGCTCTATGGTCATCACTCATCACGGGCTATCACCTACTTTCATGTCAACCTTTGTGAGTGTTCAAGTCTTGGGGGAGCCCAGTGTGAACAGGGCTAGTGTTCAAAGATCAGTGTGCAAGCCCTCAGTGATCGTGTGCGTGCAAGCAGTGTCAATTAATTTTTAACGTGATTAAAATCCAAAGAAGAAAAGAGAGTTATAAATAATGCCCTCAGTGATCGTGTGCGTGCAAGCAGTGTCATTTAATTTTTAACGTGATTAAAATCCAAAGAAGAAAAGAGAGTTATAAATAATTTGTTTAAGTGCTAGCACCGAGAAAGTTTGAGTATTAAGAAAGAAAAATGGTTGAGAATGAGTTGCTTGATTATTTTTGACAAAGCTATATTGCTGTATTGTGATGAAGAAATGTGATTTTTAATATTTTCCTTTTATTTCAAATTTAAGTTTTGGGTGGACAGCTCCTCAGGCAGACCAAGCTCTGGTCTTCAGACCAGAGTGGATTCTGTTTCCTGGGTTTTTAATTTGTTTTACTTTAATCGAATTCTAACTTTAATAGATGTTAATAATAAAATAACGCAATGTACTAACACTATACATTCAACTTAAATTATAAAGAATAGGATGATGTTTTAATAGTTGTTAATAAAAGTTAATTTTTAAATTTAACAATTAGTGTTTGTGATTTCTTTAGTTGTTGTTGGCTGTGCTATTTACTTATTTAAAAGGTAAGTGGAATTATTAGAGGTTTTTTGGTGTTGAAGTGTTTTCAAAAGTGTATCTTAGTTGGGCACAGACCAAGCTGTAAGTAATAAAATAAGTAAATAAAGAAACAAAGAGAAAATAAAAATTATTAAAAGTAAACTTTATTAATAATTGATTTAATAAAACTATACGATCAGGCTTAATCTCAATATCATAGAAAGAATAATGAAATGAAATAACTTAAAGTATTAATAAATAATAATTTCAAAAGGAAAAAGCAATATAACAATACTGTGACTACACTTTTGGAAAAAGCTCAGCACATGCAGTAGCATAGAAATGTTAAACTTCAAGGAAGGTGATTCAGTATATTTTTGTACTTCTTTCCTGCCTAAAAAGCTCACATCTTTGAACAAAGGTCCATTTAAAGTTATCAAGACCATTTATCAGGTTCATTTTTTTTATTCAGCTTGTTTTGAATACTAAGAATAAACAATTTGTGCTTGTCAACAGACTGAATTTTCTGCATTTGAGAAAGAGAAGACTGAAAAAGTCTGCACAAAATTCTTTTCTGATATTCCCCCTTGTGCCCCTGCAACTTCTTCTTCTCATCAGTACAACAATTCTAATAATAGAAACTCTGATATAAAGCCTCATGATCCAAATCCTTCGAGGTACTAGAACACCTTACAATCTTTGTCCCAAAAGATTTAAATGAAATTAACAATTCTCTACCCTATTGTTGGCTATAATTATTGGTGTATTACAAAATTTTTTAAAATGTCATTTCTCTTTTATTCAGGTGCAATTATTTATTCTAATCTTTATGCGATTGCTGAGTACTTTAAAAGTTATGATTTGTCTTTTATCAGTATGAAAAATTATTTTACAATACTTGATACAAATATGTTTACAAATATGTTTTTGCAGCAATGTCACCACTAAATTTGTCAAATTTTATTTCCTTTATTTCAAATGCCTGTATTTGATTCTAATGCATATTGACTTTGTTTTATTTGATTCTAATGTTTGTTGTTTTGTTATATACAAGCTGTTGATATAATTTATTATCTTAAAAAGTAATTTTCTTATTTATTGCAGAATCTTGTTTACAATAATTTGTTTCCATAATTGTATTACCACACAATTCAGTATCGGTCCTGATTTGAATTTTTTCTTCTGATATAATGTTAAAGACTAAAAGACTTAATTCAGGTAGCATAATGTTGAGTTTCTGCTGATCTTTGTTGTAAATTCTGAATAGTATTGGTGAACTAAAAATTCTATTAATAGGCATAGGATTTTAAAATTCCTTCTCCTGCTGTGAGCCACTGAGTTTGCATTGGAATGAAATACCGGCACTATCTAAAATGTTTTGAATCATTAAACGTTCTTCTGAAATATAGAAGGTAATTTGAAACTCCCTTTTGTGGCCATACTCGGCCTCCAATAAAGTAGGTGAAAAGCGTAATTAATAATCTCATTGATATTGTTCTTAAAAACGGTACTCAATTTGAAAAAATGGCTCTCTCTGTTTGTCAACTATATGACCTGGCAATGCATGTATAATTTCCTTGATCAAAATGTTGAATTTTACACTTTCTATCAAGGAATGCATCCTTTTCCTTTGATGATGCACAATCCCAAAATTCTTGTGAGGAGGTAATGAAATTTTTAGTCCAATTTTATCTTATTTTGAATTTATGACAATGACAGTTGTGAAAATTTCATCCAATGGTTGTGTGTTGTTGAACTTATTTTGGGAAATACAGAGGCTGTTCACACATTTTTTAGACGATTTTGGTAAGCGGTAATAAAAAATCGTTTGCTGCAAAAGAAATAATTCCAATTGTACTATGTTTTTAAAAGTCAAAATTATCGTCTGTGGCTTGAAAGTTTTGTTTTTATTCAAAAATGGCGTTTTTAACAAAACAGTGGTTCGAAGGCTACATTTATGCTCTTTCCGAAGAGAAATATGCATACTCTGTTATCCAAAAACGATGTGAGAGTCATGGTTTTGTGATATCTAAAGCGTCGATAGGTAATATCGTCAACAGGAAAGGAAAAAAATGTCAAATGGAGCCTCAAGTGGGACAAAAATTCCAAACAAGTATCCAAAGAAAAAACGGACATCTTCGAATATTGCAAAGGTACGTTGTTTAATGTTAATAGAAAATCCCCCTAGTCAAAGGACAGTTGCAAAATCATTAAAATGCTCTGTGTCCACTGTAAACAAAATGATAAACGTTGATTTAAATCTTAAGAAAGCGAAAAAATGCAATGTGCATCGTCTTTTTCCAAATCATATCACTGAACGCAGGACACGCTGCAGAATTCTATATGAGAAACACTTATCCAAAGAAAAATGGAAAACAATTGTCACAATAGATGAATCATGGGTGTATTTAAATGATTGCAACGAGCCATTTATTATCATAAAAGGGGAGAAAAAAATTTAAGTACATGGTTCAAAGAATCGAAAGAAAGTTTTTCTAAGGGATTCATGATTGTTGCTGGTTTTTCTTATAATGGCAAGTTAAAAATAAAGAGAGTGGGAAAAAATGTCAAGATTAACTCCAAATACTATCAGGAACATATTTTATCGCCAATTTTTCTGAATGAAATAATCGCTTTACCCACAGTGCCATCAATCTGTGAGACTCCATCAGGACAAAGCTAGCAGTCACACATCAAAATCCACTGTAAATTTCCTAAAAGAAATGGAACAAAAAACTGGTATCAAGGCCATACCCTTCACTGATATCCCTACTAAATCTCCCGATGTATCACCTATGGATTTTTGTGCTTTCGGACTTTTAAAATCTGCATTATCCAAACGTCGTCCCAAAACTCTTACAGGACTCTGGAAAGCTGTTCAGGAGGAATGGGATAGAATACCTCTTCTGACACTTCAAAAGGCATTATTATCCTGGAAATTGCGGTGTCGAAAGATAGTTCAGAATAAGGGATGTCAAATAGAACATTTAAAACACAAGAATTTTATGTAATTTAGTTTTGTGAATACAATATACATCGTCTAAAAAATGTGTGAACAGCCTCTGTATACAGATTATCTCTGAAGGAATTCAAAAACAAAGGATAAACAAAATATGAATACTTTAGTCTTGTTTCAACTGATGGCACCCATTGAAAACTAATTGTCCGGAGATTGATTTCTAAGTATAAATAGGTGCCATTAAATTGATCTTTTATATTTTAATTGTGAAAACAGGTAGATATATCGAGTGGATTTCTTGTAGTTTTCTTGTTTTCTAGTATTTTCTTTCTTGCAGTTTATTTCAAATAAATGCTGTTGATACATTTTGATGATAAATTTAAAAGGGCCATTATGTGATTGATTCATAAGGCTAGAAGGTATAGAATCTGGGCTATAAAAATTTAAAGTAACTAGGTTATTGCTAATTTGAATTCCTTCTGTTCGTTTAATTTTAAGTTCTACTTATTTTAACTTATTATTTTTTTTTTTTAATTATTCCTTTGCAATGTGGTACTTTATAATTTCCTGGAGTATTTAATTTCTGTTTGTGTTTAAGAAAATCGTTGTAACACATATTAAGTACCCAAACCTAATATTAAGAAAATTCACATTGGCACATATATATTATTATATATAATGCACATATATATTACTCAAAAATGCAGATTTTGTCCATATTGAACAATATGGACAAGACAGTTGATTGATAAACAGTATTTTTAAATGAGAGATTTATTATAGAATGCTCAAAAGTGTACCTATACGTATATAATGCATTGCAGGTAAAAATAAGAAGTTGAAAAATGCATGAAAATAGTCTCAAAGTGTTTGTAGTGATATTTATGTACTTGCAGCTCTTAGTGAGCAATGCATCATAAGATTTACCACATGCCACATAATCTGTTATTTTATTATTTAAAAATCCTTTTCACTAATTACTATATTTTATGTATCAAAACATTGAATGGCTGGCTACACACATTTAATAAAATCTATTTGATCCAATTTAAGAATTCTTTTTGTCATTCCTAAACAATAAAGATGTAAAATGGTTTCTAACTTTTTAAAATTTTAACCTATGTTACTATATTTTATTTTGGCTTGATAAAATTGTTTCTAGATGCTATACATTAAATTTTGTAAAAATCAATGCGGTTTATTTTATTTTTATTTATTTTTTTGCCTGCATTACATATGGACAGACAAACTGATTACAATAGGTGTGTTTTTCATACTTATAGGATACTACCACATCTAAAAATAGGCTACAAACAGATTTTTTTTTAAAATAAAAAAATGAAAAACATGTTCAGTTTTCTCTAAACTAAACAAATTTAAAATGAATAATTTGGGCATTTGAAAAATAATAATAGTGAAAAATACCTGAAATTCTGAGACAAGTTTCTTTTCAATCCATTCTGTCACATGAGTGAGGGTTACAACACGTTGGCCAAGTTTTGGACGGGCTGTGATTGACAAAGAAGGATTGGTACGAAATCCATACCTGGAAAAACACGTTAGTCAATCAACAAGGCAAAACTGGCAAGTTCAATGCTTCCTTTGCTTGGCTTATCAACCTCAAATTTAATTGTGGCCGAGACCATTTTATCAACTTTAATTTCCTCTAGTAAGAAGTATAAAAGTAATCAGAGTACAATCACACCTATAGAATCTGTTCCAAATGAAAATTAGCCAATATCAGCCTTAGTTTGGGAGGACAGCAAGTCTGAGGAAAATTTGCAATTTCTAACTTTCCAGACGCACCCCTCTAGTAAAAAGCCAAAGTATCTTAGCTGATGTATGTCAGTCGGGATAACAACTGACAGATATTAACTAATGAGCATATGCACTGAGCACAATGTAAAACACATATTTGACAGGTTTTATTTTGAACTAGCCGCCTTTGGCGACCAGCCTGTTCGCTACCCTTGAAAATTCTGACCGTGGCAAACTCGTTGGCGCGACCTACCAGAAAGGTGTAAGGTAACTGCTTGGAAGGCCAGGAAGTGCCACACAATTTAGACCGGAACCCAATGGGGGAGGCATCCAAAGAGACCGTACCCTCCTTCCCCTACCACAAACCTCTCGGAAGGACTTGCAGTCCCACACGTTTAACGTGATCGTACTCCGCGTGAACACGGCTGCAGTTTTGGCAATGGCGGGAATCGAACCCGGGCCTACCGAGTGAAATTCCCGCGCGCTAACCACTGGGCTACCGTGCCATCCGCGACAATCTCCATAACTTTATTTTTATTCGGCAATTTTGGGAATCAAACCCGGGCCTACCAAGTGCAAATCCCGCGCACTAACCACTGGGGTACTTCACCCTCCGCGATATTCTTCATAACTTTCTTTTTATTCACCCAATTTAGACCGGAACCAAGTGGGAGAAGCATCCACAGGGACCGTACCTTTCTTCCCCTACCACCAACCTCTCGGAAGGACTTACAGACCCACATGTTTAACGTGATCGTACTCCGCGTAAACACGGCGGCAATTTTGGGAATCGAACCCGGGCCTACCGAGTGCAATTTCCGCGCGCTAACCATTGGGCTACTTTGCCCTACGCGACAATCTCCATAACTTTCTTTTTATTCATCCAATTTAGACCGTACCCTCCTTCCCCTACCACCAACTTCTCGGAAGGACTCACGGACCCACATGTTTAACGTGCTCGTACTCCGCGTAAACACGGCGGCAATTTTGGGAATCGAACCCGGGCCTGGTAACTGGTTGGACGGCCAGGATGTGCCACCCAATTTAGACCGGAACCCAGTGGGGGAGGCATCCACAGGGAACGTACCCTCCTTCCCCTACCACCAACCTCTCGGAAAAACATACGGACCCATATGTTTAACGTGATCGTACTCCATGTCAGTGGCGGAAATCGAACCCGGGCCTACCGCGTGCAATTCCCGCGCGCTAACCACTGGGCTACTTCGCCCTCCGCGACAATCTCCATAACTTTCTTTTTATTCACCCAATTTAGACCGTACCCTCCTTCCCCTACCACCAACCTCTCGGAAGGACTCACGAACCCACATGTTTAACGTGATCGTACTCTGCGTGAACGTGGCGTAAGTTTTGGCAGTGGCGGGAATCGAACCCGGGCCTACTGAGTGCAATTCCCGCGCGCTAACCACTGGGCTGCCGCGCCCTCCGCGACAATCTCCATAACTTTCTACATATTCACCCAATTTAGACGGGAACCCAGTGGGGGAGGCATCCACAGGGGCCGTATCCTCCTTCCCCTACCACCAACCTCTCGGAAGGACTTACGGACCCACATATTTAACGTGATCGTATTCCGCGTAAACACGGCGGCAGTTTTGGCAGTGGCGGGAATCGAACCCGGGCCTACCGCTAACTTCCCGCGCGCTAATTTGCAATTTAAAATGACCATATGCTTAATTCCATCATCCTCATTCCATTGTTCCATCATTTAAAATATCCATAAAATTAAAATATCCAAAAGTTAAAATATACATTTAAAAAATCCAGATCGTCCCATCATTTAAAATATAAATATAATAATTTATATAGAGCAAAGGCGCTCTATTTAGAACCGTGACGTCACCTCCACCTTGACGTCCCCACCCACCACCTTCCCTGCTTCAGCGAGGGAGAAACGAACGGAACGCCGAGAAATTTAAAATCATGACGTCTTTAAAATTGCGATTCTGAAGGCAATTTTCATTATTTCTGGACCAGATTAGACTTGTAAGAATGCCAGATGTTTGACCTTTCTGAAAATGTAAATTATTAGTCGAAATTATGAGTACTTTTCACGATGCGAGAATTTAAAAACCAAAAATCGTTTTCTTGAGCCCAAAGTGACTTTTGTTTTAAAATCTTTAAAAAATATTAGAAATCGAAATGGAGATTTGAAATTGATATATTTTTACTCGCAATTGTCTGCTCTTTCCGATGGTGTGAGTTGTTTTTTTCTACGACGTCTGGATCGTGGAGAAAAAAGGGCAAAAATGGCAAAAAAAGGTCGAAATCGCATAAAACATTAAATAAATAAAAAAATAATTAGAATTTTGAAAATCGGTTTTCACGTGTCCCCTTCCCTCCCCCCCAGGTCTCCGATTGCCAAATTTCGTAGCTCTCCGATGCGCGGTCGCGAAACGTATAGTGTATAAGACAGACACACACACACACAGACATTGCCTTTTATTATTTACTAGCCGCCTTTGGCGACCAGCCTGTTCGCTACCCTTGAAAATTCTGACCGTGGCAAATTCTAACCGTGGCACACTCGCTGGCGCGACCTACCAGTAAAGTGTAAGGTAACTGTTTGGAGGGCCAGGAAGTGCCACCCAATTTAGACAGGAACTCAGTGGGGGAGGCATCCACAGGGACCGTACCCTCCTTCCCCTACCACCAACCTCTCGGAAGGACTTACGGTCCCGCATGTTTAACGTGATCGTACTCCGCCTGAACGCGGCGGCAGTTTTGGCAATGGCGGGAATCGAACCCGGACCTACCTAGTGCAAATCCCGCGCGCTAACCACTGGCAGCCTGTTCGCTACCCTTGAAAATTCTGACCGTGGCAAATTGTAACCGTGGCACACTCGCTGGCGCGACCTTACCAGAAGGTGTAAGGTAACTGTTTGGACGGCCAGGAAGTGCCACCCAATTTAGACCGGAACTCAGTGGGGGAGACATCCACAGGGACCGTACCCTCCTTCCCCTACCACCAACCTTTTGGAAGGAGTTACGATCCCACATGTTTAACGTGATCGTACTCCGCGTGAACGCGGCTGCAGTTTTGGCAGTGGCGGGAATCGAACCCGGGCCTACCCAGTGAAATTCCCGCGCGCTAACCACTGGTGTACTTCGCCCTCCGCGACATTTTCCATAACTTTCTTTTTATTCACCGAATTTAGACCGGAACCCAGTGGGAGAGGCACCCACGGGGACCGTACCAGCCTGTTCGCTACCCTTAAAAATTCTGACCGTGGCAAATTCTGATCGTTGCAAACTCGCTGGCGCGACCTACCAGAAAGGTGTAAGGTAACTGTTTGGACGGCCAGGAAGTACCACCCAATTTAGACCGGAACTCAGTGGGGGAGGTATCCACAGGGACCGTACCCTCCTTCCCCTACCACCAACCCCTCGGAAGGATTTACGGTCCCACATGTTTAACGTGATCGTACTCCGTTTGAACACGGCGTTAGTTTCGCCAGTGGGGGGATTCGAACCCGGGCTTACCGAGTGCAATTTCTGCGCGTAACCACTTGGCTACCGCGCCCTTCGCGACAATCTTCGTAACTTTCTTTTTTTCCAGACCAATGTAAATTTGTTTTGGTTCTTCCGGACGTGAACGTGGCGGCAATTTTGGGAATCGAACCCGGGCCTACCAAGTGCAAATCCCGCGCTCTAACCACTGGGTTACTTCGCCCTCCGCGACATTCTCCACAACTTTCTTTTTATTCACCCAATTTAGACCGGAACCCAGTGGGAGAGGTATCCACTGGGACCGTACCCTCCTTCCCCTACCAACAACCTCTCGGAAGGACTTACGGACCCACATGTTTAATGTGATCGTACACCGCCTGAACACGGAGGCAGTTTAGGCAGTGGCGGGAATCGAACCCGGATCTACCGAGTGCGATTCCCGTGCGCTAATTTTAATTTTATAATGACCATATGGTATTTAAAATATCCATAAAATTAAAATATCCATCGTTCCATCACTTAAAATATCCATAAAATTGAAATGTCCATTCAAAATATCCAGAAATTCAAATATTCATTTAAAATAACCATAAATTAAAATATCCATTTAAAAAATCCATATCATTCTATGAATCATCCATATCGTTCCACCAATCCATAAATATAATAATTTCAAATACATCACCAGAATTCTATCCACCATAATTCAATCATTTAAGTAATTTAAAATATCCATTTAAAATATCATATAAATATAATAATTTCACCCGATGTATCTATCCAATACAAATGCTAAGCTACATTTAAAACCCGAAGCCTGGTCTCCATGGAAACGGGGGAAAAACTACTGCGGGGGGAAAAATGTCGGGGAAGAATCGGTTCTTCGCCGAGTATTGGGCAAGAAATATAAAATCATCACGTCTTTAAAATTGCGATCCTGCAGGCAATTTTCAATATTTCTTAACCAGATTAGACTTGTAAGAATGCCAGATCTTTGGCCTTTCTAAAAATGTAAATTATTAGTCGAAATTATGAGTAGTTTTTACGATGGAAGGATTTAAAAACAAAAGTTGGTTTTTTTGAACCGAAAGTGACTTTTGTTTTAAAATCTTTAAAAAATATTAGAAATCGAAATTGAAATTTGAAATGTATATATTTTTACTCGCAATTGTCTGCTCTTTCCGATGGTGTGATTTGTTTATTTCTACGACGTCCCGATCGTGGAGAAAAAAGTACAAAAAGGGCAAAAAACGGTCGAAATCGCATAAAACATTAAATAAATAAAAAAATAATTAGAATTTTGAAAATCGGTTTTCACGTGTCCCCTTCCCTCCCCCCCGGGTGTCCGATTGCCAAAATTTCGTAGCTCTCCGACGCGCGGTCGCGAAACGTATAGTGTATAAGACAGACAGACGCACACACACACACACACACACACAGACCATTTATTATTGCCATTTATTATTTAAGAAGAAGACTAACCGCCTTTGGCGACCAGCCTGTTTGCAACCCTTGAAAATGCTGATCGTGGCAAATTCCAACCGTGGCACACTCGTTGGCGCGACCTACCAGAAAGGTGTAAGGTAACTGGTTGGACGGCCAGGATGTGCCACCCAATTTAGACCGGAACCCAGTGGGGGAGGCATCCACAGGGAACGTACCCTCCTTCCCCTACCACCAAACTCTCGGAAAAACATACGGACCCATATGTTTAACGTGATCGTACTCCGTGTCAGTGGCGGAAATCGAACCCGAGCCTTGTTGGAAACTTGGTTCTGTTTTCGTCGCGATTCTCGTTATCGCGAGAACGTGTTTACATTTTTAGAATGGTTCTACCGTTCTCGTGAACGACTCGTGACGGGAACAGAACATGCCATTCATGCAAATCGCCATCTCGCCGCGCGCGCATTCTGATTTGCATATAGTGAGGGCGCTGCCGTCAACGGTTGTGTTCCGGAGCGTACCCATCACAGTGTATATATGATAGGACACATTCTCAGTTATTCAGACCTTAGTGATCTCGGAGTTTAGTCAGAGACTTTACAGACCTTGACTGACCATGTAGTAGACGTGGGAGACTTTTCAGAGTTTAAGATCTTGTAGTTATGCAGACTTAAGACTCGACGTATAGTCAGATCGATCAGACGGTGATCGACGGTGAAAGACCTTGTATGGAAGGCAGACCTTGATCGGTAGAGAGTAGTCTAACTTCTAAAGCCATGACGTGTGACCTGATGATGGTAGCTTCATTAACGTGCACGACATGTGTGGTACAGTAGCTGTTTTTTCTACTTACCGATGTTAAAGTAACTGAGAGTGTGTGCCTAGTCATAAAAACTGTTTAAAACCTTTTTCATGAGCTTGCTAGCTCATTGTATATAGTTTTGCTTTGCAACGAATGTTACAGTGTTTTATTTTGTAACTTCATCTGATGCAATGGATCTCACAACAAATAAATTGTGTTTGTGTTTAACGAGCTTGCTTTCTTGAGAAAACACATCACTACTGCGTATCATCTGCTACAAATTTTTCTACCAGCACTTCGGATAGGGATATGACCAACACTGCTAAATCTGCAAATGACTTTCAAATTTTTCTAGTCAAGTCGCTCAGCTAACACAGCAAATAGCCGCCGACATTTGGTTATGGGCCGTAGTATGTCAAGGCCATAACTTTTATCCGTGATAAAGCAGCAGTGAAGAGTTGTGAATTCCATCGACGGGGGCCGCGACCGGCGCCATTTGCATCAAGCAGAAAGGTAAACAACGCACTCTAGTCACAGTTAAAGACTATGGAGGTGAGCAACGGCATAGAAGCGTTAAACAGGGACAATTACGTCACCTGGCGTAATGAAATTTCATTTATCCTGAAAGGAGAAGGATGTTACGGCCACATCAACCGTACTGCATTACCAGTCGACGAATCTACGTCACGCCGCGAGCGAGAGGAGTACATGCGCAGCAGCGACCGCGCACTTTCCATCCTGTTTCGAAATATCTCGGCGGAGTACAGAGAACTGCTCGACATCGACGACAGCCCGGCGGATGCGTGGGAGAAGTTGGAGGCGCATTTTGAGGCCCCAACGCGCGCCAATTTAGTTCATCTGTTGGACGAGTTTTTCAGTCTACGCCCGGAAATCGAGGAGCCCATCGACATATTCTGTACGAGGATAAGGAAAGCTGTCACCAAGCTCAAGAACGTGAATCACCCCGTGGAGGATGTGTACGTGGCATTCCAAGCCATCCGGTATCTCCCAGCCCAGTACCAGAGTATCATCCAAATCATTTATCGCTGGAGCGATACTGATTTTAAATTGGATAAAATTCAGAAAGAACTCTCCTTGGAGGAGGGCAGGATTAGACAGTTGAGGAAGGATCATGACAATAATATTGTAAGTTCCAATTCATCTGTATATTTTTCAAATGTTAACGCTAAATGCAAAAATGTTACCAAAGTTAAAAAGTCTATTAAGGTCATAGGACCATGTTTTATGTGTAATAAAAATGGTCATGTAAAGGCACAATGCCCAAAATTGAAAAAGATGACTAGCTCTAGTATTATTGAAGTATTTTCAAATATAAATGTAGAAGCTAATATTGTTGATAATCCTGACAATAGGCTCAGCTGGGTGATTGACACCGCTGCTACGCGACACTTTTGTAATGATGTTAAAATGTTTTCAAAATTTGATAAATGTAAGGATACATCTATGTCGCTAGCAGTGGGTGATATGGAAAGCCCAGTTGAGGCTATTGGAACGGTGAACATGTATGTTAAATTTAAAGATCATACAAATAATATTGTGTTACAAAATGTTATGTATTCACCAAAATTACGGCGTAACTTGTTGGCCGCATCTGTATTAGAAGAGCAGGGCTATTCTTTTAGTGCAGCCAAAGGTATTCTATGGTTTAAGACTCCTGAGGGAGAAAATTTCTTTTACGCTAAACGTAAAGAAGGATTGTATTTCTTAAAACCACAGTACTCAACTAAAAGTTTAAATAGTAGTGTTGAGGGCCGTAAAGGAGATCAGGATAGGGACAAAAATTCTAAACAGGTTAGAAAAACCCCTGCAACAAATAGTCAAAGTCAAAACAAAATTAGGCCTAACTTGAATAAAAGGAAAAACAAATCTGATTTAAAATCAAAGTCAAATAAAATTAGTGGTTCAACAGTTGAAATTCTGAACAAAACTGAATTATGGCATAGAAGATATGGCCATATTAACTCAGACTACTTGCACCAAACAAGTAAAGTTTCCGCGGCAAACGGACTCCCAAAATTAAAATATGCAAAAGTAAATTGCATTCATTGCAAACTTGCAAAATCTAAAAGAGTTTCGTACAAACCAATAGGCAGGATTAGATCTACAGAACCTTTGCAATTACTGCACATGGACGTTTGTGGTCCAATGCCTGTAGCTTCATTGGGGGGAAACAAATACTTCTTGACTATTACAGACGATTTTAGCCGCAAGGTGTTTGTTTTTATTTTAAAACAAAAATCAGATGTGTTCAAAGTTTTTCAGGATTTTCAAGCTTGTCAGGAGAGACAATTAGGCAAAAAGATTTTGTGCATCCGTACTGATAACGGCATGGAATTTTGTCACGGTCAATTTAAAGCTTTTTTGAAAAAGTTAGGGATTAAGCATGAACGATCTAACACTTATACACCCGAACAAAACGGGGTATCTGAAAGATTCAACCTGACAGCGTTAGATTGTGTCAAGGCAATGCTTAATCAAAGCAAAGTTGGTGACAAAATGTGGGCAGAGGCAATCCTATGTTTTACTTATACAAGGAACAGGATTTGCCATAAATTTAAAGTTAAAACTCCACACGAATTGTACTATGGGAAGAAGCCTGCTGTATCCCATCTCAGAGTTTTTGGATGTAAGGCTTATGCTGGTATAGCAAAACAGCTTAGGAAGAAGCTAGACCTAAGAGCTCAACTGGGAGTTATGGTAGGATATGCGGAAAATACCAGGGGCTATAGAATTCTTCTTGTGAAAGAAGGAAAAATATTAGAAATAAGCAATGTCCTTTTTGAGGAGATGGAAGCAGCGGAAGGCGTCCTGGACCCCATTCGACCTAGAAACTTCACCCAAAAGAAATCGGGTTTTACTCGAACATCAGATTCAGGATCGGGATGTTTGGATAGTGAGTCAGAGGAAGAAGCAGGTGAGAGCCATGACACTAGTCATACTAGTGAGGAAGAGGACTCTCCTGCTGATTCCGATCTGACCCCCTGTTCAAACATAGATTGGGAAAGGAAAGCTGTACCCAGGCCTGATGGAACTCGAACTGATGTTTACTACTCAGTGAGGGGTGATAAACATAGGCTGAGAAGTCATAATGATGTTAAAAAATTCTGTGCTAAGGCTAACATACATTATGACCAAAATTTGTTTAACTTCAGAGAAAAGAGGGATATCAAATCCAGGCCAGAGGCAAGCAACATAGAGATAATAGTTCCCAAAAACTATAAATCGGCAATTGAATCTCCGCACTCGCAAGAATGGCAGGAAGCCATGAATAATGAAATAGCAATAATGCAAGAGAGAGGTGTTTGGGACTTAGTGCCTACACCCACCTCACAAAAGATAATCGGATCCAGATGGGTATACACCATCAAAAGGGATGAAAATGGAATAGTAAAGAGATTCAAAGCTCGATTAGTGGCTCAGGGATATTCACAAGAGAAGGGGGATTCGTATGACGAAGTATTTAGCCCCGTTATAAATTTTTGCTTAATAAGAGCTTTTTTTGCAATTTTTGTATGTTTGCTTAACTGGAAGCATTTTCAATTAGACATCAAGTCAGCATACCTTTATGCTAAATTGAATGCCAAAGTGTTTATGAAACAACCACCTGGATATGTCGATCCGAACCAACAAAATCATGTCTGTTTGCTGAAAAAAGCAATATATGGCTTACATCAGAGCGGCAGAGAGTGGTATAATGAGCTTGACACCACTTTGAGAAAATTAAATTTCTTCAAACTCAAATGGTGCAATTGTGCATATTTTTACCAGAACAAAGTATTAATGTTGGTATATGTGGATGACATAGTTTTATTTTCAAAACATCAAGGTGATATTGATCATGCAGTTTCTTTGCTAAAGGGAGAATTTGATATCAAATCTCTAGGGAAGGTCCAAAAACTGTTAGGTGTGGAATTTGCTGAAATCAATAACAAAATTTTTATACATCATAGGCAGTACATTAATAAGATTTGCCAAATGTTTGAGGAATTTTTAGCATTAAATTTTTGTAATCAAATTTCCAAAAACAAAAATGATTAAATTTGTAACTTCTAAATTTTTTTTTCTTTCTTTTACAAAATATGGTTAGGATATCGTATAATTTACTCCTCCCTCTGTGATGCAGATAATTGTATCTAGAGTATATATATGTGTATTGTTTACAATGAACTTTCTAAAATTTTTCACATTACACTGAATGTATATATATATCCATGTTTTCAATTCCCGCATAAGACAGTTATGCTTATGTGTATTATCTTTGTGTGTTTACTCCTTGTTATCATACACTTGGTTATGATTCATTGAAGACAAACCACTTATTTAAATTTGAATACAACACAGAAAGGAAAAAAAAAAATCTTTCGTTATCTGTGTCATTGCTATTAGTATTAATTATGTATACTGGTCTTGGACAGAGATAATGAACAGCTATAATTGAATTTGATATTTATAGTAAAATTTTTAATCTTAAATGTTAAATTTAATAATTATACATAAAATTTTCTACATAATTGAATTTGATATTTATAGTGAAATTTTTAATCTTAAATGTTAAATTTAATAATTATACATAAAATTTTCTACATAATTGAATTTGATATTTATAGTGAAATTTTTAATCTTAAATGTTAAATTTAATAATTATACATGAAATTTTCTACACAAATTGAATTTGATATTTATAGTGAAATTTTTAATCTTAAATGTTAAATTTAATAATTATACATGAAATTTTCTACACAAATTGAATTTGATATTTATAGTGAAATTTTTAATCTTAAATGTTAAATTTAATAATTATACATAAAATTTTCTACATACTTGAATTTAATATTTATAGTGAAATTTTTTAATCTTAAATGTTAAATTTAATAATTATACATGAAATTTTCTACACAAATTAAATTTGATATTTATAGTGAAATTTTTAATCTTAAATGTTAAATTTAAATTATTATACTTAAATTTCTTGAAAACTTAAATTTTGACTTAAATTAAATTTTTGGAACTTAGTGTTTCAATGATATCTAAAATTTTCTTTCAATGATAAATTTTTTTTTGCTTAACATGAAAAGTAATATATATACTTTATGTTTTTGCTGGATACTAAAGAACTTGACATTTTTGCTGTTATGTTTTTTTAGAGTAATTTCATTGATTGATAGCACGTGCGCCGAGATTTGGGGTTTTGCATGAGGGGGCCGATCAGCCGACATTTGGTTATGGGCCGTAGTATGTCAAGGCCATAACTTTTATCCGTGATAAAGCAGCAGTGAAGAGTTGTGAATTCCATCGACGGGGGCCGCGACCGGCGCCATTTGCATCAAGCAGAAAGGTAAACAACGCACTCTAGTCACAGTTAAAGTCACCGCGTGCAATTCCCGCGCGCTAACCACTGGGCTACTTCGCCCTCCGCGACAATCTCATAACTTTCTTTTTATTCACCCAATTTTGACCGTACCCTCCTTCCCCTACCACCAACTTCTCGGAAGGACTCACGGACCCACATGTTTAACGTGATTGGACTCTGCGTGAACATGGCGGCAGTTTGGGCAGTGGCGGGAATCGAACCCGGGCCTACTGAGTGCAATTCCCGCACGCTAACCACTGGGCTTCTTCGCCCCCAGCGACTATCTCCATAACATTCTTTTTATTTACCCAATTTAGAACGGAACCCAGTGGGAGAGGCATCCACAGGGACCCTCCTTCCCCTACCACCAACCTCTCGGAAGGACTTACGGGCCCACATGTTTAACGTGATCGTATTCCGCGTGAACACTTCGGCAGTTTTGGCAGTGGCGGGAATCGTACCCGGGCCTACCGCTAACTTCCCGCGCGCTAATTTACAATTTAAAATGACCATATGCTCTCTAAGCTCTTAATTCCATCATCCTCATTCCATTGTTCCATCATTTAAAATATCCATAAAATTAAAATATCCATCGTTCCATCATTTAAAATATCCATAAAATTAAAATATCCATCGTTCCATCATTAAAATATAAATATAATAATTTCTACAGTGCATATGTTAAGCTCTTATTTCATTTAAAATCAGTCTTATTTCATTTAAATTCAGGAAGTGCCACACAATTTAGACCGGAACCCAATGGGGGAGGCATCCAAAGAGACCGTACCCTCCTTCCCCTACCACAAACCTCTCGGAAGGACTTGCAGTCCCACACGTTTAACGTGATCGTACTCCGCGTGAACACGGCTGCAGTTTTGGCAATGGCGGGAATCGAACCCGGGCCTACCAAGTGAAATTCCCGCGCGCTAACCACTGGGCTACCGTGCCATCCGCGACAATCTCCATAACTTTATTTTTATTCGGCAATTTTGGGAATCGAACCCGGGCCTACCAAGTGCAAATCCCGCGCACTAACCACTGGGGTACTTCACCCTCCGCGATATTCTTCATAACTTTCTTTTTATTCACCCAATTTAGACCGGAACCAAGTGGGAGAAGCATCCACAGGGACCGTACCCTTCTTCCCCTACCACCAACCTCTCGGAAGGACTTACAGACCCACATGTTTAACGTGATCGTACTCCGCGTAAACACGGCGGCAATTTTGGGAATCGAACTGTTGGAAACTTGGTTCTGTTTTCGTCGCGATTCTCGTTATCGCGAGAACGTGTTTACATTTTTAGAATGGTTCTACCGTTCTCGTGAACGACTCGTGACGGGAACAGAACATGCCATTCATGCAAATCGCCATCTCGCCGCGCGCGCATTCTGATTTGCATATAGTGAGGGCGCTGCCGTCAACGGTTGTGTTCCGGAGCGTACCCATCACAGTGTATATATGATAGGACACATTCTCAGTTATTCAGAGACTTTACAGACCTTGACTGACCATGTAGTAGACGTGGGAGACTTTTCAGAGTTTAAGATCTTGTAGTTATGCAGACTTAAGACTCGACGTATAGTCAGATCGATCAGACGGTGATCGACGGTGAAAGACCTTGTATGGAAGGCAGACCTTGATCGGTAGAGAGTAGTCTAACTTCTAAAGCCATGACGTGTGACCTGATGATGGTGGCTTCATTAACGTGCACGGCATGTGTGGTACAGTAGCTGTTTTTTCTACTTACCGATGTTATAGTAACTGAGAGTGTGTGCCTAGTCATAAAAACTGTTTAAAACCTTTTTCATGAGCTTGCTAGCTCATTGTATATAATTTTGCTTTGCAACGAATGTTACAGTGTTTTATTTTTGTAACTTCATCTGATGCAATGGATCTCACAACAAATAAATTGTGTTTGTGTTTAACGAGCTTGCTTTCTTGAGAAAACACATCACTACTGCATATCATCTGCTACAAATTTTTCTTTACCAGCACTTCAGATATGGATATGGCCAAAAACACTGCTAAATCTGCAAATGACTTTCAAATTTTCTAGTCTAGTCGCTCAGCTAACACAGCAATAGCAGCCGACATTTGGTTATGGGCCGTAGTATGTCAAGGCCATAACTTTTATCCGTGATAAAGCAGCAGTGAAGAGTTGTGAATTCCATCGACGGGGGCCGCGACCGGCGCCATTTGCATCGAGCAGAAAGGTAAACAACGCACTCTAGTCACAGTTAAAGACTATGGAGGTGAGCAACGGCATAGAAGCGTTAAACAGGGACAATTACGTCACCTGGCGTAATGAAATTTCATTTATCCTGAAAGGAGAAGGATGTTACGGCCACATCAACCGTACTGCATTACCAGTCGACGAATCTACGTCACGCCGCGAGCGAGAGGAGTACATGCGCAGCAGCGACCGCGCACTTTCCATCCTGTTTCGAAATATCTCGGCGGAGTACAGAGAACTGCTCGACATCGACGACAGCCCGGCGGATGCGTGGGAGAAGTTGGAGGCGCATTTTGAGGCCCCAACGCGCGCTAATTTAGTTCATCTGTTGGACGAGTTTTTCAGTCTACGCCCGGAAATCGAGGAGCCCATCGACATATTCTGTACGAGGATAAGGAAAGCTGTCACCAAGCTCAAGAACGTGAATCACCCCGTGGAGGATGTGTACGTGGCATTCCAAGCCATCCGGTATCTCCCAGCCCAGTACCAGAGTATCATCCAAATCATTTATCGCTGGAGCGATAAGGATTTTAAACTGGATAAGATTCAGAAAGAACTGTCTCTAGAAGAGGGCAGGATTAGACAGTTGAGGAAGGATCATGACAATAATAATGTAAGTTCCAATTCATCTGTATATTTTTCAAATGTTAACGCTAAATGCAAAAATGTTACCAAAGTTAAAAAGTCTATTAAGGTCATAGGACCATGTTTTATGTGTAATAAAAATGGTCATGTAAAGGCACAATGCCCAAAATTGAAAAAGATGACTAGCTCTAGTATTATTGAAGTATTTTCAAATATAAATGTAGAAGCTAATATTGTTGATAATCCTGACAATAGGCTCAGCTGGGTGATTGACACCGCTGCTACGCGACACTTTTGTAATGATGTTAAAATGTTTTCAAAATTTGATAAATGTAAGGATACATCTATGTCGCTAGCAGTGGGTGATATGGAAAGCCCAGTTGAGGCTATTGGAACGGTGAACATGTATGTTAAATTTAAAGATCATACAAATAATATTGTGCTACAAAATGTTATGTATTCACCAAAATTACGGCGTAACTTGTTGGCCGCATCTGTATTAGAAGAGCAGGGCTATTCTTTTAGTGCAGCCAAAGGTGTTCTATGGTTTAAGACTCCTGAGGGAGAAAATTTCTTTTACGCTAAACGTAAAGAAGGATTGTATTTCTTAAAACCACAGTACTCAACTAAAAGTTTAAATAGTAGTGTTGAGGGCCGTAAAGGAGATCAGGATAGGGACAAAAATTCTAAACAGGTTAGAAAAACCCCTGCAACAAATAGTCAAAGTCAAAACAAAATTAGGCCTAACTTGAATAAAAGGAAAAACAAATCTGATTTAAAATCAAAGTCAAATAAAATTAGTGGTTCAACAGTTGAAATTCTGAACAAAACTGAATTATGGCATAGAAGATATGGCCATATTAACTCAGACTACTTGCACCAAACAAGTAAAGTTTCCGCGGCAAACGGACTCCCAAAATTAAAATATGCAAAAGTAAATTGCATTCATTGCAAACTTGCAAAATCTAAGAGAGTTTCGTACAAACCAATAGGCAGGATTAGATCTACAGAACCTTTGCAATTACTGCACATGGACGTTTGTGGTCCAATGCCTGTAGCTTCATTGGGGGGAAACAAATACTTCTTGACTATTACAGACGATTTTAGCCGCAAGGTGTTTGTTTTTATTTTAAAACAAAAATCAGATGTGTTCAAAGTTTTTCAGGATTTTCAAGCTTGTCAGGAGAGACAATTAGGCAAAAAGATTTTGTGCATCCGTACTGATAACGGCATGGAATTTTGTCACGGTCAATTTAAAGCTTTTTTGAAAAAGTTAGGGATTAAGCATGAACGATCTAACACTTATACACCCGAACAAAACGGGGTATCTGAAAGATTCAACCTGACAGCGTTAGATTGTGTCAAGGCAATGCTTAATCAAAGCAAAGTTGGTGACAAAATGTGGGCAGAGGCAATCCTATGTTTTACTTATACAAAGAACAGGATTTGCCATAAATTTAAAGTTAAAACTCCACACGAATTGTACTATGGGAAGAAGCCTGCTGTATCCCATCTCAGAGTTTTTGGATGTAAGGCTTATGCTGGTATAGCAAAACAGCTTAGGAAGAAGCTAGACCTAAGAGCTCAACTGGGAGTTATGGTAGGATATGCGGAAAATACCAGGGGCTATAGAATTCTTCTTGTGAAAGAAGGAAAAATATTAGAAATAAGCAATGTCCGTTTTGAGGAGATGGAAGCAGCGGAAGGCGTCCTGGACCCCATTCGACCTAGAAACTTCACCCAAAAGAAATCGGGTTTTACTCGAACATCAGATTCAGGATCGGGATGTTTGGATAGTGAGTCAGAGGAAGAAGCAGGTGAGAGCCATGACACTAGTCATACTAGTGAGGAAGAGGACTCTCCTGCTGATTCCGATCTGACCCCCTGTTCAAACATAGATTGGGAAAGGAAAGCTGTACCCAGGCCTGATGGAACTCGAACTGATGTTTACTACTCAGTGAGGGGTGATAAACATAGGCTGAGAAGTCATAATGATGTTAAAAAATTCTGTGCTAAGGCTAACATACATTATGACCAAAATTTGTTTAACTTCAGAGAAAAGAGGGATATCAAATCCAGGCCAGAGGCAAGCAACATAGAAATAATAGGTGATATTGATCATGTAGTTTCTTTGCTAAAGGGAGAATTTGATATCAAATCTCTAGGGAAGGTCCAAAAACTGTTAGGTGTGGAATTTGCTGAAATCAATAACAAAATTTTTATACATCATAGGCAGTACATTAATAAGATTTGCCAAATGTTTGAGGAATTTTTAGCATTAAATTTTTGTAATCAAATTTCCAAAAACAAAAATGATTAAATTTGTAACTTCTAAATTTTTTTTCTTTCTTTTACAAAATATGGTTAGGATATCGTATAAATTACTCCTCCCTCTGTGATGCAGATAATTGTATCTAGAGTATATATATGTGTATTGTTTACAATGCACTTTCTAAAATTTTTCACATTACACTGAATGTATATATATATCCATGTTTTCAATTCCCGCATAAGACAGTTATGCTTATGTGTATTATTTTGTGTGTTTACTCCTTGTTATCATACACTTGGCTATGATTCATTGATGACAAACCACTTATTTAAATTTGAATACAACACAGAAAGGAAAAAAAAAAATCTTTCATTATCTGTGTCATTGCTATTAGTATTAATTATGTATACTGGTCTTGGACAGAGATAATGAACAGCCATAATTGAATTTAATATTTATAGTAAATTTTTAATCTTAAATGTTAAATTTAATAGTTATACATGAAATTTTCTACACAAATTGAATTTGATATTTATAGTGAAATTTTTTAATCTTAAATGTTAAATTTAATAATTATACATAAAATTTTCTACATAATTGAATTTGATATTTATAGTGAAATTTTTTAATCTTAAATGTTAAATTTAATAGTTATACATGAAATTTTCTACAAATTGAATTTAATATTTATAGTAAATTTTTTTTTATCTTAAATGTTAAATTTAATAATTATACATAAAATTTTCTACATAATTGAATTTGATATTTATAGTAAAATTTTTTAATCTTAAATGTTAAATTTAATAATTATACATAAAATTTTCTACATAATTGAATTTGATATTTATAGTGAAATTTTTTAATCTTAAATGTTAAATTTAATAATTATACATAAAATTTTCTACACAAATTGAATTTGATATTTATAGTAAAATTTTTAATCTTAAATGTTAAATTTAAATTATCATACTTAAATTTCTTGAAACTTAAATTTTGACTTAAATTAAATTTTTTTGGAACTTAGTGTTTCAATGATATCTAAATTTTTCTTTCAATGATAAATTTTTTTTTGCTTAACATGAAAAGTAATATATATACTTTATGTTTTTGCTGGATACTAAAGAACTTGACATTTTTGCTGTTATGTTTTTTAGAATAATTTCATTGATTGATAGCACGTGCGCCGAGATTTGGGGTTTTGCATGAGGGGGCCGATTGTTGGAAACTTGGTTCTGTTTTCGTCGCGATTCTCGTTATCGCGAGAACGTGTTTACATTTTTAGAATGGTTCTACCGTTCTCGTGAACGACTCGTGACGGGAACAGAACATGCCATTCATGCAAATCGCCATCTCGCCGCGCGCGCATTCTGATTTGCATATAGTGAGGGCGCTGCCGTCAACGGTTGTGTTCCGGAGCGTACCCATCACAGTGTATATATGATAGGACACATTCTCAGTTATTCAGAGACTTTACAGACCTTGACTGACCATGTAGTAGACGTGGGAGACTTTTCAGAGTTTAAGATCTTGTAGTTATGCAGACTTAAGACTCGACGTATAGTCAGATCGATCAGACGGTGATCGACGGTGAAAGACCTTGTATGGAAGGCAGACCTTGATCGGTAGAGAGTAGTCTAACTTCTAAAGCCATGACGTGTGACCTGATGATGGTGGCTTCATTAACGTGCACGGCATGTGTGGTACAGTAGCTGTTTTTTCTACTTACCGATGTTATAGTAACTGAGAGTGTGTGCCTAGTCATAAAAACTGTTTAAAACCTTTTTCATGAGCTTGCTAGCTCATTGTATATAATTTTGCTTTGCAACGAATGTTACAGTGTTTTATTTTTGTAACTTCATCTGATGCAATGGATCTCACAACAAATAAATTGTGTTTGTGTTTAACGAGCTTGCTTTCTTGAGAAAACACATCACTACTGCATATCATCTGCTACAAATTTTTCTTTACCAGCACTTCAGATATGGATATGGCCAAAAACACTGCTAAATCTGCAAATGACTTTCAAATTTTCTAGTCTAGTCGCTCAGCTAACACAGCAATAGCACCGAGTGCAATTTCCGCGTGCTAACCATTGGGCTACTTTGCCCTACGCGACAATCTCCATAACTTTCTTTTTATTCATCCAATTTAGACCGTACCCTCCTTCCAATACCACCAACTTCTCGGAAGGACTCACGGACCCACATGTTTAACGTGCTCGTACTCCGCGTAAACACGGCGGCAATTTTGGGAATCGAACCCGGGCCTGGTAACTGGTTGGACGGCCAGGATGTGCCACCCAATGTAGACCGGAACCCAGTGGGGGAGGCATCCACAGGGAACGTACCCTCCTTCCCCTACCACCAACCTCTCGGAAAAACATACGGACCCATATGTTTAACGTGATCGTACTCCATGTCAGTGGCGGAAATCGAACCCGGGCCTACCGCGTGCAATTCCCGCGCGCTAACCACTGGGCTACTTCGCCCTCCGCGACAATCTCCATAACTTTCTTTTTATTCACCCAATTTAGACCGTACCCTCCTTCCCCTACCACCAACCTCTCGGAAGGACTCACGAACCCACATGTTTAACGTGATCGTACTCTGCGTGAACGTGGCGTAAGTTTTGGCAGTGGCGGGAATCGAACCCGGGCCTACTGAGTGCAATTCCCGCGCGCTAACCACTGGGCTGCCGCGCCCTCCGCGACAATCTCCATAACTTTCTACATATTCACCCAATTTAGACGGGAACCCAGTGGGGGAGGCATCCACAGGGGCCGTATCCTCCTTCCCCCTACCACCAACCTCTCGGAAGGACTTACGGACCCACATATTTAACGTGATCGTATTCCGCGTAAACACGGCGGCAGTTTTGGCAGTGGCGGGAATCGAACCCGGGCCTACCGCTAACTTCCCGCGCGCTAATTTGCAATTTAAAATGACCATATGCTTAATTCCATCATCCTCATTCCATTGTTTCATTGTTCCATCATTTAAAATATCCATAAAATTAAAATATCCATTTAAAATATCCAAAAGTTAAAATATACATTTAAAAAATCCAGATCGTCCCATCATTTAAAATATAAATATAATAATTTATATAGAGCAAAGGCGCTCTATTTAGAACCGTGACGTCACCTCCACCTTGACGTCCCCACCCACCACCTTCCCTGCTTCAGCGAGGGAGAAACGAACGGAACGCCGAGCGGAACGGCGAGAAATTTAAATCATGACGTCTTTAAAATTGCGATTCTGAAGGCAATTTTCATTATTTCTGGACCAGATTAGACTTGTAAGAATGCCAGATGTTTGACCTTTCTGAAAATGTAAATTATTAGTCGAAATTATGAGTACTTTTCACGATGCGAGAATTTAAAAACCAAAAATCGTTTTCTTGAGCCAAAAGTGACTTTTGTTTTAAAATCTTTAAAAAATATTAGAAATCGAAATGGAGATTTGAAATTGATATATTTTTACTCGAAATTCTCTGTTCTTTCCGATGGTGTGATTTGTTTTTTTCTACGATGTCTGGATCGTGGAGAAAAAAGGGCAAAAAGGGCAAAAAAAGGTCGAAATCGCATAAAACATTAAATAAATAAAAAAATAATTAGAATTTTGAAAATCGGTTTTCACGTGTCCCCTTCCCTCCCCCCCGGGTCTCCGATTGCCAAATTTCGTAGCTCTCCGACGCGCGGTCGCGAAACGTATAGTGTATAAGACAGACAGACGCACACACACACACACACACAGACATTGCCTTTTATTATTTAAGACAATGAGTTCCGGAATAGCCCAGTGATTATGGTGCACACAAGACTCAAGTTCCATCTTCATTGCTGCCCATATTATCCCTGTGTCTATGTGGCATATGGGCACGCTAAATTCGTAGGCCTGGAAGTCCTTTCAACAAACAGGGGAAGAAGGGCATTATCCCTGTGGATGCCAACCCCATTGGTTTCGAACTAAATTAGGTTGCCATTGAAACGAAGCTGAATTGCCACTGTGAAGTGTTTTCGGTTTATTTAACTAATGGCAGATCTCCCCCTCACCCTTACTGACATAAGTTAAAAAAAATTAACAATAAATTAGAAATGCAAACTAAAGTAATAATTTTTCTGAGCCATATGAGACTTCACCGCATTAACCAGTGGTGTATACAGGATTTTGGCTTGAGGGAGGTGGGGGCGAAGCTTGTGATTACCCTTTTCAGATCAGTTACCCCATTTTGTAAGTGGTAATAATTAAAATTTGGCTACGAGATTTTATTTCATTTAATTTTACATTACAGCATATTTTTTTTGACAAAATCACTTTATCAAATGAAGATTTTAATGAAGATTAATGGTCATTAAGAATGCCTTAAACTTACCATAAACGATCTGTGGGCCATGGCGGAATATTTAAGGCTAAGGTACCAGTTAGCCACTGAACTTCCACAGTGAGAATTAAAGGTGTGTTAGATATGTCTTCCATAGCTTTCTTTATGTACTTGTTCTTGGCAGCATGCTGGAAATAGGGTGACTGAGCAAGCCGATCCACAAACTTAAGAATCTTTCTACTGGTGCTTCCCGATGCAATGGGCAAGGAACTGAACAATAAAAAAATGTATCGAAATAGTTTGATCAAAACTGAGATCAAAATTAGAAAAATATGTTCATGGTAACATTATTATTAGATGGTCAACAGAGTTACATGATACTGTTATGGTAAATTTATTATTCTGATAAATAGTGACTAAACTTTATATAATACAACTTTGCATGGGGGAGGGCGACTCTAGTATAAAAAACAAATAACATTTAAGATGAGCCTTTTACATAAACAAAACTATACAAGTTTATCAAAGAAATTGTTATGCATTGCTTGTGTAAGAAAAATGTACAAGCCAGTAAGGTATATTGTAATGTGGCAATCATCTTAACTTAAAGTTGGCTAATCTTTCCAACACAATAAATATGTTAGTGCTGAAAACTGAAACAAGCAAAAAATATTTTCTAAACAACTACTTCAATGGTCATTCTGAATAATAATAATAATAATAATAATAATAAAAAAAAAAGTGGCTATACACAAGCAGTGACAGGTAGAAAGTCAATTGGTCTGACGACTTTTCATATATCAATGTAGTATTTGTTCTCTTAAAGTTCATTAAGTTGAGCAGCCTACCTGGTGGAAAACATGATAGAAAAGAAAAATCCAGGGAAAAAAAGTATAAAATTTGATAACTCTAAGCTAAAACTAGTGCAGAATATCTGATGGCTAAAAAAAGCTATATTCATGACTGTGTATTTTATTAATAGTTTCAAAATCAGCCATTTTTCTTGAAATTTAAAAGAGACAAAAGTCAGCCAGATTACAAACAAATAACAAACTAACCCCTCTTCAGCAGAGCAAATTGTGTTCAACTCAGGAAGTGGAACATCTTCATCACTTGATGATTCCGCACTATCTTCTTCATCACTGTTATAAACAGGAGACCTATCATGAAAATAAAAGTAATATATGCTTTTCATATAATAACAAATTAGGGTCATTCAATGTAACCCAATTCACCCAGTGGTGGTTGCATGAACATTATTGAAAATTTTTATATTTTGCACAAATGTTCCTACATATTTCAGCAGATGGAAAACAATTTTAAAAATCTTTTTAACAAGCTTGTTTTTCTGGTGAGGTCATTTTTACAACATGGCAAATTCCAAATTTGAAGAATTTTGATGTTTACACAAATTTAAATATCTTGGAACCCAAAAGGGATAGATACTTGGGATAAAAATTATTTTATTGGTCCTGAATTAGTCTACATTTCATGTCATTATATTATAAAATGCATTTAACTACTACCTGATGGCTGAAATTCTGTGTCGGTTTAGCTAAAAATTCAATTGTTTAGCTTTTTAAAAGTAATAAAGGAAACAATACTAAAACTTCAAATTTATATCATACCCTTAACTTACTCCCATAGTCTTAGACTAGGAAATTTCAAAACTGAGACCGTTACCATTTTTATTTAAGCCCCAAACATGATGTTTTATTCAAATTTATGAATATTTAAGAGCCTTAACATCTCTGGTGGTGGAATTGGGAAAAATCTCAAACTTGCAAGGCATCAAATATTTACATCATAGCTAATTGTGCTAAAAATTTGGAGCCTTAGACTTTTCTGGTCTTATTGCTAAGGAGCAATGAATAAGTCCTAAAAGTAACAAATATTAATTTTGACTTACCAACTATTGTGAAATGAAAAATTTTTTCATAATAAAAGACAAAAGCTACCCCTTGGTATGAGATGCTTTCATTTAAAGTTCAAATAATTTTGATTATTATCTTTAGGTGCCAAAAGAGCGTTGAAAATTGAAAAAATCCATTTAAAAAAAAAAAAATTCTGATTATTTTTCTTTTAATTAATCTAATGCGATAGAGGTGAAAAGTAGCCTTTAAATATATGATGTCTTCTTGATGAATTCAAATAATTTTAATTAAATATTTTCCCTATCACAAAAGTGTTGAAAATTGCGAAAAATGTAGAACGACAAAATATTTCGATTTTTTTTCCTAATAGCATATTTAATTTTATGTAACTTCATAGAGCCCTAAGGATGAAGAATGTTTTTTGCCTAATAAGAATAAGTTAATTAGTAATAAAGTAATAATTTTTTTCGTGTTTTGTTACATAGAATAGAAGTGTCGACTTTCACATTTCTCATGCAATTCTTACTAAAATCAGCATTCCCACAGTAGAACTGTAATGATCATAAGGTTGTCATTTAGCCTAGGAGGAGTACGGGGAGCCTTATTATATTTGCCATACGGCTGCAGTTTAATTATTTCTAATTGATGATACAGATATGACTAAGAATAGAGGTCTATATTTTGATGATAGGAGAGAGAAAACTACAGTGCAGGTAAAAACAAACAAACAAACATATATTATCAGAAAACAATTTTGAAAGAGAACATAATATTTAAGATGCAGAGTCTAAATATATGGACCAAACAACAAAATCTAGCACATCACTCCACATAAACCACTATTGAACACTGAACAAGTGGGAACAAGTTGCATTGCATCTAACACGGTAAGTCACAGTGTTATAACCAACTACAATGCATTTACAGCTGTTCACCGGACACAGATCTGCAAATATACTGAGACCACAACACCTCTTAGACATGAATGGCATCTTCGTGGTCATTGCAACTTTACTGCGGAAGTGTTGATTTTAGTAAGAATTGCATGACACATGGGATATGAAAGTTGACACTTCTATTCTATATAACAAGGAACAGAAAAATAATTACCAAACAATTTCTTCTTATGTATGATTAGGCAAAAAATATCATGCATCTTTAGTGTCCTATGAAGTTATATAAAATAAATTATACTATTGGGAAAAATAAATCTGAAATATTTTGTTCCTCTGCATTTTTCGTAAATTTTAACTCTTGTATATTGGTGAAACTAATTAATTGAAATTATATAAATTTTACAAGAAGACATTTCACTTCTTTTCATTTCCATCACATTAGATTGATTAAAAATTAAACAATCAGAAATTTTTTCACATTTTTCTTAATTTTTAATACTTTTGCAGAACCTAAAGTTATTAATCAAAATCCTTTGAATTTTTAATGAAGACATCTAATACCAAGAGATAATTTTTGACTTCTATTACAAAAAGATTTGAGGGAAATTTTTTTTTCCCGTTCTACCACAGTTGGAAAGTCAACATAATTATTTGTTACTTTTAGGACTTATTCATTGCTCTATAGTGTTGGGTTATACCTTTGGATATTTAACAATTTTAGAAGTTTTGCTATTTGTTTAAACGTGTTCAGGGGTCTTAGTTACATAGTCACTCTCCATTTTCCGATTGTTTAGGTTTTGATATTCTTCTGTTCCAAATATATTCTATTCTATTGGTTTTGTGTTAAAAACGGCAAAAGTTCGTTCTTTTAGGTTTTAGCAATTTAAATTTATTTAAATTGGCTAATTTGGAATTCCATTTATTGCCCCTTTTATTCCCTTTAATTTGATTCCAAATTTATTGCCCTCGGTTAAAAATTGGTTAATTCATTGCAATTTTACAGTTTTATTCTATTTTCAGCTTTTTAAATATTTCAGAATCGTCCATATTTAAATTATTGCCGAATTCGTATATTTCAAAATCGTTTCACTTCATTTCTTTTTAATTTTCGTCTGCTCCGAAATTCCATTGCTCTTCTTTAAAATTTCGAGTTTTTAATTGGTTGACCGTAATATTAAAATCGTCTGTCATTAATTATTTTATCGTTCATCGATAATTTTGTTTACAATCTGTGGCAGCGATTTTTCGCAGTATATAAGTAAAATCGTGCACTTTTTCGTTCTCTTTTCTCTTCTCGTCTCTTGATTGGAACTAAAATGTAGTCTTATAGAGTTGTTTTCAGCGCCTCGGCGCGAGCCGAGCGAAATTCGAATGCGACATGCGCTCTGAGGAACGAACGTTTTATTTCCCGGCCTGCCTGTAATGTGTGTGGTATCCTGATAGCAGAGAGTTATTTACTTGAAATAACGTTGCGAGCGAAGTGATTGATGTCTACTGAAGTATCGTCGGCGCCTTTGGAATAATTGTTTAGTTCCAGAGGTCGGATTTGTTCTTTCATAGTGAACTGTGTAGTTTAAATTTTCCGAGTCCTAGGACCGGACCTCCAATTGTTTACTTCACGGTCTTGATGATGGAGCTATTTGTTCTTTTGTTCCGAGCGATGTCCACTGGCGCTCTGCTACTCTCGACTGAGAATTTTATGATGTGAAGGAGCTGCCCGTTTTTGTGCAGATCAGGCCCTGGGAGTGTTCTTTTCGCGGAGTTTTGGAGCACCATATTCCACTTGAATGGTTGGACTCACTTGATGTACCGATGCCCCACAGGAGGTACTTCTCCGTTTGGCCTTTTCTGGAGCAGGAAGGGACTGCACCCAAGCTGATGATGACTGACATCGATTTCGTGCTCGGGACTTTATTACTGCCATTCAGCGTTTTCCCGTTTATGGGTGATATCTTTTGCATTCTAATTTTTCATTGTTTCTGCAGTTTAGACTATTTTAAAATTTAATTAAATTAGCATGACTAAGACCCCTTTCACTTATATATTTTAAGTTGCGAATCCTGTGGATTATTGTTAGGATGTTCTAAATTCCCTTTTGGCTAACTTATGTTCTTTTATCCCAAATTTTAGTTTAGACAAATAATTGTATAATTTTAATATTGTTAACTTTAAAATTTAATATTCTAACGTTTTTCTACCACTATACGACCGGCCATTCCATTTATTTTTATTATTTAAGATGTTTGATTTTAGTTAATGAGATGTAAAATGTTTTAAAAATTATTTTAAAAGTGAAGTTTAAATTTTAATAAACGTTAGATTTTTGAAAACCTAAAATCTGTGTTCTCTCTTTTACTTTTAATGCATTTTTATTTTTAGGAAAGTTCCATTTAATTACATGTAGAGTACATATTTGTACACGTAGGGAAACTGGTCAATAGGTCCATTTTCTGTTTATTTAAGACTTTCAGATGAATTTGAAGAATGATTTTTAGGTTTTAAGAACTTTCAGTAAAAACTTTGAGAACTTAGAATATTCAGGAAGTCAGAATGATTTAGAATGCTTTAGTATTTCATAATGCATCTTTTCTTTCCCCCCCCCCCCCAACAATAGCAACAAAACCAGAAGAGTCTAAATCTCCAAATTTTTAGCACAATTAGCTAAGATGAAATACTTGATTTTTTGCAAGTTTCAGATTTTTCCCAGTTTCCTCACCAGAGATATTAAGGCTCTCTTAAATATTGATAAATTTGAATAAAACGCCATATTTGGGGCTTAATAATAATAAAAAAAATAATGTAAAGTACTCGGTCTTAAAATTTTCCATGCTAAGACTATGGGAGTAGGGCAAAGTAGGATAGAAATTTAAAGATTTAGAATTGCTTCCTTCATTACTTTTAAAAAGCCAAAAAATTGAATTTTTAGCTAAACTCATGCTGAATTTCAGCCAATCAGGTAGAAGTTAAACATATTTTATAATAGATATTATATAATGTAGATTGATTTAGGACCCATAAAATAGTTTTTATCCGTATCTAGCTCTTTTGGGTTCCAAGATATTTAAATTTGTGTAAACATCAAAATTCTTCAATTTTGGAGTTCGCATGTTGGAAAAATGGCCGCATCAGAAAAACAAGCTGGTTGAAAAAAAATTTAAAAACTGTTTTCCATCTGCTAAAATATGTAGGAACATTTGTGCGAAATATAAAAATTTTCAAAAATGGCCATGCAACCAAATATTCTTTTTTGGGGTGATTTCATATGGAGTGACCCATTAGCATGCTCTAAAATAGTTTTTTAAAGCACTTCCAAGTGCTATTTTAAACAGAAGCAGTAATTATGAGTCATAAGCAATCTATGACTATTAACAACAATAGAAGGAAGAAAAATTTGTTTAACTTTCTAAATTGCTATTTCAAATTTACATTAAAAAATATATATTCAAGTATATATACACAAAGTTATTTTAGTTGGTACTCAAATTAAAATGATAGCTAAAACTTCTTGTACTTCAATATTCACATTTTCATTTTCATTTTATACAAAAAAAATGTTTTCTATAGAATATTTCTTTTTTAAAATGATACAATTACTTGACAATTCCATGCTAAACTATAAGTTACTACACCATTAAGGCAAAAAACTTGATATGGAACTGAAGAAAACCATATAACTTGTAACACAAGTTATATATTGCCAAAATCTATCTAATTTAATAATTTTCTTGTTATCTATTTTCCCCCCTTAAATAATTTAAGCAAACTAAAAGTTTGCTTAAATTAAAAGTGCAGACAAGAAAGGCATATATA
Source organism: Amaurobius ferox (assembly GCA_951213105.1). NCBI lineage: Eukaryota > Metazoa > Arthropoda > Arachnida > Araneae > Amaurobiidae > Amaurobius > Amaurobius ferox. Next base: position 4,176,525 of record OX578149.1, on the reverse strand, counting down.
ATACGTGAAGCATATAAAACGTATTATAAGTATGTGTAATATTGTATAATACATATATATGTAGTAGTATTCTACACTTTATATGTATTTTTAAAAATGTACATTTTAAAGGTAAACTAAAATCTTAGTAGTCTAATGAAATAAAGTTCTTCAAAATATAAAATAAATAAAAATAGGAGGTAAATAATTTTTTTTATACTTTATAACAGTTTAATTTTATTATTTTTTAATTTTATCCTTACTTTTACAGTACAATAGACAGTAGTGGAGTATTTAAAAACAAATACAAAGAAAACTTTACTCTCAGAATGTTTCAAGCATAAATTGAGTAGATGTAAATGATAGGCCTAAAAATAGATTGAGTAGAACATATAAATTCTAATTTTTAAAAGGGATAAAAGAAAAAAATGTATCAAATTGAACATGTTTAAATGTATAAAGTATACAATGTATGAAAATTAGATTATTTGAATTTATAATTTTAGAATGTCTTAAGGAAAAAACCACTTTCAAAGACTACAAAATAAATAAATAAATAAAATAAAATAAATAAAAATAATTTTCCAGGCCTGCACAGGGGTATTATTACTTTTTAAATAAGAAAAACAATTTGGAACTATACAATTGATATTTTATGTGAGGCAGTTTTATGTATTTTATGCATTTCATATGTGATTTTATATATATGTAATGTATAAAACTTTTATATATCAACTATTCCATCCCTGAGTGCTCATATGCAAACATAATATTCTATATAAAATAATTTACTTAAACTGCTGTAAATATATATATACATATATATACATATATATATGTATATATATATTTATATATATGTATATATACATATATAAATTATATATATATATATATATATATATATATATATATATATATATATATATATATATATATATATATATATATTATATATTTGAGAATAAAAACTGCCATTAATAAAATAGCATACATGAAAGTAACAACTATTTGTGGAGCAAAAAGAGCAATTGCTCTTCCGAATACACAAGCTAGAATAGGCACTACAACTAATGCTTTGTTTCATATATCTTGAAGTGGCTCTTTTTACCATGGAAACCAGTTCAGTCATTACCAATATATATTTGTTTTATGATTTTTTTATTAATAATGATCTTTATTCGTATTAATGTTTTATACTTTTCAGTTAAATGTATAAAATAATAACATCATTGATCCATTTAAAAGCAATGCAATTATACAAACTTAGTGGATGGCTCTGAAGTGTCATTTTGAGTTGAATCATCAGCAATGGAGCTCCAAAATGATTCCGTCAGCTCCCTATCTGAGGAGTCTGCTTTCAATCGAAGCAGGTTCAACTTAGTTTCTAATGTCATGTGGAATGAACCATTGTAAGACAAATCTATGTCAACCCACAGCCCTCTCTCATCTGTAAAAGGGTCGGATGCACGGTGGATTGTAGGCAGTGCAGATCCCAAATTTATGTCCTTCACAGTCAATTCATTCACAAAGAAAGGAAGCTATAAAGAAAACGTTTTGTGAATACATATTTCAAGCATAGAAATAAAATGAAAGGCAGGGAAGGAAATACATTTTTTTAATAAAATACACTTTCGAAATCAACTGTCAGAAAATATACAAAATACTTACTTTCCATCGAAAAGAAAATACAAAATACTTAGGCCCCGTAAAAAGGAAATATAAAATACAATATATTTATTTGGATAACTGACAGGGTCATATAATCCAAATTTCATTTTGCAAATTAAAATTTACTAAAATCTGTTTACATTTTATGTACTAAAAAAAGGAAATTGATAAATAATTGTGGATTTGCAACCTAAAAAATTATTCTTAGAATGTTTAATAATTTTAGTTGGTCCAAGCTTTTATAACATTGCATATTTGCAATGTAATACATAAGCCAGTACATTTATAAGTTTTATATAGCTATACTAGTATTTAAATCTGTTAAAGACAGAGAAAATAACACTCTTAAAAAATTTAGTTGCAACTGTTCTTTTAATAAGTTTTATTTTGTTTAACAATGTAAAGAGCTTAGCACCAAAAATTGGCTCAGTTCAATTGTTCTGTCGTCAATAATATAAGTGTGCAAAATTTCAAAGCTTTCTAGGTCACTGGAAGGGGGGGGGGGGTTGAAGGTTATGAAAATATTTTTTGATCTTCCAATTTTTTAACCACCCCTGCAGAAGAAACCAAAAGTCCAATTCCGTTCGATTCTGTCCCATGGTCAATACTATAAAGATGCAAAGATTGTCATCTAGGTCACTAGAAGGCTTCTTGAAAGAAATAACATTTTCTCAAACACCCCTTCTCCGGGGGAGTGAAAATCTGGCTCCATTATGTTCTCTATCAAGATGGTTCATACCACACTGCTAAAAGACATACTGCACTGTTATTGCACTTGTATTATCATTACTAAAATGCTATTTTGTGACTACATTAACCAAAGAAATTAGCATATTTATAGTCACATGAGAAATCCGCATCAAAATGTTACTGACTTTGAGTTAATATTATAAAATAAATAACATTTAGTGATTTTTTTTTATTTTTTGCATTTAAATGTAAAATTATTACAAAATCTGTTTTTCTCATGCAAAAAACGTGTTAGATCCACAAAAATGGCATTAATAGATTTATCACATAATAATGCCTATGGAAAATCAAATGATTTAATGATTTTTTGATTTTATGTAACTGTTTTGTAATACATGCATTTGAAAAACATGCAACATCTCCAAAAGGTTAATGCCTGCATTTCGAAATGAGAGCCATTTGTTTTCTAATGACAAATTATTTTTAAAATTATTGTTTATTTACCAATGTTCTGATGAGGAAAAAACCCATCCAAAACATTTATGGCCTTGATGCTTCATTTTCGGTCGTTTAAAATTAATATGGTTCCAGTACTCATGGATTGTGATAATTGTGCCAAATTTCATTTGAACTCCCCATTCATTCATGAGATGTTGCATCTAAAGACTCATGGATGGACACACATACATTGCATCATCTCACAAACGTCAGAAATGAGTTCCTGGATGCTCAAAATATGTAGATCTATTATATAACGGAAACCTTACACTCTCACTTTCTCACATAGATATCCTAAATGTTTTCTCAAAGAAATCACTTATTCCCAAAACAAACAGGTCCCATTCTGCTACTTTTGACGAAATGTATCACAAGGGGTTGGTAATAAGTAAAACTTCCCAGATTTCTTCAAATTATATAAGAAAAATTCAGAAGTCCCCCCCCCCCACACACATACATGCTGGTATGTCGCTAATCCAAAAGTTTCTCAAAAGTTCCTCTCTGTTCAAAGGTCTTGCATATGTTATTTTAATTTAGTTCATGAAGTTAGCTCATATAACTTCTTCCAAAACTGGTTGCTTTCTTTATTTTTAGTTATATTCTTCTTAATTAACAGTTTTATAATTTGACAATCTTAAAATAATTTGATTGGATTTCATTTTAATTTTAATGTTGAATTAGCTCATGTAGTTTCTAAAATTAATCACTCCCTTCATTTTTTGTTATATTCTTATTTTCAGTCTTTTATTCAATTGTATTTTTAATGTAGTAAACCAGTGTCATATGATTTTAGGTGATGAAGTTAGTCATCATTGTCATCACGAATATGTATGTTTTAAAGATCCAGGTCACCCGACTCACTCTAGGGTATGAGCAGCTGCTTAAGTGACCGGGAATATGTATGTGTTGTTGTTGTTGAGACCCAGACCGTCCAACCTACCAGAAAGGTGTAAGGTAACCGTTTGGACAGCCGGGAAGTGCCACCCAATTTAGACCGGAACCCAGTGGGGGAGGCATCCACAGGGACCGTACCCTCCTTCCCCTACCGCCAAACTCTTGGAAGGACTTACGGACCCACATGTTTAACGTGATCGTACTCCGCATGAACACGGCGACAGTTGTGGCAGCGTGCAAATCCAGAGCGCAAACCACCAGGCTACTGCTCCCAAAATGTGCCAACAGCACGCGGTGTTCCCAGGTGGTCACCCACCCAAGTACTAACCCCGCCCGATGCTGCATGACTTCGGTGATCTAACGAAAACCGGTGTTTTCAGCACGGTAGGGATGTTGGCTCGAATATGTATGTGCATACCTGCCAACCTGGGAAAATTGGAATGTGTAAAATTTTGCGTGAATGACATTTATAATGATTTTTTTTAAACTACAAGCGCAAACGACATTTCTAATGAATTTAACTATGTACAAATACCTGCATTAAATATCAGGCATAGTACTGGTAGAATATGAAAATTCAGGATACCAATTTTATAAAATTTCAGGATAATAAATTATAAAATAAAAAATATATAATGGTTTTATCTGGTGAAAATTACTTTATAATGAAAACAAATATTTATGTTTGGTAAAACACAGGTTTTCACTAAGAGTAACAAATATTGATCTTTAATAATAATAATTAAAAAAGAGAAAATAGCACTGAATTATGTTCCTGCCAAAATGGTTTCCTTTTTATTTGCCTAAATTATTGCTTTAATACCACTTATTGGAAAACATTCCTTCACAGAGTTCATACCCATTTTTCAAAATAGAAAAATTTGCATTAAGCAAATATAATTAAAAAATTAACCTTAATAATTAGCCATAATATGAAAATAAGCTAGTTCAATCGATCTAATATGCAACATTTAAATGATGGAGATGGATGGAAAAAGATACTAACGTACTTTCGGCAATTCACGCGAAGTAACTGAATTGCGCAATCGCACTGTTTATACGAAAATAATTAAAAAAATAACCATAATAATTAATCAGAATATGAAAATAAGCTAGTTCAATCGATCTAATATTCAACATTTAAATGATGAAGATGGATGGAAAAAGATATTAACGTACTCTCGGCAATTCACGCGAAGTAACTGAATTGCGTAATCGCACTGTTTATGCGAAAATAATTAAGAAATTAACCATAATAATTAATTAGAATATGAAAATAAGCTAGTTCAGTCAATCAAAAATGCAATATTTAGAAGATTGAGATGGATGAAAAAAGATACTTTTGTTCTCTCGGCGATTCATAAGAACAAACTGAATTGCGCAATCGCAGTGTTTATGCGAAATTAATGAACAAAATAACATTTTAGCGATTTATGCTGAATTAGACAACCTTTGAAGAAATATATTTATTACTTTCATAAAATAAGCGATCGAGATCTTCATTTACATTACACGCGGCCGTAAATCTCCGTTAATTTGATTGGTATTACCCTGCATTTTATTATGGATTTGCTACGATCCCGGGAATGGTAGAAATCCGTGCTGAAAAAGCGAAAAATGGTGTTTCCGAGGAATTATACCACGTCTGGTTAATTGATAAATTTCAAACAAAAAAAGCCGGAGAATTTCGCCGAAGATTGATTTCCTAGTAATGTTAAAAAATTCAAATAAATGCGGAAATGCGTAAAATATAGCAATATATGCGTAAAAGCGTAAAGAGCAGTTAAAATGCGTAAATTTTACGCATAATGCGTAAAAGTTGGCAGGTATGTATGTGTTGTTGATGAAACCCAGGCCGTCCGACCTACCAGAAAGGTGTAAGGTAACTTCTTGGACGGTCGAGAAGTGCCACCCAATTTAGACCGGAACCCAGTGGGGGAGGCATCCACAGGGACCGTACCCTCCTTCCCCTACCACCAACCTCTCGGAAGGACTTTCGGACCCACATGTTTAATGTGATCGTACTCCGCATGAACACGGCGAATATGTATGTGTGTAAAATTTCAAGAAAATTGGCTTGGTAGAAGTGGGCTAAAACTTTATTTGAAGATTTTACCCAAACAAACAAATAAACAGAGATACCAACCTAAATAAAATCATGTAAATATAAAATGAAATACATGTAATGAATAAAAATAATTTCAAGAAACAAACTGCATACTCTATAACTTATTCACCTGTTTATATCTTCCAATATAGAGGCAAAAAAAATAATTCAAAGTTTTGACAATTTTTTAAAAACACGCAAAAAGAAACACAAATGTAAATGTTTTGAACATGACTCCCTTTTTTCTTTTGAAATGTAAAAAGAACATGAAAGGAGGAGGGACGAACATTGAATCGAACAAATTCTTTCAAAACAAATCAATTCCTTCAAAAAAAGGAATTTTGAGTGGGAATTTGTTCATGTTTTTAGTCTGGATTTTGATTTTGAATGAGATCTAATTTAAAAGGAATGTGCAGAACACTGATGTTTACATATTTTAGTTTTACTTTTCTAATCTAGTTTCAATCTATAAACGAATGATATTTATATTTTTCTAACTGTAATAGATAAAGTTTCAGATTATGTGTTAATTTCAATTAAAATGCACTTAAATTTATATATAAAAATATTTTAGAAGTGTTGAAGATCTTATTTCTAAATTTTTTTCAATAAATTAACATTATTGAAATTAACATATAATTTAAAACATTAATATCTACAGAGTTGTAAAATAATATATTTTTATAAAGTAAATATATTCTGATATGGTCTTTTTGACTTTGGAGTGCAGAATACATAGCAGTATGAGAAAGTAAAAATCCTTTTTTATACTTCAGCTCAAGTGTCTCATTTAATTATTTTAAATATAATCCACCTTAATTTTCACTTTTTTATATAATTTACATACCTTCATTATAAGAATTAATGGTTGATTCAGAGAAAGGGCCGCTAATCCTGCCAAGTATTCAGTTCCTACTGCCTGGCGTTCTAATTGAGATCGATTTCGTGACCAAATCTGTTGAGCTATGCATGTGCACATCCAGTCCGCACGCTGCTTTTATGGTTGCTACAGTTTTTTAATAAAAGGTATTTAAGCACTTTTTAATGATGTTTGCATTAGCATGCGTTTAGACGTTTGCATTATTGTAAGGATTTCTGATTACTTCATTCTTATCTGCTTATATTAAGATTATTTTGTGATTTTTGATTTTATCTTTTTTTAATTCTTTTTTAGAGATTTAAAAGTTTTGGGTTTCGAAATTTTGGAAGCCCTAAAAATTTTCTATTGAGTTTGTGAAATTTTTGCAAAGTTCTGAAATGTTTCCAAGTATCATGCTTTTGAAGTTTATGCGAAGTTTCAAAATTTATAATATTTTTCAAAAGTGCTGTGTTTTGAAAAATCCTAATATTTTAGGACATTCACAATTTCGTTTATATAAAGCCCAAAATATCTTGTTATTCATAGTTTTTTTAAATTCCAAAAATTTTCAAAGACAAAAAATCACAAAAATATTTTAAGTAACATGGGTTTTATGATTTTTATATGTCCCAAAAAATTCCAAAGTATTTTATTCTGTATTTTAAGCTATTTTTGATTTAAAATAGCTTATCTTTCAGTTTCAAAATTTTATAATTTTTAAACATCACAAAAATGTTTTAAGTAACATGCTTTTTGATATTTTTTAAATGTTCCGAATTTTTTGAAGTATTTTATTCTGTATTGAAGTTATTTATTTAAAAATAGCTTATTTTTTAGATTCAAAATTATATTTCATAATATGGCAGATTATAATTTTTACAATTTTTAAAAATAATTATTTAATTAACCCCTTGCCTGTGGAGTATATTTCAGGAAAGTGGGTCAAAAATGGAAAAAAAATTTTATGCTTCAGTTTTGTCTATTATAACATTTAAAAAGGTTAGAAAAATTTTATTTTGTAAAAATATAAATTTTTATATGAAATAACTACTATATTTAATATTTTGATATATACATGTGGAAAATTAATGGATTATATTCATATTTTACTCAAAATTGTTTAATTATAGCAAAATAAATCAAATAATCTTTTGAATTTCACAAATCATTTCACAGAATCATTTTTCAGAATTTCACAAATCTTTTATAGTATGATATATACGAAAAATATGACCCGGCACACAAGCCGACATCACACTCTTTACAATAAACTCGGTTTATATCCCGCCTAATCAAGCTAGCTGATCCCGCCTACTTCAAAAAAAAAATGTGGACAAGTATCGCCATCTGTTGGAAAAACAATGAACTATATTGTGAAGTATTTGGTAAGACAAAACGAACTCAATTCGGGATCAACGGAATAGAAACACTGATTTTTCGCTTGCCTGAAGTCAGTTCGGGCATTCCAAATTTGGCGCAGAAGGGTTGAACGAACTGGATTCGGGTGGCACAGGCAAGGGGTTAAAATCCAAATATTTAAATATAAACTGAATAGGAAAAATACATTAAAAAAAAATATGTTCATTTGCATCAGAAATAATCTTAAATATTAAAATAATACTCCTGAAATTATATGATCTACTTTGTTTTATTATTATTGTTAACAATATAATAAAAAATAAAATAGAATTTAATATTTTATAAATAATGTTTATTTGAAAAAAATTAAATTTTTGTAATATAAATTATAAAAATAATTTAATTAACTAGGGAACTTTTCTCTCTGCTCGTTATATTTTGCAAACCCTTACTCGCTGTTTCAATTCAAATTAAAGTTTAAATCGAAAAACAGTTTATTTCAGCAAAATTTCCTAAATAATGGCGGTGATATCAGCTACTTTTTTTCTAATATAGAAAAATTCTTAATTAAAATTTAGAACTAAATCATTCACAAAATAATAATTTTCTAGAAAAAGTATTTGTTATAACTATGAAATGAAGTTACAAAAGATGTAAATAAAAACTTCTATTTCATAAAAAAAGTCACATGTTGAACTTAAATTTTACTAATAATAATAAATTACAACAGAACAGAATGTGAACGGAGTGATTCTATAGTACTGTGAATTTTGCATGCATGACAAGTTTGATTGATCTTCATAAAAAAATATCATATCTTTGTAAAAAATGATTCAGATGAGTGATAGGCTCTTTTTTTTTAAACTGTAAAGATTAATTTTTCAGATGTGTTGATTTCAATATTAAAATGTACTTAAATCTATAAAAAATAATATGTTAGAAGTGTTGAATGACATTTCTGTATCATATCTGATAAATTTCTAAAATATTTTTCATAAATTTAAGTACATAATTAAAATCAACACATTATCTGAAAAATTGACATTGGCATCTATTATAGTTATAAAAAAAATTCACCTAGCTCAATATTTTATAAAGTTTACAAAGCATAGCAGATTTAGGGTGTATGGTGGTTATGAAGCCATATAGTAAATGCATATTTTTAGTTTGCATAGGTCATATTTTAGATTTTATTAGTTAACACATAGGTCACTACGCAGCCTATACATCCATATATTTTTAGTTTATTTGTTTAAAAAAGCGATTGTAAAGAAGCGACTGCTAGCTGTACGCAACACAGCTAGTCTTTTTTTCTAGTGATCCTCCATGGTCTTTGGCCTTAAATAATTAAACAAATTAGCTTCTCACTTTTGTTTTTCAAAATCTTTGATTTAACGGCAACATTTAGAAAAATGCAAAACAGAAACATTATACAGTACGCGACCTCTTATCCGGCGTTCCAATATCCGGACTCTCCCAAAACCGGAATACGCCAAAATAATGCCAAATTGTGGGCCAACAAGCGATTATTTGCTAAATATTGAATCAAATAGCGATTTTTTGTTTAAAATCCCGCCAAATGCTTTTTTGCTGTAATTAGCAATATCAATAAAAAAAAAAGATGCATTGAAACCTACTATTTTAGAGGGTTTGAAATAGGATGCGCAAACCGCTCACGAAATTCAAAATTCCCGCACAGAAAAAAATGCTGCGCGCATTCGCTGCTGCTGATTCTTCTTAAATTTCAGAAACAAACGCGAGGAATTCTCACGATAGCAAATGAAAATATTCCGTGGATCATGTTTTTTCCGAGAACTTTCACAATTCCTCTTTTCCGGAAAACATCGGAAGTAGCACAGTTTTTCCTAAAAATTTCCGAAGCGTCTGCATCCGGCTGTCATCCCCGATAGTAGCTCTCGAAGGTGACGATCCGGCACGGGCGAGACCGTCACATTGACGGCGAGACGCATCATTCCATTCTCCACTAGTTTCGATAGGAGCCGCGACTTGTCCGTAACCAACTCCTGTATAGTATAATACAGGAGTTAGTTACGGACAAGTCGTGGCAAGGTGCTTTTTTAATGGTGTTTCATTTTTTTTCTGGGTGTATAGGGCAGAGCACACTAGGCACAAAGGTTTCAATTTTTCCGAATTCGTTATATTTTCTTTTCTGCGTTTTGTTCCGGGACTTTGATTTTCGGTAAAAGTATTCCAACTTTTTCTCTAGAAATATCCCAATATCGCTAAAGAAATCCTACGCTTTTCAAACGCGATGTGCCGTGCAGAATTCACACTATTTTGCACAATTTAATAAACATTTATTGGAAAAGATGAAAAAAAAAGATAGTCATCAGCGCATTTATGAGATGATAGAAAGTACGTTTAAGTAAGGAATTCCCGAAATTAATGAATGAGAGTTAACTTTTACCGAAATGCAGAGAAAAGTATAGCAGCTATAAAATGTCATTCAGGGCCTTCTGATTGACCTCTTTAAATACTTAACCTAAGCAATAAACTTGTCATTTTCTCGGGAAAATCTATTTTTTTTTTTCATCTCTGTGGAAATATACACATCTTCAATATTTTAAAAAACGTTGATGCAATTCCAAGATCAAAATCATTTTCAATTAAATCCTATTATTTGGATGAAAATGTCTAATTTGGACCGAAAATTGACCCTAGCAAAAAGTTCCATTGTAGTATATTTATGGGGTTTTAATGTGTTACATTTATTAATTAGTAATTTATAGAAGACAGTTTAAAAATATCGCGAAATTTTTTTTATTTAAACACGATCGACAGTATATTTCGTTTTATTTTTAAATATTTTCCATTTTTTCAATCTGCTTCCATCCACTAATATTTTTATATTTTTTGTGCTTTTAATGCTGGGATATTATCTTTTAAACATATTGTTGGTGAAAATGAGATATATGTTTAGGATAACGAAATTAAAAATTTTTTATTTATTCAGGCATTTAGAATTATAAGGCTTATTAGAAATACATTTGAAGAGCATAAATTAGAATTTGATATATTTGCACTCATAGTTAAATCTCTCATTTCAATTAAAAATGAACATCCTTCTCTTCTTAATTTTATTAAAAGTACTTTAAAATATTTTAAAACATATGAACAAAGGTGCTTCTGCCAAAATATTAGATGAATATGGTGAGGGTCCACTTTAGTTGAAATGTTTAAAAAAAAAAAAAAAAAGACTTCTAATAACTACCCTGAATAATCAACTTTTTTCAGACATTTTTTTCTTTCAAAATTTTTCTTAATCACTAAATTTGATACTATAATTACATGTAATTTGCATTTTAGTTAACCTATATAGATTGTAAAAAAGCTTTTTTTAATACATTTATGTTTTTAAAATGAATTATAATTTTCTATAATGACATTTGAGACCATTCCAGTAAGTTTTAGAAAAAGTGTTCCGAATTACGGAAAAACCCCTTATCTAGAATGTCTGAAGTCTCAAGCATTCCGGATAATAGATCCTGTACTGTAGCTTTATCCACTAGATTGACCCAATTTAAAAGATAGTATACTATACACATTACCAAAAGGTAAAAAATAGATCCAATGCAACATTTTGTAAGAACACCAAAGACATCATTGTTCATTACATTGTAGCACAAATATTTCACAAAATATTGCGGTTTCATTTTAATTTGAGAAACTGCCACCATTAAAGTGTAGCTTGGTTTCACCAAGGCATATCAAATTTGCATTTCACATAAATTTACAATAATACTCAGCCATAGTACCAGATTAAGAACCATACAGCCTACTTGCTCTTTTTATTTCATTCTCACTTCTGGTATATCTCCATTTCTATTGGGAAGTGGAAAATCAAGAAGCATTTTTCCCTTTTATGGATTTCAAGTTAGAATGGCATGTTAAAAAAAAAAAAAACTATTATGGCTAATAAATATAATCAACATTTAACACAATACTTATAATCATAATATAATATTGAATTGCAAAAATTAGAATATCTTTTAAATTCACAAAGTTGGAAAACTGATAAATTTAATATGCTTTGTTTGCTAAACACTTGTTTTTCTGTCTCGTCTATTTCTAGTATGGATTACATTTAAAACTTGTTGGGAAAAAGTGTTTTTCGATCTTTCCAATGGTGTCAAGATGGAAACTCTGTAATAATATTTCCGATCGCTAAGGAACTGATTTGTGTAAAAATAGTTCAAAATTACACACAACTAATTCAAATTTTAAAAAAATTGCGTCTTAGGACCTGTATCACAATACCAAACTTTTTAACTGTGCATCGCTTAGATTTTCCACTATGCATCTAATAGAAGGACAAATAAACTTTTATAAAGTAAGATGTATATAACTACCTAACATTACCTTTAATTTGTTTAACTTCTTTTGAATTTTTTCTGTCACCAGTTGTGCCCACACATCTTCAATTAGAAAATCAAAGAAAAATCGTCCTATAAGTGCATTCAGCCACACTAGATTACTTTGACTTGTGTTAGTTTTTGGATCCTTCTTGTCACCAATATCCTTTTTATCTTTTTTAAGCATGGATAGTGAATAAGAAGGGTCTGTGCGTAGAGGGGCCAAAAGACTGGACATGTACATTTCAAACTTTTGCTGCTTGCTGATACTGATTTCGACAAAACTGTCTATCTCATCACTATCATCAAGGAAAGAGGGTTCACTATATGTAGCTGAACTCAACTGTAGGGATGAAAAATCAACAGACTTGGCTCGCTTGTTTTCCAAAGTAGAATCCATATCATCAACTCTGGAGGAGAATGGAGAATGGGGTCTGTGTATCTTCATTTTGGAAGCTTTTACATAACGAGAAAACCACAAATTTTTATCTCGATCAGTACGAGAAAACAGACATATCACAACCTGATTACTTTCATTTATTCGAGGCATAAACTTTCTATGAATATTCTCTTTCTTGGTTGTTTTTGAAGGAAATGATCCATCTAGAGTGTCTAGTCTGGAAATATTGGTGAGAACAGCTTCTTTAGAATTGGGGATTTTTAAACAAATAGGATATTTTTTACTCCACAACCTATAAAACAGAGGAAAAATTAAGAATTCTCGAAACATGTTACTTATAAGGAAAGAAATCATATTAAAAAAGTATTGAAATTCGGTTGACAAAATAAAGAGCCATATATAATTATATACAAATCTGAATTTTAGTTTATATTCAATCATTTTCAGGTAATTAATATACATTTTTCATAGATTTCCTTTTCTGTGTATATACAGGGTGTCAAGGAAAGCCATGGACCAGGCTAATAACTCGAGATGTCTTAGGCTTTGAGATGTCTTAGGCTACTATGCAATATAGTATGTAGAAAGTATTGTTTTCATGGAAATTTTTGTATTCGAGATTGTGATGCCAATGCATGTTTTAAGACCTCCTGAACTCATTTTGACTATTTTTGGAGTAATGTATACCTGTCTGCACTCAAATTCTTGTGTACACGATAGCGGCGAAAAATATTAATGAACTTTTTTTATGAAACTTTACATCAGGCTTTGTTATAAAAAAAAAAAAATCTAGAACTAGATAAAAAAAATATTTTAAGTCGAGCAGAAACTTTGAAATTGATTCGAAATTATATATTTTTTTAACATGGAAACATAGTACAAAATTTGACATAATCATTTTATTTATGGCTCAGTGATCATAAGACTTAATAGTTTTAATCAGTGTTGTGGAAAAACGCTGCAATACAATTGTTTTTGTTCAAAATATCATTGGCAAGTTACACCCTCCGGAGGTACATTGTCAAGTATAGCATCAATCAGAAGGTTTTTTCAAGCCATTTAAAATGAAGAGTAAAACACTAAAATTATAATCATTTGGATCCACAGTACTGATTTTTCAAAATATTTCTTATAAAATCTATTAAAAAAAAGCTACCAAAAATGGATTTTCATATACGAAAGTTGAGTTGAACCACACTACAGTTAATTTTATGTAGTAGTTTAGGAAACCCTTATGGCACAAGGAGTTATTCGACTGGTCCATGAATTTCCTTATATAACTAGTTAAATATAAATATCATCAAAATTAACAAAAGAAAATTAAAAGAAACTATACATCAAAAATAATTATAATTTAGTACTAACATAGACATTGTTCATAGGAAAAGCTCCAAGTTTGGCTTTTTGTCTTATTGAATGACCCACTAAAAATTAGAGTAATCAAAGTCACTTGAAAGAATAGACAACACAATGCATGTGCTCTTAATTTTTGTTTTGTAAATCAATTTGTATAATATGTTAAGCATACAAACCAACGTTAAAGAATAAAATTGCAGTAGATAGTTCAGAACATCAAACCAAGAACATCAAAAGTAAAATTAAACAGAATTTAACAATCAAACCCCTGGGAAAAACAAAAGCAACAAACTCAAATTTTTCTTGTAAAATTTATTTGCATAAAAAGAAATACTATAAAGAAATGCCATATATATAAGAATGACTGCATTCAATTCATTTAAATTTTTCTTAGACAATTTTGATTTAACAATCTGTCATTCTTATATATGTCATTTCTAAGTTATCACTTTTATTGTTGCTTAAAATTCTGTTAATGTCCAAATGCAATTCTTTTATGGGTACCACATGGTTTCATTTTTAGTCGCAAATGATCAAGAATGTTGTTGTTGTTGAGACCCAGACCGTCCGACCTACCAGAAAGGTGTAAGGTAACTGTTTGGATGGCCGGGAAGTGCCACCCAATTTAGATCGGGACCCAGTGGGGGAGGCATCCACAGGGACCGTACCCTCCTTCCCCTACCACCAACCTCACGGAAGGCCTTACGGACCCACACTAATAGTTAAAAATTATTTTTTACTTTATATTACATTTTACTAAAACAGTGTTGCTTAAAAAGATTTTTTATAATATTTTATTTTATACATTTTAGTCTTTTGCAATTTTGTAATCAATTATTCATCAGATATCCAATCAAACCTTTTAAAAACCTTTTATTGAATTCATCATGACTGATGGTTGTCTATCTGGATGTCTATTTCAACTTCTTTCATGGCATTTTTAACATACTTCTAAATGTCCTAAAGATCTGAAATTTGGTACACTGCTTAGTCTAGTGGAACATTTTAATCTATTAAGATTTGACATATCCTGGAAAAATAGAACAAACATTTTTTTGCAAAATAGCATGTAAAAAATCTCCTTTGCTTTACTACATAATCCCACTGTTGTAAAATAGTTAAAAGAAGTTTGATATGCGGTTTCATGTGTATATATATATATATATACACTGCAGGCCATTAAAATTGCTACACCAGGAAGGAAAGAAAATGGCAGAATCTTATTTATTGTACATATACAGTATAGTGGGAGGAACATGATTAAATTTGCAAGTGGTTTGGGGTACATAGCATGCAGAATTCAGTACACAGAGCTGCCACCTCTGGCAGCAACAACAACTGTAATCCAGCAGGGCATCAAGTCGAATTGAGCTTGGATGACAGATATGGGTACGTCATTCCATGTGGCTTCAACTCTATGCCAGAGATCATCAATCGTAGTGGCTGGCGAGTGGTGGCGTGCCAGTCTCTCGGCAACCCATGACCAGTTGTTCTCAATGGGTGATAGATCTGGAGAACATGCTGGCCAGGATAACAGACGAACATCCTCTGTATCGAGGAAGGTCAGGACAGCACAGGCAACATGCGTCATGCACTATCTTGTTGAAAGATGGCATCATGCAGGCCTCGAAGATAGGGCACAACCATAGACCTTAACACGTCAGAAATGTAACAGCGGCTATCCACATTACCGGCTATGTGTACAAGAGGTGACCGAGATGTGTACCTAATGGCACCCCATAGCATCACGCCTGGTGATGGGCCCGTATGACGATGATAAATGCAAGCTGGCAATGATCATTCTCCTCAGTACATCCACACATGGATACGTCCATCATGATGTTGTACGCAGAATCAGGATTTGTCTGAAAAGATGACATGGTGCTACTCCTGTGTCCAGTGTTGTCATTCGTCGTACCACTGTAGGAGTGCCTGCCTCTGCTGCAGCATCAAGGGAAGCTGCAACAATGGTCGCCGTGCTGACAGTTCATGGTTCTGCAGATGTCATTGCACTGTTTGTGTAGACACTTGTCGTCCTGCAAATGAGCCAAGTTTCTGACTCAGGGTACGTGACGTGGCTGTATGATCCCGCAAGGCCAAGAGGACAACATGTCTGTCCTCTCAGTCATTAGTGGCCCGGGGCCACTGAGATCCTGCATGGCATTCAGTATGGCCCTCTTGGACCCATCGATTCTATATTCACCTGACAGTCATGGGATCCCGATTAACATGAGTAGCAATGTCGTAGAACGATAAGCCACAGTCCCAATAGGCCACGATCCTGCTGTGGTCGAATTTCAACAAGTGCTGGTAGGAGTTTCTCCTTCTTACACGAGGCATAACACGACCTTTACACACACAACCATGGCCCCGGCCATTCAAATGGCTTCTCTTAGTCCTCGGACGAGACGAATGGTCTGGGTTTTCGACACACAACCATGGCATCCATATATACTATAAGTATTACGGAAGAGATATCTTCATTGTGCAGATTGGAATATTGAATTCATAACTGTGTAGCGGAGTAAACTTTAAAAATAAATGTCCATTGTTGTAAAGAAAGACTGAGTCGCAATAGAAAATCAAATCACTTTTATTTATGAATGAAGAATCCATTACTAAAAATAATATTACATCACTTGGTAACATTTTATAGTAAAGCAGAAGTATGAGCAAACATAAACATGCTCAAAAGATTTTTGTTCATTACTTTCTGGATCATCTCAAAGGCATTTCAGATTATCAAAGTAATAAAATTAACTACATTACCTAATCTTTATGTGTGCACTTTGGAAGCCACTTGGACTGGTGTCACACTTAGCGTAAACGGTTCATTTGGACAAGCGTTTTCTAAATATATCTGATACCGTAAAAGCACTTTATGCGATTTCACAAACTATCGAAAAGTAAGTATAATAACCTTTAATTGAATGGTCATTCAGACATAATTCATCCACTAAATATGATTTATATCCACATTGATCAGCATCCTGCTAGTTTTGATCATCTGTTCGTTCGAACTTTGTCGAACTAACTTCGACTACTTCGAAGTCTCAACTCGTCGACTGAAGTGCCTTTGAATGAGTCCGCTATATATATATGAAGATGGTATTGTTCCGGAACAAGTTTGTTTCCAGAAACGCTCCCAAATATGCAAATTACTTGCATAAGCGTAGGGCACTCAATTTGCATGATTCGCATGCTGGTAAAATGTCGCGATTCACTTCCGAGAAAGATGTGAGTCGTTCATAAGAAAAATTAGAATATGAACAACACGTTCATGGGAAATGTAAATTGAGATGTTTCCATCCGTTTTTCCAACAATCAGCCCCCTCATGCAAATCTCCAAGTTTTGACGCATATGCGAACAGACAAAAATTTTACTCTAAGGACCAAGGCATGTTAATAAATGTCAAGGCCCTCAGTATCCTACTAAAGACATAATGTATGAAGTACATTTAAATTAATCACATCATTAAGTAAATTTAAATTTGAGTACAAACACTTATAACATTGAAAATGTGTAAAACTTACATCAATATTTATAATTTGAGAGAGGCACACACATCCATAACTTTTCAATTTGAATATAAGCATTTCATAAAGTATAAGTGTAAAAGGGATAACTATTTATTGAAATATCAACATAGTAAAGTTCAAAATTTAAAAATTGAGTATAACTATCAAGTTCTATATGACATTTAAATTTAAGTATAATCATATTATCCAAATTAAAAAAAAATCACTATGAAGATAGATCTTTAACATTTAGCAGATTAACTTTAAAAATTTGAGATTTGAGTATAAACATCAAATTTAAGTTCACAAAAGTTTAAGTATAAACATGAAATTTAAGTTAAAAAAAATTTGGGTATAAACATTAAATTTAAGTTTAAAAGCATAATCATTTTTAACTATTAGTACATTGGGGCAAGATGAGTATACATTATAAATACTAACAAATTGGACAGAAATACTAAAAATACATAAGCGTAATATACACATGATATAAACACACGGACTACTAATATGTCTTGTGAGGAAAAATTCAACTTGTATTAAAAAAATGATTTGTCTTCAACACACATTTTATGCACATAATCATCAACTAAAAAGCCTTATTCGGGTGATCAAAATGGATATATATTCATCAATGTAATGTATAAAAATTCATGGCTACACAATTTAAACTCAAGATACATTCACTTGTATCAATGAGAAGTAAACAGTAATATATAATAAATACCATATTAGAAATATAAAGATGTGCATTCAATTTAATTTTTAAAAAGTTAATTTAAATTACATTTTAAATATCTCATCACAAAGTATAAAAACCCTTTCTTTCGTCATAGGTTTAGTGAAATAATCTGCTATATTATCTTTACTATTTACAAAGTTAATATTAAATGATTCATTAACTACTAAGTTCCTCAAGAAATGATACTTCACATCTATATGTTTAGTTCTATTATTCCCAATTGGGGAATTAGAAAATTTATTGCTGCTTGGTTATCACAAAGCATGACACTGTTATTTCTGTTAAACTTTAACCCTAGTCTTTTACATTACTCAATAATATTTTGCATCCAAACCATTTCCTTAGCGGCTTCTGTTAAGTATATTCAGCTTCCATAGTTGACAAACTGATACACTTATGTTTAAAGGTTCGCCAAGAAATGGGTACCCTATCAATAAAAAATAACATACCCCCTAGTGACACACGGTCATCTCTGTTTGCAGCAAAATCTGAGTCAGAATAGCAGTTTAAATTTAATTCACTTAAAGTTTAACATGAAAGTTTTAGTTTTTTCAACCTATCCTAACAATTTCAATAATGCATCCCAATGCTTAATCCTTGGATTTTCTTGGAACTGAGATAATATGTTAATAGCATAACATAAATCTGGTCTAGTCTTACTGGATAGAAAAGCTAAACATCCAATTAAACTTCTGTATGGAAAATCTTGCATTTGAATCAATTCCTCATTTGACAATGGACAGTCAATTTTACTCAGAATACTGCCTTTTGCAATAGGAAGTGAAGTAACAGGATAATTGAAGTGTTTAAACATTTGACACACTTTTTCAATGTATTGGCCTTGATGTATAAAAAACTTATCAATTTCTTTAAATTCCATTCCTAACATTTTTTCTCTTTTCCCTAAAATTAAATAAGTGCTGATCATATTGTACCTTTGTTCTTGCACAATATTTCTTTACGTCATTATATGACCTCAGCCTTTTCTTATCTCCCTTGACATAGTAATAAACATCTGTTCTACTGCCATTGGGTCTTGGTACGATCTTTCGTTTCCAAGCAATATCCGAGCAAGGAGCCAGATTAGAATCCACAGGAGAGTCCGTTTCCTCACTGGATTGAGATGGATCTTCACCAGTGTCTTCACTCTCTCCTGCTTTTTCAGCTGACCTCCCTCAGAACTAATAGAACAGCTATCACTTGGTATCCTCAAGGAGATAATACTGGTATAAATAGGGTCCAGGATGCTTTCCACTGTGTCACACTCTTCAAACCTTACATTGCTGGTTTCAATAACCCGCTTTTCCCTTGGAATCAAGATAATATATCCTTTGGTGCCTGTGGCATAACCAACCATGGCTCCCTCCCGAGTCCTCATATTCAACTTTTTTCTAAGTTGACCTGATTTGCCAATATAGGCTTTGCTACCAAAGGTCCTGAGTTGATTAACAGCTGGTTTTCTACCACTATTGAGTTCGTACGGAGTTTTACATTTGAATTTATGACAGACCCTGTTCTTTGTATAGGTAAAACATACAATGGCTTCTGCCCACATTTTGTTATCAACTTTGCTTTCATGCAATATTGCCTTTACACAATCAAAGGCTGTTAGATTAAAGCATTCATATACCCCATTTTGTTGCGGTGTATAGGTATTTGTTCGCTCCGCTTTAATCCCAAGATTCTTTAAATAGGCTTTGAACTGGTTGTGACAAAATTTCATCCCGCAATCCGTCCGGATGCTTAAGATCTTTTTACCTAACTGCCTCTCCTCTCTAACTTAAAACTCCTTGAAAATTTTAAAAACTTCTGATTTTTGTTTCATGAAAAATACAAACACCTTTCGGCTAAAGTCATCTGTTATTGACAAAAAATACTTGTTACCATCTAAAGAGGCTGTAGATAATGGACCACAAACATCCATATGAAGCAACTGCAATGGTCTAGTGGACCTTATCCTACCTATAGGCTGGTATGACACTCTCCTAGATTTAGCCAATTTACAATGCTTACAGTTAATTTTACTGTACTTAAGTCTAGGGAGTCCATTGACTGCAGAAACTTTGCTCGTCTGATATACAGGGTGTCAAGTGCTATCAGTGCCTAATGGCTATTTCCTCAGCCGTTAGTCACAGAGTGATACTTCAAATTGCAAAAATGTTTTAAATTTTAAAATCTATTATCTTAGAAACAATTTAAATAAATAGATACATTTATGAAAGAAATACGAAATATAAATTTTTATTCCTGGTAGGACGGTACCCCGGTCCTACGAGTTATATTTAGGAAAATCATCCTTATACAATTTCATGCAAAATAAAAATAAAAAATGATCCTTTTACGACCAAAATTGACTGACTTATAGCTGCTAGGGGGTTATACACAAAATAATTATATACACAAATCTGTTATTTTTTAGGTGTTATATGCTTTATTATTATAGATTTAATGTGCGTAATTTTTTATTTTCGTTTGCAGGTATGCTGCAACTGGTCTCATTACTGGTCTATTACAGTATAAAAATTTAAATTTCATAATTTTTAGAGAAATGCATTTATTGACTTAAAACTACTTGACTTAAACAATAATGTGTTACCTCATTTACAATAAAGATCTTAGATGACCATGGCTCCCTAGAAGATCTTTGTCTCGAGCCCTGACTATAATACTCTTCTAAACGAATTACTATTCAATAAAAAGCTTTGCTTCATTCTCGACATTACGTCAGCAAATGCAATTGAAACATAATACTTTGAATACAGAACTTCAATATTTATACGGTCCCTTAAAGGTTGTCTGAAATGGGACATTTTTATGTGTGGAAAAGCAACTTAAGTCATAAAGTTTAATGCTTCATAATTCGGTGAAGTTTGGTCGTAAAAGGATGATTTTTTTTTTTTTAATTTTGCATGAAATTGTATGAGGATGATTTTCCTAAATATAACTGGTAGGACAGGGGGTCTGTATAAAAATTTATATTTCGTATTTCCTTCAAAAATGTATTTATTGATTTAAACTGTTTCTAAGATAATAGATTTTAAAATTGAAAACATTTTTGCAATTAGAAGTATATCTCGGTGACTAACAGTTGAGGAAATAGCCATTGGGCACCGACAGATCTGGACACCCTATAATCAGTATTGATGTGGCAATATCTCTTATGCCATAAATTATTATATAATAAGATTATTATTAACTTCAGCTCAGTTGCTGAGATACTAGGTTTAACTTTAGTACTACCCACATCAATTTTCTGTTTTGTGATTGACTTTACTGAATCAGAATTTTTAATTTTAGTTTAATGAGACTTAGGCATATTATTTACATTTTTAAACAACCTAGTTTCTTTAATTTGGGGTTTTCTATCTTTTTTAGAATTCCTATCCCCTTTTTGATCCTTATTTCTAGGCTTACGGTCTTCTATATTATTAATTTGCACTTTAGAACTATATTGTGGTTTTAAGAAGTATAAACCCTCTTTCCATTTAGCATAGAAAAATTTTTCGCCTTCAGGCATTAAAAACCACAATACCCCATTAGCTCCATTAAAACTAAAGTTCTGTTCCTCAAGAACAGAGGCTGCTAATAGATTACGTCTAAGTTTTGGTGAATACATCACATTATTTAAAGTAATACAATTTTTCTTGTCCTTAAACTGGACAAACATACCTACCGTACCGATAGCCTTAACTGGACTTTCGATATTCCCTACTGCTAACTACATGGATGTGCCTTTGCACTCCTAAATTTAGAAAATAACTTAATGTTATTGCAAAAATGTCACATAGCAGCAGTATCCACTACCCAATTGAGCCTATCGCTAGGATCAATAACAGTATTGGCCTCAATACTTGTGGATGTGTGAAACTCCACAATATTATTATAACTAGATTTTAACTTAGGCCAGTTGGATTTAAAATGACCCATGTTTTTACAATAGTAACATGGTCCCTTATTTACACTCTTTGTATTAGCATTTCTAGATTTATTAAATTTATTAACACTGACATTTTTGTTAAACTTAGAAGTTAAAATTGCAGAAGAGTTAACAATCACATGGTTTAAGTCTTTATTCTGCTATTGTAATCGGCCTTCCTCCGCTGAGAGCTCAGTCTGGATTTTCTGCAATTTAAAATCCTCGTCTTTCCAGCAGTAAATAATCTAAACAATGCTGAGGAACTCATCAGATAAGTATCAGATTGCTTGGAAGGAGATGTAAAGATCCTCTACTGAGTGGTTTACATCTTTTAACTTTGTCACTGCCCTCCTGAGACTCGAACAGAAAACTTCGATCGGCTCATCGGGTTCCGGACGTA
This sequence comes from Amaurobius ferox, assembly GCA_951213105.1. Classification (NCBI taxonomy): domain Eukaryota; kingdom Metazoa; phylum Arthropoda; class Arachnida; order Araneae; family Amaurobiidae; genus Amaurobius; species Amaurobius ferox. Next base: position 4,153,762 of record OX578149.1, on the reverse strand, counting down.
CGGAAAAGAATTCATCTAACAGGTGAACCAAGTTGGCAAGAGTAGGTGCCTCAAAGTGTTGTTGGAGTCTCTCCCAAATGTCGGCCGGGTCATTCGTGATGTTAATCAGTTCCTTGTATTTCGGCGACAAACTTTGATAGATGATAGCAAGAGCTTTATTTTTTGGCCGCATAAACTCATCTTCATCCCTACGTGACGCATTTTCATCCACTGGTTTCACTGACCTGTCTATGTACCCCAAACATCCCTCAGCTTTAAGAGCGAATGAGATTTCAGTTCTCCACGTGATGTAATTGTTACGTGTCAGCTGCTCGGTTTTTATCGCCTCCATGGCGTGTCGTGTAAATGAAGAAGAAGTAAAAGATTCTTAGCACCTCTGTTTACTTTCTCACACATACAAATGGTGCCGTCTGACGGCGCCCATCTGGATTCTCGTAGCTTAAAAATTTAGAAGAAGCTATAGTTCTTTTCGCAAACGCAATCTTTACTTTTTATGGGCATTTAATTGCAATTTAAACGTTTCATCGGCCCTTAACCATGACGTCCATATATACTAAAGGCATTATGGAAGAGATATCTTCATTGTGCAAATTGGAATATTGAATTCATAACGGCGTAGCAGAGTAAACTTTAAAAATAAATGTCCATTGTTGTAAAGAAAGACTGAGTCGTATTAGAAAATCAAATCACTTTTATTAGTGAATGAAGAATCCATTACCAAAAATAATATTACATCACTTGGTAACATTTTATGGTAAAGCAGAAGTATGTACAGTATGAGCAAACATACTCAAAAGATTTTTGTTCATTACTTTCCAGATCATCTCAAAGGTATTTCAGATTATCAAAGTAATAAAATTAACTACATTACCTAATCTTTTACGCGCACTTTGGAAGCCACTTGGACTGGTGTCACACTTAGCATAAACGGTTCATTTGGATAAGTGTTTTCCAAATATAACTGATACCATAAAAGCACTTTATGCGACTTCACAAACTATCAAAAAGTAAGTATAATGACCTTTAATTCCATGGTCATTCAGACATAATTCGTCCACTAAATATGATTTAAATTCACATCAATCAGCATCCTGCTAGTCTCAATCATCTGTCTGTATAACAGCATTCAACTACATCATGGATCGATCTGCTACTAAGTCTGTCTGTTCGAACTTCGTCAAACTAACTCTGTCTGAAATCTGAAGTGCCTTTGAATGAGTCCACTATATATACATGATCCTTCCTTCATTCCTTCATTATATTTTTGGTAGGATACTGGGGCCTTGCTGTTTATTAATATACCTTGGTTTCTCAGAGTAAGTTTTTTTTTAGCACATGCATTGAGACTTAAGGATTAGCATGAGAGGGCCGATTGTTGGAAAAAAAAAATCAAAACATCGTGATTCCTGACTACCGTGAACGGATGTTTATGCAAATTTAATATGAACGACTCTTTCCGTTCACCGGCGTGAACCGTGACATTTTCTAACATGAGGTTTCATGCAAATCAGTTCTCAATGCGTACGCATCTCATTTGCATATCCGGGGGCGTTTCCGGAACAGTCCATTTTTGGATATATAAGAAAGAAGTTTCTTGAAGCATTGTCTATCATCTATCATACGATTCCTTATTCTTATTCCTGTTAGGATGTGTTAGCAGAGCGGACGCTGTCAGATAACGATCTCAGTCGAGACAGACGCAGATGTCGATCGTTAAATTGGTCTAGATCCCTGATATGGTCAAGTTAGACCAGTACGTGTCGGATGTGTTTAGTTAAAAAAACACTGACTTATTTTTCTAAAGTATGATGGCTTTTACTGAAGTTACGTGCATTTAAATAATGTTAAGTGTTAAATTTACTTACGTTGAAATGTTTGGAAGTCACATTAATATTTGCCGGTATTTCATCCATTGGATCCTGTTTGCTAAGTGTGATACCTACAACGGTGGCTGCAAATGCACGCAAGTTATTTAAGGTAGTATAATTCTTTACTACAAACGCTTCAAGAAAGTTCTGTCGAACTATTTGTGTCTACGAGAACCTTTGTACATAGTATTGTTTAAAGTTTTACGACATGGAAATTACAAGTATGTGTAAATTGCCTAATTATGTTATTCACACAATAAAGTGAACAGTGTTTTTCTTTGAACTGGCTTCGTATATTTTTCACGGCCCAGCCAACACTTCATAGATGGTTTTTGAACCGTGCATACTTCTGCTTAAAATAATATTCAAGAGCTGTGTTTCAGAATATGACTTCCAGTACGTATTGAATCATTGCTTCATCTGCTACGCCTAAATTGTTTACAAGTCAAATTAGTAGCATCTCGAGTATTATTCTCATACCAGTAACTAAATTAAATTAGTACTAGTATTCCATCAGACGGCATGCAACAAACATCAAATTTGCATGAAAGGTACTACATGCTGGGATATGCAAATGATTAGCATTGCTGCGCATACGCACAAAGCAGGTATTGTTGGAAACACTATGTAAACAAACTAGCGTATCTGCTTAAAGATATGGTTGAATGAATGAATGACATGAAGGTGGGTGGCTCCGGAAGAGCCCAGCACATCGACCAGAGGTCTATTGTACTACCCCAACAAGTGAAGGTCCTTAAGAAAAGAGACCAGTAGCCGAAGCAAAAATCAGCAGGCACTTGACAGGAATGTCATACAACTCCCAGGGCTCGATCACATGTCAACCCAAGTGTTCGAACCTATGGGCGGAGAACACCTCACATTCACAGAGAATGTGTACGGCAGTTTCTTCACTGTATTTGCAGCCTCTGCAAAGCGAATCTTTCGTGACATCCATAATATTTAGGTGTCTTTTAAGGGTGCAGTGTCCAGTAAGGAGCCCAACAGCCCTTATGATGCCAGTTCTACTGAGCCTGAATAATTCCTTCTGACGTATGCTAGGGCAATTGCAGTTGAGAATTTTCGCCTGCCTTTGGCCCTTAGTATTACGCCAGTTTTTGAACTGAAGCTTTCTGAAGATGTCATAGACAGTTCTTCTAGTTAGTTCACGGGAACACCCAAAGCCGGCTCAGGACCAACAAAAGGAATACTTGAGCCTTTCCTAGCCAATTCATCAGCCAGCTCATTTCCTGGAATGCCCGAATGTCCAGGCACCCAGTAGAGTATGACTTTATTATTGCTAGCAATATTACACAGTGCATTATAGCATTCCCAGACAAGGGAAGACGTCATAGTAGACTTTCCTAAGGCCATAAGAGCAGCTTGACTATCAGAACAGATAAGAATCTGGTTGCTCTTATAATTTCTGTCATAGCAAATTCTACAACACATTAGAATAGCATAGACCTCAGCCTGAAAGACAGTAGCATGACTGCCTAGAGGGTAAGACATCTTAGTGCCATCATCCAGACAGCAAACACCAGCACCAGTACTGGTGCCAATCTTCGAGCCATCTGAGTACCATACAATACAATTTTGTTTATTGTAGGTGGGAGTCCTCTTCCAGTCACCCAGTGAAGGGACCTGAATTACATAGGGCTTGTCAAATGTATATCGGATCTGTATACCATCAGATGGCATATGGAAATAAGGATGATTTATAACATTACTGTTGAGACCACTCCAAGATAAATACTTAGAATAGTCTTTCCAGTGTTTCAGATATTTAAGTCTGTTCATGCAGATGAGAGCCTCAGCTTCAATGTGCATGTAGAGAGGGTGCAATCCGAGCAAAAGTTCAAGAGTTGCAGTGGGAGTGGTTTTCATGCAACCAGAGATCGCAGTACATACCATCCTTTGAAGCTTAATTAAATCTAATTTAGCAGTTTCACATCTGACTCTAGACCACCAAATAATGGAGCCATAGGAGATGATGGGACAAATTACCATAGAGTAAATCCAATGGATAGCTTTGGGATTCAGACCCCAGGTTCTCCCAATAGCATTTCTACAAGACCAGAAGATTCTTTTGGCTTCAGTTATGCAGTATTCCAAGTGTCTCTTCCAGTTCAGACCCATGTCAAAGAAGATTCCTAAGAATTTTACCTCCTTGGAGCACATGAGCTTCTGACTAAAGAAGCGAATGTTTCTAAGGTTAAGAATGTGTTTTTCTGTGAACACAACCATGGTTGTTTTCTGCGGATTTACAGAAAGTCCAGCATTTTTGCACCATGTCTCAACACCCCTAAGAGCGGTGGATCAGAGACAGTGTTACCAAATTTGCCTCTGGCAATATATGATGACAACATCGTCAGCATATCCAACACAGGATACACCGGAACTAGTTGAGTTGTCCAGAAGAGAGTCTACAACTAAACACCAGAGAATTGGTGAAAGTATGCCTCCCTGCGGACAGCCTGCCAGAGCATGCACAGTCTTGTTGTCACCAAGCAAAGATGCACAGATATACCTATTAGATAATAGGTTCTTAATCCAACAAGAGATCGTCATGTCAACACCCTTCCTATCAAGAGCATGTAGGATGGTATCAATAGGAATTTTATCAAAAGCACCCTCAATGTCAAGAAAAGTGGCTAGAGCAATTTCCTTGGCATTAAAGTTTCTCTCCAGAATAAAGGAGAAACTGTAGAGCAGTATCCATAGATTTACCCGGTTGATAGGCATGCTGAGAGTTAGACAGAGGCATAGAACCCAGAGTCACTTCCCTGATATACCTGTCAATGAGCTTTTCAATAGTCTTTAAAAAAAAAGACGTAAGGCTAATAGGCCTGAAGGATTTGGCCTCATAATAATTATCCTTACCAATCTTTGGAATAAAGATTACCCTTGTATGCCTCCAGGCAGAAGGTACATGACCAAAGGCAATACAAGCTCTGTAGATTCTGCAAAGAATGGGAGCAAGCACCTTAATTCCCTCCTGAAGAAGGATGGGAATGATGCCATCAATCCCTGGAGTTTTAGAGGGTTTAAAAGAATTCAAAGCCCAATTAACCCTATCCAAAGTGACCACACTCTTAGCAATGCTCCACTTACTGCTGTTACAAGTAGAAGTGAGGTGAGCAGCAGGAGTGGTGCTGTGGCAATTAGATTCAGAAACCGGAAAATGAACCCTGAACATTTCATCCAGGGTCTCATCCCCAGTCCCAGAATAGCCACCATTAGGTAACCTAATAGTATTTAGGTTGCAATTCCTGTCTTTTGACATGAGCTTGACCATTTTTGCAGTAGCAGAAACGTCTTTGATGCCGTCGCAGTAGTTTCTCCAGGAGTTCCTCTTGGAGTCTCTGATTGCCTTATTGTAGGTAGTTAGAACAGATTTGTAGACCTGCCATTCACCACTCTTTTTGGCTCTATTAAAGAGCTTTCTGCATTTGCTACATAAGCAGCTGAGCTCTTTTGACCACCAAGGAACTAACCTTGGGGAGACAGCTTTAGTAGCCTTACAATTCTGGTAATATGAAAAGATAATAGATCGTTGCACGTGGTCAACGGCCAAATCTATTTCAGCTGTAGAAGAGTACTTACCAGAATGATCTGCAAGCTTTGAAAGAAGATCTTCCGTGTAAGAAACCCAGTTGGTACGTTTGGGGTTCCTACCTGCTGCCATGGTCAATTTTGTAAGACCTTTAACAGAAAAGGTGATTAAACGATGATCAGACAAAGATATATCATCTGAAACAGTCCAGTTTAAAGATACGGTTAAAATCTAAAGGTTAATTTCATCATGGTTAATTGTCTAGAATTTGGGACGTTTGTTTTGTGTCTCATCTGTTTTTAACTTGAATTCCTGCAGATTGTAACATAATATGACCGGGAAATGCATATTTCCATTCAACCGGAAATTTGCATACTCCGAGATTAACTTGAAAGTTAAACCAGTATATATACCCCAGTGTAGGGGGATATCGGAATGGTGCTATTCAGTCGTAGTATTCAGTCCTGCTCGTTCTTGTCTTTTGATGATCTTTGGATCATAGTTGAACCGTCTGATAGCGAGAGTGAATCTCTGCTGAAATTTGTGTACTATGTAATTAATTCATTCAGTTATGGCCTTGTATTTAAGTTCCTATGTCTTTAAAGTTACTTTACTAAGAATGTTTGACTAATGTTAGATAGTCAATGTATTGTTGGTTTGGACAATGCTACCTTGATCTGTATTAGCTTTTCCTATGAACTGCATCTAAGTGAAAGATGAGAGTTCTTCCTTCTGTTCGTTAAATGCCTTATTTCATGATAAATAAAATGACGTTATTTCGTTTAACAAATCTTGTATTGATGCGAGTACCTGCAAACTTTTCTCATGAAACATTCACTATGCAATATCTGCTACTTTGGCAACTAAGTTTTCAATCCGTGAATTTCCACTGCCTCATTTGCCAACAAGTATGAGTAACGCCATTTACATTCTGTATAAAAGGGAAGATTGCACAGCGAGTTTCTCATTCAGAAATCACACTTGAACGTTGGTTGTTTGTGTGAAAGTTGTGTTATGCCTCGTGTTAGAAGGAGAAACTCCCACCAGCACATGTCAAAATTCGACAGCGGCAGGATCGTGGCCTATTGGGACTGCGGTTTATTGTTCTGTGACATTGCTGCTTGCATTGGTCAGAATCCCATGACTGTCAGGCAAATATGGAATCAATGGGTCCAGGAGGTCCATACTAAATGCCATGCAAGATCTCAGCACCCCCGGGTCACTAATGCCCAAGAGGACAGACATATTGTCCTCTCGGCCTTGAGGGATCGTACAGCCACGTCACGTACCCTGGGTCAGAAACTTCACTCATTTGCAGGACGACAAGTGTCCGCAGGGACAGTACAACAACATCTACAGCACCACGGACTATCAGCACGGCAACTATTGTTGCAGCTTCCCTTGACGCTGCAGCAGAGACAGGCGTGCCTACAGTAGTGTAACAAACGATGACACTGGACACAGAAGTAGCACCACGTCATCTTTTCAGACAAATCCCGGTTCTGCCTACAGCATCATGATGGACATATCCATATGTGGAGGTACCGAGGAGAATGAACGTTGCTAGCTTGCATTCATCATCGCCATACGGGCCCAGCACCTGGCATGATAGTATAGGGTGCCATTGGGTACACATTCCGGTCACCTCTTGTTCGCATAGCCGGTAATGTGGACAATCGCCATTACATTTCTGATGTGTTAAGGCCCCTGGCTGCGCCCTATCTTCAAGGCAGCCAGGGGCCATCTTTCAACAAGATAGTGCACGACCCATGTTGCCCGTGCTGTCCTGACCTTTATCGATACAGAGGATGTTCGTCTGTTATCCTGGCCAGTATGTTCTCCAGATCTGTCACCCATTGAGAACATCTGGTCATGGGTTGCCGAGAGACTGGCATGCCACCACTAGCTAGCCACTACGATTGATGAACTCTAGCATAGATTTGAAGCGACATGGAATGACGTACCCATATCTGTCATCCAAGCTCAATTCGACTCGATGCCCTGCCGGATTACAGTCATTGTTGCTGCCAGAGGTGGCAGCCCTATGTACTGAATTCTACATGCTGTGTACCACAAACCACCTGAAAATTTAATCATGCCTTCTTCCCATTATACTGTATATGTACAATAAATAAGATTCTGCTATTTGCTTTCCTTCCTGGTGTAGCAATTTTAATGGCCAGCAGTATAGGAATTTTACGGGTCACTCTTGGCATGATTCAAGGGGGAGGGGGGGGGGGTCAGAATACGGGGGGCACAGGATCAACTCATATTTGATAAAATGCTGTATTGTCATCGCAAATATGCATGTGTTGTTGTTGTTGTTGTTGAAACCCAGACCGTCCGACCTACCAGAAAGGTGTAAGGTAACTGTTTGGACGGTCGGGAAGTGCCACCCAATTTAGACCGGAACCCAGTGGGGGAGGCATCCACAGGGACCGTGCCCTCCTTCCCCTACCACCAACCTCTCGGAAGGACTTTCGGACCCACATGTTTAACGTGATCGTACTCCGCATGAACACGGCGGCAGTTTTGGCAGTGGCTGGAATCGAACCCGGGCCGAAATATGCATGTGTGTAAAATTTCAAAAAAATTGGCTCAGTTGAAGTGAGTCAAAAATTGATTTCAAGATTTGACCCAAACAAATGAACAGAGAAACTAACCTAAACAAAACAGTGTAATAAAGTATCAGCTGTCATAAAAAGATAAAAATAGATGCTTTTTGGACTATTTATTGCGTGCAAAATCATTAGATTTCACAATTGTTCATTTTAATATTTCTTTAAATCATGAATTTTTAAACAAGCGGTAAACATATTCAAGTCCCACTCGTCTAATTAGGGATCATGTGAAGATTTAGATCGATAGAAAAGGATGTTTTAGTTATATATATGTAAAATAACATAAAAAAAATCAACAGTGCAAGTCCAATTTGAAATTCCCTTTGACAGGGAATTTCTTATTGAAAAAAATCTAAACATCCTTTAACCAAGATAATTCTAAAACATTTAGCACAAACTAGATTTTCATTAAAAATTAGGCAATATAAAGAAATCATTAAAACTGGGAGTCCGTAGAATTGGCAGCTATGTTAACCAAGTGAAATGAAAATATGAAATATATAAATTAGTATCACTAATGAATTATTGAATGTATCTTACATAATATGAATTTATAAATAGAAAAAAAAAATCCTTTTAAAAACAAAAACAAAAAACATTACCCCTTTTTTTAAAATTATATTCACAGCTGGTAAACTCATGGATCAAGTATTTTATTTTATCTCTTAGAAATACATATAGCCTGGGTTATGATATCTGATAGCCCATTTGAACCCCGTCCAATGTATTCTAAGTAACATAAAAATGAGCACTTTAGCCAAAATAAGTACTCTCAAGAAAAAAACTTCTCTACATGCTTCATCACAGGTGAAGAAGGGTTCCCCTCTTTGGAAGAAAAAAAAAATCAACAGAAATTAATTAAAAAGCCAACAGCCAGTTCAAAATCTATTGGACACAATCCCGCTGAATTTGGAATATTTGCTTATGGTAATAACATAAAGTGTAAAATCTTTAAAAGAATAAGTGGAAAATTCACAAAAATAAAAAGATGGAAAAATAAGTCATCAATGGGAAAAGATTCCAAAATCACGGCACAAAACTTGTTTGCGAGTTATCCTGCTAAAATTACTCAGCCACCAATTAGCTTTCTTGTTTATTATTACATAAATAATTGGAAAAATATGTATGACATGTCAGGGAGGGTTGAAAGAAGTTTAGAAGATACCTAGGGATTTTTTTTGGATGCTTCACAAAATTCAAAGCCTCAAAACCAAATTAATTAGTTTTAAAGTATTTTTTATCAATTAACATAAAAAATAATTGTTAATTTTTTTCTCAAAATTATTTATTTCCATTTATAAGACTTGTTCTGGGGTTGATGTTAGGAAAACACTCAATCTCTCCACAAGAGAGATTTGACTCCATTTAAGACTCCACAAAACGTCACAACATTTAATTACACATAAAAATTATAAATCTTTTACAAAGCATAGCTAGGATTAGCTATATATTACAATATGTACTACATGCTTCGAACACCATTATCGAACTTGAATGTCTCATAAACAAAATAAATTTAACTCTGGCTGAGTGCTGCTATCTAGTGTCCTTTAAAGAGAATACAGAAATGTCTCTTACACATTTTAAATACACACGATTAATTTGTAATAAAGATTAATTCTTCTTTTACAAATATAATGGTACACCACAGCTCCTTTGATACTCACTTAATTTTGGTTTGGTTATTAATAGGTAAAATGTTATAATCTTACTTTTAATGCACTCATGTCCAAAAGTTAAACATAATTCGTAAAATGTGAAAAATACGGAGTTAATATGGATACAATGAATGGTTCACAATCAGTTGTGAAGAATTGTGGGACAAAGGTAAATCATTGTACATATGCAAAACTATTCAATCAAAGTCGACATGTACAAAGCACCGGCGCACGTCAGAACGAGTATGAAACAGTCTCAAGCAGCATGGCTAGTTGAGGCATAATTTCTGTGGTGCGGAGCATTGTCAACAATCAAAAAGGATGAAAGATGTCACAAAAATGCCAACTGGACATGTTTTTGAAGGGATGAATTATGGGAATGCTGGAATCCGGTCGATCCCAAACCAAAGCGTCTTGAATTCTGAATGTGCCTCAGTGTGTGATCTCCAGACTGTGGCAGAGGTTCCAAACCACTGGAGATAGTACCCGACGACCAGTACCAGGTCGGCCATGGGTAACAACCGCTTGGCAAGACCGATATTTGGTGATAACTGAATGATGTCAGAGGAACCGTTCCACCAGATAACTGGGTTCAGCCCTGACAGCCGCAACAGGGGTCACTGTTTCAAGACAAACTGTTTACAGGAGACTCAGACACTTTGTCTCTATGCCAAAAGAACAGCAGTTTGCATCCCCTTGACGTCTGCACAGAAACATGCGTGTTTACAGTGGAGTTTGGAACATCGGCAGTGGAACAACAGTGGGGCAATGTTCAGTGACGAGTCCAGGTTTAGCCTACACACTGATTCTCGTCGTGCCATGATCTGGAGAGAACGTGGAACGCGTTTTCACCTAGGAAACATCACAGAAAGACATTGTATTCCATTTGGGGAAGTCATGGTCTGGGCAGACATCATGATAGACGACCACACAGACTGCAACATCTTTGACACGGGGTCGGTTACAGGTCAAAGATAGAGAGACAAAGTCCTTGAGCCTACCGTTCGATTGCTTCGAGGTGCTGTTGGCCCTGATTTCATATTCATGGATTTTAACGTGCCTCCTCACCATGCGGCCTTGGTCAAAGGCTTCCTTCAAACTGAAGATATTTAGCACATGCAGTGGCCTGCCAACTCTCCTGATCTGAATCCAATAGAGCATGTGTGGGATATGCTCAGAAGGCATCTTGCAGCCCTCCGCTACTCACCAAGCTCCATTTTGGGATTGAAAACTTCTCCCCGTGAAGCTTGGAACTCTTTGAGCACACAATTCATCCAAAACCTGATTGAAAGTATGGGAAATCATTGTGCAGCATGCATGGCTACCCGAGGTTCCCACACACCGTATTAAACTGCAGCATCACATTATTTTAATCATTCTGTTTAACTCAGGTTGACACTCGTATTATGATGCTTTTTCTTTGGATAATAAAAGTCATTATTATTTTTGTTTTGCATTGCTTTCTTCTTCTATAACCCTATTACACCTGCATACCGTGTTTCCTCCCATTCCGATGTAGATTTCCTAAAATTTTCACATAAGCAGTGTTGTGCTTAGATTCAGAGAGTTTTATTTCTAAGATTTTTAATGTTCAAAATTCATAATTTTCCCCTTTCCTTCAAAATTCTAAATTAATTTATGGTTATTGAGTATTTCGGTGATTTATCTCGTATTAACGTTTATTTATCATCCTTTTCATACATTTTTATATTCTAAATTACGCACGCGATGCATCTACAAATGCTAAATGTATCCATAGAGTCCTTTACTAATTCGCCTGTGACCCTGTAATTTTCCTTTTTGGTCTTACACCTTCATTTTCGGGTAGCAATTATATTCCTCTGAAAGCGAAAAAATACGCTTCTTTTAAGCTTGGATTTGGCTGTTTTATGGCTTATCAGTAGAGACGATGTTTATTCCAGATGTGTTTGGGGTGCCAAGGAGCATTCCGTAGGGTTGGCGTAACGGAGCAATGAACTTTGGCGGGAAAACGTGGTAGTTAGCTTGGCGGCATTTTCGTGCCACGCGGTTCATTGCAAAGTGTCATTTTTTTAATTTCCCAGGGTATGTATAGGAGCTCTGTGTGCGGTGCAAGTTTCCTTCATTCGCCAAGATTGGCGGCTCATGGGCGATGGAAATTTGGTTAGCAAGTTTTGAGTTCAAATCTGAGCAACAGAACAGAGAGGTTGAAAGAATTTTAAGGCCCGCGCCCGGGCTCGCCGTAAAGGTGTTTTGGAGTCCATGGTCAATTCTCATGTAAGCTTAGTTTCTTTGAATTTATGAAATGATGGCTTTAATAAATTCCGAAGCGACAGAAATCTTTCGATCGGAATGACTCAGGGAGGTATGGCTAAGATCTTGAAATGTGCTTCTATTAATGACATTGTGACCATCAAAGCCCAAGTCTACGCAGATTCAGTTACCTTTGTCTTTGAAGCTCCTAATCAAGAAAAATGTCCAATTATGAAACGAAGCTCATGAATTTGGATACTGAGCATCTTGGCATTTCTGAAAACCGACTATAGTGTAATAGTAAAAATGCCAGCCTCTGAGTTCCAGCGCATTTGCAGGGATCCTCGTCAAAGTGACGATTCTGTTTCAATCGCCTGTACTAAAGATGGTGTTCATCTTTCTGCAAGTGGTCTCCAAATATATTAACCATCTGCAAACATTAATCAACTGTGACATCCCTTTTTAGTGTCTAACCAACAGGATGTGAGAAGCCTTGTCCCTAATATTTCCAATAGTTATTAGCAAGTTTTTAGTTGTCAACATGTGACGTGAGAAGTCTTGTGCTTAATGTTTCCAATAGTTTTCAGCAAGTTTTTAGTGGTCAACATGTGATGTGAGAAGCCTTGTGCTTAATGTTTCCAATAGTTTTCAGCAAGTTTTTAGTGGTCAACATGTGATGTGAGAAGCCTTGTGCTTATTGTTTTCCAAATGTTGAAAAGAAAAAGGAGTCCTTTAATTTGAAATGTGGTCTAGAGTTGCCAATAATAAGTGTCTCCTATGGTTGAGTATTTATATTGTGTAATGTAATGAATTCATAGTTTTAAATATTTTTATTTAAATTTAACTTTTTGGTTGTGAACAGCTCAGGCAGACCAAACTCTGGTCTTCAGACCAGAGTGGATAATGATCCTGGTCACGGCACCAATGTTGTATCTAAAAAAATGCTTATTATTTATTTTTTATTTTAGTTATTTAAGATTTATTGAATTTTTTTTTTTTTATATCTCCAGATTAAAGTTATTATTATTTACATTTGATTTGATCGTATAGTTTTCCAATGAAGTTATTTTTACTAAATATTAAAATTGCCTCTTTATTTCTTTTACAATTCCCTACTGCTGTTTGGCAAAAAGTATTTATTTATTTATTTATTTTATTTTTTTAATTTAAGATTTACTGAATTTTAGTTTATAATTTTTCTTTGATGATTCGCTTAAGGTTTCAGGTTAATTTTATTTCATGTTAATTTATGTTTATGCTTTATTTACCTAACTACTGCAACTGGACATATAGATTAAAATTAATAAAGTTCCTTTTAAAGTATTAATATTCTTTGTTTCTTTTTATTATTTATTATTACACTTCAATATTAAAGTTTCTAATTTATTTTAATAATGTTTCTTTTACTAATTGCTTTTCCTACATTTGGCCTGTGCACATTACTTTGTTGTTTATCTTTAAAAATTAACGTCAACAATCAACACATTCTTTAAAACTTCACTTGCCTTTAAACCCAAATTAAATGGAGCACAGCCAACAACAAAAGAAAACTCAACCAATTTTATGTTAAATGGAATTATCTTTATTAACAACACTTTAATTTATGAACAAAAAAAAATCTTCCAAATGGTTATAACTAAAAAAATCATATACTGGATAATTAAAGTACATTGCATTTAAAATTAGATCAATTAAATTTAAATTTAAGACCCAGGATCATTATCCACTCTGGTCTGAAGACCAGAGTTCGGTCTGCCTGAGCTGTTCACAACCAAAAAGTTAAATTTAAATAAAAATATTTAAAACTACAAATTCATTACATTACACAATATAAATTATTCAACCATAGGAGACACTTATTATTGGCAACTCTAGACCACATTTCCCTCCCAGAGTCATTCCGATCGAAGGATTTCTGTCGCTTCAGAATTTATTAAAGTCATCACTTCATAAATTCAAAGAAACTAAGCTTACGTGAGAATTGACCATGGACACCAAAACACCTTTTCGGCAAGCCTGGGCGCTCAGCATGAGCCCCAGGCACGAGCCTTAAAATTCTTTCAACCTCTCTGCTCTGATGCTCAGATTCAAACTCAAAACTTGCTAACCAAATTTCCACCTCCCAAGAGTCACCAATCTTGGCAAGTGAAAAAAACCTTGCGTCACACACAGAGGGCCTATACATACCCCGGGGAATTTAAAAAATGACACTTCGCAACGAACCGCATGACACAAAAATGCCGCCAAGTTAACTACCATGTTTTCTCGCCAAAGTTCATTGCTCCGTTACGCCAACCCTACGGAATCCTCCTCGGTACCCCAAACACATCTGGAATAAACATCGTCTCTACTAATAAGTCATGAAACAGCCAAATCCAAGCTTAAAAAAAGCATATTTTTTCGCTTTCAGAGGAATATAATTGCTGCCCGAAAATGAAGGTGTAAAGCTGAAAAGGAAAATTACAGGGTCACGGGCGAATTAGTAAAGGACTCTATGGATACATTTAGCGTTTGTAGATGCATCGCGTGCGTAATTTAGAATATAAAAATGTATGAAAGGGATGATAAATAAACGTTAATACGAGATAAATCGCCGAAATACTCAATAAACATAAATTAATTTAAAATTTTGAAGGGAAGGAGGAAATTATGAAGTTTGAACATTAAAAATCTTAGAAAATAAAAATCTCTGAATCTAAGCACAACAACAGCAACTATGCTTAAATTTTGAACATGAGTGACTTTTGAACATTACAAATATGTAAACACTAGTGTAAACTAGTGTTTACATATTTAAATGCATAGCAGTAAAATATGTAAACATATGTGAACAAATCATCCAGCATTGTCTGGATCATCATCATGCTTGGTTCTTAAACCTATACTACTTAACTCTACTCAATTTTCTGAAAATCATTCCTAATCTGTTGCCAAATTGCCATGAATGCTATTTGCAAGGCAAAGTATATACATATATATATATACACACACACACACACATTCTCTGCAAAGCAAATAAATAAATAAAAGGCCTCTAGGAAAGGAACTTTTTAAATATATTTGCTAATAGATGACAGTAGCGGTCAGCTATAAAGAAAGAAAGCGACAAGAGAAAATGATTAAAAAATTTGAAGACTTGCTTAAAATATTTATGATTAATGAACGGATGGCTTCATGAAATTATTTTTTGCTTTGAAAGAGTCCATGATATTTAAAGGAGCTGGGGTTAAATTATAAACTTTGGATTACCCGTCAATTACTTTATATCGCAATATAAATATTGGGAACATTTTGAATGCATGAAAAGTATACATTTTTCAAAATTCACTAAAATTAGTTTATTAATCATATGGATTCCATTTAAAATTCGTTTAATAGGAAATCTTTCAAGTTTTCCTATGGTGTCAGAATGGCAACTCAGTGATAATTATTTTTGATTTCTAAGGAACCGATATGTGTGAATATCATCAAAATCATTATAATTTAGGCTAAGAAATAAAATAACTAAAAATCTAAGTAATTCAAAATTAAAAAAGAAATACTATAGTACACCTATTCGGGGTACCTGTATACCAAATTTCATGGCTGTACAATGCTTAGAATTCCCACTTCAGACCACACACACACACACATAGAGACATCTTACTTTATTATGTAAGATTAGAATGGATTACTTGGTGTTGCACGAGTCCATTGAATTGAATTTCTCTTTATTAGAATACTGAAGATTTTAAAAATCCTCCCCTCCCGGCAAGATCGTACATCAAAACGTTTTTGTTTTACAGCCGTTTAAAATCTTAATTGGTAACTTTAGAAGTTATTGCAAAAACACTATTTCTTCAAGGAATGTTTATAATACTGTTACAATCTTCTTCAATACTTCAAAATTCAAATCTCTATCTGCAAAAATTGGGATTACAAATTTACGAATTTTAAATCCTACTACCGAAGTAGCATCTGTCTAGAATTTCGTGTTTCACAAGGAAGGAGCTTGTTTATGATCTTGCAAACGTGCCCCAAATAAAATTCAAACTCCATTTTTTCCCATGTGTATTAGTGTTTGCAAAGGAAATTCCAGCCTATCAAGTAACTAAAAAACTAATTAAAAAATTTCAAAAAAATAATGCCGAGGTGCATCTATTTGAACCCTGAAATACCAGTGTACCAAATTTCATGGTTGTACAACACTTTCCGTTACAGACTGCACATACAGCACTGGTTCCTAAGAAAATAATTTATAAGTCTGTAAATAAAAAAAATAACCATACCTTTTATTAGCAAGTCCCTTAGGTAATAACTCAACAATAGCATTAGTTATATCATAATGCTGTTGGTATATAAACTGTAGTTCATGGCGAGACTCATTAAACATGGCTCTTTTAGGAATGTTCTTTTGAGGAAATGAAAGGCGCAAGTATGATCCATCTAATCGTACATAAACTGATCTTGTACAGCTCACATGGTATTTATCTGGATTATAGCTCATAGGAGGAGGAAGCTCATTCATCCAACCCTGCAACAAAAGAATTCTTTTTAATTGCTTACACACAAAAAAGTTTAAAAATTCACTGTATGAATCTATACACATGAAATGCATTGACCGACTCACTCGCTCATCTTCAGAAGTTAGGAACCTGAATTTTGATGGTGAAGTTCTTCATGGGTTCATAGAAAATATATTTGTAAGGGGATGAGATCAGGGCTGGTGTTAGGCGGGTATGAAAAATGCATCACATCTAATCCCATGCTTTTAGAGCCCTTTAACAGTTTCACAATTTAAAAGAGCAACTCCAAAGTTAACATACGCTTGAGAGGCTTGGAATTATGTAGTGCAATGAAATACCACCTTAAGAACAAAATTTAACTTTTATTTTTGATGTAATAACATGTATGCTTGGGATTTCTCTGGCTGAAAAATGAAGTGTTATGAAAAATGTAAACACTTTGGATGCACACCCTGAACCTAATAGATAAAAATGTAAATATTTTTTCTTGATTTGTTGGAAATAGGGTACATATTAAGAATATGTAAAAATAATTTCAATATTGTAAACTTTATTTTTCAAATAAGCTTTAAAAAGCTCTCCAAATGAGTTTATTTTTATTTTTTTAACTTTCATCACAAAAATATAGTAAACTGTAAAAGATAGCTATAAATTGTATACAACAAAAATGTGTACTACTAGAAACTTTTATATTACAATCTATATTTATAACTAGCCGCCTTCGGCGACCAGCCTGTTCTCTACCCTTGAAAATTCTGACCGTGGCAAACTCGCTGGCGCGACCTACCAGAAAGGTGCAAGGTAACTATTTAGACGGCCAAGAAGTGCCACCCAATTTAGATCGGAACCCAGTGGGAGAGGCATCCACAGGGACCGTACCCTCCTTCCCCTACCACCAACCTCTCGGAAGGACTTACGGACCCACATGTTTAACGTGATCGTACTACTAAAATATTTTATATTACAATCTATATTCATAATTAAAGAAAACTCTTATAGTTTTCGAGTCATAGTCTTGTCAAGTTGAAGATTGAAAATTTTCTGTTTTTCAAGATTGTAATGCTTATATCTCAAAAAAATTAAAAGAGCTAGCTTTGAACAATAAGCAAGAATTTGTAGCTCTTTGAAAACCCTAGAAGTGTATATAATTGGATTTTAGATCCAGCTTTATATTTTAGAAAAATTGTATTGGTCTGAACAAGTTTTTTCATTTTCATGCTTAATTCGAAATATCTTTATAACTATAAAAGATAGATATAAATAGTAAGCGACATATGTATGAGGAAATTTAGTTTCTACATCTATATTTGTTTCTTTAAAAACTGTTATAGTTTTTGAGTAATCATCTTGTAAAGTTGAAGAAGTATGAAAATTTTACTTTTTTCAAGTGTTTAAGGGTGAGCGTCAGTAAATTTTCTGCCCTATCCGCGCTTTGTTAACTTTCGCGGCACACATATTTCGCCGAAATTCTGCTCAAACAGTTGCG
Source organism: Amaurobius ferox (assembly GCA_951213105.1). Classification (NCBI taxonomy): domain Eukaryota; kingdom Metazoa; phylum Arthropoda; class Arachnida; order Araneae; family Amaurobiidae; genus Amaurobius; species Amaurobius ferox. The sequence continues at coordinate 4,135,839 of OX578149.1, read as the reverse complement.
AAATATTTTCTTATAGATAAAATGCTATGCTTAGATTATATTAAAACTAAATTTAATACCCAATAAAACATAGAATATATGTTTTATTTTAATTTAAAATATTTTTGGTGCTGCCATCTGTTGTCGTAATTTAATTCATGCCGACTATTTTTATTTTTTAATGAACATATTTAAATGTGTATTCCTTCTAATACGCTATTAAATACAACAACAGATCATATATAATGGCATAATAACGGAAACGTAATTGAACTTGGACTTGAAGACAAAGGAACTTGAAGATAAAACTGCAGTCCTCAGTGATGTACATTCAAATCCTTTATCAAATTTGTAGAATGATAAATTACCTTTCCGTGATTGTGGCATTATTATATATGATCTGTTGTTGTATTTAACACTGTATTAGAAGGAATAGATATTTTAAAATGTTCATTAAAAAATAAAAATAATCGGTATGAATTAAATTACGACAACAGATGGCAGCACCAAAAATATTTTGTATTAAAATAAAAAATATATTCTATGTTTTTTGGGGCATTAAATTTAGTTTTAATATAATCTAAGCATTGCATTTTATCTTTCAGAAAATATTTTGCAACTGTTTGAGCAGAATTTCGGCGAAATATGTGTGCCGCGAAAGTTAACAAAGCGCGGATAGGGCAGAAAATTTACTGACGCTCACCCTTAATGCTTATATCTTAACTAAACGTGATAGCTATAAACAATGAGCAAGAACTTGTAACTCTTTGAAAACCCTATAAGTGTATACAATCAGATTTTAAACAGAGTTATTTTTTTTCAATATTACAAATATTGAGTTTTCAAAATGTTATTCAAGCAAAACCATTTTGGCTTCATCAGACTAGAGCCACCACCAATTCTTATCTTTGGCTCCAGATGGTAAAATGAAATTTTCTCATTCTTATAAAATTCTAGGTTTAGTTTAAAAATAAAATGCAAAGAAAGAAAAAATATTGAAGAAATACAATTAAAAGAAAATAACTGTAAATATTTCCGAAAATTATTTATTGTTTAATATTGCATGGATAATCATAAAAGTGTACTAGCTGATTTTTTTCTTTTATAGAGGTAATTCATTGTCATGCTTTGGATTTCAATATATTCGAACGATAAATCTAAAACTCTAATTAAGGTGGTTTATTGAAAGACCAATTTATGGATATTTCTCTAAATTTCCAGCATTTTGACAGTCTGCTTGCAATCTATATTTGAAGGGAACAAACAATATTTAAAAAAAAAACATGTAACAGAATGAAGAATCTTAATGGTCTAAGAAGTGCTTTTTATAATATAATTTTAAGTGCAAGATTATTTGGGATCATGCAATGCAACATGCAAAGTTTGTGAAATACTATTCCTTATTTTTAGACAGACTGGACTCTATAGGTACAAAACAGCTCTCATGCATTAAAAAATTTGTTCATATAGAGGAAAAGGAAGTTTATGTAAACATTTTACTGGTTTTGTAAAAGTCAATATAACTAACTCTGACCTGGTCAGTTGTAATATCTTCTGTTATTTTGTTTTATGTATGATCTGCTGTGTTTTTTTATCTATTGTACCTATTCCCACAAACATTCACAATGTAGAACAATTATTTTAAAAAGAATAGACTTTCAATTACATTCCGCACTTTGTCACATTTCGACTCAAAAGAAGGCAGCACCACTGTTTCAATGTTCCCAGTTTTTTTTTTTTTTTGGTGCAAAAATACAAAAAAATTAATAAATTATGTACATGACAGTCTATATGTACAAACTACTTAAAATGGTGCAAAATCAGTTAATTTTAACATTTTACATCAGAATAGTCTAGCATATTTTGAATGACACAGTTTTGGTACAACAATTACATCACTGTACATTTCAAGAAATTGATAATCTTGTAACGGAATCAAAAACTGCTACTGAAATTAACTCTTTCTTGATAGAATTACAATTTTTATATTCTGAGCTAAATATACAAGGGAGGATTTTGAGATGGCGAAGTAGGTTAACTGCCCCTTTGTTGACTGTTTGTCTTAATATTGAGAAGTATACAGATTTTTATTAGTAATTTATATCAAAACTATATATAGTACAAGTTAAAAAAAAAGTTGATTAAAAATTATAAATTTTAAACCAGTTTACCCAATACATGCTACCTAGTTAATATCTGTATTGGCATATTAGCTGCACTTGTTTTTTTATTGCAGCTACAGTGTGGCAACCCATTCAAAAAGCCCTGAGACCCACAGTAGGTTAAGAACCCCTATGCAAAAGTGACCAGGAGTAGTAAATTTCATCTATAGGGTGATTCAAAATTCTCTGCCCAAACTTTAATGGGAGATAGGGAACATTAAAACAAACAATTTTCATTGATGAATATATGTCTGCAGCAGATGTTATCCTTAGTCGTTAGAAAATGCTTTTTCAGCCGTAAATTGGCCATTTTTCATCACCGGCATTCGCAATGTGGACTTTGCATAAAATGGATCATTCCATGAATGATAAGATGGCTGATAAGCATCTGGACCAGGATCAGGGTTCATTCTAGGATTTCAAAGGGGCACATTACGTACTGAAAAGGACACATATTTATTTTTAAAAGGGCCCAATTATAAATTTAAAAAAATTACTTTGCCGAAAATACTGCCGTGGCTTTAATAAATTATGGGTACTCTTCAGTTAGCTGGGTACCAGATGAAAACCACCAAATTACAGCAATAACTTATTCAAACTAACAACTTTTAAAGAGTTTATCTTTTAACATGTATAGCAACCCTAAAATAAACCGTTTTTTTAAAAATAAGTTTCTTTTTAGAAAAACTAGTCACTTTTTAAAAAGCTAAGATGGACTACAGAATTTCGCAATTGCTTAAAGACGAAGCGGCAAGCATTCAATTTTCCAAAAAAATGGAATTCTCCATAAAGAAAGACGATGCTCAAATGATCATCCAATGAGGTTATGTATAAGTGATTCATCACCAAGATGGTTATGCAGTCTACGATCACGCCGAGAAAAGAAAGGAATTTGCACACAAACCTGGTTTGATGGATCACATATTCCTTTTCTTTCTGCTTTACGATTTAAATGCCTGTGGTGTCAAGAGTTAACATCGGTTGAATTTTGCGAACTTCAGCTCCAAATGAACCACAACACAACTGTCGATTGGAATAGCTACATGAAGCAAGTTTGTGCCAATGCTTTGTTGTTATGAAAAAAAACAAAAAATCAGAGGCGCTAACAGAGTTGAAATAGACGAAAGTCTTTTTACTCGAAGAAAAAACAATGTCAGACGCATTCTCCACCTCAGTGGGTTTTCAGCAGAATATGTCGTGAAACTAAAGAATGTTTCCTTGTTGCAGTCCTAAATCGAACAGCAATCACTTTAAATGGCTGCGATCGAAGAACATATAGCTGATGGTAGTACCATATTTTCCGACTGTTGGAAAGGATACAAAACTGGAGAATTGAAAAATTCTGGATTTGAACAGTTTACTGTTAATCACTCATATAATTTTGTGGACCCAACAACTGGATGCTACACTCAAACAATAGTGTTGTGGGGTTCTGCCAAATGGCGGAATAAACGTCAATGTGGAACTACAAGAAACCATTTAGAATCTTATTTAATAGAATCTATATGGCGACGTTTGCATGCTAAAACAAATTTATTTTCAGCAATTGTAAACAAAATTTACAATTTCATGCCTGCTATATAAATTGTTGATCTTTCTTTTTATTGCATATAAAAATAAAAGTCCACCAGAGTGAACATTTAGGCTTGTCGATGATTACGTTAACTTTAAAGCTCGGCGGTTTTGGTCTGGTACCCAGCTAAGGGAAGAGTACCTATTTATGAATTAGAAAAAACGTCACACATTTCTCGATGTTTTGAAAATTTGAGAATATATGGAGAAGTGTCATTTTTAAAAGAAGGGTGGCATTTTTTGATGTCAGGGCACAAAATTACAGTACTAGGGCATGCAAGGCAGGTTTTCTAATTTCTGAGGGCAGCGGGGTGGGTTTTCCAATTTCTAAGGACAGCAGGGTGGGATGCCCCTTGAAAAGCACCTAGGATGAACCCTGCAGGATAGCACAGTTGTCAGGGGACTACTGGCCCACCAGGAAATTTCCTGCTTATGCATACAGAAAGATTACAGACGAAGTTGAAGCAGAAACCTCCACACACATCCTCCTAAAAGTTCTAGCTATGCCACTGATCCACTATATTAATTTTTGAATAACATATACATATGCAAATCTAAAGATGTGTACTTGCAAACTAATACAAATACTGACTTCCTGCGGTAAATATTAGCGGAAGTATGAGATATACCCAATAGATACAGAGGAAAATGTTAAATAAATATTGAAACAAAATTTTCCATTTGGTCCTGTTTCAATTATTTAAACAATAATTATTTAAATTTTACACTGCACCACTGTATACAGTTTGATTATATGTTTTAAAATTATATATATAAAAAGAGCTTGGGATTTATCAAATTTAATATATTTTTATCACAAAACAATTTGTCTACAAATTAAACAAGAAGTTCAGTTACTTACTTTAAATATCTCACAACTCTGTTTGGATTCCTTGGTTTGAATATTTTCTCGTAAAATATTATTAAAATTTGGAAAATTTTTCACACTCTTTTGTGGTTTATACAACCAATAAACTATACAACTTGATAAAATAGTTCCAACTAAAAAGCCTGATAGCCAGGATGGAATAGGTGCCCAAATACAAGCGAGAATAGCCATAAATATATGAAACTTAACACTGTTTCTTGAAAAATTTACAAAATCTACACTTCTCTGCATAATATTAGAAAATGTTCCCTTTTCTAACTTGTTATGAAGAAGTGAATCACTGCTTTTACATTGAGTCATAATTTCAGTGTTCTCTGCTTTTGGATTTTCATGAATATTTGGTTCACTTAGAAGGGATTTTGTCGACTGTGATAAAGAAGCAAATGAAGATGTATTCCATTTTGAATCCAATATTTCACACTTTGCTTTTTCTAGTTCATTATTTATGTAATTATCAAAACTATTCTCATTACCTAATTCAGAAGCTTCAATAGCAGGACTTAATTTTAATAAACTATCATTACAGTCATTAGTTAACGTATTCATAACACTAACACTGGAATCAATTTCATTTTTTTCCACATTACTTTCATGTACTTTTTTATCATTGAACGTTTTTATGCGATCATGATCTTTTATGCCTTCAACAGTTTTTGTGAATTTTTCTTTTATATCATCGAGAAGCCCGTCATTTAGATTTAAACTGCTAGTTCTTTTACTCATACGAGACCAATAATCCTTTACAGTTGAATCCTTATTAGATATGCTTTCTTCAGTTTGAGGACCATCATTATTTAAATGTTTAGATGAGTTTTCTGATTTTCCATTTATATCTACAATTGGTTTGAAATAATCTTCGGATACGTCAGAAAGGGATTTTCCTCTTGACTCCTCTTTTGATTGTTTATCATCAGTGTAACTAATTTCGAGCTGCTCTTCATCAGCTTTATTAAAATGAAGAGATATAAAATTTGTAGATGCAGATCTCTGCTTTGAACTCTGAAGTCCACGAAATGCTTTACTACTCATCTTAATGACATTCAATCGATTTCTAGTAAATCCTGATCCTAAAAAAGAGAAAAATAAAATATAAGCATATAAAATGTAATGGGTGCAACCACCGTAAAATAAATAACGAGTTATTTAATCTGAGAAAATTCTTTTCAATCTAAAACAGTATATTTCATTCAAATATTTTAGAGAAAAATAAACAAAAATGAAACGTCTAGAAAATAATGCAAATAAACCAAAAAGATTTAATAAAAAACAGTTTAGTCGAAATTAAGTAAATTCATACCGTTATTTTCATGTAAAATTGACCATATCTAAAACTGTACGAAAATATATAAATTAAAATTGTCCCGATCGAGGGAGAAACATATTTGAAGTTTCGTTTTTAATCTTCAAGGTCCGCCTACTTAAGGAAATTCATGATTCGTTCGTCTTGATTTGTTTGAATCACTTATAACCACGGAGATTAGAAAATTTGTATATTCCCTATGTTCAAACGTCAAGCCTAGTTGCCCCGTCTCGGTCAATTCCCTATATATATATATATATATATATATATATATATATATATATATATATATATATATATATATATATATATATATAGGAGCCTTACTCAAAATAATCCTTTTCGTGACGTTGAGTAAGGCTCCTATATACATATATATATATAGGAGCCTTACTCAAAATAATCCATTTCGTGACGTTTCAATCCCTCGATCGCCTTGGTCGTCAATTCTGAACACGGCCTATGTATGAAACCCATCTTTTTCTTTAGGCACTTCGCTAAAAATTTGTAGAAAGAATTTGTTTGGCAGTCTTTTCTGCTTCCGAACTGACCAATTGATCTGGGTAAGTTGAGGGTACTATGCATGATATTAGAAATAATTTATAAACAAAGCTGACCATTTGACCAAGTTTGACCATTAACATATTTATAAACAAAGCTGTAACTTTTGATTTCATGAACGGTAAAACTGCATAATACACTTTTACAGTAATTACCGGTTACTGGAGGATTCTGTACGCAACAAAACAAAGCATAACGCTATTTGTTATTACACAATCGTTTTCAATGAATTTATATTAAGTTATTTGCGCCATTTCTAGCGATAACTTCGTGGAAGAGCGCCAAGTAATACGCCAAGACAAAATCGTGAGGTCACAAGATGTTGAGCCAATAGGAAACGCGCAGCGTTTTGGCATTTAATCTCTCGTCTTGTTGTAAGTGCTTTCCTAAATCATCTACTTCCTAAAAACGTTGGCAACAGTGACATTTAGTTTGATTTGATTGCCCCTTTACTATGGTTTTTTAAATTTATATTGCGATTCTGAATATAATCTTATGTATTGGATGTTGATAAACTAGTGTGATTATAGCTCTTATTGTTTGGAATTTCATCTTTTAAGATATTTTTTAGGTATATAATCAGTATTTTAAAGATCTCCAAAATTTACCTTCTGGTAATGTCGATGATTATTTCAGCACAAATGTTTTTATATATTCCAAGTATCATGAGAATACACATGATATTTGTTCAGCTTTTTTCTGCTATTAATCTCTCAGAAATGAATTAAGTGAAAATATAAATTTTATGCATTTATTTTGCTATTATTACAGTTATGCGCAAATTATTTATATTGAATTTGTATCCTTTTATTTCTTTCGAGACAAGCAAAAATATCTCTGTATACTGTGCATTTTTTAAGTATATAAGCTCCTTAGTGGTAAGCAGTAAATAAATGTATTATTTTTGCTTCATCTACACACTAATAAAATGTGTGTGTTGTAATATGTATATCTATGTTCAGCGTTTTTCTTTGATAATTCGCGACTTCCAAAATCGTGGTAAATTTCCAATGAAAGAGTTTTTTCTATAGAAGACAGTTAAACATTATGATTTTAATTTATAATTCAATATCACCTTAGTTCAAAGTTAAAACATATTGTTCCTTCTGACCTAAGAAATAGCATATTTGTTATTTTATTAATAAGACTATATTTGTACTGATATTCATATATTTTATAATTTATTGGTATATTAGATAGGAAATAAAATTATTTTTAAGGCCTTATTGAAAATATGTTCTATAAATTAAATGTGAGATGGTGTGACTACTACTGGAACCCAATAATCTTGGAAATTCTGGTATTAGACAGACAATGTGTTCCCTATAAAACTGCTGTTTTAGTAATCATTACTTGGGAGTAAAAAGAGAACCATAACCACAATGCAATAAAAAATAGCATGGATGCTTCAAACTGTTGTAACCAACAATAGAGAATATTTTAAAATGTGTAAGGGGGGGGGGGGTCTATGTGAAATGATCTTTGAAAATCCAAGATGGCTACTGCTATGTATGACTCTGTGCATTATAATGTAATTCAATACAATTTTTTGTATGGCTAGAGTGGTGTAATTGGTACAAAACGAAGCAACATGGCTCAAAGAGAATCTGTAGAATCTTGGCTTTGCTTCTGCTTTTAATGTTTAGAAAAACTCCTGGAAGTGGGTTCTTTCAAAAGAGTATATGAGCCATGCTCCAATCTGAAAAATCCCAATAAAAAGTTGTAATTTATGTAGTATGCAGTTGACTAAACATACTGTATCAAATTGCGGGGTATGCTATACTATTTGAAAAAAAAAAAAAAATTAAGTCATTATAGACTGAAAAATTTAGTATGTAAGGAATGGTTTTAAAGAAAAAAACCACTGGTTCCGGCATGGATACAAACTACAAACTATCACTGTAAACTTGCCTCACTGCGCTAGCTGACACTCGATCACTTGAGCTATCCAGGGATCATGCTCTTACTAGTATTTCAAGGAGAAAAACATTCCCCCCCCCCCTTCCCGGGTGTGGTTAATGATGCCACAAACATAAAAAATGCATTGCGGCTATTTTTCACAACAATGATTGAAATGAAAAATTTCATAATCATTGAGCTATAAATAAACCCTTTTATGCACGATTATGTCAAATTTTGTCTTATGCTGCCATGTTTTAAAATACAAGATTTCAAATGAATTTCGAAGTTTTCGCCTGAATTTCAAAACATTTTTGTTAACAAGACTGAATATGAAGTTTCATGGAAATCTATTATTTGTGGCAGCTATCATATACACAAGAAATAAACCACAGATGGACATCATGTTAAAAATAGTCAAAACATGTTCAAGAGGACCCTAAAACATATATTGACATTAAAATCTTGAAATTGAAAAGTTTTGTGAAAACAATATTTCGCTATACTATATTCTGTTATATGAGAAATTAAAAATAATAACTGAGAAATAAGTTTTATATTGAGATAAAAAAAATACATATACAGGGGTCATACTTGTCCTGAAAATCCTGAAATGTCCTTATTTTTATGTGTCGTCATGAAATTCCTAAAATTTTATGTATCTCAAAAGCAGAGATGTCAATTACTACGGATTTTCTGTAGTTTTTATAGGAAACATCTTCATCTCATACTACGGATTGTGGAATTTGTGTAGTTTTCTATGGAAAATTGCCTTCAGGCTAGGCCAATGTAAATTTACGGCCGCATACATTGTAATGCCAATTAAATTAACAGGGATTTACAGCCGCATGTAACGTAAAGTAGTTTCGTGATTGCTTGTTTTATGAAAGTAATAAATATGCTTCTTCAAAAGTTGTCTAATTCAGCATAAATCACTAAAATGTTATTTTCCTTCATTAATTTCACATAAACAGTGTGATTGCGCAATTCGGTTTATTCTCATGAATTTTCGACGGTACACTAGTATATCTTTTTCCATCCATCTCAATCGTCTACATATTGCATATTATATTGATTAAACTATCTTATTTTCATATTCTGATTAATTATTAAGGTTAATTTCTTAACTATTTTCGCATAATTGCACAATTAAGTTTTTCTTATAAATTGCCGAATACATTAGTATCTTTTAAATTTTGCATAAATTGCTGAACAGTTAATTTTATAATTAATCCTTAATTTCTTAATTAACCCCTTCATAAACAGCTCATTTGTGCAATTCAGCTTATGTTCTCATGAATCTTTCATTTATGTTGTCGTGAGTCGATTAGTATCTTTCTCCATCCATCTCCATCTTTTAAATGTTGCATATTAGATTGACTAAACTATCCTATTTTCGTATTCCAGCTAATTATTAACATTAATTTTTTAATTATATTTGCCAGATGCAAATTTTTCTATTTTAAAAATTAAGTATGAACTCTGTGAAGGAATATTTTCCAAAAAGTAATATTAAAGCAATGATTTAAGCAAATGAAAAGGCAATCAATTTGGAAGGGATATAGTTCATTGCTATATATTTTTTTTTATTAAAGATCAATATTTGTTACTCTCTTTAGTGAAAACTTGTGTTTTACCAAACATAAATGTTTGTTTTCATTATAAAGTAATTTTTCCCGGATGTTTCTTTTGTTCTGAAAGTTTGTAAGATTGGTGTTCTGAATTTTTATATTCTACCAGTATTACCCTTGCATATATTAACCCCACACTTAACCTTAATTCCAACGTTACCAAAACTACGAAATAAAATCATCAATCACAGCCATTATAATTGTAGACTCTCGCTCGTGCTCTGTTTTGTTTTGACTATGACTCAACATAAACACTTGGTGGAAACGACATTTTCGTAAATGAGGAGCATCAGAGAATCCCAGTTTAAATAATTATATTTGGAAATATTGGTTTTAGAGTAAAAATTCTTAATGATTTTAAATTTTCGGTGCTTTTTAGCTCGTATTAACACCAGACAAAGAATAATTGAACGAAATTTTCGTAAAGGATAAGATACTTGCAATTTGTCAGACAGATGAGGGAACACACCATTCAAGATTTTTCCATCTCTCTTTCTGCTTTTTTTTTTTTCTGGAGAGGTTATAGGAGTTATTTTGCTTTTTTCTTTTCCACTTTTGATTTGACTAATGTAAAGCGAATTTTACTGGAAAAGATGAAAGTCAAATAAGTAAATACATTAGTAGGAATGAATATTGAACTCTATATTTTAACTTCCGTAGAACAATGGTTATTTATATCAGTTGCAATAGCAAGATTTAATCGAATATGAACCAGATATGGAGAGTAAAATCTCCCCTCCCCCATCTCACTAATAAATTCATTTCGGATGTTTAGAATTTTCTAGCCAGTTACACCTCTCCACTTGAACCATCTGTGTTGTTGTGGAGACCCAGACCATCCGCCCTACCAGAAAGGTGTAAGGTAACTGTTTGGACGGCCGGGAAGTGCCACCCAATTTTGACCGGAACCCAGTGGGGGAGGCATCAACAGGGACCTTACCCTTCTTCCCCTACCATCAACCTCTCGGAAGGACTTACGGACTCACATGTTTAACTTGATCGTACTCCGCATGAACACGTCAGCAGTTTTGGCAGTGAAGGGAGTCGAACCTCGGCCTAACGAGTGCAATTTCCGTGTGCTAACCACTGGGCTACCATGCCCTAAACCATATGTGTATCAAACTACCAGTTTCTGCCTCTATTTAGAAGTGGGTAAAAATTTCAGGGCATACATGAAAAATAGCCTTTGCAGGGCCCGCGCTAGGAATTTCAAACTGTTAGCCAACAAATTAGCCAAATTACATGATTATCGTACAAAGTTATCGTCGCCATCGGTGAAAAAATTTCTACTTTTAAGCCATAATGCAGCTAATAATATTAATTTCATTCTAAATAAGATATAAAGATAGGTAGATTTCATTTTTTTAATCATTAAATAGGCTATTAGTAAATTAAACTTGTATTTACCAATGAAAGATCACAATGAGTTACAAAAATGACAAATTTATTTTATAATTCACATAGTTTCATTACCATATAAACCAGGCAAGTGTCGAATTTTTGTACTATACACCCATTTTCAAAAGCTGCCTTAAAGTTAAAATCTTTCATATCTGGCCCTTCCCTATTTATAAGAATCAAGTCACTGAGATTTTTTACTCTGATGTTACTACTTAATGAAATTTATGTTCTGTTTACTAAAGCCTCTTTCAACGATGGTTGTTGTCATAGGACATGTGAAACCAATTCTTGCTACATCCATAATATTTTTATATGCAGTATCATCATTATATTTCTTTAAAATTAGGCACCAAAACTATCTAAGGGATAAATTTTTATGTCGGTTTTAAAATTCAGGCAGGCTTAAGGATCGTATAAAAACCACAAAGTTGATGATGAAGATGAAACGAAAACAAACCAGGCAGGCTTAAAAATTCGTAACAAAAAGATAAACTACGATTCAACTTATGGCAAAAACCGCAAACCGCAAATTGGCATCTCTGATAATAATCAGCAGTGACCTTTTTTCAGTTGCTTTTAACTAAAATTAAATGCTTTTTTATTTACCGTATATACTCGAGAAATTTGTGCCGACAAAAAAAAAACTTCAAAGTGTGTGTGTGTGTGTGTGGGGGGGGGGGGGGGGCGATTTATATGCGGAGTCTAAAAAAAAAAAATCGTAAGTCTAAAAGTTATTTTTTCCCGCAAGACAATCGATCCTAAAACGATGCGGCAGTAATTACGCAATCGCACACTCCTAATTTCTCTGCCCTCCAGATGCTCCGGACTACCATTGTATACGCGTTGTTCGGTAGTTTTTGTGCATTTTATGATATACTAAAAACAAAGAACATTCTGAATCATTCTAAGTTCTCAAATTTCTTACTCAAGGTTCTTAAAACCTAAATGTCATCTGAAATTCATCTGAAAATATGTCTGAAATACTTCTCTCTAAAATATAAACCATTCTAAGTTCCTAAAAACTTTCTGAAATACACTCTGAAAAGTTCTAAAGTTCCTCAATGTGAAAACGTTCTAAAAATATAACTGAATTCTTAAATAAACAGAAAGTGGACCTATTGACCAGTTTCCCTACGTGTACAAATATGTACTCTACATGTAATTAAATGGAACTTTCCTAAAAATAAAAACATGCATTAAAGTAAAATAAAAGAGAGAACACAGAATTTAGGTTTTCAAAATCTAACGTTTATTAAAATTTTAAACTTCACTTTTAAAATAATTTTCAAAATATTTTACATCTCATTAACTAACAAATCCAATAAACAACTTAAATAAATAAATAGAATGGCCGGTCGTATAGTGGTAAAAAAAAAAACGTTAGAATATTAAATTTTAAAGTTAACAATATTAAACTTATACAATTATTTGTCTAAACTAAAATTTGGGATAAAAGAACATCAGTTAGCCAAAAGGGAAATTTAGAACAAAAGTTAAAGAAGATAACCACAGGATTCGCAACTTAAAATATATAAGTGAAAGGGGTCTTAGTCATGCCAATTTAATTTAACTTTAAATACTGCAAAAGAATAAAATTAATGAAAAGATATCACCCATAAAGTCCCGAGGACGAAATTGATGTCAGTCATCATCAGCTTGGGTGCAGTCCCTTCCTGCTCCAGAAGAGGCCAAACGGAGAAGTACCTCCCGTAGGGCATCGGTACATCAAGTGAGTCCAACCATTCAAGTGGAATATGGTGTTCCAAAACTCCGCGAAAAGAACACTCCCAAGGCCTGATCTGCACAAAAACGGGCAGCTCCTTCACATCATAAAATTCTCAGCCGAGAGTAGCAGAGCGTCAGTGGACATCGCTCGGAACAAAAGAACAGACAGCTCCATCATCAAAACCGTGAAGTAAACAATTGGAGGTCCGGTCCTAAGACTCGGAAAATTTAAACTACTCAGTTCACTATGAAAGAACAAATCTGACCTCCGGAAGTAAACAACTATTCCAAAGGCGCCGACGATACTTCAGTAGACATCAATCACTTCGCTCGCAACGTCATTTCAAGTAAAAAAAACACTCTGATATCAGGATTCCACACACATTTACAGGCAGGCCGGGAAATAAGGCGTTCGTTCCTCAGAACGCATTTCGCTCGGCTCGCGCCGAGGCACTGAAAACAACAACTCTATAAGACTACATTTTAGTTCCAATCAAAAGAGCAAAAGAGCAAAGAGCAAAGAGCAAAGAGATCGAAAAAGTGCGCGATTTGCTTATATACTGCGAAACATCGCTGCCACAGATTGTAAACAAAATTATCGATGAACGATAAAATAATTAATGACAGACGATTTTAATATTACGGTCAACCAATTAAAAACTCGAAATTTTAAAGAAGAGAAATGGAATTTTAGAGCAGACGAAAATTAAAAAAAAATGAAGTGAAACGATTTGGAAAATACGAATTCGGCAATAATTTAAATATGGACGATTCTGAAATATTTAAAAAGCTGAAAATAGAATAAAACCGAAAATTGCGATGAATTAACCAATTTTTAACCGAGAGCAATAAATTTGGAATCAAATTAAAGGGAATAAAAAGGGCAATAAATGGAATCACAAATTAGCCAATTTAAATAAATTTAAATTGCTAAAACCTAAAAAGAACGAACTTCGCCGTTTTTAACACAAAACCTATGGAATAGAACATATTTGGAACAGAAGAATATCAAAACCTAAACAATTGAAAAATGGATAACTAAAAGAGAATGGCTATGTAAATAAGACCCCTGAACACATTTAAACTAAAAACAAAATACCTAAAATAATTAAATATCCAAAAGTATAACCCAAAAACGATGCGGCAGTAATTACGCAATCGCACACTCCTAATTTCTCTGCCCTCCAGATGCTCCGGACTACCATTGTATACGCGTCATCAAAAAATATACGTACATTTTCGTTGGATGTTTATCACTTGTTTCTCTGATTACGGCTGATCGTTTTCGCCAAAAGCTGGCTCTTTTCAAAAATAATTCTGTAACAAGGATTGTTTAAAACTATAATGCAGGATTTTAAGTTGAAAGTGTTTTTTTGTTTTGTTTATTGAAGAGTATCTCATTACTGTGTTGGGTGTTAACGGTTGTGCGATTCAGGGTTAACAAAAAAAATCGGCTCACATAACGGACGGAATCCAGATAATGTTTTGATTGCCGCGGTGGGTCAAGGACGCTTGAGATACAGGAATGCGCTGTCTTCCGTTCGTTTTGAGGAGCAGCGTGCTGGGACTTTAAAAATACCTGGAGCTTGTCACATGAGAACAAGCGTCCCCAAAACAGACGGGAGACAACGCTCGTATGTCATAGGCCTACTTGTCTGGAATCGGACTTTTATTCCAAATTAAATCGGACTTTTATTCCATATTACTTCCCAAAAAAATATTTACAAAATTTTCACAGTTTCCAAAAAATCATTCGCCATTTTTTTCGCCAAAGTATTTTTTTTATCGCCAGTTTTACGATCTTTTCGCATTTGGCATGTAGGCGAATGACTAGCGCGGACCCTGCCTTTGTATATATATTTAAAAGTCGCCTTCGGACTTCTTACATAATAGTGAAAAATGTATGTATCTGTTTGTACAGTCTATAGTGGGAAATCAAAATGTTGTATGGCCATGAAATTTGGTACATAGGTACTGCGGGATCCAGGAAGGTGCACTTCAGCATTATTTTTTTTAGTAATTTAGCTACTTATGTTTCAAAACATTGCAATATTCGTTCAAAAGTAGCCCGATTAGCGGAATGTTATGTAATTTGGCAACTCTGTTTTCAACTGGCAGGGGTCCCATTTCACCGCGAACCCGCGAGATTCTCGCGTAAAAATTTAGGCTGCGCGAGAATTTCTCTCTCTCCAGTTCCGGCCTAAAATTATTTTTTCCTTCAAATTGGATACTGAGAAATCCGATGCCCAATGTAGAGATGCAGATTCGCAGTGGCCAGGTTGCAATTGGCGACTAAAATTATTACAGTAAGTCGCCATTTCTGGTGACCGTAATTTCATCAGAATCCTTTCAGTCCCACGGCGCCTGCGGCCGGTAGATCGGGCCGATTGCTTCGCGACCACAAATCTCGATCAGTTGCCTCGTTGTTGAGAATCGAGGGCCGATTGCCGTGCGGTCACGGACCGCGATTCTGTAGCTACGTGTGAATCGCAGTCAATCGCGATTTGGGCACACTAAAAAGTACTACGTGTTTCTAATTAGCGAGATATTTTATAGAAAACTATAAGTGTCTCCCCCGCTTGCGCGGGTCGCAAATTCGATCAAATAAGATTTTGCTTTTTTTTTTTTTTTTTTTTTTTTTTTCTTGTATCGGATTCTTTCACGGATTTGAATTATGTTCTTTCCGAGTACTTCCCGCATTTTTTGTGTTTTGCTTGAGAAATTTTCTTCTTTCCGATAACGAAAATCCTTTCCACCGTACATAGTATGTCTACAGATTACAAAAATCCCGAAAATGTCGTGAAATTGGCCATATATGCCCCAAAAATGTTGCAAAATTTGAACAAAGCCACAAATTTTTTATCAGAGACATTCCTTTCTTACATCTGAAAATCTGTTTCTCCGCGATTGCGAATACAGCTCTCGCATACGGCGATTCCCATAGTTTCTGAGGAGAGATGACCAATGAATATCTTTTTGCAATTTTTACAATATATTTGCACAGACTGAATTTTTTTATAATTATTTCATTTAATATACAAAGAATAAAAACGAAACCATTTTTCTACCATATTATTAATAAAATGAAGGGTTATTTTGCAGCAGCATCACGAAAATCTGCATTTGTACGCGATCCTCGGCATACCTCGTTTAATTTGAAAAATATTTCCCACATTTTCAATCTGTTTGCATCGACTACAGTGTTTGTAATTGTTTCGTGTTTTATACAGAAAAATTATTTTACAAACGCATTATTTATGAAATAAAGGGCTATTTTGAAAACAAAAAGACGAAAGTCGACACTTTTCAAACAAAATGGCTAAAATCATAAGACTGGCTTGAGATTCAACAAAAGTACGATGCAACCCTTATGTTCTGCAAGTTTTGTAAAAAATACATTAAAAAAAATGAATTCATTTTCAAACGGCAAGTCAAAATTATTATCTAATTCTATTTACCTAGTGAAATAGTTTTTGTCGATATTCGCCTCCAGCGATCAAAAATTGTTACAGTTTTTAATTGTTATTGCTGCATGAAAATTGATCATAAAATGATTTTAAAAATCAAAATATGAAGTAAATACAGTCGGCCCTCGACTTTTGCAGTTTACAAACAAAAAAATCGTAAATTCGAATGTGAGTCATTTTACTTAAAATAACCCATGTAGGCGTTTTTATGTCAGGAAATAAAATCATAATGTAAGCATGGGGGAAGTCAGGAATTTGAGTATTTTTGCTAACAAGTGTGTGTGGGGGGGGGGGTATAAAATTACCAAAAATGTGCTTACTTAATACTTAAACGACTCCTAATTAATTTTTAAAAAGAATGCTAGTAAGAAAGAATGTTAGTTTTAAGAATTAAAAAATTTAAATGTCGAAGAAAATGAGTTATAGTTAATGCTTTCTTTTTTATTACTTTCTAAATTAGCATAGTAAAAAAAATGAAATTTTAAGTTTCTCTCCTTGGGCCCTACCACCAACTGCCCTGAATTATTTTCTCACGGAAATCCATATTATTCCACCTCGTCATTTACGAAAGTCTGCGATAACCGTACTATGAAGTCGTCGGAATTCGGTTTCGTTACACTTTGATGGACAGGGGGGTGGAGTTAAGGCGGAATCTCTCTGGACCAATTGAAGTCAATAGTTAAATACGAAAGGAGTTAACATAGTGCTTTATAAACACTTTTCTTTCACCGATGAAAAATACTTTTTTTTTGCAGATGAAGAATACTTTGATTAATAGAACTGTGTGATTTCGATTGACAATAACATTAATCATAATTGCCTTTATTATAAATAAACAAAAAGTTGGAAAAGAAATACATTTTTTAGATGAATTACTAAATGTTAAATGTACTAAATGCTTTTGATATCAATTTTCGAGAAAACTATAATATACTTGTTTTCCAAGTCCCAAAAAGGATTATATTACCTAAAGTTATTCACAGTTTGCGTATCTAAAAGTTAAACTAGGATTAATATATTATGGTTTAGTTTTGATATCAGTGCCACAGAAAAGCAAATTAAGAATATTTTAACAGTTTTTGTAAAGCAGTTGCAATTCTTTCATATTTAAGAAATACATTTTAAATATCAGAGTTTTTACTGTATATTCTTTTTATTTGTGCTGTACTTACTTTTACAAATATAAAAAATACAAATTTTTTTTGAAAATGTGATGAGTAGTAAAATATATATCTTGTACTTGCTTTTAGTATTTGAAAAGTATTGTGGGGGGGGGGGGGGTCCTTTCACAAAATATGATGAAATTCATGTAAAATGCTTAGGGAAAATCTTATAGTTTTCTTCTCAAGTATCTTCTCAAACAACATAAAGAACCGAAAATCATTTACAAAAGTAAAACACAAATAAGTAAAGTTATAATATTAAAAAAAATGAAATATATTTAGCAAAATGTTATTTTTTTTTCTTAAATAATTGAACCTGAACAAAATTTTACATCTGCGTGTGTCAATGATGAGCTAACTCTCTACGGACTACAGGAAAATTAATTTTAAAGTAAACATCATTTGTCATAGTAGAAAATGTATATTTCATCTTTGGTTGGTATAAAGTATACTTAACTAAAGTATAAAAAATTTTCAAATTAACTTCAAAATAAATTTTACGAAAACGTAAACTTAATAATTTATTCAAGTTAAGTAATTTGAGGATAAAACTTTAAACAGAAAGCTCTGCACGTTATTACAAAACATTTCACCTGAATATTTTAGTAACAGATGGCAGCACAAGTTTTAAAAATAAAACCCACTCTGATTTGAACCTGAGACCTCTCGATTGCTGAGCGTCTCTCCTACCGCCTAAGCAAGAGTGCTATGCCATGTTGAGTGTAATAAGAAATTACATGCTCTAAACCTTACAGTGCTATTTCAGGATGTTCTTTTAAAAGCAGAATATATTTTGAAGTTGTTTTAATATAGTTTTGGGGGAAAAAATTGTATAAAAAAATACAGGTTTTATTTTTAAAATTCTGTCAGATGTTTATTTAACGATTCGTGAAAGAGAGATAGTTGAGTTCGATAACGTTAACATAGCTGAAACCTAAATAATTATACGAACTTCCAAATAGAAAAAAAGAAAAGAAATATTTTGAAAATTGAAAGGGCAGCGGCAGATCCTTTGAAGTAAATAAATAAGCTTGTATTTTAATATATGTGGAACAAAATTTTCAGATTTGATGAAAAATTGGTGCTTATAAAATTTCTCAAGATCGTCGTTTTACATATTCCAAGGAAATTATTATCGAAGCATTTGATACTAATTTAGTCGGCAACTTGGTGGTAATTTAACCTGAACAATGAAACAAATTCATTGTCAATTAGCATAATTAATTTAACTTCTGTGGTTGAATTTTTCTTCCTTTCAAAAACGATCACTCGCAAATACAAGACCGCCATCTTGAATACTGCTATTACGTACCTTATTTCAGGTTTCACGGCCTCCTTAGAGGGTGAAATTATCAAGGGGTTTTTACGAACCTTCGTACAACTTTAGGCACCCAAATAAGTCTTCGTGGTACCACATTTCGTAAAATTTGATTCACGTGCGGAATAACCGGTTATTTCGAACCCGGGTAGATTTACGATGTGTTGGTGGTAGAGCCCCTTATGACAAAAAATCTCTCCCAAAATTTTCTGGAAGGAGAGAAATTTTCCCCCTATTTTCCTGACTTAGTGGGAACCCTGCGACTGGAAACACCAAATATGATATTTATACTATACATCTGATTAGAGATGTTTGTTGTGGCTGGCTGACTCAGTTTTATAATTAAGGGATTTCATTTATGTATCCAGAGTTAAACATCTCCATACCATGCTAAAGATAAATAAATTACAGAGGAGTGGGGACCATTGACTATAAACATTTGAACATAATGCCGAATTATCTTCAACTTTAGAGAGTTGTCCTTTCATGCAGATTATAAAATTCGACAGACTTATTCCTGGCTTCCATTATCTACCTTTCAGGCAAGTGAGATATTTCTATATTTTATTGTCTTTCTGCACATCATTCTGTTTCAGGACAAAAGACAGTTAAAGAAAACCCATTTACTCAATACTGAAGTATAAAAAGGGAAGGGAAAAAAATATCGATTGTATCAGAAAAATATCGATATATCGGCAAAACCTATAATCGGATATCAAAACACCTCTAGTTTCTTATAAGCCTAAATCATTCCTAAATAATAAATAATAATGTTATTCTAAAAATATAACTTCATTTCATTTATTATATGTTATTTAATTTCTCTATAAAATTTATTATATTTATTATAATTTCTCTATAAAAAGAAATATGGAAATATTAGTGGATGCAAACAGATTGCAAAAATGAAAAAATATAACAAAATATACTGACGATTGTGTCTAAATGGAAATTTTTTACAATATTGCTAACCTTTCTTTAGCAAATTATTAACTAATAAATGACATGCATCTGATAAATATATACTATAGGGAATTATTTGCTAAATAATAGAAGGGGCAGGTCAACTCAAAATACTCATCTCATTGAAGTAAAGGATTTCATTTAAAAATATATTCAAGTCAAACCCTGTAACAAAATTATTTGTACATTTTTCCAAGAGATGAAACTGGTAAGGTTAAGGATTTGCAGTAGCCAGAAGTTGTTATAACAGTTTATTTATTTATTTATTTTTTCGCTTTTCAGCAAAATTTATTTTGGGAATTTGTTAAAAAATGTGCTTGATGTTTGGTAACAAAATATTAGTAGACCAAATTTCCCTACTGCGAATAAGATGATGATGCTTTTTCTTATTGTTTGTGTTCTGTCCAAAATATTAGCAGCAATTACTTAGCACATCGCGATCGAAGACATGCCATGAAAGTTAGTACGATTTCTTGGTGATATAAAAAACTGGGCTATTTTTACCGAAAACCAGATTGCTGGTAGAATGCTAAAAAAAACTGAATAAATTCAGGAAAATCAGAATGATTTGCAGCTTACCTCACCCCTACACACTCAAGAATAATGAAATATTGTTTCAGTCAGTCAAAAAGCATGGAGCCATGACTTATCAGTGTAATAAATTTGAATGGAATGACAGTTTGCAGTGCTTCTGGACGAAGCCACTGAAGAAATTTTTTGGAAAAAGGGAATTTCTTAGGGAAAATACACAAAACGCTGATCCACGGAACACTTTTTGACCTGTTTAATAAGAAACATTTTCATGAAAATCTCTCTGCGAAACATTCATTGCAAATTATTTTTAAATCTTTTCTCTGTGGTAGATATTTTCGAATTTGAATCCTTGACAAGAAAGAAACGATCGGAAATTGGATTTTATCGGTAAAAACATGCTTTCCAATTTTTATATTCAATGGTGTTATGATGTCATATATCCATTTGAACGTGTGCACATGCTAGCACGGGAATTTTAAAAACAAACTTGCAATGGAAGATTATTATCACTACATCAATTACTGTGAATTGTCACAATTTTTCTGTCGCTCTTTGCATAAATTTGATTTGCAAAGCGATACCACTTAAATCAAGCTCTGGCTGTTGATTATGATAGTTTTAATGTGACAAACTATCAGATTCTTTGTTTGATATTGTTTAAGAGATTTGTTACTCGATAGCCTCTCAAATGTGGAAAAATAGAGATGCTTGATAGCAGTGAAAATCTCATAAAGAGCATTTCTGTGACCATGAGCATTCTCAATGGCCAACCATGACACCGAAATACTCATTGGATCTGTATTTTTGTCTACATACTGTGAAAGTTATTACAGAAATTATGCAGATAACCCTTCAAAGAATGAAAACCAAATTCACACAGTGTTCGAAATTAGCAGTCGTTGGTCATAATTTGTGATTAGAAATTTCAATTTGATGACTAGATTCTTCAACCTGGTCGTCAAATTTGATGCCTAACAATGCTATTGTTCACAATAATATTAAATGGCAACATTAGAAGGATGTCATTTTTTGATTTCTTAAACTGTTATTAAAAATTAAATTAAACAAATGTCAAAAGCTCTTGCATTCAAGAACATTGTTTGATCTTTGTTTTCTGAAAGAGATTACATTCAAGTGTTTTGTAGTGTTTGTTGTTGTATGAAATGTTACTATGCTAGTTTCTTTAACATACAGGGTAAATTAACTTAGTAACATAGCACAAAACTGCAAGCAGTAAGTAAATAATCTAATTATGTAATTAACTAGAATATTTTTTTCTTTGACTGTGAGAAACACTGATAATTGATAATCCATTGGTGTTTATTTGAGATGGCAAAGTCTCCAGATTGCATGTTTGTAGGTCTGATCCAGTTCCAGCTGGATTGAATTAAACATTAGGCAATTTTCAATGCTTTTGTATTCCCAAAGTCATCTAATTTTCTTCCATATGGTCAAGTTGCAGTGTTGAATACTTACGTTAATAATACTTATTTTTGAAATTGAAAACCTTGATTTCTAATAAATTTGACCAGCTTCAATTACTTTCTATCAGTCACTTTAAAATGAAGCTTCTCCTGCTTCAAGATTTGCAATTTGAAGGGAGTGAAATGTTATATTTGTTGAAATTAATGTTAAATGATAACTGCTGAATTATTTAAAAATTTTCTAAAGTTTGTTAATTTTTTTAATTTCAATTTTCCAACATAAATAAGGAATGTGATATAAAATTTGATTCTTATTTCAAGTTCATTTAATTTTAAATGAAGCTTTTATGGCCTAGGTCATTAATTTATATATCTCTTTTAGATTTTAATGATGGCAGGCAAGAAAAGGCCATCTAAATTTAGATTTGAAGAAGTTAAGAAACCTGAGCCTATGTAAGTAATTTTATTATTTTTTTTTTGACACATTACTGGTTGTTTATATGCATCAACTCTAAATTATTTACTGTTATCAACTCTAAAATTTCTTTTCATTTACAGATTATTTTCTTTTAAACTTTAATAGTATCTTTATTTATTGTTCATTATATTCTTTATGTCATGACATCAGGATTAGCTATATCAATTTCATTGTTATCTTCATCATATGAAGGAAAATCTGATAATTCTTCATTTTCTAATTATTCCAATGTTTCAGTTGAGTTAGGCAGCATTTTTTCTTATGAAAGCTTTTATCTGAAAGAAAAATTCATAGAGCAGAAAAAATTTGTAGAAATGCTTTTATGTCACATTATGCTGGTGTTGCGTTTTGCAACATTTTTTAAAAGTTTAAATTTACTGAAATAAAAATAGACTTCAGCCTATCTGATGACACCATTTTATGTAAATAGTCCAAACAATAAAAAGTCACACTATTTATTTTCCTGATCAACATATGCTACTCTCTAGGGAGCGGTAAGCCAAAGAGTATCCTTCTTTCAAATCAGATGCCAGACATCGTTTTATCGCCAGTATGGGCGAAGAAGCTCTCTCTCTCAAGGTTACTATAGCAACCACGTATTCTCTACATCAAGAGAATGAACTCCCGCAATTTTGCTTATCTTTTTATAGGATATATAACTTATAATTTAGCAATATAGACACAATTTAAATGTATTATCTCTTAGATTAGAATTAAATTAATTCAATATTGACTAAATTAAAGAAGCGGATATATAACTTACAATTAAGCAATATAGACACTTTTTAAATGAATTATCTCTTAGATTAGAATTAAATTAATTCAGTATTGACTAAATTAAAGAATAATTTTATTATTTTGTAATACTATTGTATAGAGATAGTTCACGGATAAGCATGACATTTAGACTAAAAAATACACTTAAAGACATGGGCACATTTCGAACATTTTGGAAAATATTTCCATCAGTGTGTGTGTGTATCTGTGAGGTGCAAATGCACATATCACTACGACAATTTATATGTAGATGCATTCTGTAGAAAATTAGAAACAGGTAGAATATTTTGTAATAAATGGGATTAAAACATTCGAAATTAGAAATTTTAAAATAGAGTACATACAGCCACGAAATTCTATATGTAGCTGCATTCTGAAAAAATTAGAATTAGGTAGATCATTATGTAATTAATGTGTTTAGAACATGAGTGAAAGGGAGGGAAGGAGACACAGAAAGTGAGAGAGAGTGTGTGTGTGTGTCAAAATAATACGATTAAAATATAGTGTGGTAACTGCAGGCAAGGTCGACCTTGTTTTGAACAAGTAGGATTCAAGGGCACCCATAAAACTTATTCCTGGGATGGCCAAACTCAAGGATGAGAGGTAAAATCTACTAACTTGATACCTACATTTCTGACCTTGAACATTCACGGGAGCGAAAGTGCCCCCTCCCGCTCCCCTATGGGCACCTATAGAACATTTTCCAGAGAGCAAACTCATGGGTGAGACGTACAATATTGACTAGCTTGATACCTACATTTGTGACTTTGAATGCCCCTATGGGCACCCATGGCTATAAGTGTTGAAGATCCAGACCATTCGACTGGCCCTAGGGCTTACAGCAGCTGTTTGAGTGACCGAGAGAGATGTCTATGAGTGTTGAAAACCCTGACCACTCGATTGGCCAGAGGGCTTACAGCAACCATTTGAGTGGCCGAATGGCTATAAATGTGTAAAACTTCAGACTTCGTGGAGCCTTTTGTGGGGTCTGGAAAGACTATTTTTCCACCCCTGGGGAAATTAAAATTTCGACTCCGTTAGGTTTTGTCCTGAGGTTACTAGTATAAGCAGGGAGTCTTCAATGGGTGCCCATAGGGAAGGGAAAGGGTGCACTTCCGCTCCCCTGGACATTCAAGGTCCCAAATGTGGGGATCAAGGTTGTTAATATTGTAGATATTATTCTTGAGTTTGCCCCCTGTAAAAAGTGCTATGGGCACCCATGCTCAGGGTTGGCAGGTTCTTGATGCATGACGGATTTATTTGGTTTAATCCATGGTTTTAACTTTCGCGTCAAAAACCTGAATGTCAAAAACTGTCACGTGAGAAAGAGACAAACAATATTGCCAATCAAAATCCAGTCACCCTCAATCAGTACAGTAACTAGTTTTCATGTACCCTGTGCAAGGTTTTACTTTCGGATCCTTTGCATTTTTAAGAGGGGGGGGGGGGGGGTTAATAAAACAAATACAGTAAAACAATATATAATAATTGAAAGAGAGCAACTCTATTTGTAAATTGTATATTTAATTGATACGAATAAATTTATTGTTATTTTTATTATATTGGTAAAAAAAAATGAATATAGCCCCTTGGAAATAAATTTTTGGAAGAAAAAATCTTTTTGCCACTTAAAATGTAGGCCTATATACTATAAAAAGATACAGCATGACCAATCCATGACCAATGCTGACCAATGCATGCCACATTTGGCTAAGTCTTATGAAAGAAGATTCCCTGCAACCACACATTAAAATTGTTCGGAAAAGACTAGAACAGGCATTAATGCCAATCCATTTCCTCGCTTACATGATGCGTTCAAAATATATGGGTAAAGACTTAACAGATAGCCAAATGGAAACTGCTCGTTTTTATATTACAGAAAAAATTGAAGGCTGTTTACCACTTCTGATTGCACTTGAAGCCCAAGAAAGCCCATTCCCAACATCTTACTTCAGTACAAGTGCAAAACTCACCAATCCGATAATGTGATGGAAAGATATTTCAAAGTGTGAAAGTTTTCAGGATGCAAACAGTGCAGCTTTTAAATTAGCTGAACTAGCAATAATGCTGATATCCCAACCTGCTAGTTCGGCTTCTACAAAAATAATTTTTTCAAATTTTGGAATCATCTATTCTAAACTGTGAAATCGTTTAGGACTAGAGAAATGTTCTAAACTTGTTGTGTTATTGAATGCTACGTGGGTGTAATGAACCCGAATATTAAAAACAAATTGTGCTGTCTCTAAAATGTTAAAATATTAAAACTTCAGAAAAGTTATAAATATTGTTTTTAATTTAAAACAAAATCAGAATACCTTGATATTTAAATTCAAATAAATGAAAAATTATTTTTAATTGTTGCTAGTATTTCAATATTTAGAGGTATTTATGTACTTGTATTGTAAGGATAGTGTTTTAGAATTACTTGCATTTTTTTTTTTATAATATTGTTCAAATTTATATGGGTGATCAATCTTATAATTGACATGGTGGTTTTATTGTTTTTAAATTAAATTCCACTTTTGTTCACAGCTTTTGGGTTTTTGACGATTTTATCCGGTTAAAACAGGGATTAAACCAACGTCATGTCAAAAAACAGTTTTTGACGTCAAAAACACAACCCTGCCCATGCTTATAGTATCGACAACGGGACAGAACCTAACGGAGCTGAATCTTTTTGTTTCTCTTTCGAGGGCAAATAAAATGGGTGGGAGTGTCAAAAATACTTTGCCAATGCCTTTGCTTCCTTCACAGCTTAGCTGAATTAACTTTTATTTTACGCATATATTGTATTTGAAACGATTATAACAGTGAAACTCAATATATCTTAAATCAAGAATATTAATTTCCCCAAAGTGAAGTTTAATTATCAAATAAATTAAACTTCATTTTCCAAGATATTGAATATTCATCAATTTGGCATCATTTTTATTAATGTCATTTAATTTAGTGTCATTTTTGCCAATTTTGCAACATTTTAAATAAAATGTCAAGTTGACGATATTTTGTTAATTTATCGACAAGCATTACAGACAGACAGACAAACAAATAAATTATATTTGACGAATTATTTGATGTCAAAATACAAAACTATTGCAAAACAGTGTCTTCTCTTGTGAATGAAACCTACCAGAATGATGCTAACACAGTTGTCACATAATATTACACATGGAATGGGAACATATTTCATGGTAGTTTGCACAGTTTTAGTTTCTTGTATTTTTTAAAATTTATTTGAAAAACTTACAATATATATATCAAGAATGGCTCATGCTAGTATCCCAAAGTTTATGCTATTCATTTTCTAATGAAAAATTAAATAAAAAATGATATTTTATCTAACAATATTAAAGGTTCTGATTTTTTTCAAAATTTCATTCGAAAATTTGGAGTTGGTTTCCAAATATTTGATTGCTTATAAAATCAATAGACTTCCAGTATTCACTGATTGTAATAATTATAAAAATTTTCGTTTGAAACATTTCAACCAGAACTGGTTTGTACCAGAACTGGCGATAAAACGACACTTGGCGTGTGATGTGAAAGAAGGATTCTGCCGTAGGATACTCTTTGGCTTACCGCCTCTAGAGACATAGAGGAAAGTTGCAAAATTAAGATTAATTTAAAAGGTTTTGGTTTAAAAAAATTTTTAAATATTAATGTATTCTGTGATTAAGTATTCTTTTAAATATTAAAGTATTTTATCAATATTTTGTTTTCATTAATTTGAAATATTTTCTTTTAAAATATTACTAACAAAAAAGAAAAATTACTTATGGAATTAAAAAAGATTTTTTTTTGTACTTATCGGTTATAGGGACCATGAAGCTAAACACGATTTTGGCCACAACAAATTTCAATGTAACACAATATTTCTTTGTTAAGGAAAGTTGATCAAACCCTATTATATACGCTCATATGTTCTCTACGCACATATGTTCTTACGCATCTCTACTTTCATTGTAATTGCACTGTGGAATACATTCATAGCGTACGATTGCTTACATTTTTAAGCTGAAAATAATAATTTCCTGCTCTGTAAATGGATGTAACTAAGAATTTTTGGATACACTATAATGGATACACTATACTTCACAGGTACCTATTTCATTCATTTTAAAATATTTTTTAAGAACTTTAGCATGTGCAGCCATGCCATTCTTCCATATAAGAGGATTTTCTGGCCTTGTAAATAATGTATAGCCTTGAAATAATTTTTAACATAAATTATTTTATAATATGGATATGTGTACTTTTATAAGATGTGTCTCTATAAAAGCTTAAAATTACAATAATAATAAAATAAACTAAAAAAAAACTTGTAAGAAGCCTATTTTTCTGCCAACTCAGATTGGTTATTGCTATGCTCATACTTCTTTCTTCTGTACATGTTGTTGTATCATATAATACACCTGTCCCCCCCCCCCCCAATTTACACGGAAGATAGGTTCTGCACAAAACCTTGTAAATTGAAATCTTGGATTTTGTTAAGTAAAATCGTATGAAACGAAAATAACACTAAAATGTGCATGATTCAGTCATTTATTTAAGTAAAACAAAAGTAAGACATCTTAGAAAACTTAAAATTATACTTAGTTTATAAAACAACAAACATATGAATGTAGTAATATAATATATTTAATTTATTTTACATTAGGAACAAAGAACAAAAAAACAAAAAGACCCTTAAAAATTAATTATAAGTTTAATCACTGTCATCACTTTCATGTACTATTAGTCTTTTCTTTCTGATAGGTATGATGTCACTTTCATCAGAGCTTTCTTGATGCGATTCTGGCTCAATGGTTGACGAATTAGGCAAGATCTCGGGTTGACAAGACTTTGTCATGAAATCGGTAATTAACAATTGCGTAGGTTTTTTTGCTACATCTTTATAGACCTCTTCATATTAATTTAAACATTTAAGAAGGTCTCGCTGGAATCGAAGAGCTCGATCAACATTTGTGTCATATTGTAAGAAATGGTTGCCCAATTTTCTTCCCAAATCAAGTCCTATGCTTATGATTCTTGCTGTGAACGCAACTGGTTCAGATTGCTCTTCATCAGAATCATTGTCTTCATCATGTTTATTTGTTTCACGAATCATGTTAATTAAATCATCTTCATTCAATTCTTCATCAGCCATTATTTCTTCAATAACTGCCTGATCTAAATCTTAGTATGGGCCTATAGTATGGCCAACTCAGTGATCTGAGAATATTAATGCGCTATTGGTGATTTATCATTTCCACTTTCAACAACATCCGGCCATATTGCTTTCTAGCAGTCGCTGATTGTTTGATCCGAGTGTATGACAGTCCAACATGCTTAACACAATCTAAAATTGTAAATTTCTTCCAAGCATCCATCAGAGTAAGAGATTCATCATTCTCCATTTGTTCCAAGATATACCTGAAAGTTTGCTTGATGTACAGTGCTTTAAAAGTCGAAATTATCCCTTGATCTAACGGCTGTAATAAGGAAGTTGTATTCTTTTGTAGAAAAACAACTTTTACATTTTCATGTTGTAAATCTGGAGGATGACCTGGTGCATTATCAATTAAGAGAAGAGCCTTAAAAGGCAATCCCTTTTTAGTTAAATAATTTTTGACATCTGGAACAAAGCAGTTATGGAACCATTCATTGAAAGCTATGGCAGTGACCCATGCTTTTCTATTAGCCATCCAATAGACGGGAAGGTTTTTGATATTTATTCCTTTGAATGATCGTGGTGATTTTGATTTGTTAATCACCAATGGTTTCATCATATAATTGCCAAAGGCATTGCAACAGAAAAGAACTGTTATACGACTTTTCGCTACTTTATGACCACTAGCTGATTTGTGAGCTTTGGCTATAAAGGTTTTTTCCGGCATTTTTTTTCCAGAATAATCCGAACTCATCAGCATTGAAAAACTGATCAAAAGAACAGGAGTTAGCGGCAATGATTTCAGCAAGTTTTGCCGGTTGTTGTGCCGCATCCGAATCAGCAGATGCACTTTCACCTTTCATTCTCAGATTATGTAAAGAATGTCTTTGTTTGAATCTCTCAAACCACCCATGGCTTGCGGAAAAAGATACCTTCTTTTCATCGGACGAAATCAACGGTGACTGATTCTTAAATGTTTGATAAATCTTCAAAGCTTTATTTGTAACAGCATTGGTATCGATCGGGATTCGCTTTTGAGTTTGGTTTTTTATCCATATTGTTGGGTTATACTTTTGGATATTTAATAATTTTAGAAATTTTGCTATTTGTTTAAACGTGTTCAGGGGTCTTATTTACATAGTCATTCTCTTTTAGTTATCCATTTTCCAATTGTTTAGGTTTTTGATATTCTTTGTTCAAATAGGTTCTATTCTATAGGTTTTGTGTTAAAAACGGCGAAAGTTCGTTCTTTTTAGGTTTTAGCAATTTAAATTTATTTAAATTGGCTAATTTGTGATTCCATTTATTGCCCTTTTTATTCCCTTTAATTTGATTCCAAATTTATTGCTCTCTGTTAAAAATTGGTTAATTCACCGCAATTTTACAGTTTTATTCTATTTTCAGCTTTTTAAATATTTCAGAATCGTCCATATTTAAATTATTGCCGAATTCGTATATTTCCAAATCGTTTCACTTCATTTCTTTTTAATTTTCGTCTGCTCTGAAATTCCATTTCTCTTCTTTTAAATTTCGAGTTTTTAATTGGTTGACCGTAATATTAAAATCGTCTGTCATTAATTATTTTATCGTTCATCGATAATTTTGTTTACAATCTGTGGCAGCGATGTTTCGCAGTATATAAGCAAATCGCGCACTTTTTCGATCTCTTTTTTACGCTCTTTTTCACTTTTCTTCTGCTTATGGATTAGAACAAGGGGATGTAAGCTATTAAGCTGTCCTGTGCCGTTAGGCACACATTCTGTGGAATGTCTTTTTTTCGCGACTTTTAAGTTTGTTCGTGTTTAATTTACGATGTCCAGCCCACGATTCTTGTTTCCTGCTATGACTTAAGTGACGTACTCTTAACGCTGCATATGAAATAAAATGTTTATCCCGGCTAATTAAACGTCTGATCTGTTATGAAGTTGTAGCGTCTTCAATCTGTTTTTCCCGCCGTGGAGGCGAGGTTTATTCTAAACAGTTGGGAGCATCCGAAATTATTGTGTCTACAAGCTCTCGCCTGCCATGTGGATTTGAGAAGTGCTCTGACGCCAATTAGGCGGTTGTTTATCGTTGTCAGTGTGCATTCTTTAAATGACGTATTGAGTCGGCATTTCCAT
The DNA here is from genome assembly GCA_951213105.1 of Amaurobius ferox. Taxonomy (NCBI): domain Eukaryota; kingdom Metazoa; phylum Arthropoda; class Arachnida; order Araneae; family Amaurobiidae; genus Amaurobius; species Amaurobius ferox. The sequence goes on along the minus strand of OX578149.1, from coordinate 4,105,327 downwards.
ATGATATTACTGGACTATATGCTCGGCGTTTAGTACTGATGAGTAAAGAAGTGTCCATTGTTTCCGATGAAGAAATCGTTGATTGAGGTTTGGTGCTGATCGAATTTTCGACGTTGAGGAGCTTGCTGTCGTGTGAACGGTCCTTCTTTTGGACAGGAATGGATGCTTTTCCTCGTGATTAAGCGATTGGACTTTTGCCTTTCCATCTTCGTCTCATCTGTTGGGATCTGATGCATCCAGCATGTTCCATGACGGCTCTACATCCGGGTGATATCTTTTAAATGCTGATTTTTATTTGCTTCTGTCGGTTTAGACTATTTATTTTAAAGTTTAATTGTGTTAGTAGAATAAGACCCCTTTAGACTTATATATTTTAGGTCACCTGAACCTGTGGTTAAGTTTAACTTTTGTTCTAAATTTCCCTTTTGGCTAACTTATGTTCTTTTTTTTTCACAAATTCTAGTTTAGGCAAATAATTGTATAAGTTTAATATTGTTAACTTTAAAATTTAATATTCTAACGTTTTTTTTTTACCACTATACGACCGGCCATTCCATTTATTTTTATTATTTAAGATGTTTGATTTTAGTTAATGAGATGTAAAATATTTTGAAAATTCTTTTAAAAATGAAGTTTAAATTTTAATAAACGTTAGATTTTGAAAACCTAAAAATCTGTGTTCTTTCTTTTACTTTTAATGTTTTTATTTTTAGGAAAGTTCCATTTAATTACAGGAGTACATATTTGTACACGTAGGGAAACTGGGTAATAGGTCCACATTCAGTTTATTTCTAGAATGTTTTCAGGTCAGAGGAACTTTAGAACTTTTCAGAGTGTATTTCAGTGTTTTCAGATTTATTTTCAGATGAACTTTAGAAGTTTTAGAACTTTTGCAGATTACAGAGATGGTTTTTCAGGAATTTAGAATGTTTGTTTTTAATATATCATAAATGCAAGAAACCCCCCCAACAATTGGCGCCGTTTGACCAGTCTAGGGGCTTATTCATGCTAACTGTAATATATGTTCTTAATAATTTTTGTTCTTAAAAATGAAATTTCCGTAAACTGATTCCATACTTGTTTATTCTAAAAGTAATTACTATTGAGATTTTGATAAGATTTTAAACTAAGGCTGGATATTTTAGAATGTTCTTAAACTAAATTAGAGTAATTTACTTTAATATTTTGATTAAAATTGAAATTTTAGGATTAATTTAAATATTTTCATTTAGAATTTTTTTAGGAAACTTTGTAATTTTTGAATATGACTTTTTCATTTAGAATTTTTATTCAAGCATTCCTTAATTTAAGTTAATTTGATTTGAGTTTTATTATTTGAAGTGTTTGAAATTAAATTTAATTCATAAGTTTAGGAAGTTTTAGGTACTTGAAGAACGCACTTTGTAGAATTTACATTTTTGTTCTAATCCCATCTCATTAACAAATTTTTTTTATTTTGTTGTTTTTGTAACCCACGCTCCCAGCAACTTAGAATTTGTTTTGATGAAATAGAATGAAATTAATTGAGTAAATTTAATGAGAATATATTTTTTTTTATTAAGTTAAATTATATAGAATTAAAGCAGTAGTTTTTCGACTTAGAATTTTTTGTATGTTCTGATTTGGAATTGAGTTTTAAATCCTCACTGATATGTGAATGTAGTTGATGAAATACTGGTGATTTATTGAAAAATTGGGTAATGCAGGTGTTTTTTACACTCCAATATGAGTGTGACATAAATATCAACTTGAGTTATCTTGTTCTTCACATTGATCATGTGTTTGGTTTTCACACTCAAATAGAGTGGTGATAAAATCAGTTTGTTTGTTCTTAATTCTAAATCTGATATTTTTAATACTGTCTTTAAAATTTTTTGGTCGTTAAAGTGGAAAAATTTATTTTATTATAGGAGAATTAAATTTTTTTTAAGTGGAATATTTAAAATTGTGCAATGCAATTTGAGTTCTTTTGGTTTTGAAAATTAAATGGGGATTTGTAACATGATTTTTTCTTTGGTATTTTGTTTAAAGTAATGTGATACACTTGGCAGTTAGTGAATTTAAATGTACTACTTATACTTGATGGATATTTTTGTGCTATTTTTTTGGGTTCAAAAAAGATTCACAACCTTTGAGAGGACTCACAACCCTCGGCCCCTTGTCTTAATTTTTTTTGAATTTTTTGAGATTTCCAGAGTTGCAGTTATGATATTTGAGTTTATTGTTGTTGAGAGTGCAAGATGTTGCACAATAATTAGTAGAATCGCGTTTATTGATATTGGTGTAAAATGATGCATAAGGTCATTTTAATGTATATTTGTATTTTAAACGATCTAATTTGCCAAGTAATCAGTTTATAGTATAATTTGTAAACAAGTCGGTTAAATTTGTGTTCAGTTCCAAATTGTTAGGGAATTGAGTTTGTTATTTTGGGGGTAAATATTCCACAAATTTTTTGTTTGTAACTTGAGCCAAAATTGATATTATTTAAATAGAGTAATATGCTTCGAATGATTGTTTTCTTTCTGGAGTAGATAGATATGGTGATGAATTTGATGATTTGTACTTATTGGTTGTTATTGTTGAAGGTACCATTTCAAAATTTATTGTTTAGATTATTGGAATTCTTTGGCTGGTCCAAAGTTTTCGTTAAAATTTATGTTTATTCATGACAGCTAATGATATAGAGCACTGTTTATTATTTTTCTACTGCTTCTCTTTGATGACGTATTTGTTGAAGCATTTTAAAAATGCATTGATGAACTTTTCATGGTATAGAGTTATAGTGAAGTTAGAGAGTTTAATGTTGAAATGTTGAATCTATATGTATGTTTAAGAATTTAGAGTTGAGAAATTTATGATCTAATATTATGAAAGTGTTTAGTGAAGTGATTATTGATTTATTTATAAGGAATTTGATTTTTATGTGATTTTTATGGCTCATGTTACAGCTGTAGTTGAGATTTTGATTTTTTTTTTTTCTCCTTCGTTTCGCGAAATTTTGTCATGTGTTAGCTAAAATTTTTCATTTTTCAAATGAAAAATTTTTTTGGGACGTTCGAAGGAGTTGTTGGGTTATACTTTTGGATATTTAATAATTTTAGAAATTTTGCTATTTGTTTAAACGTGTTCAGGGGTCTTATTTACATAGTCATTCTCTTTTAGTTATCCATTTTCCAATTGTTTAGGTTTTTGATATTCTTTGTTCAAATAGGTTCTATTCTATAGGTTTTGTGTTAAAAACGGCGAAAGTTCGTTCTTTTTAGGTTTTAGCAATTTAAATTTATTTAAATTGGCTAATTTGTGATTCCATTTATTGCCCTTTTTATTCCCTTTAATTTGATTCCAAATTTATTGCTCTCTGTTAAAAATTGGTTAATTCACCGCAATTTTACAGTTTTATTCTATTTTCAGCTTTTTAAATATTTCAGAATCGTCCATATTTAAATTATTGCCGAATTCGTATATTTCCAAATCGTTTCACTTCATTTCTTTTTAATTTTCGTCTGCTCTGAAATTCCATTTCTCTTCTTTTAAATTTCGAGTTTTTAATTGGTTGACCGTAATATTAAAATCGTCTGTCATTAATTATTTTATCGTTCATCGATAATTTTGTTTACAATCTGTGGCAGCGATGTTTCGCAGTATATAAGCAAATCGCGCACTTTTTCGATCTCTTTTTTACGCTCTTTTTCACTTTTCTTCTGCTTATGGATTAGAACAAGGGGATGTAAGCTATTAAGCTGTCCTGTGCCGTTAGGCACACATTCTGTGGAATGTCTTTTTTTCGCGACTTTTAAGTTTGTTCGTGTTTAATTTACGATGTCCAGCCCACGATTCTTGTTTCCTGCTATGACTTGAGTGACGTACTCTTAACGCTGCATATGAAATAAAATGTTTATCCCGGCTAATTAAACGTCTGATCTGTTATGAAGTTGTAGTGTCTTCAATCTGTTTTTCCCGCCGTGGAGGCGAGGTTTATTCTAAACAGTTGGGAGCATCCGAAATTATTGTGTCTACAAGCTCTCGCCTGCCATGTGGATTTGAGAAGTGCTCTGACGCCAATTAGGCGGTTGTTTATCGTTGTCAGTGTGCATTCTTTAAATGACGTATTGAGTCGGCATTTCCATATGATATTACTGGACTATATGCTCGGCGTTTAGTACTGATGAGTAAAGAAGTGTCCATTGTTTCCGATGAAGAAATCGTTGATTGAGGTTTGGTGCTGATCGAATTTTCGACGTTGAGGAGCTTGCTGTCGTGTGAACGGTCCTTCTTTTGGACAAGAATGGATGCTTTTCCTCGTGATTAAGCGATTGGACTTTTGCCTTTCCATCTTCGTCTCATCTGTTGGGATCTGATGCATCCAGCATGTTCCATGACGGCTCTACATCCGGGTGATATCTTTTAAATGCTGATTTTTATTTGCTTCTGTCGGTTTAGACTATTTATTTTAAAGTTTAATTGTGTTAGTAGAATAAGACCCCTTTAGACTTATATATTTTAGGTCACCTGAACCTGAGGTTAAGTTTAACTTTTGTTCTAAATTTCCCTTTTGGCTAACTTATGTTCTTTTTTTTTCCAAATTCTAGTTTTGATAAATAATTGAATAAGTTTAATATTGTTAACTTTAAAATTTAATATTCTAACGTTTTTTCTACCACTATACGACCGGCCATTCCATTTATTTTTATTATTTAAGATGTTTGATTTTAGTTAATGAGATGTAAAATATTTTGAAAATTATTTTAAAAATGAAGTTTAAATTTTAATAAACGTTAGATTTTGAAAACCTAAAATCTGTGTTCTTTCTTTTACTTTTAATGTTTTTATTTTTAGGTAAAGTGTCAATTTTTAATATTTTACAGGAGTACATATTTGTACACGTAGGGAAACTGGTCAATAGGTCCACTTTCTGTTTATTTAAGAATTCAGTTTATTTTTAGAATGTTTTCAGGTTAGATGAACTTTGATGAACTTTACAAATTTCAGATATTTTTGAGTGTTTTCAGAAGAATGATTTAGAGGTTTTAAGAATTCAAAATGTTTTGAATATTTAGAATTGTTTTAGTATTTCATAAAAATGCACTTTTCCCCCCCCAACAATATCACTAAGGCTTTTTCCATATTTTCTATTGTAACAACTCTAACATATGAAGTCGTACTCATACTGCTGCAGGTTCCAGCTGCTACACTTTTTCTAATGGAGTCTTTATTTTTTCTTATTGTCCTTATTGTGGCTTCATTCATGAAGTAAAATTTAGCAACATCCGTTACTCTTTCTCTATTATATAGACGGTCTAATATTTGAATTTTAGTTTCTAAAGAAATAACTTTTCTTTTCATTTGATTTTTCTTCAAATTCTTTGACATTATAGAACCTTAACAAATTTACGCAAACTATAAAGATGCAAGAAAAACTATAAATGTTGAAAACTTACCAGTTCAAAAGATAAACACAGAATAATACAAGCTTTGCTGCTAAAATGTTTCTGCACTATGTGCTTGCATGAACCAGATAGCTTTACTGTTGTGAAATACATACAGGGATTCCACTATTACGGGGATTTCCTTGTACGAGGGATTCCCCTAAATGTATATATTTTACAACACCGGGAATCCCCTGTTTTCATCAGTGTTACCAAAGGAATGAAATTCAAAAATGTCATCAAATCTTTGTGTAGGCATATATGAAGCGGAATATGCATTTTTATCAATTTTTTGAAATCTGTTAATTTATAAACAGTGTGAAAGCGAAATCGCGTAAAACAAGTGCCGTGTAAATCGGGGGATAAGTGTACTATAAAATGATTTAAAACGTCCATAAAGTTTTAGATATTCACATGTATAATTTATTTACTTAATTTTCGAACCTAAAATGTTGAATTAAAATAAATGTTTTTACCTGTCTCTAATGGGTTTTTATAACTCGAAAGTTACTTCCCTCATTTCACATAATCTTTTAACTGGTTTGCTAAATTAAATTAGGAGCAGGTTAATGGCTATATTTCATATTTTGTTTTTGAGGGGAGAAGTTACAATTTTTAAATTAATAAGACATGCAGTTTTACAATAAGAATAGATGCCCTAAAAATCTATTTTTACAATATTTCAACTTGCTTCTATTTTTGTTCGAAGATGAAGTATCATTAAAGCATTGTTTGGTTTTCAAGAATTCCTTTTATTTCAGTGTAATTTTAATCAGAGTTTTGCATCTTAAATCCTGGGTAAAGCCGGGTATTTGCTGCTAATATTATATTTTCTATACCAGCCAGTGATGAATTAAGTATGAACATCCTACGCTCCTTTTACATGTTTATAAAATATGCCTTTTCCCTCTGTTTATTTGTAAAAATTGTGCAATAAAAATTTCCAGACTGAAAAGTATTTTGAAATATATAATCATACCCCCCTCCCCCCTTCTTCTCCTTCCATAGATTTGACCAGGGTGTTGGCAAATATGGACTAATAAAGACATTTTATTCAGAAGTTTTTTTTATATGATACTAAGTGTCCAGATATCTTTAAATACATTTTCTTCATGGTTCAAAGAATATAAAGTAACTGTTAAATTTTCTGGAAATAATATTTAAGATTGTCAATAGTCATAAAAAATTGTATCTTGTTCAGTTATATTTCTAATTTTAAAAATTCATATTTTCCCCCTTTAAGACAATTTTACACTTTAATTTGTGTAAGAAAATATTGCTTTATTTAAAAAGTAAAAATTATTTTACAAGGATTGAAGGCAAAAAAAAAAAAATTCTAGTAGCGCTTTTATGTCATTAAATGATATCATAGCCCTAATGCAAACATGCAACCTGCTTTAAAACCCCAAATTTCATACTAGTTTGCAATTTGTTAATAAAATGTTGATGCATTATCAAACATTTACAATCCTAAATAACATAAGTAATGCTTTTCTTGAAATTATAGACAATATTACAGATGATTTAATGTTTGAATTAAAAACAATTACTAAAATGGAAATCAATATCGCAAAACCTAAGAAATATTCAGCACTGTATGCTTTTATGGCAACCTATTAGAAATATTGTATAGCGACAAGCACGACGATAGGGAGCGATGTCTGAGATTACTCGATCAGTAGTCACGTGGTATATGCAGTACTAATTTTTCAAGCTTCTGTCAATAGCATTGCACTGTCTACTTATATATCATGTCAAAGGTGATGCCATGATATCTTATCAACAACTGACTGTTATAGTTTTATCTATAAAACCATAACAGCCCTCAGTTTTTAAGGCAAATGCAATAGAATTGCTCCATGTGATGTAATTGTCTCTCAAAAAGAGAACACTTTTCTCTTTATCCATGATCAGCACAAATAGTTTTATTGTACAACTTAACTTCTCCACTTTATGTGTATTTACTTTTCGGCTAAGATGCAAGTGATGGCATCATTTCAATTAGATTAGATACACAAATTTAACACGGATTCTGTATCAACAGAACATATTGAACTCTTATTTCTGTGAATGATACCATTTGTTATGCATTATAAAAATGACACAATCTAAGATAGTGTTTCATAATGTAAGGTTTGTGTTTAGTATATATAGTTCAGCATTTTATGAACTTTTAATTTTCTGCATTTTTTAGTGCAGCTCCAAGAAATTTAGATAAAAGAACAACCATTACTATTGATGAGAGAGTATTTGAAGTAGAAGCGGATGACCTTGAAACCATTTGTGAATTAGGACGTGGTGCGTATGGAGTGGTTGAAAAAATGCTACATCGGCCCAGCAAAACAGAAATGGCTGTAAAGGTAATTTTTTATTAAATGTATTGTTTCATCTATTTTATTTTCAATTTCTGGATATCCTTACAGTGCTCAACCTAGGCCATTTTAACCTGATCAGCAAAAAAAAAAAAAAAAAAATGAGTCGTTATACCTCTTTTCTAACTATTTAGAAGCAAGTATTATGTTTATGCACAATAACATATAATTCATGCAAATATTTACAACAGGAATGGATGGAAGATGCAACATCCTTATGTCCATGGGACATGAATTATTCCATGTTTTTATTGATCCTTGAAATTAATTTGAATTATCCTTTGCCAAAAAGCTGAGACAAAAAACGGACTTCTGATTGACTTCTTAAAATGCTTAACTCTCAATGATATATTATGTTTTAACTGTAGAATGCAAATTTATTTAAATTAATTGTCAGACACCGAAATAGCATTTTTTTTATTGATTTCTAAAGTTTACTTGCCTTATCTTCACTGTATCTTTAATTTATCACGTTCCTGTACCCTTCATTTAATTATAAAAAATTAAATAAAGTTACAACAATAGGAGTAGAAATTTTCTAGAACTAGATTGTTGCAGTTTAAGTAGAAGTTTTCTAGAGCTAAGACTTTTTTTTATCAAGACTGTGATTTTTTTAGGAAATACTTGTAATAACATTACAATCATATTTTGAAATTCAAATCTCTATCTGTTAAACTCACACATTTAGATTTCTGAATTTTTATTCCCAGTGCCCCCTGCCACCAGCCATCATGAGAGACAGATATTTTTATATTTTCAATTCTCCGAGCAAGAATCATTGTCTATGATTCCAACCCTTAGTTCTCAATCAAGTATTTAAAATTTTTAAAAGTTTTGGAATCATTATCTGTTTAATAGCTATATTAAAAAAAAGTGATCATCTAGACCAAGTAGAGGAACTTTGAAATGGGTGAGACATACATACATAGATACACGTTTCAATGGGAAAATGGTTTCTTTTATAAAAATTTAGAAATTATCAAATTTTTAGAATTTTTTAAAGTTTTGGGACCATTTCCGGTTTGATAGTACGTTAAAAAAAATGCAAGTTTCTTGACTAAAGTAGGAACTTTGGAATCATTCAGACATATATACCTAAACACACATTTCAGTAAAAGAAAAGAGGTTTCTTATAAATATTTAAAAATTTATCAAATTATCGGAACCATCTCTGGTTTGATAGTACGTTTAAAAAAAAGCGCAGACTTCTAGGCCTAGTGAGGCCTTTGGAATAGGCAGGACATACATAGATATATGTTTCAATGAGTAAAAAAGTTTTTTTTATAACTATTTAAAAATTTTATGAATTTCCATGAATGCATATTTGAGTTAGCAACCATGGGCCACATAAAATGTCTGGGGCCACATGTGGTCCTCGGGCTGCTGGTTGCCAACCCCTGAGATGAGCTGTACATCTCAACTTTAATAATATAATAATATAATATAAACTATCATGCAAAGTTATTGATCAATATGAACCAGCTGTATAAAATATTACCTATTAACTAATAGCATCTGTGTATATGATTAGTAAGAATCAGCTCGATTCTAAATTTTAAATCTTTAATTGTTTGTCATTTGCAAATAATTGTAAATGCATATTCATTTGATTTGATTTCTAGAGAATTACTGCTACTGTCAACACTGAAGAGCAAAAAAGGTTGTTAATGGACTTAGACATTTCTATGCGCAGTAGTGACTGCCAATATACTGTTCAGTTCTATGGGGCACTTTTCAGAGAAGTGAGTATTGCTTGTCTTTTTCTTTCACATTTTATTTATTGTGTTCATATAAACTCTAGCACTGAGACTCTTTCATGCATTTGAATAGAAAATATATAATAACATTTGTGTCATTTTTTAATTTTATATTTGGATCATGTTTTAAGGCATTTTATGACTATAACTATACATACACAGACAGACAACATTTTAAACATTTTTTTAATGTTATCTTTGTGTGCATATATAAAAGTGTATGGTCAGTAAGTAAAAGTAGTTTATGCCCAGGATAAGTAATGCCTAAAATAATGTAATTAAGCACAAATTAACTAACAATTCAGCATACAACTGTGTGGAGGATATTCTCAATCTCCTTTTTTAGTTCTGGGCAGACTAGCAAACCAAAATGACAAAATAGACACACACACATATATGACACATTTAAAAATATTCAGAGATTGAGACAACTTAAATGAAAAATACTAAGCATGTACTATTGCATGCTAGACTAACACTACATTATTTTCAGTAATATAACTGTACATTAAAAAAAAACATCTAATCTAAACATAGCATCTATCCATTGTAATTCCATTTGTAATATATATATATATATATATATATATATATATATATATATATAATTGAAGAATTTTTATTTGACTTGTATTATATATACCAGAGATTGATCATTAATTGAAAATGTTCAGTATAGCAAAAGTGAAAGTAAGATGGACTGAAATGTAAATGTGATATTAATAAGACTGCACGACAAGGTGTGGAATATTTTAAAAAGAACATGAAAGTAAACATTATAAATAAAACAGGTGCCACATTGGTATAAAATACCCCTTTTCCCCTGTTCCATATATAAGTTAAGGTATGGAATAAGATATATATGTGGTAAAGAAGGGTGAAAAAAAAATTTTAACTACACATTTAGTATATATGCTAGTTGAATACCCATTGAAAATCACCGGTCTCTCGCAATAAGCAACCCCTGAATAATGTAAATTTTTTAATAATTCGTGTTTCACATTTATTCGACAAATCGAATATTCTGCTGTTCAGAACCCCCTAAAGAAGAAAATATTGGGAAACTTAATTTGTGCATTTCTTCCTTTCGAATTATCTACACGTACACCACATGAAAGTCTAATCCCGAGGCACCCCTATTTTATAATTTCTTCTTTTGAACTTTTTTCTGTGAAGCACATCCATAAATGAACATTTTAAAAAAAACTCTGTCTTGGGTTTTTTATCAGATGATTGGCCCATATACCAAATATTAAGCCTCTATCATATTTAAAAGGAAGCGTGCCTCATTTATTCGGAAAATCGAACATATTAGTGTGTGGCACCCCTTAAAGTAGCAAATATTGGAAATCTGAAATTTCACACTTTCTTCTTTTCGAACTACTTACCCGTACACCAAATTTGAAGTCTCTATCCTATCGAGAAGCATGTTTTTTCTATCACTTCACCTTTCAAACGTTTTTCTATGTAGTACCCCTTTAATGAACATTTTTTGTCAAACCGTATTCATCTTTGGTTTTTTTTGTCAAATGGTACTACCATCCATATACTAAATTTCAAGCCTCTATCACATTGTAAAGGAGGCGGTTTTCATTTGTTTGGCAAATCGAACATTTTAGTGAGTGGCACCCTCTACAATAGCAAATGTTGGAAAACTGTAATTACACTTTCTTCCTTTCCAACTTTTTATCCATACACCAAATTTGAAGTCTCTATCTCATCGCGAAGCATGCTTTTCTAGCGTTTCACCTTTCCAATACTTTTGTGTGGAGTACCCACCCCCTTAAATATACATTTTTGAAACACTATTCTTTTTGTGATGTCTATCAAATGATTCGCCCATATACCAAATATCAAGCCTCTATCACGTTTTAATCGAGGCGTTTCTACTTTATTTAAGCAAAGCCTCTATCAATTTATTCCGAAAATTGAACATTTTGGTGTGCGGCACCCCCTAAAATAGAAAATATTTGTAAACTGAAATTGTACACTTTCTTCTTTCCAAACTATCTACCCTTAAACTAAGTTTGATATCTCTATCTGACCTCGAAGCATGGCTTTTTATCAATTCACTTTTCGAATGTTTTACTCTGGAGCATCCCCTTAAATGAACATTTTTGAAAAACTGTATTAGTCTTGGGTGTTTTTGTCAAATGATTAACTCATATACCAAATTTCAAGCCTCTATCAAATTTTAAAGCAGCATTTTCTCATTTATTCGGTAAATTGAACATTTTGGTGTGTGGCACCCCCTTAAGAAGAAAATATTGGAAATCTGAAATTGCACACTTTTTTCCTTTCGAACGATTTATCCATACACCAAATTTGAAGTCTCTATCTTATCGCAAAGCATGCTTTCCTATCATTTCACTTTTCGAACATTTTGGTGTGGAGCACCCCTTCTAAAGAACGTTTCCAAAAAATTCGATTTTTCCAGGGGGTTTTATCGAACGACCAAGCCGTGTACCAAATTGCAAGTCTCTATCTATTCGGGAAGTGCCTAAAAAAAGCGTGACAGATAGACAGACACTTGGCAAATAGTATATACTAGTCGAATACCCGTTGAAAATCAACGGTCTCGCAATAAGCAACCCCTCAATAATGTATATTTTTGAATAATTCGCGTTTTACATTTATTCGGCAAATCGATTATTTTGGTGTGCAGAACCCCCTAAAGAAGAAAATATTGTGAAACTTAATTTGCCTATTTCTTCCTTTCGAACTATCTACCCATACACCACATTAAAGTTATCTCATCCCGAAGCATGCTATTTTATTATTTCTCTTTTCGAACGTTTTTTTGTGAAGCACACCCATAAATGAACATTTTAAAAAAAAAATTGTTTTTCTTGGGTTTTTTATCAGATGATTGGCTCATATACCAAATATCAAGCCTCTATCACATCTGAAAGGAAGCGTGCCTCATTTATTTGGAAAATCGAACATATTAGTGTGCGGCACCCCTTAAAGTAGCAAATATTGGAAATATGAAATTTCACACTTTCTTTCTTTCAAACTAACTACCCATACACCAAATTTGAAGTCTCTATCCACTCACGAAGCATGTTATTTCTATCACTTCACCATTCCAACCTTTTTCAGTGTAACACCCCGTTAATGAACATTTTTGTCAAACTGTATTCATATTTGGTTTTTTTGTCAAATGGTTAGCCCATATACTAAATTTCAAGCCGCTATCACATTGTAAAAGAGGCATTTTTCATTTGTTCGGCAAATCGAACATTTTAGTGAGCGCCCCCCCCCCCCCCCCCCCCCCCTACAATAGCAAATGTTGGAAAACTGAAATTGTACACTTTCTTCCTTTCCAACTTTTTACCCGTACACCAAATTTGAAGTCTGTATCTCATCACGAAGCATGCTTTTCTAGCATTTCACCTTTCGAATGTTTTTGTGTTGAGTACCCACCCCTTAAATATACATTTTTGAAAAACTGTATTCTTCTTCTGATTTCTATCAGATGATTCGCCCATATACCAAATATCAAGCCTCTATTACATTTTAAATGTTTTTCCTTTATTCCGAAAATCGAACATTTTGATGTATGCCCCCCCCCCCCCCCTAGAGTATAAAATATTGGTAAACTGAAATTGCACACTTTCTTTCTTCCAAACTATCTACTCTTACACCAAATTTGATATCTCTATCTCATTCCGAAGCAAGTTTTTTTATCAATTCACTTTTCAAATGTTTTTCTCTGCTCCACCCCCTTAAACGAACATTTTTGAAAGACTATTCTTGTATTGGGTGTTTTCGTCAAATGATTAACCTATGTACCAAATTTCAAGCCTCTATTAAATTTTAAAGGAGGCTTTTCTCATTTATTTGGTAAATCGAACATTTTGGTGTGCGGCCCCTCCTTAAGTAGAAAATATTGGAAAACTGAAATTGCACATGCTCTTTCTGCACAATGCACAAGCACGGTTTCTCATCATTTCACCTTTCGAACGTTTTTCCCTGGAGCACCTCCTTAAACGAACATTTTTTAAAACTCTTTTAACTTGGGTGATTTCATTAACTGATTAATGCATATACCAAATTTCAAGCCTCTAACAAATTTTAAAGCAGGCGTTTCTCATTTGTTCGACAAATCGAACATTTCAGTGCTTGCCCCCCCCCCCCCCCCCACCCCCCACCCACCCCAGAGTAGCAAACATTGAAAATCTGAAATTGCACACTTTCTTCCTTTTGAACGATTTACCCACACACCAAATGTGCAGTTTCTATCTTATCGCAACGTATGCTTTCCTATCATTTCACGTTTCGAACGTTTTCGTGTGGAGCACCCCATCTAGAGAATGTTTTCAAAAAATTCGATTTTTCCCGGAGGTTTTATCGAACGACCGGTCCGTGTACCAAATTGCAAGTCTCTATCTATTTGGGAAGTGCCTAAAAAAAGCTTGACAGACGGACAGACAGACAGACAGACACTTGGCAATTAGTATATATAGATAGTGCATTAGTATATTAGTATTAGTATCTTGTGTGCTCTGGACTCGATCAAAAGTCTCAAAGACGTGGTGACCTTGGCAAACTGTATTAGGACGCAAGGACTTGCATGAACTCTTGTTGACCGAACTGTACCCTCTTTCTTCCTTGTTTAGAACTGTTTGTTTGTTTTCTCAGTTTGTAATTTGTTTCCTTTGTGTTTGTTTCTGTTTATTATATTTTGATCTTTTTGTGATGTAATGCGTTGCCTATTCTTGTATGGATTTAATTTCTGAATAAAGCCTTATGTAACAACAACAGTATATATATATATATAATAAAAATATAATATGAAAATCCAGTGATAGAATAGAAAGAAGTTGTAACTCATAAAACCCTTACTTAAAATATGCCAACAACTTAAAAAGAAGTATAAAATAGAGAATCATCAATAAAGAGGAGAATAAAATGCATATATATAGTCATCAAGCTAAATATAATCAACATGTACCAATGGTGATAATTTTAAAATTGAAAAACAAAAAATAACCAAGCATTAAAGCTATACACATGGATAAGCACTTGGCCTAAAAAGTTGTTCATTTTGAAAAATTCTTTTTCAAGTCCAAGTATCTATTCAAAATGAACAAATAAAGCTTGTTTATGAAGAGAGATAAATAATATCTATAAACTCTGTCTACTTGGACAACAAGCAAAAAGATTGAAAAATAAAATAGGAATATAAAAATACCTGAGAATATAAATATAGGAATATAAAAAGACTGCAAAAGTCCTATCTATGCAAGCAAGGAGCAATAAATAATGAAACCACTGTTGCCAATCACAGGAGATAAAAGTGGAGATCTACAGTTGCTAATCATGAGATATAAATAACAGTATTGCAAAAAAGTAATAAAATATGATAAATTCTCCAGTAAAAGCTACGTATTAAAGGAGCTTATAAAATAATAGAAAACATGGAGGCAAGATTATTTATAAGAGGATGTAAATACATTGTAATGCTAATTCAAGAAAATGTTGACAATTAGCTAATATAAGATACTAAGAAGTGAATTTTAAGAATATTCAGCTAATTTAAACTTTTTAACTGTACCAATTGAAACAAGAAATTGTGATTTGTTTTAGTTTTTTATTCAAAATAAGCCCCTCTGGCTTCAATACACTTTTTACAGTGATTTAATAATGATTCGAATGCCTGTTCCAGTTCACTTTGCGGAATGGCCTCTAAACCATGCATCAAAGTTGTTTGTATGGTTGAAATATGATCAAAGTAACACCCTTTCAAATTCATTTTATGTTTGGGGAATAAAAAGAAGTCGCAGGGTGATACGGTGGAAGGTCGTCAGGCGAATACGGTGGATGATTCAACACACAGAAGTTATTTTATGCCAAAAATCTATGAACAATAAATAAGGTGTGACTGGGTGCATTATCATGCAACAAACACCAACTGCTTTCATCCCGATATTCTGGGCGAATGTGACGAATTCTAGACGTCAAACGCTTCAAAACATTTAAATAATACTCACCAGTAATTGTTTGTCCAGTTGGAACAAATTCTTTGTGGATAATACTACCTGTGGATACCCTTGCTATCGAAAAATGTAATGAACATTGTTTTGATTTTGGATGGAACTTTTCTTGTTTTTTTTGGCTTGTGGTGAGTTTTTTGACTTCCATTCCGCACTTTGTAACTTTGTTTCAGGATCATACTGAAGACACAATGTTTCATCACCTGTAACAATCGATTTCAAGAAGTTTGGATCATTTTCAGCAGCTGAAATGGTGTCTCTGCAATGTGCACTTCTTGATTTTTGTTCATTGGTTAAAGTGTGTGGAACAAATTTAGCACAGACTTTTGTTTTGGTCAAATCTTCATGCAGGATTGTTCGAATCATTTCTTTGTTGATGTTTAAAGACTTCCATCATTCTTAGTGATGCACAGCGATTGTTTGCCATGAAATCATGAACTTTTTCAATAATCTCAGGTGTCCTTGATGAACTTGGTCGTCCGGTATGCTTATCATCTTGTAGCATATTTCTTCCATCCAAAAAAAAGTTTGTGGCATAGAAAAATTTTGATCTACTTAAACAAAACTCATTAGACACTTGTTTCATCAATTGGCACGTTTCCGAGGCACTTTTACCAAGTTTTGTGTTAAATTTAATTACAGCTCTTTATTCCATTTTTCATGTTGAATTACAACATGAAAAAATTTTGCTTCTGTAATGAACGGCCGTATCTTTTGAGTTAGTTTAGCATATGCATCGGAACTTTTGGCAGTGTGCCAGCAGACGATCGAGGTTTATCAAGCATGCACGATTACACTGATGGAACCACTGTACACTGACATCTAGTACCAGTCTTAAAAATTCTTTGACGCACTGTATATATATATATTACAAATTCGACTTCACTTATTCTAATAACTATTCCTCATTGTATTTTCAATTAATTAATACTTTTATGAACCAAATTTCAATGGGGCATTTTGCCTGGGTAATTCATCCCTGAAAATGGTTAATTACTTGTTTTATTCAATCAAATTGAGTTTATATCTTTATATAACTTGAGTTTATATAACATCAATTTTGGTCTTGTCTAGATGTTGGATAGCATCTAATGGTTTATTTCTTGGTTTGATCAATCTCTAAAAATAAAAACTAACATGTTAAAATTATGATCCATATATATATATATATATATATATACATAAACATACACACACAGGGGCAGCTTGAAACCATGCTTGAATGTTCGATGGCAAAAGCTTCTATACATAAATCATGTGTGCATAATTGAAAATCCCAGTATTATATGAAGTCCACTTATGACCCAATAATTTTTTTTTAGGAAACTAGGAAACTAATTTCGTCCCCTTTGGTTTGAAGATAAGAGCATGTCTTTTAACCATAAGTAATAAAGAGTATAGAATATTCGTCTCCCCTTAGGAACATGTTGATGCATTTAATCAACTGTCTTATGCTCTTATTAAGTTAATAATATTGACAAAGTATTTTAATTTTCAGATAAATATAATTTTTTATTTGAAATGAAACAAAATTGTCACACAAGTTCCAAACTTTTAAATACAAATTTATGCATATATTGGTTATATACACTGCTGGACAATTGCTAAGAATGGATCATAAATTGCAATGTAGCACAACATTAAGTGGAGTTAGAGGCCCAGCAGGATAAAATATTGTTGCCACACTGTTCGGACATTAGAATAAAGATCATTTATTGTTCTAAAAAATACAGAAGGTTTTGAAACATCTGAAAGGAAAAAAAGTGTTCATTTGATGCTGTGTACGGAGAAATGGAAAACTGCATATGAATGACAGCAGGCACCTTTGAGAAAAGTCTCAGGATGGGATATGTCCACCATGGAGTGCGATGCAACATTCCACACGTCGTGTCATACTTTGCACAACATTATCTAGCAGTTGTTGAGACAAGTTATCCCACTCCTCTGTCAGTGCACGGACGAAGGTGTTCTTGTTTGTTGGAGAATATTTTTTCGACCAGCAAGTCGCATCCTCAAAGCATCCCAAGCATAGGGTTTAGATCTGGAGAATGCACTGGCCATACGAGGCATTGAATACCCTCGCTGACTAGACAATCCTAAACAGCGAGTGTTCGATGACATGGTACGTTGTCATCCATGAAAACAAATTTATCACCGACAGTACCACGGAAAAGGCGAACATGAGGCAGTAGAACTTCATCAATGTATCGTTGGCCAGTCATAGTCCCAGTTTGAACCACATGTAGGGGCGTGTGGCCATTGATCATGATGCTGGCCCATCACTTCATGTCAGATATCGGGTCCTTTCCTGGATACTTTCTGGACAATAAGCAGTACCACTCTCACGCCAGATCAGTTGACGTCTACAATCCGATGACAGACTGAACCTACTCTCATCTGAGAATAGTATGCAAGCCCAGTTCTGTTCGGTCCAATTGCGATGCTTATGACACCATTGCAAACAGGTGATGCTGTGAGGTCTGGACAATGGGACACACACAACAGGTCTGCGGACGTATAGTCCTCCTTCTCCCAAATGTCTGACTACAGTTTTTCGGAAGATCCACTGTCCTGTGGTAGCAAGAAACTGATTTGCCACCTGCTGAGCTGTGGTGCACCGGTGCCTTTTTGCCGATAGGACAATGTACCTGTCTCCTCCAGGCGCCGTACTTTTAACATGACATCCCTCGTGACGCTTGCTACACATTCCAGTTGTTTTAAATACTTGCCACAGCTGTAAAACAGCACTGTGGGCGGTGTCGAACTCCCTGGCAACATCTGTTATTTTTAGCCCTTCTTCAATCTTTCCAATAATATGGCCATGCGTAAAATCATCTAAGTGATATCGGGAAGACATACCAAAAATTTCAAGTTCGGCAATTAAATCTTTCCTGTAAAACTTTTATTTGGAACAACTGTTCACACATATCAAATCCTTTAAATCTCTTATCAGAACTATCATGTGACAAACAGGCTTGGAAATAAAAAATTTGCATATGCACACCTCTTCTTACTGTATCCTGCACTTATTCTAATTTTCTGCATTTTGCTCCCTTTCATTTTGTTGTTGCTATGGGTGATAGTGTCATCCATCCTTAGCAATTGTTCAGCAGTGTATATATATATATATATATATATATATATATATATATATAAACAGTGGAGCACCATTTATACGTTTCTCAAGGGAAATTTGAAAAAGACGTATAAATGGAAAAATGGAATTTTAAGAAACAACTTTGATTATTACAAATTTAATGCTACAAATCATCCTAATTTATTTCAAAGTAATATTTTTATTTTTTTAAGATATTATTTATATTGAAAATAATATTTATTAAATTTTTATTAACATTTACAATCATAAAAATGATAAAAATCATACCTTTATTTTAATTTTATATATACATATCTTAAGTAAATACGCATCTTGTATATGATTTATGTGCATGCAGGTAGATGTTAATTAAAAAAATCTTTAATCGTCGTCTGACGTGCGGATTGAATGTGAGTAATGAGTACAGCATTATAAATCGAATTAAGGTTTTTGAAAGTTTTTTCACTTGTATTTTGACAAACAAAATAAGTTCTAAGTTTACCAATGGAGTCCATGGTGTCTTTAAAGGAAGGCGGAATAACTTCATTATATTCTTCTTCATCATCATCGCTACTTAAATTAGCGCCAGACAATTTGTCTTCTATTAATTCATCAATTGTAATTAATTTTGAAATCATTGCATCGGTATCACAATTCACATACTCCTTGAAAATAACTTTTCTGATCTCAGGAGATTCCAGTCTTCTTCATCCATGATCACAGTTTCATCATCTCCAGCGTTGACATCACTGTCATCGTTGGCACCACATTAATCGAATTTTGGATCTGGAAACCCTCCTTTTATTGTTTCAGACTTGACTTGAGTCCATATTAGGGAGATCATGTTTATCCCCTGAAGTACGTTTATCTTAGATAAACGTACAGGAAGTATCCAAGTTACATTTTTGTTGTTTCATATCTTTATCCATTTTTTTGGGCCACTCAGTAAAAATTTTATCAGTCATCCACGCTTTTGTATTTGCTAACTTACTAGCAATGTTTTAACTTTTTGCACCTTGACTTCCGTGACTTCCCTATAACTAGAGGAGTCATCTTATCACTTCCATCAACATTGGCACAAAGTAAAACAGTGAGGCGATCTTTAGATTTTTTTCCCACCATTGCAATTGTCACCTTTAAATGCAAAAGTTCTTGCAGGTATGAAATGATAAAAGAGGCCTGTTTCATCAACATTGTAAATGTCCTTCAGCTGGTATCCATCAATTTCATTTGGCAAATTTTTTAACCATTTGTTAACAGTTTCAATTGGAACATCTTTAGATTCCTCGCTTACCACTTGACTTGAAATTCTATGTCACATTTTGAATTTGTGAAACCATTCAGTTGAAAACCATGCATCTTTTACATTCAATTTTAATGCAATTTCCTTTGCTTTTTCCATAAGAATGGGCCCACTTACGGGAATATTTGATGCACGACATTGTGTTAAAAACTGAAGCAAAATGTCCCCTACTTCAGGAAATTCTTGCACATGCAGTTTCTTCGATTCTTTCCGCAAGCTGTCCTTGCTTTTTTTTCTTTCGTAGGCAATGGTTTTCAGAGTAGAAACTGGAATATCCAGTATTTTAGCTAAATGTACTTTTGTTAATCCTGTACTTTTTTCAAATTCTTTTAAATTTTCAATTTTATCTTTTAGTGAAAGTGCTTTACGCTTTCAGGACATTTTTTGAGAGCGTTAAATTTTTAAAAAACCAACAAAATGATAATAACTAACAGACTGAACAGCAATACTGAAACATGAGCTCTCAAAAGCATAGGAATTCGATTCGAGAATGAACTGCTTATCAAACAAAAGAGTCTGGTGAATAGACCCTCTCATTGTTTGTTCTTTTCGTTTTGTAAGCATTGGGTCATTTTATGGTAGGGATGATTTCTTCCAGCAGCAGATGCAGTTTAGGGTTGCCATGTAAATTTGTAAGAATGGCAACCTATGTAACAGTGGTCAGAGTACCTCTACCCTTCTGGTGGCAATTCCCAAATGTTCTATCTGAATGAAAATTTTCGAATTTTAGAAAGATTAGAAAGCATCGTATAAATGAAGTATTTTATCATTACATGGTTAGGAATGAATCTGGATTGTGCTGAAACAACGTATAAATGAGAAACATATAAGCAGTGCTCCACTGTGTATATATATATATATATATATATATACGTATATATATATATGTGTGTGTGCAGCGTGTATCACATTGAACAATGCGCATGACTAAACACTGAGCAACGCGATGACGTAGGTAAATAAAGAATGAAATTGCACAAACGTACAATTTATGACAGAAATAATTTGGTTTGGTAAAATATTTGCTTATTTTTAGTCACGCTATAAAAATGAAAAAGATATTTTGCTCTGATATGGAATATTTAGAAGATGAAAATAGATGCAAACTGATACTTTTGGACTTACATTGATGCACGGAACTGAATTGCAAAATTTGAGCATTCAAATCCAATAATATACTAATTTATGGGGTGACTGCCCTGTATTTCAGCAGTTTCCATAATCGTTATATTTTATAACGAAATATGGCAGTTCCCGTAAATTCCCACATTTTATGGAAACAAGTTCTTAATATTTTTAAGGACTGTCAGAACTCTGTTTCTTAACCAAACAAAAGAGAAATAGAAACTGAAAAAAAAAGAAACTTATTAACTGAAAATGTCAATATAAAGCCTACCGAAAAAAAAAAATCTAGCTACGACAAGTTATTTCCCATGTACCACAATCTTATGTTTTCCGCTCATCTATGCATTCATAAACATGTCCCATTCCCTGCCCCACCCCCTCATTCCTTTTCCTATAAACAACTATTCAAGTTAACTAATGTCATTACCGTGCGGAAGAGCAATCTCCCTGAAGCTTCTATCATAAACATTCCAGTCGATAATTTACACCCTTTCGCAATCAAATAAAAGTAAAATATAAAAGAGCTTCGAATGCAGTTTAAAGCCGATAAGAAGTGCATAAAATTTGTGAGTACTTCTCTGCTCCATAAATCAGTGAAGATTAGAAATTAAAAACGAAACTAATAAAAATGGCAGTTCAGTTGTGAACTGTGAAAAATTGGATTAGAATCTTGGATCCTAATAATGAATAGTTGAATTACGAAATAAATAACAATGTTGTCACTAAAATATCATGTTCTTTATGTTTAAAGCACGCAGAACGACTAAAGTGTAAAAAAAATTTCAATGCTTCATTTATTACTGGAATTAGCAGTACATCGATAAAAAAGATAATGTTTTTAAACATACAAAGTCTAATATACATGTAACAACAATTAGTATCAAAAAGAAACCAAAATCAATCAGTTATTACAAACGCCTATCGAAAAGAGTTTAACAGAAATTGGGAAACAAGAAAAAGATCGAATTGCCAAACTTATTGAAGTTGCTTATTTTATAGCCAAAGAAGAATTGTCATTTGTGATGTTTGCAAGTATTACTGAATTAGAAAAACGACATGGTGTTGAACTAGGTGAAACATTCATAAATAAACTTAGCTGCTCAGAATTCATTAATTGTATTTCTAAAGTCTTTACTGAAGACTTAATTAAAGAAATGAACAGTTCAAACTACATTTTTGTTTTAGTGGATGAATCAACAGACGTTAGTACATATGAAAAATTCATAATGTATGTAAAGTTTATAGACTCAGACGGAATTACAACTACAAAATTTCTTGCACTTAGAAATGTTAATTCTGGGACTGCTAATAGTTTAAAATCATTGTTATTAAATGTATTAAACAAATTTGGCATTGATTTTGGAAAAAAGGTAGTTGCACTTTGTTGTGATGGTGCTAGTGTAAATTTGGGCATCAGACAGTCTTTTGACCCAATTAAAAGAAATCTACCCATGGCTTTTTATTGTGCACTGTCTCAATCATCGCCTTGAATTGGCTGTAAAAGAATTTGTATCGAATACTCATTTTGAGACTGTAATAAATATTTTAGGTAAGCTATATGCCTATTATAAACAGAGTCCAAAAAAATAAGAGAACTTCAAGAATTATCAGAAATAATGGCAGAAGAAGAAAACTAACTAGGCTTCATACAGTCCCAAAACTATCCAAGGCACCAGATGGATTGATCATTAAAAAAAAAGCAGCTCAATCTTTAGTAAAATCATATCCACTTATTGTTACTCATTTAGAAAATTCAGCATTATCTTAATTAGGAACTCAAGCAGCAAAAGTTAAAGGCTTTCTTAAAATTTTAAAGTCAAGAAATTTTGTATATTATTTACTATTGATGTTAAAAATATATGAAAAGTTATCAAAACTTTCACTGTGTCTTAAAAGATAGTTGTGATCTTCTGCATGTGCAATAATGTATTTAGAAAATTTGAAAGATACATTAAAAGAAATTACTGATATAGAAGCTAAAGATAAGGATTATTTCTCTTTTAGTATCATGGAAGTAAAAAATGGTGAACCATTTGCAAATGTGGAATTGACTGGAAAGTTAACCGAAAGTGATAAAGCTACGATGTATATGACAACATTAAAAGCTTGTATCGACGATAGATTTTGAGATATCAAGAGTGAAATAATATGAACTGTTAAGATTTTAGATGTAACATTGTGGCCTTCAAATAAAAAGCTTTTGATTGAATTTGGAAATAAGGAGATAGAATTGCTGAAAAAAACATTAGAGCCATTGCTTTCTTTAAATAAAGTTGATATACTAATGATAAATGAAGAATGGTAAAAGCTAAAAACCTTTTGGCAACAAAATTTATTTCTCTTTACTCGACAAGACATGTGGAAATTTGTTTTAAAAATGAATAAAGAAAAAATCCCGAATCTTGCTCACTTATTTGAAATTTTATTAATATTACCAATTTCAAATGCAGCTGTGGAAAGAGGGTTTTCTTTTATGGGTAGAATAAAAACTGACTCCAGATATCACCTAGAAGAAGAAACCCTTGAAAATTTGCTTTGAATTAGGCTGGAAGGACCTCCACTAGAAGATTTCTCACCTGATAAGGCATTGAATTTTTTTTAGTTCTCCTAGATGTCCAAACACTAAGCCATATGGCAAAAGAAAAAAAGTAAACTGAAAGTGATTCCGATTAATCTTTTTCCTCACTTTTTTGTACAACTTTTGGATTCATAATATCCTGATTATGATTAATATTTGTTGCAAAATAAAGATAACAGTATAATATTGTAATATAATGTCAGTATGAAGTCAAAATTAAATAATGTTAGCAAAATTAAACACACATCCAAAACAAAAGGTCTTTATTTCACTTCCTTAAAACGTACAAAAGTTTAAAAAAGGCCATAGCGCTTTCGAGCATAAGTATGCTCTTCATCAGTGGCTACACGGAAATAAAGTTTGAATCGTTCATATATAGACCAGATATAGCGACAAAATTTGCATAAATGCAATTTACAAAAGAATACGTTTAGACAAGGATAAACCGTAAACAATTTTCCAAAATTTTAACAACAAAAGAACAGCATATTAAATTACAATTTAATTACAGAAATCGAAAAAAAGGGGGGGGGGTGGCAATCAAGCATAATCCCAAAGAGGAAGACGTCAAAGATAACTTTGCAGAGACTTGAATTGCATGGAGTCGAGAATGAGTCGCCAAGCGTAACTCAAATTCATAACAGGGTCAAAATTACAAACTGACTCGTGGTAAATATAAATAAAAAAGGGTTCAAAAAGGAGAATATCACGAGGGTTATTACAACGCATCAAAAGGAAAGTCTTTTGAAAAAGAGGCTGAAAATTATCTTTAACAACAAATTGAGCAAGAGCCGTAGAAAGTTTACTATCCCTGACATCCCGAGCATGTTCTGCTAAACGGATGCCAATGGTGCGTTTAGTACTTCCAATATAAAATTTAAAATTACCATCGGTGGACAACAGGGGAACAACATACACCCCAGCAAAGCTTTTAAAGTCATCCCTATCACCCAGTTTATTACTATTACTATACACCCAGTTTATATCACCCAGTTATTTTGCTATTTTAACATCAGACGTGATGCCAAATTATTTATTTATTAAATAATGTTCTTTTGTTTTTAGTATGTATAATATTCAGAATTTGATATTAAATTTATTATTTTGAAAACTAAAGTTTTTTTGATAAATATTACACATTAATTAGTAATTGTTACACAAAATTCATTTGGTATAGCAAAAGTGCTATACAATGAAAAAAAAAGTATTTTACACGCTGTGTGTGTGTAACCATTGTTCTGTTGTTCAATTGTTTTCTACTTCCAGAAACAAAAGCTTCAATTTACAGCTGAAATTCACCCTCCAATGTGAAAGAGCATTGGAAAAATCAGTTTTTTGTCTTCGGGTATCAAGTATGTCACGTTGGATGAATGCGAGATTTGTAAATTCACATTTATCTTGTAAAAAGTTAACGAATGACGTAAATTTCTTCTATGTACTCAATTGGTCGATGGAGTAAGTTGGTACAAAAAATACGAAATTGAGTGAAATTTATATTTTTGTACACTAATCGACTTGCTATATTAAATAACACTCAGAAAAAAAAGTTTTTTTTTTTGTGTGTGATGGAAACTTTTCTAACAGTTGGCAACAGAATTTTGAACTTTTCAGCGTTAATTTGTCCTAAGAGATTTTTAGCTATATCTTGCTAAAATGTGTTCTACATTTAAATACTTACTCTTTTACATTTAAATATGTAGTAGGATAACCCAAACAAAAATTCTTAATTAAAAGTTTTATATTTTGATATTTTAAATTTTTTGTTTAATTTTGGCCAGGAAAAAAAGTGAATTATAACATACTAATTTTTTTACATAATGCACATATCTTAAAACCTCTAAATATAACATTTTATTGAATTCTACTTGTAAGTTTTTGAAGTATAATTATTTAAAGTTTCAAGTAATCAACTGTTGAGGCATTTGGCATGCAGCCTGCCACATGTCAGACTCATAAGTTCATTAATGGGAAATTGAAACATTTGACACAAATTTCATCCGTGTACTCTATGAGTCCAGTAGATGTCAATTTTAGCATATTTCAAAAATACACCCAGTGCGAAGGCCACCTGAGGGGATTGACTCATGGATCTCCGTTGACATCGCGAAGTTCTACCATATGCAATGCTCAAACCTTTTGTACTCAATGGGTCATAAAACATGTTGCGGACTCTTGGACTATTCTCTCTTCATGTTTAATGCCCCACCTCCTCCCAGCATCGCTGCTCAATAATGACTCATCGTATTTTAGAAAAATCATTGAGAGAAGTGCTGATTTTCTTTATAAGAAAAGTTATATATTTCATCTACTGCAGTATTTTTCACATATGTGACTATTCTTAATAAAGTATTTCCTTTTTTCACAGGCATTCACTTTTTTAAATATAAGGATGTATAAATGCTAGAAATTCCTCTATATTTAAAAAAAAATAGCTGCCACCGCTATTCGACAAATTTCTTGTTCCTTGAACTTCTGCTTTGTACCGCAAAACTGTAGCATACAAAAATTTAAAATTTAGTATACTTGTATAGAAAATATTGGGGAATATGTTGAAATAAGCTGTTTTTCAGTATATATTTTAGTTTAAGAAATACTTAATACAAAGTCAAGGACAAAATATTTTCGCTGCAAGTTTGTGTGAATTATAGACTAACAGTAGCAAGACCACGAATTTTTGCAGGCAGGTACTTATATAGTTGAATTTTTGCAGGACAGAGCCCCCCCCTTTTTTTTTGATGTAATTTACGAGATATTTTACCTTTTGTGAACTTCTGAAGTGAAAAATATTCTTTCGTATCGGCATGTCCATCGATTTTCTCTTGTCTCATATTGCAAAAGGTATAGCATACAAAAATATACAATTTAGTACATTTGTATAGAAATAATAGGATAATGTAACATGGTAAAATAAACTGTTTACTGATTTAAATTTTAGTTTTGCTTGAAATCGCTTGCGAAGCAAGTTATTTGGTATCACTCATTTGGTATATACTCATAACTTGCGAAGTAAGTTATGTGAGTTGGCAAAGCACGTAGTGCTCAGGTGGCGGAGACCCCTAGTAAATAAAATATTATATTAAATAAAGTTTGAAGTTATAAAATATATAAAGGTTTATAGTGTATTTAGCATAGTACGGTGATTAGACAACAGTGCCAAATCAACGTAATACCCTTTTTAGCTGCCATTCTGGCGAGGGATCAAAAATCCAGAAAGCTAGCGGTCCGGAGGATTCCGGATAATTGGTCTGCTACTGTATATACACACACACACACACACACACACATACATATTACACACATCCCAGTCTCACCGGCTGTCCAAACAGCTGCTGTAGTCCTCGGATGAGTCGGACGTTCTGAGTCTTCCACACATCCAAGTCTTAAATTCAGAGCCCCTTAAGAGAGCCCAGAAACTAAGAAGCAGAATGAAGAGCAGCCCAATCAATCCAAAACACAGCAAAAATATTCCAATAAGGCAAAACCAGTTTAAACAAGATTAGAGAAAACTAAAATAAATCAAAACATTACACAAGAATTCCTAAAGATATGAAATAGGCAAAAATGCAGCATATATATATATATATATATATATATGTATTATAAATGATAAAATTGAAAGACACTCGGTGGGACCGCAGAAAGAAAGGGAGCACTGGTGTACAATAGTAAAAGTGTGTAATTTGTCAGAAAATCAATTTTGAAGATTGAACTCAGTTACAATATATTGTCTCTATATACTATAAAAATTGTATTAAAAAAATTCAATTTTATGATAATAAGGAATTTTTGACACCTTTTGACAAATTTTGTATCTGTATGTCATTTGAATTTTTTACACAGACATTGGTATTTTTTTTTATTTATTGATGACTGTTTATTCTTTCTTAGGGTGATGTTTGGATATGCATGGAGGTGATGGACACATCGCTTGATAAATTTTATCCCAAAGTGTATAACGCTAAAGAAAAAATTCCTGAAGATGTCTTAGCAAAAATAGCATTTGCTGTAAGTTTTTTTTTTATCCAAAAAATTTTGTGTTTTGTTGCATTAGCATTGAACTGTAATAGTATTTGCATTTTTCTTTCTTTTCCAGGAAATTTTTTTTTCTAGTAATATATTTTGGGGGCTTTCTAATTTTTTTTAAGACATGCATTTAAAGAAATTTTCATTTTTTATGAGTAACAATCTTTGCATTTTAATCATGTTTTTCTATATTACTCATATCTTTTATTTTCTGGTTACAATCAATCTGTAGCCATTAGAAGAAACTTCTTGCGGCATAAAACTTATGTTTACACAAATGTATAGATTCACATTGTCAACATCAAGTTGCACCTATTTTAATAATTATCCTCTAAAAGAAACGTGAAAAAAAAGTAAAATTAAAACTAAAAAAAAGCATGATCATTAAAAGAATCTGATGAGGGCAGCACACGACTTTTCGAGACAAATTCATTTTCTCTTTTTTTCATTCACAGTTCATTAAATTAGTTTATTTGCACTAAATAACATGAATAATTATTCGAAATTACTTTGAATTTGCAGTTTTAATTCAATTTTCATTTGTTAGCAACTGGGTGTATTTTCAAGAACGACGTTGTAAAAAGGAGAATAAACTAAAATATCTTGAAAATGATTAGTTCTAGACTTATGAAATTGGTCTTATTCTTTTCATTGTCAAAAATTATGTATAAATCAAGCATTTAATTGATACATTTGAACACTTGTAGTCTTTTATTTTAGTCTTTGACGATTTTTGCAAGCAATTTCACAAAATAGTGCAGTTAATCTATTGAACTTGAAGCACTCCAGTTATTTTCCCTGTAAATGGGTAGATATGTTATATCTTTCCAAATTATTTCACATATTTTTGATACTTTTTCAAAACAAAGATAAGTAAAAGTAAACATTTGAACACAGACCGAAAATTATTCATTGACTCAGCATGTTTACTTTTCTAATAACTTCCTATCAGACAGCTGGAGAGCAAATCAAAGATGCCACATCATGTTAATTATCAAACATGAAGACTAGGGCTTCGTGTGATGTATATATCTCGAAGAAGCAAAACATCAGCATAGTAAAAAACAAGATCAATAATGTATAAAGCATTGATTATGAAACACTTTCCAACTCAAATGCAATTTTATTTAAACATCTCTAAAAGGTGATACACTCAACGTTGATATTTTTTAAATTATCACAGTACTACAATAATTTATTTTACTTGGAAACTTAAAACCATGGAGGTAAAGGTACTTTTTAACTCCATACTTAAAACATCAAAAAAGGCAATGCTATAAAATCGTCTGCTTCTCTATGTAAAATCAATGAATATTTCATTCTTATTACCTATATTCCAGACTCCAGAGCTAAATAATTTTCAGTTAAAATTCAGCAATTCTTATACAACTCATCTTGCAGCTTGATTTGTTTACATTCTGTAGCTGTTAAAATTAGGCTTCTTTGTATAAATAATCAAAGTTTGATAATCATTTAAACTCAAAAATATTGTAATTGCATGGGATATAGATGCACAGAAAATACTAAAAAATAAAATGGTTTTAGGATGGATGCAGCAATAAATACAAATTTAAAAGAACTTGAAGAATCACGATTTTGACACTGGGATAAAAATATGGATGCCATATTTTATTTTGAAGTGGGTCACGTGATCTCCTCATATAATATGGGTTGAAGACCCAGACCGTCCGACTCATCTGAAGACTTGAGCAATCATTTGGACGGCTTGCATATAATATGGGTGTAGTTATTATTTTAATTTTTATTTAAAAATTATCAAACACATTTTTCTTCTATATTTTATATGCTTATATGCTTATATATATTTTATGGGATAATTTGAATATTTCCTAAAATTTTGAAAGCAATTTATAAATTTTAGCTTTGCTTAAAAAATGTTTGAAAAATACGGTCCCATAGGGTTCAATGTATTTCACTTTTTCAACCCGGGTTCAATCCAAAACTAATTGGGTGATATTATTCATTTACATTCCCATATGTCTCACAGACTGTCTGAACAACATACTAAAATTTTATTTTGATAAAGTCGTTTTTAAGGCAGTTTTTGCAAATGGATAGACAGACAGAATAACCAAAGTCATAAACACTTTTCAACTATGTTGGAAAGTGTTAAAAAGAGGTGCAGCATTTTAAAAAATTAATTTTAAGAGATAGAGAAATTGAACAATTCATTCCATTGGAAACCATGTACTGTAGTAGCGCAAAGGTGATTTTTTAAATTCACATTTTTAGATTTAATCAGGGAAAAATGACATAAACTGCCCATTATTTTTAGTTTCAATAGCTGTTGCCAGATATGGTATATATAAGCTATCAATCAACAGTCAAAGAATTCATGACAGATAATTTTAATAATACTGTCAGCCAATCAAAAATTTTAATTTTATAAAAGAGGACAATCATTCAAACCAGAAGAAAATTAAAAAATATAAAATAAATAATGTAGAATATATAATTAGAGCAAAATTTTAAAAATGGACTATTCTGGAATATTCAAAAAACTCAAAATAGAATTTAAAATAGAAATCATAATGAATTCTTAACTGAAAATAACAAGTTTAGTATTAAATGAAAGAGAATAAAACGAAAAATAAAAGGAATTACAAATTAGCTAATTTAAATAAATTTATATTACTAAAAAAAAAAAACAGAATTCTGGGAATTCTGTCATTTGAACTACCATATCTATGGAATAGAATATTTTTGGAACTAAAGAATCTTAAAATCTAAATAAAAAGGAAAATAGAAAAATTAAATTACTAAAAGGGGTCATTAATAAATAAATATGCCTCCTGAACCAGTTTAGACAAATAAAATTCTAAAATTAATAAATGTTAACAGCAACATTAACAACCCAACATATCTGAAAAACCTTTAGCTATAAATTATTTTTGAATAGAAATTTTGGGGTAAACAAAATTTTAAAAAAATGCATTACAATAGTGACAGAGCAAACAATAATTGTAATGTACTTCATATATAAAAAAAAATTGATATTAAGTGTCTTCATTATAAATAAATTTTACTGTATTACTTTTGTGTATGTTTGAATCTCTAGTGAAGTTAATTTTTTTTTTTTTATTGCTTATATTGCAGGTAGTCAGTGCTTTACATTATTTGCAGAGCAAATTAAAGGTTATCCATCGTGATGTGAAGCCATCTAATATTCTTATAAGTCGTGGAGGTGCAGTTAAGATATGTGATTTTGGAATATCAGGTCACCTAGTTGACTCAGTAGCTAAAACCATTGATGCTGGCTGCAAACCTTATATGGCAGTAAGTTTTTGAAAATTTTACCTCATTTTATCCACAAACGCAATTTGAGATTTGTTTAACTTTTTTTTTTTTTTTTGGTAATACAGCTAATTTTTGGGGGTGCCCACTAATTAACTAAAATTTTATCGTCCACGAATTTAAGCAAGATTTTCAAAACTTTTTTTTTTAATGGTCATGTATTTTTGATATATTATTATTTACCCATAAGTGGTAGAGAAGTGTGTTTTGTTATGAATTAGGTTGCCCCCTGTGCATCAAAGGAGGTGACTTACTTTTATAAACCTACAACTTAAAGTGGATTCTATGCATACTCAGTCATCTATGCCTCCAAACACCAGCACATTGGCCATACAGGTGACTGTTTTAAAACCGGGTATCAATTAGAAATACTTATAATTGTCAGCATTTGCAGAATATTAAAATTGCACTTTAAATGTCTTAAAGCTATTGAACCATCTGCCATTTTCAACTATTGAATTATGTTTGGCATATGAAATTATGTGCCGACTTTTCAAAAGCCTCTTTAAGATCAGAATATTCAAATACGAATCTGTACAAAGTTATTAATGTTTTTTTTTGTGTGTGCTTGTGTGTTTTTTATGCATAGTATCAGTTTATGCATAATAAATACAACTTGTTTTCTAAAAAGTCTGATTTTTAAGTAATGTTGGAGTTAAGGTGATATAAGAACTCAATACAGCTGTCTGTATTCATCCCTATGACATGAAACAAAATAAAACTAACTTAATGTAGCTGATCTGATAACTGGAATGGAGAAATTAAATTTTGAAAGTAAATATATTTTAAGCTTACATAAGTACTTTTATTCTGGGTTGATTCTACTGATTCCAATGATTATTGATTTTTTTTTTTTCCTTGATATTTCAGCCAGAGCGTATCAATCCAGAGGCTAATCAGCAAGGGTATGATATTAGATCTGACGTTTGGAGTTTAGGTATTACAATGGTGAGTTCCTAGAATCAAATCTATTATATATAAAATTGAAGACTGTTTCTTTGTTAAAGCTTTGCAAGAACATTGTTTCATGGAGGACAACTATATGTTAGGTATCACTTAAATGCAATTAATTTGAGAAATTTTTTTTTATTAATAAGAGGTGATTTTATTACTCACATTATTCCCATAATAAGGTCAAAATGATGGGTTGTTGCCACCCCTCATGAAGGTTTAAACAGAGTTTATTCTAGGCATTTTTCATGGGTGTGGAATGCCCTGCCTGCCCTTTCATTAAAGTAAGGTCCGCCCTGCCTGCCCTCATAATAAAATTTTGCACCCTGACACCCGCCCTTTGATTAACACTTGCTCCCTACTTAGAAAGCTGCCCTTTTTTTTTTTTAAAACTCCGAAAAATATGCCCTTAATACTTGCTACATTAAGTTATGGAGTACACAAGCCTTTAATTTCCAAGAAAAAAAAGCACCTCTCCCAAAGTAAAATTCCTCTTATCTTTTAACCTTTCTGCTTATCTTTTGACTTTCCTCATAGAAGTGCATGCTGCCATGCCCCAGGTGTTCCTGGAGTGGTATCCATTTGTGGGTGGAGAAGTGACCACGTGGTAAAGACACGATTAAACTTGAAAACTGGCTATTAACAAAACCCTGACTACCGGCCAAACTCTGTGATAGCTTAGAATGACCCTTCTCCCTAAACAATCCCACCTGTAGAGTAACAAAAATCTATCAACAATTGCTACGATACTGCTACGGCTCTTCCGTAGTTGTTCTCCCCCTACAAGGCCATCATAATTTATTGCATTTGCAACCGAGAATGAGTGCAATCCACATTCCTATCTTACCCCTCCCCTTAATCATCAATGTGTTTTGCGACATGCCATGGTGTAGCATTTCTGCCACGCTCTATGACTTAGACACCCCCATTTTTACACGCTGTATGAAGGAGTAATCTAGCTCTTTGGAACTAATAGGTCCTTCATCAATTTTACACCTACTTCAAATTTAAAAGGGTTCCCTAAAGCGAATGCATGAACGGAATTAAAATCACTAAGAAAGAAAAAAAAATGCATGAAATTCACCCTCGCTATTTTCAGCATGTGAAGTTATTTATTGGTTAAATATTCCTTATAGCATGTTTTTCATAATAAAAAATTAAAGGAATTAATCTGTATGAAAGAGTTTCGGGAGTTCGCTGCGGCTTGGGTCCGGACGCACCAGGGCGTCCGGCGCAAATAAAGGATATCAATCTTGAGGAAGGGGAATTATTTTCCGAGCTGAATTGCCGATATTGCAGTGTTATATATTATTGTTCTACTTTAATCTATATATTCACAGTCCGTAAATGACCATATGGAAATTATGAATATGTGTAGTAGCAGTCTTTCGAAAATCTCCCATCCTCGCAGGGTTAAAATTCGGTACTGATGGTCAATTTTCGGAAGTTTCGTAAAAAATTTAAAAAAATAAGTATCAAATTGTGCTGTCATCGTAAAATTATGGCGAAAGCTGCCCTTTCCTGTGCCATGAATGAAAATTGAAATGTCATCACTTGCAAATCTGCCCCCTCCCCCCCATAAACTTAACTAGTGTGCATTATCAACGCTTCTGTGTAAGCGAGCCGTCAGATCTACATTGTAACCACAGGCGATAGTTATATTCTCTCCCCTCGTCCTCCACCCAATGAATCTAATAGCTGTACGAAAATACGATAGCATGCTTTCGATTGAAGTGACATGTTCTGTTCTCCTTTTAGAGGTCTGCGTGTACCGAAGTTTAAGATTTTCACCCGACTGACAATACCAATGCTTAAACCAGGGCTAAACCCGAAGAAATTTATAAATATACAATGAACTCGACCTAAAGATAACTGCATCTTGGCGAACTCGAAATGATTTGTATTCAAATATGTTAAAAACAAATCTATGAAAATTGTGTACAGAGAATTGAGTTTGTTTTCTTAAACATTTATATTTACTATAAAGCAATAAGTTCATATATTCAATTTAAATCCATTGAAAAATTTTTCAAAATAATTATGTTTGACCCGGTCGTAATGTATGTTTTAAAAAAAATCTGATGTGAGCAACACATGGCTTTCCTTATATAATGCAATGAATTTACTACTTTTACAATAACAGATATTTATATTCTTTCCAAGATATTGAATTTCTTCAATTAGCCGTCGTTTTCATTGATTTAGCGTCATTTTTATCCATTTGGTGAGATTTTCGTTAATTTGGCAACATTTCAAAAATTCGCCAAGTTGGCGACATTCCGCCAAATTCGGCTGCAAAATCTCACCAAGCATTATAGACGGAGAAATAAGTTATTCTTATAGCAGATAAATAACTATTGGCATTCAAATGCAAAAGTATTACTCAAAATATCTTTTCTCATGAGTGGAATGAGCTAGATCCACAAGAATGATGTCACCAAATTTATCGCATGATATTGCATATGAAAAGTGAACATTTTTCTCAACGGTTAATATATTTTTTTTAATTTATGGGATTTTTTGATAAATTTATTTTTAAAATGTGCAATATCTCGAGAACGGTTCATGCTAGCATTCTAATGTTTATGTCAATCGTTTTCTAAGGAAAAATTACATAAGAATTGTCTATTTGCGTAACTTTATTAAAGGTTTTGATTTTTTGATGATTGTTTCAAAATTTCAGAAAATTTAGGGGGTTTCTGAACATTCAATTACGTTTAAAAACAATAAGCTTCCAGTATTCATGGATTATGATTTTTGTACCAAATTTCATTCTAATCGCTCTATTTGTTCGTGAGATATCGTCTCCACAGACTCGCTGACACACACACACACACACACATCACCTCAAAAATGTTTGATTCATGACCATTAGGATGGAGCTTATTTTTTAACTATGAATATATGGTCTTCTCACTATCTAATTTTGTTCCTTTTTACAAAAAAAAAAAAATTCAGGCAAATTATTAGCATAATTGAACAATATTTAGAGGTAGCTCAATGATAGAAAAGTTTTTGTACATGGTAAATGTACGCAGTGTCATGGAAAATTAAATTAAATGCCACCACCTTTAAATATATTTAAAATTCCTTCAGCTTTATATTTTGACTCATAAATGGCAATACTGGACTATGTAAAACTGCAAATAGCACAAAGCTCAAAACACATGGCAAAAATCAGATGAGCCATTTTGTGCTGCAGCTGCAATCATGCAATGTTTTGAACTTGATCTCTGTTTATAAAATTTTCGAAAGTCTGATGTTTTTAAACTAGTATTTAGAAATTATAAAGATTATATTAGAAATTAAAAGAAACAAAGCATTCCTTTCCAGACAACAGTGAATGAAGAACATGAAGCTATTAGCAGATGCAGATTCTGAAGTTGCACTTTTGTCCTCTACTGATGAGTCTCACACAGCTCAGCAGAAAGAGATGATGAAAAGTTTGAAACTGGGGACAATATGATTCATGTGGAGAATTAAGAAAATGAAAACGGGGACGAAAAACCACAGTTACTCCAGAACTTGCTGCGGCACTAGATCGCACAAAGGTGTCAGACCGAAAGGCTGTTTTTATTATATCAGAAGCTGCCAAAAGCTTAGCACAGAACATTAATGAATTTGCTCTAAACAAAGACTCAATTCGTCAACAAAGAATGGCAGAGAGAGAAAAAAAATATGAAAAAATAAAGACCAAGTTTCAAGGCAACATTTTTTTTTGTCATTCTTGGGATGGAACATTGATGCATGACCTGACTGGAAAAGAGAAAATTGATCACCTACCAGTATTAGTTTCTGGGAAAGGAGTTTCTCAACTACTGGCAGTTGCCAAGATTCCATCTACAACAGGAGAGGCCCTTGCTGCAGCTGTCTTTGAAGCCATTGAAAACTGGGGTATGGTAGACAATATTCGCGCAATGCGCTTTGACACTACGAGCTCAAGCACTGGTCATAATTCTGGTGCATGTGCCCTTCTAGTGCAAAAGCTTAAGAAATAGCTCTATCACTTGCTTGCAGGCGTCACATTATGGAGCTCATAATTAGTACAGTGTTTGAAGTATGTATGGGAGTCAGATCTTCTCCTGAAGTTGCAACTATTTAAACGCTTTCAAGAATATTGGAGATTCATTGATACAGATAAGTATGAACCAGGAATTTCATTTGATGTTGTCACAAATCTAGAAGATATAAATCAAGAGACTATCGACTATGCAAAGAAGTACCTGAAATAAAGAGAACCAAAACTAAGAGTGGATTATAAAGAAATTCTTAGAACTCGTAATTATCTTTCTTGGTGCTGTCCCAGCAATGGGAGTCCGATTTATGTCACCAGGAGTAATATACCATGCCTACTGTATGTCCAAAATCATATATTGTCTCAAGATCTGTTTGCTCAATTTATGCTGAACAACTGGAAAGCTCAATTTAAACTGACTTTAAAAGAAGAAGAAAGACTATGTGTTGTGTGTGTTTTTATAGTCTGTGTATACTTGAAAGCTTGGATCTCTGCACCTCAAGCTTCATGTGCTCCTAACAATGACCTGTTGTTGCTGAAGTCGCTACTTGAATACTCATCAATACATTCAGCCATTTCTAAGTCAACATCATGTAAATTTGCTAATCACTTGTGGTATTTGTCACAAGGACTTGTTGGTTTAGTTTTGTTTGATAGTCGTGTCAGTATATCAACCAAAAGACGCATGGTGAATGCTATGCAGAATGAAGCTCATGCTGAAAAACAGGACCAAAATTACTCTAAGCGAAACAGCGTTGCTCTTCATTTGTTCAAGGACAAAAACTTGGAAGATTTTGTCACAGCAAAGTCATTCATTTTGTTTCAATTGTTGGAACTTCCAGTTGGATATCTTACAGTTGATCCAGACTTGTGAGAGTTGAGAGAGGACTACAAACAGGCTAAAGAGATAATAAAATATTTACAAGTAGTAAATGACAATGCGGAACATGCAGTTGCACTTATTCAGGAATACAGTGGATTGATAACTCATGGTGAAATGCAGCTACAATTCCTGCTACAAGTTGTTGATGATCGCAAAATGTACCCTGATAGCAGGAAAAAGACTCTGTCTCAGCCTTTGCAAAGCCAATAAAATTTTAATGGTAAATATAAAGCTGATAATATTTATAACAAATTACATAAATTGTTTAAAATTAGTGCATTAAATACAATGTAAATAAATACATATGTTAAGGTACAGCTACAGCTAATAATCTTATTTTTTTCTAATTTTTATAAACTTTGAGTCAGTTGAGCTACCCCCTTAATATTAAAATTTATTGCTCAAACTTTTATATAGTGTTTTTATATCAGAAGGAACAAAGTTAGAGGGTGGGACTTGCAAAAATAAAAAATAAATAATTTCATAGCTTTTAAGCTCCACCCTAATGATCAGGGATGCTTGAAACATGCTCTCCCGCCGAAAAATCGAATTCAAATTTTCGACCCCGTCACAATACTTTCCTTATACATTATGTATATAAGGAAAATAAAAAGACAACCTGGCCCGAAACAGTAGAAAGAAAACTCAAGCCCAGGCTGGGTCTAAGCCCAAATCCCCTTTTAACTCTTTAAAACCCAAACTATAAAATTTTTATTTGCTGTGTTGGGGGGGGGGGGGGGGGGGAAATCTAACATTTTGACTTTATGATATACTAAAAACATTCTATCATATATTCCAAAGTTCTTAAACTTGTAAAAACCTAAAAGCCTAAAAATCATTCTTCTGAAAACACTCAAAAATATCTGAAATTTGCAAAAGTTCTAAAACTTCTAAAGTTCCTCAAAGTTCATCTAACCTGAAAACATTCTAAAAATAAACTGATTTCTTAAATAAACAGAAAGTGGACCTATTGACCAGTTTCCCTACGTGTACAAATATGTACTCCTGTAAAATATTAAAAATTGACACTTTACCTAAAAATAAAAACATTAAAAGTAAAAGAAAGAACACAGATTTTAGGTTTTCAAAATCTAACGTTTATTAAAATTTTAAACTTCATTTTTAAAATAATTTTCAAAATATTTTACATCTCATTAACTAACAAATCCAATAAACAACTTAAATAAATAAATAGAATGGCCGGTCGTATAGTGGTAAAAAAAAACGTTAGAATATTAAATTTTAAAGTTAACAATATTAAACTTATTCAACTATTTATCTAAACTAGAATTTTAGATAAAAAAAACATAAGTTAGCCAAAAGGGAATTTAGAACAAAATTTAAAAAGATAACCACAGGATCCGCAACTTAAAATATATAAGTGAAAGGGGTCTTAGTCATGCCAATTTAATTTAACTTTAAATACTGCAAAAGAATAAAATTAATGAAAAGATATCACCCATAAGCGGGAAAACGCTGAACGGCAGTAATAAAGTCCCGAGGACGAAATTGATGTCAGTCATCATCAGCTTGGGTGCAGTCCCTTCCTGCTCCAGAAGAGGCCAAACGGAGAAGTACCTCCCGTAGGGCATCGGTACATCAAGTGAGTCCAACCATTCAAGTGGAATATGGTGTTCCAAAACTCCGCGAAAAGAACACTCCCAAGGCCTGATCTGCACAAAAACGGGCAGCTCCTTCACATCATAAAATTCTCAGCCGAGAGTAGCAGAGCGCCAGTGGACATCGCTCGGAACAAAAGAACAGACAGCTCCATCATCAAAACCGTGAAGTAAACAATTGGAGGTCCGGTCCTAAGACTCGGAAAATTTAAACTACTCAGTTCACTATGAAAGAACAAATCTGACCTCCGGAAGTAAACAACTATTCCAAAGGCGCCGACGATACTTCAGTAGACATCAATCACTTCGCTCGCAACGTCATTTCAAGTAAAAAAAACACTCTGATATCAGGATTCCACACACATTTACAGGCAGGCCGGGAAATAAGGCGTTCGTTCCTCAGAACGCATTTCGCTCAGCTCGTG
Organism: Amaurobius ferox; assembly: GCA_951213105.1. NCBI lineage: Eukaryota > Metazoa > Arthropoda > Arachnida > Araneae > Amaurobiidae > Amaurobius > Amaurobius ferox. Next base: position 4,066,436 of record OX578149.1, on the reverse strand, counting down.
CCGAGGTGCTGAAAACAACAACTCTATAAGACTACATTTTAGTTCCAATCAAAAGAGCAAAAGAGCAAAGAGATCGAAAAAGTGCGCGATTTGCTTATATACTGCGAAACATCGCTGCCACAGATTGTAAACAAAATTATCGATGAACGATAAAATAATTAATGACAGACGATTTTAATATTACGGTCAACCAATTAAAAACTCGAAACTTTAAAGAAGAGAAATGGAATTTTAGAGCAGACGAAAATTAAAAAGAAATGAAGTGAAACGATTTGGAAAATACGAATTCGGCAATAATTTAAATATGGATGATTCTGAAATATTTAAAAAGCTGAAAATAGAATAAAACTGTAAAATTGCGATGAATTAACCAATTTTTAACCGAGGGTAATAAATTAGGAATCAAATTAAAGGGAATAAAAAGGGCAATAAATGGAATTGCAAATTAGCAAATTTAAATAAATTTAAATTGCTAAAACCTAAAAAGAACGAACTTTTGCCGTTTTTAACACAAAACCTATGGAATACAATATATTTGAACAGAAGAATATCAAAACCTAAACAATTGGAAAATGGATAACTAAAAGAGAATGACTATGTAAATAAGACCCCTGAACACATTTAAACTAAAAACAAAATTATTAACTATCCAAAAGTATAACCCAACAGCTGTAATAGACTGAAGTAAGTAACAAGTTTGAATTTTTGAAATGGATTCTTCTAGTTTCAGCCAAAAGTATTTTTTTTTCTTCCCCACTTTGGTTTCAACTTTAAGACTAAAATGTTTAAAACTCATTCATGGCATTTGTTCCAGTTGTCTGACAACTGAAGTTAAGGTATAAAACATCTATTCAGTCCAAGAAGATTTTAATCTTGATTGACTACATTCCTTAGAAACTAAGAGTATCAATGAGGTTTAAATTGCTTGAAGAAAAGAGGATGTATATGATTATTTATTTACCACTCCTTCATGTTACCTAACCTATTATTGAAACTTTCTTGCGGCGGGGAGTACCTCCATGACATAGGAGGGCGGGGGATGGAGCAGGGCCACTGTATAATTTTTATGTTATGACACAGGCAATGCCTCGAACCAGTTCAGTCAATTTTATTTTGACATATTTTATCCATAAAACTCATCATAGGGTAAACCCTATGTGTACATAATCAATTTTTGAATAAAGTGCCTTAAAAATTATGGAAGTGCCCTTTTTTGATCCTAAAATGAACTCTGATTTAACTATCTCGATGATGATTCGTATTTTCCAAATTAGTGAAATTTTCAAAAAATTACTTCATACACATGTATTATACATTCAAAACTATATTTATTTCATGAATGACAAAAACATTTAGATCATCTACACACATGAGGTATTCACACACATGTGGGATATGTGTGGACCACACGTGTATGAACCTCACACATGTGGGATCACAATGTATTTCAAGGAAATGAAAAAAAATTCCTATGTTTCGTGCTGAACACAAAACCACTCAATAAAGTACATAAAATCTTGGTGAGTGAGGTAAACTTAACATTAGGTACTGAACATCAAGCTGCAAAAGACGTAGCTTAAAGTTTAGTGAATTAATATAGTTTACTAGAAAGTAAAAAAATTGATTTTTTTTTTTTTTCAATTAGCATGCCCATTTGATACCATGCACATTTGATAATTTTTTATATATTAAATTCAATAGCACTAAATATGAAATTATGTTTCTGTGTTTGTTTGTATTGCATTTGATTTTTAACACTTTACAACAAAGTTGAAAAGTGTTTATGACTTTGTTCATTCTGTCTGTCTGTCTGTCTGTCTGTCTGTCTGTCCGTTAGCACGATAACTGCCGTAAAAATGACTTAATCAAAATGAAATTTTAGTATGTTGCTCAGACGGTCTGTAGGACCTATGGGAATATAAATGAATAATATCACACAATTAGTTTTGGATTGAACCCGGGTTGAAAAAATGAAATACATTGAGCCCTATGGGACCTAATTTTTCTAACATTTTTTAAGCGGATTTAAAATTCACAAATTGCTTCGAAAATTTTAGGTAATAGTCAAATTGTTCCATAAAATATATAAAAAAAAAATTCAGCTAAATATATTCAGTAGTTTTTTAAATAAAAATTAAAATAATAATTACACATCTTATATGAAACGATCACGTGACCATGATATTAAACGATCACATGACCCACTTCAAAATGAGATATGGCATCCATCTTGTTTCAAATTCGTGATTTTTTAAAGTTCTTTTTAATTCATATTGAGTGTTGTATCCATCCTAAAACTACTTTATTTCTGCTTAAATTCTGTGCATCTACATACTAAAACAACACAATGACAATATATTTGAGTTTAAATTCTCATTCAAATTTGATTATTTCTACAATTAAGCCTATTTTTCACATATGTAAAATGTAAACAGCAAAATATGTAGAATGAGTTGTATTAGAATTACTGTATTTCTTTAACGCAAAATAATTCAGTCCATGGAGTCTGCATGGCTGATATGAATGAAATATTAATTGATTTTATAAACAGAAGGACGATATTTTTCGATGAAGTTTTAAGCATAAAGTTTATGAATTGTAGCTCCATGGTCTTAATTTTTAAATAAAATAAATTATTATAGTATTGTGATGAATGAAATGGAGAAAGTTATGAATGAAATCCTGCTTTTATAGAGAGATCCAGGCATGTTATTTTTTCTATGACGTCATTTGAATTAATTTCAGTTGTTTTCGATGAAGTTTTCAAATATAATAAATTATCGTAGTATTATGATATATTTAAAAATATTACCGTGGAATGTATTGCATTTTAGAGATATTTAAACCACGCAATTTATATTTCAATGCCGTCTTTTGAATGAAGTTCATTTTTTTCAATGAAGGTTTAAGTTTTCAAATATAATAAATCAATGTAGTATCGTGATAAGTTTTAAAATATTACCGAGGAATGTATTGCATTTTCGACTTTTTTAAATAAAATTGCATTGAAGTTGGAAAGTGTTTCATAATCAATGCTTTAAGCATGATTGATCTTTCTTGTTATTTTATACAATCACAAGTTTAAAGCTGTATAAAAATAGAATTCTTAGGAAAATGCTGGATTTTCTTTTCTGCATATAGTATGAATTGTCCATGGGCATTTTCCCTTATCAAACATGGGGCACACCTTTTGAGCAGCTGAAGCAAGTAGTGAAAGATGATCCTCCCCGTCTTCCCTCTGGAAAGTTCTCGAAAGAGTTTGAAGATTTTATTTCTCTCTGGTAAGATTTGGTTTCCTAGACATATTTGAAAAATAGTGCCACTTCACCTTACTTCTTACTTGTAATTTTTCTATTTATGCTCAACAACAGCAAAATAAACAAAAACAATCAAATTGTAGCATTACATAATTTTGTATAATTTTAATCTAGGTATAACAATTAATTTTGTTATGAAAAATTGTTTTGAACCAGTGACACCTTTGAAATGCCATTTTTTAAATGTAAAATTTATTATATAAAATAGCAAAATTTATTGGACTATTTTTGCATTCAATTGCAAAAAATGACCATTAGTAGTAGTATTTGAAGCAGCACACTTCAAATAACCAGTCATAAAACAGAATTCATAAAGTTCAAGTTTTACATTCTTTTTATTTTAAAGAAATATTACATTTTGATTTCAGACTAAATTAACAGAATGTAAGTTCACCAAGTGTCCGTTAGCAGTAACAGTTATTACATTAAATTCATTTAAATTTCTCTTCAACAATTTTGACTTAAATATCATTCTTATATATATCATTTCTATGTTATCACTTTTATTGTCTCTCTGTTGTGATAAGGGCTGTACAGGAACTTAATAAGAGATATGAAATTAATTTACAACCCCTATTCAACATCTAATTGGGTCGGACACTCACATGCAATTAAAGGGAAAATTAATTAAATAGAATTTAATGACTTAATGGAATGGGATCATATAGTGAGGAATAGAATTTTGAATAAAATAAAATGCATTGTGTAATTTTAAAAAATTAAATATAAACCATATTTGCATGTGAGCGCCTAAAAAATATCATTTATAAATAAAGTCAAAAACGCAATATAGGCTTTTAAATACATGTTAATCTTATAATATTTATTTTACATACCTTCAACTTGAATCTAAAATTTAAAAAAAAATGTTTTTTCCTTTTTTTTTGTAATTTTATCATACTGCAGTAGTTCATTCTTGTTAGCATTTCTTTTTTAGCAAAGAATATTATATATGTTTAATCATGCTGCAACAATCCATTAAGCGGCTAGTAGAAAAATGTGGTCAATACATAATTAGTTCGTGAAAACTAAAAACCCAGATTGTTCTTAAGTCTTAAAACATGATGTTCATAAAAAATACACCCAGGTACAAAATAAATGTTCTTTATTGGTTTTATTTTATTAAAATGTATTATAAGTGCAAGTGTAGATATAAACAGTGCATTCTTGTCATTAAATTAAGGTTCTCGAAATGTAATTTTCACATCATTACTTGTGCACTATTGCAAAAAAAATATATGTATGTAGTTGTAATATTTGTACCCATGGGCAACACATCGATTTGTATTTTGATCATCAGTATATGTAATTCTTATATATATATATATATATATATAAATATATATATATATATATATATATAAATATATATATATATATATATATATATATATATATATATATATATATATATATTTTTTTTTTTTTTTTTTTTTTTTTTTTTTTTCCTCCTCAGAGCTCAGGTGTGCACTCACTCGTGTATCAATGAATTTCTTATACACATGTTTTCTGAAGAAGTAATTGTGCTACATAGTTGGCTGATTGAGACACAAAATTTGGATGAATTTTGCCATCATATTAAACAATATCATTTCATCTAGGCCATAGGTTCTCAACCTTTTTTTGCCCACCGCCCACTTTAAGAATATTTTTTTTCCTAATGCCCCCCAATTTTTTTTACTTGCGAATCTGAAACAGCTATTGCCACAATTATATTTAAACGTGTAATATTATATATAGTCGTAAGATAGGATATGGTCCTATCTTATTTCTGAGTTTAAAGAAGACTGTTTCAATGAGAACAATTAAAACGCATACTTAATTATATTGAAAAGTATTTTTATTAACATTCAAAAGACATTGAATTTATAACTTATCTAATGAGAAGGTTGAATTTGATGCATTTTAAAGAGTTTGTTAATATCAGGCTCGATTTTACTTAAAAACAACCGTAAGTCGCCGCATTCAGTAACATGGAGCCGATTTCTCTTTTTAGTTACCAACGTTGCTACAGCACTAAATCCACGTTCAGCTAAATAGGAAGATGGGAATGCTATCAAAAATCGTTGAACAATCGACCATAATCCTGGGTACAGTTGCAAAATCGGCTTCTTCAGCCAAAATTCTTGGTAGCCATTCTTGAATTTAATTTTTAATTCCTCATTTCTCGTCAGTTCTATTAGTTCTTCTTCTGGGATAATCCTGCTGTGTTGACATTTGAAAAAGGATCCAAAACCCAGTCTGGTATGTCCATGTTTAAAATGTCCTGGAATTGTTCCTTGAAATCACTGTAGAGGCTTTCCAAGTGTTGACAGTAAACAAGCAAGTCGTCGTGCTTGAATGATACTGCTGATAAATTTGGGAAGTTATTGAATTCGCGTCTGCTGATATTTCTTTTGTATAATAGCAGTTTGGACATGAAAGCAGCAATGCTATTTTTTGTCTTAATCAAGTTTAAGTCGTCGCCTTGAAGTTGGAGATTGACATCATTAAACAATTTATACAGGTCTGTCAAGTACGCAATATCGTTCTTTGATGAGATAAGGTTGTCGAGCAATTCCGTGTCTTTGTTTCCTAGGAACTCTATCATAGACCCAAACAGATTGTAAAATCGAGTCAAACAAGTACCTTTTGACAGCCAGCGCACCTCTGTGTGAAGCAGAAATCGGTTGAAATCTTCATCATTGGCAATGCAAAGCTGACTAAATAATCTGTCATTCAACGAGTTACTTCTGATTTTATTAACTGCTCTGATAACATATTGCAGTGATGTATGGAGGCATTCACTCAAATTTTTCGCAACCAAATGCTGGCGATGAATTACGCAATGCACAGCAAGCACGTCAGGAACTTTATTTTTTAAGCACGATATGAAACCTTTGTGACGTCCTGTCGCTAGCCGGTGCGCCATCCGTAGCAACTGACAAAATATTATTAAAAGGAATTTCCTTTTCGTCACAAAACTTTTCCAGTGTATTAAATATGGTTTCTCCTTTTGTATCTGTTTCCAAATTCGTAGCAAACAATAGTTCTTCACATATTTTCTCATCTTTGATAAACCTCACTTATGACAATAACAATGCTTCATTGGTTGGTAAAGTGGACTTATCTAGCTGAATTGAAAATTGACAAGTCTGCAGATAATTGCACAATGATTCATCAATGTTTTCAGCCATCTCTCATCAATTCGTCTTTGCACAGAACTATTGCTCAAAGAAATTTTTCGGATAATATCTGCAGCTGGTTTATGGAACACTTTGGTTATTACTTCATTTGCTGCTGGTAAAATTAAATCTTCCCCAATAGTATGTGGTTTGCATGTTTTAGCAATCAACAATGAGATATTATACGAAGCTCGAAGTCCGTCATCATCTTGCTTAGAAGCTGATGAAAAAAGTTTTGATACAGTTGGCTGAATTTCGTACTTCGTTTTCATGTCTTGAAAATAGGTCACATCTTTGTCTTTCTTATCCGGGTGTATTTTATTAAAATGATCTTGAAGCCTAGAAGGCTTCATCGCTTCATTTGAAACTGTTTTTTGACAAATAAGACACATTGACGATGATGGATTTGTGGGATTTTTGATAAATCCATACTTAATATAATCCGCACTATACTGCCGCCTCTTCTTTTTTGCTTCCGACATGGTTTGTACTTTACAGATACGTGAGTAGTATTAGTGTACTTTTAAAACCCTGTTATCAATTGCGCGTGATAATGCTAATGAAAATAAAATGAACAATCACTGCCTTTATATAGGTTGGAGACATATAACACGCGTCGACAGGAATAAGATAAACATGCAGTGACTCGTTTATAACAACCAGCGCGGAAGTAAAGCGCGGGGGCAAGGGTGATACGGGAGCAGAGTGCGGGTTAGAATAAGCACAGATAATACTGTCAATTCTTGCAGGATTGCAAAAATCACATTATTTAACAAAAACTTGTTATAACTGAATTGCTACAAGCATATTTTTTGCTATTTTTTATTAACAGGCTTTTGTTAACTTTACCTGTATTTATATATGAGATATTTCATGTGAAATTGGAAGATTTGAAAATTTTTAATTCAAATCTAAAATTAAAAATTTTTATATCATCCAATTTATTGTAGATCTGAATATAATGGAATCTTTAAGTTCAATTTTCATCCACTTCCCGAACTACCGAAATATGTGAATTTTCGCACATGTGATAAAAATGATTAAAATACATACAATACCAAAAATTAACCAATATTAAAGTTTACTTTAGTTAGTACGTGATTAGCGTGTTTTTTTTTTTTTTTTTTTTTTTTTTGTTTTTTTTTGTTTTTTTTTTTTTTTTGTCTTTTTTAAACTATATTTTTTTAATCTGCCCACCGCCCCTCCGTACCATCTCAACACCCCCTAATTTTTTCTGGGTCTTCTACTGCCCCCTGAAAGTCTCAAACGCCCACAAGGGGGCGTTATCACCCATGTTGAGAACTTATGATCTAGGCCAGTGGTTCCCAAACTTTCCGGTCCGCGGACCCCCTCAGAGAAAAAAAGCATTTCACGGACCCCTTAAAACCATATTGCAAGGGCGTGTTTCTATTGGATATGTACAACAATCATAATTTAGTATGAACAGTGATGCTGCTTTTTTGCAATTAGCTCAGTAATATTTGGTTTAATGTTTGATAATTTCAGTCTTAAATCACTTTCAACTTCAAGTCTATTTCGCAACTTAGATTTTAAATATGCCAGGTGGGAGAAAGCTGTTTCGCAGAAGTAAGTTGTGGGAAAGGGAGTTAAGCACTTAAGAGCCTTTCTTGCGAGTTGAGAATAGTCAGCCATTACTGATAATCGAAAGTCAGCTAATTGTACTTGTGAGAACATTAATTTTAGAGAACAATCTGATGAAAGATCCGCCAAAAAGTCTTCTTCTTGTGGTGTAAGAGAGTGGTTGGTTGGTAGTTCACTAGCAAATGGATTCAATATCCACACATCACAGTCATTGGTTTCGGGAAAATATTCATCTAGCTGTAAATGCAATTGTTCAAAGTGTAATTTAATAATATTAATTATTTCCTGTGGAACATTTTCTTCTGAACTCTGGATATATTCTGCCATGGACGGAAATTGTTTGAAGATCTCGGTGTCCAATCTCTGAATCCACATTTTTTATTTTTTTTCATCCCATTGATTTTGTCCTGAACTTGAAAAATAATGGCGCTAGATCCCTGTAGGCTTAAATTAAGTCCATTTACATAGTTAAAGATGTCAGCCAGATATGACAACTTCAAAATCCAATTAGTTTCATGGAACCTATCTTTAAGGTCAAAGTTAGATTCAAATAAAAATAATTTTACTTCTTCCCTCAATTCAAATATTCTGGTTAATACTTTTCCACGAGAAAGCCACCGTATATCACAGTGTATTAACAATTGTTTGTGATCGCTGCCCATTTCCGCACATAGTATGGCAAACAATCGAGAATTTAAAGGATGTGCTTTAATATAATTTACAATTCTAACTACCTCATCAAAACATTCCTTCAATTCTTGTGGCATTTTTTTTTGTTGCTAATGCTTCTCTGTGGATACAGCAATGAACCCACTCAATAGATGTTGCTATAGCTTTTAATTTAGTTACCAATTCACTCTTCCTTCCACACATCGCTCTTGCTCCGTCAGTGCTGACACCTACACATTTATTCCAATCAATGTCATTCTCAACCATAAACTTGTTCATAATGTTAAACAGTTCTTCTGAAGTTGTGTGTGATGGTAGATTTACGCAACAAAGAAAATCCTCATGTAATTTTTTTTCATAATCATAACGGATAGAAGCAATCAAATTTGCATTATTGACAATGTCAGTGCTTTCGTCTAACTGGATTGTAAATAATGTGCAATGCTTTTTAATTCTGTTGGGAAGTTCTTCTTTCACATTTTGGGCCATTTCATCTATCCGTCTTTTTACTGTATTGTTAAGACAAGGAAATTAAATTCAAAGACTTACTAGCTTTTTCATCCAGAACTGTTGAAACCATCAATTGAGCTGCTGGTTTTATAATTCCTTCACCAATGGTATGTGGCTTTCCCTTTTCAGAGATGAGTAGAGAGACCTCATATGACGCACGAAGAGCATTTTCATTATGGCCACCATTGGCTTTATACAACATTGTTTGGTTGCGACGCAACTCGCCAGCTTTGAAAAAAATCAGCAGATATTTAAACAAACTCGGGGTGTCTTGTTTGTAAATGTAGAGAGAGAGTTTTGCAGGTTTCATGCTTTCATTAGATAGAACTTGGTAACAAATAACACATTGCCGAGATAACACTTCTCCCTTTTCAATGGAAATAACCCAGAAGTTTATATATGAATCACAATATTTACGAACCTTTTTTAAGTTAGCATTCACAATTTTAGCACTGGAACAACTATCTACTTTCGGACTCGTCACTTCATTATTCGCGATACGGCTAGAACCAACAACATTTTCAGTTTCCAAAGGACGCTTTGAAGCACCTAATTTTAGCCAACAATCCATTTTATCAAATAATTAACAAATAGCTGCAGGGTTGAAAGTACATTAGTGAAGTACGTCACATGATATAGCTAGTAGCTATGTCATGTGACTTTACTCAGGAGAGGCGAGAAATGTTTGCTACACCCCCACCCCACCGCACCCCCTCTATTCAAAGCTGATGTCATCCGGTCTCTAGTAATATTAATGCTCGAAGTTACAAGTGTTTTGACGTCCAAGCTACATCAGAGTATCGTCACCATTAATCATGGCATTGTGCCAAAACGAAACCTACTCCCAAACAATTGAATTCTGTTTGAAGATATAACCTACCAGTTTAAAATTAATTTCATGAATGTATTTTAATTCAAAGTTATTTAGAAAAGAAGTTCATTATTACTTTATTTAAAAAAATAAAAAAAAAAAGAGTGGAGAAAAAGAATGAATTTTATTTTTTTAAAGCTAAGTATTTATTAGTTAAATAATGTGTGTTGTTCGCGGACCCCCTAAAACCTTGTCGGGGACCCCAGTTTAGGAACCACTGATCTAGGCGATATCACAAAAAGTTACTTAAAGTTTAAAATGAGCCACAACTTTATCTTGTGAAAAACATGCTCAATTATACACAGACACACAATTTTGAATGATCTTTCCTTTCTTGCAATCATATCAGTTAAGATGATTAGATGACAAATTTTGACTTATATATAAATGATCGATAAAATAGTCAACTTACAGAAGTTAAATTACAATATAAATTTTAAATGACTTTTCTTTACAAGAATATATATATATATATATATATATTCCTGCTTCATTGAATTTTTTAATTCACAAAACCACATACCTATTATTTTGCAGAATTATGGTTTTGATTCTTAAAAAAATGGTCTGGGTTCGCCATGCCTTTTCAAGACAAAGATGAACTCACCAACAGCTTTTTTTACACACACCAACCTTTACATACTATTCAGAAGAGACTGAATCAGCACTTTTTACATAAAGGAATTCTCCCGCGCAGTCTTGTCACAAGTTTTAGAAGATAGATAACAGAAGGGGTTAGACTTAACCCAAGCAATCTAAATTTCCGTATCTCGCCATAAACAAGATTTTGCCAATTGTTGAGTAAGGATACTGCTATCCAGCTGTAGTCAAAAGGGGCATTCATAGTGCGAATGAAAAACATGAATGAATAGCAGTATGTTTATAATTTAATTTAGAAAATGAGACAATTGACCTATTAATGAATATAAAAAATAAAAGCAATTTTGCATAAGATAATTTTGAATACTAAATTAAAACTAAAATAAAATAATTAAAATTAAAATAATAAAAAATATTTAATGAATTATAAAAAATGTTAATTTTGAATAATAAAATAATAACGTGTTGTGACGTGTCACAACACACTCTATATTAAATAAAGTAGCTAATGCCTCTATTTGACAAATTTTGTATTTCAAGTTTCTCTGTAACATAGAGCAAAATCTGTAACATACAAAAATATGAAATTTGGTACATTTGTAGAGAAATAGCAGAGGAACATACTGATATAAACTGTTTTTCGATTTGAAATTAGTTTAGGAAATATTTAATGTCAAAATCAAATGAAGAGTTTTTGAGCTGCAAGTTTGCATCCTGGACAGACTAGTAATAGCACGATCTCGAAGGTTCGGTGGCATGTACAGTCTGTTTCAAAATTATAAAACCACTCAAAATTCCACCCTTTCTCAACAAAACAATAACTTCGGAGTCTAACTGTAACCTAAACCATCTGGAAAGGTTGGAAGGAAGGAAAATAGGCAGAAATTCAGAATTGAACTGTTTGATTCGTTGGATTATTAAAATGCCTCATGGAATTGATTTGTCTGAAGAAGAAGTGCGAAAAGTTTGGTTCTACAATGGAAAAGGAAAGTCGGAACATGAAATAAGTAAGATTCTTAATCGTTCTAAAACGGCTATTCACAATTTCTTGAGTATAAAAGAATTGTATGGAAAGCAGTAAAAAGCAGTTATCAGCTCGTGATAATAGACAAATTTTCCAGCTTTCAACGAAAAACTTCCAGTCCACTTGTAAAATAGCACAGCAGACAAGTAAACAAGTGACTCATGTAACTGTGTGGCGATGTTTGAAGTCGAAGGTTGATGTTAAACTTCGGAAACTAAGAAGCAAACCACGACTTCTTAAACATCATAAAGAAGCACGTCTGATGTGGGCAAAGAATATCATGTCCTGGAACTAACTCTACATGGAAAAATATAATATTTTTGGACGAGAAAAAATTTAACTTTTAGACGATGCGGACGGCAATAACTACTACTGGCATGACATAAGGCAAGAATCTCGTGAGTTCTTCAGTAGGCAGATGGGAGGCAGTTCCGTTATGGTGTGGTGCGCTTTCTCATATGCAGGAAAATGCGATCTGCAAAGAGTTTATGGTAAAATGAACTCGGACAGTTATCAACAAATGTTATACAGATGTCTGATATCCTTCAGTTCACTTTTAGGAGGGCCGAAATGGAAGTTCCAACAAGATAATGCTCCCAGTCATGCATCTATATCAACAAAAACATGGCTCAAAAGAGAAAAGATTGATGTTATATCTTGGCCGAACCTTAGCCCTGACCTAAACCTCATAGAAACCCTGTGGGGTTATTTGTCTCCCCAAGTATACGAAAACAACAAACAATATCATTCGGCATATGAATTGGAAATCACCATTATGGAGAAATGGGACAATATTCCGGAATCAGTCTTTGAAAATTTAATTAAATCGATGCCAAATTGTGTGTTTCAAGTTATTCAGAAAAATGGTGGAGCAACAACTTAATAAATTTGCTAAAACTTTCTTTTTCCACATGTGGTCTTATAATTTTGTAACAGTTATTTGTGCCACTTTTTGTTATATTGCTGTTATATTTTTTTCTAAATGGATTTCGTACATGTAAGTTGCTAAATTTTATTTAAAACTTGTTCTGACATGGAGTAATTTTGATTTTGAATAAAAATATATTTCATTAATTACCTAAATAACAAAAAGTCTCGTGGTCTTATACTTTTGTAACAGACTGTATCTACATAGTTGAATTTTTGCTGGACGGAACAGGATGATTTAGTTAATGAGTTATTCACTTTTTTATGCAAAATTTTCTTCTTTATGAGTGAAAATTTAAAACTATTGTCATGAACATTACAATTTAATTGTTATATTTCATAACAATTATATATTTCATTTGTTGTAAATTTCTCTATACTGAAAACTTAACACAATATTTTGTCACAGTATTTACGAATAAAAGGCAGAACATACAATTATGAAATTTTTCTGTTTGTTCTTAATAGAGTAAGCAATCATTCTTAATAGCAGGCAGCACGAAATAGATTGTGATGCAGGCTCACAGCCAGTGCCAGGAAGTAGGAGATTAAGCCTCCTAACTCAGGAAACTATTTTCAGAGTTGCACAAGCATATTGATCTCGGAGCTGAAACTTGATGAAATTGTTCGCAAGTGAGCATCAGCAAATAAGGAAGCAAAGTCCCAATGAGTGCATCATGCCTGCTACAAGCTCCGATTAATGAGCGGCAGGAATGGAGGGTGGAGTTTTATGAGCATCAGCGAGCACAGGACATATAGGCGGTCATGCGTGCCGACCAGATTGAAAGAGCTCCAGGTCTGGAAAATGTCAGTTAACAAAGGATGGTCCCCAACAGGCGTATTATGCCTGCTATGCAGGCGGCACTACAGTGCTCACGAAGCAATCTCAGTGAGTGTTAATGAGTAAAAGGCAAAGCCTACCCACTCGCAAACTGAGTCACAGGTCTTGTCGAACATAGCAAGCAAGGGGTTAAAGCATCAGGGGGCACAGGACACGTACGAGCTCGTGTGAGCTGACCAGAATGAAATAACTTGCGAAACGAATTCCAGGGCTGGTGAATGTCGATTAATAAGGGGTGGTCCTCAATGGGTATATTATGCTTGCATAGCGGGTCGCACTAAAGTTCTCATGAAGCAAGCTCAGAGTGAGCATTAGTGAGTAGCAGGCGAAGCCTCCCAGTTTGCAAAGTGAGCTATGGGAGTTGGTGAGCAGGGGCAGAGTCCCCTAGTTTTTTTACGTTCTGTTAATGTTGAAATGTAATTTTTTTTATGTGCGCCCTACAATTTTATTTTAAGTCACATTATGACAAAGAATGTTGTGCTACTTAAAAATTATTTTTTACTTTCTAGTGCTCTTTACTAAAATTGTGTAACTTACAAAGTTTCTTCATATATATTTTATTTTATACTTTTTAATTTTTGTGATTTTGTAATCAATTTTTAATCAAATCAGATATCAAATCAAACCTTTTTTATAATACATTTATTGAGATTCTTTCTAAAACTATCAATTCATAACTCACCATGAGCAGTATCATGTGTTACATTTTTTCTCTTATATCTTATATAGGCCAAACTAACAATCCTTTACTTCTTAGAATGAATGTTCACAGGGATCATATTTAAAAATTTGACCATAAAGTTTTTAATGATATCCTTACTAAAAATCAATTGAGTGTCAGCACTTTGCTACCCATGGTTTTAATAATGTATCCCTTCAAATTTTAGACATTAAAATTTCAATAACTGATAGATTTATATTTGAAAATTATTATATTAAAAAATACAAAACTACAACAACAACTATGGCTTAAATCAAATACAACAACCCCTATGGCTTAAATCAAATATATAATAATAGTAAAAGTAGCTTAAAATAGTTTTGATTACAACTCCAATAAATCTTCAGTCTATAAACATCGTGTTCAGTATTCAAAGCCATCAACTCCTCATAAAAAGCAGTATAAGCATGGCAAATGAAAAAGTAACTTTAGTTAAAACTATTGACTACAAAGCAGATATTTTGAAATTACAATATAATTATTCTCAAGCCTTCAATTTCCTACTAATTAGAACTTGGTTATATAATGTCAGAAAATGCAAATTAAATATTGTTTATACTAACTTATTAAAATTTACTAATGAGCATTTTAAACAATTATATTATGATTTTCTTCTTTTTCGTATCAATTTCTTAAACTTCCACCTACCCCATTCACCTAAACTGCCTACAAAAATAGCTTACTGTGTAATTTCTTTTAAACATCCTAGTCTTAATTCTCTTAACTTTAATGATTTTTTTTAAAAACATCAACACTTGTTCCCCTATGGTATTGTTACCAGTCAGTGATATCAAAATACATAAAACTTTCAAGTATAATTTACCAATTGGTAGAACTATACAGGGTGAGTCAGAACTCATGAGCCAAACTTTAAGGGGTGATAAATCACATCTAAACAAGCAATTTTTGTCATACAAAGCAGGGTCGTAACTCAAGAGGTGAACCGCTAGGTGGTAGCTCATGAAATGAGGAAATGATGACTCTCTCGTGAAAAGAGGAAACACAGAAATGACAGAGTAGGCACGAAGTACATTTTACTGACAGAAATTGCAGAATACATGGACAAAGTTACAGAAACTGCTGAAAAGTGTGACCACCAGCAGTTATGCAGGCTTCACACCTGCGACGTAGGGAGCGGCGCACGTTAGCAAAAACACCCGACATATCTTGGACAAAGCCGGCAGCAACAGCAATCCTAGCAACAAGGTCCTCATCAGAGTTGAAGGGCTATTGTAGATGATGCTTTTCATATGACCCCATAAGAAAAAGTCGAGACAGGAGAGATCAGGTTATCATTAAATCCTGGCTAGTTCTGATGCAGTCGTCACTGCGTACAATGTCGGCAACATCTAGCGGTTCACCTCTTTCGTTACGACCCTGCTTTGTATGACAAAAATTGCTTGTTTAGATGTGATTTATCACCCCTTAAAGTTTGGCCCAAGTGTTCTGGCTCACCCTATATACAATTACAATGAAACATCCAGATCATTAAACTCTGGTAATCTTTCATCATGTGTATGCAGTGATAAGCATTTTACGTCTTTTCTCATGGACACATTGTTGCCAAATTGATAAAAATGTCACCAAATTAGTAAAAAGAAATGCTAAATCAATGAAAATGATGACTGATGAAAGTTCAATATCTTGAAAAGAACATAAGAATCAACTATAAGAATAGCCCATTTCTCCATCCGTCCATCCATCTGTCCGTCCATAACACTAGGTGAAAATTTTGGTATTATGTCGCCAATTTGATGACTTTTTAAATGTTGTCAAAGTTAGGAAAATGTCACCAAATTGATAAGAATGACACCAAATGGAAATTAATGATTTGTAAATTTTGAATTCCATCATATGCTGGACATACTTTCTAGTATATAAGAAATGCTCTTCTCTCTATTTATCTATAACACTTGGCGATGCATTTGGTGAACTTGGTGAATAATCTAATGAGATATCGCCATCTTGATGATATTTCGCCAGAAATTAACGAAAATATCATCAAAGTTAATGAAAATGATGCCTAATGAATGAATTAATTATTAAAATACTTTGATACATAGACTATTTTGCTTATTGAGGATGAATGAATAAACGAATGACATGAAGGCGGGTAGCTCCAGGAGAGCCCAGCACATCTACCAGAGGTCTATTGTGCTACCCCAAAAGAAATGAAGGTCTCTTTAAGAAAAGAGACCCGTAGCCGAAGCAAAAATAAGCAGGCACTTGACAGGAATATCATACAGCTCCCAGGGTTCTATCACATGTCGACCCATGCATTCAAACCTATGGGTGGAGAAAACTTCACATTCACAAAGAATGTGAGCAGCAGTTTCTTCACTATAATTGCAGCCTCTGCAAAGCGAATCCTTAGTGATACCCATAGTATTTAGGTGTCTTTTAAGGGTGCAGTGCCCAGTAAGGAGCCCAACAGCCCTTCTGATGCCGCCAGTTCTACTGAGCTCGAATAATTCCTTTTGATGTATACTAGGGCCAGAAATTAACGAAAATATCATCAAAGTTAATGAAAATGATGCCTAATGGATGAATTAATTATTAAAATACTTTGATACATAGACTATTTTGCTTATTGAGGATGAATGAATAAACGAATGACATGAAGGCGGGTAGCTCCAGGAGAGCCCAGCACATCTACCAGAGGTCTATTGTGCTACCCCAAAAGAAATGAAGGTCTCTTTAAGAAAAGAGACCCGTAGCCGAAGCAAAAATAAGCAGGCACTTGACAGGAATATCATACAGCTCCCAGGGTTCTATCACATGTCGACCCATGCATTCAAACCTATGGGTGGAGAAAACTTCACATTCACAAAGAATGTGAGCGGCAGTTTCTTCACTATAATTGCAGCCTCTGCAAAGCGAATCCTTAGTGATACCCATAGTATTTAGGTGTCTTTTAAGGGTGCAGTGCCCAGTAAGGAGCCCAACAGCCCTTCTGATGCCGCCAGTTCTACTGAGCTCGAATAATTCCTTTTGACGTATACTAGGGCAGTTGCAGTTAAGCATTTTCACCTGCCTTTGGCCCTTAGTATTACACCAGTTCTTGAACTGAAGCTTTCTGAAGATGTCATAGACAATTCTTCTAGTAAGTTCATTGGGAACACCCAAATCCGTCTCAGGACCAACAAAAAGAGTACTTGAGCCTTTTCTAGCCAATTCATCAGCCAACTCATTTCCTGGAATGCCCGAATGTCCAGACACCCAGTAAAGAATGACTTCGTTGTTGCTAGCAATTTTACAAAGTGCAGTATAGCACTCCCAGACAAGGGAAGACTTCATAATGGACTTTCCTAAGGCCATAAGAGCAGCTTGACTATCAGAACAGATAAGTATTGGTTGCTCCTGTAATTTCTGTCATAGCAAATTCTACAACACATGAGAATCCAAAAACTTCAGCCTGAAAGGCAGTAGCATAACTGCCAAGAGGATAAGACAGTTTTGTACCATCATCTGGACAGCATACACCAGCACCAGTGCCTAGCTTCGAGCCATCCGTATACCAAACAATACAATTCTGTTTGTTGTAAGTAGGAGTCCTCTTCCATTCATCCTTAAAGGGACCTGAATTTCATAAGGCTTATCAAACGTATATATGACATGAATGCCATCAGATGGCATATGGAAATAAGGGTGATTAATAGCGTTACTGTTAAGACCACTCCAAGATAGATATTTTGAGTAGTCCTTCCAGTGTTTCAGATATTTAAGTCTGTTCATGCAGATGAGAGCCTCAGCTTCAATGTGCATGTAGAGAAGGTGCAATACAAGCAAAAGTTCAAGAGTTGCAGTGGGAGTGGTTTTCATGCATCCAGAGATCGCAATACACACCATCTTTTAAAGCTTAATTAAATCTAATTTAGCAGTTTCACATCTAATTCTAGACCACCAGATGGAGTCATAGGAAATGATGGGACAGATTACCTTAGAGTAAATCCAATGGATAGCCTTGGGATTTAAGCCCCAGGTTTTTCCAATAGCATTCCTACAAGACCAGAAAATTCTTCTAGCTTTAGTTTTGCAGTAATCCAAGTGTCTCTTCCAATTGAGGCCCTTGTTAAAATAGATTCCTAAGAATTTTACCTCCTTGGAGCAAATGAGCTTCTGACCAAAGAAGTGAATGTCTCTAAGATTAAGAATGCATTTTTTTGTAAACGCAACCATAGCAGTCTTCTGTAGGTTAACAGAAAGAGAGTCAACAACTAAGCACCAAAGAATTGGTAAGAAGGTACACCTCCCTATGGACAGCCTGCCAAAGCATGCACTGTCATATTATCACCAAGTAAAGATGCACAGATATACCTATTAGATAACAGGTTCTTGATCCAACAGGAGATTGTTGTATCAACACCTTTCCTATCAAGAGCACATAGGATGGTGTCAATAGGCACTTTATCAAAAGTGCCTTCAATGTCAAGAAAAGTGGCAAGAGCAATTTCCTTGGCATTTAAGTTTCTCTCCAGAATAAAGGAGATACTATAGAGGGCAGTGTCCGTAGATTTACCCGGTTGATAGGCATGCTGAGAGTTAGACAGAGGCATGGAAGCCAGAGTCACTTCCCTAATATACCTGTCAATAAGCTTTTCAATAGTCTTTAGAAGAAAAGACGTAAGACTAATAGGACTGAAGGATTTGGCCTCGTAATAATTGTCCTTGCCAATCTTTGGAATAAAGATTACTTTTTTATGTCTCCAGGCGGACGGTACGTGACCAAAGGCAATACAGGCTCTGTATATTCTACAGAGAATGGGAGCTAGTACCTCAATTTCCTTTTGGAGAAGAATTGGAATGATGCCATCAGTCCCCCGGAGTCTAATAGGGTTTATGAGGGTTAATAGCCCATTTAACCCTATCCAAAGTGACCACACTCCGAGCAATGCCCCACCTACTGCTATCGCATGTAGAAGTGGAGCGAGCATCAGGAATGTTGCTGTGGCTATTTGATTCAGAAACCAGAAAATGAACCCTGAACAGTTCAGCCAGGGTCTCTTCCCCAGTCCCAGAATAACCACCATTTGGCAACTTAACAGTATTCAGGTTACAATTCTTGTCTTTTGACATCAGCTTGAAAAATTTTGCAGTAGCAGAAATGTCCTTAATGCTGTCGCAGTAATTTGTCCAGGGATTTCTTTTGGGGTCTCTAACTGCCTTATTATAGGAAGTAAGAGCAGATTTATAAACCTGCCATTCACTACTCTTTTTGGCTCTATTGAAAAGCTTTCTATACTTGCCACGAAGACAGCTGAGCTCTTTCGACCACCAAGGAACTATCCTTGGGGATTCAGCTTTAGTGGCCTTACAGTTCTTATAATAAGATTGGATAATGGATTGTTGCACAAACTCAACAGCCAGATCCAATTTAGCCATTAAAGAATACTTACGAATTTGACTAGCAGTGCTTGCAAGAAGATCTTTGTAGGAGCTCCAGTTAGTTCTTTTGGGGTTCTTACCTTCTGCCGTGGTCAATTTTGATGGACCTTTAACAGAAAAAGTAATTAACTGATGATCAGACAGAGATATATCATCTGAAACATTCCAGTTAACAATATTTTCATAAACAATATTATTGCAAATGCTTAAGTCAATGACTTCACAGTGATTTATTGTAACAAAGGTAGGCGAGTTGCCCCTGTTAAGAATAAAAAGATTGAAGCAAATGATCTGCTCCAAAAGATCATCATCACGTCGGTTGCAGTCACTGCTGCCCCACACAGTATGGTGGGCATTAGCATCACAACCAATGATCAGTCTTTTACTCCCACTACAGTGTTCAATAAGACTAGTAGTGACATTGGTAAAAGTTTCTTTTTCTTCATAAGGAAGATAAGCAGAAGCAAAGATGTATTCAACCTTATGCTCATTGATTTTAAAATTCACACCGATGGCAACCATCAAGGAATTTCACAAGATGAAGGGCATTGAGCCTTTTGCTAACAACAATACAGGCCCTAGTTCTGATACTGATACAAGATGTATCATAAAAGACATTATAGCCCTTGATCCCTAGGCCCAAAATTTTGCTATTGCAGGTCCAGGGCTCCTGAATTAGAGCACTATCAGCTCTACCATTCATCAACCTCTTGCCAAGAATAGCAGAGGCAGATCGACTATGGTGCAGGTTGATTTGCACAACATTAAGGCAACCCATAAGCAAACAAAAAGAAAGGGCAGCGAAAAACTAGGAAGAAATGATCTTCCCAGTAACATGAGAATGATCAGTGTCAGATACAATGTCATTCTCAAAGTCCTGCATACGTCTTTCCAGCTCACCATCTGGTAGCGGTAAGTTAGCATGCAGTGTACTTTCAGAGATGGAAACAATTTCCAATTCATCAAACTTAAGTTGTAATACAGTATCAACACTTGTGATACTTACCTGAGAGGAGGTTGCCTAAGTCAGCCTTGCGAGTCTCATCCGCAGCCTCCGAATTCACCTCGAACATTCATTGTACAGAGAGGGGTTCCACAAAGTTTTGCTGAACACACCACTCCGCATACTTCAATTCCGGATTGAAACAGTTCAGCCGTTTCAACAAAACGCTCGGCTCCTTGGTATATACGTCCTTGATCTTAAAGGCCACTTTGACTGGTTTAGGTAGATTATTGGCACTCATGATTTTGAGTGCCTCGCCTACCTGTCCTTTTTTGTGGAAGGTTTTCATAACCCATTCCACAGTCGTAGCATCATTGCCCTGAAGAACCAAGGCTCAAGCAAATAGGCCAAAACCATGAATCTTCAGAAGTTGCTCACCAGTGGGGATATCATCTATTTTGTTGAAAACCTCCACCTGGATGAGGTCAACTTCTTCCTTGCTCAGCTTACCAGAAGGGAAGGAATCCTTAATGACTGCCATTTTTATAACCTGGACTGCCTGAGCATATGATCCAGGTTGGATGTCAGTCCTCTTTTTCATGACCAGATTTCTTGGAGATGGTGTGGTACCATCTGACCTAAGTTGTTTGGTGCCTCCAACCATCTCTTTGACAGCACCAGCTTTTGCAAGCTTCTGGTCTTGCTGCCCATGAGTGTGCCTCCACTTGCGCCTCTGTGACTTTGAGAGTAATTCCTGCATTTCAGCAATGGTTTCAGTGTGTTGCACACCAAGGCTCGCAACTACACCTCCTTCCACAGCCAGGCTGCAGGTTTTCCCCGTTTCACCAAGATCCAACCCCAAAGGGGTTGTTTCAATGGCTGATTGGGATTCACCTGAAGGTGTACCCAATCCTTTATTAACACTTTCTGTATAGCAACAAGGAAAGCTAGGTAGGGGCACATCTGAATTCTCCATGTTGTGACCACTAAATGAAAAAACCATGGATTACTTCCAGTTCGATCAGAGCCCTCGCTAGGCTCCATCTCCCCACACTCTTCTAATGTGAAAAGTGTAACCACCAGATTCATTCACAAAGCTCGAGGATGCAGAGCGGGCCATAACGTGCACTTGGTGCATAGGGCCCAAGGATCAACAAGGATCCAAGGGGGATTTCTCGATATGAAACACTCTCCACCATCCAACCAATGCAACCAAGGGACTCAGCCTCTGGAACCGTTTACTACAAACGTTTCTTAAAAGCAATACTACAGATGGATACCCGCTTTGCCCTTTTTGCAACACAACCACATGATCCCATTCCCGAGCCCAAAATGGTATACCTTACGGCAGAGGCCGAAGAGTGGTACTAGGGTCCATAAAGCAGAAGTGATGTTTGCTAAAGGCTTAACATTGATGACATCTGCAGCTTAAGAAGTAAAGATAGCACAGGTTCTTCGGGATTGCTGCACCCGTATCCATAAAAGAAGTGGACCCCTGAGGATTTTACAGGGTGAGGCAGGATGCCTCACTCCCAACCCCCAACCTGGAGGACCAGGATACCTCGTTTAGTCAGGAACTTCACCTTTGACCTGTCCGGCATGGGAGACCCTACCAGTAGCAAAAACTACCGCCGGCATAGCTCTTAGAATCATCGGTACACACAAGCTCCACTACCACTTCAAGGCACAGGTATCATACAGTGGAGTCTTATTGAGGATGCTATCAATATTAATAATTGTTAGAGTTGCGTGAAATATAAGTTAAGGAAAGTAAGGAATGCCCGCATAAGATTTTTTTTTAATTTCCTTATTACAAGCATTTTTTAAATTCATTTTTGTTGTATAATATGTTTATATATTTAATTATTTATACATATAATAAATTAGTAATTTATTTAATAACTAGCAGCATACCTGTTCTTCGTACGGAGTATATAATATAAAGAAACTTAAAATTCACAATCATGGTCAAATTCTTAGAGTATACTAAATGACACTTTTAATCATAATATTCTGTTAAAATATTTAATTTAATACTCCTAAAAAGAAGTTTAAAAATCTCTGTTCTCGCGATACAAAATTATCTTCACTGGCAGATCTGAAGAATAAAACATCCTGGCTCTTTTCGTAAGCAAATTTACAAAAGAATATGGAATTGAATCAATATATGCAAAATAAAAGCATTAAAATTGTATGGGACCTGTATTACTTATATATGCAAATATTAGAAGATATAACCTGTATTAGTAGATTACATGTATAAATTAAAAATATCAATAAATCTGTAATCTTTAAACCTGAAGGCAGTAATTGGTTCCAATATATGCCAAAATGAAAGTGCTAAAATTATATGGAAAGATATACCAGTATTACTTATAATGTCGTAGATTAGAAAATATGTCTGGGAGTAGAAGATTACCCGTATTACAATATGCGTCTCAAAAATCTTTGACAAAATAAAACAGATGGTGTAATAAATTGAAAATATCAATAATCCCTGTAATCTTCACACCAGAAGGCCGTATTTGATTCTGATATATGCCAATATACCTGTACTACTTAGATTCTTGTAGATTAGAAGGTATACCCGTGCATTTGTAGAAGATTACTCATACAACTTACAATATATGATTTTAAATTTTCCCAAATAAAATAATGGCATAATAACTTGAAAATATCAATAATCTTTGAATCAATAATCCCCAAAAATATCAATAGTAATAATGTTTAAACCTGAAGACCGTAATTTATATTATCCAGTCAAAAATGCAATAGGAATGACATTTATTTTATACACATATCTTCTTTATTCAAATTGGAAAAGATTTAAAAAAATTATCTGCCTCATAAACACATTGGATTTAAATCCGTTGCTAAGCGACACGATATCATTTGCTTCAAATAAATTGGTGGAAAAAATATCATCTGAATAATGCTATCTGTATGGAAGGTTTAGCGACACTTCCTTCTATTTATCGACATTTTAAAAAGTCGCCAAGTCGGACTGTAGAATTGACAGTCCCACTTGGCGACGAATTGACAAAACATCATCACAATACTATCCCCTAACAAAACACAATTCATTTCATTTATTTAGAGCAATTTTATCAATTTCAGATATTTTTCTGGATTTACAAACACTTATATTAATTTGGTGACATTTTAAAAATTCGTTAAATGTGTTACTAAGCAGGATGGTTGAACTGATAGACAAATGCAAACGAAACATCATTTCAGTGCTTTCTTCTAACAAAACAAAATAAATTTCATTGATTTACGTCATGTTTAAAAAATTTGTGACATTTCCGTCAATTTGGTAACATTTAAGAAAAGTTTCCAAGTTAGTTCCTGCCAAATTCATAGCTCTGAATTTGCACATCTGAATAAAACATCCTGATCCCGTTTGTATATTACTAAATGAAAACACTAAAATTGTATTAGAAGATATATATACCCGTTATACTCTTTTTCTATTTCAACAATCGGCTAAATGAATTTATTGGCTAAACACAATATATGATTTTATTAGCTAAACACAATCTATAAGCTTGAAAACTCTTTGCCAAAATAAATGAAAGTGATGTACATAGTCCGCAATTAATATAATTAAAAGAGAAATCAAACCGTTCATTTATAAGATATATTTTTATATCCATTTATTTATTATTCAAATCAAAAAAATAATAACAACCATTAACAAACGCATTTAAATTAAATAATCATTTTGATTTCTTAATACTTTTCATTGTTGATTAAAAACTTGTAAAAAATAAACCATGGTGATAGATTTTCCATTTAAATTCATGTTTCAAACATTCATGGTTTATCTATCCCTTTGAGGAGTGGATTGTTCCTGACCCGTTCCCTGTCAAATACACAATCTGTTATAAGTAGAGATACAAATATTATATGAAATTCCAATGATAGATTAGAGATAAGTAACTCATGTAACCATAACTTAAAATATATGATAACTACATAAAAAGATGGTAGAGATTCATCAATCAAGAGGAGAAAAGATTCATCAATCAAGAGGAGAATAAAATGCATATATCCAGTCATCAAGCTAAATGTAATCAACATATATCAATGGTGAGATTTTGAATATTGAAAAACAGAAAGTAATCAAGTATTAAAGCCAAGCACGTGGAAAAGCACTAGGCTTAAAAAGGATTTCATTTTGAACAGATTCATCTTCAAGTCCAAGTATCTATTCAAAATGAACAAAAGAAGCTTGTTTCTGAAAAAGGAGATGGATGATATCTATAAATTCCTTCTACTTGGCCTACAAGCTAAAAGATTGAAAAATAAAATAGTAATATAGTAAGAATATAAAAGTATTATACCTGAGAAAATTCTGCACATGTCCTATCTTAACGAGCAATGAGCAATAAATAACAAGACTACTGTTGCCAATCGTGAGATATAAGTAACAGTATCGCAAATAAGAATAAAATGTGAGTAACAGTATCACAAATAAGTATAAAATGTGATAAATTCACCTGTAAAAGCAATGCAATAAAGGGGCGAGAAAAATAATGAAAGCAAGGTGGCAAATGTCTAAGAGGATGTGTATACATTGTAATGCTAATACAAGAGAATGTTGACAATTAACTAATATAAGATACTAAGGAGGAAATTTAAGAATATTCAGCTAATTTAAACTTATTAGTTATACCATTTACTAAATATACTAAATATTTATATAATATACTGGTATTTTTTAGGTAATTAATGTGCAAAGCATGAAATTTTTTATATGATAATCTATAAATTCTGAAAAGTTGATAAAGTATAATATTTCTAAACAATTGAATAGAGTTACAAGAATTAAATGGTAACATTTTATTTTATTAGTAATTTATTTTGCATTTCTTAAAAAGATTATAGAATGTTTCTCTAGAATTATCAGTAGGTATTGAAAGAAGTGCATTATAATATTTAATATATATTTCAATGATAATCAGTTTTTATTTTATTTTTTTTAGAATATTATATTTCATAATCTGCTTTTTATACTTGTAATAGTAAATTGATTATCATTCAGATAAAGTTTAACATTTTTAATTTATTTCTCATGCCATATGCATGCCTTCTCATTCCTTTTGTAATGCTTTAAAATTAGAATTTTGATGGTAAGAAAACATTATTATAGATGAAATAGAATTTTTTCTATAAGTTTTCAAAAAAAAGTGTATTTAAAAAAAATAATAAATTGTATCTGCTAATTGCATTATACAGATATAAGAAATTTTCATGCATAGATTTTTTTATATATTTCTAGATTTAAACCTTTTTTTAGCCTTGTTATATAATATATGTTTGACTGTAAGCTGTTATATAAGAATAAATACTTTTAAAAGTCACTGAACATATTATTCCAGCTGAAATGCAGTATAGAGAATAATTTCAAAATTTTCCACTGCGTAAAATTTTCAGTTTCAAAATTTTCTGGAATATCCACATCTCTACACGTAACAATGTAAAAAGAGGTGTTATAATAACCATTGTTGTACGATAGTAAAAAAAGAGTCCAGTGCCCAACTTGGCTTCTATATTTTTAACACATAACAATGCAAAAGGGGGTATTTTAGGATATTTGACCACCATACCATTCATTCTGAGAAATGGAACTTGGTGAAATCAATTTGTCTAATCATTTCCTACATGTTGATATAAATTTTATGAGCCAGAACCATTGCAAACATGAGGAAGAGCATTTTTTTTTCGTTTATATATGTATAACCTGTTAGGTGATATTTACTACTTTTTTAATTTTATATAATCTTTGGAAAATTTTATTTGTAAATTATACAATATCTCAATGGCTCATTCTAACATTTTAGAGTTTGCCTCATTCATTTTATAATGAAAAATTACATATGAAATGATTATTTATTTATCATTATTGAAAGTCTAGATTTTTTAATGATTTTTTTTCAAAAATCAAACTTGGTTTTCCAAACATTCTACAGTACAAGATCTATTATCTGGACTGCTTGGGACTTCAGGCATTCTGGATAAGAGGTTGTTATGTAATTCGGAACACTTTTTCTAAAACTTACTGGAATGGTCTAAAATGTTATAGAAAATTAAAATTCATTTTAAAAACAGGTATTAAATAAAGCTTTTTTACAATCTGTATGAAAAAATATACTTGGTTCACTAAAATGCAAATTACATGTAATTATAGAATCAAATTCAGTGATTAAGAAAATTTTTGAAAGAAAAAAAAATGTCTGAAAAAAGTTGATTACATATGCTAGTTATTAGAAATATTTTTTTGGAACATTTCAATTAAAGTAGACCCTCATCATATTCTTCTAATATTTTAGCAGAAGCACCTTTGTTCATATGTTTCTAAATGGTAACTTTATTTTTTATAGATAATGAAACATGTTTTCTTTTAGAACTCATTACATCAGATGATGATCGTTTGGTCATAATTCAGATCAAAAATGCTAATTAAGAAATTTTCAAATGTGTGAAAACTATCAGCTCTCATACTGATCTAAGGTAAAAACAACCTAAGTACTGAGAATTTTCATGCCCCCCAGAAAATATTGCAAACAATTTCGCCCCCAAGAAAACTAGCCCTTTCTCAATTAAATCTATCCACTTTAAGTGGAAAAAATGAAAATCATGCATTTTCCCTTCTCTCAACACCCCCAGATTGCCTGATAATTATAAACGTCTTGAAAAAAACATTGTAGGAATCTATGTTTTATTTGCCTCATAAAAGATTTTAAACCCTTGTATATTAGGAAAACAATTAAGGAATATGTTGTAAATCAGAAACATTTGTTTAACACCTATGTCACACCTTCGGCATTATCGTAGCAGACCACCATGAAAAAATTAAAACAAGCTGTTTTAACATAGTTACAGTTTATTCATAATCAGCGTGTACAGTTAACGAAACGGTTAACTGGAAATGCCAAAAGTTAATTTTTATGTTAAGAATTTCAAAAATATGTGAAAATGAAAACCAAAAATTGAAAATTATAACTTACTAGTAAACGAGAAAAAATTTGAACATCTCTGAAAATTTCTTTAGATTCCGTAGCTTTTTCCATAAATCCCTAAAAATCTCTGAATTTCCTTAGTTCAAACGAAATTTTCGTAGATCTAAGAACATTGACTGCTAAAAAGAAGGAAAATAAGATTTCCAGCCGCATTTGCTTGTGCTTCACTTTGCAGTGAAAGACTTCATGACATCACTTTACACTACGAAGTGATCGAGGCATTAAATGAACGCACCCATTTAAAAAATATATATATGGTTTTGCTAAAAATAGAAGCTCTTTATTTCATTTTACAAACGAAATGTTCTGTCACTCATCGAAAGTATGTTTATCTGACATGGAACAAATATATCCACCATGGAGTTAATGAGTTCGCTTTTACCTCCATGATACTTGTTCTTTTCCTCCTAGCCAGAACTATTTTTAGCAACATTTCCAGTGTGGTATATACGGATTCAGCGAGATTTTTGTTTATGTCAGGATCGCAGACAGTGGAAGTGAGAAAAATGTAGATTTCAAAGCATTATTTTATAATATTAATATTGCTAATTAAGGCAAAAAAGCATTTGGCGAGCTTTTAAACAAAAAACTGCTTTTTGGCACAATTTTTGGCTAATAATCCCTTATTTGTGCAGAATTTGGCATTATTCTGCCGAATTCCAGTTTAGGGAGCATCCGGATATTGGGACGCCGGATAAGAGGTCGCATACTGTACCACATTTAAAAATCAATAGGCTTCCAGTATTCACTGATTGTAATAATCGTATGTTTGAAACTATCCATTCATTCATGATATATTGTAACCACGAAGTCATAGCTACACACACTAACATACATCCTCCGAAACACACACACATCCCCTCAAAAATGTCCTATTCGAGTTCAGGGTTGCTTACAGAGTGCTCTTCTTCTAGAATTCGAATTCTTGACCCTGTTACAATATTTTTCCTATACATTATGTATGTATGTATACCATGTATATAGGGAAAGAGTAATAAAATTTAATTATTCAGTTGAATTACATATCAATTAGAGGGAATGAACATGGAGAATTACATATGAATTGTGGCATGCAGATTAAATTGAAATTTGATTCTTTAGTTGAGTGAAGCTGAGCATTCCAGCCAGCTTGTGTATAAGAATGTATTGTAAGGAAAACTTGAGCTTTGTATATAAGCACAAATAACACAATAATGCAACACACAGTCGTTTCGATCCCCTTCATCGATGCAAGAGAACCAATAAACCCAAAAGAGGAATGGATGTGAAAGGAAGAAACAGAGGGGATCATATACCCAAGACCTAGATTAAGAGAGCGTCAATCAAAAAGCAGCATGAAGAACAAACAGTCCAGCCAATTTGAAATGAAAAATAACACGAGATTGGTGTGTTCCCGCCACTCAAACGGCTGCTGTAAACCCTCGGGTCAGTCGAGTGATCTGGATTTTTGACAAGATTGGTGTGCACCAAAACACAACAGGGATATTCCAACAAATCAAGTCTGAACAACAATAAATAGACCCAATCATAGGTGGCGCCACTGAGAATGCTAGGGGTGCTTCAGTACCCCCATTACAAATTGTGCAAACACTCCGTTTTACTTAACAGCTGCCCCTTATTCCAACAATTTTCAGTTTCTCTCTCTCTCTCTCTTTTAACTTTTTTTTTTTTTGGGGGGGGGGGGGGGGTTACGGATTTATAAATCTGAGATGAGATATTTTTAGTGTTTTTGGCTAGACTCAGTTCCAAATGACTGCACATGCACAAAGCTTCAATAAAGAAATATGTCTTGAACTCTCGCCTGTTGCGAAAGGATACAGAGACGATAGTTTCATATCGAGTTTGGCAGAAAATTGTCAATATTCCATTCGCGTCTGTGCTAGTGTGTTCATAGTTTTCAAATTTCTTTTTTAGTATTTTTTGCAAATTAAGACCATGGCTATATCATGCAGAAATTGGTGGACAAAATATAATAAATTCCACAAGTGAACTATTTTTTTTTTAGACTATATATGCCTCACATGAGCACCCCCAATTGTGGATCCCCCAATGCATAGCACCCCCAATGGACCTAACATGACAAAAAATAAGTTAAAATGACACATAAGAGCCCCAAAGGAATAGAAAAAAGAAAGTGGAAAATGTTGAAGTTTTTCTTATCCTTTTTTAAAGTGTATTTTGCTTAAGGAATGTACTGTGTTTAAAGAAAAAATGAGAATTTAATGTTATTTTCTCGACCTGATTTTCTTTCCAGCCTCCAGAAGGAGTTCACCAAAAGGCCCAACTACACCCTTCTTCTGGCACATCCGTTCATCTCGTCGGATGCCACACACGACTATGACATTTCGCCTTATGTTTCTTTTGTGTTAGATATCTATGAGAAAGTGCCTGAGATAAATGCTGACCCACAACTTGTAGTTAGAGCTTAGATTTAGATTATCCCAAAACAGATTCTTCAAATTGCCTCCAACTTTCCTCCATTTGGTATAATTTTTTTTATTATTATTATTATTTAATATAATTCTGATTTTATCTGTTGATTTTTGCCTATTTTGCATGGATTCTGGTTTTCTAGGCATAGATTACAGAAAAATGACTTCTTTAGAGTTTTCCATTTCCAACTATTAAGCTTAAGCAAAATTGGGTTTGATAGCAAATGATTTGCTTCAGTTATTTTTGCACCAACATGTATCTCAATTTTCATTTTATCAGTGTTTATTGTAAGTCAATATGAGTCTTTTAAATTGTATTTCTTCCTTGGTCAGCTGTGAGATTATTTTAGTAAATTGGTTATTCATTTTATAAACCTGAGAAATAAATTTTGTCATTGAATGACAGCATAAAATAGAATTTTATGTATTTCGTCGCTTGAGAAGCAATAAAACAAGCTAGTTTCATTCAGAAAGAGAGCAGAGCACTTATTCTAAGCAAATCCAAACTGGCTGTGAAAATGATGGTATCATTTTAAGTTGCTATTATATTTCAAAGCAGAGAATCTTCTATAGATCTGAGGATTTCAGCTCTTTGCATTGAATACTTTTCCAACATTTTTGTGTTGGAAGAATCTTTTGCATATTTTATTATGTTGTTATATATGGCTTTATTGGAAATCAATCCATTACATAACTGGCATCGCACGAGCATATGTTATTATTTCTTTCTGCATTTTAGAGACCACTTAAGATTGTGCAAAAGAAAAAAAAATCTGTTATGAAAGATGTATTGAATGTACTTTGCCATTTTTGAAAGTGATATGGAATTCTTAAATTATTACCATGAATATTCTGCTTGTATTAATAGGAAGTGAGATGTTAAAATAAAAGAAAACAAATTTGCTTACCTAGAAGCAGGAGTTTTGTACCAAAATTCAAGCAGGCATAAAGGACAACTCTTATTATCTGCTATGTGGACTATGTAATATAGAATTTGATATGTATATACTCCAGTTATTAGATGAAATGTGCAAAAAAAATTCTAATTAGGGTAGACTTTTGTTTATGTTCTCTGATTTTACACTGTGTAGAATATATTTCGCATTCTCCCCACCCCTCCTCTTTTATTTGTGTGTTTCTACCCCTGTAGTTGTTGACAAAGTTTATTTTTCAGGCTTGTTTTAGTGGCAGTTTTGATTGATATTTGATTCTTTTTTTCTATTGTATAGTTTCATACTTGTTAAAAAAAAAATATCTGTTTAAGCTTTTTTACTTACATGGATATATGTACTCATACACAATATTTCCCCATTATATTATACAGATATTTGTATTATATAATATTTTCCTTTCTGTAAAATATGTATGATTGTTGATTTTCATTGGTCATTTAGCCTTTTATAAATGTGTGATTTGTTTACAAAAGTGCCTTTGGGAGCCCTCTCTATTGCAAGATAAAATGTGCATATTTTGCAATTTAGTATGTGATGGTATCACATTGTATATAGTGTTAATGTGTTTATTAATGATAAGCATTCTAATTTATTCAGTATGTTATCTTAGTTGGAATGTTTTTAATTTTGTTTATGTTTTAATATATTTTCATTGATTTTAATGAACACTTTTTTTTCATTCTGATGTTTTGATATTTCTAACGATAAGATATTTCGTTATGTATGTTTCTAAAATTTTAAATTGTGAATTCTGACTAAACCTAGTAGTATATTTTAGCATTTGAACTAAGTCAATATATTTTATTCATAAAAATAAGATACTCATTTTTATGTCATTGTTTTATGAAAGTTTTTGAAGCCATTGCAAGAAAAATCATGTCCACCATCTGTAAAATCTAAATCATGCTTTTTGCACAGTGTGTGTGTGTAGGATGCTGTTGCCTCAGTCAGTGCTTCCCAACCGTTTTCTCATCATGACACGCCTAGTATAAATCAATGTTTGTACAGCATAGCATGGAAAGTATCAAAACTTGGAGATCAGGAGAGGCCTTTCTCGTCATGACATTCAGTGTGGGATGTAGTAGTCAAATTTCTTTTAAATTATTTTCCCTTCCCTGAAAAAGAGAAAGAATTTCTGATAAGTGTCTTTGAGAAGAGAATCTTGACTCGTCCTGGGAAAATTTTGAGCCTAGCATATTATATGTAATTGTTAAAAAATCTGATGGGGATCTTTCCCTACATACTGTGATAAATTTAGAAAAACGTTAAATATTTTTTCATTTGTATTCTCATTCAAAACCTATAAAATTAAGATTTGGCCCTTTTGGTACCAAAAAATATTTTATTTATACTTATTTACATCAAAATTACTTTCTAATTAATCTTATAATAAAGGAGGGTTTCTGTGTGTTTGTTTGTGTGTGTAGTTTATAGTGAGAAACCTAAGCACTGTGTATCCATGAAATTTGGTACACAGGTGCACTCGGCATTATTTTTTTTTAAGTTTCAAATTAGTTTTCTAGTTATTTTATGTTTTACTCCTATTTGCAATGATTTTGGCTGATATTTACCCAAATGGGTTCCTTAGTGACCTAAAATATTATCACAAAGTTTCTATCTTGACACCATCAAAAAGATCAAAAAATTTTCTTTCAAACAAACTTTAACCAGAGTCTGTATGATGAATAGACACATTTTAATTAATTTTAAAAGATATATACTTTCTGTACATTTTAAACGTCTCAGATTTTTATTATGATATACTAAAATTGACATGCCATCCAACATTTATATTTTAGTAGCAGCTCTTAAATATATTACAGACTAATCTAAAAATAATAATCGATCAACTTAAATAACAGAATGACAAATGAATAGTTCACTAAAGTCATTTTATTAAAAACATCCTTCAGACATACATACAATTTTTAAAAAAGCCAGAGCGCTTTCAGGTATCATCATACCCTTCCTCAGTGGCATTAAAATAAGAAAAATTGCCAACATGCTTAAATACAATCTACTGCCGCCAAGCGGAATTTGCTTATCCTAAAATTGACATTACCACAAAACATATTTTATGCATCATATACCAGACTAAAAAATTGCAAAATCAAGTAAAACATATTGTCATAAGTCATTTTAAACATCAATATACAAAATTAAATAAGGTAATCCTGTAAAAGTTTGATTCGCATGGAATTGAGAACGAATCGCCAAGCATAACTTAAAACATGGACAGGGTCAAAATTACAAATAGAAGTGCGATATAGATAAATAAAAAAGGGATTTGTAGAGTAAAATAGACCAGGGATTATTGCAGCTGATCAAAAGAAAAGATTTTTCAAAAAGGGGGTGAAAATTATCATTATAAATGTTATCTGGGGAAACAAGGGGTACGTGTACCCCTTCTTTCCCTAGATAACGTTTATAAGTTTCATATTGGTAGCACTAAACGTACGGTTGGTATTCGATTGCCAGAACATGCTAGTGACATTAAAAATGGTAGGCAATCGAAGGCTCTTGCCCAATTAGTGATTAATGATAATTTTCACCCCCTTTTTGAAAAATCTTTTCTTTCGATCAGCTGTAATAATTCCTGGTATATTTTACTCTACGAATACCTTTTTATTTATCTATATCACACTTCTATTTGTAATTTTGACCTGTCCATGTTTTAAGTTATGCTTGGCGATTCGTTCTCGATTCCATGCGAATCAAACCTTTTCAGGATTACCTTATATAATTTAATTTTGTATATTGATGTTTAAAATGGCTTATGACAATATGTTTTTTTTTTATTTTGTAAATTTTTGTAATTTTTTAGTCTGGTATATGATACATAAAATATGTTTTGTGATAATGTCAATTTTAGGATATGCAAATTCAGCTTGCCGGCAGTAGATTGTATTTAAGCATGTTGGCAATTTTTCTTATTTTAATGTCACTTAGGAAGGGTATGATGATACCCGAAAGCACTCTGGCTTTTTTAAAAATTGTATGTACGTCTGAAGGTTGTTTTTAATAAAATGACTTTAGTGATCTATTCATTTGTCATTCTGTTACTTAAGTTGATCGATTTGAGGATTTGATATGTAGCTGCCATTAGTAGTAAAAATAATAATTTCATAAATCCATCTGTTAATTAATTATAAATTTTTTAACCCACCATATCTTGGTTTTCTTTTTAATGAACCTAGCAGTCAGCGGACCCCTCACTCCATCAAGGAGGGATATGGGGTTCTACCACTTCTATGTGTTGGAGAAGGAACAGACTCATTTTGTTGGGGGGAGAGCAAAGTGTTAACCTTCTCCCTTCCAGAGGTATCCTGTTTGAGGTTTAAGTCTTTTATTTCTTTTTCTGCTTTGTGGAAAGCTTATTTCGAAATTTAGAGTAAAGTGTTATCTTCATTTACTTATGCACTGCATGCACTTATTTTGTGGTGGCCAATATATAAATTAGTTTAATTGTATATAAATTAGTTTAATTGTATAAATAGTTTAATTGAATTGAATGTTTAAATCCCTGATTTAAATTGTGGCATGCAATTTTTACTATTATTTGTACCAATAAAATTTATTTATTTTGTATTTTATGTAACTACCCTGCTTCAACTCCTGGGCAATGCCAGGTACATTTTCTAGAACATAAAAAAGTGAAATTTATGAAAGTTGTAGCATCAAAGCACAAAACTATTGCAAAATGTGTCTTCTCTTGCAATTGGAACCCATTTACTCCACAAGATGGGTATTAGTAGATTAGTGTATTTTATTGCAGTACACTTGTGCTTCATTAATGGTGCACCTGTTAGGAAGCACTGGTGGAAACTATTTTAGGCTTAGCAAAGAAAAAAAAAAATTTCATTTTGTAGTAAATTCAAACCATGTATGAAGGTATGAATGCATCAAAGTACTTCATGAAATTAGACTTTATAAACTTTACTCTCTCGTGTCATTTTTGTCATTACTATTTACAGTAGCATCTGATTATAATGAACAACCTGTGGCCTGCCTACTCATTTACTCAATAAAATGGGACACAGCATAATGAGAGGAATGCTGAGTAAAAGCGTACCTACAGGATGGGAGAATTTTACCTTCAGAGAGCTATAAAAGTAATGTGAAACAACACATGGGGTCCACCTATATATCTGAACCGTTCCACCACATCCAAAATACCCATTTTTATACCTTCCAAAAAAGTATTTTTTGCTGAGGCTGAGAGTTAAGTACCCCATTCAGAGAATACTTAAACTTTTGCTTAGCAATAGGGTTCCCATCTACTTTTACCCGTACCATTCACAGGAACTCTATCCAAAATCTTTATTTTTATCCCTGTAACTGCCATAGCCGAAAAACTTTCTGCTTTGTAAGTAGGAAACAATTTTCCATGGCCTGAGGGTCATGCTTCAATTTTCTCAAAGGGTTCTGAACTCATACCGTCTTTCCTACATCTACAACCCATCACAAACACCTTGAATTTTCCTTTTGCACTGATTTTTTATATTTTTGAATATTTTATTTAGTTTTACTAGTTACCTACAATTAGCATTGAATTCATTAAAAGTTCTTAACTTCCTCATTCAATCTAGAATATTGTAAATGTTTTTTTATAAGTCGATTCTACTGTATTAAAAATGGAACATTTAACCTTCCACTTTCTGTTAAAATAAATTGGTAATCCAATTTAAAAATGTAATTAAATGAATTTTCTATTTTAAGTATTAAAGTGTTTTGTTGTAATGACTTTTATTTGAATTTTACACATTGGTTTATTTTTATGCTTTCTGTTGCAGTTCTTTGTTGTTGAAGTGCTTCTACTTTTTTATTTTATTATGAAAGTTTTTGTACTCTAAAGTTTTATCAGTGCCTAATAATTGTAGAAGCTAAGAATGTTATTTTTATGTATAAAATGCTCTACAGTACAAAGTTTTGCTATAGATTGTCATGGACTCAATCTTCAATGGATTGTTAACACTATCTTTAATTGGAGTCATTTTTGTTTTTTGCGATTTTAATATAAGTGCAATATATGTTTGTTGAAAAGTATCAAATTTTAAAGCAGGTCAAAGGGACTATGGCATTTTTGATCCGGTAGATGTTTTAGTATTTTCTGTTGAAATAACAGTACATGTTTTTTTGATATTTTTAGTGCATTGAAGTTTTATGACAACTTTTGGGACCAACTGACTTTTGCTCATACGTTCAGACTTAAAAGAAGCTAAATATGTATGTTTGTGTTAATGTAAAACATCTTGTTCATTCTATTAAAAATAGTTCATGTGCACCTAAAGTCGAATCATTTTATTTCCTAAAATTGAATTATTTTTATTTTATAATTGGACTCATAATAAGTTTATATTTTTATGACTGTCTCTCAAAAATGGGAATCATGGCCTACTGCTGAGCCTTTAAGTAGCTTGAAAATTATTCCAAAAGAGTAGAAGTTATCGACACTCATTTGCATTTTATAAAAGTTCGATCATAAAAATTTTAGATTAACCAAGACCATAGGCACCCTTAGGGGAGAGAAAGAGGGGGCATTTCTCCTCCCCCACCTGGACATTCAAAGTCACAATGGTGAGCATCAAACTAGATGATGTTGTACATCTTATCCTTGATTCCCCCCCCCCCCCCCCCCCCCGAAAAAGTTCAATGGGTGCCTGTGACCAAGGCCTTTAAGATTACAGATACATTTAATTATGCATTTCCTTTTGCGGAAGTTTTCAAAATGAGTACGCAATATATTACTTTATGTTCATTCAAGAATTTAGACTATGAAACTGATTCAAAGATGAGTTACTCAACGTTTTAAAAAATGTCATATTTAAAAATAGAGAAGGATGGATGGTCAGTATACAATGTACTTCATTGTCTAAAAACGTTTCAAAACTTGGAATCATGCTCCTAGTGCAGCAAACAGTATCAGTGGACTTATTTTAATCCATACTGTATTGGGAGCTTTATTCTAAACTTTGTACTCCAAATTATGATTGTGGCTTTGCATTCTCATCTAGTTCAAGCTATGTCTCATAAATTCAATAGCATTTATGTGATGGAACTGACTTTGTAAGTCACTAGATTTGCAAATTTGCAACACATAGCAATTTTTTATTATTTTTTTTTTTTTTTTGAATAGCGAAAACAATTCACCCATACTGTTTGCTTCACCCTGAGCATGATTTTAGATTTACTGTTCGTTGAAATAGTAATAAAAAATCTATTCTAAATCTCATTGTTTGTGTATATGCTTGTATAGAGATTTATTGAAAATCTACTTAACACTCCGAGGCTTCGTTGAAACAATCTAAAAATGGTCTTAATTTAGATCGTGATAAGTTTTGAAATCAAAATAACATGTGATTTAAAAAAAGAAAAAACAAATTTGAAATGTGTGCAGTATTTTTCCTTACAATATGATCTTTCATTGCTGTTAACACTTATAGAATTCATTCCGAAAGAAGTTTTATTTTAGGGATTTAAACAATTATATGCTCCTATCAAATTGGATATTAATCATTGAAATGTTTGTTAGTTTTGTCTAACAAGGCTTTTGTGTGATCATTTATAGCATTTATTCTGAAGCTATCGTTGAAACTTTTGTTAGCTTTGGCTAATGAGGCTTTCGAGTGATTCAATTAACATGTTCTTCATAAGTGTTTGAAAACATGAGACACATAAAACTGTCTTCAAACAATCATCTGGTAACATGATTTCCAGTTTCTTACAAGGTATGTCATTGAAAAGCAGAACAAAAGCTAAATTTCAAATTGTCTATTTCTGAAAATCAAAGTCCTGATGAGAACATTTTTTTTTTTTATAGACAGCATGGATTTTTCACATTGGAGGATGCCCATTTTAATTACTTGATGATAGTATATGTTTATGAAAAAAAAATATTGAAAACCTCAAAAACCTCATTGAAATAAATTACATTAATTTTGACACTGTAAATGATTGTGTAATTCAAATAAGATTTAAAGAGTTTTTTCATGATGCCGATTAAAGGCATACATACTCATATATTGGATGCAATTTCAAGTAGAATTGTGAAAGTATGTACAAGCGTTTCAATTTTATTGAACTATGCATTTTGGGCACTACTACTTTTTAACATTAGAGGGTGTGCCTCTGTCTATTTACTATGCTCACCAATCCTGGTTTTCAAACCCACAATCCTTTATGGAAGTACCAGAACGGTGTGTCCATTTTGTGGAGCTGGCATGCCAACTTCAATACTTGGCAAGGGGATCGTCACCTCCAACTACTCAAAATGCTGAGATCGATTGC
Source organism: Amaurobius ferox (assembly GCA_951213105.1). Taxonomy (NCBI): domain Eukaryota; kingdom Metazoa; phylum Arthropoda; class Arachnida; order Araneae; family Amaurobiidae; genus Amaurobius; species Amaurobius ferox. The sequence goes on along the minus strand of OX578149.1, from coordinate 4,028,165 downwards.
GTGTGTTGCTTGACGTGGCCCGCTCATACAAGAACTACAAGTTGAAAACTTAATAATTTAATAACAAGAAACTTTAACGCAACAAAGATATAAGGGCGCGGTAGCCCATTGGTTAGCGCGCTGGAGTTGCACTCGATAGGCCCGGTTTCGATTCCAGCCACTGCCAAAACTGCCGCCGTGTTCATGCGGAGTACGATCACGTTAAACATGTGGGTCCGAAAGTCCTTCCGAGAGGTTGGTGGTAGGGGAAGGAGGGTACGGTCCCTGTGGATGCCTCCCCCACTGGGTTCCGGTCCAAATTGGGAGGCACTTCCCGACCGTCCAAACAGTTACCTTACACCTTTCTGGTAGGTCGGACAGTCTGGGTTTCAACAACAACAAAGATATAAGCCAATGGCTCTACCGTGCTGAAAACACCGGTTCTCATTAGATCACCGAAGTCAAGCAGCATCGGGCGCGGTTAGTACTTGGGTGGGTGACCACCTGGGAACACCGCGTGCTGTTGGCACATTTCGGGCGTGGTAGCCCGGTGGTTTGCACGCTGCCACAACTGCCGCCATGTTCATGCGGAGTACAATCACGTTAAACATGTGGGTCCGTAAGTCCTTCCAAGAGGTTGGTGGTAGGGGAAGGAGGGTACGGTCCCTGTGAATGCCTCCCCCACTATAGGTTCCGGTCTAAATTGGGTGGCACTTCCCGGCCGTCAAAACAGTTACCTTACACCTTTCTGGTAGGTCGGACGGTCTGGATCTCAACAACAACAAAAATATAGATTTACATTACGTGCGAGGCTCAAACTGCCACAGCGTAACTCATCTAGTTTAATACATGCATCTTGCAGTTGAGTTAACGAGACTGGTGAAAACCAACCAAAACTGAAGTAGGTAAGACGAAACTGAAGTTATGGCGAAACTCGAGACTGAAGGCGTGGCGATTGCAGAGTCCTAAATATTGAACCACAGACATGCACATTACAGCATTTACTGGTCAGCAGAAACTGCATAGTCCTGCAGCAACGGTGGCACCACAGTACTCCCCCCCCCCCCCCCACACACACACACACAGACTAAACCCTGGCCTGAAAACAGACCACAGGTTTAGACCTCCGACCAGACATAGTCAAACTATGGCCGCCAGAACTCAGAGTTTCAAAAAACATGTGCACTCACCCCCATCTGCGTTCAGAATGTCAGTTAGCCTAACTGTCCAGTGACACATTTACTTTTGCTAATTTGCAGAATGATGATCACCCTGTCTGTCCTTGACAACACAGGGCGTGGTCCTTGCTAAAGCGGAACCAATGATCTGCCCGCATCTACTGTTACAAGAGTCTTTTCTCCAAATAGCTGGAATGAAAGGTCAAGGCACATTTGTAGATATGTTACAATAAATAGAACTGGTACAAGTAGGGAAAGAAATAATATGCAACTCAAGACCTGTATGAGTTCTTAAATTCAAATACCTTCCCAGCAACATCAGTTCAAGCGAAAAGTGTTATATGGCTCTTAAGCTTATTACTGACAAGTCCATATAACCGAGATTGTTTCTCTGCTGTGCCCCTCAAAAACCAGTGACAAACGTTCAATAAAAAACAACGTTCTTAAATGTATCACCTTAGTAGAACACAGATATTCAACCAATTCACCAACCTAATCCGGCAAGTAGAAACTCCGTTATCGGATATTAAAAAATCCTTAAAATAAAATCTTAAATACTGCGAATTAGCATTTTATAAAATCTGCAACCAGATCGTAATCACTCAATTTCCTGAACAACCTGTTGTTGTTGTTGAAACCCAGACCGTCCGACCTACCAGAAAGGTGTAAGGTAACTGTTTGGACGGTCGGGAAGTGCCACCCAATTTAGATCGGAACCCAGTGGGGGAGGCATCCACAGGGACCGTACCCTCCTTCCCCTACCACCAACCTCTCGGAAGGACTTTCGGACCCACATGTTTAACGTGATCGTACTCCGCATGAACACGGCGGCAGTTTTGGCAGTGGCTGGAATCGAACCCGGGCCTACCGAGTGCAACTCCAGCGCGCTAACCAATGGGCTACCGCGCCGCCTGAACAACCTGTGTAAGTGTTTCTCATACGTTTCCTCATTATTAGAAAAAACAAACACCTCATTCAACATAGGCAAAAATCAAACTCACGAAGAATAGTGTCTAAAACACTTTGTAATGTACTACCAACATTGCCTAGTTTTATATGGTATTCTCAGAAATTTGAATAACCCGTTCGGGATAGTTGCAGCCATTTTCCACATATCACGGAATTCAACTGGAATTGCTAATATGCGACAAAGTCAACCTTCGAAAAAACCTTTTTACTCCCTAATCCCATCACAAAACCATGTATGCGTGGAAGTGGGTACCTATCAGGCATCAAAACTTTATTGACTGCTCGCACAGGCACTTTCATTTAGCTTTACATTTTGCATAATAACTGTGATGGCGTTGATCGCCAAAATGTAAGTCATTCAGGAGTAATCTTAGCTTTGAGTCCTCGGTTTGTTCATAAAATGCTAAAATTCGTGCTTTCAAAATATGATAAGCTTCCTCAGCTGGGGAGTTTAAAATGATATCGCAAACACATTTCAAAATCCGCGTATCAAGTGCCATGACAACCAAATGAAATTTCGTCAAAACCACAGAAATTCCTACTACAATAAATTGCGATTCTATTTGAGCGAACCATAATGCAGGATCTGTTTCCCAAAAGCTAGGTGCCTTAAAAGCTAATCCTACACAGATCTGACTGTTCCGATTGTGTTTTAAGCTGAACCTGAATTTTTTCCTCGGTTACACTATTTCCCGGCATGTTTACCAATATGGTACAACCCTACTTATCTGAAATATATATTCAAGAAATTCAACGAGATTCCAAAATTATTGCTAAACCAGAATTTCACAACCTGTATATCACCGTATGAATTTTCAACAATACCAGAGGGTAATCCAACTCGCGAACATGTATCTGACAAAAAATTGCTAGAAACACTCTTAAAACCATACATATATCTAATATGTAAAAAATTGTTTCTATACAGCCACAAACTGGGACAAAACAAGATTTCCTTAAAAATATCCTTTATGGTAAGATACACTAACTATGCCATCTTTAAAAAATTAAAAACTTAAGTTTCAATATAAACAGTTTCCAATCTGGCAAACGCCCAATCAAATTATACTTCATGAAATGCACATTGAACCTATGTATCCCATACCTAGAAATCTACTCTACACATCCAAAAGCATGTAATATGTACAAAAATCTCATGTCAAAAATTTCGCATATATAATGGGTCAAGAGAAGCATCCCAAACTTTCACCTACCTGAATTTCTTTTCGCAGATTCTAGTCATAAAAAAAAATAATCCAGATCCACGTAGAAACTTGTTCAACTGCATTTCAGCTTGCTACACAGGTAGTTCCTCCATATGGATGAAGGTTCAAATCCTCTGCATTAGCCGCATTAAATCACATCCGGCATACCAATATGGGGTGTACCAATATGGTGGGACGTGATCACGTCCGGGCCACCAATATTGAAGTACCAGAACGGTGTGTTCACTTTGTGGAGCTGACATGCCAACTTCAATACTTGGCAAAGGGATCGTCACCTCCAACTACTCAAGATGCTGAGATCGGTTGCATGTGTTGCTTGACGTGGTCCACTCGTACAAGAAGAACTATAAGTTGAAAACTTAATAATTTAATAACAAGAAACTTTAACACAACAAAGATATAACTGTTACCTTACACCTTTCTGGTAGGTCGGACGGTCTGGGTCTCAACAACAACAACAACAAAGATATAGATTTACATTACGTGCTGGGCTCAAACTGCCACAGTGTAACTTATCTAGTTTAATACATGCATGTTGCAGTTGAGTTAACGAGACTCGTGAAAACCAACCGAAACTGAAGTTGGTAAGACAAAACTGAAGTTATGGTGAAACTCGAGACTGAAGTCATGGCGATTGCAAAGTCCTAAATATTGAACCACAGACATATGTATTACAGCATTTACTGGTCAGCAGAAACTGCGTAGTCCCGCAGCAATGGTGGCACCACACGTTTAAAGAAATGAACCCGTTTTGTGAGGTTTCTTCAATCAAGATTGCATTATATCTCTATGAAGCATGTAGCATGGTTTTAAATACACTTCTCCTTTAAATACCACTAGCTAGAAGACTAAGTGAAACTAAGTGATAAACTTGCTGTGCATAATTTTTTTTTAAATTGGCTATGTTAAATGTGTATTGCTGTTATTGTAATACAAAGTCAAAATCATCAAGATTAATAGTGCAAGACTAATCAGAGGCAAATTATGAATTAACACTGAAACAAAGATTAATTATCTGGGGGTTTTTTTCATTCAAAAATTTGAATCCAAATTTTATTCTTTTATGTATTATTTATTTTTTTTATTCAAAAATTTGAATTCAAATTTTATTCTTTATATGAGTTCCATAGGCATCATATTTGGTAGTTACGATTCGCTGTGACATTCAATGTTGTTGTTTTTCTAAGTGTTGTTTACATTCATTGATTTTGTCGACTAGTCATTAAGTTGCACATTGTTACATTTTTCTAGTTGCTTAACATTGTGTCAGTGGCAACTTGTGAATGACATCTAGAGGGGGGGGGGCACTCATCTATGTATTTATGCCTATATATATATATATATTGATGTGTGTATGTGTATAGCGATGGGTGCATAGTAAAATAACAACATATGATAAGTAAAATAACATACCTCCCACCTGCTCACTCGTTCATAACATTCCTGGACATATATGGGCACACACCCCATGATGAAAACATTACATAGTCCTAATTTACATAAAAGTAAAATTGTGGGGACTAGTTAAGCTAAAAGTTGCACCCAGGGGTTGACTAAAAAAATATGCATATTCTGGTGATGCATACAGATAGTTCAGAGACTATAGCCGCCAGTAAAATCAAAATTGTTTAATTGGGAGGCAATATTGGAAAATTTAAAGGAGGTGGTGGGGGGGCTATCTGAAGTAAAAGTTACGCTCAGGGATTTGTCACGTTAAAGATGCATATCCAGGTGACATGTACAAATGGTACTGAGACTATAAACACCAGCAGATCCAAAATTGCTCAATTAAGAACAAATATATAAAATTGTATGGGCTAGTTCAACTAAAAGTTACACCCAGGGTTTGACACAAAATATGTATATCCAGGTGACATGTACTTACCAGGTATTACTGAGACTCGCCAGAAGAATCAAAATTGCTCGGAATTTCGGAACTGAGATGTAAAATTGTTGGCGCTAGTTAAAGTAAAAGTTATGCCTAGGGGATTGACACAGAAAACTTGTGTATTATATCCATCAAATATATACAAGGTAGGATCAAAAAGTTCGGAGACTGTGCTGATATCTCCAACCCTGATTGAAGGAAAGGGGAACTATTTTACCGTAGCATAAAGGCACATATGAAAAGGAAGAAGCAGGTGTTTTTCCGGACAATGCGTGTCAGCGAACTGTAATCATTCGCGTTCATTAAAAATGGAAATGGCATTTGAAGAACAGCGTGCGAATATCAAATTCTGCCACTGTTTGGAGAAATCGCCGACAGAAACATTGCAGCAGGTGCAGCGTTTCTATCATCGATTTCCCCAAATAGTGGCAGAATTTGATATTCACACATTGTTCTTCAAACGCCATTTCCATTTTCAACGAACGTGAACGACTACAGTTCACTGACATGTATTGTCTGGAAAAACCCTGCACTGCAGACCTGCTTCTTCCTTTTCACATCTAGCGTCACATGTTCCTCTACACCATGGAAAATAGTTCCCCCCCCTCTCTTCCAATCAATGTTGGAGATACTGAACTTTTTTATCCTACCTTGTATATCAAGGTGATACATACAGATGGTGCAGAACTACAGCCACCAGCAGAATCAAAATCGCTCAATTAAGAGGTAAGATGGAAAATTTGGAGGTGGGGGGGGAGGCTAACTGAAGTAAAAGTTACATTAGGGGAGTTCTCACAACAAAGATGTGTATCCAGGTGAGATGTACAAATGGTGCAGAGACTATATAGCCATTAGCAGAACCAAATTCCCTCAATTAGGAAACAAGATGTAAAATTATGGGGGCTAGTTAAGCTAAAAGTTAAGCCCTGGGAGTTGGCACAAAATATGTATATTCAAGTGACACATATAGATGGTACAGAAGCTATAGCCATCATCAGAATCAAAATCGCTGAGTTAGAAGCCGGGTTAAGAAATTTAGGGGGGGGGGGGGGGGCTAACTCAATTAACATATATGCCCATGGGGGTATCTGAGCAATATATTTGCCAGTGGTGGCCAAAATTTCCAGAAAAATGACGTCAGGTAAAAGGATTATGTTGAAAATTTAATTTTAAAGCTTTTTAACAAATATTTAGAATTTCTTTAATTTTTAGGTATTTCTTTATGTTAAATAGCAGAAAAAGTAAGAGGTCAAGTGACCTCTCAAACTGAATGCCCCAAAACTGTGTGTCACATTTTACTCACAATGGACAGAAATAACTAAAATATCATAAATAACCCCCACTTATTCAACTCGCTTATTAAAAGAAAAGAAAAAAAACATGTATCAAAGATTTTTTAGATTTCAATTTTCTAAATCTAATACGAAACAATTTCGCCATGAACCAAAACTGAAAAAACTAGATTAATAGAAATAATAAAAGAAATCAAAATTACATAAAAAGAGTAATTTGTTTTCAAATGTTTATTTAAACTTTTAAATTTATTCATAAGAAAAGACGAGAGAGAGAGAACACACACATTCTTAAATGTAGAAAATTGAAGTCAAATTAGCGAAACTGGGCCAATTTGAAAAGTCCCTTTTCACGTTTTACTACTGTTCTTATTCTCTTTGGCGAAAAGCGGCTGCAAAAGTTGACCAATATCCAATGCAAAATCTGCAATGCTCTTTTTTTAAAGCCAAATTTCTATTATTGTGGACCTACCATTCATTCGCTCAGGACAAGGTGGTAAAAGGGACGTGGTCTTAAGCAAATATCCTTGTACTTTTCCCTGAAAATTCTATACATTACAGCTTTCGTGAATCTGTTTTCTCGCAGGAAAGATGTAGTGCTGTCATCTAGCGACATATTCCATCACTTATTTCCAATAATTCTCAATTTTTCAGATTTTTTCAATAGAAATTGTAATAAATCTATATAACTAAAAGAATAATTTGGGATGTTTTCTCAATGGTGCCGTGTGTCCCAGCGCCCACCCCCAAAGACTGCCACTGCATTGTGTATTATGTAAAAGTCTGAGATTCTGTTCATGCCTCTTGCTTTAGCTGCTTGGATTGGATTTGTAAACATTATAGGCTTATCTTTTCCAGCTAAAGGAATGCAGACAGGAATCTGATCAATCTTCTTTCAACACTGTCATGTTCTCCTTATTAAAGTTGAAATTCTGACTGTTCCTAGAGAGCTTAGCTGCCAACTCTACTAGTATTTCCGGGAAACTCCTGATTTTTGGTAATTTCTCCCAGTTTTCCGATTTTAGCCGAAAATCTCCTCCCTAAAGTTTGGGGTTTCTCAATAGAAATTCTCTGTTAAAGAAAATTTCGATCGAACTTGCGGCTGCCATTTTGTTTCTTCTGTATATGAACCTAGTACCAGTACTAAGTTGCATCATTTTCACATTATTGATAAATACTGCTTTAAATAGGTGTGATTTAGATTACATTGTTGTATAATGTTGAAACAACTGTTTCCATTTATGTTTAATTTCAAATTATGTGAATGAAAATTACACACACAACATTCATTTCTTTGTAATAAGTTTCATTATTAATCAATATTTTCATAAAATATTAATTTTTAAGTGCGATTTCGCAGGTATAGATTACATTCCTGTGCAATGTTAAAACGTCTTTTTTCATCCATGTTTAGTTTCAATTTATGTGGATTTGAAGATGCACAACATTCATTTCTTTGCAATATGTTTCATTATTTGTAAAATATTTATTATTTTTTAAGTGCTATTTCGTGGGTATAGATTAAATTTCCATGTAATATTTAAACATCCTTTTCCATCCATCTTATTTTTGATAATATCTCAAATTAATTAAATAGTACTTTCACATTTTTACAGTTTACATAAAAATGAAGGATTACTTTCTTTAAAATATGCTCTTTTTCTCTTATTTTCCAGGCAATAGAGTCTCTAAAGCATTTTTCTATCCACATTCATGTAATTAACTAAATTGCAACTGAACATCTTTTGTTTCAGTGATCCCCCTCCCCACTCTAAACTTTCTTTCTGTTTATTCCACTTTTTTTTTTTTTACACTGTGTAAAAACATTTTTCTTATACAATAGGTATTTTTACACAGTAGGTATTTTTCTTATACAGTAGGTTATAGTGAGTTATCATTTTTGAAAAAAAAAAAACATACATTTTTTATGATATGTAAAAAAATCCCTATTTTTCCTTAAATGATATTGAACAGGTGCACTGACTTGTAAAGCACTGTAAAAAATGCTTACCATGCTATCTACTGGATTTTTATTCTCCAATGTTGGCAGGTATGAATGTTGAAAAAATCCAAAGGGAATTAGAACTTCCAGCCTATTACTTTATCAAGCATGTTTCTGTTTCATCAAGATGGATGACTCTCAAACCTGCTGCTTCAAGACTTCTGGAACAATGGGATATTTGTACAGTGCTTCCTAATGCATATGCCAAAGAACCAAAGATACGTCCATCATTGGGGAATACAAATAATTACCAAGAGATAATGAAATATTTATAACATCTAGCTGAAGGCTCAACTTTTTTTTTTCCATTAGTAATGCCCATATGTTTACAAGGTTTACATATTTTTCCAAAAAAACCCTTTATTCATTTAATGTAGGATTCATTGAAGTCACTTGTACAGACCCTGCATAGGCAAATCTGTACCTCGGAAGCACTAAAAAGCAGCAGTTTGAACATCAGCTTTCTAGATGATTCCCAAAATTTAACTCCAGTTAAAAAGGTTGTCTGCAGTGAATTTACAGAAAAAGATCAAATTGTATTTTGAAAACAAGTGCAGAAACGTGATGTGAGTGCTTGTAGACAATCTTCAGAAGACTCAACTTGACGATTCAAATTAGTATCTGCAGCATTTTTTATGTCTCAAATGTGAAGAAGGAAAACCAGAGCGTAGCTGTAATTATATTATCAAATTGGGCCAAGCTTTCCCATGCTATGTAGTTTGTATTGATCAGCTTCTCACTGAATGAAAACTACTTCAGCTTGAAGAAGAGCCTGTGATTTCTACCAGTAAACATGAATCTGATATGGAGGTTGATTGTCATGAGAAAAACATCTGTATTGATTATTACTGGTGACATTTTTAACACTTTACAACAAAGTTGAAAAGTGTTTATGACTTTGTTCATTCTGTCTGTCTGTCTGTCTGTCTGTCCGTTAGCACGATAACTGCCGCAAAAATGACTTAATCAAAATGAAATTTTAGTATGTTGTTCAGACGGTCTGTAGGACCTATGGGAATATAAGTGAATAATATCACCCAATTAGTTTTGGATTGAACCCGGGTTGAAAAAATGAAATACATTGAGCCCTATGGGACCTAATTTTTCAAACATTTTTTAAGCAGATTTAAAATTCACAAATTGCTTCGAAAATGTTAAGTAATATTCAAATTGTTCCATAAAATATATAAAAAAAAATTCAGCGAAATATATTCAGTAGTTTTTTAAATAAAAATTTAAATAATAATTACACCTCTTATATGAAACAATCACGTGACCATAATATTAAAAAATCACATGATCCACTTCAAAATGATATATGGCATCCATCTTGTTTCAAAATCGTGATTTTTTAAGTTCTTTTTAATTCATATTGAGTGTTGTATCCATCCTAAAACTACTTTATTTTTGCTTAAATTCTGTGCATCTACATACTGAAACAACGCAAATACGATATATTTGAGTTTAAATGATTATCCAAATTTGATTATTTCTACAACGAAGCCTATTTTTCACTTATGTAAAATGTAAACAGCAAAATATGTAGAATGAGTTGTATTAGAATTGCTGTATTTCTTTAACACAAAATAATTTAGCTCATGGAGTCTGCATGGCTGATATGAATGAAATATTCATTGATTTTATAAAGAGGACAATTTTTTTCGATGAAGTTTTAAGCATAGAGTTTAATTACTTGTAGCTCCATGGTCTTAATTTTTAAATAAAATAAATTATTATATTATTGGGATGAATGAAATGAATGGGAGAAAGTTATGAACGAAATGCTGTTTTTATAGAGAGATCCAGGCGTGTTATTTTTTCTATGACGTCATTTGAATTAATTTCAGTTGTTTTCGATGAAGTTTTCAAATATAATAAATTATCGTAGTATTATGATAGTTTTAAAAATATTACCGTGGAATGTATCGCATTTTAGAGATATTTAAACCAGGCAATTTATATTTCAATGCCGTTATTTGAATGAAGTTTATTTTTTCCGATGAAGGTTTAAGTTTTCAAATATAATAAATTAATGTAGTATTGTGATAAGTTTTAAAATATTACTGAGGAATGTATTGCATTTTCGACTTTTTTAAATGGCATTGCATTGAAGTTGGAAAGTGTTTCATAATCAATGCTTTAAGCATGATTCATCTTTCTTGTTTTAATGTTCATGGTAGCATGTCTGAAGATTCTAAATATCCTACTGTTACAAGATTACTGTCTCACATGGAGGTGCTGATGCTGAAAAGGGATTTTCACTAGCAGGACATGTACTGAGTCAAGACAAAACATCAATGAATATTCGTACATTACATGTAAGATTGACTGTGTATGATGCAATAAAAATGTACAATGGGAAACCTGACATCACTAAGGAATTGCTTATCTTTGCCAACAGTGCTGTGAAAGGCTACAAATCTTATCTGAAAAAGTAAAGTATGAAGGAAAAAGAGTCAAGGAAATTGAATTAGAAAAGCAAATCTCAAAAGACAAAGCAGCCATTAGAGAAATAAAGGAAAAAAACTTTTAAACGTTATAGTCACTTTTTTCAACAATTTTTGGTGTATACGTCTGTTCCAAGCTCAGTAAAAAACCTTAATTTTAATTCAAAAAATGAAGCATTCCCAATAATTTAACTGAATACATGGACCTGAACCTGACTACATGGCACATAATAGTACTGCATTTTCCTTTAGACTCATAATATAAAATTGTATATATGTATATTTGTGCATAGCTTCTACTGACTTGATAAGATCTTTTAAAAAAGTAGTTTGAATCTAATAGTAAACTCTTTAAAATGGAAGAAGTCTGCTCATTGGTTAGAATCTGACAATGGGTGATTCCTTTTATACATAAGTTGTTGTATTTCATAATGTGTTGCACTTAAAAATTCTTGATCTTAAAATGAGTATGAATTCTAAAAAAAAAAAATGAATGAATAACATTGTTACACATTATAAATTTATGGGGGTGCGGTAGCCCATTGGTTAGCGCACTGGAGTTGCACTCGGTTGGCCCGGGTTCGATTCCAGCCACTGCCAAAACTGCCGCCGTGTTTATGTGGAGTACGATCACGTTAAACATGTGGGTCCGAAAGTCCTTCCGAGAGGTTGGTGGTAGGGGAAGGAGGGTACGGTCCCTGTGGATGCCTCCCCCACTGGGTTCCGGTCTAAATTAGGTGGCACTTCCCGACCATCCAAACGGTTACCTTACACCTTTCTGGTTGGTCAGACGGTCTGGGTTTCAACAACAACAACATTATAAATTTATGCAAAATAAAAAAAATAATGTTTTTTAATACATATTTTGAATAAGAAAAGGTTTATCTATTATTTGTGACTATGGTACAAGTTATATAGGAAAATATTTTGATATTTTTAATCTAAAACTTTTTTTACACTTTTCTACCAGAATTGTTTTATAATACAGCTTAATGCATGTAAAATCAGAAGATGCAATTTTCCGAGGAAAGTATTACAATTTTTTGTTGGATGCAGAAGATTTTATATAATTATTTCTCCAATTCTAATGGTCTGAAGGCCCCTACTAACCATACTGCAGCATTCACCACTGCATCTAAGTCCCATTTCATTTTTCCCTGTTCCCTAAAATGTTTCACATCAAAAAGATGGAACATTCACTTTTAGTAGAATGAAGCATCACCAAGGGGTTTCCATAATAAAATATATCTCCAAACGAGTACTGTTTGAATTGATATTCTTCACTACCCTATATTGTTTTCTGAATGGCCTGTTTCTTTACCTTAACATTTGATACGGGCTGTATTTCACATATTTATCGGGTGGAAACAACAAAAACAGGTTTTAGTAGTGAGAATTCTGTAGCAATGAGTACACCAAAGAATATATTAAAATAATTTATTCAGGAACACAATATACAAGTCACTCTTGTATTAGTTACACAAATCAGTCAGCATGTTTTTTGGAGAACTATAAATTATTCTATACAAGTAACATTGCCTTCCATATCATTTGTTGAGGCAGTGGTTTGAGATCAACTGTCATTTATTTACATGGAGCAACACACATCAAGTCTGAGATAAGTATATTGGAAAGTATTCATATAGCAATGAAGATATAAATGTATTTGGGATGTAATCCATTATTTAGATCTTGTTTAAGGTTTTGGAGTGTTCATATGGCATTTCACTTTATTGGAATACTTTGTACTATGGAATTTTATTGCACCCAGAATAAACAGCTCTTGATGTGTGTTGCAAGATTTAGCATTTCTTTATTTACAGATTAATATACAACTATACACAGATTTCAACCCTAAAATATTCTGAAACCTTTTTCTCGAAAATAAAACCTGGAGATTTTAGATGTCATATTAACATTAGAAATACAACAGAACAAAATATTTTACAAAATTATTAATCATTTTAGCAAGAGGCATAAAAAAAATCCAATATATATAATTTACATGATTTACGAATATGCTCTGTATTACTAGACAGAATAAAAATGTTTTTTACGTATTTCTTTTTAAATATTTCTATTAATTCGCACTTTGAGCATTTGATTAGTACAATCAACCTGATTCATTAAACGTTTCCAATAAATATAAAATACACTATTCTGTTAGTGCCAAACTTTGTTATAATCTCATATTAAAGTTTCATGGGCATTTCTATTCATTTTGAAGAATCTGTACAGCAAACCTCACGGTCGTTACTGAATAGCAGCACTATCACATAGTATTGGGTTGAGACCATCCACACAATCTAAAAAAAAAAGACAGAAATTCAGTTGGATTCATAACACATGAAATGCTCATTACAGAATACATTGATTTGAAGCACAAATTGAAAAACAATATCGATTTGTTTCTGCAAGTTCCCGTTTAGTATATACCACACTATAAAAAAAAAATAACAAAACTTCTTTGGTTACTCTCAATGGCCTTTGGCTGCTTTGTTAATTATATATATATTCTATTAAATGAAATAATTGAAAATAAGGAATTTTCAAGTGTATTGTTGAATGCCTATTGCATCCTTATCCAGTGAGGTGCTTCAAGAAAATGTACCACTTTTACCTTCACACTGGATAAATGAGAGGAGAGGTGTGGGTGAAGGTAAAATTCACTTAGGGGAAGTTACTTCACTTTCAGAATAGGTTAAAAGGATCTGCTTTAGCTGTCTGTCTTCCAAAGGCGTGTCAAGTTGGAAGAAATCAGTACTGAACTTGCTTCGAATTTAGAAATTAAACCTAATATATGAGACAAAAAAGACATTGGGGAGAAATGTGCTCATTATGCCCATTTTCTGAAAAATAGTTGGAAACTGTGAAATCCGTCCACACAGAACCAACCTAGATAAATCTCTGCCTAGATAATTTTTCAATGATGCGTTAACCACATATGTCATGTTATAAATATTTCAAGTATGACGAAATTTAGGTTCAGAATGTGTGCCTGCATTTTTTATGACCTGAAACGTGGAGAAATTACAATTAGAAAGGGGGCAGTTTGTTGTTATAAATTTATTATGTTATGAATCTGATTGAGAGGCCCTTTAGTACCACTCTTTCTGTTCAGATATATATATATATATATATATATATATATATATATATATATATATATTTTGTCTTGTGCCACGCAATATACCCACACTATTCCCTGAAGAAATATATAAATGTCCCTTATGCGACATTCTTTTGATGAGCATGCGGGCGTCCCACCTGTAGTTATGAAATGGAATGGAACAATGGTAGTGCACTACCAATGTGTGTGTGTGTACCAGCTGTTCTGAGGAACAGCTGAACGTGGATAGACTTGCAAAGGCGTCCTTGGTGGGGTCGTCTGCCGCTTCCGGTACGTCACAGTTGCGATTTAAAGGGACCTGCGATCATCCCTCTCGTTTCCGATTTTCTCACGCCGGGGAAGGTTTCGGCCCCGATATCATTTTGAAGAGCTAGTAACGCTCTCCACAATAAAGAAACCCATGTTCCGGACCCGTACCGGTGTGAGCCTTGCCCTTCATTTTATGCAACCCGCACATAAGTTTCGGTTAAAACAGGTTGGTTAATGGTAGAGGTGGGCTTACTACGAAACGGATGAAATTTAAGCTTCGGGATAAAAGAGAGGCTCCCAGATATATATATATTATTACTGTAAAAACAGATTTTTTCCCCTCTTTTATAGAAATGTGCATTCAACTCATTTCCAATTAGATGAGATATTAACGTTTTAATTTTTCTTTAACTTTTACTATGATTAGCTGAATACCCTTTGAGAATGGTGTTATCATTAACAAGCCCTAAAGAGCGAGCTACATTCTAAGTATTTAAAATAAATTGTAAATATATTTCTTGCTTTGTCGCTCAATGGATAAAATTATGAAATGTCGCGTCAGTTTTATGAAACTAGTAGCAAATTTTAATTTTTCCATCTTCACAGGCTTACTCAGTAATTAGGACATTTAAAGTTCTAATTGAAAATTTTCTTGAAAGCTGGGTTCGTTTAGCAAGCCTAAAAGAGAGCGTTTAGTATATTACTGGATACATCGGGCTTTTTCTTAGCACGTTTACTATAACGATGATCACTTAAAGAACATAATAAAATTATTTCACTTTTCCAGATAGATTTTCTAAAATATTTCAGATTAGCAAGAATGAACAGATTTCAAAAATGGACCTGAATAGCCAGCCCCGATCTATCAAACAGTGCATTCAACTCATTTGAGAAAATTTATAAAATAAGTTTTTAAAATACTTGCAGATTTTATTTTTTTTTCACTTCTAGATTTTTAAAAAGCTCTCTTGGCGTTTTGGAAATTCTTTGTCCATTCCAGGTTTTTGAAAGTGGGTGATAAAGGTCGGTCACCATGGGACTCATGCATAGAACTTATGCGTAGCGTATCGTCTACCTGTAGCGGAGTGGTTGTTAAGATGTTGACACCTGGAGCGATAAAAACGATATTTTTTTCTTTTGTAATAAAAATATTTTTTCTTATGTGGTTTAAATTATTTTCCCTGTTGAATAACAGACAAAATAATTTATTATTAATAATTTAAATAATTTTTTAATGATGCGTTAACCACATATATTATGTTTAAAAAATTATGTTAGCAATCATTGTTATATTTCTTAAAACTCAAATCTCTCCTCTGGTGCACAAAAATTATATGTATTTCCCAATATAAATATACATTTTGCCCCCTAAAACGAAATGCTGCCACTGACTTGGAGAGAGTTCAACATCAAAAACTTCTGGTATGTTCAGTGCCCGTGTTAAGTTATCGTGAATTTCGTGGAAAGTGACTCAACAGAGTGCATTTTCTTGGAGAAAACAATACACCTCTTGGCAGCATGGCTGTATTGGGTCATTGCCTGGAAGATATCTCTTCTTTAAAAACTGAGACTGAGCTGCCACGTCTGACAAGATACTAGTGGAATCAAATCAGGACGATGAAAAGTTATCTAGTGTGCCTTCGATTCCTAGAGATTCGGCCACGCAAACCGATGTCACGGATTGAGAAAATCCAACGTTTGATTCAATTCGGGGGAAACTGAAGACGCCAAAAAATGCTCGTTCTTGAGTTTGCACCTGTACTTTCGGAATCGACCTCTCGCTCCATGTCTCTGTGGAAGTAAAAAGAAAAGAGGAGTTTTTGAATAGCGTGTGAGTAAAATCGGCTTTCGAGAACTACCCCACTTCCGGTGGGTTCCTTACTACGTTTCGAGGGGAGAGAGAGTACTACTACACTACTACGACTACTACGTACGTCATCATCGTGGAAGTGGTAGTAATAGTAAAATACACTCACACGGTACCCTGCGACCTTCAATTGACCTACCTTTGGAGACTGAGATAATCTGAGGAGTCAAGTTCCCATAGAGGGGTACCCCCATCATGTGGTTCTGAGTCGTGTCGATGGAAAAGGGTTCATCAACACCATCCGTAAGTTATGTCCGTAAACAATGGCGTTGTTACTAGAATTTACAGCTCGATGACAATAAATTTAGATTTGTGTTGGAATGCAACGGTTTCTTTTCTATAATACCTTCTGACATTTGACGCTAAATGAATCGCTCATTGTAAAAAGGGCACAAGCCAATTTTTTTAATTTCGCTTAATAGTTTTTTGTCATAATAATATTTTTTATTCCTTAACGCATCACTTTATGATAAAAGGACACATGTCAGGTAAACCGAAAAAGAAAAAATCCGAAGGTCAAATATTATGTTTGTAAAAAAGGTGCATGTCATTGGCTTGTGCTCCTGTTACACTTCTGAGAGCGTCATCTGGTCGGTGCGAACCCTGGTTGGCACATCAAGGTTCTTTATGATGACGCTCGAGCAAAGGAACTCTAAAGTGCAATGGGGGGTCTACTGAAATATGACTATCTCAGATTTAAGTGACTGAGAGGCCTACAACTATGCAAGAAGCTTGGGGGGGGGGGGATAAAAATAGCATCACCTTAGGTAGAAATATCAGTGAGATTGTCAATATATACTAGGCAAGTTTTCAACTTCGGTATTCCTGAAATTCGAGTCTTTTAGTAAGGATGACCGTAATAAATCGACGGTATCGGTTCCTCTATTTCTAAAATGCTAAAAATGACTAATTTTACAGCAGAGAGAAAAGTTTGCCATCAAATGTAACTGCAAATAATGTCCCATCTTAAATTTTGGCCATTTTTATTTCATTTATTGCTTGCTGTTTGGAATTAGCTTTTGCGGCGACATTACTATCCAAGGTGGGCCCCCTTCCTAATCGATTTCCTCCTCGTGAATCTTGGCCCTCCTTAAGAAAAATAAAATCGGGGCGGGGGGGGGGGGGGGCTGTCCTTACTTGAGTGGTGTCCCCAACTATCGGGAAAATATCGTTTAATGACCGACCCTCTTGCGTAATGCATACGTCTCTATTCTAAAACGGGTTTCTGTTCAATACGAATGACATAATTAATTTATCATTTCATTCTAATTGAATAGAAAATTATTTTGGAATGAAGGAAGTTATTCAATGATAATCGATAGTGTTTCTTTTTCGGATTAGTGTTTCCTTCAGGCATACCTCCAGAGACATTTTATATTAACCTAGTTTCTATTTATGTGACTGCATTTAGATATATTTATATAGGGCAAATAGAAAATCCCCCCCCACCACCACCACCACTTCGGCGAAACAGTCCTGAGAGAAACCCTGATTAAGGCCATTGTTGAGCGATCCACTATTATTAATCGTTGGAAATATGCATTCACTAATAAATGAAATATTAATTAAAATGAATAATTAATTACGAATCATATATTATTTGATAAATAAAATGGCAAAATATTTTGACATCCCCCCCCTCTCCTATTATGAAACGTCTTTCATGGAATGACGTGCGATCATAATATTGTGAACTATGGATATTTAGAAAAAAAAATTAAGCTCTTCGTAAATCTTTGATTGTATATAAAATAAACAAAGAACGAAACTAAAAAAATTTCGATATTAATAAAAAAAAAATTATCCATAAAAAATTCTTTGAGTTGAAGGGAGGAATTTTAAGCACTCCTATTTCCGAGACGTTAACATTCGATATTATAGAAACACGAAGGTTCTTCAAAATATATTTCTCGGCTTCAAAGTTTCTACAAGTAGTGAAAAAGTAACCACCAATAATGTGGAGCAAAATGCAAATGTCTCCCTCCTTTCTTTTCTGCCACCCACGCCACACAGAGGAACGGAAACAGGAGGGGGAGGGGGGCGCACCTGTGAGAAAAACGGAAGTGCCCGGGTTAGGTCTCCGCTGAAATTCGAACACTCTTATCGGAAGTAGCCAATTCCACTTAACCTAATATCCAAAGGTGCGCATCTTTTTACCATCCACTGGAATCCTATTCCAGGTAACAGGATCAGTTTTATGCTTTTCAGCATATAATAGCCGCTTGCTATGATCCCATTTTAGGGGAAAAGAATGTGGCACATAGCAAGCGGCTACTGCAGGCATCGGCTATTACATGCTGAAAAGAAGTGAGCGAAAAAATGTTCTTTAAAAATTAAAAACAGATTCCTGGAAAAATTTATTCCAAAACACATTCGTAATAAAAAAAAAATAATAATATCGGTCATGCGTGGATCCGATCCAATTTTTCTTTATAACACAAGTAAGATCTCGAATATCACGTGATGGCGACGGGTATCCCTTTAAATCTAGAAATCGGCGGAGCGTTGCCAGGTGCATTGGCACTGTTGCCATACACCACTCACTTTTAAAAGAAGGAAAAAAACCTAGAACTAGAGAAAGGGGGAGGGGCAGGAGTAGAATGCATGCATCCCTTTGCAGAGGAAATGGGTCGCGGGGGTGTCTGTCCACCTGCTCGGTCAATATCCGTTTCGAGAGCTTTGTTCCAAAGGAAAGTGGAACAGTTTCCTGTGCGCAGACGGTTTTTGTTTTGTTTCTTGTTTTGGGTGTGCTTTGTGGAGTGGGAGTCGAACTTTATATTTTTTACGCTTCATATACGACTGACAGAAAGAGAGAAACCTTGACGGTTTTCCAGAGAAAGAGACAAACGGAGGAACTGGACGTCGTCCGCTCTCACCCCCCGCCTCCCCCTTCATTTCTCATAATTCTGCAAAAGTGAACAAAGGAATTTTTTGCGCAGTAAGGGTAGAGTGTAATAACAACCCCTTTTATATATTCCCCTATATTTTTTATTTTATCTATAATTTGTCTCATTTTGCTTTGGGTTTATTGGATATTCTAGTCTCTATCGGCTAGTGTCATCTATAAAGAAAGAGCAGCATTCTCAAGTTCTACGTCGAGTGATCACGGGTACTGAAAACGAAGCCAGATACTGGACTCATTTATAACTTGCTTACAACAATGGAAAATTCCAGAATGACATCTCATACTGAAAACGAAGCCGGACACTGGACTCATTTTTAATTGATTTACAACAATGAATATTATAATACCTCCTTTTGTGGCTACACAGACAGTGATTGAGTCTTGTCTTTTATTATAATAAGATATCCCATTAATAAACCCGTATTTTAAATGACTTACGGGCAGAATGCCCACGGGTCTCGCTCATTTTATTCCTTATGTTTATAGTCTGTTAAATCTTCACCCTTATCTGTCAGCCATGTTGCTTCCATTATCTATCATTTTAATCCGAACATTTTTATTCATGTTGTAGTTTATTCGAGTGTCACTTACTATTTTCCTGTTGTGCTTTTAACCCTCCCCCTCGGCTTTTTATCTATAATCTCTCTATCTTTTCATTCTCTTCATTTCGGGTTATATATATATATTACAATCTTCTATATCACTCAGTCATTGCATTTGTGAAAGTGCTAGACTATAAATGTTAAAATGTTATTTGAAATATGTAGTATTAGAAAAAAATACAATTTATACTAGGGTCTTTGGTCCCTTATGAAATCAGAACGATTTATTTATTTAAAACGGATAGTTCACATTATTAAAGTTTAATATCATAAATTGTATCACTCGTTGCTGATCAACATAAATTATATCCGTGTATTATGCTAACTCATTTTTCCTCTTTCTTTCATTGAACTGATATCCAGAATGAACGTAAAACTTGCAATACGGACACTAGATGGCAGCACTAAACATTTTCTGAAAAGGAAAGGAGCTTTGATAGATATGCTTATCCTCTAACTTTAATCATGGATACTCATGAGCCTACCTTGTAGCTTGTAGTCCAAGAACAGGGGTAAAGAGGTACAAAGAAATGTTTGAAATGTTGGTCAGTACAAAAGAAAACCTTTAAATATATAATTTTATGAAATATGTAAAAAAAAATTGAACTGTAGCCTTTTTGTCAAGTAAAATTTTAAAATTGCATGCTGATCATCATGAAGACTGTATGACTTTATAGGCGTACGCAATATCTCTGAAAAGAGGAGATTATAATCGATTACAATGCTGAATTTCGGTTTTCAATAGGAACCTGCCTACGTATATATTTTAGTTTCACGACGATGAGTCGTGGGATATTTTTATCTAACATTATAAACAATATTTTTAATCGACAACATCTTTTTTTTTTAAATGACTAGGCTCGCCAACTCCCGCCGAACGCCTCGCCCGTTCATTGCGTTCCTAGGATCGTACTCGGCGGCAAGTAATAAAAATGCATGCGCTACGATCCAAAGAAACGAATGGAATGAATCTATTGCAATATTTTATGACGTCGTGGCGAATGGTTGTTTGTCTGTTTCAACTTCTTGGACGGCATATTTGACATGCGTCGAACGTCCTAAAGATCTGAAATGGGAGTCGAAGTTCGGTAGAACAATTTAATCTATTAAAATGGGGCGAATCCTCTAGAAATACCGGCATTATTTTCCCATTATTATAAGATCGTTCAAAATGAGTCCAACATGCTGCTTCACTTATATATATATAATAAAAACAGTATATGTAAATAATATCCCATTGTTGTAAGAGTTAAAAAAAAAGGAATCCAGTATTCAGCTTCGCTGTTCTTTGTATGCACAACATTGCAGGTTTTAGGGTTTGCTTCATTCTAATGGGTTGGAGAAGGCTGAAAACTGGGATGTTGTTATATACATTAGATACCCATCTATAGAATTATGTTAGCCGTAACATTATTTTGAAAAAATAAATAAAGTTTCAATGGTTTCTTTATTTTGGCATTTGCGTCTCTCCCTCTTACAAGGGCGGATCCAGAGTTTTATTACGAGGAGGGGAGGGGTTCCGGGGACCCGCCCCTAGAAAATTTGGGCTGTTGAATAGTTTAGATAAATTTTGTTTTCTTAAGTCATATTAATATACTTAATAATTAAGGTTGAACTTATCATTAAACTATATGAAAATATGGTTTAGAGCATATTATAGTTAAGTATGACAGAAAGGATAAGCTAATAAAGGATCCATTACATGTACATTTATACAACAACCAAAACGATAATTTACAATGTATTTAATAGAACAAGTTTAAATCTAAATTACGAAAAACATTGTAATTATTTTACTTTTTTTTATAACAAGCAACTTTCTAAAAAAGTTTATAGTGAAAAGTCATCGTTCTTATTTTTTTTCTATTTATCTCCGCCCTTCCCTCAACCTACAAAGAAACTTTTCGGTCTAAAAATGGGCCGAAAGTGTCGCACTCGGAAGCTCCACACATTCCGAGTGGTTTGCTCCAGGTGCGAATGATAGAAGTCCGTTCCGTTTCTGCGGGTAAATGATCCAAGGGTGGGAAAAAAGTTCGCGCAACGGAGCCTGTCACCGGTATTCGCACTGAACACTATGGAAATGTGTAACACGAATGGTTTCCTACACCCACCGAGATCGAAGGAAATGGCAACGGGAAGGGGACAACGCCTGTTCACTGTTCATGACGCGGAGAACCAACCGATCACATCAAATTAAAAGAAAAATGGCGATCCAACTGAGGCATCCAAATTTGATAAACGCTCGTCGCCCTTTTCACCCATCTACTCAACGTAGGCCGTAACACACGCACTCATTGCAAAATGTTATTGATTGTGATGGCAGATGATTAAGAATATCGCCCAAAATCAAAAATTCGATTTTTAACACTTTACAACAGAGTTGAAAAGTGTTTATGACTTGGGTTATTCTGTCTGTCCGTTCGCACGATAACTGCCGTAAAAATGACTTTATCCAAACAAAATTTTAGTGTATTGTTAAGACGGTCTGTGGGACCTATGGCAATGTAAATGAATAATATCACCCGATTCATTTCGGATGAAACCCGGTTTTGAAAAAGTGAAATACATTGAACAGTACGGGACCCAATTTTTCAAACATGTTTTAAGCGAAGTTAAAATTCAGATTGCTTCGAAAATTTTAGGAAATATTCAAATGATCCCATAAAATATACAAAATAAGTTCGGTAGTTTTTTAATAAAAATTAAAATAATAATAACACCCATATTATAGGAAGAGATCACGTGACCCACTTCAATAAAATACGGCATCTATCTTTTTTCCCCAGAATAAAAATCGTGATTTTTAAACTTCTTTTACATTGATACATCCGTCCTAAAGCCTCTTTATTTTTGCGTATTTTCTGTTCATCTATAGTCTACGCCAACGCAATTACAACATATATATATTTATTTTGAAAAAATGAATAAAAAATTCATCATTTCAATTTACAAAATATTGAATGGATGAGACAGAATTTTTAAATTTGAATTTTATCCCAAAGAAAGCGGATTTAGAGCTCTAGCTCACTTGGCGAGTGAATCGAGAGACGAAAGTAAAAAGAAGAGAATGCTCGAAAAGCAGACAGGTGGTGGACACAGAAATGTGAAATAGGATTCAATATCCTGGACCCTCCCTTTCGAAGGAGAGTGGCAACGCGTGTCCTGAAGAATCCCTCCTGCGCGGAGCACGACTGACCCCCTTACCCCCTCTCGGCGACAGAGGGGAACATCTGCCACCACCGAGGGGCCCAGACCGAGAACAGACAGGTGCCGCACGTGACCTCGCCGCGTACCTAATAATATCGCTTTCGTTTGGCCGAAATCAAAACAAAAATAAGAAGACGGGAGGAGGGCGAAGGCACACGTCCACCGCTTTAGAGTTATCGAGTGATTAGAAATGTGTGCTGGAGTGAATTCAGCCACGAACACATGTTGATAGTGTTCTGCCTACATTTTGGCAACCTATATTTTACTCACTTTTAACATCAGATACACTTTAAAAAAATCATTCAGCAACATATCGTTCCTATTGTGCCTTCCTCTTATTTTTCCCCTATACGTTATTTTATTATTAATTTTTATACTTTTTAAAAGAAAACTCAGATTTCATTTTGTGAGCCCCTCTCCCCATGCATTCCATTTCAGACTACACACACCCGATTGACCGGCCGTCCAAATAGATGCTCAAGTCCTCAGGACGAGCCGGACGGTCTGGGTCTTCAACACACCCGATTGAGCAATATTGTCTATTTATTGTGAATTCGTAGAATTATTTTCTTTAGTGGTTAAGTTTAAATTTTGACATATTTTCTAAAATATCTTTCATACTTGTTTTCGAACAACATAATAATCGTACTCTGGTTTCGACATAAAAGTATGTAAAGAGCCTTGTTGCCCCAACCGGGAATCGAACTGGTCAGCCGACGCTCTACCGTTGAGCTATTGAGACGAAATGGCAAGCTCTTATCGTCGGAGTGGACTTTGCATTATCCACCCTCTCATGTCAGAATGGCAGGCAACTGACTGACCACCTCCTGCTATTTTTACCTCAAGTTAGCCTCCTGCTACTGCTATTTTTATCTCAAGTTAGCCTCCTGCTGCTGCTATTTTTACCTCAAGTTAGCCTCCTGCTACTGCAATTTTTACTTCAAATTAGCCTCTTGCTACTGCTATTTTTACCCAGGTTGTATCCCGCATGATCGTTATCCTCTCCATTTGAAATGGGCGCTCCGTCTTCCAGAGTCCACTGAATCCGTACGAGTCGCACTAGGGCCACTTTCAGACCTCCGACATCTTTGCACTCACCTACAGAGTTGATGGGTTCCGGCGCCATTGTAAAGAGCCTCGCTGCCCCAACCGGGAATCGAACCCTGGATCTCAAGTATAACAACCATATTGGTCCTAGGTGACTTCTCTCAGAACGCTCGTCCATCTCTTGAGTTTGAGTGACGACCCTACACATTCTGGGACCCCCTTCCATATTTGATTTTCCCCTCTTTGTGAATCTTGCATGTCTTCCCCTCCCTAAAAAAAAAAGAATCTAGCTTCCGGGTCCTTTTTGACGCCTGGGCCCTTCACTCGAGTGGTGTCTCCATGGTACCTAAGGTATTTACTATGGAGCACAACAGGGAAGCGCCAGGTGACCGGGAAGTTTCGAAGTATAGAGCATGAGCACGAGCCTAAATAAGCCATTTGCATAGTAGAATGCGCAGAAACGTAAGGGCATTATTTTTACCAAAGCGTGTAATAATAAACTGACGATGATGTCAAATAAAAATTGAAACTAAACCCATTAAACATCCAAATTTATCTTTGGGATGAAAATAAGTTATTTAGAATACTTGAATAACAATATATATTTAAAGATTCCATGCGCTAAAGTGCACTTTAAGGGATTTTAAGTGGATGTACACTACTGCTCATTTTGACCGCACGTTCTAAAGATGACTAGCAAATTCCGCAATGTATATGCAAGCGAGAAGGGGAGAATATAACGATTTTTCTTTAAAAAACACTCGTGTATATATTTTAATTAGAAACAGCCATCCAAGAAGAAAAATATGGATCTATCCTACTAAAGTGAGAGGTTAAACGATTGCAACCGTTTTTATTACAGATATAAGGAAAATTTCCATACTGCTGAGCAAACGAGTATTTTGTTTTGGAAACAACGGTCCGTGCGAAGTCACGTGACATTGAGTCGACCACTCGCGAGAACGTTCCGAGTATTTTTCTCGAATTTAATGTGTTCCCTCTGAAGTTTGCATAAACACGATATATATATATATATATTTATTTATTTTTAAGAACTGGAGGTGCGAAATATACCCCACACACCTGCCCCCATCGGGTACTCCGACGAACAAGATGAGCGCGATTATTTCCGACGGATCAGCCCCAACACGAGTCTCTTGGAGTGGCCTCTTTTGGCCCACAAGGCAAGTAAAAGAATACAGATCGATAGGCGAGCGGCAGGTGCGGCCCGCAGTACACCTGATAAAGGGAAGGCGGAGGAACGGCAGCTGCGATACCGACTGGGGATCGGTCAAGGTGGACCCGCAGGCATAAGGAGGATGGGGGTCTATTACGTGAAGAGGACGGGCAAGATATTAAGTACTGTAGAACAAAATTGGGAGAGCATGATTGTTTTTGAGAGTGAAACTAGAAGGGAAATGGGCTCCTTCGGTCCATGAAGCGCAGTTAGAGCGAAAGTTCGAAGCGACTGATGCCTTGGATTGGAACGCAATAGAATAATATTGTATCTGGAACCACTGGATTCAGCATAATACCATAAAGTTTTTTCACAGAAAGATCGGTTAGTCGAGCATTTGTTTCGAGATTAATAGGCGTAGGTTCGATCCCAGCTCTGGGTGGAAGATGCCAAAAGGTGAAAGTAAAGGAACGTGTGGGGGGGGGGATAGTGTATTAGATTTAAGTTAATCAGAATACTCGACTTTAAATGAGGTGACATGATCCGTAGCTAAAAGAAAGTGAAGGGTAAAAAAAAGTATATTTATTGGTTATACAAACACATTGGCTCTTTTATTACGGAGACAGTGGCGGAAATACAGCCCCTGGGTGAGGCGAGTGGATTTTGGCTCAAACGGCTTCATTTGGTATGCGTGCAATACGGATCATTTGAGTCTCTGATAAAATGATAGACATGTCAAGCGGTGGAGAACCCTCCAGTTTCCGTGGGGGTGGCAATCAAGAGCGGAAGTGAAGTGAACCCCTGGTACCGTCGGATACTGACAGCTGGCACATTCAACAGGTGCAAGGTCTCTCAACTTCGTTCCGGAACGAGTGCACCCCACCAGACCTTATAATAAGGGGAAAAAAAGGAAAAATTTAATTTTTGTTTTTCTCGGGATAACCGAAAATGTTGGGTGTTGATTCTTTACAATTCGGAGCTAAGATTAACCATTCCGTTTCAATGGTGGATGCTGGTGCATGCATTTGAAAATGGGCCAATCAGTGGCATATATACAGGGGAGATAGGGAGGTCATAACCTGTCTCAGAGGTCGATTACTAAAAAAAAAATCTGATGTGGGCAACACATGACTTTTCTTATATAATGCAATGAATTGACTACTTTTACAGTAAAAAAAATAGGTTTTTCTTATAGTAGATACTTATATTCTTTCCAAGCTATTGAATTTTCGACAATGAGTCGTCATTTTCATTGATTTAGCATCATTTTAATCCATTTGGCGAGATTTTCGTTAATTTGAAAACATTTCAAAAAGTCGCCAAGTTGGCAACATTCCGCTAAATTCGTCGCCAAAATCTCGCCAAGCTTTACTGACGGAGAAATAAGTTATTCTTATAGCAGATAAATGACTATTGCCGTTCAAATACAAAAGTATTACTCGAAGTATCTTTTCTCGCGAATGGAACGAGCTAGATCCACGAGAATGATGTCACCCAATGTATCGCATGGTATTACATACGAAAAGTGAACATGTTTCTCAATAGGAAATATATATTTTTTTATTTTATATGGCTTTTTGATAATTTTTTTGAAAAATGTGCAATATCTCGAGAACGGTTCATGTTAGCGTTCTAAAATTTATGTTAATCGTTTTCTAATGAAAAATTACATAAGAAATGTCTATTTGCGTAACTTTATTAGCGGTTTTGATTTTTTGACGATTTTTTCAAAATTTCACTCGAAAATTTAGGGGAGTTCTGAACATTCGATTACGTTTAAAAACAATAGGCTTCCAGTGTTTACGGATTGTGATTTTTGTACCCAATTTCGTTCGAATCGGTCCATTCGTTCGTTAGTTATCGTCTCCACAGACTCACTGAGACACACACACAGACATCACTTCAAAAATGTTTGATTCGTGATCAGAGATGCTTGAAACGTGCTCTCCCGTCGAAAATTCGAATTCGAATTTTCGACCCCGTCACAATACTTTCCTTATACATTATGTATATAAGGAAAGTAATAATGCTCTGAGCCTTAAAACTTTTCCTTAGAACCAACTCTTCATACCCAGTGTTTATTTCGGAACTTTTTGGGAGGAGAGGTGAATAGAACCTTAAAATGGGCAAGTTTTCCCATATAATTTTTAACTGCTATATTTACATATGTAGAAGCAATTATACATATAGTAGTTACATGTAAATTATTACGCATATTAAATTACACACACACATGGAATTTCATATTATAATTTTATTATATATATATATATATATGTATAGTAATTACACATGGCTCGGCGAGATGAAATGCATGAAAATGTTTCCGGAAGTCTTCCCCTCCGATCATTAATTTGGTGCATGCATATCAGAAGCACGCTAATGTAAGGTTTGAGATTATGTAGTTCTCCCTTTGTCCATGTCATGCGATCGTTATTTGTTTCACATTATAACGGAGCTGTTTAAAGAAATGTAAGAAAGATAAAGATAAAACATTTCTAATAAGTGCCAAATCAAAGGATCCACAGAAGTGAGAAAGGATCGCTGTAATCAAGAAGTCTGATTTATGATGGTGCTGCCATCTTTTAGCAAAATGGCGTAAAAATTAAGATGCAAGGAATAATAATTGTAATAGGAATCTGAGAAAAATATAGGTAGTAAAATGCGTCATTTTTTCGTTAAAGAAACTTTATTACTGTAAAATATAATTATAATATAAAATAATATTGGCTAACAAAGAACGGTTCTGTCCGTATTATTGTACTCTAGATCTCCGTGTATCGCGTTCCATTTCTAGGCACGGGGGAAGATGCCTCGAGTACTTTAAAATCCAGGCACTAGTCCATTTAACTCGCCTTCATGATCCAAAACGACTGCATAACTTCGGAAAAAACTCGACTCAATTCACTTGCCACGAAGAAGAACGTGGAGAATGTAAAAAAAAAAAGTGAGCTCCAGAAAAGAGGCGATCATTCTTTCCAGACAAAGCGAGGAGGAGGGGCATTTTAGCGACCTCCCAATTTAATCCGATGATGTCACTCCCGTTACGTCACCTTCTTAGTGGACATGCATTCCAGTTCACAATAGAACAAACATTCTCCACTTTTTTTTAGGAACATTCCATTCCGGCTCGCCCCTCCAATTCGGGGGTCCAGAAAGCGCGCCACTTTTTTTTCCCCGCTTCTCTTTCATTTCTTTGTTTCGAATCGGGTATCCAGGGGGGCGGGAATAGGCGAACTCCTTTCATTTCACTTTTATTTGCAAGGGGGAGCCGAGATTGAATGGACAATGAGACATAGATTTAACAAAAATATTGGAAGTTAGACGGGCATTAAAATAAATATAATAATAATAAAAATAAAAAATAAAAATCGCGATACACACCTAGTTAGAAGCCATCGGGGGGGTGTAGTGTATATAGTGAAATATTTCTTGTTCGATCCCAAAGTTTTGGATGAGCGGCTCGAAAAAACATTCTACTAGAGCATAGGCGGCTCTATCGAAGCAGGGGGGCACGGGCGTCCATAAACAACCTGCGTAGTAGAATGCGCAGAAACGCAAGGGCAATATTTTTTACCCTAGCGTGTCATGGTAAACGTGACGACGATGGCCAATGAAAATTGAAACTAAACCTATTAAACATCGAAATTTATCTTTGATGAAAATAGGTTATTTAAAATACATGAATAACAATATATATTTAAGATTTCATTTGCTAAAATGCACTTTTAAGTGAATGTACGCTATGACTCATTTTTACAGTAGTCACTCACTAGCGTTCTAAAGATGAGTCCATTGACTAGCGAATTCCGCAGTGTATATGCGAGCGAGAAGGGAAAGAAGCATAACGATTTTTCTTTAAAAAAACCTCTTGTATATATTTTATTTTCCAGTACATTAACGATATCCATCCAAGAAGATACATTGAGATATATCCTACTAAAATGAAAGGTTAAATGATTGCAAGTTTCTAAAGTAGCCGTTTTTTAAAACAGAACTCATGAAAATGTACATAACTGCTAAGCAAGCGAGTATTTTGTTTTGAAATCGTAAGGGCAATTGTGTGACGTCACGTGCCCATGCTCTGGTCCAATAAGGGTTCGTTATATCTGTAAGATAAGGATTTCGGGGCGATGATACAATGTGTGTTTTACAGCGACAGATATCGTTTAACTAAAGTCGGTTGTTGTTGTTGAAACCTAGACCGTCCGACCTACCAGAAAGGTGTAAGGTAACTGCTTGGACGGCCGGGAAGTGCCACCCAATTTAGACCGGAACCCAGTGGGGGAGGCATCCACAGGAACCGTACCTTCCTTCCCCTACCACCAACCTCTCGGAAGGACTTACGGACCCACATGTTTAACGTGATCGTACTCCGCGTGAATACGGCGGCAGTTTTGGCTAGCTAAAGTAGGTGTCATTGTTCAGCTAATGGGGTATTGTGACTGTTAAAACGCCACTGATGACAAATGAATGAGACCCAAGTGAAACATTCGGATGTGGCTGCATTTATAGATCAAGTTCAAAAACATTTCACGAGGCACTCCTTAATGTCATCAGAATAACAAGCAAGTCGTAACACCCCTAGTGGTTGTGTTCTTTTGTTTACGACTAGCTTATGCTCTGTTGTTCTGACCAATGAATCATTCTTTCCCTATCTACGCTGTTCCATTCTATCTCTGCATTTTTATTTTTTAGAAAATGCATTTTCTTTTGCTCACCTTTTTCCTCTTCGTTTAGGCCTTTTCTTTATTAAAATTTTCTTTTATCGTTTCTTCTGTCATCCTGTTTCTTTACCTTATACTATTGTATTTCTGCGTATATAATTTATGTAGGTCTTGTTTGTGTGTTTTTTCGGGCCATCCCTTGTAATTGCATTTAGAAATGAACATTTATAAATGAAAGAAAATGCCCATCTGTCGTCATTTTCGAGGTTAACATTTCGCTGTGCACTTGGGCTGAGTAAAACTTGTGTTTTTAGAAAGAACGTTCACATTTTCTTTAAACATTCCATCAATGGACAGAAAGAATAATCTTATATATCAGGATGCATGACGGGGCTAAGGAAATACGCTTCATTATTATATGTACAACTATTTCTTGTTTATTATTAGCTTGAAATTCATCAGATTGGCATGATCTGCGTTTCGTAACAATTTCCGTAATGTGTAGAGCCTCCCCAAGATTTCTTTTTATTCCTTCGCTTTCGACTTTTCCGACCCCTGACCCGTCCTCTCTATTTGTCACCTTTGCGAAGAAGGAACGAAAAAGAATAAATAAAATGAAACGATATAAAAACCATTCTCCGCTTCCCTCTCCTACCTTTTTTCATACAAGAAGAGTGTCTCTCCAGAAAGGGTCCCGAACAGTTCCATCGTCACTGCAAACTTAAGAGTCGTTTCATTTGGGGGCAATCTTATCAGACGATGCATTAGCAGTGACGAGTTGGGATGCATTAGAACTCATTCGCGATGCATTAGAACTGACGAGTTCTAATGCATAAGAACTCATCAGTAGTCGATAAATTGCCCACAGGGAATATTGCTACGAATCAGTCAGTTTTTTTTTTTTTTTTTTTGAATGAATGAATTAGACCCTAGAAATTATTTGAATATATATTGATTTAAAGGGAGTGGTGAGGAAAATAGACCATTACACAACGACGCTACTTTCAAAGGTTAACTTTTCATTTAGAACTTCGCCGAGTGGTTGCGCTGTATTTATATTAGATGGTAAAATAAAAGGGAAAAGCTGGTCAATAGAGGAATTTTCTTTACCCATTCGCTAGACATTGTAGAACACGCCAAGAGATGAATTGCATTGCAGACATGATTATGCCATTCGCCGTGGCAGAGACGCTGCTCTAGAAAATCGTGGGTTTTTCTGTGACGTCGCGCTTTGTGTATTGCTATACTGAATGTATTTAGGAAGTCGTGCCTTTATTTCCAATGGAACCTACTTCAATACACTTGGAGAATGGGGCGTCCACGAAAACCACCTATAAGTGATCTCCTACGCCAGTATGGACATCCCAACAAGTCCATCTATATTATCGGAACTCACTTTCACGTGGCTCGACATAAGTCAGCACTGAACCACCCCCAAAGATGCCTTATTCCTTGCATTGTATCCTAAAATCAAAATGACTATATACGGAGAACAGAGTTAAAAAAAAAATAGGATTCTCACCTTGGCTGCGTTCTTTGTCCGTGCTCCGGTCTGCCGCTGCGGTCATCACTCGATTGCCGCGGACGAGGTGCCGGGGTCCACTCTTCGCGACTTGAGCTTGGGCGAGGAAAAGGAGGATTCGGACGTACGGTACCGCTTGCGTTGGTGCAGGAAGTCTGGGGAAAGAATCATTTCATGAACGTTCGCTTCACATACAATACAATGGCACACAAAATGACAAGCCCCATTCAATCATTTAAATAATAAGGATATATTTTCTGAGCCAAAAACTTTAAGTTTATTTTATCAACGTTTCGATTGAAATCGGACGCAGTGAGGTCAAGGAAGGGAACACTTTTATAAAGTATTTGCAGCCAACGAGGAAATTCGCTTTTCTTTCGTGTTCGTTTGAAATCGAGCGATCCAGATCCTTCTTACATGTCCTGCTTCAGACCGGAAAATGACACAATTTTAATGGGCTTGTGTTCTTCTCATTTCAAGTTGACATCATTGAACAAAAAGGGGGACTCGGAGGAGTCTATACATAAATACAGCACATAAATACAGTACATAATACAGTTTTTGCAGATTCAAATATATTTCGCCGACGTACCTACCAGAGATGCCATTAAATGCTTCGGCTGGAAAATATTTCTAAAGGATGTCATTTGTCAGCTTATAGAAGAAACACAAAAACCCCCACGCAAGGTGCTGTTACAAAACCATGAATCTTCCACTTGCTATTACTTTTGGAATGGTCTCGATCGAAGTCTATAGAAGCCCTCAGTTTCTCCTCATTACACCACGATTATTCTCATGCCCAGCTACCCAAAAAATACATTTCATTCAAGTACAACACACACATAAATCTAGCGAATAATCTAAAGATTGCGCGGTCCATTGTTCGCTACTTATTGGATAGTGTTCGAAGAGTTAAACAGACAGCGAGAGCGGGCGGCTACATGAAAGGGAAATTGAAAGAATGTCCAACGATCCAATGAGATTATTATTTTCAATTCACGAATTTAACAGGAACAATATAGACTTGCACCGAGAAACGCGGACGGACAAAGGAAGAGAAAATCAAAAAGGGAAAAACCTTCGACTGCGTTCTTACTAGGAATCGAAACAATCGGACCCTTATCAGCTGATGCCTGATGGTCGAGAGCTGTGACGTCACATTCGCTCTTGAATGGCTCTTTTTCAGATTGTCTACGGCACCACCGAGGAAATATAAAAAAGGAGTTGAATAGTCAACATGAGGGCGCCCTCCACAAAATCAAAAACAACCTCTCTAATGAAAAGAGGGTGGTAACACATACTTAATTTTTTTTTCTTTAGTATTTTTATATACTATTTAATAAGATAATGGCATATCCCAATTCTCGTCCAAAAGCATCCTCTGGCTGTTGCCTATAAATCATATCCTGTGATTGGGCCTCTAAAAAATGATAAGATGCCCCATAACTCCATCATCGTGGTCAGGGCCTGACGAACGGCCCCAAATTAAACAATTGCAACATCGAAAAATGACTAACTGCTGTCTCAAAAAACATTTATGACAGCGAAATATATTTTCCCACCAAAAAGATCAATTTTAGGCATATATGTAGGGATGACTGCACTCGTTCAAGATATAGAACATGTTGCCTTCTTGGCTGTAATGAAAAAGTTAACAATCATTTGCATTTCATTAAATTATGTAAGAGCTTCATTTTGTATACATTTTTCTAGAATGCACATATTCTTTGTTCATTTTATATATGTCGAGAGGTGAAGGGGTTTGCCCCGGGCCCCAGTTAGGCCAAGTCGGGCCCTGATCGTAGTCACACTACATGCAAGGCAGGAGGATAATATTTTGAGTGACAACCCTTACTTCAGTTAAATAGATCTAGCCTATATTAATAAAAGGACATTTTTAATGCATCTCTTATAGCAGTCAATTGGCTGCCTTGAGGTTCCGACGCAGTTATGCATTTTGAAAGCTCGTATTTTTTTAAAGGGTAAAGGATTTGGGGGCCCATTTTGAGGCCCGATCCGCTTAATTCGTCTCTCAGTAAATTCTCCCCCTGGTCCCATTCACAAATACGAGAATTATTGCATACATGTCTTGCTTTTTTTTTTTTCTTTCTTTACCGGAACGAAATTAGTACGTATATATACGGGTTCCATATATGATGTACGTCCACAGAGCGGAACAAAAGTTCCATATTATATATATATATATATATATATATATAATTGAAAAGAACATCGGAATGTCGAAATGCGCATGCGCATCCTGATGAGATTGTACATTTTCGACTTTCATTTTCGTTCATTCCATTTAGCCCTCATTCTCTTTACCCCACATTCAATTAGCTCTTCTGACCCCTATCTTTTTTGTCCATACTTTATATATTTTTGTGCAACACAATTAGCTTTCCTGATTCTATTCATATTATAACTTTTCTTTATCTGTTCTAATTGTTTTGGTTCTTCACAGCATAGGGTGCGTATAAATCCAATTTTCAGTTATTTTATTTGCTATAAATAGTCCTTTTATACTATATAATACTACTTTTTCATTATATATAAAAAAAAAAAAAAATGTGTTAAAATTCAAATATGTATTTCTTAATTGATATGGGAGGTGCCTAATATTTCGAAAATAGAGGAGTCTTTGTCCAAGTGCGGGCGGAGTTGAGTGCAAAGCCATGTCGAGTGCCTTAAATGGGGGTCTATCTCGTGCTTCGAGTCTTTTATCTGTTTTTAACTTCCATTGTGGCTCCCATTGTGCTTCTGCTCCCGATAACCATCCATTTCCAAGGTGCTGCTTTCAGCGTTTTCGAGTGGCCCTAGCTCAGATAAGGGCTCTGATTGCAAGACAACCATTTTTAGGTGGTGCTTTAATAATCGTGGG
Organism: Amaurobius ferox; assembly: GCA_951213105.1. Classification (NCBI taxonomy): domain Eukaryota; kingdom Metazoa; phylum Arthropoda; class Arachnida; order Araneae; family Amaurobiidae; genus Amaurobius; species Amaurobius ferox. Next base: position 3,993,930 of record OX578149.1, on the reverse strand, counting down.
AAAAGATCATTCCGGTGGAATCTTTTGGGGTTGACCTACGCTAAGTCTGTGTTTCGGGTCAGTTCGACTCCAGTCCCATTTTTTCCGACGCAATGCATGTCTTTTTCCCAATGTCTTTTTCCAATAGAGCGACTTTGGCTTTGCACCAGGGCAGGAGCTAGAGTCTAGACACGAGATTGAGGAGCAGATGGAGTGACATTCAAGTGGGGTTCAACCACCTTGAAAGCGGGGCTCACCCAAAACACAATGACTCATTAGCATTTATAAGCCATAATAGTTACCATTATATATTTCAATCCCTATAAGTTATTTGCAAATAACATATTTACATTTGTAAGCTAAAAGTCAATTATTAATATCCATATAGCTGCTATACATCGATATTAATATATAATAATTACAATTGATTTTAATATAAGAATTAACTAGTAATAAGGCTGTTAATGAATCGAAGAAAATTTCTGAAAGTTAATATAAGTTAATGCTTAATATTAACTGCTTATCCATTGATTTGGACTCTAATGTATAACAATGAACCCAGCAAACATACATCCGTATCCTAAACACGATTGTCGTAGTTTTAAAATTTTTTAAATTAAATTAAATATATAAATAAATGGATCATCCATATATCCACATATTCAACTCAATTTAAAACAAAAATCTTTAAAACGAAGTCATTTATAAAATAAATCGCAAGAAAATATTTCTTATGTAAAATTTGAATGACGTTTTAGATGAAATTTCATATCACTACTAAAATTTTAATATTTTTATCGGGGGGGGGGGGGTGTCTGAGTATACCTCTTGGAGGATTAGCCCCGTACCCCTGCTTGGCTACGACTCTGGTTTGCACGACTCCGAATTCTCCTCTAAGTCAAATGGAGGCATTAATTCTCCACTCAGTTAAATTGAGGCATTCCTTTTAAATCGAGGATATGAAAATGGGCGAATACGCGACGTAACGAAGGGTTGGTCGAAGTATCGTGATTTGAGTCGAATGCAGAATTTGAAAGCGTATACGACGACTTGTTTTATGAAACGTCGATGGAGGCCCCGTCTCCGATTGGATTGCGCAACAGAACGTCGTATTCTTTCTTCTCTCTCTCCTTATCTGCGCTTTTGTGGCGAAATGGGTAAAGTGCCACTGATTGCGAAGAACAACGAGACGTAGACACGTTATCGCCAAGTCCTGGATCCTTTTCTTTTTCAGGAGCCATCTTTCGGCAAAATAGACCCACCCTCCTTGCCCACAAGGAAAGCCATTTTGAACATTTCGCGGAATAGAACACCTTTTAAAATGTCATTCCCGAAACGAATCAAATAAAAGCCAAATAGTTAGATGGGTTCGTCTTTAAGCACCTCGATCACTTTATAAGGAAAGGACCACGAGTGTGCACGTTAGGTATATCTATGTATAAGTGTCCGCGCCCGATTGAATAAAAGGGATCACGGAACATTAGAAAAGGCGAGATGTACAGAGACGGAAAGCGTCGTCGTTCCAAAAAATTCGAGACATTTCCAGAACTCGCCCAAACCCCTCTTAAATAGACGCAGGAATTGTAGCATAGCAGGAATTGTGTAGGTTATAATGAGACTCCCAGAAAAACGCGAAATCTTTCGACGCGTTTTAATTTTCTTCACTAAGCGACTACGCACGCCAACCCACATAACTCGCATCACTTGTTTGATACGCAGGAGTCATAATCTCGTTAGGGGCCCGCCACTCCCTCAACCCCTGAGCTCTTTCAAGCCGACGCAGACGACCGCCCTCGTGCTCCCAATCGTTTCGACTCATTCAATCTTTGTCCATATTGAAAAAAAAAAAAGAAACTTCGGCAGTTCGTAAAAAATAAAATAACTCAAACCGAAATTGGCAAACAAGGCAAACATTCCACTATGCAGGTACATGGCTGCAAAAATTCGGGAGACCCACTGCGTGTCCAGACCTTAAACTCGTGGCTCAGATATTCTTCTTTGACATGAAATATCTCTCGACTAAAGTTTGGATCTGAAAACGATTTATTCCAGCGCGATCCCCGAACATGCATCCCGTTTCATATTTTTGAACGCTATCGGTTTTGCGGTACGAGGCGGAACGACCTTTTTCAGCACTTTACAATAGAGTTGAAAAGCGTTCATGACTTGTCTGTCTGTCCGTCAGCACGATCACTGCCGCAAAAATGAAATTTGAGTCTGGTGTTGAGACGGGCAGTGGGGCATGTCAATGAATAATATCCCCAATTAGTTTTGGAACCCGGGCTGAAAAAATGAAATACATTAAACCCTATGGGACATCATGTTTCAAACATTTTTTAAGTAAATTTAAAATTTACAAATGGTTTCGAAAATTTTAGGAAATATTCAGATTATCTTATAAAATATATAATAAAAATTTCAGCAAAATAGGTTCGGTCGTTTTTTGAATAAACATTAAAATAATACTGGCACCCATATTATATGAAAAAATCACGTTCCACTTCAAAATAAAATACGGCATCTATCTTGTATCAAAATCGTGATTTTTTAAAGTTCTTTTTAATTTATATTGAGTGTTGCATCCGTCCTAAAACCGCTTTATTTATTTATTTATTTATTTTTTCTGTGCATCTACTGTGCCAACGCAATGACAATATTTTGGAGTTTAGATGATAACCAAACTTTGATTATTTCTACAACAAAGCCTTATTTTCACATATGGAGAATGTAAACACATCAAGCTGTAAGATGAGTTGTATAAGAATGGTTGAATTTCTTTAACGCAAAATGATTTAGCTCTGGAGTCTGCAATATAGCTAATATGAATGAAACATTCATTGATTTTACACAGAGAAGCAGACAATGTTATAGTATTGCTTTTTCGATGAAGTTTTAAGCATGGAGTTAGAAAGTAATTTTACCTCCATGGTTTTAAGTTTTTAAGTAAAATAAATTATTGTAGTATTGTGATCATTTTAAAAATATGACCGCTGAATGAAAGAAATGGAAAAAAGTTTATGCTTGAAATATTCACTGATTTTACACGGAGAGCCGGGCGATTTATATTTCGATAACGTTATTTGAATCCATTTCATTTGTTTTCGATGAAGTTTTCGAATATAATAAATTATTGTAGTACTGTGATCATTTAAACAATATGAGTGCTGAATGTATCGCATTTTAGAGATGTTTAAATGGCATTGCATTTGAGCCGGAAAGTGTTTCATAATCAACGCTTTATGCATGATGAATCTTTCTTGTTTTAATATAGAGATTTTACGTATTCATGTAAAATCTCTCATCCTCATCTGTTCGTCCAATAAGGTATGCTTAAACTATGAACGACCGCTTTCATCCAAGTATGCTGTCCGCGATCGGGAACACGCGGACGCGTGTGCTCGCCAATGCGCAACGGAGGGGGGGTCCATCCAAAACAATGGTCTCCGACTCGTCCATGAGGTGCGGGCGGTGATGGCCATTGTGTTGTCCGAGTGTCTCCGCCCCCGCGCATTGTCCGGCACGTAATATCTGGTGGCGGAAGGTGACATTGAAGTGCGCAGTTGAGGTTCACCGAGCGGACGGGAAAAGTTACCAATTGGAATTCATTGTTCGGAGGAATAATTTGCGGCCAATTACAAATAATGGACTTGGATTTCGGAAACAAAGGGATTGGCTGCTTTCCATAAACAACTCAAACTACCAAGTCTAGAAATGCCACCACCCATTTGAGAAGAGAAAAAAAGGCATTGCCTTGTTTCTTATACCAATACATTAAGTGGAAATACAAAAAGAAAATAAATATGAATGATACATTTTCTTTCATTTCTACTCATTTTGTGTTATATATAGAACAATTCTGGGGTCCATGTTACCTTCTTTTGCTATGAAAGTTCTATATTGGCCTTAAAATTGACTTTTGCCTACAGGTCCCGACGAGGGTGAGGGCGGCCACGCAAACTCTTATTGGAGTATAAAAGGAATTAAAAAGGACACATGTTCGTAGTTTGACTCACTGAGCAATATCATGAAACCACCTTTTGTAGTGTGGCTACGCAGGCAGTGATTGAGTGTTATATTTTATTATAATAAAATATCCCACGAATAAACCCGTTTATTATATGACTTACGAGCCTTTAATTATAGCGAATTTTTAAACTAAATATTTTGTACGAAATTTTTGGAACGACGAACTTCCACTGGATCCAGAAAACGATGTCCATCCGTTTCATTTTCTGGATATATGACTTTTTGATCCCAGATATTTTCAATCCCTCGCGACTTCAATGCAGGAGTAGACGTGTTCGAAACGGACGCCAGATATCTTTTTCATCGATTATAATAATGTATGCATTCGTGTTCCAGCTCGTGGCCGTGACTCACCATCTCAAGCTAATTCCATGCAAATGGCTTCTTACCGGTATCGGATTCCCTCGCGAATTTAGAAGAAGAGAACTAGGTGGATAACCCGTCCATTCTCTGCGAAAAACTGTAGTTCGTAGAAGCAGACACGGGGCCGTAGCCAGAGACGAAATGGAAGAGGGACTGGAAGGAAATTCAAGGGGGGGGGGGGGGGGGCTCAACAGTCTGAAAGGAGGGGCTCACTCAACACGCAATGGATCATTAGCATTTATAAACCATAATAGTTACTATTATATATTTCAATCCATATCAATTATTAACAAATAATTGCATATTTAGATTTGCGAGCCAAGAACTAATTATTAATATCCATATAGCTACTATACATCCACATTAATATATAATAATTACAATTGATTTATTTTACTATAAGCATTAACTAGTAGTAAAGCTGTTAATGAATCGAAGAAAATTTCTGGAAGTTAATACAAGTTAAGGCTAATTTTAACTCCTAACACTTATCAGTTGATTTTGATTCTATATTGCATAACAATAATACTAAAGTATCCTAAATACTAGTGTCATCATTTTAAAAACTTTTAAATATTTTTAAATATGGAAATAAATAAATCATGAGTATAACCACATATTTAGCTCCATTAAAAAATCTTTAAAACGAAGTCATTTGTAAATAAATCTCAAAGAAATTTTTTATGCAAAATGTGGGTGACGTTCCAGATGAAATTTCATATAAATACTAAAAATTTAATATTTTCATAGGGGGAGGGGGCTGAGTATACCTCTTTGGGGAGGGGAACTTAGCCCCCTCTACGGCCCTGAGCAGACAATATCTTCCACATGGAGTTCGATAAAACGCCCATGAATGAAACTCTTGAAAATGCCATACTACGCTGTCGTTAGTTGACACAACAGAGAAGCGTAGTACTGAGTCTGTGCATTTTTGGATTATTTTTAAATGAGGGTTTCCCTCATGATGAGTATCATTAACCAGTATTTTTTCATAGTTGGAGGGTAGAGTGCGATAAAAATAAATGAAAAGGTAAAATTATTTTGAATATCTAGGATTATTCTTCAGTTCTACTTTGCATTGCTCTCCTATTTTATTTTTTACAAAATGGACAGTTTAAATAAATATTTTAGGCCTTTCGCCCTAGAAATGCATACAATGCAGGCATTCAAATCTTATCCCAACGCCATCTGAATGATTGTCTCAAACGCGATATTGGCGTTTGCTTGATACGAAGTTTTAACTCCTTACTTTTACCTCCATGCCTTAAACTTTTTATTTCAAGTTTTCAGTGACGGGTGAAGGTTAAAAGGACTCACCCTTTCTCTAACTTCAAGGGTCATACCATTCAGCTCAAACTAATCTATCCATAAAACAATTTTGCATTCATTTAATTGTTTAAAACATGAATTTTTCAAATAAAGGGGGAAGCCAACTCTATAGTTTAAATACTCAAATTCGAACTTTTTAAATGGGGAATATTAACTTTCCTATTCAACTGAATGATGGAGGTCAAGGGATAGGGTCTCACCTCTAACTCCATGAGCTCAATGCAGTTTTCCGTTTAGCTTCTTCAGGCATTCAAATCTCACGCATCCTGTTGCGGCGACGCCTTCTACCCTATATTTCACCTCGATGGGCTACCAGCTCTCATGGTGGCTTTTGTCCGATGCTGAAGCCACTTTCCGTTATCATCGTGAGTACTTTGCAGTTGCGCTAAATAAGTTACTGCGGAACCGGTGGGCGGTTAGAAAATTTTATTACCAAAAAAGATACAAAAGTGGGCGGTAGGTATAAAAAGGTTGACTACCCCTGGGCTCCACAAACACGGTCTGTGGAGCCCAGGGGTATTATCTTTTATTATATAGGATTTATTTAATACAAGTTTCAAATCAAATGTCAAAATAAAGGGGGTTGATTACTTTATTTTCTATGCAAAATAATAAAAAAAAAATACCGTTAGAACATAGCAAAACTGAAATATAAAACGCCGAATACATTCGACTTGCTCCATTTGACGGAGTTCCGTTGGTGGGTCCAATTAATTGACGGAGTTCCGTTGGTGGGTCCAATCAACATGAGCGTCGTCTGCCAGGCACGTCCATGTTTTTTATTTTGGCGTTATGATATCCATCCAGTTCTCTTCTTTTCTAAATCCGTGAGTTATTTTCTGGGTGATCTTTTTACGAAAACAGCGAGCGAAACCAATACTCACTCGACTCGATCGTTGAAAAAAAAACATCGTCCGGTGACGTCATTTCGCGGCGGCAAGCCAGAACGCGAACGGGCGAAGCATCGCAATCGAACTTTGGAAGAGTCTATCGCGCGAGAATGAGTCACTTTCTCCTGGGCGAACGGGAATCGATAACACGCGGCAACGAGCCACGGAACAAAGGGCAGATATCGAAAGCACACAACTAAGTCATTCTAATTTAGAACACACATTTTAAGTGCGGCTCTGTATGACAATGAAGAAAAATAAAACATTAATTTTCCCTCAGGGGTAGACAGTGTTTCTTTCAGGCATACCTCCCCCCCCCCCCCCCTCCTCGGAGATATTTTATGTTAACCTAGTTTCCATTTATGGGGCACAGATTTAGATATATTTATATAGGGCAAATAAAAAATTTGCCCCTCCCCCCTAAAATTTCAATCCCCCCCCCCCCTCTCCCCGGCCAAAAAGTGTTGAAAGAAACACTGGGAACAGAAATAAAGGTGGGGTACAGTGTCTAGAACTAATTATCTATTCTAGCCACTGTAGGTGGGGGAAGTCCCTCTGTACAGGGAACATCTGTATAAAGGGACTTCATCTCTATATCTCCAATAAAATAGATTAGTCTTCATTAAGTGAGATGTTAGCCCTCTTAGAAACGGATTAAATATTTTCTCATTGCGTGAAACAGTGGAAATGAAGGTCCGATTCACCTTCTCTCGTAGTATAGAGAAGAAACAAAAAATGTGAGAACACCCGAAATAAAACGTGACACTTCTGTCTCGTGTAACTTATGTTCGACATTTTATATAAATGAGAAGTTTTTGGATTGGAAATCATGGAAATGCGTAAATTTTTATCCAAACTCGGACTGTTACTTTTGGATCGGCTGAACGGCGTTCGTTCGCTCCTCTCCCAAATCTGTCATCCCAGCACAGAGTAGTCCCCGTGAACAGGGAGGGTCAATAAAATGTCAATGACTCCCTCTTTTCATTCGCGTGCACACCGGACTCTTTTCTGGTTAGACATCTGTACTTCCTTTCAAATCATTTAGACCCATTTTTGATCTTATAGGATTCGCTTTAATTTACTTTAATCCGAGAATGGGTAAAGAAATACTTTAGAATTTAAATAATTAAATTTAATCTAATGTGTATTGTTAAATGATTAATACATAGTGAACAGAAGAATGCCACGCATTTCCTTTATAAAAGTGTCCAAGTGAGACGTCTCTCTTGAGGTTAAATAATAAATTAAGTAATTAATTAATTATAAATTGTAAAATAATTAAATTATTTAACCGATTAATAACTGAGTGGTAGAAAACGATTTAACTTCAAAAGCCGATGCACTCTGCCTATCCCCAGTGTCGCCACGGGGCTGCAAGGTCAATAAAAAAAAAGCATTATTTCAATTAAAATATAAAAATATGTAAAAAGAAAAAATACTTTTTTTTAAGAAACACGCTTTTATTTCAAAATGCACTAAAAAAATAGAAAATAAAAGTTTCTTCGGTACCTAGAAAATGATCATACACACATGGCTAAAAATAAAATTTTATCAAAATAAAGTGTGGGCGCTTATTTTAATGGCATTTTATATTTGTTATTTTGTATGTTAACGAAAAAATAATCACAAATGTTTTTGCAAAAGGGAAATAAATGACTGTTGCGTAAATGTTGTTGTTGTTGAGACCCAGACCGTCCGACCTACCAGAAAGGTGTAAGGTAACCGTTTGGACAGCCGGGAAGTGCCACCCAATTTAGAGCGGAACCCAGTGGGGGAGGCATCCCCAGGGACCGTACCCTCCTTCCCCTACCACCAACCTCTCTGAAGGATTTACGGACCCACATGTTTAACTTGATCGTACTCCGCATGAACACGGCGGCAGTTGTGGCAGCGTGCAAATCCAGCGCGCAAACCACCGGACTACCGCTCCCGAAATGTTCCAACAGCACGCGGTGTTCCCAGGTGGTCACCCACCCAAGTACTAACCGCGTTCGATGCTACCAGACTGCGTAAATGTTGTGTAAAAAGAGGCATTGTGAGTGGGAATATAATGTTATAATGTGTGTAGGAGCAACAACCCTCTTTGCTAAATGCATTGACACATTGTTTTGAACATTCTGCCGAATATTTTATCTGTATGTCTTAGTGTAATTTTGTTTTTAACTCATCATCGAATACTGCTGTGGACAAAGAATGCTTTCATAGTAAATTTAAGACGAGTAATAAGTTAATAAGTAAGATTAACAATAATAGTCAATTCGAGTACTTCCAAGATTACTGGACGTCAACGATAATCGTTAAGGTGTCGTTAACGGTCGATAGAGATGATCTATAGAGATTTTAGTAGTTAAGGGAACGAGTTAAAAGCGGTCACGCTTTTATTTTTAGTCATATGCGCATGAAAATTTTTTTGGGAACTGTAGAAAGATTTATTTTCTACTTTCTAGTGCATTTTAAAAGAAATGTGTGCTTTTTTAATTTATATATATATATATATATATATATATATATATATTGTCAAAAAGAAAAGAGGTATGGATGGAAACAATATACCAAAAGATGGCCGGGGGGAGTTGTGACCCCCTCACCCCGGTTAAGCATGCTTTACGTCGCGACAACACTCCCGGAGAGCCGGTACATTGCAAAAAGGAATACGAATGTATCAAATTGTAAGATGTAAATATACATCATACAGAAACAAGTATAAGATATAATTGTCGAGATCCAGCCCTATCGAAATTCATCTACAGTAAATGTTTGAAATATGTTAAAAAGTGTGTGAATAATGTTTGAAACATGTTCACAAGTATAAATTAACAAAATTACAAAGCTTCCACTTAAAGAAGAATTTAAATATTGACACATAATAGAACGATAATAATAACAAAGTCTATTTCTAAAACCATATACCTGAATGACAAACAATAGCATATTACATGCAGATGTACATCCCATATTGTATCATATAAGACCATGCAAATTTGCTATAACGTATTATACATTATACCCTATTCAAGAGGTCCCATATCAGTTATCACACGCTTTACCTGTGACAATCCAGTATGTATATTGCCAACAGTTTTATTTAAATATAAACGGTAACCGTTATATTTAAATAAAAGTTACCGTTTATATTAGTTAGTTACCGTTTATATTTAAATAAAACTGTTGGCAATATACATACTGGATTGTCACAGGTAAAGCGTGTGATAACTGATATGGGACCTCTTGAATAGGGTATAATGTATAATACGTTATAGCAAATTTGCATGGTCTTATATGATACAATATGGGATGTACATCTGCATGTAATATGCTATTGTTTGTCATTCAGGTATATGGTTTTAGAAATAGACTTTGTTATTATTATCGTTCTATTATGTGTCAATATTTAAATTCTTCTTTAAGTGGAAGCTTTGTAATTTTGTTAATTTATACTTGTGAACATGTTTCAAACATTATTCACACACTTTTTAACATATTTCAAACATTTACTGTAGATGAATTTCGATAGGGCTGGATCTCGACAATTATATCTTATACTTGTTTCTGTATGATGTATATTTACATCTTACAATTTGATACATTCGTATTCCTTTTTGCAATGTACCGGCTCTCCGGGAGTGTTGTCGCGACGTAAAGCATGCTTAACCGGGGTGAGGGGGTCACAACTCCCCCCGGCCATCTTTTGGTATATTGTTTCCATCCATACCTCTTTTCTTTTTGACAATATTTTAATCCTCTTTTTAGTGCAGCTTTGCGCCTTTTAAGTGTGATTTCAGATGATTTTGTAATGTAGTATTTCACGGTGTTTTAATATTATATATATATATAAAATAAAAGGTTGAAAATCCAATGAAAGAATAGAGAGAAGTTTCAACTCAAAAAACCTCAACATTAAAAAATGCCTTACATATAAAAGTATCAAACAGAGAATCATCGATCAAGTGGAAAATAAAATGCAAATCTCTAGTCATCAAGCTGAAGACAAACAAAAAACATCAATGGAAAGGAATCGATAAAATAAAATAAAATAAAATAAAATCCAATCATGAAAGCTTTGCACGTGGACAAGCCTTAGGCCTAAAAATGAATAGTTCATTTCGATAAAACTCTTTATCAAGTCCAAGTATTTTATAGAAATAAACACAAAATGCATGTTTCTGATATCAGTGATAGATTATATCTATAAACTCTGATAACCTGGACAACATGCATAAAGATTGAAAAATAATAGGAAACAAGAATACCTGTAAAAACACTGCATACGTCTGATCCATTGGAGCCTTGAATAAAGAGACCAATATTGCCAATCTCAAAAAATAAAAAGTTGAGAACTGCTGTTGCCAATCGTGAGAAAAAAACAACAGCCATGCGAAAAAACGATAAAAGGTGATATTCAACAGTAAGAACATGTAAATACATGGTAATGCTAATTCAAGAGAAAGTGGATGTCTGGCTAAAATAAGATACTAAGGAGAGAATTTAAGTATAATCTACCATTCCAAACTTTTTAACTATACTATGTACTAAATACGCTGGATATTTATATAATTTGCTAGTCATTTTAAATTTATTAATATGCATAGCATGAAATTTTTTTATCAGATAATCTATAAATTCTAAAAAGCTGATTAAGTATAATATTTCTAAACAAATTAATAGAGTCACAGGAATTAAATGGTAATATTTTATTAATATTGAATTTAAAAATATCTTTTTTATCATATAAATTAGTAACTATTCTATTAGTAAGAATTTATCCTATTAGTAGAATTAGTTCCAAATTATATATATATACAAGGGGGGTGTGCCTCATCTTTGTTAGCTAATCTGTATTTATTCTTCTATGAAAAAAACATTAATCCAAGCTTGCATAATATGCACATGTTTAGATATATAGATGACATTTTATGTGTATCCCCAAATAATAATATCCCTATAGTATTAAACTTTTATCCAAATAATTTACAATTAAATGTAAGTAATAATGACACAAATGTTGCAAACTTTTTAGATTTAAATTTAAATTTACAAAATTGTAATATGGTTATAAACTTGTATGATAAAAGACAGGATTTTAAATTTAATACATCAAAAATTCAACATTTTGACTCTTGTCTGCATATATCTGTATTTAGAAATATTATAATAAACCAGGCTCTTAGAATAAATAAAATTTGTGATGAATATTATAAATTAGCGCACTTTATGGAATTATTGAGTACAGCGACTAATAATGCATATCCCCCCAATTTTGTTATTAAAATTATCAACTCAGTGTATCAAATTTCACTCGATAACATCCTAGAAAACATTCCCAATTATAGTGACTAACATACAGGAGAGAGAGAGAGAGAGGAAAAAAAAAAAAAAATATATATATATATATATATATATATATGTATATGTGTGTGTGTATATGTGTATATATATGTATATATATGTATATGTATGTATGTATGTATATGTATGTATGTTTGTATGTTATATATAATTATTTATTAATTATATAAATAAATAAAAATGAAAAATAATAAACTAAGTCAAAAACATTAGAAAAATCAAAAAATCGGAAAATAAGATGCATTAACATTAATGTTTTGAATTTTATTTTCGCAAAAAAATATAACTTTTGTCAGTATTGAAACCGCCCTTATAATGGTGTATAGTGGCATTCTCGATTATCCAGTTTTCCTATGAATTCTTGTTTAGTAGGAATTTTCATCTATGATTCATATTCATATTCAGTTCTGCATGTTTGGGAAGTTGTATTCTGAATTGCTTGTCCAGTCTTCAGCTTAGACTCACTGGACAGGGTTTGGGAGTATTTCCGTGAACGTTCGTACTGCCTCCCTGGTAGAATTTCGACTTGTTCATTCCGGTGCTTCTAGATTAAGTTGTTGAGGTTGATTGTGTATACACGTGGTAGAAGAGGAATGATTTATGCCGCATGGTAATACAATTTTCTTAATGTATCCTTTTTTCATTTTTTCATTTTTTGATGCCTGTAGTCTGAGTTTAAGCATTTATAGTAATGTACTATTGCTTAATCTGAAACAGGCATTTGTTTGGGTTAATTAGAATTAGATACTCAGACCTGAAGAGGAATTTTATTCTGATTAATCATCGAATTTGGGAGGGTTCTGTTCTTTTCTCTTATCGGCATTATGGACGTGAATTTGCTTCTATGGTGATGTTAATATTACTTTAATTGTATTTTTATTTTTTTTATTTTTACATAATTCTTATTATTACATTTCAAATATATATATATATATATATATATATATATATATCAGTTAATAACTACAGTACTACAGAACCTCTGTGGATGCAAAGATCCTTGATAAGCTGGATTCACAGAGCTTCTATCCTATTTCATATTTTCGCATTGTATCTTTTCTCTTATTTTGTCTTTTTAATATTTTGAGCCTCCAGATTTTGATAATCCTTTGTTGTTTGAACTTGATTAGTATGCTTCGCTCTTGAATGTTGATAAATTCATGTGTATTATTCATATTTAAAATTAAGATCATTTTGTCTTTTATGGTAGCATTGTTTTCCTTTTGTCTGATATTTCCTATCATATCATATTTAATTAATTTTCCTCCGTATTGTTTTTGAACCAGGGTATGACACTGATCATGTTTTAAATTAGTATAACTATTTTAATTTTATTTTTAATTTTATCTTATTTATTATTATATATATATATATATATATATATATATATATATATATTACTTTTCAATCTTTGAGGAACAGAAGATCATGAACTGGCGCTGTAGGAAGCAATAATACTAGGGGAATGGGGGGGGGGGGGGTCAACTCGAATCGGATGGAATTGCCACCAGGAATGCGAAAGTACGCAAAGTTTCAAGTCGATTGAACATCGGTAATTGAGTTAAAAACCGATCACAAGGATTGTGAATGGAACAGAGCAGGCTAAATAAAAGCGCCCCCCCCCCCCCCCGTCCCCTTTAAAAAAATATATAAGGTGGTCACGGGGAAATGCAGGTGAAAATGACATTTCAGAGATTCCGAAATTGGAAAAAACGATCGAACGTCAACAGGTGTTTAGAACACTCTTCCAATCATTGGGAAACAAAAAAAAAAAAAAAAAAAAAAAAAAAGCGAGCCTGCGCAATTAGACGAACTCCTTTAGAAGAAAAAGATGTGGAGGGGCCTTGCGAGGAGACGACGTTGAGCAGTTGAGCAAGGGATGGAGAAAAGAAACTAAAAGTAAAATCTTCTATCCGAGACTCGTCGCGTTGTGACTTGTCTCGGACTCGGAGGCAAGCGCTACGTGGATAGATTGCTCCACAAATTACTATATGTGGGCTTACCCTATTCTTTCTTCGCGTACCCTTTGAAAGTCTCGTTTTTTAATGCATATTTGCAATCACTGCTTACAATGAAAGTTCCCTCAAAAATGAATAAAAGAAATGTGGATATATAAGAAGTCGTTGGAGAATGCCATCTACGTGAGAATTCCCCATACATTTGTGTCATTATCCGGTTTTATAGATGAAAAGAAATAAAGCCTTGGATTCAGTTTTAAAGGATAGTGTTACACAGTATTAGAAGTAGAGAAAAAAAAAATCAATTTTACAGCCTCAGAATTCTTTTTGATCTTCAGACTATCCAGTCTGCCACGCATAACCATATAAAGATCAGAGTAAAGTATGTATAATCATCAGTAAAGTATGTATCGTGGGCATACAAGAAAAGGAATAAAACATAGTTTGGAGATAAATGGATTTTAAAGTTGGAATGTTTATAAAAAAAACAAATCTCACACATTCTCTTTCTTTTATTTTAATATACAATTGCTAAGCTACATTTTAACGATTTGTTTCTCTTACATTGTGATTATATACACAGCTAAGACCTCATTTTTTAAATGACAGAATCACTAGATGGAGGTTATGTTATTTAATGTGAAGAAAGTGAATTGTTTATTGTTGAAAGTGTTCATTGTGAAAATTTGTTTTTTTCCTATAGGCAGAATACACAAAGTCCCGCCTGCGGGCATGGATGTTGTGATGTCTTATTGGGGCAGAAGTCAGACTTCTACCTTCAGGTGCCCCGGGTCTATGACTAAACAGAAGCAGTGCACACATTCTTCCTTAATAAATTATGTTAAGGACACGACACCAACCAACCAATCAGAATACACAAAATTTTGGACTTATTGCTATAAATAACTCTCTTCTTTTAGTTTTCTCGAACTCGGTGCCTTTTCCTTGTAAGTCCACGATGGGTTTAAAAAATAATTATTAGACACATTATATGAGATATGTTAGGATATATAGGTATGTGTACTGGAAGTAGCAGTGACTTTTAAAAAGCCAACAGTGGTATGTAATACAAGTGATAGTTCTATGCTATTATTACATGCTGAAGAATGTTTAAGAATATAATACATGATTTATATATTATGATAGGTGTTAACATGATAAAGCATGATAACACGAATGTTATTAATATATTCTGGTTCAACAGTCAAATGCAGTCTAATTATTGAAATTTTAGCTGATACAGTTAATGATATGAGGAAAATCATTGCCAAAAAACACCGGCATGTAGGATCGATATCAGAATGACACAAACACACAAAAATACTTTGAATCCATTTATTTATATGCCAAAGAGGCGCCCATTCTTCCATATGCCAATCCACATGCTAATAGGAATAAAATTAGTAAAAAAATCGGCAATGGCTTGAATCAGACAGCGCCGAAATGGTTTTGCGTGAATAATATTATGTAAAATAAAACTCAAATTTTGTAATATCGGGGGGGGGGGGGTCCAAAATCTGATTCTATACACTTATGGGGCTTTTAAAGAGCAAGCTTTAAGATAGAAGCATGCATCAAGAACTCGAAAAACGTAAAATTTTTATCCTGCTTCAACTTACCAAGACGATGACTCGAAAGGCTGTTTTTAAAAATAAATATAGATTTTAATACTAAATTATCTAGTACACTGTCGTTTTCAGAAAATTAAAATATTGAAATTATTTTAATATATTCATAATCTGGACCTTATTTTGGGCAAAATAAAAAAAATAATTTCCATTTTTATCTATTAGGTTCGTGGGGGAAACGAGGCGTCCAAAGTGTTATTTTTCGCAACGGCCCGATTTCCGCCAGAAAAACCCAAACCCTAGATATCATTCACATCAAAATGAGAAACAGTACAATCTTGGACAATAAAAACAGCCTAACTGATGAAATAGCATCGGATGCAGTGACTGACATGAAGGAAAATATAACCCAAAACTAAATTTTCGCTGATGTATAAGGTTGATTTCTGAATGAGAAACATGCATAATTTTTTTTAATCCAGTGGACAAAATGCATATGCCAAAACAGTAAACAGTCTATACATGTATTTAAATTCATTGGATAATAGCAAGACGTCTTTGTGGCAACAAAAATGGCTGAAATGAGTTAGTTACATGACAGCAATGAGATTATCATATTTGAGGAAAGGACACAAAAATTATTATTCCTTAGGTCTCATAGAGGAATCCTATAGGATACGATTTAGATGGGATTTGAACTCTAACTTAAATAACTATGTCAATCTAGATACAGTCATCATTCATATCTTAGCAAAGTGGTCATTGAGGTGTCATTTAGCTGAAATGTTAAAACCAGTCAAGGTGCAAATATTTAAGATTATAATCAAGTATTCAGATAAGATCAGATTTCGAAGAGGTTTTAACACTGTGTAGACTTTTTTTCCTCTGGAAACTTTATTTAATGAAAATTATATACATATACGTATATATATATATATATATAAAATATATAACGTGTTTGGCTTGCTTTTTAATGCTTGGTCATTTTACTGTTTTTCAATTTTGAAACCTCACCATTGATATTTGCAGATTATATATATATAGCTCGATGACTGGATATTTGCTTTTCATTCTCGCCTTGATGGATGAATCTCTTTTTACATCTTTATACGTAGCTATCTTATATTTTAAGTTATGGTTATATGAGTTGCAACTTATCTCTAATCTATCATTGGAATTTCATATAATATTTTTATTTATAATACTATATATATAAATAAAAATATATAATATATATATATATATATTATAATATATATATATATAGATATATATATATATATATATATATATATATATATATATACAGAGAGAGAGAGAAAGAAAATTGCAATTCCAACAAGATTCTGTTTTCTTTGCAAACGAGATTAGGATCGGAATTAAATTGCTTTCATTGTGTTGGAATGAGACCAATTCGACTCAATAGTAAATGAACTATCTTATTTCAAGTCTTAAATGTTTATAAAGCATACCATTTTCATTGAATTTAAATAATAAATGAAGTAATAGAAAATATATAAATTTTAGATTTTGTTATATCAATTATGGGTGGCGGTGAGATATAAATGCCCATCCTAACTGATATTTTCAATCTCTTTTTCTGTCTTTTTTAATTCTTATATTTCCGAACGGGTTTAACCGATGTAACAGATTAAAAAATGATATCTTTCGCAGCCCTTTCGATCTCCATTTCTTTTTGTACGTGGATTTACGAACAGGACCAGACTGTATTATTTCTCGATACTTTTGTACAACAAGAACACAGATTTTTATACTTCTTTATTAACACTAGTGGAATTAAATTAAATATTTTTAATAGAATGTTTCTAAAAACAATATGATTTAGGACACATGTCATTAGAATTGGGAGCTAGTTTAAAGGACGAGCACTATCCACTCGTATAGCAATGAGATAGATGAAAGAACTGGATGAGAAAACCATTCAGTGACCGTTTAAATAATTCAATTGCAATTGAAAAACAACATGGATTGAATAAAATACCGTCTCATTGACAAAAGTTTGAATGAATGTGTGTATACGCGAGAAAGCTTCGCGTTCGTTTTATTTCCACGAAACCGAAAAAGTATAATCCTCGACATTTTCAAAGAGATTTGCCGATGCCATCTTATCCATTCCATTACGATTAGGATGGACAACGCAAAACTCTGAACATTTCATTTATTTTTTCTTTGTGTTTGCACAAAAATACAAGATAGCTATTGTCTTCAAAAACGAATTCAGAAATATACATAGTATACACGGGCGCCAATAGAACTTTTTTCGGAAGCTAATGTCAGTGAGGTCAATTCAAAGATGTACAGCATCGACTGGCTCGGTGATCCGCATTTGTGACCTTGGACTTCCAGGGGAGGGCAAGTGGACCCTTTTGCCTCCCCTATGAGCACCCATAATAGTATAGACTTCAAAACAATGTTGCCTTCAACGATTTTTCGAAAAATAATTTCTATTCATTTTGACTCCATCCAAGCTATTGGGGTCAAGAATTGTAACTCCGATAGCTCTCTCGGCTGAATAATTAATTATAGGGGTTTTTCGTCAAGTCCTAAAACTTATCTAGCACTGTAATCACCCTTCCCAATTCGATTGTCTACCCCCCTTTTTTCTTGTCGAGATGCTGCCTACGCTTAGTACAGATACTATATTAAACATTGTTTTTGGATTGGCTACGTGCATCCAATTCATTTTCTTTAAAAGTATTGATTTTTCTACCACAGATTGAGTAAAAATATTTTTGTTGACGAAGAATACTCGAGAAACCGTTCAAATGTTCGAACCTACGAGATGCGCTTTGGTTCAAATGTTCCTTTGATCACTCTTGCGGATTATGAATGCCCAGTTAGCTCAGTATTTCTACAAAATCCCCCCCCCCCCCCTAAAAAAGAAGCAACTGTTTTATTCTAACCCATCTATTTCGATAGCATCCATCGATACCTTTTTATTGATTTCATTTTTGAAGAATCTCTAATCCGTATCATGAAAGAGTCATTTGGCCCATTTGCGTCCCATCGTTGGAAGATATTCCTAGTTTCGTGAAAGTCCAATCCATTTTTAGCATAGCATAGATTGAAAGATTAGGCTCGAAAAGAGAGAAATGGATTTCGAATGTTCGACCCCAACACATGACAAATATGGCAGTCAAACTAAAAAAAAAAAAACATACATTGGGAGGATTTTTATGTTTGAAAAGGCGAGAAAAAGAAAAAGGACTCCATTCTTTCTTTTACGAATATATAGTGTTTTTTCAGGTATTCTTATTTCCTATAATTTTTCAATCTTTATGCATGTCATCCAAGTTAACAGTGTTTATAGATAGAATCTATCACTGATATCAGAAACATGCATTTTGGGTTCATTTTGATGAAATACTTGGACTTCAGGAAGAGTTTTATCGAATGCATTTGTTTAGGTAGGGCTTGTCCACGTGTAAAGCTTTAATGCTTGGATTTTATTTGATTTTCTATGATCGATTACTTTCCATGGATGTTTGTTGTTTGTCTTCAGCTTAATGACTAGAGGTTTGCCTTTTATATTCCACATGATTGATGATTCACTGTTTGATACTTTTTATTAGTTAGGCATTTTTTAATGTTGGGGTTTTTTGAGTTGCAGCTTCTCTCTATTGGATTTTCAAACTATTTTTATTTTATATATATATATATATATATATTATATAATAAATAATAAAAAGATTATATGAAACTTCAATGAGATAAGTTGTAACACATATAACCGTAACTTAATATAAGATAGCTACTTATAAACTTATAAAACCATATTTAAACACTTACCAAACAACTTATAAGTAGGGAAATATAAAACATTGCATATTTGCCTAATTACTTGCTATGCAAGAATAATAAGGAATAGAAACAGTTTATAAAAGTCCAAAGATATTATATATATATACACACACACATATATACATACATACAATAGATATATATATACACACACACACACACATATATATATATACATATACATACACAAATGCATTGTTATATATATATAATAAAATGAGTATATGTAAAACCAAAGATATACGAGAAATATTTTGTAAGGTAAGTAAGCCCAAATGAAAAGAACTTTAAAACGAAACTTTTTGTATCTAATATTTGGATCCAACGAGACAGACCCTATCAAATCGAACTTGTTTTGTAATTTCCTATTGAAATTCATTCGAGGGAATAGCAATACTTCAAAAGAATCTTAAAAATCATTCTACAGATATAAAAAGTCACTTTCAAAACAACCTAGATGTTATATAACATATTTGATATTAATGCAATTTGTTCCAATTCCTTTCGAATTTCGTATGACTCTATGTAAAGAATTCGAAAGACTCGAGTTTTTACGTTCGGAAGGATCCTCAACACGTGCAGCCTGTATGTTAAAAATAATAAACATGGCGCGGAATAGGTTGCAGGCGACGGAAACAGGAGAGCTCGTTTCTCTTTTCGCAAATAAACTTTTCATCATTTCTTAATTCTGAATCGTAGCATCAATGAAATGAATTGAATGGGTACACGCCATTATTTTTTGTAAAGACGGGGGAGAGTGATTAGCAATTGCTTCCTTTTATTTCTTAGTAATGGCTTTTTTAATTCTTAGGGGGACTTTTTGTTCAATGTAACATTAATGAAATATTATTTAATGAAAAGGACTAATCAGTAGGGCAAATAGAATTTGTATGCACATTGAATTTATGTATATCACAGGGTTCAGTTGTTGATCTATTAGCTTAATTATGTATATATATATATAATATAGTTAAGTTAGTTTATCATCATATATAGTTTGCATTTTGCGCTAAAGGAATGACGGAAAGCATTTCACACTGTTTTGAATTAAAATTTGTTCGGAATAACGCGCGAAATGTAGAATTAAAATATTTCTTAAAAGTAGAAGAGAGAGAGTGAATTATATTGCGGACAAGAGCAATTAAAGAGAAATCATGTTAATGAACTGAATTCGATAATAATTGCGGTTTTTGGTTATGAATACACCTAACAACGACCATTCAATCGAATACAATAATGAGAAAATAATTGAATTGTTTTTAAGATAAATATTTCCCAAAATTGTGTACGACTCATTATTTATGAATATTTGCAATATAAAAATGCCCGATGTTTTATAGCTTGGTTGAACTTATTATTCATTGAAGGATGAGGGTTATGTAATTATTTAGAAATCGAACGGGTGGATGAAAGAGGATTCTTTTCACACATTGAGTTAAATGTTTAAAAAAATTTCAAACTCTGAAGCGGTAAAAGTAATGTTAAAATAAAAATTTGGAATGGTAATAGAGTGTTTTCATTTTCTGACTTACCCCATTATTTTTAACTCATACTTCCTACTTTTAATAGTTTAATAGGGTACTAATATTTATAAATAAATTATAAATTTCATGAACAAAAATGATATTAATACAGTTTTTAAATGCTTACCACTCTCTGAGAGCTGAACTTATACTATCATAATTTATACATCTAAAAAAAAGTTCAACAACTACATCGAGTTTCAAGTTAGAGGACAAAGGATTTCGTTAGAGGTCTCGGTAAAGGATTTCTCTAGAGGACTCGGTAAAGGATTTCGCTAGAAGATTCTGTAAAGGATATTTCTAGACTAGAATTGTGGGGGGTTTAGGGGTGAAAAATTTATAGAAACAATGCACGATACTTTGCTATAACGATTTAACTGCCAAATTATATTTTTGAACAAAATATATTTTCTCACTACAACACCTCAGTCAGTGTTGGGTCCTTTAATGCATGATTTGGAGTTTTTTCAAAACGTTTGCAGATATTTAAAAAAAAAAAATGGATGATTAACTGGCTAAGAGGCGGGGGTTCTTAGTGATTCAGGCATGAAGATTGCACTCGGATGATCCGAAACTATCTTCGTGTTTACTTGGAGTACGAGCAAGTTAAATCTGTGGGTCCGAAAGTCCTTCCGAGAGTTTGGTGGCAGGATGCCGCCCTCACTGGGTCCCGGTCGTCCAAACCTTACACCTTCGGGTGCGTGTAACGGCCTGGGTTGAAATAAAGCGACTGGTTAACTCTTTTAATATTTTTAATGAACGCATTTTCCTTTTTAATGCATATATAAATGAAATGCATTCATTTTAATTTTGCTATTTAAAGAATATCATTACAATTTTTGGATTTATTTTTCTTTATCATTCGAAACAACCTGTATATTACATTGGATTTTACTGCAGTGTTTTGTTTGAAAAGTACGAAAATGAATTTCTTACCTGTGATTTTGGATTGCGTTGATGTCGTTTTACTCCGACTGTTCTGTTGGGTTTTTTCTGTGTTTTGTTTCTCCACAGTCGTCGTTGTCGTAGGTATCTCGGACACAACGTCGTGCGCGGGTGGCACTCGGTCCATCCCGGGATGAACGGGCACCCATTGGTAGCGCCCAGGCAGGGGCGTTTCCGTCTTGAAATCAAAGTTCCATTTCTGTTTCACCTCTCGTTCTAGGTTGACCTCCAATGTGCGGAGTAGGGCGCTTGAGGGTCGGCTGGGGTCTTCGGGGAACAGCCGCCGGCAAATGCTCCGTGCGCTGGGACGGGCGGCAGGGGCGGCCTCGAACGGGGTACGTCGCATGACGTCGGCGACGAACAGCACTTGCACAGTGCACATCGTTTGCACGGACGCGCACACACACACTTTTAATATCTCTCGAATTCAAAATGGGATGGCGCACACTTCGAATGTCTAAATATCGAGGGTTTCAAAAAATCCTAAAATCGCGTCGCGACAAAAAATCGAAGTGGGCGGCAAAATGAATAAATAATAAAACACGTCTGCGGATGGGGATGAGACGCGAGAAAAGAAAAGCAGTCCGAACCGATCGGCGACCCAGCCTGCGAATAAAAAGCGTATTTTCGTACTCGATCTCTCGGTTTCTCCTCCCCCGTTTTTCCCTCCGATACCGCCCTCTCTCCCTCCTCTCTCCCTCTTTTCGGTTGTGTTTTGTTTGGTTTTTGCAAGCAGCTCCTGTGACAGGGTTGCTGCGGAGGCGCGTGCTTGGCGCGGGAGCTCATGCAACTTGGCGACTGATTTAGCGAGTTCCAGCCAACCTTTATCTGAATACCGGATAAACAGGGCTTGATTAACCGACCTAATTAGGGGAAGCACAACCCAATTTGGGGGCTCCATTTTGATTTTATAAGCATGGCTCGAGAAATTCTATGATCGTATTACCCAGGTCAACTAAAAATTATCATCAACAAACTAATTTTTTTAAAACTGTTTGTCTGTACCAAGCACCCTAAAGCATCGTCTATTCTATTATTGAATCACGGGTGGTCCAATTTACTGTGTCAATGAGTTCTAACTTAAATATCAGTTGCAACTGCCATCCTACCTTTTGTCGTTAACAGTTTAATATTGAACTGAAAAAATTATGGGCAACACAAATGTGTGATCAAATAACCAAAATATTTCCGTGTTTGCCTGTACGGGCAAAACACTATTTAACTTAACTATTTGACAAATAACTTGCATTAAAAAAAAAGTCTAACTATTTGACAAATAACTTGCATTTAAAAAAAAGTGTCAATCAGAAATGTCATGTGGGGGGCCCCTGTGAATCATTTGAAGGGAACGCCTTTTCGGTAATAAGGCCCTGCTGATAAACTCTCGAATTTTGCCCGGATTGATTTGAGACTAACTGAGTTCGGTTCGGCCATAACAGAACTCGAATCTGTCATTGAAATAACAACATCCGAAGACATTTTGAAATTTCAAGTCGAAACTTTTTGAGTCTCGACCCGACCTGATACGCACGTTAGTTTTTCTAAAATCATAAATCGGAGCCATTTCCGGAATCAAGATGATATGTCTATTAACAGGAAACCAGCAGAGTTCGGTGAAACAGCCTATTGGGCTATCCAACTCTCCATTTCAAAATGGAGATCAATTCTTTGCAATGCAAAGTTTGGCCTCTTGGTAGCGAGTGACAAAACACTGTTATTGGAAAAAATCTCTCATTTAAGACGGGACACATTTAACACTCGATTTCCATGTGTGCCATCTAACTTTGCATTTGTGATTATATGTGTTGAGCTACTGGGACGAAATGGCGAGCTCTTATTCCAGATAAAATAATTTTGATTTCGAATGTCATTCAGAAGTCGAAACCAACGAGCATAAATCGTGACATTTCAAATGACACTAAATGCCAATCTATTTCTTTAATGTGAGGAATGAAGAATGTGCATTACATTTCACAAAGACTGAGACAAGCAGATTTATGAGGCGCGAAAACGATACACGAATGCAATGGAAACGCGATTCTAGCAACGAGAACGCCTCTTTTAGGCGGGCTCTGTGGGTGTGCGTTCTTATCACACGATCACTTTGAGAATCCATAAGTTTATGTTTATCCATCCAAAAAAGACATACACTATGTCGTGTAGATGGATTCTTTCGAGACATATCATATCCCGCATCGAAAGAGAAAAAGAAAATTACAACATCTCAACGAATCGTGAGAACTCCTAAGCAATGATAGTTGATATTCGTTCACGTCTGGTTAAAAGCACTTGCAAAAGATTCTTCACACACTAAAAAAAATCTAATATGGGCAGACTTTCCTTAAACAAGGTCCCCTTAACTTCTAAACGGTGACAGCTCAGGCCATAAAGTCGGTGTCTAGGTATAGTAAAAAGGCTATGCGCTACTCGATGAGACAACTTACAACGCCATCTATCAGCAAATTTTGGAATGAACGGTCCTATCTCGTAAACGGTGAAAGATACGTGAAAAAAGTCAATTAGAAAGTTGTAGAGCACTCTCGATTTAGTACAAAAAGATACCTTGCGTTCAAATTGATACTCAAAACAAAATGCAAAAAATGAACATTTGTTTGATTGTGAAGCGAAGCGAGAAAAGACCACCTTACGGACTAAATACGAGCCTGTGTTGTGGCGCAGGGGAAATTCACGTGATTCGCATTCATGAGGACCATGGTTCTGTCCCCACCGGTTGCGTGTTTTACTGAATGTCTCTACAAACCATGAAAACTTTCTGCTGATCTTGCAAAATCAGCTGCAAGGCTGTATCGTGAACGTTTCCCTCAAGGCCCGCATCCTACACGGCAGACCATCTTAAAAGTTGTAAAACGTTAAAGGGAGACGGGCTGCATGACCAGCCGACCTCGAATTCGTACACCTCGTAATGTAGGACCCAAAGTGCAACCTGAAGATGTGTTAGCATACGCTCTCGCCCATCCTCAGAGCAGCACGAGAATGATCAGTGAAAATTGTGGCCTCTCAAAAAGCCGCGTCTGGAAAATCCCGAATGAATCAGGTGCTCATCCATACCGATCCACACCTGCGCAGGGATTGCTGCCAAGAGATGCTGAGAGGCGTTACACGTGGTGCAACTTTGTGATGAATAACTTAGAGGTCCACCCAACATTCCTGGTAGACATAATATGGACGAATGAGGCATGTTTTTCGAGGAACGGAATGTTTAATAGACAGAACGTTCATACCTGGTCGCTGGAAAATCCGAGATATGCCGTCGAAGTTCGACATCAACAACTCTGGTCGATTAATGTTTCGTGCGGAATTTTTAATGACAGGCCCATTGGACCCGTATTTTACGAGGGCTCGTTAACGGGACAACGGTACTAGCAGCTTCTGCAGGATGTAATAACCGACTTTGTTGAGAATCTACCGTTGCACCAACTGCTAAATGTATGGTTCCAACATGACGGCGCACCTTCGCATAAGATTTCAAACGTTCAACAGTACCTAACAGAGACATTCCAAAATCAAGTTATCGAGTATGGTGGTTAGGTCGAGTGGCCCCCGTGCTCACCTGACTCGACCCCATTGGACTTCTTCTTATGGGGGCACATAAAAGGGCAGGTATATGCGACCCCTCCGCCAATATTGCAGGATCTTCGACGACTCATTACTGATGCTTGTGCGTCTGTAACACCTGCCATGTTGCATAATGTGCAGCGAGAAATCCAGTTCAGAGTGCAAATGTGTATAGTGGCTAACGGAGAGCATTTTGAGCAATATACTACAGTAAATAAATGATCCTGAAGACAGGGAAGTGTCTCAGTTTCTTTCTTCCCCTCTTTATAACATGACAATTTTCGAAATCGTGACCAAACAAATGTTCATTTTTTGCATTCTATTTTGAGTATTAATGTGCGCAAGGTATCTTTTCGTACTAAATCGAGAGAGCTCTACAACTTTCTAATTGACTTTTTTCACGTATCTTTCACCGTTTACGAGATAGGACCGCTCATTCCAAAATTTGCCGATAGATGGCGTTGTATGTTGTCTCATCGAGTAGCGCATAGCCTTTTTACTATACCTAGACAGCAACTTTTTGCATTTTGACGATCTTTTCGCAAATCTGAGGGTTGCCATATTTTGCTAGATTATTCTCCAAGTTCGCCAAAATGCATCACCAAGTGTTACAGACAAACGGAAAGACGAGCCTTTCTTATAGACTAGAAGGTATGCCCACCATAAGAAGGGAATCATAATTTGCGAAGCAGGACTTCCCATTTTTATCAATTGGGCGACATTTTTGTCACTTGGCAACATTTAAAATAGTCGCCAAGTTGGCGACATTCTCCTAAATTTCTCGCCAAACGTTATGGACGGACTCTTATGTTCTTTCCAAGATATTGAACTTGCATCAATTAGTTGTCATGTCATTGATTTAGCTTCGATTTTCTCAATTTGGCGAATTTCTATCAATTGGATGACATTTTTGTCGTTATGGCAATATTTAAAAAGTCAGCAAGTTGGAGATATTCCGACAAATTCGTCACCAAAATTTTGTCAAATGTTACGGACGGAAAAATAGGTTATTCTTATAGTAGATACTTATATTCTTTCTAAGACATGGAACTTTCGTCAATGAGTCGTTATTTTCATTGATTTAGCGTCATTTTTATCAATTTATTGACATTTTCGTTCATTTGGCAACATTTAAAAAAGTCGCCAAGTTGGCGATATTCCGTCAATATCGTTGCCAAAATCTCGCCAAGCGTTACAGACGGAGAAATAAATTATTCTTATAGCAGATAAGTGACTATTGGCGTCCAATTACAAAAGTATTAGCCAACGAATCTTTTCTCATGAATGGAACGAGCTACATCCAAGAGAAGGATGTCACCCCATTTATCGCATGATATTACATATGAGAATTGAGAAGTGAACATATTTCACAATGGTTAATCTTTTTTTTTAATTATTATTTTATAGGATTTTTATATAAATTTATTTGAAAAATGTGCAATATCCAGAACGATTCGTGCTAGCGTTCTAAAATTTATGTCAAACTTTTTCTAATGAAACATTACATAGGGAATGACTATTTGAGTAACTTCATTAAAGGTTTTGAATTTTTGATGATTTTTCAAAATTTCACTCGAAAATTTATTGGGGTTCTGAACATTCGATTGCGTTTGAAAACAATAGGCTTCCAGTATTCACGGATTGTAATATTTGTACCCAATTTCGTTCGAATCGCTCCATTCGTTCGTCAGATATCGTCTCCACAGACTCACTGACACACACGCACACACACACACGCACACACACGCACACACGTACGCGCACACACACACACACGTACGCGCGCGCACACACACACGCATCACCTCAAAAACGTTTGATTCGTGTTCAGGGATGCTTGAAACGTGCTCTCCCGTCGAAAACTCGAATTCGAATGTTCGCCCCCATCCCAATACTTTCTTTATACATTACACTATGTATATAAGCAAAGTAATACATGGGTAAAAAACTGACAGTTTTAAACAGATCGATATCCAGTTACAAGTTTAAAAATCTGATGTGGGCAACACATGACTTCCCTTGTATAATGTAATGAATTTTATACTTTTACAGTAAAAAAATAGATTTTTCTTATAGTAGATACCAATATTCTTTCCAAGATATTGAATTTTCGACAATTAGTCGTCATTTTCATTGATTTAGTGTCATATTTATCCATTTGGCGAGATTTTCGTTAATTTGGCAACATTTAAAAAAAGTCGCCAAGTTGGCGACATTCCGCCAAATTCGTCGCCAAAATCTCGCCAAGCGTTATGCACTAAGAAATAAGTTATTCTTACAGCAGATAAATGACTATTGGCATTCAAATACAAAAGTATTATTCAAAGTATCTTTTTTCATGAATGGAACGAGCTAGATCCACGAGAATGATGTCACTCAATTTATCGCATGGTATTACATAGGAAAAGTGAACATGTTTCTCAATAGGAAATATTTTTTTTTATTTTATATGACTTTTTGATAAGTTTTTTGAAAAA
Source organism: Amaurobius ferox (assembly GCA_951213105.1). NCBI lineage: Eukaryota > Metazoa > Arthropoda > Arachnida > Araneae > Amaurobiidae > Amaurobius > Amaurobius ferox. The sequence continues at coordinate 3,966,128 of OX578149.1, read as the reverse complement.
TGTACAATATCTCGAGAACGGTTCATGTTAGCGTTCTAAAATTTATGGTAATCGTTTTCTAATAAAAAATTACATAAGAAATGTCTATTTGCGTAACTTTATAAGTGGTTTTGATTTTTTACCGATTTTTTCAAAATTTAATTCGAAAATTTAGGGGGGTTCTGAACATTCGATTGCGTTTAAAAACAATAGGCTTCCAGTGTTTACGGATTGTGATTTTTGTACCAAATTTGATTCGAATCGGTCCATTCGTTCGTCAGTTATCGTCTCCCCAGACTCACTGACACACACACACACACACACACACATACTTTCACACACCCACACACACAGACAACACTTCAAAAATGTTTTATTCGTGATCAGGGATGCTTGAAACGTGCTCTCCCGAACTCGAATTCGAATTTTCGACCCCGTCACAATACTTTCCTTATACATTATGTATATAAGGAAAGTAAAAATTTAACTCTAGATGAATGTGTTATTACTTTCCTTATATACATAATGTATAAGGAAAGTATTGTGACGGGGTCGAAAATTCGAATTCGAGTTTTCGACGGGACAGCACGTTTCAAGCATCTCTGATCACGAATCAAACATTTTTGAAGTGATGTCTGTGTGTGTGTGTGTCAGTGAGTCTGTGGAGACGATAACTGACAAACGAATGCACCGATTCGAACCAAATTTGGAACAAAAATCACAATCCGTAAACACTGGAAGCCTATTGTTTTTATACGCAATCGAATGTTCAGAACCCCCCTAAATTTTCGAATGAAATTTTGAAAAAATCGTCAAAAAATCAAAACCGCTAATAAAGTTACGCAAATAGACATTTCTTATGTAATTTTTCATTAGAAAACGATAGTCATAAATTTTAGAACGCTAACATGAAGCGTTCTCGAGATATTGTACATTTTTCAAAAAAATTATGAAAAAGTCACATAAAAAAAAAAATTCCTGTCGAGAAACATGTTCACTTTTCATATGTAATACCATGCGATAAATTGAGTGACATCATTCTCGTGGATCTAGCTCGTTCCATTCATGAAAAAATATACTTTGAATAATACTTTTGTATTTGAACGCCAATAATCATTTATCTGCTGTAAGAATAACTTTTTTCTTAGTGCATAACGCTTGGCGAGATTTTGGCGACGAATTTGGCGGAATGTCGCCAACTTGGCGACTTTTTTGAAATGTTGCCAAATTAATGAAAATCTCGCCAAATAGATAAAAATGATGCTAAATCAATGAAAATGACGACTAATTGTCGGAAATTCAATATCTTGGAAAGAATATTAGTATCTACTCTAAGAAAAACCTATTTTTTTACTGTAAAAGTAGTAAATTCATTACATTATATAAGGAAAGTCATGTGTTGCCCACATCAGATTTTTTTATTTATTACTTTCCTTATATACATAATGTATAAGGAAAGTATTGTGACGGGGTCGAAAATTCGAATTCGAGTTTTCGACGGGAGAGCCCGTTTCAAGCATCCCTGATCACGAATCAAACATTTTTGAAGTGGTGTCTGTGTGTGTGTGTGTGTGTGTGTCAGTGGGTCTGTGGAGACGATAACTGACGAACGAATGGACCGATTCGAACCAAATTTGGTACAAAAATCACAATCTGTAAACACTGGAAGCCTATTGTTTTTATACGCAATCGAATGTTCAGAACCCCCCTAAATTTTCGAATGAAATTTTGAAAAAATTGTCAAAAAATCAAAACCAATAATAAAGTTACGCAAATAGACATTTCTTATGTAATTTTTCCTTAGAAAACGATTGACGTAAATTTTAGAACGCTAACATGAACCGTTCTCGAGATATTGCACATTTTTCAAAAAAATTATCAAAAAGTCATATAAAATAGAAAAAAAATATTTCCTATTGAGAAACACGTTCACTTTTCATATATAATATCATGCGATAAATTGGGTGACATCATTCTCGTGGATCTAGCTCGTTCCATTCATGAAAAAATATACTTTGAGTAATACTTTTGCATTTGAACGCCAATTTATCTGCTGTAAGAATAACTTATTTCTTCGTCCATAACGCTTGGCGATATTTTGGCGACGAAATTGGCGGAATGTCGCCAACTTGGCGACTTTTTGAAATGCTGCCAAATTAACGAAAATCTCGCCAAATGGATAAAAATGACGATAAATCAATGAAAATGACGACTAATTGTCGAAAATTCAATATCTTGGAAAAGATATTAGTATCTACTAGAAGAAAAACTTATTTATTTTACTGTAAAAGTAGTAAATTCATTTCATTATATAAGGAAAGTCATGTGTTGCCCACATCAGATTTTTTATATGAGAATTGCACGATATAATGGGTCTATTTTATTTTACGCTTAAAAATAGAAAAACGTTTTAAACAGATCATTTTTACGGACCAGTTTGCAATACTCATATAAAAAAATCTGATGTGGACAGCATATGACTTTCCTTATATAATGCAATGCATTTACTACTTTTACAGTAAAAAAAAAAATGTTATTCTTATAGTAGATATATTCTTTCTAAATTCTGTGGAATTGTCGTCAATGAGTCGTTATTTTCATTGATTTAGCGTCATTTTTATTCATTTGGCGAGATTTTTATTAATTTGGCAACATTTAAAAAAACGCCAAGTTGGTGACATTCCGCCAAATGCGTCGCCAAAATCAACAAGCGTTATGGACGGATAAATAAGTTATTTTTATAGCAAATAAATGATTATTGACGTTCAAATACAAAAGTATTACTCAAAGAATCTTATGAATGGAACGAGCTAGATCCACGAGAATGATGCCACCCAATTTATCGCATGACATTACGTATGAAAAGTGAACATGTTTCTCAACAGTTAATAATTTGTTTTTAATTTATGGGATACTTTGATACATTTATTTGAAAAATGCTCAATATCTCGAGAACGGTTCGTTCTAGCGTGCTAAAGTTTATGTAAATCGTTTTCTAAGGATACATTACATGAGAAATGTCTATTTGCGTAACTTTTATTAAAGGTTTTAATTTTTTGATGATTTTTTCAAAATTTCACTCGAAAATTTAGGGAGTTCTGAATATTCAATTGCGTTTAAAAACAATAGGCTTCCAGTATTCACGAATTGTAATTTTTGTGCCAAATTTCGTTCGAATCGGTCCATTCGTTCGTCAGTTATCGTCTCCACAGTCTCACTGACACACACAGATACACACACACACATATTTTCACACACATACACACAGACAGAGACATCATCTCAAAAACGTCTGATTCGTGTTCAGGGAGGCTTGAAACGTGCTCTCCCTTCGAAAACTCGAATTCGAATTTTCGACTCCGTCACAATATTTTCCTTATACATTATTGTATAGTATAAGGAAAGTAAAAATAGGTTATTCTTATAGTAGATACTTGCATTCTTTCAAAGATATTAAATTTTCGTCAATGAGTCGTCGTTTCATGGATTTAACGTCATTTTCATCCATTTGGCGAGATTTTCTTTAATTTGGCAATAGTTTAAATGTCGCCAAGTTGACGACATTCCGCCAAATTCGTCGCCAAATTTCGCCAAGCGTTATGGGCGGAGATATAAGTTATTCTTATAGCAGAAAAATGACTATTGGCGTTCAAATACAAAAGTATTACTCAAAGTATTCTTTCTCATGAATGGAACTAGCTAGATCCACGAGAATAATGTCACCAAATTTATGCCATGATATTATTACTTATGAAAAGTGAACATATTTGACAATAGGTAATATATATATATATATGCAGGGTGAGTCGTAATTGTTTTTACAAAAGCAGAGGGGTGATAGTACCCCACCAGTCGAGCCATAATTACCATGGTCGCATTGCACTCTGAGAGGCAGAAAAGAGGCACGTCGAACATGACGCAGTCAGCGCCTCGGACGTCATTGTGTACCTTACCCTCTACTACCTTTTATTAAGTATGTTTTCTCATGAATGGAACAAGTTAGATCCACGAGAATGATGTCACCCAATTTATCGCATGGTATTACATATGAAAAGTGAACATGTTTCTCAATAGGAAATATATTTTTTTTTATTTTATACGACTTTTTGATAATTTTTTTCAAAAATGTGCAATATCTCGAGATCGGTTCATGTTACCGTTCTAAAATTCATGTTAATCGTTTTCTAAAGAAATGTCTATTTGCGTAACTTTATTAGCGGTTTTGATTTTTTAACGATTTTTTCAAAATTTCACTCGAAAATTTAGAGGGGTTCTGAACATTCGATTACGTTTAAAAACAATAGGCTTCCAGTATTTACGGATTGTGATTTTTTGTACCAAATTTCGTTCGAATCGGTACATTCGTTCGTCAGTTATTGTCTCCACAGACTCACTGACACACACACACACATACTTTCACACACACACACAGACATCACTTCAAAAATGTTTGATTTGTGATCAGAGATGCTTGAAACGTGCTGTCCCGTCGAATACTCGACCCCGTCACAATACTTTCCTTATACATTATGTATATAAGGAAAGTAATAATAAAAAAAAGAGTTTCCTATTGAGAAACGCATTCTCTTTTCATTTGTAATACCATGCGATAAATTTGGTGACATCATTCTTGCGGAACTAGCTCGTTCCATTAATGAAAATAGATACTTTGAGTAATACTTTTGTATTTGAACGCCAATAGTCATTTATCTGCTGTAAGAATAACATATTTCTCCTTCCATAACGCTTGGCGAGATTTTGGCGACGAATTTGGCGGAATGTCGTCAACTTGGCGATATTTTTAGTTGTTGCCAAACTAACAAAAATCTCGCCAAATGGATAAAAATGACGCCAAACCAATGAAAATGATGACTAATTGAAGAAAATTCAATATATTGGAAAGAATATAAGTATTTACTATAAGAATAACATATTTACTTTCCTTATATACATAATGTATAAGGAAAGTATCGTGACGAGTTCGAAAATTTCGAATTCGAGTTTTCGACGGGAGAGCACGTTTCAAACATACCTGATCACGAATCGCACATTTTTGAAGTGATGTCTGTGTGTGTGTGTGTGAAAGTATGTGTGTGTGTGTGTGTCAGTGAGTTTGTGGAGAGGATAACTGACGAACGAATTGACCAATTCGAACGAAATTTGGCACAAAAATTACAATCCGTGAATACTGGAAGCCTATTGTTTTTAAACGCATTCGAATGTTTAGAACCCCCCTAAATTTTCCAGTGAAATTTTGAAAAAATCATCAAACAATTAAAGCCTTTAATAAAGTTACGCAAAGACATTTCTTATGTAATTTTTCCTTAGAAAACTATTAACATAAATTTTAGAACTCTAGCATGAACTGTTCTGACATTTGTATGTCTGTCTGTGCAATGTATGTATCCACTCTAACTCAAATGCGAATAGACCCAATTTCGTAAAATTTTATGGGTAAGTAATTTGTGGGTGACCGTTTTGAGTATATTTTGAGGCGCTGATTCATTTTGAGTGTATTTTGAGGCGCTGATTCATTTTGAGTATATTTTGAGGCGCTGATTCATTTTGAGTACGATTCGGGATAAAAGAACCCGCCTTTTCTTTTTTTTCAAAATGGACCGCAAAAATATCCAGTATTCACTCTAGCTGAAAAACTGATAGATCCGATTTTACAAAATTGGGTAGATAAGTCACTCGTGGGTGATCCTGGTGCTGATTCGATTTGGGTACGATTCGGAAAAGAATAACCTGCCTTTTTTTTTGCGATATGGTCCGCAAAAATCGTCCAAATCTAAAATAAAAAACTGCGTATGCTCCAATATATCCATTAAATGCTTGTTTTATACGTCATTTTTAAAGGTGAAAAGAATGAGACCCACTCCATTACACCAGGACGAGCCGTTCTCGCGATATTTTAGTTTTTTCGGATTTTCTCTACACCAGCTTTGAAAATAAATCCAGTGACCCAATGAGAACGCAAACTGAATGAAAAGTCCATTCAGTGTCCTTTTAAATCATGGCGGGTGTTATTGTGTGCCATTCCACTCAATTGACGGAATTATGGAAGAAGTAAAGAGAAGGTGAATATGAGTCCGTATCCGATGTGTTCGAATTCACCCTAAAAACAACGTAATAATACAGTGGTAATGGAAAGTAAAAGGAATTGACCTTTCATGAGAATTCTACCACCCACGGCCACAGTATTTATTTTGCACCTGGTTTAAACTTGCCAGACGCGTGAGCGTAGGAATTCTAAAATATTGCAACTTAGAGTTCAAGGATTCGTCGAGTATTTAAAGCGAAATACACTCGAATTTTTGTCTCGTTTCCACTTCAAAGTCCACTTCAAACACTGAACGACATGTAATATCGTCTCAGTAGCTCAGAGGATAGAGCGCCTGCAGGAGATCGGTGACCCATTCCCCCTTCAGGCAAAAGTTCTTTGCAATGGCCGGGGTTTCGTCCAGAAAAGAGCACCAGGCGCGAAGCGCCTTTAATCTCCAATCTCTAGGTGTGGTTCTTATCTTCATACTGTGACATTATTTCATTTGCCCATAGTTGGAGGTTCGAGGTTTTTGATTTACTGTTTTAATTATTTGACTTAGCTCCTAGTGTGGCAGTTTGTTGCACATTTAGAGTTTGAGTAATTTTAGGGAGTTGATGCAGATCTAAGGATTTCCTAGCAATTTGGCAGTTTAAGGTTTAAGAACATTTTTTTTAGAAAACATTGATCGAGTTTTTATTTAATATCAACTATTTAGTTGGGACTTACCTAATTCCGATTTTCAATATTAAGTACCGCGCGGGGTCTCTTACGTGATTTGGCTTTGCAATGATCATAATCATGCAGATTGAATAGTAGTTCATTTGGAACAGATGGCAGATTTTTATAGAATTTAAGCGCTAGTTTTTTAATTTGGGCTCTAACAGTTTTTATTTTGAAGTCTTTCCTAATTACCGAGTTTCGTAAGTATCTAGGGGCTTTCCTTATAATCCTTAGGGTTTTCTTTTGTTTTGTCTCTAGTAAGTCTATAGTAGTTTTACAGGTATATCCCCATACGGGTGCTGCATACAGCATTCCCGGGCGGATGACCGATTTATAAATTAGGAGTTTATTTTGATAACTTAGATTTCCGTTTCCTATCATTGGGTATAAGGCTCCTGTGGTCATATACGCTTTTTTGATTAAGTTCGTTACGTGCTGTTTCCAGGTTAGGTGGGAATCTATCGTTACACCTAGGTATTTAGTAGATTTTTCCGCTTTTAGGGCATGGTTGTTTATGTACAGAAGCGGCGGAGATTTACGTTTTCTAGAGAAATAAATCCAATGACATTTATTGGGGTTTAATTTTATTCGCCATTTTTCCAGCCATGTTTGGAGTATGTCTAAGTGTTGTTGTAGCTGTCTGTGCATTACTGAGACGTAAGGATGTTTTGCAAGTATCGCACTGTCGTCTGCATAGAGTGCCAGCTCCGTGTCTGGGGTCCTGGGGATGTCATTTAGATATATGTTAAAGAGTGTCGGGCCCAGGATGGATCCTTGCGGTACACTACTTTTAATGAGCTTGGGTGTAGACAAGTTATCTTTTACTCTAACTTGGAAGTGTCTGTTATTTAGGTATGAGATTAAAAGTTTGACAAGTGCGTCAGGAACTTTTAGAGTGATCAATTTGCATGCTAATCCACTGTGCCACACTTTATCAAATGCTTTTTGTATGTCAAGAAAAATCGCAGCTGTGGGTGTCTTACTATTAAGTCCAGAAGATATGTACTCTACCACTCTCAGCAATTGATGAGTGGTGGAGTGTTTTGGCCGAAATCCAAACTGCTCCGGAATGATAATATCATTCTCACTAAGATGCGTGTTCAGTCTATTAAGAATTATTTTCTCAGTAATTTTACTAAGTGTCGGTAGTAAGCTGATTGGTCTATAGTTGGCTGGAATTGCTTTGCAATGGCTTCCGAGCTGTTTCTTTTAGGCATACCCCCGGAGACATTTTACGTTAACCTAATTTCTATTTGTGCGACACAGCATTTGGATATATTTATGTAGAGCAAATATATATCGAATCCAGGCAAGGCGCGGATCCGAACAATTCCGAAAGGGAATTTTTCCAAATGAGAGGCACGAGGGTGAGACAGCTCAATGGTCTACACTCGGACGATCCCACTTCGATTCCCGGCTCTGCCAAAACTGAGTACAGACACGTTAAATAGCTGGGTCCGTAAATCCTTCCGAGAGGAGAGTACGGTCCCCTGTGGATGCTGCCCACAAAGGGTTTCCGTTTAAATGGGGCGGCACTTCTCGGCCGTCCAAACAGATACCTTACACTTTCGGGTGGGTCAGACCATGTGCGTCAAAGAAGAATGCATGAAAGGCACCGTTTCAATTCGGGGTTACGACGAACAGGATGCTGTCTCTCGTATAAAAAAGCTGAAGAATGCACACATCTAAGTTACGCTTTGATCTGAAATTGGATAGAAGAATGTAGGCGGATTACTTAGGGTTATAGAAAGAAAGAAAGAAATGATCGTTTTAACGGCTCGACGGAGAGAGGGCCGCCTCCGGAGATGGAGGGTGCGTTTTTCAACTGACGCACAAAGTTCTTTGCATAGTAGGGGAGATCATTGCGAATCCTCTCACTAAAGGTTAGATCATTTTATAGCAATGGCAGTAGAAGAGAAATGATAGTTGAGCCTCAGCAGGGGCAGCTGGGCAGCGACTGCCCCTACCGATGACTCATTGAAGAGGAGGAGCAGGTTGAGGATGAATCATTGAGGAGGATTGTGATTGGAGGAAGTATTGCGAAAGGGGTATGCTATCACCATGCCAACGTGACCTTGATGCTGAGGAGGTCTGTCGCAATGAGGTGAATTGGTATCGGAGGAAGTATTGGGAAAGAGGTGTGCCATCAGCATGGAACGTCATCTGGACCTTGGTGCTGAGAAGGTAACGCTAGGGAGTGAAATATTTGAACATGGATAAATGGGGCCGATGTGACAATAGTTGATCTATCTGATAATCTGGGGATGGGAGGTGACCTTGAACGGATAGCGGGAGCGCTGTAGACGACGACCTTCTTCCTTGGTGACTTCTGACGTACTGATATTTTCTTATCAATGGTGACGCAGTTGAAGTGAGGTAGAGCCCCCTGGCGAAAGTTTTGGGTGGTCGGCAATGAAGTTTTTGAAGTGTCGCCATCTATCGGCATTTTTTTTTAAATTTCTGAATGTAAAAGTTATTTATTCCCCACTGCCGAGGACGGACTTCGTTCCTAGGACCGTTAGATTACAAGCCTCTCACGCTGACCACCGTGCCATCGGCGCTTGTTAGGTAGGTGTTTATGTGGAAAGCCTTCTCTGTGAAATCGAATGGAAGGTGTATTCGACGTCATAAGAAGTTTGAATGCAGTTATGAAAAAGAATTATTAAAAGGAACTATATTTTTATGAAAATGATATGTATTTTATAAAAAAAGGGTATTTTGAATATAGATGTGAATGGAATGCGGTACTTAACGATTTTTAGACGTGTACTAATACAGTCGAGTGTATGCGAACACATTGTGTTAGCAGTTTTTGCAGGGTGTTTGGTGTATAGCTATATGGTTTCTTTTTTTTTGATAACGAAATGATTTTAATTTTATGTTTAAAATGAATCTAATAGTGAATTATTCTTAGGAATTTTTAGTGAACACAAATTTATGTGTGTTAAGTGGATTTTATCTCGTGAATACGATTCGCCCATTTTCAGAGCGATCTTTCACCGTGGGGAATTTTAATATAACACCTTTTGAATGCGATTCGATCATTTTGAGTGCGATCTTACTATACTATGGGGAATTTCTACAGCATGTTTTTAACATCTAATGAATACGATTCGACTGTTTTCAAAGCGATCTTTCACTGTGGGGAATTTTAAAACCACGACTTTACGCCTCATGAATACGTTTCGACAGTTTTAGTTTTGTACACTATGGGAAATGTAAACACATTGTTCTAGAATTTTCTTAATACGATTCGACTGTTTTTAACTAACAAAGATGTTTTCACCGATGCATTGCAAATATTTTGGTGAATAGAGAAACCAAACTTAGTTAAAGCTCATTAGTTTTAATCACATTAACATTAAATATTTAGAAAAAATTTATATATTTTTATAACTTTAGGACATATATATCGCGCGGAATATACAAAATAGTTAACAAAAACATGGATTGATGAATATCGATTTAAAGATCGAATATTGAGGTTTGAAAAATTATTTTCACGTGTTTATAAAAAGAATAAAATAGAGGAACGGCTCATTTCGAAAAATGGCTTCGCGTGAAGAGGTTATCGTTACGTGTGTATATTTTTTCTTGTTGTCTGTGGTATACATTATGTCGGAAGTCTTATTAGGAGTGACACTACCGAGAGATATTCTATTGCATTTGAATGGCACTGTAAATATTTCCCTCGCGGACTGATGGATTTAACATAAAAAGACTCCAGGCACCCTGCCAGCTTTGGTGAGCTGGATGCCCTATATCGTGTTCTTCATGAAAAGTGAGCAAGAAGAAAATAAAGGCATGTTTGTAAAGTCTGGACGCCTACACACTGCACAAGCTTGTTCAACGAAAATTTTTAACGAATCGTGTGATTGTACATGGCATAGACCAACAATGGCAAGCAGATTTAGCCGACATGTCTTCCTTAAAAAATCATAATGATGGTTTTCGATATATTTTAACCTGTATTGGCATTTTATCCAAATATGCATGGGCTATAGTTTTGAAGCAAAAGCGTGGAGCAGATATTTTAGAGGCTTTTCAAACCATATTCGCAGAACGCATTCCAAAATCATTACAGACGGACCAAGGTACTGAATTTAAAAATAAAAAAATTCAGAGGTATTTGAAAGAGCACAAGGTGAGGTTTTTTGCGACCTTTAACACAACGAAAGCATCGGTTATTGAGAGATTTAATCAAATCATAAAATCGAAAATGTGGAAATACTTTACCATCCAAAACACATATTGTTATTTGGATATCTTGGACTCGCTCATGTACAGTTATAACCACACTTTTCACTCTAGCATTAAGAAAGCCCCTGCTGAAGTGAATAAGAGTAATGAAATACAAGTGTGGAATGGCCTTTATGGTAATTCTCCCACACGTGTCTCGAAATGTATTTTAAATGAGGGAGATGTCGTGCGAGAATCCAAGGTAAAAATCATCTTTGAAAAGGGATACGAAACAAACTGGTCTGAAGAACTTTTTAAAGCCACGGAATATGTTAAAAGAGAACCTGCTGCTTACAGAATTAAAGATTTACTAGGAGAAGCGATTCAGAGAACTTTTTACTTGCAAGAATTGCAAAAAGTGAGAATGAAAGAGGAATATATATATGATCGAACACGTTTTAAAGAAACGATATCGAAAAAGCATTTCGAATATTTTGTGAAATATCGTGGATACCCTACCAAGTTTAACCAGTGGATTCCTGCTTCTAATTTATCCACCTTATAAAAGAGAGGAACTTTACCTTTAAAAAATCATTCGCCGAGATGAGTTTCTACGTGACGCTACCGAGCGACAGCTCGATGAGTTTTTTTCCAGAGAATAAAATTTCTCATTTTATAAGTCGATTTCCCTCCCCTATAGAGTTAAAGGGGGCGTGGAAAATAGGCCTGACTGAATTTTTATACCCGCATACCTGGATGAAAATCACACACGAGAATAATTTTTTAGGATTTGATTTGAATGATGGAAAAATGATTGGGTGGAGAATCTCACCTGGATTTTACGAAACCATTCCCGATGTTTTAAAGGCTATATTCGTTAAAGAACACCAAAACAAGATATCCTTCCATTATAGTCCTATTACGAAACGAGTTCGCATTAAAGTGAAGAATAGAGCCAAGGTGATTTTATAAGATGGCTTAGCCCAAGTGTTGGGTTTCGACCCCATGATGATTTCTTCAGAATCTGATCATGAAATGATGACCGAAGGAACCTATGTAGCACACGTAAACGCACATTATCGTGTACTGCTTGTATATTCAGACATTGTGGAACCGCCAATTGTGGGAGACGTGCAGGCGCCTCTTTTGCGTATCGTTAAAGTCTCTGGAAATGATGGAGAATTGGTTTCCACGAAATTTGATCGACTTCACTACCTATCTGTGAGTAGAAAAATGATCGACACCCTGGAAATCGTTATAAGAACGCACACGGAAGCCCTGACACCATTTGAACGCGGACGCTCCTACGTGAAACTACACTTTCACTAAAAGTACCTGTCATAATATATGTTCCCTACGAATGCGGTAAAAAATCCTTCGAAGAGTATTATATTAACCAAACAAGCTAAGATCTTAATTACTACCAAGGAGACACTTTTCAGAAAGGATATGACTTTGGAAGCCTTTTTCGGTCATTTTTTAGAGCGGTTGTATCACTTTTAAAGTCGGGGGCGAAATCAGTCGGAAGACAAATGTGGCACAGTGGAGTGAATGTGTTGAATGACGTAACTGGAGGAGAGGATTTTAAAGTGGCTGCCCAACGCCATTTGAAAGAGGCAGGACGCAATCTGACAGACAAGGCTGCCAGTAAATTGAAAACGATGATTGGTTTGGGACATAAAAAAATTCCATAAAAAGAGGTAACTCTCCAAAAATCGTGTCATTTCTCATGAAAGCACGAGATATTTTCTCTTCAGAATGACTACCCTGATTCATAAAGATTCCACTCCCTGTACCAAGTCCGAACTGGATTTATTTGTGACCCCACCCACTCAAACGACCATAGAAAAAGGACACTTTATTTCACCCCCTGTCTAACATACGAGATGGAGGCCCCGTAGAGTTTAACATATCGGGAAGTGGAGACGAATATATGGATTTGGGTTCTTCGTTCTTGTATGTTAAAGCGAAAATTGTGAAATCGGACGGAACCCCTTTACCTGATAAAGAATCGGTAGCTCCCGTGAACTTGTTTTTGCATTCCTTATTCTCACAAGTCGATGTCAGTTTGAATGAGAGAGTGATTTCTTCAGTCATCAACACCTATCCCTACAGAGCCTACATAGAAACACTTTTAAATGATGGAGCAGATGCCAAGAAAAGTTTACTCAGCTGTGAATGTTTCTTCAAAGATACGAATCTTAGTGATATAGACCCTCTATCGGAGAACCCCAACGAAGGATTGAAAAAAAGATATGAAATGAGCAAATTAAGTAGAACTGTGGACATGATTGGACAGATTCATTCCGATATATTTCAGCAGAATCGCCTCATGTTGAATTTGGTGGATTTGAAAATAAAAATGACACGAAGCAAATCTGATTTTTGTTTAGTATCCAACACACCCAAACCCGACTACAAAGTTTTGCTAGAGCACGCTTCCATGTTTGTTCGGAAAGTTAAAGTAAGCCCCGGAGTATTATTAGGCCAGTATAATTAGGCCTAGTATTATTCAAGCCTTGGAAAAGAATTTGGCAAAGTGTCCTACAGACCGTGTATTGTGTAAAACATATTCGGTGTCGAAAGGAAGTTGGTCTTTTATGCAGGATAATGTCTTTTTGGGTGTTATGCCAAAAAGAGTGGTTATTGCATGCCTTAATAATGCCGTATGAACGGACAATATGCATTAAATCCGTTTTTTCTAGACCACCAACACGTAAACTTTTCAAGTGTTTACTTGGACGGCAATCCAGTTCCAAGCAAACCTTTAGAATTGAACGTTGAAGACAACAACTACATTCGTGCCTATCACAGTCTGTTCCCTGGATTTAACCAAGACAAGGAAATTCACCTGACCCGAGACGAATTTGCAAAGGGATAATGTGCGATGGGCCGCATATGAATTTACAACAAGTCAATTTACGTGTAGAAGTGACACTTTCTGAAGATCTTCGAGAAATCATTTCCATCTTGGTGTATGCAGAATTTAAAAACGTGATTGAAATTAACAAGTCTCGCCCTATTTTGTGTGATTTTGCCAATTAAAAATGGATACCAAGCAACTACACAAGGCATTGTCCAAAAACATTTTTACGACCGATTCCTTTTTAGGTGTTTTCGCAAGCGACAATCCACCTGAAGAGATTGAACGATATCCCACCTGTTTCGTAGCTAACGTAGACTCTTCGACAGAACCTGGAAGTCACTGGTTAGCCTTTTACTTGCCTTTTCGAGATTGTGTGGAATTTTTCGATTCCTACGGACATTCACCCGACACTTTTGAAGGAGCTATATCGGACTATGTATCATCTTTTCAACATATGGACTATAATTGTATGCCCCTACAAAGCAATGTCACGGCCGTCTGTAGCCACTATTGCATTTATTATTTATATTCTAGATGTCGCGGAACTTCTTTGAGAGATTTTATATTATCTTTTATACCCAACGAACTATCTAATGATATAAAATTTTATAATTTTCTAACCAAACACTTTAAGATTTTAATCACTTCATAGTATATTTTTTTAAAAATAGTAGCTAGTGTAATGAAAATTAACTGATTGGGTACTCCAATGTATATAGTGCAAATATTTTTGTAAAAATCGTTGTATTGTTTGTTTTTGTAAATATCTATTTTTATGTTTATTAAAATATTTTTTATTTACTTTAAATACTGTGTTTTTATTGAACCAAGCATAATCACTTTGTATGGTTTTTGCACATATTATAACCACTTAGCATGGATTTGATTATTTTTCAGATTTAGGAAAAAAAAAAAACCCATTGAATTTCTTCATTTGGTATAAATGGAAAAACTTTATTTTTTCAAATTTTAAAGAACATTAAATAATGGTCACTGTATTGTACATAGCATAAGCACTTAGCGTGCTTTTGGTATAGAAGAAGAAGAAGAAATTTTTTTTTTATTTTTCAGATTTTATAAATAGATTAAAATGTCTATTTGGCGCAATTTTTACATATACTAGTATTACACTAGTAAGACTTTATGTATTCTTAAAAGGATTCAACTTTTAAAAGTGGGACAGAAATAACTCATGCAAAATTTTAAAATTCATGTAAAATATTTAAAATTGTCTTTTATTAATTCCATCACTGCTGTGCGTGTTGAATTTATTAAAATTTAACGTGTTGGGCAAAGAAAACGTTTCAAATGTACTCGAGTAATCTCGAACAGTGCAGCAGGATCCTAAACAAACAATGATTCTGGTCCCTTTCTCAATCACTCGCTATCTTGATATGGGGCGATAGTTGCAAGAAAATGTCTTTTCGTTGTATGAGTTCGCTACACGTTTAAAATGAATGCTTTTATTTCACATATTTCAGTCATATTTAAACCGCATTTGTTTCGCTGCATTTTAATATATAACACACTCTTGCTATTTGAGCTGGAAACTTTTGTCTTAGGTCATTCTTTTAAAATATTCATAAAGTATCGAGTTCTTTGCTATGAACAGAGTAAGTGGGTCAAAGCAGTGGTTCGTTCAAACGGGTCTCAATGGTTCCTATTTTAAAATATCTACCCAGTATTTTATTCTTTGGTAGGAATAGACTGCATGGGGTAAGACAGTGGTTAGCTCAAGGAGCTTTATAAAATTAATAATTAATTAAAAATAAGTAATTAAGAAAGAATATCTACACTGTGGCATCATCACGCTAACTTTGAAATGATGATGTCATCTTAGATTAGATCTTAGATAAGATCTCATTTTTAATACTGTAATTAATGTGTATATTGTTCATTTCTAGTTTGGAGGGCTGCTGATGAAGACATCGCTCTGTAAGTTCTTTCCATGTTTTTGCTAACTATTTTGTATATTCCGCGCGATACATATCTTCTAAAGTTATAAAAATATACAAAATTTTTCTAAATATTTAATGTTAATGTGATTAAAACTAATGAACTTTAACTAAGTTTGATTTCACCATTCACCAAAATATTTGCAATGAATCAGTGAAAATATCTTTGTTAGTTAAAAACAATCGAATCGTATTCAGAAAATTCTAGAACAATATGTTTACATTTCCCATAGTTTATAAAACTAAAACTGTCGAAACGTATTCATGAGGCGTGGTGTTAAAATTCCCCTCGGTGAAAGATCGCTTTGAAAACAGTCGAATCGTATTCGCTAGATGTTAAAAACATGGTGTAGAAATACCCCATAGTATTGAAAGTAAGGTTGCTATAAAAATGGTCGAATCGCATTCATGAGGTGTTATATTAAAATTCCTCACGGTGAAAGATCGTTCTGAAAATGGTCGAATCGTATTCACGAGATAAAATCCACTAAAAACACACAATTTCTGTGTTCACTGAAAATTCCTAAAAATAATTCACTATTAGATTCATTTTTAAACATAAAATTAAAATCATTTCATTGTCATAAAAAAAAAAAATTAAAAAAACCCCTATCGTTATACAACACCCTGAAAAATTGCTAACATAATGTGCTCGCATACACTCTACTGTATTAGTACACGTCGAAAAATCATTATGAATTCAAGAATGAACTCTGTTCACATCTATTCAAAACACCCCTTTTATAAAATACATATCATTTTTATAAAATATAGTTCCTTTTAATAATTCTCTTTCATAACTGCATTTAAATTAAGACGTCGAATGCATCTTCCATTCGATTTCACAGAAAATTCTTTCCTCATAAACATCTACCTAACAAGGCGCTTGTTACCATGACTGTCTCGTAATCTAACGGTCCCAGCGAACCCCGTCCCGGGCAGTGAGGAATAAATATCTTTTACATTCAAAAATTAAAACAAATGCCTATAGATGGCAGCACCCTTACTTAACCTTCCAACTATTTCGCCAGGGGGCGTCACCTCAGTCAACTACGTCACCATTCAAAAGAAAATATCAGTACGTCAGAAGTCATCAAGGAAGAAGGTCGTCGTCTACAGCACTCCCGTTATCCATTCAAGGTCACCTCCCTCCCCCAGATTTTCAGATAAATCAATATTGCCACATCGGCCCCATTTATCCATGTTCAAATATTTCACTCCCTTGCGTTTCCTCCTCAACACCAAGGTCAAGATGGCTTTCTATAGTGATAGTACACTTCTTTTGCAATACTTCCTCCAATACCAATTCACCTCATTGTGACAGACCTCACCGTCAAGGATACGTTGGCCTTCCATCGTGATAGCATACCCCTTTCGCAATACTTCATCCAATAAGAACCCTCCTCAATGAGTCATCCTCAACCTCCTCCTCCTCAATGAGTCATCGGTAGGGGCAGCCGCTGCTCTTGCTGAGGCTCAACTGTCATTTCTCTTCTACTAACGGCGAAATGATTTTAATGGAGCTGGAATGGATTGTTAACATTGCACAATATAGTTGAACAGTATTTATGACTGTGGTCATTCTATCGGTTTGTCTGTCCGTTCGCACGATAACAGCCGTAAAAATGACAAAATGAAATTTTAGTAAGGTGTTGAAACGGTCTGTGGGAATGTAAATGATCATCCAACTTTAATTATTTTTACAACGAAGCCTTATTTGAATGGATGCAGAATGTAAACGAGTGATTGTAAGATGAGTTGTATAAAAATAGCTGAATTATTTTCTCATAAAATGATTTAACTCTGAGTCTGTAATAAAAGTGTATGAATGAAATGATCACTGCTTTTACATAAAGAGCCAGACGATTTCTAGTTCGATGACGTCATTTAAATAAAGTTCATTTTTTTTTCGATAAAGTTAAGTTTTCAATTAAAATAAATTATAGTAGTTCTGTGATCATTAAAAATTATCACCGCTGAATGGATCACATTTTAGCGATGTTTAAATAAAATTGCATTTGAGTTGGAAAGTGTTTCATAACCTTTATGCATGATTGATCTTTCTTGTTTATATTTTAAAAATAGTTTTAACATTTTTTTTTTCGATACACGAATGGTGTTGACACATATTATTTTCATGCTAAACTCATAGGCTACTGTTTCGGCTCTTTTAAAAAATATGGATGAAATTTTAAAATCCAAATCGACAAAAATCTAATATATCACGAAGATGTTTTCTTAGAGCTAGCAAGATCCATAGAATAATGCTGTTGGCGTTGAAACAAATTCGGGTTCAGGGATTCTCGAAATGGCGAAAACAAGAATTTGAATTTTCTTATCTGGAGGAGATGGAATGCAAGTGGAAATTTAACTTATTTAACTCTAATTATAAAACTTGGCTCAAATTGTCGTCGAAAATAATCTGGTAATTGTTAGTAGCAGCATAGTTCATTCAATTTTTATTTACTGGTATTTTAAAGTAATAGATCAAATGTTATTTCAATTGAGTGGATGAAGGTGCTGATATAGATTCCGAAACCGGTTGCTTATTTCCTTTTTACTTTCTTTATAAACATTGTTTAATGTATATGGAAAGTACTGCGACGGGGTCGAAAATTCGAATTCGAGTTTCCGACGAGAGAGCGCGTTTCAAGCATCCCTGAACATGAATTAAACGTTTTTGAGGTGATGTTTGTGTGTGTGTGTCAGTGAGTCTGTGGAGACGATATTTCACGAAAGAATGGAGAAACTCGAACGAAATTTGATGCAAAAATTGCAATCCGTGAATACTGGAAGCCTATTGTTTTTAAACGCAATCGAATGTTCAGAACCCTCCAAAATTTTGAAGTGAAATTTAGAAAAAATCATCAAAAAATCAAAACCTTTAATAAAGTTACGCAAATCATCATTCTTCATGTAATTTCTCATTAGAAAACGGTTGACATAAACTTGAAAACGCTAGTATGATCCGTTCTCGAGATATTGCAAATTTTCCAAATAAATTTATCAAAAAATCACATAAAGTAAAAAAATAAAACATTCTTAACTATTGCGAAGTGTGTTCATTTTTCAAATGTAATATAATGTGATAAATTTGTTGATATCATTCTCGTGGATCTAGCGCTTTCCATTCATGACAAAAGATACTTTGGGTAATAGTTTTGTATTTGGACGCCAATAGTTATTTATCTGCTATAAGAATAACTTATTTCTCCGTCCATAACGCTTGGCGAGATTTTGACGACACATTTGACGGAATGTCGCCAACTTGGCGACTGTTTGAAATGTTGCCAAATTAACGAAACTTTCGCCAAAGTGATAAAAATGACGCTAAATAGGAGGTTATGTTTTGCAATTTTTAATTCCGTCATATGACGGGCATACCTTCTAATCTACTCCTATCTGCTCTTCTCATTTGTCTGCAACACTTGGCGATACATTTAGCGAAGTTGGTGAATAATCTAATGACATATTGTCAACTTATCAATATTTAGCCCCAGATGGACGAACCTATCACCCAAATCGTAAAAATGACTCCAAGTTAATGAAAATAACACCTAATTGATGAATTTATGAGTTACGTATTTTAATATAGGGACTCTATTGCTTATTGAGGATGAAAATATATTGATAATGATTCATTTAGAGTTGCGCGAAATATAAGTTAATTGAGTACGAGTTTTGCATGCTGTCATCCGGAAAAGCCACACATGTACAATTCAACGTTAAATACAGTGTGTCATGAATTTTATACATCCATTTCGACAATAAGAGTTTGCTATTTCGTCCCAGTAGCTGAACGGTAGAGCGTCGGCTGGCCCATTCGTAGATCCAGATCCTATTCCCTGTTGGTTCCTATTCCTTTACAATCTTATACATCACTTTTTCACTGTGAAAGAAGTCAATTCATTGCATTATATAAGGAAACACATCAGATTTTTGTATTATATCTTTGTAATGTCCAGTTATATCAGATTTTATGGATCGCTATTTTAAAAGTAGCCTGATCCAATGTTATTGGAGTTGAGTGAATGAAGCCTCGAAATAGCTCGTTTCCTTCGGCCTCCCACCTTGCTGCTCTATGTCTTCCGATGGGCCGGTCGGTCTGGGCTTTCGACACGTGATTGGCTTGCGTCGAAAACGACAGAAATGTACCTACAAGATGTGTCAAGTCACGAACAAGAATGAATGAGACCCCAATAAGATAAGTCAAAATGGCCCATAAAATCCCCGAAGGCTAAGAAATGGAAAATATGACAGAAAGAGGACTAAAACTGAACACTTCATTCACTCAATTCAAGTTTTTAAAAACGTCAGGATCATATAGATGGGCGTGCATTTTTGTACGATCCTAGCTGAAGACGGTGGTCGAAATGATTGCTATTAAAGATGTATTGTGAGCCATTAAAGATGTATTGTTCCTTTTGGCGCCTTCTCTTTCGTTTGTCTCAAAGGCCAGGCGAAGAAAATACAGTGCATGACGTGAGCCTAGGGTTTCCAGGATTTCCCAGTTAGAAGAAGGGTTTCCAGATTGGGCGATTTTATTGCCAATTTGGTGACATTGGACGATTTTCGGAATGTTCCAGAAACTTCTCGATAGAACGATTATTCTTTGAAATACAGATATTTCCAGAAGTTTCTATGGAGAGACTATCAAAAGGACTCACCCCCTCCGTTGCAGGGGGTCCATGTTTTGAGAATAGTAGCGGCTGTTTTTTTACTTTCGGCAACATTTGGAGAATCATATCGCTTATTCTGTGAAATGAGTGGAGCATTTAAAGGCTGTTATTCTGTGTACTATTCCTGTTTACATTGGGCTTGTGAATAAACGTCAGTTATCTAGAAACTGGGATTGGTCCTTATATCCTGCTTTTACACCCACGGTTCTGGAGGATACGTTTCGTAACAGTATTAAATTCTTGTATTTTGACATAGCTTTCATGTTCCTTAAAACGAAATTTTAAAGCAATTTTAAGTCTGACCGATATAAAAAAAAACACCACACTGGCAAGGCAAGAAGTACTGTGATGCCCCAACTATCGGAAAATTCTAAGGGATCTGAAATTTTTAGAAAATTTAAGCACACTATTCAATTTGAAATATTTTTAACGATTTTAGCAAAATCTTCTGACAGATTTTTAGAAAATAGGGTAAAATGAATTGAAATCCTTTTCAAGAGCAAGTTGTATAGTGTGGTTTTTCTTGAAGAAACGAAATTTATAAATGATAGTTTAAATGTATTAACATTTGGTTCGGTACAAAAAAAATATGTCTTTGGAGGAAAAGGGGGCGGAGGTGGTAGTTTCCTGAATGTATGCCTGAAAGAAACACTGCGTTCATTTTGTTTCTCTATCGACCCGAAATTAGATTCTTTTCCCTCACTCGTACTTGCAACTCATGCCCCAAACCGCAAGAGTGCAATAATGAGTTCAGAAAGGTCTCGGAAACCGCAAACAGTCATAACAGCTCACTTTGTTTGGGTAGGAAGAGACTTCTATTTTGTTTCTGATGCTATAACAAAAAATGGATGTAGGTAGCACATCACTTTCCCTACATAATGCAATATCCCCCACAAAAAATATCATAAAGAAGGGGCTTTCTCGTGAATGGAACGAGCTGATGGATGCAACCATGATAATAATGCGATCCATTTGTCACAAAATCTGTATATGGATAGTGAACCAACTTAACAATACTAAGTAATGTTTTAATTTTGTGTAACTTTATATATATATATATATATATATATATATATATATATATATAAATAAAAATTGAAAGATTCTAATCGAAAATTATGCATAAACTACTGTATGTACAAAAAAACTCGTCTCTAGCATATCTGTTACAAATGAGTAACTATAGATCAAGACTAAGGATAAAAATAGAAGGTAACATATCACTACAATGGAAAGGGGGATGAGAAGAATATTAGGATACAAAATTCACAATTAAAAGTATATAAATATAAATAAAAATTAAAAGAAAACACGGCAAAAATGAGAAAAGGCAATAATAATTAGCTCAAGATAAAAGATTAAGACATAGAGAACAATCAATTGAAACTACACAAAAAAAGGCGGTTAGTTCGAAATTGCATTCTCATCAGGACAGCCATACAATTCGAATTAAAACCGATAGAATAGCCAGTTTCTGACAATGGCGATAGTATTTAACTATAGACACCATTGGAACTGTCTACTGGCTAGTGGAAGGAGAAAAATAAATCAGTTGAATTACAAATCAGAAAAATAATACCTCCTCGAACAGAAATATGAACTCACAAGCATTGTTACCACGTGAAAGTTGAATAAGCGACTGAGCATTTCACCTCACTTCGTCAATGCGAGTGGGCACCGGAATGAATACATTTGAACGATACATAATATGTATGGAGACTTTTAAAAATAGTAATCGGTATAGGACTCAGGACAAGTGGAAAATAGTCATTCGAAAATAGTAAACAGTATTAGACTCAGGCCAAGTGGTAAGTTAGGTGATAAGAATGGGTGAATTCTCAAAATTGAGTTATCCAATCAAAGATAAATAATGCATGTGTAAAATTATTACGTGGTATATTTGAAATTATTAATAATATTATTTACAAATACTTCCGGATATTGGTAATTTTGACAATTGCGTTTAAGATTATTGATGTGGAGAAAGTGAAACCGAGGATCAGAAAGTCGATGTATTCGAAATAGCTGGTTTAAAATGATGTTTCTAAACAATTGAATAGAATTGCAAGATTGATATGATAGCAGCTTTATGATAGTGAAGTTGTAAGAATCTTTTTTATCATATAGATTGGTGATTACATGATTATTGAGGGTATCTAAATTTAGATCTAAAAAATTTACAGTTTGACTAACGTTAGGTTCATTAGGAATTAATTCTAGGTTAGATGGGTAAAAATCAATATTAATTGGATAGGAGTCATCAATGATAATACAAATTAAGTCGTCAACATATCTATATATAATATATGAATTAGAGTTAAAATGACATTCATAATAATAAAGATATAAGTTAGCGAGTATACTACTACTACAGCCACCTTGTGGTACTCCAGATGTTTGTAAATAAATGTTATCACCTTGGATAATATAATTGTTGTATAACACAAAGTGCAAGAGCATAGGAAAGCTTTTGACATTAAATGCAACATTATTGGAAGATAGATAGTCATGATAAAGAGAGATAATAACTTTATATAAATCTTTAATGACAACATTATTAAATAGGTCTTATATATATATTTAACAAAAAGTATTAAAATAAAAGTATTATATTTAGAGAACGGTTTGTGCTAACGTTCTAAAGTGGGTGTCATTCTTTTTCTAATGATACATTACGTATAAAATAATTATTTATTTAACATGACTGAATATTCTATATTTCTTCAGATTAAAAAAATCGTAGGAAACTTTGAGAGTATTTCGAACGTTTAAAATCAATAGGGTTCCTTCCTACACACAAACATCACCGTAAGTTCTTCGAGAGGTTAGTGGTAGGAGAAGGAGGGTACGGTCCCTGTGGATGCCTCCCCCACTGGGTTCCGGTCTAAATTGGGTGGCTCTTCCCGGCCGTCCAAACCATACACCTTTCTGGTAGGTCGGACGCTCTGGGTCTCAACACAAACATCACCTCTAAAACGTTGGATTCGTGTTCAGGCATGCCTAAAACTCAAATTCAAAATGTGGATCTCGTCACAGTTCTTTCTCTATACATTATACAGGGAAAGTAACCATCGTGTCCAGCACATTCCTTAAAAGGGTAAAGAATAACACACAGACTTCCGTTTCTTTGTGAAGAGGAAGTGCCTATTTGCATAAAGTTGATACCTTTTTACCTTATGTTGAGATACTTGACCGGAGTAGCAAAGCCTTTTTCTTTTAGGTTGGACACGATTTGCTCTTCGTTGTGTGCCTGCTATGTCCACCGATCAAGACGTACTTCATTTTTTCTTTTAAAAAAATATTTAAAAGACGTGTAAGATGGATGCAACAAAAGCGTTGCAAATATTTTTACAACGTTACAGATGCCAGGATATATGATTTTTTCTTTCACACTGCGAAATTGCATGAATAGCAATTTGCCTAATTGTTTATGCCACAAGTAGAACTCGGCGTTTAAAACTGGTCAATGTGTGGAAGGGAAAGGACGGTCGCGAAATGAACGCAACTGACAACAAGAAAGATCAATCATGCATAAAGCATTGATTATGAAACACTTTCCAACTACAATGGAATTTTATTCAAACATCTCTAAAATGCAATACATTCAGCGGTCATATTTTTTAAATTATCACAATACTACAATAATTTACTATATTTGAAAACTTAAAACTTCATCAAAAAAATGAACTTTATTCAAATGACGTCATTGAAATATAAATCGCCTGGTTTTCTATGAAAAAGCAGTAAATATTTCATTCATACACTTTTTTCCATTCCTTTTATTCATCGCAATACTACAATAATTTATTTTACGTAAACACTTAAAACCATGGAGGTAAACGTGCTTCTATGGAGGTAAACGTAACTCTATGCTTAAAACTTCATCGAAAAAGTCTGTTATAAAAACATCTGCGTCTCTATGTAAAATTAAGGAATGTTTCATTCGTATCAGCTATATTGCAGACTCCAGAGCTAAATAATTTTGCATTAAAGAAATTCAGCAATTCTTATACAATTGATCTTACAGCTTCATGTGTTTACATTTTCCATCAGTGAAAATTAAGCTTCGTTGTAGAAATAATCAAAGTTTGATGATCATTTAAACTCAAATATATTCTAATTGCGTTGCTTCATAATACAGATGCACAAAAGTTTAGAAAAAAAAAAAGCAGCTTTAGGACGGATACAACACTAAATATAAAGTAAAAAGAACTTTAAAAATCACGATTTTGGCACAAGATGGATGGCATGGGTCGTTTAAACTCAAATATATTGTAATTGCGCTATTTCAGAATATGGATTCAAAGCGGTTTTAAGACGGATACAACATTAAATATAAATTAAAAAGAACTTAAAAATCACAATTTTGACACAAGATAGATGCCCTATTTTATTTTGAAGTGGGACGTGATTTTTTCATATAATATGGGTTTCATATCATAAAGTGGGTCACGTGATCTCTTCCTATGATGTGGGTGTCATTATTATTTTAATTTTTATTTAGATAACTACCAGAATATATTTTGCTGAAATTTTTTTATATTTTTTTATGGGATAATTTGAATATTTCCTAAAACTTTCGAAGCCATTTGTAAATTTTAAATTAGTATAAAAAATGTTTGAAAATGAGGTCCCATAGGGTTCAATGTATTTCATTTTTTCAATCCGGGTTCCATCCAAAGTTAATTGGGTGATATTATTAATTTATATTTCCAAATGTCTCACATACCGTCTGAACAACATACTGAAATGTCATAAAGTCATTTTTACGGCAGTTATCTTGCGAACGGACAGACAGATTGACCCAAGTCATAAACACTTTTCAACTGCGTTGTAAAGTGTTAAAAATGTTTCCCAATATGACGGTGTCACACGAAACATCCATGAAGTGGACTCCACATTTGGCCAATAAATGGTATAATAAAAGTTCTGAAATATACATAATCGGCTGAAATGTTTCTTTTAGCAGAGTCAGCTTCCCAAGGTCAGCATTGAAGATGATTTCGTTAAAAGTGGCATGCAACCGAAAGTGTCAACGGATTTCGAGTCTTTTTTATCAGGACACATAAGAAGCGCATCCCTTACTCCAGGGAGCGAGATCGGTCATGGATGCAAACGGGACTGAAGCAGGAAAACCAACGGCGAGAGAAGAAAAAGAGATAAAAATCGAGATGCAAAGAACAAATGTATTTCACCTTGCCGCCTCCTCAAAATTAATTTTCAAATGAAATAAAAAAAAGAAACGAAATCAAAACCTTTCATGATGTTACAGAAATAATCATTTCTTAAGTAATTTTTTCATTAGATAACGATTGACACTCATTTTAGACCGCTGGCATAAACGGTTCTCGCAATATTGCACGCTTTACAAATAAATTTATAATAAATTAGAAAGATCAATTATGCTTAAAACATTGATTATGAAACACTTTCCAACTTCAATGCAATTTTATTTTAACATCTCTAAAATGCAATACATTCCTCGGTAATATTTTAAAACTTATCACAATACTACATTAATTTATTATATTTGAAAACTAAACTTGCATCGAAAAAAATAAACTTCATTCAAATGACGGCATTGAAATATAAATTGACTGGTTTAAACATCTCTAAAATGCGATACATTCCTCGGTAATATTTTTAAAATTATCATAATACTACAATAATTTATTATATTTGAAAACTTCAACGAAAACAACTGACATTCATTCAAATGAGGTCATAGAAAAAAATAACATGCCTGGCTCTCTCTATAAAAGCAGCATTTCATTCATAAACAATTTGCCATTTATTTAATTCATCACAATACTATAATAATTTATTTTATTTAAAAATTAACACCATGGCGCTACAGGTAATTAAACTCTATGTTTAAAACATCATAAAATCAATGAATATTTCATTCATATCAACTATGCAGACTCTATGGGCTAAATAATTTTGTGTTAAAGAAATACAGCAATTCTAATACAACTCATCCTACATATTTTGCTGTTTACATTTTACATAAGTGAAAAATAGGCTTCGTTGTAGAAATAATCAAATTTGGATGATCCTTTAAACTCAAATATTTTGTCATTGCGTTGTTTCAGTATGTAGATGCACAGAATTTAAGCAAAAATAAAGTGGTTTTAGGACGGATACAACACTCGATATGAATTAAAAAGAAATTTTAAAATCACGATTTTGAGACAAGATGGATGCCATATATCATTTTGAAGTGGGTCACGTGATCTTTTCATATCATGGTCACGTGATCGCTTCATATAAGAGGTGTCATTATTATTTTCATTTTTATTTAAAAAACTACTGAATATATTTCGCTGAATTTTTGTTTTATATATTTTTTAGAACAATTTGAATATTACCTAAAATTTTCGAAGCAATTTGTGAATTTTAAATCCGCTTAAAAAATGTTTGAAAAACGAGGTCCCGTAGGGTTCAATGTATTTCATTTTTTCAACCCGGGTTCAATCCAAAACTAATTGGATGATATTATTAATTTATATTCCCATAGGTCCTACAGACCGTCTGAACAACATACTAACATTTCATTTTGATTAAGTAATTTTTATGGTAGTTATCGTGTTAACGGACAGACAGACAGACAGACGGAATGAACAACGTCATAAACACTTTTCAACTTTGTTGTAAAGTGTTAATAAATGCATAAAATTAAAAGAAGTATTAACTATTGTGAAATAAGTTCCCTTTTTATAGGCAATATTATGCGGCACATTTGTTAATATCCTCTTCGTACATCTTGTTCGGCCCATTCACGAGAGAAGATACTTTTTGAAATTATTTTGTATTTCTTCTCCAAAGGTTATTTATGTGTTTGTCTGTCCGTCTGTAATGCATTTGGCGGAGTTTTTGAAAATGGGGCCGAATAGACGGGCAGGAATGATATTCAATTAACGAAAGGACGCCAAGTTGATGACTATTCAATATCTTTGGGAATGAAGTTGAATTTATTTAATAATTCTTTTGGGACAGGACATTTATATTTTGAATTCAAAATCGAGTAGAGAATTTCCCGCTTTGTGAAATAGAAACGCTTTATTAATGGATAGCTTTTTTGAAGAATCATATTTTTCGATAGGAAATCTTATTAGTCCGAATTGCAGTCAGTGTGACGGTTTTAATGTCTAGATTTTTTATACACCCATTTAGTGATAATTAGACGGCTGTCATAGTAACGAGATTTGCCTTATCTAAAGTAAACAACTCAATGTTAAATACGATACTAACACATGAAGAACACAATAAGAACTGTCATTTTGAATTTTAGGAATGTATCGAGTAGAACGCAAACCACATCGATTTTATATAATAAAATAATAGTTTATAATAACCATAATCGTTTAAAATAGGAACTGTATTGCTTGGCGGATGATAGTATAACTGTATTGCAAAATAAAAGTTAATTGGGTACTTTGAAATAATTTTTAATAGCATGTTGTGACCCCGAAAAGTGGTCCATATTAATGTAGAATTCAACGCTAAAAGCATTGTGCGAGTGTCTTATGTATCTTTCTCGAGCTGCGAAAGAAGTATGCAGCGAAAGTCATGTGTTGCCCCCATCCGGTTTTATCCATCGAACGTTCGATGTTTTTTTTTACTTCCATAAATGGGAATCAGTCATCAACCCACTCAAACCTATTTATTCTCTCATTGTGCGTGAATGTAGGCAGCAGGCCCACCTCGACAGTCCCACTCGCAGCCCCTTCACTGGGGCGCCCACAGTCGGCTCACGCGTGCCCACATTCGTTCGAGCCTCAGACGATTGTCTCGGGGCATCCACTCATGGCGCCCGAATTTTTATTGGGAAATCTCAACGAGATATTTTATTATTATTATTATTATTTTGAACTTAGAAATCACATATTTGTGAATAGAAAACACATTTTTTTTCACAACATATTTTGCTTTAAAGTTCGATAAGGTAGGTAAACATTTTCGAAATCTTTCGCAGTGCTTAAAATGTTTACGGATGCCCTACAGATCTTTTTCCCTCATGACTTGACCGGCTTTGCTTCCCTGCAGGCGCAACACATCGACGGTAAAAGCCCTTTTACAGGCATGTCGCTGCAGGGAGAGTATGTGTTTCGCAGATGCCGCCACAGTATTTATTATATAGAGTCGTTTCAGATAGTTTTTAAAGCGTGTCTGCTAGGTTTGAGCAGTCCACACAATCCATGTTTTCTTTCATATATTAATTACATTTGAATTTCCGTATAACAATAGCGGAATATGTTTTTAAATAACATTGAATGCGCAATATTTAAATATTTTCAATTATTATTATTTATTTTTTTGTCACTTGAAAGAAACTATTTTGCCAAAATTCTATCCTCGGAGAGCTACCCCGAAATTCTTAAGCGTTCTTAACTATTGATGCTTGTCTCTTTAAACAGGAGAGACAACCTCATCCTACGAAAGTTGCAAAAGATATTAAAAATGTGTCAATAGATATTAAAAATTATTTCGAGAATAGCTTTGAAAATAAATATAAAAAAACAAAGCTATTTTTTTTAGAATATAAAATCGAAACGCTAAGCGAATCTACGATACTACAATATATGAGTCCCAAACTAAGAAAATGTGTCGTGCCATGAAAATCTGAGCAGCACAGGACGTAATGCGATGAATTGACTTCTTTCACGGCGAAGAAAGGATGCATAAAATCTACGCGCGATGTATTGAATGCCGAATCATTGGACGCAGATGACGTCAAACTATTTCGAAGTACCCAACAAACTTATATTTCGCGCCACTCTAAACTGACGAGGATCCTGGCAGTGTTTTGGATAGCATTTGCAATCCACACTATTAGTCCATTAAAATTTTGAAAACGAATTCATCTATTGGGTGTTATTTTCGTTAATTTAGCGTCGTTAACGATATTTTCTTCAATCTGTCAGAATCCACTTCGAGCATAAGAAATTGCGATGTCGTCTCAGTAACGGCATTGCTGACCAGTCCTGGGTCCGATTCTCAGTTGGGGCAGCAAGGTTCTTTATAACTCATCCGCCCTATTGGTTAGTGCAAAGATGTCAGAGGTCTGAAAGGGACCCTAGGACGACGTGGATTCAGTGGACGTGGAGCGCCGATTTCAAAACGAGAGGATAACGATCCAGCAGGAAGCTAATTTGGAGGATACATCAGGAGACTCACCTATAAGGTAAAAGAGCAGGAGGTGGCCAGTCAAAGGGTCAGTGGCACGCCCATCTGGCATGAGAGAACTAAAGAATGTAGAGTCCACTTCGACTATAAGAGCTTGCCATTTTGTCCCAGTCGCTCAGCGGTAGAGCGTCGGCTGGTCAGTTCGAAGATCCTGGGTTCGATTCCCAGTTGGGACAGCAAGGTTCTTTACAAATCTGGGTCAAAATACCTTGGTGATATCTCATTAAATGACTGGACAGTTTCGCCAAATGGCTTGCCAAGCGTTGCAGATAAATGGAGCGAAGAACATTTCTTATGCAGAGTTACAAGGAAAGTTTTTCCTCAGGCCAATATCTCACGAACTGTGTCAGCTCTGTACTTCTTATGCCGTTGTATAGGAAACCCCCTATGGTTCACAGAATGAGACCAGGGGGAACCCGTGGCCCCCGTTTTAGAGGTGTTAGGGCCCCTTTTGTAGATAGGAAAAATGTGAATTAGAAAGTTGTAGAGCGAGTCCAATTTGGTAAAAAAATGTTTTAGTTCTATAACAAAAGATGGAAAGGGACACTGAATTCCTTGTATAATGAAGACACTCAATTCCTTGAATAAAAGAACGAACACCGGGAGATCGTAGCGCGCATTAAGAAAGAGAAAATGAATTGGAGTGTGTAGGAAAAGTCTTGCATAGGCTGCCCAGATCATAACTTTTTTTCCCTTAAATATAGAGAGATTTGCTTAGCTATAAAGAAGATGTGTTGCTTTATTTGTAAATTTGCTTATAAAAATAATGAAAGGATTTCCGTTCTCAGATAAACAGCTCCTCAAGTGTTATTTGAAAACTCGCAAGTTAGATGTGTGCGTACTCCGATATCTATACGCGACATCTCAAATGATTTCGAAGAATCTTCCCTTCTTATCTGTATAAAGTCGAGATCATAAGGAGTTAAAACTTCATGCTAAGAAAACGGCCACATTGTTTGAGACAATCATTCAGGTGGCGCTGGGATAAGCTAAGTATGCCCTGCATTGTATACATTTCGAGGGCGAAAGGCCTAAACTATTTATTTCAACGACCCATTTTATAAAAATAAAGGATGAGCTCAATGCCAAGTAGAGCGGAAACAATAAAGAATATTCCTAAGTATTCAAAATAATTTTACCTTTCAAGTTGTTTATTCCCCTATCTATTCTCCAAGTATGAAAAAATACTAGTTCATTGAGGGAACTCTTCATTCAAAAATAATCCAAAATACGTAGACTCAATACTACTTCTTTCTGTTGTATCAACTCACACTATAGACTATAGAGCATAAACAGCCTACGTAATAGAATGCGCAGAAACGTCAGGGCATTTTTTTTACCACCACGGGAAACGGACGAGGATGGTCCATAAAAATTGAAACATCGAAATTTGCCTTTGTGCTGAAAATAAGTTATTTAAAATACTGGAATAAATAATATATGTGTAAAGATTTCACGTGTTAAAGTGCACTTTAAGGGATTTAAAGTGAATGTACACGACGACTCATTTTTACCGTAGTCGCTCGCTAGCGTTCTGAAGATGTATGCATTGACAAGAAAATTCTGCAATGTATGTGCGAGCAAGAAGGGATAGGTACATAACGAATTTTCTTAAAAAACTCGTGTATATATTTTATCGAAAGTGACTATTTTATTTTTCCGATCCATTAAAAATATCCACCAAAGGAGATACATTGAGATCTATCTTATTAAAATGAGAGGATAGGTGATTATAAATGTCTAAAGTAGCCGTTTCTAATGCATACTGCTACGTAAACGAGTATTTTGTTTTGGAAGTGTCAGGCAAAATGCTTCGTGTGACGTCACGTGTCCATGCTCTTCTACCGCGACTACTGACGACACCCATCTCATTCTCAAAACATTATGGTATTTTCAAGCGTTTCATCCATAGGAGTTTTATCTCCTTCTTTCGTGGTCTAGACAATCACTGCTGACATACTGCAGCAGGCGGGGGCATGTGCCAGTACATGCCCACACCTGTCGGCCGGAACGATTTTGGCAGAAGATGCTTTAGAATCGTGACCGTCATGAAGAGCCACAAGCACCGTGGGCGAGAGGACGACGCCTTTCGCCCGCTTTCGGAAAGCTCGACGAAAAGGTTCTGTTACAAGGGGACAACAGAGATGTAAAAATTCAAAGAATCATATCGGATGTGAGAAGTATATTAATGTGTGTTTCTTCATCCGTTTGAGATGAGAATGTGTCTCCCGTCCATCGCCTCCCATCATTTTAATGCATAATTTTTCAAAATGGGCAGTTTTGAACCTTCCTCCATTGGGCGCATTTGCGAAGGATGCTACGGGGCCGTTGCCAGAGACGAATGGAAGAGGGGCTGAGGGGACATTCGAGGGGGACTCAACAGTCTGGAAGGAGGGGCTCATAAAAAACACAATTTATCATCAGCATTTATAAACCACAATAGTTGCTATTATATATTTCAATCCATATAAATTATTAACAAATAATTGCACATTTAGATTTGCAAGCTAAGCTGATTGTTCATTTCCATATAGTTACTATACATCCATATAAAAATATAGTAAGTACAATTGATTTTATTACAAGCAGTAACTAGCAGTAAAGGTGTTAATGAATGGAAGACAATTTCTGAAAGTTAATACACGTTAAGGCTTCATATTAATTCTTAACTACTTATCAGTTGATTTCGACTCTGATATTGACTCATGTATAAGTGAACCCCACAATAATAGAAAAGTATTCTAAATACTAGTGTCATAAATTTTAAATATTTTTAAATTAAATTTGTAAATAAATGGACCACCCGTATAACCACACATTCGGATCCATTAAAAAATCTTTAAAACAAAGTCATTTATTAAAAAAAATCTCAAAAAGGAATTTTTTTATGCAAAATTTGGATGACATTTTAGATGAAATCTCATATCACTACCAAAAATTTAATATTTCAATCAGGGGGGGGGGGGTGAGTATACCTATTGGGGGGCTTAGTCCTCTCTGGCCCCTGCCTGACTACGGCCCTGTGTGACGCTCACTCTCCAAACTGTCAAGAAACACCCTCTTAATCTCTAACGTGGCTAGGATGCTTTCTTGCGTATTGTGTTCTAAAACATTATATGTAAAATTAGCTTTTAATTCATATAGTTGGGCATATTCCATTTTTGTGTGGCATTTCTGAAAAAAAAGAAACTAACTGAAAGTTAGTATAAATTATACAGAAAGCAGCTTTTCTTCTATCACTTTCTTACTTGAAAAAATAAATGTGCAAAGAAATAGTGCGAAATGTGTCTATAAAAACAACTTAGCATTTATAAAAAATATTTTTCATTCTGATACTGGCATGAGTGAAACTAGACAATATGTATGTATGCATTAGAAAGTAGAGTCGAACCTCACTCCAGATATTTTGTAGAAGTACTTTCCCATACTGAGAAAATTCCTGTGGGCTGCCGCCGTAAAATTGAGTCCTATATATAGAAAAAAATATCTGATCTGCTATAGCTTTACAGTGGCGTCATCTGTTGACACCCCTGACTGAAATAGTTGCCCCTGCTGGATGTAATGGTTATAAAGGGGTCACGCCACACTTTTGCAACACAATGACTTGCCGGGTGAGTGGGGCAAGGGAACGGCTGTACTACTGTGTTGCGTGTTGCAATCGTGGAGATTGAGATTTCTATGTAGGGAAACGAATCAAGAAAGATCAATCATGCATAAATCAATGATTATAAAACACTTTCCCACTGAAATGCCATTTTATTTCTCTAAAATGCGATACATCCAGCGCTGATATTTCTTAATCATCGCAGTACTACAATCATTTTTTTTTTACTTGAAAACTTAAAACGTCATCGAAAAAAAAATGAACTTTGTTCAAAGGATGTCATCGTCTGGCTCTCTATGTAAAAGCAGTGAATATATCATTCATACACTTTTATTCCAGAGTTCAATAATTTTGGGTGAAAAAAATTCAGTCATTCTTATACAGCTCATCTTACAATCACTTGCTGATATTCTGCATCCATTAAAAAATGAGGCTTCGTTGTAGAAATAATCAAAGTCGAATGATCCTTTAAACTCAAAAATAGTGTCATTGCCTTGGCGCAGAATAGAGATGCAGAGAAAATACGCAAAAATAAAGCAGTTTTAGGACGGATGCAACACTGAATATAAATTTAAAAGAGCTTTAAAAATTACTATTTTTACTCTGTGAAAAAAATATGGATGGCCTATTTTATTTTGAAGTGGGTCACGGGATCGCTTCATGTTATATGGTGTCATCACTTTTAATTTTTATTTAAAAAACGACCCCACCTATTTTGCTGAATTTTTTTTTATATATTTTATGAGATCACTTGAATATTTCCTAAAATTTTCGAAGCCATTTGTGAATTTTAACGTTGCTTAAAAAATGTTTGAAACATGAGGTCCCATAGGGTTTAATGTATTTCATTTTATCAACCCGGGTTCCATCCGAAACAAATCGGGTGATATTATTCATTTACATTTACATGGGTCCCACAGATCGTCTCAACAACATTACTAAAATTTCATTTCGATGAAGTCATTTTTACGACAGTTATCGTGCGAACGGACAGACAGAATAAACCAAGTCATAAATCCTTTTCAACTATGTTGTAAAGTGTTAATCAAATGAATGAGCAGCTGAGCTGTGAAATATTCAGGGTGTGCGCGCGCTCAAAATATGAGCATACATCATTCAAAATAATTAATTATTTACGTCGATTCATAATATTTAATATAGTTATGTATTTGGCACAACAGTCATTAAATGATTCATTAATTTATCTTTTAATAATGAATACTATTGCCCTAAAGAATTTAAGATCGCACTGTTGTTCCGCGAGGCAATAAGCCTGACGTCGAGAGACGAGTTCGCGTTCTCATAGATCTCTCGAAAGTTGTTTGGTTTGGGTGCAGGTAGAGGTATATCTTTGATAAGGGCGACGTGCATTTACTTGAATGTTCCAGAAGAGCTTTCCATGGACTCGTGGGTATCAAGTATATGCGAAAGATTTTAAATTAAAACTCAGTTTAACGAATTACAATTTGCAGTTGCATTTTTAATTTCAGACGATGCAGCAGAACCCCTTTCTTGCGATTGAACTCTTTTAGATAAAGTCTCTAAATTTTGCTAAATCTTTATTCCACCAGTATAAACCTACGTTTTCCCTATATTTTTTCATTCTGATATAGACGAAAAATCACACTGTTCTTGATAGAAAAAATGTAAAGACGTTTTCAAGATCTTTTGCATTTCTAATTTTTCAAGTAATCACTGTGGAATATGAAATTGAAAGAGAAATTCGCGTATTCCATAAAAAGTTTATAACTAGAAAGAATCATCTTTAACATCAGCAGCAGTCTGAACCTCAAAACAAATGAATGTTGCAGAGTCTACTTCGACGATAAAAACTTTTGCCAATTCGTCCCAGTAGCTCAACGGTAGAGCGTCGGCTGGCCAGAAAGGATATCCAGGGTTCGATTCCCAGTTGGGACAGCAAGGTTCTTTACAATAGTTCCCGAACCCATAAACCCTATAGGTTAGTGCAAAGATGTCGGAGGTCTGAAGACTCCAGACCGTGCGACTCACATAGTGGGTTTACATAGGGTTTTAAAGAATACCACCCAAGGTCTACCATCCCGCCAAACGAACATTTATTTAGATCTAAAAAGGTAACAATGGGTAAAAAATAGTGGGATTAAACAGACAGTTTTACATTATATTTGAACTTGACAAGTACGTCCATTTTTCAAAAATGGGAAAAGGGTTACTGCGAATATAAATAAAAAGATCATTGAAAAATAAAATTTAGAGTCGGAAAATAAAAAAAAAGATGTCTGAGGTCTGAAAGCTACCCTAGTACGACTAATACGGATTCAGTGGATTCTAGAAGATGGAGCCCCAATTTCAAATGGAGAGGATAACGACCACGCAGGATACTAACTTGGGTAAAAAAAGTAATAGGAGGCTAACCTGTGGTAAAAATAGCAGGAGGGGGTCAATTAGATGGTCAGTTGCACGCCCATATGACATTGGAGGGTGGAGAATGCAGAGTCCAGTTCAACGATAAGAGCTTGCCATTTCGTCCCAGTAGCTCAACGGTAGAGCGTCGGCTGGCTAGTTCGAAGTTCCAGGTTCGATTCCCGGTTGGGGCAGCAAGGTTCTTTACAATGTGTGGTTACTAAATAATTCCCATTTAAAAATGTCCCAATTCAGTATTGGATCGTAATATCTAAAAATCAAGATCCATTGTCAGATCAGGATAACCTTTACCAGAATGAAAATCCAATGTGGAACCACAACCAGCATTATTATAGATGATGATATTATTATCTATGCAAAAGTCTGTAAACTCTCTGGTCCCAGTTTTCTACTTTAGCACTCATTATTACTTTCTCTATTTACACAGAATAATGTACAGAGAAAGTATTGTGACGGGGTCGAACATTCAAATTCGAGTTTTCGACTGAAAGGCACGTTTCAAGCACCCCTGAACGAACTTTATTGAGGTGATGTTCTGTCTGTGTGTGTCCCTGAGTCTGCGGTAACGATATCTCACGAACGCAGGGAGTAATTCGAATGAAATTAGATATAAAAATTACATTCAGTGATTACTGGAAGTCTATTGTCTTTAAACGCAATCGAATATTGGGAAGACCCCCCCCCCTCCCATTTTCGAATCATTTTCTGAAATAATCATCAAATATCATAACCTTCAATAATGTTGCCTAAATAATCTTTTTTCATGTCATTTTTCATTAGAAAACGATTGATATACAGTTTAGAACGCTAGCATGAACCGTTCTTGAGATATTGCACTTTTTCAAATAAATTCATAAAAGAATTACATCAATTTGAAAATGAGTATTAATTATTGTGAAATAGGTTCACTTTTTATATTTAATATTATGAGATAAATGTGTGAACATCATTCTCGTAGATCTAGTTCGTTCCATTCACGAAAGAAGATATTTTCTGTGATAGGTTTGTATTTGGACGCTTAATTGTTTTCTAACAGTCATTTAAATAGCTTGATCATCCATCCATTCAGCGAACTTGCCGACTCATTTAGTGAATGATGTTTCTCCTCAGATGGACGAAAATATCATTAAAATGGCAGAAAATGACGCCAAATGGATGAATTCATTATTAAATATTTTAAAATATGAAGTCATAACGAAATTGTTTATTGCGTATGCTCTCAATATTGATAATTGTCAATTTAAAGATGCGTGAAAAATAAATGAATTCGAAATATAGTTTGACCTATTATTTTTAGCGTCTAATATGCCATTCAACATTAGAAACGTTGGGCCATAGATCTAAATGCATCATTTTTCACTGTGAAAGAAGTCAGTTCATTGCATTCTATAGGGAAAGTCACATCAGATTTTTAAATAATTCGAATTGAAGAAATTTATTGTAGTCAATTCATCCAATAAAATGTTCATTTTGTCCTGTGGTGCAATAATAAGTTCCTTGAACCAAGTTTTACCGCTGCTGGACGAAGTTCAGGATTACATATGATAAAGGAAGATTTCCGAGATTTAAAAATAAAATGTACGAAAACAAAAGGGGGGGGGGTTAAAATTTTTCCTTTTTTAACAACATGGTTCTCGAAGATATAAGAAGTAAAAAAAAAAGTTCGATTTCTACCTGTGAAGCTTAGTTATGTGAACTTGAACGTCCAGGAAGTACCTCCCCCCCCCCTTCTATGGGCGCCCATGGCGGCCTCAAGGCGAAATATAATTTCCTACATGGAAAAGTAGCTGAGCTGTATGAAAACTTCGAAAACTCAATGGCGCCAAACAAGCGATCAAGATTTTTGTCTAGTAGCTCATTTGTTGTGTTTCAGAATGAAGCGTCCCGGGCAAAGCGTCTATTTTTAACCTCCAATGGCCGACGTCTGTGGTGCGGCCAACCCGGGTCTCCATTGGCCGAACCCGGGATGTGTTGGGAGGAGAAGATGACGTCACAATTTTCAAAACTTGCGACACTTTTTGAAATCGCAACATTCTATTGCTGTATGGGATGGTTGGAGCATTAGGCTTAGCCGTTCATAGGAGCCATCTCTCCTTGAGGAGAAATCTATATTACCCATATTTTCTTTTCGCCACTTTTCCCTGTTGGGCGGCGCCAACGTATTTGTCTTCGATTCCCAAACGTAAATGGTTTGCAAAAGAGGTTGATGTCTTTTGTGTGTGTGCAATGTATGATTTTTTATTTATTTCGTCAAACCGCATGTTACTAAACAATTGATATTTTTATTTAATAAATCGCAATAATTTTCTTTGAAAATTTGCACAAGAGCTGTGCACGCATGATATATTCAAATTTAAGAGCATGATCCTCAGGCAGTGTTTCTTTCAGGCACATTTTATGTTAACCTAGTATCTATTTATGGGACACAACATTTAGATATATTTATATAGGGCAAATAGTAAATATAAAATTTCATTCCTCGCCGGCGAAAAGTCCTAAAAGAAACACTGTGATTAGGGCCGTTTTTGACCATAGGTAAAGTAGGACCCATTTTCTGAGCTCAATGGGCCTATTTTTCCATAAAAGTTATAG
The DNA here is from genome assembly GCA_951213105.1 of Amaurobius ferox. NCBI lineage: Eukaryota > Metazoa > Arthropoda > Arachnida > Araneae > Amaurobiidae > Amaurobius > Amaurobius ferox. The sequence goes on along the minus strand of OX578149.1, from coordinate 3,927,916 downwards.
GATGGGAGGGGGGGGGGGGGGCTAAAATTTACTTTTCGCTAAGGGCCCCGGCAAGGGTTAAGACGGCCCTGATGGTATTCATAATCAAGGCATGTCGAACATATCCTAGCTCGACACACCCACAAAATTTTCACAAAACGTAAAAAATATTTTAGAAAATAATATTAATGATAATATATTTAACATAAATTGATACATTAAGAAATAATGAACACTTTTAATTTGATTGATGAGTTGTTAATGAATAAGCTGAAATTAATTATTAACAACTCATCCATTATATCAATCGCAACTCATAAAAAAGACAGTATAAAAGGATGCCACTTTCATTCAAAATGTTCATTTTATAATGAGAATTCTGTTGTATTTCAAGCGCACAATAAATAAGCTGCTACAGAATAACCAGAAAGCGCTCATCGGGTCCCTCGCCACCTGTGAACCATGGTTTCGCAGTCGTGATGGCTCGGCAGCACGGGATGAGATATCAATAAGCACAAAACTCCTTAAAGCAGGGATGTTTGAATTTTTTTTTTTTTATCCTCCTAACGATGGATATAGACAATGGGCTTCATAGAGTAATAGCATGGAAATCTTAGTACAAACCGTTTCTATAATGATGCACATTGTAAATATTAATTCGAGTGATTGACATAATGTATCCATGTCTTAAATTTTATAACGATAGGTGTTTTCGTATTTAAGTTAGGATCTTAAATTTAGGAATGTTCATGTTCTGAACATATGAATGACAAGAAGTTATCTTAAGTTTTAATCTTTTTTTAACACTGCTGCACAGTGACTATTTAAGGGAGGTTTTGAATGGAAAGGTAATCTTTCTTATATGCTACTAGTTTTGGGTAAGGTTTATACTGGAAAACGAAAACCAGCATCGTAAACCTCTCGTCCCCTCCTCTCCTTTCCAAGATTTTATATTTATACATGCATTCATTCTTGAGTTATCATATCCACACCTCACAGACATTTTACCTGAAATTTTAAAATTAGGAAACCTCCTATAAAATCTCGAATTTTTTTTTCTAAATTTTCTTTGCATCCATGAGCCGGCCCAAACATTGAGAAGCCAACTTTCTATGTCGTCCTATTATATTCGGAAAACACAGTTTTCATTTATTTGAATTTCTAGATAAAAGAAAAAAAGAGGGGGAAGGACCGCTTTAAGGGGGACGGACATGACTCGAGTGGGGGACATGACTCAAGTGTATGGGCGGTCTGGGCTTTAGAAGGAAGCCCAGACTGCCCATATTTTTTGAGGTTGGAGAAGACAAAAAAAATTATAGAGGAGAAAATCAAATGTAGAGGGGAGGGGGCGTGATAAATATTTGTATGGACGGCCCTGGAGGGGGCCCAAAACTACGTCCTTTTTATAAGCTCAACGATCCATACTTAAAATTTCAAATAACAATGAACTTCGTCCTGGTGTTAGTATTGAGTTAAGCATCATGCTAAGGGTATGTGACATCTCATACAACGTCTACAGAAATTCTAATTTTAACTGGCCATTTTCCAAATGAGAAACACCTGCTGCTAAAACAACAGGAAGGCCCACTATTAACGAAAGTCTAAACGGAATAGTGAATATTCGAATGCTTTTATTACTTTTTCACATAGTATATTAGGGTGCGGGGTCGTCCAAGTTCTGTTCTGAAACTTAACATTCACTGTTGAAGCATTTTACACGAGCTATCATCCATTGGCTTTTCCGCCCCTGTCTCTCAGAAACTAAAACGAGTGTAATGGCGATTTTTTGAATTTTCGGACAGGTTAGATGGGATAAGTGAAAAAAAAAAAAATTTCCCCCAGCCAATTTTTTGTATCCATGCGTCGAAAACAGTACATTTTCATTTTTTTTTTACGAAATTTCCACATTTGCACCTAAACCCTAAAGCTGACTCCTAAAGTTTAATACTCGTCATTTTTAGTATTCCACCGCTACTCTTAAGGAAAAACGCAGAAATTCGTCACTTATCCAATTTCAAATAACCGTAATGACTATTCGAAATCTACCAAATGCCGTGTTTATCAGCTTTTTAGTTTAGGGTGACTTAAATCTAAATTCTACAGAAAATCTGTTTAAGAGTTTAAATTCGGCACGCCGCGTGTTCTGCAGCCATTTATAAAGAAACAAGAAAGATCAATCATGCTTAAAGCATTGATTATGAAACACTTTCCAACTTCAATGCAATGCCATTTAAAAAAGTCGAAAATGCAATACATTCCTCGGTAATATTTTAAAACTTATCACGATACTACATTGATTTATTATATTTGAAAACTTAAACCTTCATTGAAAAAAATGAACTTCATTCAAAAGACGGCATTGAAATATAAATTGCGCGGTTTAAATATCTCTAAAATGCAATACATTTCACGGTAATATTTTTAAATCTATCATAATACTACGATAATTTATTATATTTGAAAACTTCATCGAAAACAACTGAAATTAATTCAAATGACGTCATAGAAAAAATAACACACCTGGATCTCTCTATAAAAGCAGCATTTCATTCATAACTTTCTCCATTTCATTCATCACAATACTATAATAATTTATTTTATTTAAAAATTAAGACCATGGAACTACAATTCATAAACTTTATGCTTAAAACTTCATCGAAAAATATCGTCCTTCTGTTTATAAAATCAATTAATATTTCATTCATATCAGCCATGCAGACTCCATGGACTGAATGATTTTGTGTTAAAGAAATACAGTAATTCTAATACAACTCATTCTACATATTTTGCTGTTTACATTTTACATAGGTGAAAAATAGGCTTAATTGTAGAAATAATCAAATTTGAATGAGAATTTAAACTCAAATATATTGTCATTGTGTTGTTTTAGTATGTAGATGCACAGAATTTAAGCAGAAATAAAGTAGTTTTAGGATGGATACAACACTCAATATGAATTAAAAAGAACTTTAAAAAATCACGAATTTGAAACAAGATGGATGCCATATCTCATTTTGAAGTGGGTCATGTGATCGTTTCATATCATGGTCACGTGATCGTTTCATATAAGATGTGTAATTATTATTTTAATTTTTATTTAAAAAACTACTGAATATATTTAGCTGAATTTTTTTTTATATATTTTATGGAACAATTTGACTATTACCTAAAATTTTCGAAGCAATTTGTGAATTTTAAATCCGCTTAAAAAATGTTAGAAAAATTAGGTCCCATAGGGCTCAATGTATTTCATTTTTTCAACCCGGGTTCAATCCAAAACTAATTGTGTGATATTATTCATTTATATTCCCATAGGTCCTGCAGACCGTCTGAACAACATACTAAAATTTCATTTTGATTAAGTCATTTTTACGGCAGTTATCGTGCTAACGGACAGACAGACAGACAGACAGACAGACAGACAGACAGAATGAACAAAGTCATAAACACTTTTCAACTTTGTTGTAAAGTGTTAAAAAAATGATACAATTCAAAATGTTGAATGTTTGCATGAGAAAACGAATGACACACACCGTACAACGTTAGCATGAACCGTTCTCACGATATTGCACGATTAGCGAATGGCTTTAAAAAATAAAAAATCAGGCCCATCCATTTTGTTTAACACCTAATCATTTCATACGCATTCTTTCATACTAAAACCAGTGTTTTTTTTTCAGGCGTACCTCCGGGGGGGGGGGGGGCTAAGACCCCCTGCAGACGAGTGTTCGCCACCCCCCACCCCGGATACATTTTATGCTAACCTAGTTTCTATTTATGTGACATAGCATTTAGATATATTTATATGGGGCAAATAGAAAACTTAACCCTCCTAAGATTTTATTTGCCCCAAAAGTCCTGAAACTACCTAAAACAAATGATAGAAATAACCGTTTTGAGATATTGTGCGTTTTCCAAATAAATATAGATAAAAATTATATAAAATAGTTAGTGTGTTAGTGTCATCCTTTTTTTTTCGTGGGTTTTAAGCAATCCAATGCCATTCCTGGCGAGTGCCGCGGTCTGGATTTAAACTTCACGATTTTGACACAAGGGGGAAGAAATGGCTGCCTTATTTTATTTTAAAATGAGTCACGGGATCTCTTCATATAATATGGGTGCAGTTATTATTTAAATTTTTATTTAAAAAACTACCTAATATTTAAAAAAAAAAATTGCACATTTTAAGTGATAATTTGAATATTTTCTAAAATGTTCAAAGCAATGGGTGAATTTTAACTCCGCTTAAATATTTGAAAAAAGAGGTCCCGTAGGGTTCAATGTATTTCATTTTTTTAACCCGGGTTCCATCCGAAACGAATTGGGTGATAGTATTCATTTCCATTCCCATAGGTCCCACCGACCGTCTCAACAACATACTAAAATTTCATTTTGATAAAGACATTTTTACGGCAGTGATCGTACGAACGGACAGACATTGATAGACAGAATGAACGTCATAAACATTTTACAACTATGTCGGAAAGTGTTAAAAAGGCAAAGTCATGGAAGTAAAAGTAAGGAGTTAAATCTTCATATTAAGAAAACGCCCATATCGTTTGAGACAATCATTCAAGTGGCGCTGGGATAAGCTAAGTAGTCCTGTATTGTATGCATTTCTATGACGAAACACCTGAAATATTTATTTAAACTGTCAATTTTGTAAAAATTAATTATTAGTACAACGCAAAAAATAACTGAAGCAATAAAGAATATTTCTACGTATTCAAAATTATTTTACTTTCCAATTGATTTTTATCTCCACATATTCTATCCTACAACTATGAAAAAATACTGGTTAATTATACTCATCATTAAGGAATCCTTAATTTAAAAATTATTAAAAATACATATACTAAATACTACGCCTTTCTATAGTGTCAACTAACAATAGCAACTACTTTACAAGCACGAGCGACACCTAGATATAATTCTCAAAGCATTATGGCATTTTTAAGCGTTTTATCCATAGGAGTTTTATCTCCTCCTTTCTAACTCCATGGGCAAAGTTCTTTAGCTTTTCAAAAGTATGACCCATAAATATATGACTCACTATTCCCGGCCGTCCAAACAGTTACTTTACACCTTTCTGGTAGGTCGGACGGTCTGGGTCTAAAACAATAACATAAAAATGATTAAGATGAAGAACCACCGCCCAATTTATGAAACTTCACGCTTGAAAAGTACAGAGAGCAAAATGTATTGGATGTATTTTGTAATAGGCCAATTCACTTCTTTGATCCAAAGCTGCAATGAACTTGGAGGAAGTGATAAAGGTTTGAAAGAGTTGAGGCGATAAAACTTGAACCGCGTGTATGTTGCATGTCGTTAGGAAGTCATTTATTACGAAATACATCCAATAACTGTTCACTCACTATTGCCAAGTTTGATAAACTTGGCTATAGTTCTTCATCACAATTATTTTTTATGGCTGACACTTTCTGTAAAGCTGAAGAACTTGGTTTCCCCCTTCCCTTTACAAATTTGCTTTCTATCAAATTATGTAGAGGAAAGTATTGTGTCGGGGTCAAAAATTTGAATGCGAGTTCTCAACAGAAGAGACATCCCTGATCTCTAATCGAACGTTTTTGAGGTCGTGTGTGTGTCTGTATGTTAATGTGTGTGTGTGTACGTATGTTAGTGTGTATGTATGTTAGTGTGTGTGTATGTATGTTAGTGTGTGTGTATGTATGTTAGTGTATGTGTATGTATGTTAGTGTGTGCATTTATGTTAGCGTGTGTACGTATACCAGTGTGTATGTATGCTAGTATGTGTGTATGTATGTTAACGTGTGTGTGCATGTACATATGTTAGTGTGTGTAAGTTAGTGTGTGTGTGTGTATATATTTTATGTGTGTGTATGCATGTTAGTGTGTGTGTATGTATGTTAGTGTGTGTGCGTGTATGCATGTTAGTGTGTGTGTATGTATGTTAATGTGTATGTCCGTGAGTGTGTGGACTCGACGGACACAATTTTACATTTTGCTATCATTTTTACAGTATTTAATACTGTAAATTTTACAAAAGAATTGTAATTTTTACAGTGCTTTAAACTGTATATTTTATGGTACTTCTGTAAAATTCTACTGCACTTTTCACTCTATTTCTTACGGTATTTTATACCGCAGATTTTACAAAAAATTGTAAATTTTTACAGTGCTTTATACTGTACTTTTTATAGCGTTTAATACTGTAAATATTAAAAAAAAACTAATTTTTACCGGTTTTTTTTTTTACATTGCTTTATACTGCATATCTTACAGTACTCTTCTGTTACACATTTTACTGTATTTTTATAATGTTTAACACTGTCATTTTACAATGAAATACATCCTGATCATTTCATTGGAGAAAGTGAGATTTTTTCCGCACGTTGCTGATAGGGTTCCGTGGTGTTCCAAATAAAGTCAGGCGTATTTTAAGTTTTCTCACATCCGTCGGTAAAAGAAAGACAAATGATTCGGTTACGATACTCAAGTTCCGCAGCGTTGCATCCAACGCCTTCTTTCCGTGCTCTCTCCTATTGTCTGTAGTGGTTCCTATGTATAACAACTGCCTGCTAAGCCCCTACAGTCCAACGATCAGGGTGTATAAAGTTACTTTGTATGTTATTGTAATTTTCCTTCATAGTATAGTGAGGGGTCATAAATTCCGTGACGGGTTGGCACTTTCTGAATGTCCATGAACAGAAATGGACTGCGTACGTACTGTGATGAAACGTATCCCCTAGAATTGGGAGTCTATATACAGGATACAAGAACGAGTTCAAGTTTCTGGAGAACCTACGTTTATTTACAAGCACAAAGCAAACAGGAACAGTATACAATCCAACAGCACTTAAATGCTCCACTCATTTTACAGAATAAGCGATATTATTCTCAAAACGTTAGCTGACGAAAGTCATTTTACAGAACAGCCGCTACTATTCTCAAAACATGGACAAAAATCCCAGTCCAATGTCATTCGCGTCACGCCCATTCGTTAACTCGTCAACTTCACTGTAACGGAGGGGTCAGTCCCTTTTATAGTCACTCCTCAGAAACTTCTGGAAATCTCTATACTTCAAAGAATAATCGTTCTATCGAGAAGTTTCTGGAACATTCTGGAAGTCGACACATGTCGCCCAATATGGAACATTTCTTCTAATTGGGAAATCCTGGAAACCTTAGGCTCACGTCATGCTGACATCATGCACTGTATTTTCTTCGCCTGGCCTTCGAGACAGACAAAAGAGGAGGCGCCCAACAGGAGATGACGCGTTCGCAATAGTACGTATGTACATAGTTTGAATTTTAAGGTATAATGAATGGAAACTTAAATCATCGGTTTTACGTAACAAAATTTTAATCCAATAATCGCATACAAACTGCTGCAATAAAACACAATGCATCAAAAGTTCGTAAATAATACGTCATAAATGCAAGAATAAACTGGCCCAGTGACCGATTTAATTTCAGTTCACGCTTCTTATCGGGCCTGAAGAAGAAGACTGTTATTTGCCTTTATAAAACTACATTCTTTTTTGTATTTATGGTGTATTTACAAAATGTTGACTTTCTTATACTATAATATTTCTTATATTATAGTATTGAGAAAGTGCTGTTTCCACGAAAATTTTCGATTTCGATATTTGGATGAAGACCTTCTTAACACCTATTTTTAGAATGTGGTCCATATCTTGTGCCAGAAATAGGAATGGATTTTCTTGAAACTTTATATCCGCCTTTCTTAGTGTAAAATCAGGAACTCGATAGAATTTTTTTGAAATTCTATATCTTTTTAATATGACAGCATAAGGCAAAATTTGGCATTATTATACATTCAAGGGGTTATTTACGGCTCAATGATCACAAGACTTAATCATTGTAGTGAAAAATAGCTCGGATGCAATTGTGTGTTCGTGACGTCATTAACGTCGTTATATTTGGTACCAATCGAATGATTGTTTTCGCCTTTTAAAATGAAGGGTCAGATTTCTTAAATAAAAAATAAATAAATAAAAGGAGAAAAGTCTTAAGTTTTTTGAAATTCTATATCTTTTTAATATGACAGCATAAGGCAAAATTTGGCATTATTATACATTCAAGGGGTTATTTACGGCTCAATGATCACAAGACTTAATCATTGTAGTGAAAAATAGCTCGGATGCAATTGTGTGTTCGTGACGTCATTAACGTCGTTATATTTGGTACCAATCGAATGATTGTTTTCGCCTTTTAAAATGAAGGGTCAGATTTCTTAAATAAAAAATAAATAAATAAAAGGAGAAAAGTCTTAAGTTTTTTGAAATTCTATATCTTTTTAATATGACAGCATAAGGCAAAATTTGGCATTATTATACATTCAAGGGGTTATTTACGGCTCAATGATCACAAGACTTAATCATTGTAGTGAAAAATAGCTCGGATGCAATTGTGTGTTCGTGACGTCATTAACGTCGTTATATTTGGTACCAATCGAATGATTGTTTTCGCCTTTTAAAATGAAGGGTCAGATTTCTTAAATAAAAAATAAATAAATAAAAGGAGAAAAGTCTTAAGTTTTTTGAAATTCTATATCTTTTTAATATGACAGCATAAGGCAAAATTTGGCATTATTATACATTCAAGGGGTTATTTACGGCTCAATGATCACAAGACTTAATCATTGTAGTGAAAAATAGCTCGGATGCAATTGTGTGTTCGTGACGTCATTAACGTCGTTATATTTGGTACCAATCGAATGATTGTTTTCGCCTTTTAAAATGAAGGGTCAGATTTCTTAAATAAAAAATAAATAAATAAAAGGAGAAAAGTCTTAAGTTTTTTGAAATTCTATATCTTTTTAATATGACAGCATAAGGCAAAATTTGGCATTATTATACATTCAAGGGGTTATTTACGGCTCAATGATCACAAGACTTAATCATTGTAGTGAAAAATAGCTCGGATGCAATTGTGTGTTCGTGACGTCATTAACGTCGTTATATTTGGTACCAATCGAATGATTGTTTTCGCCTTTTAAAATGAAGGGTCAGATTTCTTAAATAAAAAATAAATAAATAAAAGGAGAAAAGTCTTAAGTTTTTTGAAATTCTATATCTTTTTAATATGACAGCATAAGGCAAAATTTGGCATTATTATACATTCAAGGGGTTATTTACGGCTCAATGATCACAAGACTTAATCATTGTAGTGAAAAATAGCTCGGATGCAATTGTGTGTTCGTGACGTCATTAACGTCGTTATATTTGGTACCAATCGAATGATTGTTTTCGCCTTTTAAAATGAAGGGTCAGATTTCTTAAATAAAAAATAAATAAATAAAAGGAGAAAAGTCTTAAGTTAATTTAAAATGGTATGAGAGAGTCGAGTGGGAAGATTTGAGTTAATTTAAACACCATTTACTTTGAGCAAAATTTCCTTTTTCAATTACCTAAAGCATTTAATGCAGAGAGCCTATTGCTCATCGATCTCCTTCCTATTTCTCTCTATTGTCAGCCCGAAATATGCGTAAAGCTAATAGAAACCCGTCAAAATGCTAGTTCTGCGTCCCCAAAAGCTCCCCATTTCAGTTTTGAATTCAACTCTAAAACCATGCGCCGTATAACGTCTATATATCTATTGGATTGTGAAAAGGTATAAAGCCATTGCAGCGTAGGATAAGCTCCTCACTTGGGTGCTCGTAACCTGATTTTAGGAATCATCTTAACTTTTCATACGAATTCATAAATCATCATTTTAAGTTAAGGAAACGAGCGCGTTGTCTATTTTCATAATACCCAAATTTTTATATTTAGAGAATAGACGTATATTCACTTCTTAACATCCCCTTAAATCTAAGACTATTTTGGACACGTATTAATAGTGTATACAATACCTTCATTGACATGAAAGAAATAAATTTTTGTCATAATATGATTTTCTGTGCTCCGCATCATTTTTCAAAGAAAAATAAGAACTTTGGGGGACCTAAACGCAGACGGATACATCAAAGAGGGTGCAAACTGTAGCACCTAACAGTTGAACACCTAATCACCCGTAAAATATCGTTTCATAAAATTATGAGAATAAGCTCGCTTGAAAGTGCCACACTATTTTTTAGTTTGCATTTTGTTGAATCAAAATGCAAATGATGTAAATAAATAGCTCATAAATCATGAGAGCTGTTTGGCCCATTTGCCTGAAGCTTCAGAGGCAGCAGAGGTTCGCAACCTAGGGCGTCCGTAGCCCCTAGATGTTCAAGGTCACAAAGGCGGACATCAAGAGAGTCGATGCTGTGCATCTTATCCTTGAGTTTGCTCCACTGACTTCAGTGGTTTGCCCCCCTCTGAGAAACGTTCTATGGGCACCCATGGTTTATATTCTCTGTTCTCGTGCGCAGGCAAAATGCATATGTAGAGCGAAGTAAACGTCTCTTGAAGGTAATTTGTATACCTTCAAGCTTGACATTTCAAACTGATTTTCGAAAAACCTCGATATTGAATAGATGGGTGTGATTTAAATTAAAGACAAGACAGTTTGGGGCATCCCTAAACAGACTCGCACACGCAGGGTCGGACACTCCTTTGTGATTTTTTGCGCGATTTTACTCCGACTGGGTTGGTTTTTAACACTTTACGACATCGCTGAAAAGTGTTAATGACTTTGTTCATTCTGCTTGTCTGTCTGTCTGAATGTTCGCACGATCACTGCTGTAAAAATGACTTTATCAAAATGAAATTTTAGTGTGTTGCTGTTATTAGAGAGGATATTGGGTTTGTGAGACCTACGGGAATATAAATGAATAATATCACTCAATTCGTTTCAGATTGAACCCGGGTTGAAAAAATGAAATATATTGAATCCTATGGGACCTCATTTTTCAAGCATTTTTTAAGCGACGTTAAAATTCGAAAATTGCCTTAAAAATTTTAAGAACTATTCAAATGATCCCATAAAATATATATATATATATTTTTAGTAAAATAGAATTGGTCGTTTTTTAAATAAAAATAATAATGACACCCGTATAATAGGAAGAGATCCCGTGACCCACTTCAAAATAAAATAGGGCATCCACCTTTTTCTTTTCAGTGTCAAAATCGTGATTTTTAAAGTTTTTTGAAATTCATATTGAGTGTTGCATCCGTACTAAAACTGTTTTATTTTTGCGTATTTTCTGTGCATCTTTATTCTGCGTCTACGCAATGACACTATTTTTGATTTTAAATGATCATCCAACATTGGTTATTTCCACAACGAAGCCTCATTTTAATGAATGCAGAATGTAAACAAGCGATTGTAAGATGAGTTGTATAAGAATGGCTGAATTTTGTTTCATGCAAAATGATTGAACTCTGGAGTCTGGAATAAAAGTGTATGAATGAAATATTCACTGCTTTTACATAGAGAGCCAGGCAATTTATAGTTCGATGTCGTCAGTTGAATCCAGTTCAGTTTTTTTATGAAGTTTCAAGTTTTAAAATCTAAGAAATGATTGTAGTAAGTGATCCTTTAAAATATGTCAGCGCTGAATGTATCGCATTTCAGAGGTGTTTGTATTCCAGTTGGAAAGTGTTTCATAATCAATGTTTTATGCATGATTGATCTTTCTTATTATGGACTGTCTTTCCCGTCTCATCGAACAGCAACGAATCCGTCTTGCACACATTTTAATAGGCGTTCGGTTACCCAATTTATCTTTTTCAAAAACGGCGGGTGTTCGCATTTTTGCTTTCGATGCAAACAAATGCTATCCTGGACCGAGTCCCATAAGAGGTTCGATCCGTGAAATGTTGAATGAGGGAAAGACTCCATGTGGCATCCTCTTGTTTCTTGTTCGTCACTCTGGGTGTAAATGTTCCGAATCCGAAGGAAGTGCGTCTCCCCCAAACACCCCCACTCATGGTCTCCTCGGATGGTCCGCACATCGGCATATGGCACGCTCTCTCAGAATCGGGCACGCGTGCGGCCCGCAATCTGCCCGGCCGATTAATTGCCCGTCACCTCCAAGACCTCACGGCTGTAACTCGAGATTCGTTCTCCGGTGAGATAGGGGGAGAAGGGAGCACTGTCAATGTGGAAAAGCGAGTTCCTTTCTCATATCCTACTTTCGGTCAATAGACTCACCATGGCTCCCGAGTGGTCAAGAAAAAGACCCAGAGGTGAACCCCTTACACATGTTAAATTATAAAAAAAGTTCCATATGATATCGTTTGTAGGGTGGGATAGCCCAGAGGTTAAAGAATGGTTAGCTCTTTGAAAGAACTGTAAGTGTATAGAATCATATTTTGGATCGTGTTCATTTTCTGTTTTTCGATATGCAAAAGTGGAGTTTTATTTGACAAAACGTTATTCACGCAAAACCTTTTCGGCTGCATCGAACGGGAGTGATCTCCGATTGTGTTCAATAATTTACGAAATAATAAACCATTTTATTCTCAACTCATAGAGCTCAAACTAGTATTAAACAGCCCCAACACATCATGGAAAGTGTATCTTTTCAATATAAAACACATTCTCATAGCTAGATCTAGCATACACTATTTCAGAAGTGACATTTTTTATTGAACTTTTTTGGACTTACTTTCCTTCACGGCTTACTTACCTTTGGCTTACTGTTCACTCAGAAGATTCTCTCAGTCCATAGGGCGAACTTTTAGAAACACTGTGCCTAATTCGTATTACAGCGTTTGCGGAATCCCCCACTTCTTCCAGTATATACTTTCTCTGCTCACAGAGTACGCTTGCAGTAAAACATGTTTTACAGAATAAAATGTCGAGAGACGACATTTGAGAAACGACCGTGGTCAGAGATTTAAAAATTGAACAAACTCCGCAGTCAAATTTTATAAGACTTAAAATTGCAACTTCTAAACACTATAGTGTTATAGTGTTTAGACACATATGAGCCTTTGTCTTTCCCGTATAACGAGCGACATTTCTGTTTGCGGTAAACGTAAGTTGGCAAATAAATGAAAAACTTCGAGAAATTAATTTATTGTATGAATCTTTTAAAAATGAAATCTTTTTTTAATTATTTGAAAATAAAATGGGTCACTTCACACCTATTCACTTTCCAACCTATTTTTCTGAAAAGCAAAGCGTTACACGGAGTCTTTGATCAATGAGTTTTCGAATTTCGAAAAGGAACGAGGGGGAAACGAACGGTTTGAAAAAAATGCTTTATTTTAAAGAAAGAGAATGCGTCAGAGATGGAAGGTACAATTGACTCATTCTCAGTAAAAAGTTTTGAGAAACCTATTCTTTTGGTATTAAAATTATAAAAATATTAAAATATGGAAAGCTTTCGCAAGTTCTTCTGCTGAAGGTAAATACTTTAATAGCATTAAATATGTGCTTAGCTCATCCTGCAAATGGTCTCTTCTTTTTCATAATACTCACTCATTCAGGCATCTTTAAACAATTTTTAATATTATATAAAATAATTTAGTTTTTAAAAAAGTGTTAAATTATAAGTATTTTTTTTTTACATTTTTTTACTTTCATATATTTATATTTTATACATAAAATAAACTGAGTCATTTATTTTTTATTTTTATTATTTTTTTAAGAAAGGGGTGGATAAGTTTCACTTTTTAAATGATCGGTAGGAATTTTTAAAAATGCAATATAATAATTGAAAATATATATTTTTCAATTCTAATCAATTTTTATTTTTTCTTATATAATATTATATTTAATAATTTACTTTTTATACCTATGATAAACACTCAATTATTTATGATTCTGATTAGATGTAACAATTCTAAATTATTTTTCATGTTTAGTTTTCACGTGCAATGTTTTAAATTTGTAGTTTTGGAAAAATAATTTTTTATTATAGATAAAATAAGAAAATTTTATAACTTTTCGAAAGCGCACGTAAATTATTAAATTGTAGCTGCTAACTGCAGTATACAGGTAGAAGAAATTTTCACGCATAACTTTTTTTAATATATTTCTGCATTTAAACTTCCTTTTTACCTTGTTATATAATGTAGGTTCGACTGTAGCTGTAATATAAGAAATAGTACTTTAGAAAGTCACTGAACCTATTATTTCAGCTGAAATGAAAGTCGTTTGAAATTTTGCGAAAACATTTTCTGGAAAAATTTTCCGTTTCAAAATTTTTCGGAAAATCCATATCTTTATAAAAACTGTCAGCCTCAGCTAAGTTGCAGAATTCATCACTAAAATTAGTTTTATAAAACCGATAGTTTAAGTTCAATTCAATCTTTTTTTTAAATTAATATTCAAATTCTTACTCGTATTAACTCGATCACAATTTGAAAAGGAAATGACTTCTTAAGTATTAGTATAAACATTTAATTAAATGTATCAATCTGTTTCAAAGGCAAAAATGAGCCTTCTTCGTTAAGGTAAATGAGCCACCACGGCAAAGGACGGGACATTTCTGTCTATGCTGCTACTAACGAATATCAACTGCTTATTTTGATATTTATGAAGTCATTTTTCTTTTCAGAATATTTAAACTTTTTTTTTTAAGGATCGTAATTCCAGTTGATTTTTCCCCCGATTCCGTTTCGTAATACCGTCGTCTGAAAATAAATATTTCTAACATAAAAAAAAAAAGAAAATATCACTTCTGCATTGACCGGGTTGACCTGAATCCGTTCTAGTCGTGCTAGGGTCACTTTCAGACCTCCGAGACATCTTTGCACTAACCTACAGAGTGGATGGGTTCAGGTGTCATTATAACGAGCCTTGATGCCCCAACGAGAAACGAACCCTGGGTCTCCTTTCTGGCCATCCGACGCTCTACCGTTGAGCTACTGGGACGAAATGGCGAGCTCTTATCGTTGAAGCGGACTCTGCATTCTCCACCCTCTAATGTCATATTGGCGGGCCACTGACCATCTGACTGACCACCTCCTGCTATTTTTACTTCAGGTGAACCTCCTGATACTACTATTTCCACCCAGGTCAGTATTCTGCGTAGTCGTTATCCTCTCCATTTTCCAGAGTCCACTGAATCCGTGCTAGTCGTACTAGGGTTCCTTTCAGACCTCCGACATCTTTGTGCTAACCTGCAGGGCTGATGTGTTCAGGCGCCATTTTAAAGAGCCGAACTGGGAATCGAACCCCGGATCTCCTTTCTGGCCCGCCGACGTTTTACCGTTGAGCTATTGGGATGAAATGGCGCTTACCGTCAAAGTGGACTCTGTCAACAACGCTTTTGCTATATTCTTTTTATCGAATTGGAGTTGAGCATAATGAGATCATGCCTCTGATTTGGGGGTTTTAATGTAAATTTGTTGCATTTTATATTTGTTTTCGTCTTTTCGAGTTTCAGTCTTTTGTGGCTCCGGGAGAGCTTATTAATGGACTTCGACCTAAAATCCATTTTCGTAATCTGTGTTTCTTCTTCCTGCCTGAGCTATAACTCCGGACTTTTAGGTGTTAGATAGAAAAATGAGGCCAAATTATTGATTAGGAAAAGGTAGCTTCGGATCCGGGAATATTTACTTTCTTATACTATAGAGAAAGTATTGTTTTCGCGAAAATTCTCGAATTCGAAATTTTAATGACAATATATGTTTTAGGATCTCTTGAACACGTTTTGACTATTATCTATCTGTTGTCTGTAGTTGATTTCTTGTGTACACAATGGCTACCCCACATATGGGTGAATATTCACCAAATATTTTATCTGGCTTTGTTATTTATTACTTTTCCTGAAATACGTAGTAATGTACAGGGGAAGTATTGGAATCAGGACGAAAATCGCAACTCGAGTTTTCGATGGATCTACACGTTTCAAGACCTAGAATACGAAAAAACCATTTTTAGCGTAACATCTGTGTGTGTGTGTCTGTGTATCTGTGTGTCCGTCTGTCTGTGTGTCTGTCTGTGCAGATTTTGTATCTACTCTAATTAAAAACTAATGGAACGAATTTCATAAAATTTGGTAGGTAAATCACTTGTGGGCGAATCTGGTGCTGATTAGTTTTGGGTACGATTCGGGATAAAAGAAACCGCCTTTTTTTTTAGAAATGGCCCGCAAAAGCCTGTATGAGCTGTCAAAAACCTGTCCTAGCTGAAAAACTAATGGACCGAATTTCGCAAAATTCGGTAGATAAGTCGTTTGTGGGCTACTCTGGTGCTGATTAGATTTTGGTACGCTTCGGAAAAAAATTACCTGTTTTTTTTTTTTGCGAAATGACCGCAAAAATCGTCAAAATCTAAAGTTAAAACTACGTATGCTTAAATATATCCATTAAATGCTTGTTTTATACGTCCTTTTTAATGAAGAAAAGAATAAGATCAACCCCATTGCACTAGGACTAGCCGTTCTCGAGATATTTTAGTTTTTCCGTAGTTTCTCTACGCCACCTTTGAAAATAAGTCCAGTTACCAAACGTGAACGAATGTGGAATTAAAAGTGAATTAAATTTAATTAAAATAAAGAGAACGTGGATTTAAGTCTGCAGGGAAAGTCATGTGCTGCCCACATCAGATTTTTTTTTTTTATATTTGTTGAATTTTAATTTTATAAATTTTATATTTTTTTGACATTGTAAAAGATAAAATTGGGCATCATTATGCATTAAAGAGGCTATTCATAGCTCAATGATCACAAAACTTAACAGTTTCAATCATTGTAGTGGAAAATAGCATCGAAAGACCTTTGAAATGAAGGCTATCATTGGGACCATGTAGGCTACGATACACATTTTTTTTAAAAATTGCTTGCAAAATACAAGTTACTAAAAAATTGGCTGCTGGTACAAGAAAGTCGAGTTGAGACAGTTTACGTTATATCCCACACAAAGGTTTCCAGAATAGCGTTGACGCGAGGAGAGAGGGAGGGCCAAATTCTATGCCAGAACCCAAAATATAAAGAATGAATCCGTAAATTTATTTTATTTTATTTATTGATTTATTTTTTGTATTTGTAAAAACAACCTAAAGGGTCGGATAATCGATTTTTTTTTCGGACTACCCAGTTTCGGATGTGTAACGTTTTACTGCAATCATTGTTGCCCTTCATGACAGTTCGCTCTACTCGGGGCCGTAGCTAGAGAAGAAATTGAAGAGTGACATTCAAGGGGGATCAACTATCTTAATCAAGAGCAGACACAGTTAATCAATAGTATTTATGAACCATAATAGTTACCATTATATATTTTAGCCCATATAAATCATTAACAAATGATTGCATATTTAGATTTGTAAGCTAAAAGTTGATTAGTAAAATCCATATAGCTACTATATCAATACTAATATATAATAATTACAATTATGTTAATATAAGCATTAACTAGTAGCAAAGCTGTTAATGAATCGCAGAACATTTCTGAAAGTTAATACAAGGTAACGCTTCATATTAACTCTTACTACTTATCAGTGGATTTTGACAGTGAACCCCGCAGTCATACAAAGGTATCTAAATACTACTGTCTTAATTTTTAAACATTTTAAAATTATATATGTAAATAAATGAATCATCCGTATAACCACACATTCGGCTCAGTTAAATATTTTTAAAAAAGAGTCATTTATAAAAAATATATCATAAAGAAATTTTTATGCGAAATTTGGATGACATGTTGGATGACATTTCATATTACTACTGAATATTTAATATTTTTATCAAGGTGGGTGAGTATACCTCTTGGGGGGGGGGGCTTATGCCCTCTAGCCCCTGTCTGGCTATACCTTCTGGTCTATACCGTTCGTTAGTCAGTACTGATTTTGGAATGGATGGGCTCACATATGCCCTTTACATTCTATAGTCACTGTGGCCAATAATAGGAAAGCACGCACACTCCCCTCTAAAAAACAATCTGTTTCCATTCGGGCGCTTCGTGACTCATAATTTTGAACGAAGTGCGCCGCTGAGTCACCCTTTGACAAACCGCGCTTGGAATCTGATTTGGATCGCCTATTAATGAAATCATGTGGGGCGAGATGCAGTCAACTTGTCACGACGGATGGATTTAACGGACGATGAAATTTACGGTTGAACAGCGCGGCATACGCCACAGGCTGAGGATGCACAGGGGAACAGATTGCCGATAGGTGGAATGGGTGGACACGAATCTGCTGAATCGGGATACGGGCTGGCGTAGAGGGGGGGGGGGGGGGGGAACTAAAATGATTTTCGTGCCCTTATCGTATCTATGACAACGACAGCTGAACAGGCTGAGTTCAGGAACGACCTAAAACCTTTGCAGTGCTGGTGCAAAATTCAGGAGCTATAGGCCTTTTCGTGTCATCAGTATTCTGAGGCCTTTCATAAAAGGTTCCGTATGAACAACAACCGCAGTCAAACGTCACCCATTCGAAAATGGGTGATACGAAAAATAGGTTATCCGACCCATTTTTACTTTCCCTGCAATACATGGTAATGCATAGGGAAAGTATTGGAATCATGCCGAAAAACACAACTGGAGTTTTCGACGGATCTACACGTTTCGAGACCTCTAGAATACGAAAAAGCCATTTTTAGCGTGACGTCTGTCTGTGTGTCTGTCTGTGCAGATTTTGTATCCACTCTAACTAAAAAACTAATGGACCGAATTTCACAAAATTTTGTAGGTAAGTCACTTGTAAACGGGGCTGTGCTGATTAGTTTTGGGTACGATTCGGAATAAAAGAACCCGCCTTTTTTGGGAAATGGCCCGCAAAAGCTTGTATCCACTGTAGCTGAAAAACTAATAGACCGAATTTCACAAAATTCGGTAGATGAGTCACGTATAGGTCACCCTGGTGCTGATTAGATTTTGGTACGATTCAGAAAAAAATAACCTGCCTTTTTTTGCAAAATGGCCCGCAAAAATTGCCAAATTCTAAAATAAAAAACTGGGTATACTCAAATATATCCATTAAATGCTGATTTAATACGTAATTTTTAACGACGAAAAGAATAAGACCAACACCATTACACTAGGACTAGCCGTTCTCGAGATATTTTAGTTTTTCGTACTTTCCCTACGCCACCTTTGGAAATAAGTCCGGTTATCGAATGAGAACGAAAATTGAATTAAAAGTGAAATAAATTTAATTAAAATAAAGAGAACGTTAATATAAGTCTGCAGGGAAAGTCATGTGCTGCTCACATCAGATTTTTTCTTCTTCTAAAGATATGTGCCGATATGTGAACGGGGCTGGTGCTGATTAGTTTTGGGTACGATTCGGAATAAAAGAACCCGTCTTTTTTTGCGAAATGGCACGCAGAAGCTTGTACCCACTCTAACTGAAAAACTAATGGGCCGAATTTCACAAAATTTGGTAGATAAGTCGCTGGAAGGCCATCCTGGTGCTGATTAGATTTTGGTATAATTCGACAAGGAATAACCTGCCTTTCTTTGCAAAATGGCCCGCAAAAATCATTAAAATCTAAACTTAAGAACTACGTATGCTCAAATATAGCCATTAAATGTTTGTTTAATACGTAATATTTAGCGAAGAAAAGAATAAGACCAACCCCATTACACTAGAACTAGCCGTTCTCGAGATATTTTAGTTTTTCGTATTTTCCCTACACCATTTTTGAAAATAAGTCCAGTTTTCAAATGAGAAAGAAAATTGAATTAAAAGTGAATTTAATTTAATTTAAATAAATAGAACGTGAATATAAGTCTGCAGGGAAAGTCATGTGCTGCCCACATCAGATTTTTACTTTCCCTGCAATACATGGTAATCTATAGGGAAAGTATTAAGATCATGCCGAAAATCGCAACTCGAGTTTTCGACGGATCTACACGTTTCGAGACCTCTAGAATACGAAAAAACCATTTTTAGCGTGACGTCTGTGTGTGTGTCTGTGTGTCTGTCTGTGCAGATTTTGTATCCACTCTAACTAAAAAACTAATGGACCGAATTTCACAAAATTTTGTAGTTAAGTCACTTGTAAACGGGGCTGTGCTGATTAGTTTTGGGTACGATTCGGAATAAAAGAACCCGCCTTTTTTGTGAAATGGCCCGCAAAAGCTTGTATCCACTGTAGCTGAAAAACTAATGGACCGAATTTCACAAAATTCGGTAGATGAGTCACGTATAGGTCACCCTGGTGCTGATTAGATTTTGGTACGATTCAGAAAAAAATAACCTGCCTTTTTCTGCAGAATGGCCCGCAAAAATCGTCCAAATCTAAACTAAAGAACTACGTATGCTCAAATATATCCATTAAATGCTTGTTTAATACGTAATTTGCGGCGAAGAAAAGAATAAGACCAACCCCATTACATTAGGACTAGCCGTTCTCGAGATATTATAGTTTTTCGTATTTTCTCTACGCCACCTTTGAAAATAAGTCCGGTTACCGAATGAGAACGAAAATTGAATTTAAAGTGAAATAAATTTAATTAAAATAAAGAGAACATGGATATAAGTCCGCAGGGAAAGTCATGTGCGGCCCACGTCAGATTTTTACTTTCCCTACAATACATGGTAATGTATAGGGAAAGTATTGGAATCATGTCGAAAATCGCAACTCGAGTTTTCGACGGATCTACACGTTTCGAGACATCTAGAATACGAAAAAACTATTTTTAGCGTGACGTCTGTGTGTGTGTCTGTGTGTCTGTGTGTCTGTCTGTCTGTCTGTCTGTGCAGATTTTGTATCCACTTTAATTGAAAAACTAATTGACCGATATTCATAAAATTTGGTAGGTATGTCACTTGTGGGCGAATCTGGTGCTGATTAGTTTTTGGTAAGATTCGGGATAAAAGAACCCGCCTTTTTTTGCGAAATGGCCCGCAAAGGCTTGTATCCACTCTAGCTAAAAATCTAATTGACCGAATTTCACAAAATTTGGTACATAAGTCGCTTATTGGTCACCCTGGTGCTGATTAGATTTTGGTACGATTCGGAAATAAATAACCTGCCTTTATTTAATAAATGGCCTTCAAAAATCGCCAGAATTAAAAATAAAGAACTACGTATGCTCAAATATATCCATTAAATGCTCGTTTAATACGTAATTTTTAACGAAAAAAAGAATAAGACTAACCCCATTACACTAGGACTAGCCGTTCTCGATATATTTTAGTTTTTTCGTATTTTCTCTACGCCATCTTTGAAAATAAGTTCAGTTATGAAATGAGATCGAACATTGAATTAAAAGTGAATAAAATTTCATTAAAATAAAGAGAACGTGAATATAAGTCTGCAGGGAAAGTCATATGTTGCCCACATCACATTTTTACTTTCCCTGCAATACATGGTAATGTATAGGGAAAGTATTGGAATCATGTCGAAAATCGCAACTCGAGTTTTCGACTGATCTACACGTTTCAAGACCTCTAGAATACGAAAAAACCATTTTTAGCGTGACGTCTGTGTGTGTGTCTGTGTGTCTGTCTGTCTGTGTGTCTGTCTGTGCAGATTTTGTATCCACTATAACTAAAAAACTAATGGACCGAATTTCACAAAATTTGGTCGTAAGTCACTTGTGGGCGAGTCTGGTGCTGATTAGTTTTGGGTACGATTCGGAATAAAAGAATCCGCCTTTTTTGCGAAATGGCCCGCAAAAGCTTGTATCCGCTGTAGCTGAAAAACTAATGGACCGAATTTCACAAAATTCGGTAGATGAGTCACGTATAGGTCACCCTGGTGCTAATTAGATTTTGGTACGATTCAGAAAAAAATAACCTGCCTTTTTTTGCAAAATGGCCCGCAAAAATTGCCAAAATCTAAAATAAAAAACTACGTATGCTCAAATATATCCATGAAATGCTTGTTTAATACGTAATTTTTAATGAAGAAAAGAATAAGACCAACCCCATTACACTAGGACTAGCCGTTCTCGAGATATTTTAGTTTTTCGTATTTTCTCTACGCCACCTTTGAAAATAAGTCCGGTTATCGAATGAGAAAGAAAATTGAATTAAAGGTGAAATAAATTTAATTAAAATAAAGAGAAAGTGGATATAAGTCTGCAAGGAAAGTCATGTGCTGCCCACATCAGATTTTTACTTTCCCTGCAATACATGGTAATGTATAGGGAAAGTATTGGTATCATGCCGAAAATCGTAACTCGAGTTTTCGGCGGATCTACACGTTTCGAGACCTCTAGAATACGAAAAAACTATTTTTAGCGTAATATCTGTGTGGTCTGTCTGTCTGTGCAGATTTTGTATCCACTCTAACTAAAAAAATAATGGACCGAATTGCATAAAATTTGGTAGGTTAGTCACTTGCGGGCGAGTCTGGTGCTGATTAGTTTTGGGTACGATTCGAGATAAAAGAACCTGCCTTTTTTTGCAAAATGGTCCGCGAAAACTTGTATCCACTCTAGCTCAAAAACTAATGGACACAAAATTCGGTAGATAAGTCACTTGTGGGTTACCCTGGTGTTGACTAGATTTTAATATGATTCAGAAAAAAATAACCTGCCTTTTTTAGCAAAATGGTCCTCAAAAATCGTCAAAATCTAAAATAAAAAATCTGATGTCGGCAACACATGACTTTCCTTATATAATGTAATAAATTTACTACTTTTACAGTAAAAAAATAGGTTTTTCTTATAGTAGATACAAATATTCTTTCCAAGGTATTGAATTTTCGACAATTGGTCGTCATTTTCATTGATTTAGCGTCATTTTTATCCATTTGGCGAGATTTTCGTTAATTTGGCAACATTTCAAAAAGTCGCCAAGTTGGCGACATTTCGCCAAATTCGTCGCCAAGCGTTATGGACGAAGAAATAAGTTGTTCTTACAGGAAATAAAGGACCATTGGCGTTCAAATACAAAGGTATTACTCAAAGTATCTTTTTTCATGAATGGAACGAACTAGATCCACGAGATTGATGTCACCCAATTTATCGCATGGTATTACATATGAAAAGTTAACATGTTTCTCAATAGGAAATACTTCTTTTTCATTTTATATGACTTTTAATATTTTTTTGAAAAATGTGTAATATCTCGAGAACGGTTCATGTTAGCGTTCTAAAATTTGTGTCAATCGTTTTCTAATGAAAAATTACATAAGAAATGTCTAATTGTGTAACTTTATTAGTAGTTTTAATTTTTTGACGATTTTTTCAAAATTTTATTCGAAAATTAAGGGGGGTTCTGAACATTCGATTATGTATAAAAACAATAGGCTTCCAGTGTTTACGGATTGTGATTTTTGTACCAAATTTGGTTCGAATCGGTCCATTCGTTCGTCAGTTATCGTCTCCCCAGACTCACTGACACACACACACACACACACACACATACTTTCACACACCCACACACACAGACAACACTTCAAAAATGTTTTATTCGTGATCAGGGATGCTTGAAACGTGCTCTCCCGTCGAAAACTCGATTTCGAATTTTCGACCCCGTCACAATACTTTCCTTATACATTATGTATATAAGGAAAGTAAAAACTACGTATGCTCAAATATATCCATTAAATGCTTGTTTAACACGTAATTTCTAACGAAGAAACGAATAAGACCAACCCCATTACACTAGGACTAGCCGTTCTCGAGATATTTTAGTTTTTCGTATTTTCTCTACTCCATCTTTGAAAATAAGTCCAGTTATCAAATGAGAACGAAAATTGAATTAAAAGTGAATTACAGTTAATTAAAATAAAGAGAACGTGGATATAAAGTCTGCAGGAAAGTCATGTGCTGCCCACATCAGATTTTTACTTTCCCTGTAATACACGGTAATGTATAGGGAAAGTATTGGAATCATGTCGAAAATCGCAACTCGAGTTTTCGACTGATCTACACGTTTCAAGACCTCTAGAATACGAAAAAACCATTTTTAGCGTGACGTCTGTGTGTGTGTCTGTGTGTCTGTCTGTCTGTGTGTCTGTCTGTGCAGATTTTGTATCCACTATAACTAAAAAACTAATGGACCGAATTTCACAAAATTTGGTCGTAAGTCACTTGTGGGCGAGTCTGGTGCTGATTAGTTTTGGGTACGATTCGGAATAAAAGAATCCGCC
This sequence comes from Amaurobius ferox, assembly GCA_951213105.1. Taxonomy (NCBI): domain Eukaryota; kingdom Metazoa; phylum Arthropoda; class Arachnida; order Araneae; family Amaurobiidae; genus Amaurobius; species Amaurobius ferox. The sequence continues at coordinate 3,904,050 of OX578149.1, read as the reverse complement.
TTTTTTGCGAAATGGCCCGCAAAAGCTTGTATCCGCTGTAGCTGAAAAACTAATGGACCGAATTTCACAAAATTCGGTAGATGAGTCACGTATAGGTCACCCTGGTGCTAATTAGATTTTGGTACGATTCAGAAAAAAATAACCTGCCTTTTTTTGCAAAATGGCCCGCAAAAATTGCCAAAATCTAAAATAAAAAACTACGTATGCTCAAATATATCCATGAAATGCTTGTTTAATACGTAATTTTTAATGAAGAAAAGAATAAGACCAACCCCATTACACTAGGACTAGCCGTTCTCGAGATATTTTAGTTTTTCGTATTTTCTCTACGCCACCTTTGAAAATAAGTCCGGTTATCGAATGAGAAAGAAAATTGAATTAAAGGTGAAATAAATTTAATTAAAATAAAGAGAAAGTGGATATAAGTCTGCAAGGAAAGTCATGTGCTGCCCACATCAGATTTTTACTTTCCCTGCAATACATGGTAATGTATAGGGAAAGTATTGGTATCATGCCGAAAATCGTAACTCGAGTTTTCGGCGGATCTACACGTTTCGAGACCTCTAGAATACGAAAAAACTATTTTTAGCGTAATATCTGTGTGGTCTGTCTGTCTGTGCAGATTTTGTATCCACTCTAACTAAAAAAATAATGGACCGAATTGCATAAAATTTGGTAGGTTAGTCACTTGCGGGCGAGTCTGGTGCTGATTAGTTTTGGGTACGATTCGAGATAAAAGAACCTGCCTTTTTTTGCAAAATGGTCCGCGAAAACTTGTATCCACTCTAGCTCAAAAACTAATGGACACAAAATTCGGTAGATAAGTCACTTGTGGGTTACCCTGGTGTTGACTAGATTTTAATATGATTCAGAAAAAAATAACCTGCCTTTTTTAGCAAAATGGTCCTCAAAAATCGTCAAAATCTAAAATAAAAAATCTGATGTCGGCAACACATGACTTTCCTTATATAATGTAATAAATTTACTACTTTTACAGTAAAAAAATAGGTTTTTCTTATAGTAGATACAAATATTCTTTCCAAGGTATTGAATTTTCGACAATTGGTCGTCATTTTCATTGATTTAGCGTCATTTTTATCCATTTGGCGAGATTTTCGTTAATTTGGCAACATTTCAAAAAGTCGCCAAGTTGGCGACATTTCGCCAAATTCGTCGCCAAGCGTTATGGACGAAGAAATAAGTTGTTCTTACAGGAAATAAAGGACCATTGGCGTTCAAATACAAAGGTATTACTCAAAGTATCTTTTTTCATGAATGGAACGAACTAGATCCACGAGATTGATGTCACCCAATTTATCGCATGGTATTACATATGAAAAGTTAACATGTTTCTCAATAGGAAATACTTCTTTTTCATTTTATATGACTTTTAATATTTTTTTGAAAAATGTGTAATATCTCGAGAACGGTTCATGTTAGCGTTCTAAAATTTGTGTCAATCGTTTTCTAATGAAAAATTACATAAGAAATGTCTAATTGTGTAACTTTATTAGTAGTTTTAATTTTTTGACGATTTTTTCAAAATTTTATTCGAAAATTAAGGGGGGTTCTGAACATTCGATTATGTATAAAAACAATAGGCTTCCAGTGTTTACGGATTGTGATTTTTGTACCAAATTTGGTTCGAATCGGTCCATTCGTTCGTCAGTTATCGTCTCCCCAGACTCACTGACACACACACACACACACACACACATACTTTCACACACCCACACACACAGACAACACTTCAAAAATGTTTTATTCGTGATCAGGGATGCTTGAAACGTGCTCTCCCGTCGAAAACTCGATTTCGAATTTTCGACCCCGTCACAATACTTTCCTTATACATTATGTATATAAGGAAAGTAAAAACTACGTATGCTCAAATATATCCATTAAATGCTTGTTTAACACGTAATTTCTAACGAAGAAACGAATAAGACCAACCCCATTACACTAGGACTAGCCGTTCTCGAGATATTTTAGTTTTTCGTATTTTCTCTACTCCATCTTTGAAAATAAGTCCAGTTATCAAATGAGAACGAAAATTGAATTAAAAGTGAATTACAGTTAATTAAAATAAAGAGAACGTGGATATAAAGTCTGCAGGAAAGTCATGTGCTGCCCACATCAGATTTTTACTTTCCCTGTAATACACGGTAATGTATAGGGAAAGTATTGGAATCATGTCGAAAATCGCAACTCGAGTTTTCGACGGATCTACACGTTTCGAGACCTCTAGAATACGAAAAAACTATTTTTAGCGTGACGTCTGTGTGTGTGTCGGTCTGTGTGTGCAATGTATGTATCCACTCTAACTCAAAAACTAATGGACTGAATTTCATAAAATTTGGTAGGTAAGTCACGTGTATGTGACCCTGGTGCTGATTAGTTTTGGGTACTATTCGGAATAAACCAACCCGCCTTTCTTTTGCGACATGGCCCTCAAAAATTGTCTGTATCCACTGTAACTGAAAAACTAATTGATCAAATTTTACAGAATTTGGTACATAAGTAAGTGACTTGTAGGTCACCTTGGCGCTGATTAAATTTTGATACGATTCGAAAGAGAATAACCTGCCTTTTTTTACGAAATCGCCCACAAAAATTATATATTTCCACTTTAAAACTCAACTAATCGACTAAATTACATAAAATTTGGTAGATAAGTCACTTGTGGTCGACCCTGGTACTGATTAGATTTTGGTAGGATTCGGAAATGAACAACCTGCCTTTTTTTAGAAAATGACTCGCAAAAATTTCATGTATCCACAGTAACTAAAATACTAATTGACCCAATTTCACAAAAATTGCTAGATAAGTTACTTGTGGGATACTCTGGTGCTGATTAGATTTTGGTACAATTCGGAGAACAACAACCTGCCTTTTTTTTACGAAATGGCCCACAAAAATCGCCAAAATCGAAAAAAAAAAAGACTATATATGCTCAAATATATCAAATGAATTTTTGTTTTATATGCAATTTTTGACGAGGAAAAGAATATAACACTCCATTATACTTTAGGACTAACCGTTCTCAAGATATTTGAGATTTCTTGCATTTTTGTCACGCCGATTTCGGGAAAATGCTCAATTACCAATTAAAAACAAAAATTTAATTAAAAATGCAAATTTAGTGTTATTTGATCGGTGTAATAAAACTCAATCTAATGAATTATTAAAGAAATAAAGAAAAAATGAATTTGAGTCTGCAGCGAAAGTCATGTGCTGCCCACATCAGATTTTTACTTTCCCTGCAATACATGGTAATGTATAGGGAAAGGGTTGGAATCATACCGAAAATCACAACTCGAGTTTCGGACGGATCTACACGTTTCGAGACCTCTAAAATACGAAAACCCATTTTTAGAGTGACGTCTGTGTGTGAGTCTGTGTGTCTGTGTGTGAGTCTGTGTGTCTGTGTGTGTGTCTGTATGTGCAATGTATGTATCCACTCTAACTAAAAAACTACTGGAACGAATTTCATAAAATTTCGTAGGTAAGTCACTCGGATGGAACCCTGGTGTTGAGTAGTTTTTGGTAGGATTCGTAAAGACAGAACCCGCCTTTTTTTTTCGAACTAGCCCGCAAAAATTGTCTGTATCCACTCTATCTAAAACACTAATATACCGAATTTCGCAAAATTCGGTAGATAAGTCGCTTATGGGTCACTTTGGTGTTGATTAGATTTTGGTACGATTCGGAGAAAAATAACCTGCCTTTTTTTGCGAAATTGCCCTCAAAAATCATCAAAATCTAAAATAAAAACTACGTATGCTTAAATATATCCATTAAATGCTTGTTTTAAACGTAATTTTTAATGATGAAAAGAATAAGATCAACCCCATTACACTAGGACTAACCGTTCTCGAGATATTTTAGTTTTTTCGTATTTTCTCTACGCCACCTTTGACCATAAGTCCAGTTACCACATGAGAAAGAAAATTCAATTAAAAGTGAATTAAATTTAATTAAAATAAAGAAAACGTGGGTATAAGTATGCAGGGAAAGTCAAGCGTTGGCCGCATCAGTTTTTTTATATTATTTTTACGAGTTCAAAAATAAATGCGAATTCTTTATTTCGGTCTTTTATCTTTCTCTTACGGCATAGAATCTTAAGCCCTGTGTGAACAATATGTTTTGGGGGGTGGGGGACTTTGTTTATGATGTAAAACTATGACCGGGCCCGAAGTTACCTCGAGCCAATGGCCCTGGTACCCTAGCTTTTCTGTCTCATATCTAAAGGTCCATATATAGCTATAGTTGAAGCGAGAAGAATACAGAACACTTTTGTGCCATTAAACTCTCCTGAAATAATAAACAAAAAGAGACCCAAACAATTATAAGATGCTTGCATTAAATCACTTAGAGGGGATGATAGTATCATGATCTCAATGTGCTCATACATAGGCATCGGCTAGGCCAAAGCGTTGCAAAGGCAACTGTAAACAGATAAACAAATGACTCATGATAAAATTCAGAATTACATTAGATGAAAACTTTGGATGAGCTATAATGCGCTCATAAGTTTATAAAAATGCAAGAGATGTCCAGTGAAAATAATGTAGAAACTGTTGAGGTCTTCTAGAAACACGAGACCGGTCTTTGGACGCTTCTGCTGCGTGCATCCAGAATCTGATTGGGTTGGACAGACGCTTTCTGAGCCGTCTTTGAAGACGAAACAATCATTTCAGGATAGTCTGTGTGGGGACGATATCTCAAACAAAACAGCTCCAAATGAGTACAACCATTTGAAGGAGAAACGCCAAAGGCCTGTTGATCTACAGCGAGATCCTCCTTTTATCCCAACTTAGTAGAACCTCCTTTTATCCCAAACATAAAATTTCGAAAAATCGAAAGCATTCTAAGAAATGTTGAGTCCAAATGATGAACACGTAGCCCTGTTTCATGCATTTCAAAACGAACGCCCTTCTCGTTAACGAAAATCAAATGATAAAAAATATAACTTGAGTTCACTCTCCATAGGGCGAACTACTTTTGGACTGAAACGAGTGAACATCCTTGTTTAAAAGTTGTCGCGAGCCGTACTCGAGATTATATCCTCCGTTATATTCTTTTATATGGACCACCACGATCCTCCTTTCAATATTCAGCGAAATAGAGCCATTGTATTTTCCCACTCAATGGAAATGTTTGTCAGGAAAGTGTTAAACCAGTAGGTATCTACGGTTATATAGGATATCTACGGTTAGACTAATGAGCTAATATACATGAAGACACTCTTGATAAGTTTTCTTCCTGAACGTGAAGTCACTATCCGTCAACTATCAGCATGACCACCTCAACTCTACGATGTTATTGAATGAATCTATTGATATTTTAGTTTGATGTCACAATCTTGCTTTAATTTCATATATTTTGATTTCAATTTTCACAATAACACATAAATGGACTGCTTTCGACATCACCGGGAGTCTTAGAGCTCCCACAATACAACAAGCATTGGAAGCCCGGCACAGTTTCTGTCAATACATGGATTACCCTGTTTCGCGGTTTAGCACAGATACTGATTTTTACACGCATTTGATAAAGTTAACACATTTGCAATTGGGTTATAATTTTATATGAATAATATTCGTAATTTCGTGGCACGTATACTATTGACAAGAATTAAATATAGAATTCCCACTCTATAAGCAGATTAACAAATAAGGAATGAAATAGATGGACATTTTTTTCTTTTTCTTCTTCTTATTATTCTTTTATTATTTATTTATTTATTTATTTTGCAAAAATCTCATTAAAATTCCTGAAATGCTATTTATATTTGTATTTCATACTTGTTGCAGTTCCAATATTATATAGAAAAAACGATGCTCTTATTATGAGCCCAGAAAGACGTCGAATTATATGAAAATGACCGATAATACCCGACTATTTATAAGCCTTTTTTTATTTCCTCTTCGCTTTGGAGGAAGCGAAATAACCTAATACATTTTCTAGTATGTTTAGAGCAGTTCGATATAGAACACCCACTGAAATGTATTTCAATAGTACTTCCTAAAGTGAAAATACGAATACAGCTAATGCTTCGGTGGGCATTAGCTTCCATATGCTGGACGAGTCAGCTTGTATATAGAGGAGCCTTAGGCAGCGCGAACTGTGACTTATGGCGAATCGTTTTGCCAGAATGCTAGTAGGTAGTGTCTCCATGCATATAAGCTTGTTGGGTTAGACCCATCCAATTTTTCCCCATACATCTCTGAAATTGGACAGCTGTGGAATTATTTTCTTCAAGATTAAAAGAAAACTCCCGCGTCGGACCCCCCGCACTGCCCGTTGATGCAAAACACGCGATTGGGGAGGGATGCTCTTATCGGAATCCACGTCTGCGTATATAGAATGACCACAACGGTTCAACCGGTTCGTATTCGCTCAAAAGGGTCGTCGATGGGGCAGAAAATGGAAAAGTGTTTACAAAAATTCAATCTACCGAGCCGTAGCGGACGTGTGGCATCCCGATTATTAAAACCGCCGCAATCCAAAAGGCGGTGATTTTGGCTCGATGGTCCGGAACCCTTCTCCGCAGCCCATATGCCCATAGGGTACCTGGCGTATCGGCGGTGGCTCGCGTATGGCACGAAGCCGAGTTGCGTCGTTCCAGTCATCACTCCGGGAAATAAAAAAAAATGATTTCTCTCTTAACAAAATCATTTTAACTTTCTCATACGTGGTATTGAGAAAGTATTATTTTCACGAGAATTTCAGATTGGATGCTAATATATGTTTTAGGACCTCATGAACGCGTTTTGACTATTTTAGGAGTGATGTCTGTTATTCTGTCTGGGGCCGATTTCCTCGAGCAGAATAGCTGTAACGCACATATTAATGGATTTTTGCGAAACTTTATAGTCGACTTCAAAATCTAGAACAACTAGAATTTTTTTTAATTAGAGCCAAAACTTCAAAATGGACTCCATTTTATAGTGTCTTAACATGGCAGCCGAGGATACAATGTGACATTATCGTGCATAAAAGGAGTTATTTATGACTCAATGATCACGAAACTTTCAGTCGTATACCAATACAATACAAGACTACTTTTGCTATGATAAACAATAAAGATGATGCATAAAGCATTATGAAACACTTTCAAACTGAAATTGAATTATATTTAAACATTTCTAAAATGCGATGATATTTTTTAATAATTACAATCATTTATTTTACTTGAAAACTTAAACTTCAGCGAAAAAAATGAACTGGATTCAAATGACGTCATCGAAATAGAAATCGTCTGGCTTTCTATATAAAAACAGTAAGTATTTCATTCATACATTTTTATTCCAGACTTCAAAATTAAAACATTTTGCGTCAATGAAAATTCAGCCATTCTTGTACAACTCATCTTGCAATCCCTTATTTACATTCTGTATTCGTTGAAACGAGGCTTCGTTGCAGAAATAATCCAAGTGGGATGGTCCTTTAAACGCAAAAAGGGTGTTATTGCGTGGGCGCAGACTATAGATGCGCAGAAAATACGGAAAAATAAAGCGATTTTAAGACAGATGCAACATTCAATATAAATTAAAAGAACTCTAAAAATCACGATTTTCACTCTAAGAAAAAAGATGGATACCCTATTTTATTTTGAAGTGGGTCACGTGATCTCTTCCTATTGTATGGGTGTCAGTATTAGTTTAATTTTTATTTAAAATACGACCGAACCTATTTATTTTATATATTTATATTTTATTATTCAGTTCTTTTTATATATTTCATGAAATCATTTGAATATTTCTTTACATTTTTGAAGTAATATATAAATTTTAACGTTGCTTAAAAGATGTTTGAACAAGAAAGATCAATCATGCAGAAAGCATTGATTATGAAACACTTTCCAACTTCAATGCAATTTTATATAAACATCTCTAAAATGCGATGCATTTCTCGGTAATATTTTTAAAATGATCACAGTATTACATTAATTTACTACATTTGAAAACTTAAAACTCACATCGAAAAAAATGAACTTCATTCAAATGACGGCATTGAAATATAATTTGCTGATTTATATACATATATATATATATATATATCATATGGGATCATTTGAATATTTCTTAAAACTTTCGAAGCCATTTGTGAATTTTAAATTCGCTTAAAAAATGTTTGAAACATGAGGTCCCATAGGGTTCAATGTATTTCCTTTTTTCAACCCGGGTTTCATCCAAAATGAATCGGGTGCTATTATTCATTGACATTCCCCTAGGTCCCACAGACCGTTTCAACAACATACTCAAATGTCATGTCGATGAAGTCATTTTTACGGCAGTTGTCGTGCGAACGGAATGAACGCTTTTCAACTCTGTTGTAAAGTGTTAATAAAATGACATTCCCCTAGGTCCCACAGACCGTTTCAACAACATACTCAAATGTCATGTCGATGAAGTCATTTTTACGGCAGTTGTCGTGCGAACGGAATGAACGCTTTTCAACTCTGTTGTAAAGTGTTAATAAAATGACATTCCCCTAGGTCCCACAGACCGTTTCAACAACATACTCAAATGTCATGTCGATGAAGTCATTTTTACGGCAGTTGTCGTGCGAACGGAATGAACGCTTTTCAACTCTGTTGTAAAGTGTTAATAAAATGACATTCCCCTAGGTCCCACAGACCGTTTCAACAACATACTCAAATGTCATGTCGATGAAGTCATTTTTACGGCAGTTGTCGTGCGAACGGAATGAACGCTTTTCAACTCTGTTGTAAAGTGTTAATAAAATGACATTCCCCTAGGTCCCACAGACCGTTTCAACAACATACTCAAATGTCATGTCGATGAAGTCATTTTTACGGCAGTTGTCGTGCGAACGGAATGAACGCTTTTCAACTCTGTTGTAAAGTGTTAATAAAATGACATTCCCCTAGGTCCCACAGACCGTTTCAACAACATACTCAAATGTCATGTCGATGAAGTCATTTTTACGGCAGTTGTCGTGCGAACGGAATGAACGCTTTTCAACTCTGTTGTAAAGTGTTAATAAAATGACATTCCCCTAGGTCCCACAGACCGTTTCAACAACATACTCAAATGTCATGTCGATGAAGTCATTTTTACGGCAGTTGTCGTGCGAACGGAATGAACGCTTTTCAACTCTGTTGTAAAGTGTTAATAAAATGACATTCCCCTAGGTCCCACAGACCGTTTCAACAACATACTCAAATGTCATGTCGATGAAGTCATTTTTACGGCAGTTGTCGTGCGAACGGAATGAACGCTTTTCAACTCTGTTGTAAAGTGTTAATAAAATGACATTCCCCTAGGTCCCACAGACCGTTTCAACAACATACTCAAATGTCATGTCGATGAAGTCATTTTTACGGCAGTTGTCGTGCGAACGGAATGAACGCTTTTCAACTCTGTTGTAAAGTGTTAATAAAATGACTGAGTAGCTGAGCTATGAAATATTCAGGGTGTGTGCGCGCTCAAAATACATCATTCAAAATAATTAATTATTTACGTCGATTCACAATGTTTAAGACAGAAGAACAGACAGACAGAATGAACCGAGTCATAAACACTTTCCAACTATGTTGTAATGCGTTAAAAAAATAAGATCCCCTGGGGTTCAATGTACCGGTATATCATTTTCTCAACCCTGGTTCCATCCAAAACGAATCAGGTGATATTATTCTTTTACAGTCCCATAGACTTTCCCAACAACATACTAAATTTTCATTTTGATAAAATCATTCTTACGGCCGTGATCGTGGTCGTGCAAACGGATAGACAGTCAAAATGAACTAAGTCATAAACACTTTTCAACTCTGTTGTAAAGTGTTTAAAAACCAAAAGCTGCTTAGAAATGGATTAAGCCATTTTTAAGCAGCGTCTTCGCATCTGGATCGAAGACTTCTTGAGATCGCGGAAATGCAGAGATGGTCTCAGTTATTACTTTCTCTGCATACATAGTCCTTCGTGCCGTCACTCTCTGTGTGACACTTACACACTTCACCACACATATTGCTACCGTAAACCCTAGGGTTGGACGTGTGGTCTGGGTCTTCAACTTCCACACTTAACTGAAGTGTCTTTGAATGGTTGGAGAATTGTGTATGGATAGCTTTTGCGGGGCAAAGGGGTGTTCGTTTTTTGAAATCGTCACCCCTCATTTGAATTTTCAAAATACTTTTGTTGACACGAAAGCTGAGACCGATCGAATGAGACCCAAGCCGGTGAATGGGCTCGATCTTTCAGCAAAGTGATGATTCCTTCATTCGAAATATTGGAATTTTAATTTTTCCCCCCTCTTAGACTCGAAAATGAGACGAATCGAATGACACCCAAACCCGAGATTCTATATTACCGACGTGAAAGTGTTACATAGCAGGGTAGATGCATGTATCATTTGGATACATCACCCTTCACCCAGGCAGTCCGTTCCATGCATATGATATAGATAGGGAAATAGTGTACTCCGTGTGTATGAGAGAAATCGAACAAATGGTGCAGATCCAACGAAATGGGGGCACGATTGTCGAAATACTAGAACCGAGGAGGATTGGATCTAAAATGTACACTTGGAAGTGACTCATTTCTCGATGTGATTTTTTTTGAGCAACTAGAAAAGTGCAATAGGTTTGACAAAATTTCGCTTTTAAAAATAAACGTTCACTCGAAAACGATTGACACCTAAAGTGTTGAATTGAATGTTCTATGAAAATTAATCTTCAAAATCAAATGTCAGGTATATTGAAAAACGCGCTTTACTTGGTTTACTTAAAAAAATAGCCTCTATATATTTTCTTTTATCCATATTTTTAGTAATGGATCGTTTTAAACAAATAATTTACGACATACTTTAATTTTCTCGTACGTATAAGTGGAATTAATATGGGTGTGTGTATGCAAGTGGAACAGAATCACGGAGGTATTTAGTACGCATAAAAGTTTATGTTCGAATCCACCATAACGTGTCTTTCAATATTCTAAAATGCAACTCGATTAGTTAGGGCATATTTATTTCAAGTTCTACTTTTAAACTGATTTCAAGTTCAGATGCTCCATATTTCCCTTTTTTCGATGTTTTATCGAGTGTCATATTTGTAAGTGAATTTATTCTTGTTGCGTGACACAATACAAGGAAATGGGATTTCAAGTCATCCTTTCGAACTGTATATGTATCATAGGATCGACTAATCAGACTCAATAGGATCGATCTGCCTATTGATTATAAATTTTGAAGACGTTGGAATTCTACGAAAAGTGAAAAAAAGTTTTTTAACATAAGTAAAAATGGTATTCATACAATAGCATTATTTTTAAAAACGGTTATCCCCTGGAATCGTAGGTGTACTCTCAAGATACAAGAATGAGTCCGCATTCGGCGTTTTTATTTAAAAGCACCCATCATCGTAAACAGGAACCGTTCGAACAAGATCACTCAATAACTGTCAGATACAATAAAACAACCATTGAATGTTCACAAAATAGTAGATTCTCAAATCTTAAATTGGGAAAGAACTCAATTCATTGCATTATATATGGAAAATCATATGTTGCCTACATCACATTTTTACAGTTTTGTATTTTTCTTCTCAGTAAAACGTTAGAACAATGAATATAGATAGGTAAAAATGGAAGATAAGATCAATACGTCCCATATGCATTTCTTGAAACTCAGTTATGTTAACATTGAGAAAAATTACGAAAAAAAAAATTGAAATATGTAAAATTTCAAGAGTTGTCCTCGTGAAAGACTTCGCACACCTGGTCTAAACATAATAATATTGGACGAAATAATTCCCGTTGCAGTCGCAAACTTTGAATCTTCGGAAGCCTATTTCGAGCAAATTTTGGTGTGCTGTCATTCCAACCCCGGTGAGTAAGCTCCGTGAAGAGATGTTTTTTTTACCTGGCCCGCGCGTGATTCATCCGGAAGTTAAAGAATGCGCGCGGAGAGAGAGAGATCAGACGATATTTCACAATGAGTCACAGCAAGGCGAGACGATTGGCAACTGGAAAGGATCGTGAAAAACCTTCCGATTTCAAAGAAAAGATGCTTAATTTATCTCTATTTTTAATTCCTTCCGATTTCGATCTTTTTATCTTCCCTTCACGTATGTATTGTTTTCGTCGTCATACTCTTTGACCCTATTGAAAACCTGAAATTCATAAATCCAAGGCATGGAGGCATAAAATTTCATATTAAAAAACGGCAATATCGTTTGAGACAATCATTCGGATGGCGCTGGGATAAGTAGCCCTGCATTGTATGCATTTCTAGGACGAAAGGCCTAAAATATTTATTGAAACTGTCTATTTTGTAAAAATAAATGATTAGCATAATTTTAAACTTTTATGCATATTGAAATATCCTAATGTGTAACAACTTTAAAATAGTAAAGTGGATAGACATGGGTATATTAGATTAATCCATTTAAAACAGCATAAGCGCTTTTGGAAATATTATTATTTATCAGTAGAACTGAAACAATAAAGAATATCCCGATGCATTCAAAATTATTTTACCTTTCCATTTTTTTTTATCTCCCTCTATTCTGTATTCTATAGTACACATGTGAGTAGGGAATAGTAGGGGGTACTGGCTCACGCGGTGCTATACTTTAACATGGGGAAATTGCGGTGCTAGTTCTCCCATGTTAAAGCATAGGCGCACCTCATGAGCAGGGGTGGAGTTTCCACCACCACGTGACTTTCCATGAAGTCAGTCAAAGGTTAGGATGGATCAGATGATTTTTTTTTCTTTTTCTTTTTTTTAAGTGTTAATGTTTTATAAATTTTAAGAATGTGCCGCTTTTAGCGTTTTTTTCACAAAAAGTTTCAAAAACGTTAAAAAACAACAAAAATGTGCGTTTTTTTCAGTAAGTTGAAGTTTTGGAGTTGTTGGATTTCTCTATGGGAATTAACATAGGTTTTCACACTTTTGTGAATTTTTTAGAAAAAAATGTGGTTTTTCGCAAAAAAGCGGCCAAAAATGTGTTTTTTAAAAAACGCGGAATCGGCCGATTTTTTTCAAACTGTCGGATTTCTCTATGGGAATTAACATAGGTTTTCGCAGTTTTGTAATTTTTTGAAAAAAAATGTGCGTTTTTGCAAAAATGCGGCCAAAAAAGCGTGTTTTTAATGTAGCAGAATCGCGTGAATTAGTGGTTTAAAGTAGCAGAATCGCGTGAATTAGTGTTTTAAAGTAGCAGAATCGCGTGAATTAGTGTTTTAAAGTAGCAGAATCGCATGAATTGGTGTTTTAAAGTAGCAGAATCGCGTGAATTGGTGTTTTCAAAGTAGTAGAATCGCGTGAATCGGGTGTATGGGAATCTCGAGAATCTCGGAGGGTTTAAGGGGTGTGTTTCCCCAATCCTTTCGTTCTTGGATTTTAAAAATTTTAAACATAAATATTTTTAATAATAGCAGATACCTGTTTTCAACAATCTAAATGGGGTAATGTCTCTTTAAGAAATTAGATATTGTTAAATATATATATTTTTTTTTAAATTGTGGTCCCACCTCCACCCGGTGTATAGGATACACCGCCACAATTCAATCTAGCATGGTCTGGTCATTTAAATTTGATAATGACCATATGCTAGGCTCTTGATACCGTCCTTTAAGATATGTCGCTTATCATCATAGGGGGATAGCCCCATTTTAATTTGCTTCACAGTATACATCTGATGGTCTTTACTTGCAATTTTAAATTGTTCCACTCTACTATATCTTCGCCTTGTTAGGCAATTATAATAATCTTCATGATGGATGTGTTTGTTTACAACATTCTTATTAACACCTTTAGCAGTCTTTTTATCCGTGAAGGGTGTTTTTAGGCTATACATTTTCGATCTTAGGCCTACAAATTCCACGGCAGGAGTTCCATTCAACTCGTCTTTCATTTTTCCAATCCTTTTTTTATTCTTATTGGAATGGAGTGGATGTGTTGTAGGATAATCCGAAAAGTCAAAATAGTCTTCATAACTTTCAAAATCTTTGTAAATATCCTCTGTTTCAATTTCATAGCACAGGGAATCGGTGTCTGTGAAAAGCAATTCGGCTCGGCTTCCATACATCTTCTTAATAAAATCATAATGAAACTCATACATAAGTGTTTTACTCAAGTCCAGTACTGAAAAACCTGCATAGATGGGTCTATTCAGTTTCAAATGAGTCTTATGCATATGAACTGCTACCAGATCTTCATTAAATATTTTGAAGGAGTGTAAGGCTGGTGATGCAAGTAATTTTTTCAGTCTCTTCTCAGTCTGTACTAGTTTAACATCCATTCTTTTTCTCAAATTTTCCATAGTTTTTCCAAACACTGCATTATTCATAAGTTTGAACAGATCTTTTTCAAAGGAATTTTTTGCCAGCATTCTCTTCTCAGTGTTAAATTGTACATAGGGCTTCAACCAGGGCTCTTGCTTAAAAGTTAATACTCGATGGATTTTCACAAGTTTCATCCCTAACTTCATATACTGCTTTAAATTTCTATAATGCAGAACATATTTAACCTTATGATTCAAATTAGGTGTTAATTTGATCTGGTCCTTGCATATTTTCAAATTCATTTCTTCAGATAAATTCCGGCTATACTCCGAAATCAGATATGGGGTGATATGAACTCTTTCGGGTGCTAGAGGATAATCATTATGCTTATCATGCAAATCATGGGGATAGTCTATATCCGCTTCGATAATATATCCCACAGGTGAGTCATCTTCAACAGTAAGTGGATCAAAGTTCTGAATGTCTTGAGAATCAAGCCATCTAAAATCCGATACGGGGAGTGCTTGGCTTAGAGCCCACCCATACAGATTATTAGCATCCAGATACATTATATATTTGCTGGGTTTCATAGAATCAAAATATTCCAAATACTTGTTATTAGCCTGACTAAGGCGCTTACTAATAACACTAATACCGCCTCTTATACCTTCTTCTAAAAATAAGTACATATCAGGATCTGTAATCAGTTTTAATGATACTCCACTAGTCTTCAAGGCTGCATTCCAGGCAAGAGATGGCAATGTTAAACAGTGGGCAGCATCTATTCCATAATAATTCAATGTCAAATCACGGAAATTCTCAAAAATGTCCGCTAATAGAAGAATATCAGTTTTTATGTACAAGTCATGATATTCCCCCATATTCTTTATCTTTAAAGATGTCCAAACATGTTGAGCATAGGCATAGGCATCATCAGAGACCTCCTCTCGATTTAAATCATCAAAGAAGGCCTCTTTAGAGGGTAAACTCTTTTCTTCAAACTTGGTAGCACAATCCATATAAGAACAGGGGTAAACACCCTTTCTAGCCACTAAATCCACTTGATCACTTGTAAAATGTTCTTGGGTGATACGAAACTGATTGGATTCCAAACTAGAACTTAGTTTCTCAATAGAGGCAGGTAAGAATTGAAGAGAATCTATAAACTGTAAACTTCCTAGGCTGAATGTAATATATTGCTGCATATTGCTACTGATGCATTCAATCCTCTTTCCTTTAAATTCACCGATCCCCTGCATAATTAAATGTCCATCATACCCCTTTAAATTATGAAACACAACGGGTATGCGTCGTCTTATCTTGTAATTCAGATTACAATTAGGATGGGCTGCACCTCTGTACTTGGAAGTTAAGTGGCAATGGTCTCTCACACGCTTTTCTCCTAAAGCCTTGTTACAAATATGGCAGAGAGTAGCATTTTCAAAGTTTTCACGATCTTCAACAGTAAAATTCATTTTCATATTTTCTCTCAGTATTCTCTGAATCTCTTCTTCTTCTTGAATAAGGGCTTTCAAAAAATGATGAATCACATCTTCACCCCTATAGATAACAGATCCTTTAAAGGTTTTTCCATCAGGCCCAATAATAATATAGGCAAAACCACAAGGAACATGATGAGATAAGATACTCTCATGTGAAACAGAAGGGGTATTCTCACATATATCCACTTTCATTAGGAAAGACTCAAAGTCTGCGTATACCACAAATGGTACACGCATTTGCATGTAAATACTTTGAAATTTCAAAATCTTATCATTGTCACTGGGAAACTCCACTCTCTGTAGGCCATATTGCCTACATAATTCAATATGCTTCTTTAAACGAGCTTCAGATGAAAATCGTTGTAAACAGTAGTCACAAAAATATTGCTTCTCTTTATGTTTTCTTATACTGTATAAAAGTCTGCTCATACTTCTAATACAACAGTAATGAGACTGCTCATCATTACTAATAAGCAGTAAATTACAGTGTTGTTCTCGTCTATCAGATGATATATAGAGCGGAAACACCTTCTTATCTTCATATCCAAAGACATTCAGGCTCACATTATTATTATTTCGCTCAAATAATTTAACTTGGTGTAAAGGAGTGGGAAACTCGATTCCATCCAGATTCAACTTGCATTCATGCTCGGTATATTTGCTGACACGAGATGCATTCTTATAAACTGGATAAAGTTCTCCTAAGATGGACCACATAAAACATTTCTGATCACTATTTTCCACATTAATAATAGCTTTCTTGGCTAATAGTTCTTTAGGTAGCGGGATATAGCTTGAAGCAGCCAGAGGATCATATGTCCCAACATCAATCATAAGTTCCTCGATTCTCTCTAAGACCCAACCGCTACCACGGCCTTCATAGGTTTCGAACGATGTTAACACTTTTGCAAAGGCAGTATCCATATTAGAATCCAAATCTTCTTCTGTAATGTTTTTCATACAAGAACTTCTGAAATAGTTTATACAGTATTCATGTTCTCCTTCAGATCGGAAACGAGTAAAACGGCAACATACATTTATGTACCATATAATACTACGTTTCAAAGCAATTTCCTTTAGCACTACTTGTTTTATCTCAATTCTATGAGAATCCAAAAAGGTAAGTAAATCTTTTTCAGCATGACCAGCAATTTTATAAATAGTCACAGTACCGTTTAAAGCCTGTTTGCAGGGTTTCTTAGTCGCCTTCTTCTTCTTTTTATTCATACACGGAGCATCTAATCTTTTTCTTTTAGTGCCTCGCATAGGCTTATCACTATGAACTGGCCGCTCATGAATCTTCTCATGACGTATCAGATCATCTTTTCTTACAAAAGCTGCCTTACACAATTCACATATGTAATCCTTCTTTCCATCATGAATCCTCATATGGCGCACTAGGCTTCGTTTGGCCATGAAGCTCTTCGCACAACTAGGACACACCTGTAAAAAAATAAAATGCAATACTTTGGTATAAACACGTTATTCTCGGTAACAATGTAATACATGTCTCAAAATGTATATAAAGTAATCGCTAATCCATTATACTACCCCCATTAGAAATAATAAAATTCCTGAATTAAAGAATATATCCAGATACAACAAACACATTTCATGTAAAACCCCAATACATTTAATTAAATTCATAAAAACACTCATTAAAAAAAGTTGTTACGCATCATAAAAATACAAAGTTTAATAAAATAAGAGAATAAAATCACATTAAAACAAGTACTTACATGCCCAATCCTGTTCAAAGAGGGTGCATTAAGCATAGGAACATCAGTAACGGTAGGGATAGTACCTCCGATATTACTTTCTAAGGCAAACATATTCGCAGAGCAACTTGAAACACCTCTTAACAGCACGAAATTCGCAACAGAAATGATAAAATCGCTGCTTAAACATCACCTACATCCATTCATAAAAAATAGTTCTTGGTGTATCCGTAGGCCAAGAGCATGCCAAGGTCACGTGATAGTTATATCACGGTTACCGTTAAACTTGCAACACACGAATGTAATTATGCACAAGTCCGTTAAAAAATAAACAATTCGTTCAACATCGCAATCGATTATATCCTTTTTAATAATCGTAATCGATACATTAAATAAATTCACATCTTAAAAAAATAATAGATTTTAATAAAATAATGAAAGAAAATTCCTTTGCGAGACCCCTTAAAACCTCCAATCCTTAAACAATACATCAACGCGCTATCCCTTACAAGCATAAAACCCCCGAATAACATATACTCCTCTCTCGCCCTCCCTCTCCGAGACACCAACACTCACTTCACCACACGCTAAGCGTAACCCATAGCAACCGGAATCCATAATAAAACATTCACCTTCGCCTCCAACATACATCCAAATACACAGTCATTCAACGTGAAACCCGTATTTTTACAGCAAAAATCACTTTACAGGGATTCATAGAACAAAAAATCCTAAAAAATCAACAAATTCACCCAGAAACTAGCTAAAACCCTCAAATTACTTATAATTATCATCTACATATACTATATAACCATTTATAACCTTAAAAAGGTGAGTATGCTAGTAGTAAGAATAGGGGTGTTCGCCAGAATGTGGTTGGAGTAATGCCGCCTAAAATAGTTTCTGGAAAGAAAAAAATAAATATTTTTTTGATATTTCCAGAAAGTATCCTCTATGTCATATTTTGGTAAAATTAAAAAAGTTTTTAAAAAATTTTAAAAACTCAATTTTTTATTAATTTTCACAAAATTCCTAATTACCCTATTAGTACCCCTTTAGGCCGCTAGGGGGCGCTGATGGCACTGCTCCTCAATTGAGAGTGAGGAGAAGGTGTTGCCATCCCCAAAAAAGTTTCTCCCATACAGGTGTTGCTATGGCAACCCAATCAAAAAAAATCCCCAATTTCATCCCATAATTCCACTTTTAGCCGCTAGGGGGCGCTAATGGTTTCATTCCGCCTTCGTCGGTGTTGCCATCCTGAAAAAGTTTCTTCCCCAGGTGTTGCTATGGCAACCGAAACAGAAAAATATTTCTAAGTTCCATCTTGATAGTTCCACTTTTCGCCGCTAGGGGGCGCTGATGGCACTGCTACGCCACCGTTGGTGTTGCCAACCTGAAAAAAGTTTCTTCCCCACTTAGAAAAAATCTGAAGTTTAACCTCCGATAGTTCCGCTTTTCGCCGCTAGGGGACGCTGATGGCATTGCTCCGCCACCGTTGGTGTTGCCAACCTGAAAAAAGTTTCTTCCATACTTAGAAAAAATCTCGTCCAAAAAAATTATTTCCCCCTCAACCCCCCGTACAAGACTACGACATCGTTGCCACCCGACAAAAAGTTTCTCCAAAATTTTTACCCCCACCTTTTTTTCATTTCCCCCCCCCCCCCTTTTACACCCCCGTCCAGGATTACAGAATTCAAGATGGCGGCCATTTTGCTCCGCGCTCCGCATTGCTCCGTCACTGGCTGTGAACCGGCTTTCCTTTACTACTAGCATACTCACCTTTTTAAGGTTATAAATGGTTATATAGCATATGTAGATGATAATTATAAGTAATTTGTTTCTGGGTGAATTTGTTGATTTTTTAGGATATTTTGTTCTATGAATCCCTGTAAAGTGATTTTTGCTGTAAAAATACGGGTTTCACGTTGAATGACTGTGTATTTGGATGTATGTTGGGGGGCGAAGGTGAATGTTTTATTATGGATTCCGGTTGCTATGGGTTACGTTTAGCGTGTGGTGAAGTGAGTGTTGGTGTCTCGGGGAGGGAGGGGGAGAGAGGAGTATGTTATTCGGGGGCTTTATGCTTGTAAGGGATAGCGCGCTGTTGTATTACATAAGGATTGGAGGTTTTAGGGGGTCTCGCAAAGGGATTTTCTTTCATTATTTTATTAAAATCTATTATTTTTTAAAGATGTGAATTTATTTAATGCATCGATTACGATTATTAAAAAGGATATAATCGATTGCGATGTTGAACGAATTGTTTATTTTTTTATCGGATGTGTGCATAATTACATTTGTGTGTTGTAAGTTTAACGGTAACCGTGATATAACTATCACGTGACCTTGGCGGAGGGATACATCAAGAACTCTTTAGAGATAACCTTGGGGTGACCTTGGCGGAAGGATACACCAAGAACTATTTTTTTATGAATGGTGTAGGTGGTCTTTAAGCAGCGATTTTATCATTTCTGCTGTGGATTTCGTGTTGTTAAGACGCGTTTCAAGTTCTTCTGCGAGTATGTTTGCCTTAGAAAGTAATATCGGAGGTACTATCCCTACCGTTACTGACGTTCCTATGTGTAATGCACCCTCTTTGAACAGGATTGGGCATGTAAGTACTTGTTTTAATGTGATTTTATTCTCTTATTTTATTAAACTTTGTATTTTTATGATGCGTAACAACTTTTTTTAATGAGTGTTTTTATGAATTTAATTAAATGTATTGGGGTTTTACATGAAATGTCTTGTATATGGATATATTCTTTAATTCAGGAATTTTATTATTTCTAATGGGGAAAATATAATGGGTTAGTAATTTCTTTATATACATCTGTAATGATATATGTATATATATATATACATCTGAAATGTATTACATTGTTATCGAGAATAGCGTGTTTATACTAAAGTCTTGTATTTTTTTTTTACAGGTGTGTCCTAGTTGTACGAAGAGCTTCATGGCAAAACGAAGCTTAGTGCGCCATATGAGGATTCATGATGGAATGAAGGATTACATATGTGAATTGTGTAAGGCGGCTTTTGTAAGAAAAGATGATCTGATACGTCATGAGAAGATTCATGAACGGTTAATTCATGGTGATAAGCCTATGCGAGGCACTAAAAGAAAAAGATTAGATGCTCCGTGTATGAAGAAAAAGAAGAAGAAAGCGACTAAGAAACCCTGCAAACAGGCTTTAAACGGTACTGTGACTGTTTATAAAATTGCTGGTCATGCTGAAAAAGATTTACTTACCTTTTTGGATTCTCATAGAATTGAGATAAAACAAGTGGTGCTAAAGGAAATTGCTTTGAAACGTAGTATTATATGGTACATAAATGTATGTTGCCGTTTTACTCGTTTTCGATCTGGAGGAGAACAGGAATACTGTATAAACTATTTCAGAAGTTCTTGTATGAAAAACATTACAGAAGAAGATTTGGATTCTAATATGGATACTGCCTTTGCAAAAGTGTTAACATCGTTCGAAACCTATGAAGGCCGTGGTAGCGGTTGGGTCTTAGAGAGAATCGAGGAACTTATGATTGATGTTGGGACATATGATCCTCTGGCTGCTTCAAGCTATATCCCGCTACCTAAAGAACTATTAGCCAAGAAAGCTATTATCAATGTAAAAAATAGTGATCAGAAATGTTTTATGTGGTCCATCTTAGCAGAACTTTATCCAGTTTATAAGAATGCATCTCGTGTCAGCAAATATACCGAGCATGAATGCAAGTTGAATCTGGATGGAATCGAGTTTCCCACTCCTTTACACCAAGTTAAATTATTTGAGCGAAATAATAATAATGTGAGCCTGAATGTCTTTGGATATGAAGATAAGAAGGTGTTTCCGCTCTATATATCATCTAATAGACGAGAACAACACTGTAATTTACTGCTTATTAGTAATGATGAGCAGTCTCATTACTGTTGTATTAGAAGTATGAGCAGACTTTTATACAGTATAAGAAAACATAAAGAGAAGCAATATTTTTGCGACTATTGTTTACAACGGTTTTCATCTGAAGCTCGTTTAAAGAAGCATATTGAATTATGTAGCCAGTATGGCCTACAGAAAGTGGAGTTTCCCAGTGACAATGACAAGATTTTGAAATTTCAAAGTATTTACATGCAAATGCGTGTACCATTTGTGGTATACGCAGACTTTGAGTCTTTCCTAATGAAAGTGGATATATGTGAGAATGCCCCTTCTGTTTCACATGAGAGTATCTTATCTCATCATGTTCCTTGTGGTTTTGCCTATATTATTATTGGACCTGATGGAAAAACCTTTAAAGAACCTGTTATCTATAGGGGTGAAGATGTGATTTATCATTTTTTGAAAGCCCTTATTCAAGAAGAAGAAGAGATTCAGAGAATACTGAGAGAAAATATGAAAATGAATTTTACTGCTGAAGATCGTGAAAACTTTGAAAATGCTACTCTCTGCCATATTTGTAACAAGGCTTTAGGAGAAAAGCGTGTGAGAGACCATTGCCACTTAACTTCCAAGTACAGAGGTTCAGCCCATCCTAATTGTAATCTGAATTACAAGATAAGACGACGCATACCCGTTGTGTTTCATAATTTAAAGGGGTATGATGGACATTTAATTATGCAGGGGATCGGTGAATTTAAAGGAAAGAGGATTGAATGCATCAGTAGCAATATGCAGCAATATATTACATTTAGCCTAGGAAGTTTACAGTTTATAGATTCTCTTCAATTCTTACCTGCCTCTATTGAGAAACTAAGTTCTAGTTTGGAATCCAATCAGTTTCGTATCACCCAAGAACATTTTACAAGTGATCAAGTGGATTTAGTGACTAGAAAGGGTGTTTACCCCTATTCTTATATGGATTGTGCTACCAAGTTTGAAGAAGCGAGCTTACCCTCTAAAGAGGCCTTCTTTGATGATTTAAATCGAGAGGAGATCTCTGATGATGCCTATGCTCAACATGTTTGGACATCTTTAAAGATAAAGAATATGGGGGAATATCATGACTTGTACATAAAAACTGATATTCTTCTATTAGCGGACATTTTTGAGAATTTCCGTGATTTGACATTGAATTATTATGGAATAGATGCTGCCCACTGTTTAACATTGCCATCTCTTGCCTGGAATGCAGCCTTGAAGACTAGTGGAGTATCATTAGAACTGATTACAGATCCTGATATGTACTTATTTTTAGAAGAAGGTATAAGAGGCGGTATTAGTGTTATTAGTAAACGCCTTAGTCAGGCTAATAACAAGTATTTGGAACATTTTGATTCTACGAAACCTAGCAAATATATAATGTACCTGGATGCTGTATCTGTATCTGCCTGAATCTGTATGGGTGGGCTCTAAGCCAGGCACTCCCCGTATCGGATTTTAGATGGCTTGATTCTCAAGACATTCAGAACTTTAATCCACTTGCTGTTGAAGATGACTCACCTGTGGGATATATTATCGAAGCGGATATAGACTATCCCCATGATTTGCATGATAAGCATATAATGATTATCCTCTAGCACCCGAAAGAGTTCATATCACCCCATCTCTGATTTCGGAGTATAGCCGGAATTTATCTGAAGAAATGAATTTGAAAATATGCAAGGACCAGATCAAATTAACACCTAATTTGAATCATAAGGTTAAATATGTTCTGCATTATAGAAATTTAAAGCAGTATATGAAGCTAGGGATGAAACTTGTGAAAATCCATCGAGTATTAACTTTTAAGCAAGAGCCCTGGTTGAAGCCCTATGTACAATTTAACACTGAGAAGAGAATGAATGCAAAAAATTCCTTTCAAAAAGATCTGTTCAAACTTATGAATAATGCAGTGTTTGGAAAAACTATGGAAAATTTGAGAAAAAGAATGGATGTTAAACTAGTACAGACTGAGAAGAGACTGAAAAAATTACTTCCTTAGTCTATTACTTCCAAATTAAAATTACTTCCTTATTACATCACCAGCCTTACACTCCTTCAAAATATTTAATGAAGATCTGGTAGCAGTTCATATGCATAAGACTCATTTGAAACTGAATAGACCCATCTATGCAGGTTTTTCAGTACTGGACTTGAGTAAAACACTTATGTATGAGTTTCATTATGATTTTATTAAGAAGATGTATGGAAGCCGAGCCGAATTGCTTTTCACAGACACCGATTCCCTGTGCTATGAAATTGAAACAGAGGATATTTACAAAGATTTTGAAAGTTATGAAGACTATTTTGACTTTTCGGATTATCCTCCAACACATCCACTCCATTCCAATAAGAATAAAAAAAGGATTGGAAAAATGAAAGACGAGTTGAATGGAACTCCTGCCGTGGAATTTGTAGGCCTAAGATCGAAAATGTATAGCCTAAAAACACTCTTCACGGATAAAAAGACTGCTAAAGGTGTTAATAAGAATGTTGTAAAAAAATACATCCATCATGAAGATTATTATAATTGCCTAACAAGGCGAAGATCTAGTAGAGTGGAACAATTTAAAATTGCAAGTAAAGACCATCAGATGTATACTGTGAAGCAAATTAAAATGGGCTTATCCCCCTATGATGATAAGCGTCATATCTTAAAGGATGGTATCAAGAGCCTAGCATACGGTCATTATCAAATTTAAATGACCAGACCATGCTAGATTGAATTGTGGCGGTGTATCCTATACACCGGGTGGAGGTGGGACCACAATTTAAAAAAATATATATATTTTTAACAACATCTAATGTATGAAAGAGACCTTACCCCATTTAGATTGTTGAAAACAGGTATCTATGATTATTTGAAAATATTTATGTTTAAAACTGCAAGATCGAAATGGTTGAGGAAACACACCCCTTAAACCCCCGAGATTCCCATACACCCAATTCACGCGATTCTGCTACTTTAAAACACAGATTCACGCGATTCTGCTACTTTAAAACAGCAATTCATGCGATTCTGCTACTTTAAAACACCGATTCACGCGATTCTGCTACTTTAAAACACCAATTCATGCGATTCTGCTACTTTAAAACACCAATTCACGCGATTCTGCTACTTTAAAAACGCGTTTTTGCTAGTTTTTTACAAGTAAAAAGTATGTTTTTGTGAAAAAACGTTAAAAAATAGCACAAGTGTGAAAACCTATGTTAATTCCCATAGAGAAAATGGCACAAGTGTGGTTTTTGAAAAGTAGAAAACTTACATTTGCGAAAAAATATAAGAAAAAAACTTGCATTTTCGAAATTTTGCTAGTAAAAATCGCGTTTTTGTGAAAAAACGTTAAAAAATAGCACAAGTGTGAAAACCTATGTTAATTCCCATAGAGAAAACGGCACAAGTGTGGTTTTTGAAAAGTAGAAAACTTACATTTGCGAAAAAATATAGGAAAAAAACTTACATTTACGAAATTTTGTTAGTAAAAAGTATGTTTTTGTGAAAAAACGTTAAAAAATAGCACAAGTGCGAAAACCTATGTTAATTTCCATAGAGAAAACAGCACAAGTGCGGATTTTGAAAAGTAAAAACTTACATTTGCGAAAAAATATAAGAAAAAAACTTGCATTTACGAAATTTTGTTAGTAAAAAGTGTGTTTTTGTGAAAAAACGTTAAAAAATAGCACAAGTGCGAAAACCTATGTTAATTTCCATAGAGAAAACAGCACAAGTGTGGTTTTTGAAAAGTAGAAAATTTACATTTGCGAAAAAATATAAGAAAAAAACTTGCATTTACGAAATTTTTAAAACATTAACACTTAAAAAAAAGAAAAAGAAAAAAAAAAAAAAATCATCTGATCCATCCTAACCTTTGACTGACTTCATGGAAAGTCACGCGCTGGTGGAAGCTCCACCCCTGCTCATGAGGTGCGCCTATGCTTTAACATGGGAGAACTAGCACCGCAATTTCCCCATGTTAAAGTATAGCACCGCGTGAGCCAGTACCCCCTACTATTCCCTACTCATGTGAAAAACTACTGGTTAATTATACTCCTATTTAAGGAACCATTATTTAAAAATAATCCAAAATGCATATGCTAAATAATACTATGCTTTTTTATTGTGTCAACTAACAATAGCAGCTACTTTAGTAATACGAGTGACGCTTAGATATGATTCTCAAAGCATGATGGCATTTTCAAACGTTTCATCCAGAAGAGTTTCATCTCCTTTTTTCTAACTGTATGGTTCTAGAGAAAGGTACACAGAATAGGGCTTATACTCATTTTAATGGAATTTAAATGATTGACAACTTTTATAGCCAATATGCTAAATCAGTGCCGTCAGTCCTTATAAATCCCCAAAATGAACTTATCTGTGGGGGCAAACCTATTCCAACTAAAAGGTATGACCGTCTTATGACGGAATTCAAATTTTGCAAAATATTACCTCCCATTTTGCATAATTTTTACCAATTTAGCAATATTTGCAACATCCCGCCAAATTCTTTGCCAAATTTCTTACCAAACGTCACGGGCGGACGAACAGAGAAATGGCTTGTCCTTATAGTAGATTCTTATATTCTTTCCAAGATATTGAATTCTCATCGATTGGGTGACATTTTCGTTAATTTTTGTGATATTTTGTTCAATTTTGAGACATTTTAAAAAATTCGCTAAAATTGTCGCCAAGTGGGACAATTGTACTGATAGACACACGCTGCCGAAACATCATTACAATACTATCCCTTTTCAAAACACAATTAATTTATTGATTTGACGTCATTTTTATCAATTTGGCCTCATTTTTTATTGATTTGACAACATTCTCGTCCATTTCGTAACATTTAAAAAAAAATTCGCCAAGTTGGCGATATCTCGCCAAAAATTTCGCCAATCGTTACCCAGATATAGCTGTTGTTGTTGCTTATAACCTCCTGTTTTGGTGGAACCACAAACAGGACCAGTGATGCCAGAAGACGGACAAAGAATGACACAAGATAAGATCACAAAGTTTATTAACACAAACAACATCACTGAAGAAGGTCAAGGGGGTGCAGCTTCTCATTTAGCGAGGACCCAGAGGGCGGAAGACTGTCTTCATCCTCAAGAAAACAACCATGCCTTACTCGGGATTCGAACCCAAGCCCACTAGACAGCAGTCGGAGACGCTATCCACTTCACCGCCTGGGCGGCTAGAGATAGCTAGATAGACAGACAGATAAATATTATAAATGGCATACAATTTTTTTCCAGCCGTTCATTTTTCGATGTTGAAATTGTTCAATTCGGGGCCCCTCTGATACGAAGACCCTGTTCACATCATGTGCACCTATGTTGTATAAAGTGAATTATTCCAAATAATAATGTACCACAACTCACGAAGTAAAAGAAAGGCAAAACAATAAGAAGAAAAAAATACAAATTTTGACTTTCAAAATTGGATTTTGAATTTATGGGTCCATTTTTGGGTCAAAATTTGGACTTTCAGATTGAATGGCTGGATACGTTTCGAGTATTCCTGAACACTCATCAGCAGTTTTCTGAATGCTGTATCTATGTCCGTCGGTTTGCGAATGTGCAAGATACCTCTCAATCCAATGCAGCCATTCGAAGATTATTTTAATGAATGTTTGAATATTTTTCGGATGCGATTATTTTAATCGAAAAACGTTAGGAATCGATGATTCTATTCGGACATCCGCCCTCAACCCTTTCGGGAAATTTTCAAAATCGAAAAAAATATTATAAAAAATAATTTTGTGCTATAGAAACAGCCATTTTATGTATTATAGCAGCCAGCAAAGTCCACGCGCTTATTGCGCTACGTCTGTCTAAGCACACCGCTGCCATCTATGGAAAACAGGAACCGGCAAACATCCACTCCCGCCGACCCTCCCATCGGCTTATAACATCCACAGACACATGCGAGCCATACACCCCTCCATATTAGTATTACTATTTCTTAAACAATTCCCTATCAAAACATACATACTATACCAACCCATAATATAACGCCATTCATTTTCGCTCCCTTAAACCCGCTAACAAAGCAATTGTAAAGAACCTTGCTGCTCCTACCGGGAATCGTACCCTGGGTTTCCACACTGGTCAACCGACGCTCTACCGTTGAGCTATTGGGACAAAATGGCAAGCTCTTATTGTCGAAATGGACTCTGAATTCTCCACCCTCTAATGCCAGATGGGCAGGCGGCTGATCATCTGAATGACCACCTCCTGCTATTTTTACCTCAGGTTAGCCTCCTGCTGTTACTGTTTCTACCCAGATTAGTGTCCTACGGGGTCGTTATCCTCTCATTTGAAATCGGTTCCACGGAATCCGTTCCAGTCGTACTAGGGTCAGACCTCCGAAATATCTTTGCACTCATCTACAGGGTGGATGGGTTCAAGCGCCATTGTAAAGAGCCTTGATGTCCCAACCGGGAATCGAACCCTGGATCTCCGACGCTCTCCCGTTGAGCTACCGGGACAAAATGGCTCTTATCGTCGGAGTGGACTCCGCAAATAATGTCGCGCCTACAAAAGCAAAATAAATAAAACAAACCATTATCCAGAGAGAAAAAAATATTTTATCAGTACTTAACTATTATTGGCTTCGTTTTAACATTTCAGACGTTTTACTGTGTCAAATCATGGGTCATTCGATTTAAAATGTCCAGATCCTCGCATAATTTTTCAAGTCGGCGCCTATGATCTTAAGTATGTATCTCTCGCCCATTTGCGAGAATCGAGACAGACAACCCTCCAGAACCATTTTGATGGTGGACGAAACTCGTGCAGAAATAATAAAAAAGCTCCATCTTAAAACTGTCGCATCCCCCCCCCCTTTTTCCAGTGCCAATCGGCTCGTGAGCGGCACGTGCCGGGCCGCGCAAGCGCAGAGATAGCTTGCTACTCCGGCAGTTTCCGTGAGATTCGCGGATATTCCCTCCGACATCGTATTTCTGACTGACCGCCTTCGGCGACCAGCCTGTTCGCTACCCTTGAAAATTCTGACCGTGGCAAACACGCTGGCGCCATAACCCCGTGGAGTTAACAAAGTTTGTTTTAGTTTAATGATGTTAAAACTAATAATGAAATTTTAAGATGAAAAATAATGTTCTAGGGGGGGGGGGGGGCTCTTGAAAATTGATTTGTAAAGTGAATTCATTCTAATATTTGTGAACTGTGAGATTCTGAAGATTTCTGTACCTGTAACCCTCGGAAAGAGATCCCTTTGATGTGTACTCACAGCCAGAATCAGCTGCTCCTATGTTTTTCATAGAGGTATGCTCCTCTATTTTTTGTTTTACATAAATGAAATTGTATCCGTTTGTCTGCATTTTCAGTATTGCATCGTAAATGACATGAAAGTGTTTTTGGGACTGATGATGTTGAATGTGAATTTAGTATTTAAGAAATAACGATGCTACTTTAACGTGGCTGCTCAGCGAAAAAAAGTTTTTTTTTTTAAATTGTCCCCACCATCACCCGATGCATAAATGCATCGCGACAGTCTCCATAACTTTCTTTTTATTTATTTCTTCAGTGTTCAAGTTTTTTCATTGTGGTCCCAACCACCACCTGATGTAAACAATATATCGCTACAATTCAATCCAGCATAATGAGCCAAAAACCTTATAAAAAGCAAACACTTATTCGGTTTTTAATTATCCCTAGGCCAAAAACCGTATAAAAAGTAATCACTGATGACATTTGCAAATGACGTCAGAACCTCGTTAGAACCGTGACGGCATAATCTCGCCCACCTCCCCTCCACCATGGAAACACTGTGTGTCTACGCGCGCATGTGGGTGAAAAATCGATCTCTTCTTTCGCGATGTGGCCGAGAAATTGAAAATCATTACTTCCTTAAAATCCGGATCGTGCGGCTACCTTTTCTTATTTCTTGACCAGATTGGGCTTGTAAGAAAGCCTGATCTTTGAGCTTTCTAAAAATGTAAATTATTAGTCGAAATTGTCGGTACTTTTCCCGACGCGAGGATTTAAAAATGAAAGTTCGTTTTTTTGAGCCGAAAGTGACTTTTGTTTTAAAATCTTTAAAAAATATTAGAATTTGTCCCTGAGATTTGAAATTGATATATTTTTATTCGCAATTGTCTGCTCTTTCCGGTCGTGTAATTTGTTTTTTCTACGACGTCTGGATGGTGGAGGAAAAAGGGGGAAAAACGGTCGAAATCGCGTGAAACATTAAATAACAACAAAACAATAATAATAATTCAAATTTTAAAAATCGGTTTTGGCGTGTTACCTTCCCATCCCCCGGATCTCCGATTGCCAAATTTCGTAACTCTGCGCCGCGCAGTCGCTGAGCCTATAGTGTATATAAGACAGACACACAGATAGACATTACCTTTTATTATATAGATGGAATATAGCTTGGAACGCGTTTAGAAGCAAAGTTTATTTTGGGTCAAAGTGCCATTTGGCGAGTGATTTCAGTTTTGTACGTCCCGCCACTTTAGGATGCTATTTTGATTTTATGGAATATCAGAAAAGAACTTCACCCTGCGTCTATACTGTATCCTCTGAATGAAGCTGTTTTCAAACATCATAAGAAAACATGTAACATGTCTCCGAGGAAGATTTTGTTTCGTGAGACATTTTGATAGCCACAGTATAGGATCCTTCTGCGATATTCCAAGCGAAACCGCTTTGTATGGATGTTACATGCTAGGAAAATCATAAAAAAGAACCTAATACGGATGCCAGTCCTGTATCTGCAAATCTTGAATTGACATCACTCGCCCTGTAGAAACCGGCTTTAATGTTCTTCTTCTTCGACCCAGACCGTCAGACCTACCAGAAAAGTATAAGGTATCTGTTTGGACTGGCGGGAAGTACCACCCCATTTAGACCGGAACCCAGTGGGGGAGACATGCACAGGGATCGTACCCTCATTCTCTTACATCCAACCTCTCGGAAGGACTTATGGACCCACATGTTTAATGGGGTCGTACTCTGCGTGAACACGGCGGCAGTATTGGCAGCGACGGGAATCGAACCCGGGCCGTCCGACTGCAATTCCCCCACGCTAATCACTGAGTTGTCGCGCTCCCTAGAATGTTCTTGTAAACCCAGACCGCGGTACCTCCACGAATGGTACAGGGCTGCTGCTAGAACCAACGGCCGTACCGTGCTGAAAACGCCGGTTCTCGTTAGATCACCGAAGTCAAGCAGCATCGGGCGCGGTTAGTACTTGGGTGGGTGACCACCTGGGAACACCGCGTGCTGTTGGCAAATTTCGGGCGCGGTAGCCCGGTGGTTTGCGCGCTGGATTTGCACGCTGCCACAACTGCCGCCGTGTTTATGCGGAGTACGATCACGTTAAACATGTGAGTCCGTAAGTCCTTCCGAGAAGTTGGTGGTAGGGGAAGGAGGGTACGGTCCCTGTGGATGCCTCCCCCACTGGGTTCCGGTCTAAATTGGGTGGCACTTCCCGGCCGTCCAAACAGTTACCTTACACCTTTCTGGTAGGTCGGGCGGTCTGAGTCTCAACAACATCAACAACAGAGCTGCTACTAGCCCACGGCCGGGAGAGAAAATATCACCAGCACAAATCAGGAACAACGAGCCCCCCGACCCCACAATGTAACGAGCGCACGACCCGGAACACCGAGGGGACAGCAGAGCAACCGCCCCGCCGAGCGAAGCCGAGCGCCACCAGTCCCGAAGAAGAACGCCGACGGAGACGAACGAAACCCTCAGCCAGCAGACCAGAAACCCGCCTGCAAAGAAAGCAACCAGGCAAGACGCGCCACCAAGAACGGCGACGCAGCGACACCCCAAGAAATTTATTAATTTTTAAAAAGTTGCCAGGCTAAGGTGGTTACAACACAGCCTACACGTACATCCGCATATTAGCTGGAAATAAATTTAAACATAATAAACACAAATAAACACAGCAAAGATTAGACTACAAGAATAATAGGCCACCAGATATAACCTACACCTTATAAATGTCTAAAAACAAATAACCATATAAGCCATTCAAAACATATTGCATAAAATAAACAAATGTATAAACCGAACTTTAATCTAAAAAAAAAAGCCCTAAACAACTATACTAAAATATCAATAAAACGGAAGAATTACAAATTAAAAATCCCGCCCAGCCTGCGACAACTAAATAAAACAAAGATAAAACAGAGGAGGATTCAGCCCAACAAACTTAAGGCACTATTCAAAAGGAAAGAACACAATGTAAAATAATACCAACACACTACAGATACAAATATACATCCGTTAAAAGACAAAACCCTCCAACGAAAAAGGGGTGCTCAACCTCGACAACCCCAAACAAAAGAAAGCGATTCCAAACGATGGCGCCACAAACAAATAATTAACTAAAAGTGGCAAGCCAAGGCTGGTACAACAACCTACAAAAACATCATCTTTCTTTGCGGAGGAAATACACACAACTCATAAATCGAATAAACATTACTGGAATTAAAACAAATACAGTATAATAAAACACCAAATACAAATAATAATTTATACAACAAATACTCATAAAATACAAACAATGAAAGAAACCATAGTCAACCCAAGAATTCTAATAACAACTGTATTATATAAAGAGGCTAAACATACAAATATCCCCAAAACACCTTACAAATCACCTTATAAAACATTTTAAAATGAAAGCAAATGCCACTATCGAGCACAAAATCGGTGTCTCCCCCGGTGCTTGCCCATTCTCGAAACAGGCACTCAAGACTCAGAAGCAACAAATCCAAATAAATAAAATAAAAATCGAACCCTATGGACTAAGATCCAACTGCAAATTAAAATACAGGAGGATACAATTCCCTTCAAATTCCACTGCCCCCTAGAAACCATCCCCACTACTCCAATGCAACAAATAACACAAAGAAATCAGGATTTAAAAACTCATCAAATGTTTCGTCAAGAGTTATGGACGAACGGATGGAGAAATGGATTATTATGATATTAAATTAATAATTTCCACAAAGCAACTTTGTTATTATCAAGGAAATTGAACTTAATTTTACAAAGCATTGAATTTTCGTGCATTATACGCCATTTTTATCAAGTTAGAGTCGTTTTATCAATTTCGAGACATTTTTGTTTATTGGATGATATTTTGTTTCATTTGGCGACATTAAAAAAAGTCGCTAAATGTGCTACCAAGTGAATGGTCGGATTGACAGACAAACGCTACCGAAACATCATTACAGTACTATCTCCTAACAAAACGCATTTAATTTAATTGATTTAGCATGATTGTTATCAATTTGGCGATATTTTTTATCGATTTGAAGACATTTTCATCCATTTCGCAACATTAGAAAGTCGCCAAGTTAGCGATATCCCGTTCAATGTATCGCCAAACGTTACAGAGACGGGCGGATGGAGAAATGGGTTCTTAAAGTAAATTTTAAGTGGCTTGTAATATTTTTTTTTTCTTTGCAAATTTTTGCAATTTTTTTTCTCAAGAAAATTTTTAAAAAATCTGTATTACTTGTCCAAATGATCGCATTTATAACATGTTACCCTTCACTTTAAAAGGCATGAAAAGAGCTTTCAATTGATATCATACTTGACACTGTGCCCCCGAGGAGGACTCATGACATCAAGAACTCAAAAATTGTATCACGGCTTTTATTTTTACAACAAGGATTGAAACTAAGTCTTGCGATCATTGAACCATCCATAAACCCTATTATACATAATTATGTCCAATTTTGTCCTATCCTGTTTTAAATTTTCGAATAAACTTCGAACTTTTAGCCCGAATTTAAAACAATTCTCTCTAGTTGTAGATTTTTTGATAACAAAGCCGGATATGACGTTTCTTGAAAATCTATTTCAGACAGCTACCGGGTACACACAGACGGACGGACATCCCTCCAAAAATGACTATTTTTAAAGGGAGGATTTCGGGCTGAGGAGGTCCTAAAACATATATTGACATCCCAATCTCGAATTCGACGGTTTTCGTGTAAACAATACTTTCTCTATACTCTATTATTACATATTAACATTAGTCTGAAAATAAAAATGGGTATTTATTTTAAATGCTATGCCTATAACCCACTGTTGGTCTTTATGTTATACAATTCTTCTTCTTTATTTTTACTCTGACTGATATGTTTTGTTTTGTTTGGGTGATATTTTCCTACTACTGCTGGATGATACAAAGATTTGGACTGAATGTGAAACAAAAATGTTTGCGTCACTTCCTTCACAGCCAAATAATAATGCTTTTCGGCATTATTATCATGCATTAACATTGTCGCTTTTTCTGTCTACAACTATTTTCGAGTACCCAATACTTCGTGCTCATCTTACCAGTATTTCTTTCAGGAATGCCATTTCATGTTAATCTAGATTCTATTTATGTGACACGGCATTTAGACATATTTATATGGGACAACGTCCCCCCAAAATGTCCTGAAAGAAACACTGCATCCTACTCGAGCAAACCGTCGACCCATCATCCTACAAAATTCGTGTAATAAAGCAATACTGTTGCCACTCATAGTGATAATAATATTAGCATCTCGTCCATGGAAACGGGGCCACTGACGAGTTTGGAGGCCACCCATACAAAGTGGGATCGATTTCATTTTATAATCAAAAATGACGTCTGGAATGATTATTTATTCAACAACATTTTTAAAGATCCCGAATTTTTAATGATTTTATTTTTAATTCATTCGAAAATAGGGGGAGACATCTTGAATTATATGATATATAATATTGAATTATGTTTTAAATAAAAAGGTTTCCAATATGAACTGATTTTAATCATCGTACTACAATGGTTTCGAAATACTTCATTTCGTTCGTGCAATACCGTTTCCACACACATCCCCTCAGAAACGTCCGATTCCGGTTAGTTCAGGGAGGCTTAAAAAAATTCGACACCGTCCCAATGCTTTCTTCCCTATACATTATACTATAGATAGAGTGAAAACAAGAAAGATCAATCACAAATAAAGCATTGACTACGAAACACTTTCCAACTGCAATGCAATTTTATTTAAACATCTCTAAAACGTGATACCTTCAGAGATGATATTTTTTTAATGATCACAGTACATTCAGCGGTCATATTTTAAAAAGGATCACAATACTATAATCATTTATTATATTAAAAAACTTAAAATTTCATTAAAAAACAGGAACTTTATTCAAATGACGTCATCGAACTATAAATCATCTGACTCTCTATGTAAAAGCAGTGAATGTATCACTCATACGCTTTTATTCCAGATTTCAGATTTAAAGAATTTTGCTTGAAAAAAATTTAGCCATTCTTATACAACTCATCTTACAATCCCTTGTTTACATTCTGCATCCATTAAAATGAGGCTTTGTTGTGGAAATAATCAGTTTCATGATCCTTTAAACTCAAAAATAGTGTCATTGCGTGGGCGCAGAATAGAGATGCACAGAAAATACGCAAAAATCAAGCGGTTTTGGGACGGATGCTACACTCAATATAAATATAAAAAAACACGATTTTTATTTTGGGAAAAAAATGACGGATGCCCTATTTTATTTTGAAGTGGGTCACGTGATCTTACCCTATTATATGGGTGTCATTATTATTTTTATTTAAAATACTACCGAACCTATTTTGCTGACAATTTTTTTTTTTTTTTGTATATTTTATGGTATCATTTGAATATGTCCTAAGTTTTCGAAGCCATGTGTGAATTTTAACTTCGTTCAAAAGATGTTTGAGAAAATGAGAGGGTTCCGTGCATTTCATTTTCTCAACCCGGGTTCAATCCAAAACGATTTGGGTGATAGTATTCATTTCCATTACATAGGTCCAACAGACCGCCTCAACAACATACTACAATTTCATTTTGATAAAGTCATTTTTACAGCAGTGCGAACGGACAGAATGAACCAAATCATAAACACTTTTCAACTCTGTTTTAAAGTATTAAAAAAAGCGTCTGACGCATGAGAATATCGGGTTGCATGTTGAGCCATGTTCGATTCCATTTCGTCTATTTACAAACGGATTCATTCAGTATTGCTCAATGGAACATCCAGGTTTGGTTACAGTAAATGGAAGGGTTCTTTTAAATATTTAATAATAAGCAAAATGTTTCAGAAAGGAAAATATAGAATGTTTTGAGTTTTGAGTCTAGAACCTTTCTGAAGTGTTTCACAATATCTTTTCAGTTTTTGATTGATTTTATTTCTTACTAGCAGCATACCCGTTCTTCGTACGGAGTATATAATATAAAGAAACTTGAAATTCATAATCATGCCCAAATTCTTATAGTATACTAAATGACATGTTTAATCAAAATATTCTGTTAAAATATTTAATATAATGCTCCTAAAAAGAAGTTTAAGAATCTCTGTTCTCGCTATATAAAATTATCTTCATGGACATATCTGAAGAATAAAACATCTTGGACCCCTTATGTAAGCAAATATAAAAAAAATATGGAATTGAATCAATATATGCAAAATAAAAGCGTTAAAATTGTGTGGGACCCGTACTAATTATATACGCGAATATTAGAAAATATAACCTGTATTAGTAGATTACATGTATAAATTGAAAATACCAATAAACCCGTAATCTTTAAATCTGAAGACAGTCATTTATTTCAATATATGTCAAAATTAAAGTGCTAAAATTATATGGGAAGATATACACGTACTAATGTACTTCGTATAATGTCCGATTATTAGTAGAAGATTACCCGTTTTGCAATATGAGTCTCAAATGTTTTTTGGTAAAATACAACAGACGACGTAATAAATTGAATATATAATTAATCCCCTTAATCTTCATACCAGAAGACTGTACTTGATTCCAATATATATGCCAATATATGTCAAAATATATGCCAATATACCTGTACTACTTATATTCTCGTAGGTTAGAAGATATACCCGTGCATTCCTAGAAGATTACTCGTACAACGTACAATATGCGTGTGTCAGCAATTTTTGCCGCAATAAAACAATGGCGTAATAACTTAAAAATATCAATAATCACTGAATCAATAATTCCGGAAAATATCAATAATAATAATGTTTAAACCTGAAGAGTATAATTGATATTATCCAGTCCAAAATGAAATGGCAATGAAATTTATTTTATATACATATCTTCATTATTCAAATCGGAAAGGATTTAATAAAAATCGTCTGCCGCATAAACACATTGGATTTAAATCCGTTGCTAAGCGACATGATATCATTTGCTTCAAATAAATTGGTAGAAAAAATATCGTCTAAATAGTTATATTTCTATGGAACATTTGGCGACAGTTTCGTCAAATTAGCGACATTTTAAAAAATCGCCAAATTTATCGCCAAGTGGGACTGTAGAACTGACAGTTCCACTTTGCGACAAATTGACGAAATATCATCACAATACTATCCCGTAACAAAAAAACAATTAATATCATTTATGTAGCGCAATTTTATCAATTTCAAGATATTTTTATAGATTTGAAAACATTTTTATCAATTTGGTGACATTTTAAAAATTCGCGAAATGTATTACTAAGTAGGATGGTTGGTCTGACAGATAAATGCTAACCAAACATCATTTCAGTACTCCCTTCTAACAAAACAAAAAAAAATTTCATTGATATGTAGAAGACCCAAGCCACACGACCAACCCGAAGGTTTATGGCAGCTGTTTGTGTGTCGTTTATATCAATTTGGCGACATTTCCGTCAATTTGGCAAAGTTTAAGAAAAGTTGTCAAATTAGCGATATCCCTCCAAATTCGTAGCTTTGAATTTGCAGATCTGAATGAAACATTCTTATCCCGTTTCAATATACTAAATGAAAACACTACAATTGTATTAGAAGATATACCCGCTCTACTCTTTTTCTTTGTCAACAATCGGCTATATGAATTTATTGGCTAAACACAATATATGAGTTTAGTAGCTAAATACGATATAAGCTTGAAAACTCTTTTCCAAAATAAATGAAATTAATGTACGCAGTCAGCAATTAATATAATTAAAAGAAAAATCAAACCGTCCATTCATATGATATACTTTTATATCCATTTATCCATTTATTTATTATTTAAATCGAAAAAAAATAATAAAAACATTAACAAACACATTTAATTTAATTGCGATGCCGAGCAACATGATATATCCTCCTAAAATGTTAAAATTTATTAACCACTAATAGCACACCCGTTATTCGTACGGAGTGTATAATTTAAAGAAACTTAAAGTTCGCAATCATGTGCAAATTCTGTTAAAATATTAAATTTATTGCTCTTAAAGAGAAGTTTAAGAATATATGTTCTCACTATGCAAAATTATCTTCACGATCAGATCTGAAAAATAAAACATCCTGCCCCCTTTTGTAAGCAAATTTACAGAAGAAAAAATAGGAATTGAATGAATATATGCAACCCCGTGCTAATTATATTGTCGCAGATCAGAAAATATGCCAATGTGTTAGTAGAAGATTACCCGTATTACAATATGCGTCTCAAAAATATTTGCCAAAATAAAAGAGATGACGTAATAAATTGAAAACATCAATAATATCCGTACTCTTTATACCAGAAGGTCGTAATTGATTCCAATATATGCCAATATATATCAAAACATATGTCAATATACCTGTACTACTTATATTCTCGTAGATTAAAAGATATACACGTGTATTTGTAGAAGATTCGTACAACATACAATATATGAGTTTAAACAATTTTTGTCATAATAAAATAATTGCATAATAACTTGAAAATATCAATAATCCTTGAATCAATAATCCCCGAAAATATAAATAATAATAATTTTTAAACCTGAAGACCGTAATTGATATTATCCAGTCAAAAATGCTATAAGAAAAATCAAATCGTTCTATTCTAAAATATATTTTTATATCCATTTATTTATTATTCAAATCGAAAAAATAATTATTAAAATTAACAGACAGATTTAATTTAATTGCGTTTCTGAGTAACATGATATAAGATAGAATCTTATAACATGTTAAATATGTCATGTCTTATAACATAAACTGCGAAATTAAATAACGATTTTGATTTCTCTATACTTCTCATTGTTCCGTAAAAGCTTG
This sequence comes from Amaurobius ferox, assembly GCA_951213105.1. NCBI lineage: Eukaryota > Metazoa > Arthropoda > Arachnida > Araneae > Amaurobiidae > Amaurobius > Amaurobius ferox. The sequence continues at coordinate 3,865,570 of OX578149.1, read as the reverse complement.
TTTTAAATAAACCATGAACCATGGAGATAGATTTCCCCTTTAAATCATGTTTCAAACAATTCATGTTTTCAGAAAGTGACTAATTAACGCAAAAAATCTCCCATCAAACTCAGAGATTAAATTTTTATTCACTTTCAAACGATTTTCAAGCTTTTCGTTTGGATAAACCACGGAGTTAGGGAGTAGAACTCCTAGGAAAAAGTTCCGTTTTTCATTAATATCTCGACAACCCCAGGTCTTAGAAACTCGAAACTTGGACAAAATTTATGGGGGGATATTTCAAGGCTATTCACCAAATTTCATTAAATTCGGTTCAGCCGTTTTTCCGTGATGATGAGACAAACGAAAATTTCGTTTTTTACTAATATCTCGAGAACCACTGGTCGTAGAAACTCAAAACACGGATATAATTTTAAGTGGGGCTATTTCTGGGCTACCCACAAAATTTCATCAAATTCGGTTCAGCCGTTCTCCCGTGATGGTGTGACAAACAGACAGACAGACAGACAGACAGACAGACAGATTTTCATTTTTATTTATATAGATTACTAGCAGCATACCCGTTCTTCGTACGGAGTATATAATATAAAGAAACTTGAAATTCATAATCATGCCCAAATTCTTATAGTATACTAAATGACATGTTTAATCAAAATATTCTGTTAAAATATTTATAATGCTCCTAAAAAGAAGTTTAAGAATCTCTGTTCTCGCTATATAAAATTATCTTTATGGACATATCTGAAGAATAAAACATCTTGAACCCCTTATGTAAGCAAATATAAAAAAAAATATGGAATTGAATCAATTTATGCAAAATAAAAGCGTTAAAATTGTATGGGACCCGTACTAATTATATACGCGAATATTAGAAAATATAACCTGTATTAGTAGATTACATGTATAAATTGAAAATACCAATAAACCCGTAATCTTTAAATCTGAAGACAGTCATTTATTCCAATATATGTCAAAATTAAAGTGCTAAAATTATATGGGAAGATATACACGTACTACTTATAATGTCCGATTATTAGTAGAAGATTACCCGTTTTGCAATATGAGTCACAAATGTTTTTTGGTAAAATACAACAGACGACGTAATAAATTGAATATATAATTAATCCCCTTAATCTTCATACCAGAAGACTGTACTTGATTCCAATATATATGCCAATATACCTGTACTACTTATATTCTCGTAGGTTAGAAGATATACCCGTGCATTCCTAGAAGATTACTCGTACAACGTACAATATGCGTGTGTCAGCAATTTTTGCCGCAATAAAACAATGGCGTAATAACTTAAAAATATCAATAATCCCTGAATCAATAATTCCGGAAAATATCAATAATAATAATGTTTAAACCTGAAGAGTATAATTGATATTATCCAGTCCAAAATGAAATGGGCAATGAAATTTATTTTATATACATATCTTCATTATTCAAATCGGAAAGGATTTAATAAAAACCGTCTGCCGCATAAACACATTGGATTTAAATCCGTTGCTAAGCGACATGATATCATTTGCTTCAAATAAATTGGTAGAAAAAATATCGTCTAAGTAGTTATATTTCTATGGAACATTTGGCGACAGTTTCGTCAAATTAGCGACATTTTAAAAAATCGCCAAATTTATCGCCAAGTGGGACTGTAGAACTGACAGTTCCACTTTGCGACAAATTGACGAAATATCATCACAATACTATCCCCTAACAAAAAACAATTAATATCATTTATGTAGCGCAATTTTATCAATTTCAAGATATTTTTATAGATTTGAAAACATTTTTATCAATTTGGTGACTTTTTAAAAATTCGCTAAATGTATTACTAAGTAGGATGGTTGGTCTGACAGATAAATGCTAACCAAACATCATTTCAGTACTCTCTTCTAACAAAACAAAAAAAAATTTCATTGATATGTTGAAGACCCAAGCCACACGACCAACCCGAAGGTTTATGGCAGCTGTTTGTGTGTCGTTTATATCAATTTGGCGACATTTCCGTCAATTTGGCAAAGTTTAAGAAAAGTTGTCAAATTAGCGATATCCCTCCAAATTCGTAGCTTTGAATTTGCAGATCTGAATGAAACATTCTTATCCCGTTTCAATATACTAAATGAAAACACTACAATTGTATTAGAAGATATACCCGTTCTACTCTTTTTCTGTTTCAACAATCGGCTATATGAATTTATTGGCTAAACACAATATATGAGTTTAGTAGCTGAATGCGATATAAGCTTGAAAACTCTTTGCCAAAATAAATGAAATTGATGTACGCAGTCAGCAATTAATATAATTAAAAGAAAAATCAAACCGTCCATTCATAAGATATACTTTTACATCCATTTATCCATTTATTTATTATTTAAATCGAAAAAAAATAATAAAAACATTAACAAACACATTTAATTTAATTGCGATGCCGAGCAACATGATATATCCTCCTAAAATGTTAAAATTTATTAACCACTAACAGCACACCCGTTATTCGTACGAAGTGTATAATTTAAAGAAACTTAAAGTTCGCAATCATGTGCAAATTCTGTTAAAATATTAAATTTATTGCTCCTAAAGAGAAGTTTAAGAATATATGTTCTCACTATGCAAAATTATCTTCACGATCAGATCTGAAGAATAAAACATCCTGCCCCCTTTTGTAAGCAAATTTACAGAAGAAAAAATAGGAATTGAATGAATATATGCAACCCCGTACTAATTATATTGTCGCAGATCAGAAAATATGCCAATGTGTTAGTAGAAGATTACCCGTATTACAATATGCGTCTCAAAAATATTTGCCAAAATAAAAGAGATGACGTAATAAATTGAAAACATCAATAATATCCGTACTCTTTATACCAGAAGGTCGTAATTGATTCCAATATATGCCAATATATATCAAAACATATGTCAATATACCTGTACTACTTATATTCTCGTAGATTAAAAGATATACACGTGTATTTGTAGAAGATTCGTACAACATACAATATATGAGTTTAAACAATTTTTGTCATAATAAAATAATTGCATAATAACTTGAAAATATCAATAATCCTTGAATCAATAATCCCCGAATATATAAATAACAATAATTTTTAAACCTGAAGACCGTAATTGATATTATCCAGTCAAAAATGCTATAAGAAAAATCAAATCGTTCTTTTCTAAAATATATTTTTATATCCATTTATTTATTATTCAAATCGAAAAAATAATTATTAAAATTAACAGACAGATTTAATTTAATTGCGTTTCTGAGTAACATGATATAAGATAGAATCTTATAACATGTTAAATATGTCATGTCTTATAACATAAACTGCGAAATTAAATAACGATTTTGATTTCTCTATACTTCTCATTGTTCCGTAAAAGCTTGTTTTAAATAAACGATGAACCATGGAGATAGATTTCCCCTTTAAATCATGTTTCAAACAATTCATGTTTTCAGAAAGTGACTAATTAACGCAAAAAATCTCCCATCAAACTCAGAGATTAAATTTTAATTCACTTTCAAACGATTTTCAAGCTTTTCGTTTGGATAAACCACGGAGTTAGGGAGTAGAACTCCTAGGAAAAAGTTCCGTTTTTCTTTAATATCTCGACAACCCCAGGTCTTAGAAACTCGAAACTTGGACAAAGTTTATGGGGGGATATTTCAAGGCTATTCACCAAATTTCATTAAATTCGGTTTAGCCGTTTTTCCGTGATGATGGGACAAACGAAAATTTCGTTTTTTACTAATATCTCGAGAACCACTGGTCGTAGAAACTCAAAACACGGATATAATTTTAAGTGGGGCTATTTCTGGGCTACCCACAAAATTTCATCAAATTCGGTTCTGCCGTTCTCCCGTGATGGTGTGACAAACAGACAGACAGACAGACAGACAGACAGACAGATTTTCATTTTTATTTATATAGATTATTATGACCTTTCTGACACATCTTTAATCCGAAACAAATTCGTCCGTCACAAGATAAAATAGTTGGGCGGGAAAGCACTCCGCAAAGTGACGCCGATGTCCAAGAAATGGGCCTTGGATTAAAAGATATATTTCGTACATGTTGGAGTTCGTTTTTCTCTCAGGGTCGGGCCCGCTTCGGTGGCCCGGGCAGGAGGTACGCCCCACGGACCATGTCCAAGACTGGCACCTTTCCATCACCTCCCGAAAAGAATCTGTCGGACCAACAGGAATTTGCCTTTTCTCAAATAAAAAAATGGTTTACTTTTTTACTTTCCCTGCAATACAGGGTCATGTATAGGGAATGCATTGGAATCATGTCGAAAATCGCAACTCGAGTTTTCGACGGATCTACGCGTTTCCAGACCTGTAGAATACAAAAAAAACTACTTTTAGTGTGTGTCTGTCTGTGTGTCTGTCTGTCTATCTGTGCAATGTATGTATCCACTCTAACTCAGAAACTAATGGACCGAATTTCTTAAAATTTGGTAGGTAAGTCACTTGTGTATGATCCTGGTACTGATTAGTTTTGGGTATGATTCGGGAAAAGACAACCCACCTTTTTTGCGAAATGACTCGCAAAAATTGCCTGTATCCACTCTAGCTGAAAAACTAATAGACCGAATTTCACAAAATTCGGTAGGTAGGTCACTTGTGGGACTTTAGCTGAAAAACTAAGAGATCCAATTTCACAACATTTGGTAGATGAGTCACTTGTGGGTTACCCTGATGCTGATTAAATTTTGGTACGATTCGGAAAAAGGTAACCTGCCAATTTTTGCGAAATGGCCCGCAAAAATCGTCAAAATCTGAAATATAATACTACGTATGTTCAAATATATCCATTAAATGTTTGTTTGTAAATAATTTTTAACGATGAAAAGAATAAGACCAACCTCATTACTCTAGGACTAGCCGTTCTCGAAATATTTTAGTCTTCGCATTGACGCTGCGTCACCGTTGCAAAAACTTCCAACTACCAACTGAGAACAAAAATTGAATTAAAAGTGTCAATTCAGTGTCATTTTAAATAATTGTGGGTATTATTTTGTGCAATTAAACCTAATAAAATATTTTTGAAGAAATAGAGGACCTGAATATGAGTCTGCAGGGAAAGTCATATGCTGTCCACATCAGATTTTTACTTTCCCTGCAATACAGGGTCATGTATAGGGAAAGTATTGGAATCATGCCGAAAATCGCAATTCGAGTTTTCGACGGATCGACACGTTTTGGGACCTCTAGAATACGAAAAAATTATTTTTAGCTTGACGTTAGTATGTGTGTGTGTCTGTCTGTGTGTCTGTGCAATGTATGTATCCACTTTAACTCAAAAACGAATGGACCCAATTTCTTAAAATTTGGTAGGTAAGTCACTTGTGCGTGACCCTGGTACTGATTCTTTTTGGGTACGATTCGGGATAAAAGAACCCGCCTCTTTTTGCGAAATGGTCCGCAAAATCTGCCTGCATCCACGCTAGCTGAAAAACTAATATATCAGATGTTATAAAATTTAGTAAATATGTCACTTGCGGATGACTCTGGTGCTGATTAGATTTTGGTAGGATTAAAAAAAAAAATAACTCAAAATTTAAAATAAAAAACTACGTATGCTCAAATATATCCATTAAATACTTGTCTTATACGTAATTTTTAACGATAAAAAGAATAATACCAATCCCATTACACCAAGTTCGTTTACCTGACCTAACGGAGAAACTCTGGATGTCTTTTGCCTGCTTTTATTAACACTTTACATAGTTGAAAAGTGTATACGACTTGCGTCATTCTGTCTGTCCGTTTCCCCGATAACTGCCGTAAGAACGACTTTGTCCAAACAAAGTTTCCATATGTTGTTGAGACGGTCTGTGGGACCGATGGAAATGGAAGTAAATAATATCACCCAATTTGTCTTGGATGAAACCCGGGTTGAAAAAATGAAATACATTGAATCCTATGGGACCTCATTTTTCAAGGGAAGTGAAAATTCACAAATTGCTTCGAAAATTTTAGGAAATATTCAAGTGATATCAAGTGAAATAAAAAAAAAATTCCGGCAAAATAGGTTCTGAAGTTTTTTAAATAAAAATTAAAATAATAATGACACCCATAGTATATGAAGAGATCACGTGACCCACTTCAAAATAAAATAGGGCATCCATCATTTTTCCAGAGTGAAAAATCTTGATTTTTGAAATTCTTTTCAAGTTATATTGAGTGTTGCATTCGTCCTATAAGTATTTTACATAAATTTGACTTCTATAAGTTACATTCTCATCATTATTCTCCTTCTGATGAGACCCTTTTTGCTTCGTGATGAGCGAGTCCACTTCCCTGTGGGTCAGCATGCGATGGAACCCAACGGATACGGGCATCATTTTTCCTGTAATAAATGGAATCGGTGTCATTTTCAAAATTTGACGGTTTTATTATGAAATTCCGTATTTTCAGGAGCACCCGTTACTTTCGTTTTTCGGACTGGCGGCTACTTGCTCCGGGGCCAAGCATCCAGCCTTACCGCGATGGGTCGTGACACGGGGATCTTCTCTTTCTTCGCATTTTGCGGAAAAAACTCGAGTCCCTTTATAATCTATAAAGCAAAACCGAGTCATAAACGCCGTGATCAACCGTGGTCTGCTATCCCCCCTTTTTCTCTTTCCGGTTTTGTTTTTCCACTCTCCCTAATTTTTTTCTTATTTTTCGATCTGAAATCTCCACCGTCTGGCTCTGCCTCCCACCTGCCGTAGATCCGGAAATGCCGCGAGGATGGCTTCATCTTTTTATTTTTAGCGTTCGCAAAACATGATCCCGTCCACTACAACCGTCTGTTGAGGGAAAAGCATGTTGAGGGGTTTCCAGAACTTTTTTGGGTTGTTATTTATAAACAGGGTATACCACGAAATCGGATCTAAAACATTGAGACTGTATCCAAATCCTCGTCATGGTCCGAGCCCGGTCGCCTTCGGATCGAAGTCAAAAACTGGATCGACATTGATTTATAAAGTGATTTATATAAATCAAGAAAGATGCCTTTTTCTTTTTTAAATTTCAAATTGAACTTAATTTCAAATAAGCATCAGTGTCGGTGTGTGCAATTCAATTCAAATGAATGAATATGAGTCTGTAAGGAGAAGCATAAAGTCTTCTCATCTTAAAAAAAAAAAAAAAAAAAAAAATCTGATGTGGACAGCACATGACTTTCCCTGCATACGTTCTCACGTTCTCTTTATTTCTTCAATATTTCATTAAATTGAGTTGAATGGTACAAGATGACACCCATCATTATTTAAAATGACACTGAAAGGACACTTTTCATTCAATTCTCGGGTAATTGGACTTATTTTCAAAGATGGCGTAGCGAAAATACGAAAAAACTAAAATATCTCGGCTAGTCCTAGTGTAATGGGGTGGGTCTTATTCTTTTCATCGTTAGAAATGACGTGTAAAACAAACATTTAATAGATACATTTGACAATACGTAGTTTTTATTTTAGATTTTGGCAATTTTTGTTGACCATTGCGCAAAAAAAGACAGGTTATTTTTTTCCGAATCGTACCAAAATCGAATCAGCACCAGGGTGTCCCACAAGTAACTTACCTACGGAATTTTGGGAAATTCGGTCTATTCGTTTTTCAGCTAGAGTGGATACAGGCCATTTTTGCGGGCCATTTCGCAAAAATAGACGCGTTCATGAATCCCGATTCGTACCCAAAACGAATCCGCATCAGGGTCACCCACAAGTGGCTTGCGTACCAAATTCTATGAAAATCGGTCCATTAGGTTTTGAGTTGGAGTGGATACATACATAGCACAAACACACACACAGACGTCATGCTATAAATAGTGTTTTCGTATTCTAGAGGTCCCAAAACGTGTCGATTCGTCGAAAACTCGAGTTGCGATTTTCGGTGTGATTCCAATACTTTCCCTATACATTACCATGTATTGCGGGGAAGGTAATAATGGATTGGATCATATGCCAAGATAGTGTACGCCTTTCGATTTGGGCGTGGCTTTTCTCAAATGTAAAATTCTCCAGTTTGCAAATTCGATTGTTGAAACTGTCTGGCTCTCTAATTCTATAATTTAAAAAAAAAAAAACCGGCTTTTTTAAAGCAAATGAATATAAAATGTTCGTATCAATACTTGTAGGCTGTATATATACGAACATTTTATATAAATTTATCATTTTAATATTATTTTCATATGATAACAAAGTATTAGAAAAAACCGCCATTCCACTCCTCTCTGAAATATATTGAAAATTCTGGCCTCTCACTTTCACTGTCTACTTTAAATTATAACTTTAATGAAGATCATTGTATTGCGACGCCATTCGCTTTTGAAGATCGTACCCAATCTCGCTCGAGTAGCTCCATTTTTTCGAGCGATATTGTGTCCATAGACGGACATCCTTAAAAAAAAAAGGTTGACTGGCTTTCGGGGAGGGGGGGGGTATAGTTCGTCTATATCCAAATCGGAGAGTGTGAGATTATATCCCAATACTCCTTAGATATAGACTCGTTAATGCAAGGTAAGGCGTTCAAAATCTTAAATTTCAAATAACACTGAACCAGAGCGAAAGCTCTCGAACAAGTTGCTTTTCACTCCTTTGGATCCTATAAACTTCAAATATCTCGGATGAGCTAGCTCTCATTCTGAAGGAGTGAAATTTTTTTTTTTCAACACTACCTCATGAAAGGTTGCGAGAGACTCCGGTGCAATAGGGCTTTGAAAGCACACACTTTTCACACTGTCATCTGTGTTTTTCCAGTCTTGACTGCGGTGGTGTCAGTGACCGAGAATCAGGGCTTGTCTACCTTCTGAAAAGATACCGAGGAAAATGGACTAGTGTTGGACCCTTGTGAGCACATTTTCTGTATGACAATTATAACGGGATATGAATATGCAAATATGTAAAATTTGCTTTCAAATACGGGAGATAACAGGGTGTTTTAACGTCCATTTTAATAGTCAGCATTTGTTTAATCTCGTAGACACACAAAAAGTAAAAATGCGTTGGTCCGTCTCATTCCTATTTATAGTAGTAGTAGTATAAGATAGCAGATTTACCAATTGAGCAACCAGAGTACATCCGGAGCTTTGGAAGATCACGAGGGTATTTGGGGGGTTTAAATTTTTCTTTTTGAGTGTATCATAAACTATTTTTAGGATGGCAACCAATTTTTTTTATTCGTGAAAGGTAACGCTCATTATTTTGGACTTTGAAATTTTTGAGATTTAATGTTTATAAATTATTTTTTGAAGGTAGCAATACCTTGCCAACGTCCCGTAGTGGTAGCATCAGGATATTGAGCAAGATCGGCTCTCTAGGTGGTGTGGGGGTGGGGTAGGCGGACACACATCCGGAGCAAGATCTTTAGACTTTGGAATTTTAGTATTGGGAACTTGAGATACCGATACTACCACTAGAAGACGTTGGCAAGTTGTTGCCACCTAATATTTTCTTTAAACTTCTAAAATTCCAAAGTCTAAAGATCTTGCCCCGGATGTTCCACCCACCCGCTGGTTGACTCAAGTTCCTAATACTGCCACTTGGGGGCGTTTCCACCTTAAAAAAAAAAAAAAAATCAATGTCTAAAATAATGGCCGTCGACTTTCAAAAATAAAAAAAATTCCGTTGCCATCCTGAAAAAGTTTATGAAAAACTCAAAAAGTTTTCAAATTTCCCCCAAATACCCTCGTGATTTTCCAGAGCTCCCTCAGCAATTCCAGCCACCCGGAGCAGTCTTGCTCTAGATGTGCTCCGGCTGCTCCACCCTATCTTTAGGTATATATAGCTAACGTAGCGTCATAAACTCGAATGTTGCATCCTATTCCATTTAGTATATTGACCCTTATATGAAACTTTCAAGCACCATCACCTGATACCTTGCACTTTCGGGCAGCTGGGACGGTCTGGGTCGAAGTAGCAGAATCGCCTCCTAACCATCATTATAGGATAGTCGACCATGGCATCTGGAAAATTTAACAAAATATTATTTTTTAATTGTGCAAAACTCATTATGATTCAATATTAAAAAAAAAAAAGGTACATACTTCCTTTTATTATTAAATATTTAATAAAACAAGAATGTCACCTATTTCGCATTATCTCGGAATATTTCACGCAATCCCTTCTCGTCAATGCATTCATCCCTAATAAACACGTTGAATATCCCTGTAAATGTGTTACTGTCCATCCGTGCCATGCCATTTTGGGAGTATCACTGTATCAAACTGCGGGCAAGGTCGACATTCATTCCCACGTTACATCAAACGAATTTCTGAAGCTAACTTTCATTAACATTTTATAACATAGCTTACCTTCAAGCATCATTACAAAGCATACATTTTGCATTAAAAAAATGGTCTTCGCAATCATCGTTATGTTTTCTAAATGCAGTTAATAATTCGGAAGTCAGTACAAAAATGATATTATTATTTCTATTTTCAGTAAGATGGCCCAAATCTCTTGTGCCCCCTCCAAAGCCCCAAGAATGCAAATGTAGTCTTTGCCCACATGTTCTTCCCCACACTGCAGAAATATATGCATTTAGTTTCATTTGAAAGTTTTCCCTCTATTGTTGTTTCTTTCGACTTTTGATATTTGAAACTCAAATTTGTTGTGAAAATAGCAAATCCATTATGTTATGTAGGGAAAGTCGTGCGCTGCCCACATCCAATTTCGTTTCGAAACAATATGCAAAAATTTACAAAATACAGTAGACCCCCCTTATCCCCCCTATAACACGGTAGATACGTTCCGTGTTGTACGAGTCACTTAGATTATACAAATACATGAGCCGTTCACAGCCCAAAGCGATTAACTTACTCGTTATATTTAAAATAACTTTCTTTAATAATCAGGCTTAAGACACTACATGACAACAATTTATATGGCCGTTGAATAATAAATGCTTTTTTTCACAAGAAATGTATAAAAATTTATCAATACATATTTTCTACCTTTTCTTTTATGGACTTAATCGTTTTAGCAAATGAGCGGCTCACATACAATTTACTTATGCATAAACATACACTTATACAGATACTTAACAAAGATCTAAAATAAATATTTAATATGTAAGAGTTAAAATATTTTTTATTTCTCTTCAAAACAAACAAATATTGAAATTAAAAATGTTTTGTTATTCATTTTGCGTTAAATAAAAGAAGCAGTTACACTTTTTTTTTTACATTTATTCACTGTCGGAGCTATCCATAATTAGGTTCCAACGACATCCTCTTTTAAATGTTGGTTGTGCCATTTCATAGGTTGAAGATTTACTCGTTTCTTCTCTGTTATTTTCGTTATTTAAAAGGGTATCTTCTTATGCTTTCAACAATTTATTATTGTTACTTTCTAAATCTTCTTTTACTTCAAAATATGGAACTAAACAATCTTTCAATTTTTTCTTAAATTCCTCAGAGCGCTTTGTTGATGGATCATTTTTCGTAAAATGTTCTTCTAGGTTTTTTGCCAATTCTAATCCTTCATTTAAAATTTCTAAAATAAAGTGTTGCTCTGGCTCACAGAAAATTCGTAATGAGTTTGCTTCACTACTTGATTCGGACGACTCTGCCAGTTGCTGTTCATTTAAGTGTTGGTTACTACTAACACGGAACGTATCTACCGTGTTATAGAGGGGGTCTACTGTACTATTCAAAGGAAAATTCCTTGAAGAGCAATCTTCTATCCATAGCATCAAACACTTTTCCATTTTAGGCATTAAAGTGTCTTTTATATGAGCAGTTTTATTCAAACTTACTAAAGCTCCAGAGGAAATTCTAGCCCTTATTTTGTTTTCATTTCTTTGTATTGTTCGAATTGTTGCCTTGTAATTTTAAATCTTTAGCAATGACTATTACTTTCTCACCAGATTTTAACCTATCCAAAATTTTAATTTTTTCTTCAAGGGATATACATTTTTTGCTCTTCTTAGAATTCTTCTCCACGGCAGGGGTCATGATGACTCAAGACAAAATTTTAGATAACGTAAAAATTATAAAATTATTAGATTTACCTAATTTATGTACGTATTATAATATCTTTTTAAATTTATTTAACACACTTGACTTTAAACACAGCTTAATTGATAGTATGTATATACTAGAGATAACAGATATGTACTTCCTCTAGATGAAATCGGGTTTCATTTCGCAAAGATTTATTTTCCTAAAACTTTTTTTTCCACAAATTTAAGTTGAATAAAATAGATCATACGATATATGTAAAAGTTTTTTCAGACACGTTTAGTGTGCATCACAGCTAGAAACAAATTGAGACGATCTTCTCTAAAAATGGGGTTTCCCCGAAATTTGAGAAGCACAATGACGTTTAGTGTTACCAGCCAAATGTTATATTCATTATTGGAGCTAAAACGTAATAAAATCGAAACATCTGTCTCATTCTTTTACCGTGTTATACGAGCCTCTTTTAGCGTGTTATACGAACACGATCACAATTTTTTCGCCGTGTTATATACGAATCCGTCTTATATGAACCCGTGTTATGGGGGGGGGGGGGTCTACTCTATATACAATTAATGACTCAATAAACTTTCTACACGTAATAGGCATTTAAATTTTAATTAAATGTTTGTTTCATGCGTTATGTCTGACAATAAAACAAATAAAACTCACAAACCACTGTCGCGTTATTTCATTACTATTATTATTATTATTATTATTATTAATTTTAGCAAGCCGCAACGTTTTAAAATGCGCCAAGTCGCCCAATGAAAGTAAAAATGTTTTAAAATTGCAAATTAGGTATCATTACAAAAAAGTACCTATTTTATCCGTTATTGTGTTGCGCGATAAAATTCATATCAATTTATTGCGAAATATAAGACGAAAACTTATATCTGTAGCGAAAGTCATGCGCTACTCACATGAGATCCCCCCTTCCCCTTTTGTCTATACACATAGAAAAGACTAACGTCTCTGCTTTTCTAAGAAATGGGTTGTTACTGCATTTAAAGCCCCACCCCATCCTTTTTGTGCATACGACTCTCGTTCGTCCGTTCCTTGTTGCACAATGGAGATGTCGTCGTACGAGGTCTCGCGTCCACTGCACGCGATATTCTTTTATATTTACAATATATTTCTTTTTTTTTTTTTCTTTCTGATGTCCCCGATCTCCGGCGGATGTGCACCTTGCGGACCCGAGCACGACAGGTGGCGGCCCTTGAAAGAGTTTAGTAGACGGATCACGCAACACCCGACACGGGTTCCTCGGCATCACCTTCCATTAATTGTCTTAATTATTGTCTGTCCGTCGACCTGCCACGAGCGCTGCTCGGCCTTGCAGCTTGGATCGAGTTGACCAGGGGCCCTACCACGAACACATCGCAATTTTGCGAAAGGATCCTTTACTCCGCACGTCCATCCATGCTTACGATATGGGGTATCACGTCGTCTTATTCGGGTACCTAAAGTTGTACAAAGTTCCTTAAAAAACCCTTGATCATTTCACCCTCTGAGGGCCCACTGGGTTCCGGTCAAAATTGGGTGGCACTTCCCTGCCGTCCAAACGGTTACTTTACACCTTTCTGGTAGGTCGGACGGTCTGGGTCTCAACAACAACCCTCTGAGAAGACATCTGAAATAAGGTACGGAACAACGGTATTCAAGATGGCGGTCTTGCACTTGCGAATGACCGCTTTTGAAAATAAGAATAATTCAACCGAGGATACATTCATGTATGCTAACTGACCATGAATTTGTTTCATTGTTTAGGTTAAATAAACACCCAGTGACCGACCGAATGGATGGCAAATGCTTCGATTATAATTCCTTTGCAAAATGTAAAGCGACGATCTTGAGACATTTTACAGGCACCCATTTTTCATCCAATCCGAACATTTTATTCCACATATCATATTAAAATACAAGCTCATTTGTTGACTTCAGAGGGTCTGCCACTTTCAAAATATTTCTTTTTTTTTTCTGTTTAAAAGTTCGTATCATTATTTCAGCTTTACATTATGCTTCAGCTATGTTAACGTTAGCGAGCACAGCTATTTCTCTTTTACGAATCGTTAAAAAAACGTCGGATAGAATTTAGAAAACAAAATCTGTATTTTCTCTATACAATTTTTTTGTTTTTCTGAAACAATATTCAAACAACATTAAAATGTATACGAGACCAAACACCCTGAAATGGCACTGCAAGTTTTACAGCAATTTCTTATTTCATTCAACGTAATGTAGCACTCTCGTTTAGTCGACTCTTGTTCAGACGCTCCGCAATCGAGAGATTTCCGCTTCGAATCAAAGCGGATATTTTATTTTTAAAACGTGCTGCCATCTGCCTAGATATTTTGCAGGGCACCCCAGTAAAGACATGACTATAGAGTTTTCCACATCACGCGGCCTCAGCCCTGGCAAGAGCATAGCCATCGAGAATGTAAAGATCGAGAGTTAATGCATTTTGCAGTGGCAAAGCGTTAGTGTCGCATGGTAAACCCATGATCCAATATTTTTCGGGGAGGCGATCTGGAGTTTACGTATTTATTTTGGGGGTCAGCCTTTTCGTTTGGCCAGCTGCTCTCCGAAGAAATAGAAGACGGGATGTCGGGGAGTGTTCTTTTGAATATCACATTTTTACCGAAAGATTTAATGTGTGTCCGTTTCGGACGGATCATAGGTCTGGCGAGCTGTTTGAATGAGTGGCCGAAAGCATATGAGTTTCGCAGGGGCTTGAGAAGGGGCTTTTTGTTTCTGAAGGTCTAAAGCCAATGGCGATGCTTTGGGGTCAAGGGGTTAAGACCCAGAATCCAATGATGCGCCTCAGAGGCGTGTTTTAAAATCTTGGAAAGAGAGAGAGTTTTCAGAAATTTAAAAAAGGAGCGAGGAGAAGGGAACTGGGTTGTGATTGAGAAAAGACGGCTCCCATCATGGTCCTCTGAAAAGAGAGATGCTGTTCAATTGCAAGTGATGTTGGTGAGTTACACATTTAAGGGCCTGATTTGTATCTTTTGTCTCTCTCTCCCTCTCCAATTAAATAACTACTGATTAACGCCAATTAAATATCTACTAGTTAACTCCAAATAAATTATTTACTAGTGAAAGTCAGGTGTTCTCATGATAGCTTACCATCTGTTCCAATTAGTCCATGAGACTCCTTACCATTGTTTATTTCGAATTGTTATTAGAATGGGTGATCAATCCATTCTTGTTAATAAGAGCATTTTGTGTTTTATGTTACTTGTACATAGATTTAAGTATTGTAAATAAATTAATGTTATTATTTATACACACGGCCTTTTTCTTCTTCGCGCTCTAACCGGGCGTGTCCTAAAAGAGGTAGTTACCTTAGGACAGTTAGCGAAATAAAATGTCCAACATAAATGGTATGGATCCATATATTTCAGATTTCAAAAATGGATTAACATCTTTTCGAGCTACAGGATTGCCGATGACAACCCTACTTACGCTCAATAGGGTCCAGAAACATTTCAAACCTCATTCTTTATGAATCAATAAGTTATTTTACATTAATAGAAAAGAATAAACTTACCTGTTATAAGATATTTATCACACATTGAATTGTCAAGGATAGGAGAACTTCCATTTTGAAGGTGTCAATATTATCATTTAAGAGCTGAAATCCCTTTTTAACGTCTTTCCGATTTTAATTTAATAGGGCCGGGTTTTCCTGTTTGGAGAATACAGGGGATTCTAAAAAAAGAAACAGAATCTCTATCACCTCGACTACCCCATCCCAAACAGCACAAAGTTTCGGCGTATTTATAAATGTGTCCTTCAAATCTCGCACTTTTCTTACAAAATCAAGTCAAAGAAGGCTCACGTGGTGTCCTACAAACGCTTTTGAAACAGACGATGAAGAACGTGTGACGTCATGTCGGAAAGCTGTGTTCAGCTCCTTGTAGTGAGTACCATATATAGGGATATTGCTTCAGACCTGTGAAAACTGACTAATTACCAAGAAACGCATTCTTTTTCAGCAAGGTCGAATGAGGGCATCCACAAGAAAGAAGGGATGCAACTAGGGATGCAATCAAGCGTTGCATGCTTTACCATTTTTGTCTTACAAATTTATAAAAATTTAGCTTTTGAATAACACGTCGTTAAAAATTTAAATAAAATATCGGTTTAAATAATAGATTTTCGAGCCCCAATGTTTATTCAATCTATCTGTCTACCTATCTATTATTATTATTATTATTATTATATATACTAATTGCCAAGTGTCCGTCTGTCTGTCTGTCCGTCTGTCTGTCACGCCTTTTTTAGGCACTTCCCGAATAGATAGAGACTTGCAATTTGGTACACGGCTCGGTCGTTCGGTAAAAACCCCTGGAAAAATCGAATTTTTCGAAAACGTTCCATAGAGGGGGTGCCCCACACCAAAACGTTCGAAAAGTGAAATGACGGGAAAGCATGCTTCGCGATGAGATAGAGACTTCAAATTTGGTATATGGGTAAATCACTCGAAAGGAAGAAAGTATGCAATTTCAGATTTCCAATATTTTCTACTTAAGGGGGGGTGCAGCACACCAAAACGTTCGAAAAGTGAAATGATAGGAAAGAATGCTTTGCGATGAGGTAGAGACTTCAAATTTGGTGTATGGGTAAACCGTTCGAAAGGAAGAAAGTGTGTAATTTCAGATTTCCAATATTTCCTACTTAAGGGGGTGCCGCACACCAAAACGTTCGAAAAGTGAAATGATAGGAAAGCCTGCTTTGCGATAAGATAGGGACTTCAAATTTGGTATATAGGTAAACCGTTCGAAAGGAAGAAAGTGTGTAATTTCAGATTTCCAATATTTTCTACTTAAGGCGGTGCCGCACACAAAAATGTTCGATTTTCCGAATAAATGAGAAACGGCCCCTTTAAAATTTGATAGAGGCTCAAAATTTGATAGAGGCCACATGATTTTATATATAGACTAATCATTTGATGAAAACACCCAAAACGAATATAATTTTTCAAAAATGTTCGTTTAAGGGGGTTCTCCAGAGGAAAACGTTCGAAATGTGAATTGATAAAAAAAAGTATGCTTCGAAATAAGATACAGACTTCAAATTTGGTGTACAGGTAGATAGTTCGAAAGGAAGAACATGTGCAATTTCAGTTTTCCGATATTTTGAACTTTTGGGGGTGCCTCAAAACTAAATGTTCGATTTGTCGAATAAATAAGAAACGCGAATTATTAAAAAATTTACATTATTCAGGGGTTGCTTAATGTGGGGCCGTTGATTTTCAACGGGCATGCGGCTAGTATATACTAATTGCTAAGTGTCCGTCTGTCCGTCTATCTGTCCGTCTGTCTGTCACACTTTTTTTAGGAACTTCCCAAACAGATAGAGACTTGCAATTTGGTACACGGCTCGATCGTTCGATAAAACCCCCTGGAAAAATCAAATTTTTCGAAAACGTTCTCTAGAGGGGGTGCTCCACACCAAAACGATCGAAAATTGAAATGATAGAAAAGCATACTTTGCTATGAGGTAGAGACTTCAAATTTGGTGTATGGGTAAATAGTTCAAAAGGATGAAAGTGTGCAATTCCAGATTTCCAATATTTTCTACTTAAGGGGGTGCCACACACCAAAACGTTCGATTTACCGAATAAATGAGAAAAGGCTCCTTTAAAATTTGATAGAGGCTTGAAATTAGATATATGGACTAATCATTTGATGAAAACACCCAAGACGAATATAATTTTTCTAAAACGTTCGTTTAAGGGGGTGCTTCACAGAAAAACGTTCGAAAGGTGAATTGATAAGAAAATATACTTTGGGATGAAATAGAAATTTGAAATTTGGTGTACGGGTAGATAGTTTGGAAGGAAGAAAGTGTACAATTTCAGTTTTCCAATATTTTCCACTTTAGGGGGAGTCGCACACAAAAATGTTCGATTTTCGAAATGAAGTAGAAACATCCCTTTCAGAACGTGATAGAGGCTTGATATTTGGTATATGGGCGAATGATTTGATAGAAAACCCAAGAAAAATTGAGTTTTTCAAAAACACATATTTAAGGAGGATGGGTACTCTACAGAAAAACATTCGAAAGGTGAAATGATAGAAAAAGCATGCTTCGCGATGAGTTAGAGACTTCAAATTTAGTACACGAGTAGATAGTTGGAAAAGAAGAAAGTGTGTAATTTCAGTTTTCCAACGTTTGCTATTGTAGGGGTTGCCACACACTAAAATGTTCGATTTGACGAACAAATGAAAAACTCCTCCTTTACAATGCAATAGAGGCTTGAAATTTAGTATATGGGCTAATCATTTGATAAAAAAACTTTAGATTATTATGGTTTTTCAAAAATGATCATTTAAGCGGGTTCAACACAGAAAAACGTTCGAAAAAGGAAATGATATAAAAACATGCTTCACGATAGGATAGAGACATCAGATTTGGTATAAGGGTAGATAGTTTGAAAGGAAGAAAGTGTGCAATTTCAAATTTCCAATATTTGCTAATTTAGGGGGTCTGTCACACCAACATGTACGATTTTCGGAATAAATGAGACACGCTTCCTTTTAAATGAGATAGAGGCTTGATATTTGGTAAATGGGCCAATCAACTGATAAAAAACCCAAGACTAACATAGTTTTTCAAAAATGTTCATTTATAGGTGTACTTCACAGGAAAAACGTTCGAAAGGGGAGATGATGAAATAACATGCTTCGGGGTGAGATAGAGACTTTAATTTGGTGTACTGGTAGATAGTTCGAAAGAAAAAATTGCGCAATTTAAGTTTTCCAATATTTTCTTCTTTAGGGGGTTCTGCACACTAAAATATCCGATTTGCCGAATAAATGTGAAACGCGAATTATTAAAAAATTACAATATTCATGGGTTGCTTATTGCGAGAACGTTGATTTTCAACGGGTATTCGGCTAGTGTCAAGTGTCCGTCTGTGTGTCTGTCACGCTTTTTTGGGGCACTTCCCGAATGGATAGAGACTTGCAATTTGGTACACGGCTCGATCGTTCAATAAAAACCCCTGGAAAATCGAATTTCGAAAACGTTCCCTAGAGGGAGTGCTCCACACCAAAATGTTCGAAAAGTGAAATGATAGGAAAGCATACTTTGCGATGAGATAGAGACTTCAAATTTAGTGTATGGGTAAATCGTTCGAAAGGAAGAAAATGTACAATTTCAGATTTTCAATATTTGCTACTTAACGGGGGGTGCCGAAAACCAAAACGTTCGGTTTGCCGAATAATTGAGAAACTACTCCTTTAAAATTTGATAGAGGCTTGAAATTTGGTATATGAGCTAATCATTTGATGAAAATACATAAGACGAGTATGGATCTTCAAAAATGTTCGTATAGGGGGGTGCTTTAGAGAAAAACGTACGAAAGATGAATTGTTAAAAACCTGCTTTGAGATGAGATACAGATTTTAAATTTGGTGTACAGGTAGATAGTTTAGAGGGAAGAAAGTGTACAATTTAAGTTTTCTAATATTTTCTACTTTAGGGGGTGTCGCACACACCAAAATGTTTGATTTTCGAAATAAAAGAGAAACGTCCCTTTTAAAACGTGATAGAAGCTTCATATATGGTATATGGGAAAGTCATATGATAGAAAATCCAAGAAGAAAAGAGTTTTTCAAAAATGTATTTTTAAGTATACTCTTATATACTATATTTTTAAGGTACTCCACAGTAAAACATTCGAAAGGTGAAATGAAGGAAACGACATGCTTAGCGATGAGATAGAGACTTCAAATTTGGTGTATGGGTAAATCGCTCGAAAGGAAGAATGTGTGCAATACAATATTTCCGATATTTGTAATTTTGAGGGGTTCGGCACACCAAAACGTTCGAAAAGTGAAATGATAGAAAAACATACTTTGCGATGAGATAGAGACTTCCAATTTAGTGTATGGCGATATCGTTCGAAGGGAAGAAAGTGTGTCATTTCAGATTCCCAATATTTTCTACTTTAGGGGTGTCACACACCAAAATGTCCGATTTGTTTAATAAATGAGAAAGGCCTAATTTAAAATTTGATAGAGGCTTTAAATTTGGTATATGGCCTAATCATTTGATAAAAAACTCAAGATGAATAGAGTTTTTCATACATGTTCTTTTAAGAAGGTGCTCTACATGAAAACGTTCGAAAGATGAAATGATAAAATTGCATGCTTCAATATGAGATAGAGACTTCAAATTTGGTGTGCGGGTTCGAAAGGAAGAAAGTGAGCTATTTCAGTTTTCTAATATTTTCTTCTTTAGGAGGTCCCGCACGACAAAATTTTCGATTTTAAAAAAGAATGTGAAACGTGAACTGTTCAAAAATGTATGCTATTCAGAGATTGCTTATTGTGAGACCGTTCATTTTCAACAGGTATTCGGCTAGTTATTTATTTATTTACTTATTTTTTGTAAAAAGGAAATAAAAGTTGTTAAATTTACAGATTTATATATATTATCGCCTAATAGACGTTGCTTTATTCTTAAATAGACTCGTCTATCGTAAACGATTTTGCAGCGCCCACTTCAACGATAAGAACTTGCAGTTTCGTCCCAGTAGTTCCTCGGCAGAGCGTCGGAGATCCAGGGTTCGATTCCCGGTTGGGGCAGCGAGGCTCTTTACAATTTCTGTAGGATGTAAATGATAACGAGCTCCATCCACATAAGCATAGCCTTACATATAAGTCGATTTACAGTGGCACTCTTTCTATATGAATGTGTTATTTTGTTCTTTTATGGGAGAATTGCACCGAATATTTTTATTTTATGAATATTTTATTTATGCCGTTTCAAACAAGTTCTATTTGACACGTTTGTTTGCCTGCCTTTTCTTTTAAAAACCCCCAAGCGAGTGGTTAGCAGGTAAACAGACGCGTAAAATGAACATCTCGTGTTACTTCTATACCTGCTTTTCAGCGTCCAATCAAATAGATCCGCATTATTCCGTGCAATTCTCATATAAAAAAAGATCTGATGTGGGGCACGACTTTTCCTGCAGACTCATATTCACGTTCTCTTTATTTCTTTAATAATTCATTATATTGCACGCAATAACACCATTCATCATTATTTAAATTGTTATTTAAAAGGACACTTTTAATTCAATTTTCGTTCTCATTGGGTCACTGAACACTGGATTTTCAAAGGTGGCGTAGCGAAAAAACAAAAATATCTCGAGAACGGCTAGTCCTAGCGTAATGGAGTGGGTCTTATTCTTTTCATCATTAAAAATGACGTATAAAACAAACATTTAATGGATATATTTGAACATACGCAGTTATTTATATTAGATTCTGGCGCTTTTAGCGGACCATTTCGCAGAAAATGGGAAGATATTTTTTTTTCCGGATCGTACCCAAATCTAATCAGCACCAGGATGACAAGTGATTTATCTACCCAATTTTGTAAAATTGGATCTATTCGATTTTCAGCTAGAGGGGATACAGGCCATTTTTGTGGGCCATTTCGCAAAAAAAGACGGGTTCTTTTATCCCGAATCAGCACCACAAGTGACTGACCAACCCGATTTTATGAAATGGGTTCATTCGGTTTTGAGTTAGAATGGATACATACATTGCACAGATAGACACACACACAGATATCACGCTCAAAATAGTGTTTTCGTATTCTAGAGGTCCCAAAACGTGTCGAGTTGCGATGTTCGGCATGATTCCAATCCTTTCCCTATACATGGCCGTGTATTGCAGGGAAAATAAAAAAAGGAATTAAACACATTCATACAGAGTGACTGTTGTGATAAACATGCTGCATGGACCCATTTGAATAGAGTCATTAGAAAATTAATAGTAATTGCTTTAAGAGCTTAATGAAAATATTATAAATCAATGACTCCATTCAAATCAAGATCCCTGCAACACATTTTCACAGGTCGGATTCCCATGTCAATTCAATTTAATCTCAATGGCCAATCAAACAATTGAAATTATAATTTTCTTTTGTATAGTGGAATTATCCAGGTATTGACATGAGAACCTTACAATAGAATAAAATGAATTATAATCATGCACAATAAATACAATGATTATTTTAAATAAAAAAAAATATTTTTTAATTGCGTATCTAAATATATATTTTCAGATAAATTATTTAATCCAGAGACATTAAGATTGAATATGTAAAAAAACAAACTACACAATATTTATAATAGAACATTCTTATAAAACATAATATTTTGAAATAATTAAATTAATATAAGATCATGAAAAGATTCCTACTCACATATTGCATTGTTGAATAAAATATTATAATGGTAAATATTATGTTGTAAAATGATCATAGTGTAGAATCACCATAATTAAAACTTGATAGAACAGACCTTGCACATAGCACTGGTTTTCAAAAAAAAACTACACTGCGCTAAATATATATATTTTCACTAATTCAAACACATCTTTGAATTCTCACTTTATATAAATAAAGTTGCACTCATACACGCACAATACCAAGGCCTTCATCAGCTATGCATATTTTTCTTTTTATCATAGCGGCATTTTCACACTATGCATTCAAAGTGAATAAATAACGACATCACTTGTTCTCAGCACAACAAATCTATATTCTATAACATAACACTCGACTGCTGATCAACACATTTTTGTAAAAAAAACAACTTGAACAAAACAGAGGGATGAGCTACATTCTCAACAAAATATCTATATACTTCTCGATACACACTGACATCTAAAAATTACACCTCCCCTCTTCCCAGGAAGGGGGGAGTGACAAAAAGAAGAAAAAAGGCTGCTTCCTGGTTCACATTTGTATGTTGCTATATCAGTAACAGAAAAACAAGGTAATTACGAACATGGCTCCTTCCTTGAATTCTGATACAAAGAAAGGAATCATCAGCCATTGGTCACTGACCAATGATGTCACTTTTTTTTGACGAATTGTAGAAAAGGGGGAGAAAAGGTTGTTTCTTCGCATGTAGATGAATTCCACTGAAAACCCTCTGCTCACAGGAACTCAGAATTGATGATCTTTGCACATCTGGCCAATATGTTAAAATGAATGCGCTTGCAAACCATTCATGCTTAATCATACTTTGATGGTCGTGAAAATAAATGGCAGATTGTAGAAAAATGAAGGGTATAGATTAGCTTGCAAGCTGTGTTTTTCCACACCTTAAAATGTCACTTAATGTTTTGAGTGATTAGATCTAAATGCTTTTTTTAATGGTTTAAGTGCCCTTCTATTCCAAGACTGTGGGAAAAACATTCATTTTCTCAGACCACCATGAATTTGAGGAAATGTTCTCATGGGAAAGAATAACTTTTTTTGTTGTAAAGTTATAAAGTGTTATGATGAGTTTAAAGTTTTTAAACACATCACAACAGTGACATTTTGAAGTTTATAACTGGAAATGGACCTGTTTAAAAGTAACACTCGAGTGGCAGCCAACCCATTTTTCGTCATTCGACCTATATTTTTTTTTTCAGTGCGTACCCTGTATCTTCAAATCGACAGAATCCACAAGTCATCTCGAAAATGATCTGAAATGCAAGGGATGGGAATTATGGAATAGAATTAACCCTAGAATTGATTTTAAAAGTGTGGGCAGCACATAACTTTCCCTACAGGCTCCAAATCAAGTTCTCTTTATTTCTTTAATTCAGTCAATGGAGTTGAGTATTTGAAATGACATCGAATGGCCCCTTTTCATTCCATTGTCGTTTTCATTGGGTCACTGGACGTATTTTCAAAGGCGACGTAGCAAAAATGAAAATAAATAAAATAAAATACTCCGAGAAGATTTTTTGACACGATTCCAATACTTTCCCTATGTACATTGCCCTGTATTGTGGGGAAACTATAGAAATGAAAGATCCTTTTATGATCGGATCTTGAGCCTTTATTAAATAATTCCAATCCCTTCATGCCATACAATCGCGTCCAATTCTCTCTGTTTCTATCTCCTTCCTGCATTTCCCTCAGCCCATGTGTGCTCCCCAAGATCAGAAAGGATGTCCAAAGGAAGCGTTCTTTCCAAGGAAGACTGATATTCACAATTTTGAAAAGTTCACTAGAACTGAAAGTATTCGCAAAACACTGGGTTTCCCCAAAAGCTTCGGCCAGGAAAGCGGGTCTTCTCTGTAAACATATTGATGAATATTCCTGTATAATGAGCACAGACTTTCAGTAACCACTTGTTTTCCCAATGGGATGAATACTTATATAGGACATTCTATGTTGCGCCGCTTTCCAACTTTTTCCAGGCAAACCACTGATATCAGTCGGACAAACGATATCGGCATTATTTTACTGTGTGCAATATCAAAAAGCCTGATGCCCACCTTTATCACCTTAAACGTAAAAGGGGAAAGCCCCCATCATACCGTCCTCCAAACTTTCCTAGGTAAGCTGCTGCATGCCATAATGGAATGGCATGCTTTTCATTTTGTAAGACAATTATCTTGTAAGAATTACGCTTAGTCAGCAATCGCCGATTCTGAGATAATTGAACGAGAAAGATTAATCATGCATAAAGCATTCATTATGAAACACTTTCCAACTGAAAGGCAATTTTATTGAAACATCTCTAAAATACGATGCATTCGACGCTGACATATTTTAAAGGATCGCAGTACTACAGTAACTTACTATATTTAAAAACTTAAAACTTCGTCTAAAAAAAATGAACTGGATTCAAATGACGTCATCGAAATAGAAATCGTCTGGCTCTCTATGTAAAAGCAGTGAATATTTCATTCATACACTTTTATTCCAGACTCCAGAATTTCATAATTTTGCTTGAAAAAAAATTCAGCAACTCTTATATCGGCTGGGGAAAAAGCAGCTAAAAGTTTTTATAGGTAAGCCTCCCCCCCCCCCCCCCGGCTTGGGTCGATCAGCAACTCTTATACAACTCATCTTTACAAGCACTTGTTTACATTCTGCATCCAGTAAAATGAGGCTTCGTTGTAGAAATAATCAAAGTCGGATGATCATTTAAACTAAAAAATAGTGCCAATGCGTTGGCGCAGGAAATACGTAACAATAAAGCGGTTTTAGGACGGATGCAACACTCAATATAAATTTGAATTTTTTTTTAAAGCACGATTTTGACACTGGAAAAAAAGATGGATGACCTATTTTATTTTGAAGTGAGTTACTTGATCTCATCATGGGTGTTATTATTATTTTAATTTTTATTTAAAAAAACTACCGAACCTAAATTTTTTTATATATATTTTATAGGATCATTTGAATATTTGTTAAAATTTTAGAAGTAATTTGTGAATTTTAACGTCTCTTAAAAAATGTTTGAAAAATGAAGTCCCATAGGGTTCAATGTATTTCATTTTTTCAACCCGGGTTCCATTCGAAACGAATTGGATGACATTATTCATTTTCATTCCCATAGGTCCCACAGCCCATCTCAATAACATACTCCAATTTCATTTTGATAAAGTCTTTTTTACGGAAATTATCGTAACGGACATACAGACGGAATATGCAAAGTCATAAACACTTTTCAACTATGTTGCGAAGCTTTAAAAATGGGATTTTCGGGTGAATCCCAAGTGGATTACCCTTTCTACCGCCCGCTTCACGGCCCTCGAACATTTTCATTCTTTTGGAAAAAATGTTGGCAAGTTTACTAGTCTTTTCTTTCATTTACATTCAATTTCGCTTGTATTAAATAGCATACCGCACGTTCTCACCGTTCGGAGAGCGAAACAACTCTGGATGCCTTTCGCGCCCTTTTCCATGCATCCGAACCCGATTCTCCAGCATACCATGGTTGAGCCACGGCAAAATAATATAAACGTATCAAACAATACTCTACGGATCAGAATGCCCAATTGACTGTGGACAAGACTGGGAAATGCCGCACTCTGTAGCAACATAAGAGCGTTCCCGGCGGAAATAGTGCGAATTCTTGCCTAAACATACAGTAGGGCGAGTTCGAGACCCATGAATAGGCTCGCTTAATCTGTTCGGGAAATAAGACTAGTATATATCTAGATGGATCATGCGAAACCCAATAAAATCAATATATGTTTAATGGAATACGCCATGGTGTGAAACAAACAGGACAAAGGATTCGGACGAATAGGACCCAGGTTTGACGTTTCACTTGACGACCCATACATTCATTCATTTTCAATGACATCAACAAGTTGGAGAGTTACAATGTCTACATGGGCGTAACGCACGCTTCCGATCCTGACCAAAAGAAGCTACGTCTAAAAGGGGGGCGAATCCAATCAGGGCCGGCCCTAAGCCGGCAGAACAAGACCAATTAAGATAAGAGGATCGCATAAGAAAGACGCGATTTCCCGAATCAAGTTAAAAAATAAATTAAGATTACCTAACGAAAAAAAAAAGAAAATACATGAAAATTTAAATTCAAGATATGAAGAAATAATTAAATCAAGATATGAAGACGAAAAGCAGAACAAGAAATAATGTTCTGTATGACGAAACATATAAAAAAGATTGAATGGTGAAAACTTGGGTGTGACCTTTGGGCGAGCTGTACTGCCTGGGTAATAAATTAATAAAACTGAGCTATGACTCTTTATATGCTCTCCATATAGAAAGTTCCAGAAGGGGCTCGTATCTGCCAGCATATTCGTTATTTCAAGAAAGTTCTAGTACATTCGAGAAGTCATTAAGTTTGCGATAAATCGCCCAATCAGGCAACCCCACTCCGAAATTCAAAATATGGCAATCCAAACACTCACTTAATAGGAATAGCTGTCTGTAAAGGTGTTTTCTCCTTCTATGACTCTTTATATGCTCTCCATATTGAAAGTTCCAGAAGGGGCTCGTATCTGCCAGCATATTCGTTATTTCAAGAAAGTTCTAGTACATTCGAGAAGTCATTAAGTTTGCGATAAATCGCCCAATCAGGCAACCCCACTCCGAAATTCAAAATATGGCAATCCAAACACTCACTTAATAGGAATAGCTGCCTGTAAAGGTGTTTTCTCCTTGAATAGAGCAAAAGTCTTGAATAGAAGGAAAGGTCTTTTATGTATTATTTCAATGGAGGCAAAGCATAGGGAAACTCTTTACATATTCGTAACAACCCATTTAAATTATGAAAAGTAGACAAAACTTTCTGCGCATCTTTAAATGGGTCATGGTTCCTATTAAATCACGGCCCTTTTCCGGAATTTCTCTTCAGAATCTCCAAAAGCCATATAATTGCATCCGTGGCCATTCAACTCATTCTCCGTCCGTCATGTTTGACGAAAAAGTGGGCGACGAATTTGGCGACTTTTTAAAAGTGTTGCCAAATGGACGTTCAATTCAATGACACTGAAATGAATTCTGTTTTGTCAGGAGATAGCATTGTGATCCTATTTCGATAGGGTATGTCAGAATACATCAAAATATCGCTCCATTTACGAAAATGTCGCCCAATGGATAAAAGGATGCCTAATTAATAAAAATTCTATATTTTGCAAAATGAAGTTCCATTTCATAGATTATCCCTGTCGTTTTGTGGGAATTAATAATTTATTATACTGGATTGAAATTTAAGTGAGTTCCACTGTTCGTGGGCTAGGTACGTTTACGTTTTGTTAGAGGGGGGGGGGGTCTCAAATGAATTGTGTTTTGTTAGGGGATCATATAATATGTATGTTTCACTAAGGAGTCGTATAGGAAAAAATACTATTGATTGGGAAAGCTCTCACGTGTCCATACATAGTAGGAGCGCAGGTGCTGCCGGTGAACGAATGGGAGGTAATGTTTTGAAATGTTTTAATTTCGTCATATGACGATCATAACTTCTAGTATAGTCTTAAATATATGACTTTTATGCCATAGGTTCTATACCCGTTATTATTATTTTCGCGTTATGAAATTCATCATTAATGTATATTGTATATGTTATATATTAGTCTCTCAATATATCTACGTCCATTAGTAAGTGAATCTCATATCGGTCTGGTGGTCATGGGTTGTGTGGAGAGAGACGATGATCTATTTACCACTCTAAAGATGACTTCGTTTTGGAACAAACATTGGTTGACGGCGTACCCCTAAAGTTTAAAATTATTACACTACTGTTATAATCTTACTTAATGAAGGAAAATGCCCGTGCACTTCAGAGGTGCATCTAGAAGTTATTTTCTTAAATTTAGATTTTTAATTTTTTTTATGTTTGAGCATTTCACGCAAATCAGTTTCTTAGCGACCGAAAATAGGATCCCATCAGAAAGATAAACTGTGAACGGAGTTCATGCGATGAATAAACATATTTTAATAACTTTATATATATATATATAGTTACATATATATATATAGTTATATATATATATGAGTTACTACTTACATTCTAACATTGGATTTACTAATTTATATATATATATATATATATATATATATATATATATATATGTCCAAGAAGTTATATATATATATATATATATATATATATATATAACTTCCCGATTTATATATTACGATATACAGCTCTCCATCTTTCATTTTTTTTCAGCACAACATGTCGAAAATATCACAGACCACTCCGAAAAAAAATATCATAAACACCTATCCGTTGATTCATTATAATTTTTTTTTATCTGAGGTATGTCTTTGATTTTTTGAGTGAATCTCGCGGACCCCCTCATTTTGTCTTAGGGGAGTGGAGAGAGGGAGGGTTCATGAAACACATCGCCTTATAGCTATTGTCTTTTAATGTAGATGTCAATTATTCCAAAATCCATTTTTCTTTTTAAATGGAATGTAATCTTATGATTATTTCTTCATTTTCGGAGGTTGAGACTCGTCGATCTGTTTTAAACGAATGAGCCCCAATATTAATTTATTCTGAGATTCTCGACTCTCGTTTCTCAAGTTTCAACAGGATAGAATGGATTGGGGCTTCAGCCTATTTTCCGACCGTGTACTTTGGAACTCATTAGGAGATGAATGTTATTTTTAAATAACTTCGATTTCTATAAAAAAAAGGAATCCTACGATTAATTCTCCGATCTATACAATTCACTATAGATTCATTATTGTCCATTAATGTATCCAAGTAATAGCTCATTTGCGCGCGAATCACCATTAGGTAAATAATCACCCTGAATGGCATCCTTATTAATGGATGGCATTTTATTTTAATTTGTAGGTACGCCAGAGATCCAGCTATCCTGATTTGAGGAGAATCAATAGCATCAATAAGAACAATACATTCTCGCTCCCGTGAGCCAGGTCACCTCTTACTGTAAATGAATAGACTGTTTAATTGAAGTATCGTCGGATTTTCAGGAGCATCGTTCAAAGAAACGGGCTGTTAGTCTAACCTAAGACATCCATTCGCGGATGTCTTTGTGGGGATAGTAGGTATACCAAGAAACGTTTGGATTTCTCCGACTAACTACACAGTACGTCCTGGGGTACAGTATGTAACTGTATGTCCAGTGGCTGATTAACCGACCCATTTAGGGCACTTTGATTGGGTGAGCATGGCCCAAGAAATTCCCCCATGCACTTAGCAGTGTTCGAAAAATTCTACTACTGCATTGCCTCTGTCCACTACACTAACAGTTCTCATTTTTTTTAATAGGTTGGCCGTACCAAAATTTCCTACTCCATAGTCTCTTTTATTATGGAATGACATGTTTACTTTTGCAATCAGTTCTCACTGAAATATTAACTGTCATTCAACCTTCTATCGTTAACCGTTTAATATTTAAATGTAAGCAAAGAATATGAGCCATACTCATTTGGGCTCAGACAACCCAAATATTTCTTTGTTTACCTGGACGGGCAAAATACTTTTTAACTATTGGATGAATACCTTATATTAAGAAAAAAGTGTCAATCTAACATTTAAAAGGCTTCAATCGAGGATGCCATTTGGGGATGGATGCCTTTGAATCTTTTGAAGGGTGCCTTTTCGGTAATCAGGCAATAGGTATACCAAGAAACGTTTCGATTTCTCTCACTGTATGTCCTCTCGTCTGCAACTTCTATGAAGCGTTTGAGTTCTTTCGGATCGTATGCCGTTCATTGCGAATGGCAACAGACCCGGATGAATTCCTTTATTAACGAGGGGACTCTTCAGAGAATAAAGAGCGTTTTTTTTTTCTCGCGATCGTTTTTCCTTTCATTATCGTCAAACGCGTGAAGGGCAACCGGTCGCGTGCAACCTGTGTCTCGTCCATAGAAATAAAAGGTGGTACGGTCGCGTGCAAGGCCGATAAATGGCCAGCCCAGGATTTTAACGAATATCGCTCACTCCGTTTCATTTTCCTTTGTCGTGCCTCTGGGATGTGTTTTGAGGTGAATGAAGGATGCGTTTGACCGGAAATCGTCCATTTCACGCTCGGCTGCCAATTCCTTCTTATCTATCTTAAGGCGTTATCTAGAGTAGCGCCTGCCGGTCAAGCGCCTTCGTAGGTGCCTCGTTCTGAATCCAAAGTAGGACCCCGAAGCGATGGGGCAGGATGTAGTCAGCCCGCTAAAAAATTTTATTTGATAAAAAATCTGGGAAGAACAATGAAACAGAATCCCGTTACAGTCCAATGATACAATAGAAACCATTTTATCCGAGCCCAACACGATCCAACCACCTGCTACAGAAACTGTCTTCGGTTCCATAGTTTCGAATTCAAGTTCAGAGGAAATAGGTCCGAGCGCTAATATTGAATGCTAATTAATACTGGTTCGGATTCTGCTTTAAACTGTAAGTTCCGATCCGATCAAGTCAATAAATCTGTAAAACAGGCTAAGCAGAAGGGAATCCGAAAAAGAAAAATAATGAATCTGAAAAGTAAAATAATGAATACAAAATTTTAATCCATGAATACAACTGGTGTAATCGAACACATGTTTTAATGACTTCTTTACTTTCCCTATATACATAATATAATGTATCGGGAAAGTAATGTGAAGCGGGTCGAACATTCGAATGCGAGTTTTCAAGTAGCATCCTTGAACTCGAATCAAACGTTTTTGAGCTGATATCTTTCTCTTGGAACATTCGATTGTGAGTTTTCAAGTGCACGTTTCAAGCATCCCTGAACTCGAATCAAACGTTTTGAGATGATCTCTCTGTGCGTGTATGTTTGTCCGTGAGTTTGTGAAAGCGATATCTCACGAAGGAATGGAGCATTTCGAACGAAATTAGGTACAAAAATTGCAATCCATGAATACTGGAAGACTAAGAAGCCTATTGACTTTTAACGTTTGACGTTATTTTATTTGAAATGTTTGGAAGACCCCAATTTTCCCATGAAATTTTGAAAAAAATCAGAACTTTCATTAATGTTACACAAATAATTATTTTTTTGTGTAATTTTTCATTAAAATACGGTTGACATACATTTTAGAACGCTAGTATAAACCTTTCTCGAGATATTTCACTTTTTTTCAAATAAATTGTCAAAAAAATCACATAAAATTAAAAAGCATTAATTGTTGTGAAATACGTTCATTTTTATGTAAGATTATGCGATAAATAGGTTGACATCATTCTCGTGGATCTAGCGTGTTCTATTCACTAGAGAAGATACTTTGTGTTGAAGACCCAGACCGTCCGACTCGTCCTGAGGACTTAGAGTAACTAGTTGGACGGCCGGGAAAGATACTTTGTGTAATGATTTTGTATTTTTACACGTAACAATTCGCCAACAGTCATTTATATACACTCTGTTACAATATATATATATATATATATATATATATATATATATATATACCCATAAGAAATTGCGCTACAGCCGCGAAACTCGGCATGTATCTATCGTTTGAGGAGATATGCAAATGATTAGAATCTGGGAGGAAAATAACGTTTTGTAAAGAAATGATGCCAACAAGGGGATGACATTTTAGTAAATGGTAAATCTTCCCCTGGCAGCTATACCAGACGATATTGGATGCTGCATAGAGTCCAATATCGTCTGGTAGGACTCTATGCAGCATCCAATTATTTTTGGATGCTGCCCTTCTACGGAAGTTACTGTCCTTCTACGGAAGATTCTGCCACAAGTATTAAAACGGGGAACAGAATAAATTGAACAGAACAATTGAACAATTGAACAGAATAAATTTTAACAATGTTTTGAATTTTGGAATAGAAATGTTCTTTGAATGAGTACATTGTTTAATTAAATTTAGTATGACTTTAAATAAATCATGAATGCCAATGTTATTAAAGAGATTTTTGAAATCGTAAGTTTTTATATCATGGATGTAAGATTGTTGTTGTAAGTTATTAATGAGGTCTAAACTATTTTTGATAATTCATTTGTTCGCTGTGTAGTAAAATGATCATAAATTTGATTTAGTATAAATAGTAGTTGTTTGGCCGCAGCATTGGTATATGAATTAAATCTTATAGTAACAGTTCTAAAAGTAATTAGTGATTTATGGAATTTTGGTACAATTATTAGGTAAGGAAATTTAAGATTGTGTTTTGTTTAAGTAGTTAGTAGTAAGTAATAATTTGTTTACTGATATATATATATGTATCAGTAAACAAGTATATATATATATATATATATATATATATATATATATATATATATATACTAGCCGAATACCTGTTGGAAATCAATAGTCTCGCAATAAGCATTCCCCAAATAAGGTGAAATTTTGAATATGTCGATTTTTCCAGTGGTCTTTTTCAAACGGTTTTCTAATTTCAAACATCTGTCTCACTTCAGGCATTTCTCATTAAAGAAAGTGTGCGGCATCCTTAAATATTAAAAAACTGAAATTATACACTTTATTCCTATCTATCCTTGCATTCATGTTAAAGTCTCTATCTCATTGCAAAGTCCATTTGATTATCATTTCATATTTAGAAAGTTTTGGTGTGGAGCACCCCTCTCCTCTCTAAACAACAATTTTAAAAACTTGATTTTTTCTTTAGTCTTGCGGTATGAAATATCTTACTGTACTCATTTAAAATAAAGCGCTTCCCATTTATTCCGCAAATAGAATATTTTCGTATGCGGCAGTCTAATAAAGTAAATATTAAAAAATTGAAATTGTACGCTTTCTTCCTTCCGAACTACCTACCCTCACACCTAATTTATAATCTATCTGGTAGTGAAGTATCTTTTTTCTATCGTTTCACCCTTCGAACGTTTAGGGGTAGAGCCCCCCTCCCAACCTTCCTTTACATTTTGAAAAAAAAAATATTTTTTCCGAGGATTTTATTAAATACATGACCTGTGTAAAACATTTTCAAGTTTCCATCTCACTTAAAACAAGATGTTTGTCATGTATTCATCCAATTCAACATTTTGGTGTGTAGCAAACCCTACAGTAGCAAATATTAAAAACTAAAACTGCGCACTTTATTTCTTTCGAACTATCTACCCATACATCAAGAGTGAAGTCTTTATCTCATCACGAAGTATGCTTTTCTATTGTTTCACCTTTCAAACGTTCTCGAGAAAAACAGGTAACCCCTCTGCAGGACATTTTTTGCGAAATTCGATTTTTCCAGAGGGTTTTATTGAACAATTGTCCCGGGTACCAAGCTGCAAGGTTCTATCTCACTCAAAAGAGGCGTTCTTCATTTATTCGGCAAATTGAACCTCTTAGCGTGCAGTACCCATAAAGAATCAAATTATGGAAAACTCAAATTGTGCACTTTCTTCTTTTCCATCTCTCTACCATTACATCGAACATAAAATCTCTATCTCATCTTGCAGTATGTTTTCCTATCATGTCATCTTTCGTACGTTTTTTGTGTGGAGCACCTACCCCTACCTATGAAATTTTTGAAAAACTCTGTTCTTTTTGGCTTTTTTATCAAATAATTTGCCCATGCTCCAAATTTTAAACCTCTGTCACATTTTAAATAAGGCGTTTCTCATTTATTCGACAAATCGAGCATCTTGGTGTGTAGAACCCCCTAAAGTTGCAAATATTGGAAATGCGCACTTTCTTTCTTACGAACTCATACACTCAATTTGAACCCAATTACCCATACACTCAATTTGAACACCGCGGGGCATACTTTTTCAATTATTTCACCATTCGAACGTTTTTGTGTGGAGCACCCACCTTCTTAAATGACCGTTTTGGAGAAACTCTTGCTTTTTATCAGATGATTGGCTCATACACCCAATATCAAGCTTTTATCCCATTTTAAAGGAGGCGTTTTTCATTTATTCAGCAAATCGAACATTTTAGTGTGCGAGTCCTCCCCCTCCCCTTAAACAGTAAATATTGGAAAACTGAAATTGCACGCCCATTTTTCCTTTTGAACTATTTATCCATATATCCAATCTGAAGTCTTATTTCATAACAAAGCATGCTTTTCTATCATTTCTCTTTTCAAACGTCACGTTTTGGTGTGGCTCCTTTACAGAATATTTTCCAATAATCATTCATCTCCACTCTTTTCTCTTTCTGTATTATTTTTACGTATTTTATTTCATTTACATGCTTATAGATATTGCGTTAGCGAATGACGCCGCCCTTTATTTCTCTCGATCTGAAAGTGCACGGTGGCTAGAAGAACGAACGGGACGAAACAAAATGCGTACAATAATACAACCTAAATCATTGGAAATGCCAAGTTTATGGGTCGAAAACTTGAAAAGAAATAAAAACGCAAAGAAATGGCATTCCCGGGAATTGAGCGTGCTCCTCTATATTGTATGTTTTTGTGATTTACATGAGTTACTTTGATTTCATAATTTTACGACCCTCTAATATGTTTAACTTAATGTTCAAATTCTAAACACTCCAATTTTCTTTTATATTTGGATACTCAAACATTGAAATTCATTTTTTCTTTCCTTATATACATAATGTATAAAGAAAGTATTGTGACGGGGTCGAACCTTCGAATTCGAGTTTTCAACGAGAGAGCACGTTTCAAGCATCCCTGAATACGAATAAAACATTTTTGAGGGGATGTGTGTGTGCATATAATTGAGTCTGTGGAGACGATATCTCACGAAAGAATGAAGCGATTCGAACGAAATTAGATACGAAAATTAGAATCCGTGAATACTGGAAGCCTATTGTTTCTATACGCAATCGAAAAATTAGAACCTTCCTAAATTTTCGAGTAACGTTTAGAAAAAATCATCAAAAATTCAAAACCTTTAATAAAGTTACGCAAATACACATTTCTTATGGAATTTTTCATTAGAAAATGTTTGACACAACTTTTAGAACCATTGCAAACATTTTTGAAGTGATGCCTGTCTGTGTGTGTGTGTGTGAAAGTATGTGTGTGTGTGTGTGTGTCAGTGAGTCTGTGGAGACGATAACTGACGAACGAATAGAGCGATTCGAACAAAATTTGGTACAAAAGTCACAATCCATGAATACTGGAAGCCTATTGTTTTTATACGCAATCGGATATTCAGAACTCCCCTAAATTTTCGAGTGACATTTTGAAAAATCATCAAAAAATCAAAACCTTTAATAAAGTTACGCAAATAGACATTTCTTATGTAATTTTTCCTTAGAAAACGATTGACATAAACTTTAGAACGCTAGCATAAACCGTTCTCGAGACATTGCGCATTTTTAAAATAAATGTATCAAAAAATCCCATAAATTAAAAAAAATATATTAACTATTGAGAAACAGGTTCACTTTTCATATGTAATATCATGCGATAAATACGGTGACATCATTCTCCTGGATCTAGCTCGTTCCATTCATGAGAAAAGATACTTTGAGTAATACTTTGTATTTAAACGCCAATAGTTATTTATCTGCTATAAAAATAAATTATTTCTCCGTCCATAACGCTTGGCGAGATTTTGGTGCCCAATTTGGCGGAATATCACCAACTTGGCGACTTTTTCACTTTTTTAAGCCAAATTAACGAAAATCTCGTCAAATGGATAAAAATGACACTAAATCAATGAAAATGAATACTAATTGACGAAAATTTAATATCTTGGGAAGAATATAAATATCTACTATAAAAAAAACTTATTTTTTATTTTAAAAGTAGTAAATTAATTGCATTATATAAGGAAAGTCATGTGTTGACCACATCAGATTTTATTATTATTATTATTATTATTATTATTTCATGTTTCTTTTATATTTTTTCAATCAAAGTAATACTTTGGTCATTTTCTGTTTTGTGTGTATCAATGGCAGAGTCCGTTTTCACAAATGGTAAGTTTTGAAAATGTGTAACAGTTACAGTTATGTATGGGTTAAAAAAAAACATGTATTGGAGCTTTCTCTTATTGAACTTTATGCTGAAAACGTTTTCTCCTGCAGAGAAAATAACTGTAGAGAAGAAACCTACAGAACCAAAATTAGGAAATGTTAATAAGCGCCATCTGTTGAGCGATGGAAGAAACTGCTTTAAATAATTTGTGGCGCTGTATTTTTATATTACTAGCAGCATACCCGTTCTTCGTACGGAGTATATAATATAAAGAAACTTGAAATTCATAATCATGCCCAAATTCTTATAGTATACTAAATGACATGTTTAATCAAAATATTCTGTTAAAATATTTAATATAATGCTCCTAAAAAGAAGTTTAAGAATCTCTGTTCTCGCTATATAAAATTATCTTCATGGACACATCTGAAGAATAAAACATCTTGGACCCCTTATGTAAGCAAATATAAAAAAAAATATGGAATTGAATCAATATATGCAAAATAAAAGCGTTAAAATTGTATGGGACCCGTACTAATTATATACGCGAATATTAGAAAATATAACCTGTATTAGTAGATTACATGTATAAATTGAAAATACCAATAAACCCGTAATCTTTAAATCTGAAGACAGTCATTTATTCCAATATATGTCAAAATTAAAGTGCTAAAATTATATGGGAAGATATACACGTACTACTTATAATGTCCGATTATTAGTAGAAGATTACCCGTTTTGCAATATGAGTCACAAATGTTTTTTGGTAAAATACAACAGACGACGTAATAAATTGAATATATAATTAAACCCCTTAATCTTCATACCAGAAGACTGTACTTGATTCCAATATATATGCCAATATATGTCAAAATATATACCAATATACCTGTACTACTTATATTCTCGTAGGTTAGAAGATATACCCGTGCATTCCTAGAAGATTACTCGTACAACGTACAATATGCGTGTGTCAGCAATTTTTGCCGCAATAAAACAATGGCGTAATAACTTAAAAATATCAATAATCCCTGAATCAATAATTCCGGAAAATATCAATAATAATAATGTTTAAACCTGAAGAGTATAATTGATATTATCCAGTCCAAAATGAAATGGCAATGAAATTTATTTTATATACATATCTTCATTATTCAAATCGGAAAGGATTTAATAAAAATCGCCTGCCGCATAAGCACATTGGATTTAAATCCGTTGCTAAGCGACATGATATCATTTGCTTCAAATAAATTGGTAGAAAAAATATCGTCTAAATAGTTATATTTCTATGGAACATTTGGCGACAGTTTCGTCAAATTAGCGACATTTTAAAAAATCGCCAAATTTATCGCCAAGTGGGACTGTAGAACTGACAGTTCCACTTTGCGACAAATTGACGAAATATCATCACAATACTATCCCGTAACAAAAAACAATTAATATCATTTATGTAGCGCAATTTTATCAATTTCAAGATATTTTTATAGATTTGAAAACATTTTTATCAATTTGGTGACATTTTAAAAATTCGCTAAATGTATTACTGAGTAGGATGGTTGGTCTGACAGATAAATGCTAACCAAACATCATTTCAGTACTCTCTTCTAACAAAACAAAAAAAAATTTCATTGATATGTAGAAGACCCAAGCCACACGACCAACCCGAAGGTTTATGGCAGCTGTTTGTGTGTCGTTTATATCAATTTGGCGACATTTCCGTCAATTTGGCAAAGTTTAAGAAAAGTTGTCAAATTAGCGATATCCCTCCAAATTCGTAGCTTTGTATTTGCAGATCTGAATGAAACATTCTTATCCCGTTTCAATATACTAAATGAAAACACTACAATTGTATTAGAAGATATACCCGCTCTACTCTTTTTCTGTTTCAACAATCGGCTATATGAATTTATTGGCTAAACACAATATATGAGTTTAGTAGCTAAATACGATATAAGCTTGAAAACTCTTTGCCAAAATAAATGAAATTGATGTACGCAGTCAGCAATTAATATAATTAAAAGAAAAATCAAACCGTCCATTCATAAGATATACTTTTATATCCATTTAACCATTTATTTATTATTTAAATCGAAAAAAAATAATAAAAACATTAACAAACACATTTAATTTAATTGTGATGCCGAGCAACATGATATATCCTCCTAAAATGTTAAAATTTATTAACCACTAA
The DNA here is from genome assembly GCA_951213105.1 of Amaurobius ferox. Lineage (NCBI taxonomy): Eukaryota > Metazoa > Arthropoda > Arachnida > Araneae > Amaurobiidae > Amaurobius > Amaurobius ferox. The sequence continues at coordinate 3,827,337 of OX578149.1, read as the reverse complement.
CAGCACACCCGTTATTCGTACGGAGTGTATAATTTAAAGAAACTTAAAGTTCGCAATCATGTGCAAATTCTGTTAAAATATTAAATTTATTGCTCCTAAAGAGAAGTTTAAGAATATATGTTCTCACTATGCAAAATTATCTTCACGATCAGATCTGAGGAATAAAACATCCTGCCCCCTTTTGTAAGCAAATTTACAGAAGAAAAAATAGGAATTGAATGAATATATGCAACCCCGTACTAATTATATTGTCGCAGATCAGAAAATATGCCAATGTGTTAGTAGAAGATTACCCGTATTACAATATGCGTCTCAAAAATATTTGCCAAAATAAAAGAGATGACCTAATAAATTGAAAACATCAATAATATCCGTACTCTTTATACCAGAAGGTCGTAATTGATTCCAATATATGCCAATATATATCAAAACATATGTCAATATACCTGTACTACTTATATTCTCGTAGATTAAAATATATACACGTGTATTTGTAGAAGATTCGTACAACATACAATTTATGAGTTTAAACAATTTTTGTCATAATAAAATAATTGCATAATAACTTGAAAATATCAATAATCCTTGAATCAATAATCCCCGAAAATATAAATAATAATAATTTTTAAACCTGAAGACCGTAATTGATATTATCCAGTCAAAAATGCTATAAGAAAAATCAAATCGTTCTTTTCTAAAATATATTTTTATATCCATTTATTTATTATTCAAATCGAAAAAATAATTATTAAAATTAACAGGCAGATTTAATTTAATTGCGTTTCTGAGTAACATGATATAAGATAGAATCTTATAACATGTTAAATATGTCATGTCTTATAACATAAACTGCGAAATTAAATAACGATTTTGATTTCTCTATACTTCTCGTTGTTCCGTAAAAGCTTGTTTAAAGCTTTTCGTTTGGATAAACCACGGAGTTAGGGAGTAGAACTCCTAGGAAAAAGTTCCGTTTTTCATTAATATCTCGACAACCCCAGGTCTTAGAAACTCGAAACTTGGACAAAATTTATGGGGGGATATTTCAAGGCTATTCACCAAATTTCATTAAATTCGGTTCAGCCGTTTTTCCGTGACGATGAGACAAACGAAAATTTCGTTTTTTACTAATATCTCGAGAACCACTGGTCGTAGAAACTCAAAACACGGATATAATTTTAAGTGGGGCTATTTCTGGGCTACCCACAAAATTTCATCAAATTCGGTTCAGCCGTTCTCACGTGATGGTGTGACAAACAGACAGACAGACAGACAGACAGACAGACAGACAGACAGATTTTCATTTTTATTTATATAGACTAGCAGCAATTACCCGCCGTTGCTCGGGATTTACCTGCAAAACTGTGATAAAATTACACCGGGATTTACCATGCAAAACTGCGATAAAAATTACACCGGAACATATAGGGCCGTGAATCTTATACATTGTTTTTTCACTGTGAAAGATATAAATTCATTGCATTATGTAAGAAGAAAAAATTATTGCATTGTATAAGTCATAGCTGCATAAGAAAGAATCATCCTCATAAAATGCTGATAATTAAATAACCATTTTTTAACACTTTACAGCATAGTTGAAAAGTGTTTATGACTTTGTTCATTCTGTCTGTCTGTCCGTTAGCACGATAACTGCCGTAAAAATGACTTTATCGAAATGAAATTTCAGTATGTTTTTCAGACGGTCTGTGGGACCTATGGGAATATAAATAAATAATATCGCCCAATTAGTTTTTTATTGAACCCGGGTTGAAAAAAGGAAATACATTGAACCCTATGGGACCTAATTTTTCAAACATTTTTTAAGCAAATTTAAAATTCACAAATTGCTTCGAAATTTTTAGGAAATATTCACATTATCCCATAAAATATATAAAAAAAATTTCAGTAAAATATACTAAGTAGTTTTTTAATTAAAAATTATTTAATATAGGGAAAAAAACAAATTCAATTAAATTCTGACTTTTGGGATATCTTCCAGAAAGAAAAAAGATTTATATTATATAATAAATATCTTTCCAAGAGTTTAATTATTTTGTATATGAGAGAGGTTTCCCATTTTAAAATAAATTTGGTAGATAACAATTTTTCAAATTTTTTTTTAATTTTATATAACTCTTCATGATATACTTATTTGATGGCATTTTTAGTGCACTTTCCTACGTCCTAGAGAGTTAAAATTTGGTACACAGCTTAAATTTGTTGAACATTTTATTCTACAAAAATTTGGTGGATCTTTAATATAGATCATACATTTTTTTCGAAATGGCTTGCAAATAATCCCCGTTCACTTCTATAAATCATTGTTGTAATATTGTTAAAAATTCTGATGTGGGCAGCACATGTCTTCCCCTGCAGACTCATAGTCACGTTCTCTTTATTTCTTCAATAATAATTTGAGTTTATCTGCACAAAATAACAGCCATAAGTATTTTAAATGACATTGAATTTGCACGTTAAACTTAAATTTGGTTCTCATTTTATAGCTGGAATTATTGTTAAAGGTAGCGTAGCGAAAACGCGAAAAAACCAGAATATCTCAAGAACGGCTAGTCCTAGAGTAATGGGGTTAGTCTCATTCTTTTTGTTGTCAAAAATCACGTATAAAATAGGAATTTAATTGATATAATTGAGCACACGTAGTCTTTTATTTTTATATTTAACGATTTTTGCGGGCCATTTCGCAAAAATAGCCCGCTCCTTTTTCCCGAATCGTACTAGAATAACCTACAAATGATTTATATACCAAATTTTGTTAAATTTGGTATATAAATCACTTGTAGGTTATTGAAATATTATACACCAAATTTTGTTAAATTTGTTCCATTAGTTTTTAGCTAGAGTGGATAAAGGCAATTTCTGCCGGCCATTTCGCAGAGAAGGCAAATTCTTTTATTACGAATCGTACTATAATCTAATGAACATCAGGATTTCCCACAAAAAACATACCTACCGAAGAAATTCGTCCATTAGTTTTTCAATTAGAGTGGATGTAATATCCTCACAGACACACAGAAACATACACAGATACACCCTTACACACACAGACGTCTTCCTAAAAATAGTTTTTTCGTGTTCTAGAAGTCCCAAAATGTGTAGATCCTTCGAAAATTCGAGTTCCGATCTTCGGCACGATTCCAATACTTTGAATACATACACACACACACACACACATATATATATTATCTGTGTATCTGTGTATCTAAATTCCGTGCCTATGCAATTACAATAGTTGTGATTTTAAATGATCCCTAAACTTTTATTATTTCTTCAACGAAGCCTAATTTTAACTTATGCAGAATGCAAATATCTCAAGCGATTGCAAGGTGAGTTACATAAGAATTGCTGAATTTTTTTCACACAAATTTATTTAGCTCTGGAGTCTGGAATACAAGTTATATGAATGAAATATTCATTGATTTTGCATAGAGAATCAGATGATCTATATTTCCATACAGTTTTAAATATTTAAGTATAATAAATTACTGTAGTACTGTGATAATGTAAAAGATATCACCACTGAATGTATCACAGTTTAGAAATTTTTAAATGAAATTGCATTTCAGTTGGAAAGTGTTTCATAATCAATGCTTATGCATGATTGATCTTTCTTGATTTAAATAGCAATTAAAATAATAATTAAGCCCTTTATATGAAGAGATAACGTGTATATGAAGAGATCACGTGACCATTATACGAAGAAATCACGTGACCCACTTCAAAATAAAATATGGCATCCATCTTGTGTCGAAATCATGATTTTTAAAATTATTTTAATTTATAGTTTGTGTCGTATCCGTCCTAAAACCGCTTTATTTTTGCTTAATTTCTGTGTATCTGTATTCTGAAACAGCACAATTACAGTATATTTGAGTTTAAATGATCAATACCATCCATATTGTGTCAAAAGTGATTTTTAAAGTTCTTTTTAATTTAAATTTGGTGTTGTATCCGTCCTAAAGCCGCTTTATTTTTGCTTAATTTCTGTGCACCTGTATTCTGAAACAACACAATTACAATATATTTGAGTTTAAATGATCATCAAACTTTAATTATTTCTACAACGAAACCTAATTTTTACTTATGGAGAATGTAAACTGATTAGGCTGTAAGATGAGTTGTACAAGAATTGCTGAATTTCTTTAACGCAAAAGTATTTTGCCCAGGAGTCTGAAATATAGTTGATATGAATGAAACATTCATTGATTTTACATAGAGAAGCAGATGATTTAATGGCAGACTTCTTCGATGAAGTTTTATGCATAGAGTTAAATTACTTTGGCCTCCATGGTTTTAAATTTTTAAATAGAATAAATTATTGTAGTACTGTGATGAATGAAATAAAAATGTACGAATGAAATATTTACTGCTTTTACACAGAGAGCCAGGCGATTTATATTTCGATGACGTCATTTGAACCAAGTTCGTTTTTTTCGATGAAGTTTTAAATATTCAAATATAATTAATTATTGCAGTATTGTGATATATTACCGCTAAATGTATCGCATTTTAGAGATGTTTAAATAAAATTAAAGTTGGAAAGTGTATTTCATAATCAATGCTTTATGCATGATTGATCTTTCTTGTGATTTCTTAAAACTTTTCGTTGTTAAGTAAGTCTGTGAGAAATAAACCATGGTGATAATTTCCATTTAAATTCATATTTCAAAACTGCGATTTTGAAAAGTGACTATTACGTTCAATAAACTCCCACAAAACTCAGAGATTTAATTGATTTTCACGTTTTACACCAACTATTTCCAATCTTTTTCATTGGGAATCATGGAGTTAGAGAGTAGAACTCCTAGGAGAAAGTTTCGTTGTCCATTAATACCTCGGCAACCCCTGGTCTTAGAAACTCGATACTTGGACTAAATTTATGAGTGGCTAATTTAAAGCTGTCCACCATTTCATTAAATTCGGTTTAGCCGTTCTCCCATGATGATGAGACAAAAGAAAGTTTAGTTTTTCACTAATATATCGAGAACCACTGGTCATAAAAACTCGAAACGTAGACTAAATTTTATGTGGAGCTCTTTCGAGACTACCCACCAAATTTCATCAAATTCGGTTCAGCCGTTCTCCCATGATGTTGGATCATACATACATACATACTTTTCTTCTTTATATATATATAGATGATATAAGAAAGAATTTTTCTCATAAATTGCTGATAATCAAATAACCATTTTGATTTCTTAATACTTTTCGTTGTTGAGTAAGCCTGTGAAAAATAAACCATGATGATAGAGTTTCCCTTTAAGTTCATATATCAAACCTGTGATTTTCAAAAGTGGCTAATACGTTCAATAAACTCCCACAAAACTGAGATTTAATTGACTTTCACGTTAAAATCAACAATTTCCAACCTTTTTCATTGGGAATCATGGAGTTAGAGAGTAGAACTCCTAGGGAAAAGCTTCGTTTTCCATCAATATTTCGACAACTTCTGATCTTATAAACTCGAAACTTGGACTAAGTTTATGGATGGCTAATTTAAAGCTATCCACCATATTTCATTAAATTCGGTTTAGCCGTTCTCCCGTGATGATGAGACAAACGAAAGTGTCATTTTCACTAATATCTCGAGAACCACTGGTCGTAGAAACTCGAAACATAGACTAAATTTTAAGTGGGGCTATTTTAAGACTACCCACGAAATTTCATCAAATTCGGTTCAGCCATTCTTCCGTGATGTTGGATCATACATATACATACATACATACATACATACATACATACATACATACATACATACATACATACATACTTTTCTTTTTTATATATAAATATAGACTAGCAGTGATTACCCAACGTTGCTCGGGATTTATCATGCAAAACTGTGATGAAAATTACACCGGAACATATAGAGTCTTATCCAGAGTGAATCTTATACATTGTTTTTTCACTGTGAAAGATGTAAATTCATTGCATTATGTAAGAAAAAGAATCATTGCATTATATAAGTCATAGCTGCATAAGAAAGAATCTTCCTCATAAAATTAAATAACCATTTTTAACCCTTTACAACATAGTTGAAAAGTGCTTATGACTTTGTTCATTTTGTCTGTCGGTCTGTCTGTTAGCACGATAACTGCCGTAAAAATGACTTTATCAAAATGAAATTTTAGTATGTTGTTCAGACTGTTAGTGGGATCTATGGGAATATAAATGAATAATATCACCCAATTAGTTTTGAATTGAACTCGGGTTGAAAAACTGAAATAAAATGAACCCTATGGGACCTAATTTTTCAAACATTTCTAAGCGAATTTAAAATTCACAAATTGTTTCGAAAATTTTAGGAATTATTCAAATTATCCCATAAAATATATAAAAAAATGTTCAGAAAAATATATTCTGTAGTTTTTTAAATAACAATTAAAATAATAATTAAACCCTTTATATGAAGAGATAACGTGTATGTGAAGAGATCACGTGACCATTATATGAAGAGATCACGTGACTCACTTCAAAATAAAATATGGCATCCATCTTTTGTCGAAATCGTGTTTTTATTATTTTTAATTTATATATTTAGTGTCGTATTCGTCCTAAAACCGCTTTATTTTTGCTTAATTTCTGTGTATTTGTATTCTGAAACAGCACAATTACAATATATTTGAGTTTAAATGATCAATACCATTCATATTGTGTCAAAATAATGATTTTTAAAGTTCTTTTTAATTTAAATTCAGTGTTGTATCCGTCCTAAAACTGCTTTATTTTTGCTTAATTTCTGTGCATCTGTATTCTAAAACAACACAATTACAATACATTTGAGTTTAAATGATCATCCAATTTTGATTATTACTACAACGAAACCTAATTTTTACTTATGGAAAATGCAAAGTGATTAGGCTGTAAAATGAGTTGTATAAGAATTGCTGAATTTCTTTAAAGCAGAATTATTTTGCTCAGGTGTCTGCAGTATAGATGATATGATTAAACATTCATTGATTTTATAGAGAAGCAGACGATTTAATGGCAAACTTCTTCGATGAATTTTTATGCATAGAGTTAAATTACTTTGGTCTCCATGGTTTTAAGTTTTTAAGTATAATAAATTATTGTGGTACTGTGATAAATGAAATATTTACTGCTTTTCACAGAGAGCCAGGCGATTTATATTTCGATGACGTCATTTGAATCAAGTTCGTTTTTTTCGAAGTTTTAAATTTTCTTATATAATTAATTATTGCAGTATTGTAATATATTACCGCTAAATGTATCGCATTTTAGAGATGTTTAAATAAAATTAAAGTTTGAAAATGTGTTTCATAATCAATGCTTTATGTATGATTGATCTTTCTTGCGATTTCTTAAAACTTTTCGTTGTTGAGTAAGCCTGTGAGAAATAAACCATGGTGATAGTTTCCATTTAAATTCATATTTCATACCTGCGATTTTCAAAAGTGACTAATACGTTCAATAAACTCCCACAAAACTCAGAGATTTAGTTGACTTTCACGTTAAAACCAACGGTTTCCAAACTTTTTCTTTGGAAATCATGGAGTTTGAGAGAAGAACTCCTAAGAAAGAGTTTCGTTTTCCATCAATATCTCGACAACCCCTGGTTTTAGAAACTCTAAACGTGGACTCAATTTATGGAGGGCTATTTTAAGTTACCCACCCAATTTCACTAAATTCGGTTCAGCCGTTCTCCCGTGATGATGAGACAAACGAAAGTGTCGTTTTTCACTAATATCTCGAGAACCACTGTTCGTAGAAACTTGAAACATGGACCCAATTTTAAATGGGCCGCATAAACACATTGGATTAAAATCCGTTGCTAAGCGATATGATATCATTTTCTTCAAATAAGCTTACGGGAAAAAAATATCGCCTGCATAATGCTATGTTTATGGAAGGCTTAACTGTGGGTTTTTAATGAATATCTAGACAACCCCTGGTCCTAAAAATTCGAAACATGGACTCCATTTTAAGGGGGACTATTCCAAGGCTCCCGACAATATTTAATGAAATTCGGTTCAGCCGTTCTCCCGTGATGATGAGACAAACATACAGACTGACAGATTTTCAATTTTATTTATATAGATTTATTGCCCAAGTAGGCTAAGGAAGGTTTAATTTGATTTCTAAAAATCTTAACGTGCCGACCTTATACTTTGCAACTAAATTATGTTCCTAACTGAATGTTGCTTCTAGTGCCGTAGCAAAATCGGAGGTGACGAGAAAGGGCGGAGTTGTGCGATAGCGATTGGGGCAACCCGGGTCCCATCCTGGTTGGAACCCGTAGGCAAAAATAAATTATAGCGTCCCCCACCCTATATAAAATTTTAAAGTAAAATAAAAAGATATATTGAGCCCAGGAAACGAGTCTCCAGACTCTAAAGTTTCTTGAGTTCTCGGCATTTACCCGTTTGGCCTATAGTTAAAAAGGGACATTATTTAAAAATTTGAATAGCTCCGTGATAGAAGTGGCACCCCAGAGACGTATCAGAATTCAGAAACCACCCAAGTTCATAGAAATGACAATTGGAGACAAGATATTTTGTTACATCCTTTTTTCTGGTGACGCTACACGGTTTGATTTTGGGCAAAGGACATTTCAGGTTTTGCCAAATGAGTGTTGTTGTTGTTGAGACCCAGACCGTCCGACCTACCAGAAAGGTGTATGGTAACCGTTTGGACGGTCGGGAAGTGCCATCCAATTTAGACCGGAACCCAGTGGGGAAGGCATCCACAGGGACCGTACCCTCCTTCCCCTACCACCAACCTCTCGGAAGGACTTACGGACCCACATGTTTAACGTGATCGTACTCCGCACGAACACGGCGGCAGTTGTGGCAGCGTGCAAACCACCGGATTACCGCGCCCAAAATGTGCCAACAGCAAGCGGTGTTCCCACACAAGCACTAACCGCGCCCGATGCTGCTTGACTTCGGTGATCTAACGAGAACCTGTGTTTTCCTCACGGTAGGGTCGACTTCGGTGATCTAACGAGAACCTGTGTTTTCCTCACGGTAGGGTCGACTTCGGTGATCTAACGAGAACCTGTGTTTTCCTCACGGTAGGGTCGACTTCGGTGATCTAACGAGAACCTGTGTTTTCCTCACGGTAGGGTCGACTTCGGTGATCTAACGAGAACCTGTGTTTTCCTCACGGTAGGGTCGACTTCGGTGATCTAACGAGAACCTGTGTTTTCCTCACGGTAGGGTCGACTTCGGTGATCTAACGAGAACCTGTGTTTTCCTCACGGTAGGGTCGACTTCGGTGATCTAACGAGAACCTGTGTTTTCCTCACGGTAGGGTCGACTTCGGTGATCTAACGAGAACCTGTGTTTTCCTCACGGTAGGGTCGACTTCGGTGATCTAACGAGAACCTGTGTTTTCCTCACGGTAGGGTCGACTTCGGTGATCTAACGAGAACCTGTGTTTTCCTCACGGTAGGGTCGACTTCGGTGATCTAACGAGAACCTGTGTTTTCCTCACGGTAGGGTCGACTTCGGTGATCTAACGAGAACCTGTGTTTTCCTCACGGTAGGGGCGTTGGTTTGCCAAATGAGTGTGTCCTGGTTGCTTTCATTACTGCAGTCATGCACTCGCAAAGACCTTAGTGGGGCTATTTTATACATTAAGCCTTTTTCACAGTTATTCTACTCGTAAAAGCAAACAAACTGCTCAAAACCACACACCGCAATAGGAGTGTCTTCAAAAACACTGTTGTGCGTCGTTACTTTATTCGAGTATGTAATGCAGGTTTTTGGAAGGCCTTGGAAGCTCTTTTGGAACGACAACAAACGCGCGAGTACCACAAGGGCCCCCCCCCCTCCTCTTGATAAAAAATATTAAATTCTTAGTAGTGATGTGAAATATCATTCAACATATCATTCAAATTTTGCATAAAAAATTGTTTTATGGAATTTTATAAATTATTTCGTTTCAAAGATTTTTTAATTTAACTAAATGTGTTGTTATACAGATGGTAAATTTATTGACATATTCAATTTAAAAATATTTAATTTTAATAAAAATGATTGTATACATTATAGACAATAGTATTTAGGATGATTTTGTATTATTGCGGCATTCACTGTTATATATTAGCGAATCAAAGTAGTTAAGAGTAAATATTATGTGTTAACCTGCATTGACTGGCCTAATTTTTTTCTTAATGAATGAACAGCTTTACTACTAGTTCATGATTATATCAAAATCAATTGCAATTCTTATATATTAATATGGATTTATAGTAGCTATATGGATTTTCCTAATCAACTCTTAACTTACAAATATAAATATGTAATCATTTCAATGCAGCCCCTCTCGAATTTCATTTGTGGCTATGGCCCTGAAGTACCACCATTTTACACATAGATTATAGATTAGATGAAAAGGATTGAAATGCCAGCACTCGGCTCAGTCATTCAACAGCGTGACTTGGAAGAGATTTTTAAAATAAATGAGTTACGAACAAAATCCCGTAAAAAGCCATCCTTTTTAACCTCAGACCTGTGAGCGAGTGAGAGAATTGGACCCAGTTTAGAGGATTATTCCTTATAGAGAACTTCTCAAAGTTATTCTCGTGTTTGAATGACAGTAGGAACTATATATTAATATAAGTATCTATATAAAAAATATTTTAATAAGTAACGTAATATGCGTGGCGTTTTTTCTATTCAACGTCAATAGGATACTTTATACCCTCAGTTTTGTCTTCATACGCCTGTTATGATGGATACGTATATTGACTATATATAGATAGTTTCCTTAGTAATAGACTCATTCTCGAATGTTTATTTAGAATCATTTTTTTATCGAAATATGAAAAATAGCCATTGAATTTTAAATATTTTATTTTAAATCGAATGGTTTGATTTCAAACCCTAGATTTTTATAATCTAAAGTTCAGTTTTTGCTTTTAATGTATGGACTCAATATCTTACAGTTTTTGGATGAGCGCTTTCCACAAGAATGGACTGGGTTACGACATAAATTCGGTTTGAATATTTTCGAAATTTCTATTTCCGCCTTTCTCGTAGAAGGAAAAATAGTGTTTCCCGAAATGGTCCGAATTCAAGACCGAAGTATAAAGGACTCTTTTTTTAAAACTTCCTGGGTGCACTTTTGGAAACATATCCATCTATGTACGAGTTGTGTGAGTGTGTGTGTGTGTGTGTATACGTATGCTGGTGTGTATATATGTTAGTGTGTGTGTGTGTATGTGAGAAAGAGAGAGAGAGAGGTAGATCAACTGGAAAACTAAAACTAAATAAATTTTTTTTTTTGTAATTCTCATAATTAGAATGGGTTATTTTTCATAGTTTTTTTTCCCCTTTCCGGAGCAATAATTATCTAACGAATCATTTCTAATGTGTTAAGCATCTGAAAGATTGATGTATGTTCTTCTATTAAGTGTTTAAATGTTGAAATTCATTTTAACTTTCGCTTGGGGGTAAGATACTGCCTATTTCTATAATTTTATCTATCTGCATTTCATTCCGAATTTACCTATCTGAAAACTATCCTTTCGACTGCTGAATTCTTTTTCAAATATAGTCTTAAACTGTAAAATGTTTCACCTTGTTTAATTCTGTCGTGGATTCAATTTCAAAACGTCATTTTACGGTTGTCCCAATGTTTAGCCGAATCCGACACATTTCAAACGGCGTTTTCCATTCAAAGTCAACATTTTAAAGTTAGGTCGATTCGAATTCAGGGGTGCTTAAAACGTGCTCTTCCTACAAAAACTTGATTTCTCGACCCCGTCACAGTACTTTCCCTATATTGTGTATATAGGTAACGTAATAAATATAAACACTGTCTTCTTTTTCGACCTAGACCGCCCGACCTACCTTAAGGTGTAAGGCATCTATTTGGATGGCCGAGAAGTGCTACTCAATTTAAACCGAGACTCAGTAGGGGGCGGCATCCACAGGGACCGTTACCTCTTTCCCTTAACACCAACCACTCGGAAGGACTTCCGGATCCACCCTATATTTAACGTATGCCCGTATACCGCGTGAACACGGGGGCATTTTAAGCAGATGCGGTAATAGAACTGAGGTCGTTCGAGTGTCATTCCCGCGCTCTAACTACTGGTCTATCCCACCCCATATAAACATTGTCTGATCTGAATGTATTTATAGATTTGTATGAATAAAAATCACATTGAAACACTTCAGATTTCCGGAAAAAACTTTCGCATTTTTACCACCAAAACATGAGCACAACTGGAATATTAATCATTTCAGTTTTTGCCAATATTCTTTTTCGTGGAGAGGGGGGGGGGGAGATTTATGTTACTCTATGATATTTTTACAGTAAGACGCTAAAATGTCTTGAAAATGGGGAAATAGTTAACATTTTCACACGTGACAGAAATGTTTCAAATACCAAACCAAAAATGAATATTCCAAAGGGTTTGAAGAACTGCTCGATTTGTAGAATTTGACATAAAAAGTATGACACTATGCCTTCCTGGTAGCTCAAAAGACACTTCTATTAAACTGTACGTAGATCGTGTAAAAATCGCGCGCATTTTCTTCCGGTATCATTTACAGAATCTCTCTCTAACCGTGGGTAGACAGAAAGAGATTGTCTCCCCCTGAAAATCCCTAATGATGCTTAATGGAAACATTCTGATGTGACCAGCACATGACTTCCAATTCATTTTCTCTTTATTTTAATACATCATTAAATTGAGATTAATGGCACTAAAATACACACATAATTACACTGCTCACAACTGAAATCGCAACACCATGGATGTATCCTTATGAAATTTACAGAATAGAATTGTAACATGGAGATGTGCAAATGATAAAAAAAATCATACCTGGAAAATGAAAGCATGGAATTTTATTGACATTAGATCCATATGGAATAGGCCCACCGCGAGAGGCTATGCAGGATTGAATACGACGAGGCATCCCTTCAATGAGATGGTCAATGATGTACTGAGGGATGGCATTCCCCACAGCATGCAATTGGGCTTGTTACTGAACATGGTTTGTCGGAATTGGAAGTTCTCTTAATCGGCGACCCATGATGTCCCAGATAGGCTCAATAGGCGACACATCCGGAAAATATGCTGACCAAGGCAGGATATCGAAACCTTGTAGACTATTCATAGTTACCTGTGCAGTATGTGGCCTGGCATTATCCTGCTGAAAAAGCAGTCCAGGCCTGGTTGACAGATATGGCTGTACCACAGGTCTCACAGTGTCAGCGATGTATCGTTATGCCGTGATACTGCCAGAAACGTGGACCAAATGTGTTCATCCACCCAATATTATACCATCCCAAACTATGGTACCAGTTAGGAGGGCTGTGTGGCGACTGATAGAAAAAGCTTCCTGGTGGCGTTGTTGAAAGCTCCGCCGTACGCGAGTACGGCCATCTGGCATGCCAAAACAGAATCGTGATTCATCCGTGAACAGAATGTTTCGCTATTCTGTCGGCCAATTTGCGTCTCATTTGACACCACTGGAGGCAACGTAACCGGTGAAGAATTTGAAACGGTAGGTGTCGTAAAGGTCGTCTACCTCGGAGTCCTGCGCCATGCAAACGGTTTTGAATTGTTTGCGTCGAAACCACGTTACTGTAGTGTGGGATAAATGCCGTTGTAACACGGTTGCTGTGGTGAACGGCTCCCGCGCAACGCTTCTCAGAAGCATACGATCTTCACGTGGTGTGGTACACCTGGAAGCTCCACTAGCTGATCTTCGTGTCATTGCGTTGTCTCTCACGAACCGTAACACACACCGTCGAACTGTGCTCGCATCCCGACCCAATAGTTCAGCGATCCTCCGAGGGAGCGGTCCATCCTCACGTAAAGCAAGGATTTGCTGCCGTTCCGCTGACGACAACTGAACGTATGCGGTACTTCGATGGCATACTGTGACGATTTTACAACCTGAAACCAATGACGCTACAATTTAGCTGTGATGTCGATCTTCCTTGACCTGACGCTTTTATGCTGCTCGGCAAGGTGTTACGTCACTATGCGTAACGAAATTGTGATTATTTGCGTATCTCGCCTTGCTGTTTCCATTGCCTGATTTACATAAAACTAGACCTACAACTTTATGGTGTTGCGATTTCAGTTGTAAGCAGTGTAATTGAAATTAAACTGAATTCGTACTTCTCATTCAGCTTTCGTTTTCATTGGGTAATTGAACGTATTCTCCAAACCGGAGTAGCAAAAATGCGAACGAACTAAAATATCTCGAGAACGGCTAGTCCTGAGTCATGGGATGAGTCTTATTCTTTTTATCGTCAAAAACTACATATAAAATAAGCATTTAGTGGGTGCATTTAAACATACGTAGTCTTTTATATTAGATTTGGACAATTTTCTAGAGCCATTTCACAAAAAAAAGTATGTTTTTTATACCGAATCGTACCAAAATCTAATCAGCACCAAGGTCATTTTCAAGTGACTTATCTATAAAATTTTATGAAATTCTGTTCATTCGTTCTTGAGTTCAAGTGGATACATACATTGCACAGACAGACAGATACACACACACACACAGACGTCACGCTAAAAATATTTTTTTCGTGTTCTGAAGGTCCCGAAACATGTCGATCCGTCGAAAACTCGAATTGCGATTTACGGCATGATTCCAAAACTTTCCCTATACGTTACCCTGTATTGCAGGGAAAGTAAAAAGAAAGGCGCTGCCACTGGCTCTGCGTCAAATGGAGGAAAATGTTTATTTAGAGAAAATTATTTTTCATTTATTTCAAATAATATATATATATAATAAAAATAAAAGTGAATTAATTGTAAATTATTGTCCCACTGGAAAGGATTCCGTTCTGTTTATTTTATTAATCGATTGATTGATTTTTGTTTTCCACTGTTGCGGTGGAGATTTGGATCGAAAGGAAGGGAGGTTTGGAAATTGGGTGGTGTTATCTGTAAATGTAGTATTCAAATAGCGGGCGCTTATTTTAGACCCAGGTCAGTCGTTTAATCTTAAATAGCGCGCGTATAGGACGTAACACGGTTATACCCCCGATCAAACCTAAATACGCCGGAATCGGAACTGCAGTAGATATCAAATTAATAATTTTCGAAACATTGTGACTTTCAGTTCACTCACAGCTCTATTGCTTTCCTTACATACATAATATAATGCATAAGGAAAGTATTGGGACGGGGTCGAGTTTTCGAAGGGAGAGCACGTTTCAAGCATCTCTGAACACGAATCGAACTTTTTTGAGGTGATGTCTGTGTGTGTGTTGAAGTCCCAGACCACTCGGCTGACCCAAGGGTTTCCAGCAGCAGTTTGAGTGGCCGGGAGGGTCTGTGTGTGTGTTGAAGACCCAGACCGTCCGACTCGTCCAGAGGACTTAGAGTAACCAGTTGGACGGCCGGGAGTCTGTGTGTGTGTGTAATTTGAATGAAATTCGGCACAATTACAATCCGTAAATACTCTTCGTAGTTCAAACCGAATTGATATTTTTCTTTTGGATTTTGAAGTTTTATGATTGATATATTGAAAGAAGTATTGCTCTGTATGATTTGTTGATAGTAGTAAAAAATCAGAAAAATTAGGAAGTACATATTGGGTCAGTTAATTACATCCATTTGTGACTGGTTTCGACGTAATTGCTCTCTTCATGACTTGCTGCGGGGCAGCTTTTTGAGTTACTCTAATTCTACATGGTTTAAAAATATAGGAATAATAAGGATGTATACCTATATATAAATGGGACTATGTATTAAAGTTTGAATCTTGTAGTCAATATGGAAAAATATATATGAATTGCTGAAAAGTTTGTGACGGCATTGCTTTTTCTTCTTCTGTGTGATGGTTGTGCTTTGTGCCGCTTCTATTTAACAATTAGTGACTTGGCACTAGTTAACGTTGATTTGGAGTTGTCTGACTTCAGAATTGGAATATTATAAACACTGGGGCGTTGACGTCACTTCTGAGTACTCTACTGTATTGCCTTGTGACTTCCCTAAACTTTGAATTTAAGACTCGGACCGGCTTCCCGACCCGGTGCAGTTACTTTTTGGGATGTTGGCCGACCTTCCAACCTGGCATACTGTCTTTGTGACTTTGACACTTTAATATTTTTGATTTAGATTATTTACTTACCATTTACTTTACCAAGTTGTATTCAGATTTGGAGTAATTGTTTATTGAGTATTGAGAGTATGATATATGTTTTAGAGGGTTAATTTATGAAATTGATATTAATGTATTTATATAATTTATAATATTTTGTATTATTTGAATTTATTATATAATTTGTGTGACGTCATATTGCTTTGTGATCCCCTGAGTTGTGGTTGGTTTCTCTAAATTGTTGGTTTGGTTTGTATTTGGGTAAAATGTCTAATCCTGAGGCAATTGATGATTTGATTGTGTTGGTCCGTGATAAATCTCCACCTGGAGGTGGTACCTCCCCTTGGGGAGTGTCTCATCCCTTAGTAAGTACGCATGATTTGCTGGTCGATCTTAGGACATTTATATTAAAGAAGGACTTAAAATATACTAAGAATAATAGGGCTCAGTTGGTTAATACCTTTTTTGCCCCCTTGGTTGCCATCATTTGTGATGTTTATGGGTGTAGAGATCCTCAAGAACTTGCTGGTTTTGGGGAAGGGAAATGCTGGGGTGTTGCTCCCTCGGACTTAGATGAATTAATAGGTGCTAGAGAAGAGATTGACCGATTAAGGGATTGTCTAGATGAGAAGGAGCGCCATTTTCAGGAGGTGTTTGGTGAACTACAGAGTTGCAGGGACCAGGTGATTTCCCTTCGAGAGATGGTTTCGGCCAAATCGGGAGTTGTTGGACAGGTGGAAACCTCTGGTATCACTTTGGAGTGTATGACTGGTATTGAGATTGGGGGAGGTATTGAAGCTGATAGGGTTGTTTTGGTGGAGGCTAATAAAGAACTCAGTGATAAGCTAGAAGGTAAAAAACAGGAATTAAAGCTTATTAGGGAGGAGCTTGAGCATCTTAAGTTTGACATGAATAGTCAAGTGGTTTCTGGACTGGATGACTCAAGGGTCTTTGTTTTAGAGGAGGAGATTGCTGGTCTTCGTTCCCTCCTGGAAACTAGTAAAAATAATTTTAACCATTGTAAATATGAATTGGAATTGGAAAGAGCTGGGTCGGCTAGGTATGCCCTGGCCTTGGGGAAAAGGTCGTCCCTGCCGGCTGGACTGGAACGAGTTTCTGGTCTAGAGGCTGCTTACCAACAGTTGGTAAATGAGCATACCCTTCTGAAGGGGAAATACTTGGAAAGCAGGGATTTTATAGAGAAGTTTTGTAAAGGAATGCAAGGTACTTTGGAAAGGGCAGTACATGCTGTGGGGGTTACTGACGGTACTTTTGGTGCCGAGGAAAAACTTTCTTATGCGGAAGCTGTTGGTGCTGGGGTCGGGGAGCCCGGCTTTTGTCCCGGATCTGTGAAATGTGTGTTACTTGTAAAACCTAAGGGGGAAGGTTCCTTTGAGGATAGTCGTAAAGTGGTTTGTAATGCTGTTGATATTAAAGGTAATTGTACTCGGGTCAATGGAATTAAGTCTATTAGTGGGGGAGGCCTGGTTATTGAGACCCCGTCCCCGAAGGATCTTGAGTTGATAGCTAGTCAATTGAATAAAAATGAAGAAGTTAAAAAGAATTTTGAGGTGTATAGTCCTAAAAGAAGGAAACCAAGACTGATCTTTACAAATTTGGATTCAGCTTATGATAAGGCTCAGGTTTAGGAGATGCTTATTAGGTTGAACAATGTGTGTACTAAGGATAGTATTGTAGTTGAGTTTAAAATTAAGGGAAAGACCGGTAACCATTGGGTTGCGATGGTAGATTCACGGGTATATGGTGTTATGAAGAGGGTAGGATATTTTTATGTTGATTGGGGAAGAGCATTTGCTCGAGAATTTTTTAGTGTTAAGCATTGTAGGAAGTGTGGCCTTTTGGGGCACACTTCGGGTAATTGCAAGGAGGACCCCAGATGTTTAATATGTGGGGCTAAGCATGTTGGGAAATGTAATGTGTCTCCCAGTTGTAGGAACTGTGTTCTCAGTAACCAGGAAAAAAGGACTAACTTTAAGGTAAATCATTCATGTTGTGACAGAAATTGTTTTTCTTACCAGCACCAAGTAAGGTTAATGGCTAGAACTATTGACTATAGTGCTTAAATTTCTACAAATTAATGTTAATCGCTCTCATGCTGCATATAATTATGCATTTGTGTTTGCTTTATAGTGTAAAGTTGATGTTTTGTTTTTGCAGGAACCTCCCTTGGCTGGAGGGGGATTTCCCCCTCCTCCGTTTAGCCTCCCTCATTTCTCCTCGGTTTCTAAGAAATCACTTGTTGTGATTTGTAATTCTGTTTTAAAATTTAATTTTATGTTTAATACTTTATCAACTGTGTTTATTGACTTAGAAATTATGAAAGGTTTTAATTTAAAGTTGGGTGGTATTTATTTTCCCCCTCGGGAGGAAATTGACTCCCTCCTTGATGAACTCAATAGAGTAGATTTCCAGAGGGGGGGTTTCCTCCTACAGGGTGATTTTAATTCCAGGTCTCGTGAATGGGGATATGGCTTCGAGGATTCTAGGGGGAGAAAAGTTTTGGAGTTTTGTAATCAGAATGGTTTTTCAGTTTGTAATAAGGTTGACTCGGGTCCGACCTTCCTCTCGCATTCTGGCAGAGGATGGCCTGACTTGACTCTTGTTTCTGAGGAGAATTTTGTGAGAATTATTGACTGGAAAGTTATTGATAAAGAATCATTAAGTGACCATAAATTTGTTGGTTTTAGTTTTCAATTGGAGAGCGAATGTTTTTATAATGATTATTTTTATAAATCTAGGTTTGGTGCTGGGAAGTTAATTTTTAATTTTAAAAAACAGATATATAGATTAAATTGTTTAATGGGTAAAATTGATAATAGGGAAAAACTTGATGTTTTTACCAATGAATTTTTAAATACCGTGATTGGGGTGACTAATTGTAGTTGTAGGAAAAAGAAAGTTTTTACTAATAGGGGTTTTTCTTGGTGGAGCGCGGAGCTTGCAAGTTTTCGCAATTATCTGACAGCTCTTTCCCGGAAGATTAGGTGTCTTATAAGGGATTCTGCTGATGCAGAAGTTATTAGAGCGACTAGGATACTGTATAATTCTAAAAGGGCTGAATTTCGTAGGACTATAAATGAATCTAAGCTTAATGCCTGGAGGAGGTATTGTAACAGACATGTGAAAAAATTTGGATCGGTTTATAAGGTAGCTAGGGGGAAGGGTGCTAGAGGTAAGGAACTTCTAGTACAGTTTAATGATGAACTTAATTTAAATTTTACTGAAAAAGTATATAAAATGTTAGAATATTGTTTTCCAGCTTGTAATCATATAGTTGATTTTGAAGAAAATGTTAATTCCTCTCTTGTTTTTGAAGAAGATATTGAGGCATCCGAATTAAGAATAGTTTTTAAAAGTTTGGGCAACGGTAAGGCTCCAGGTTTAGATAAAATTGATTATAAAATTTGGCAGGTTTTATTTACTGTTGATGCTTCTTTATTTATTAAATTTTTTAATTTGTGTTTTAAATTTGCTTACTTCCCTCGGCCCCTAAGGAATGCTGAGGTGTTTTTTCTTCTGAAGCCAGGTAAGGAACCTGCTTCTGTTGGTTCATATCGACCAATTTGTTTATTGCCAACGTTGGGGAAGATTTTAGAACGAGTATTTGTTAATAGGTTAAACCGGTGGTTAGAAGAAAATAATATTATTCACCCTTTACAGTACGGGTTTAGAGAATTGCTAAGTACAGAAGATGCTTGTTACGATCTGTTACAACATATACAAGGCTTTCGGAAGCGGGAGCATTGTGCCGTTACTTTTGTTGATATCAGAGCAGCATTCGATAGAATGGACTGGAGTGTGTTAGGATCTATAATGGAGGGATACTCCATTCCTTTGTTTTATAGAAAATTCGTGTTTTCCTACCTGCGGGATCGTTCAGTTAATTACAAAGTTCATGGTGAACTTGTAACGCGCGGAGTCACTATGGGCTCTCCTCAGGGGTCTGTCGTGGCTCCGATCTTATGGATTATTTATTTTAATCGTGTTCTCTTTCTAAATGATGACTCGTGCCGTCTGCAGGCCTTTGCGGATGACCTAGCGGTTTTTGTCTCTGGGAAAACCCGCAGGGACCTGGAGGCTGCCATGTGTCGTACTTTGGAGAGAGTTTCTTTGGTACTTTCGGATCTTGGCCTGGAGGTTTCTGTTCCTAAAACTGAGGCTTTGGTTTTTTCAAAGGTAGGAACTATGGCTAGGAAACCTGCTTTTAAATTAAATGGAAATTCCATTAGAGTAGTTAATAAAGCCAGGTATCTAGGATTGATGTTTTCTGCAAAGGGTAAGTGGTTTGCCCACATTGATTATTTGGCAACCAAGTGTGCGCAGATTGTAATGGGTTTTGGTAGGGTGGTGGGAGCTGGGTGGGGGGTGGATAGGAGGCTATTGAAGTTGTGGTATCGTACTGTGGTGGAGAAGGTTATTATCTATTGCGCTGGAGTTTGGGCTGGGGATCTGACACAAGCTCAGATCCGGAAGCTCCTAACCCTACAGAGAAGTTTTCTCTTGAGGGTTGCCGGCGGTTACCGGACCACTCCCTACGGTGCGTTATTTACTCTTCTTGGCATCCCCCCTATTCATCTTACTCTCATCAGTGCCCGGGATAAGTTTTTATTTTGGAGGAGGAGGAGGGATGTCCTTAATATTGAAGGTCTCCCCCCTCCGTCCGATTTTGATTTTTTTGATAGGTCTACCACTCTCTCTCCTGGTTCTAGGGTTATTGATTTTGATGGTGATCTTGGACCCGTCGGTGTACATATCTACACCGACGGCTCTAAGATGGGGAATGATGTGGGCTTTGCCGTATGTTGTTTTGTAGGGGGGTTATTGGTCCATTTGGTCCAAAAGAAACTTCGTTCTTTTAACTCGGTCTTCCAGGCTGAGATCTTGGCTATCAAGTATGCTTGTGACTGGATCCTGCAGGAGGATAGGCGGGCTATTATATTTACAGACAGTTTATCATCGCTTGCTGCTCTTGAATCTACTTTTAATAAGTCAAATTTTTTGGCCGGATTGAAGAATTGTATTTTTAGGGCTCGACATGCGGTTAAGTTGATTTGGGTTCGGGCACATACTGGGATTCTAGGAAATGAGTTGGCAGATGAGTATGCAAAGGCAGCGGCCTTGGAGGGAGAGCTGCTTGTGGTTCCTGCCCCGCGCTCCTACCTGACTCGCAAATTGCGCGAGAAGGTGGTGAGCGATTGGGGGGTCTTCAGCGGCTCCCTCACCGGTGGGTTGCGTGCTCGGATGTTCTTTCCGGTGGTTGGTGAGAAGCTGCAGATTACCAATCGGTTTCTGTTTTTCTTTCTCTCTGGCCATGGTCCCTTCCCCAGCTACCTGCACAGGTTTAAGGTGTGGGAATCCCCGGCCTGCCCTTGTGGCGGCGTGGGTGATCCTGACCATTACGTCTTTGAATGCAGGTTTAGCGAGGAATACCATTTGGCACGACCGCTGGAGGAACATAGAGCAATCTGGATTAGTAGGGTTATTGCTCGCCCCCGCTCCATCAGAAAAATAGTTAATTGTGTTATTGTGGCCAAAAATATTACTAATGATTTTAATAAATATTTAGGAATATAGGCTAAATTGGTTTATTTGGTGATTAACTTTTAGGGATTATTAATTTCTGATGTTTGTATTTTTGTTTGTGTTTTTGTATCTGTTATGGTACTATTTTGTGTTATTTAGTGTATTGATTTACTTTTTTGTTATATGGTTGGCTCCGAGGTGGAAGTTGTATTTTTATGTTTGGAATTATTATTATTACTTTTTATTTATTTATATTCCCCGCCTGTGCGGAAGATTTTTGTAAAAGTCTCCCACGTGGGGCCTTGTTGGGTTTGTTTCTTTTAATAAATCCCTCGTGTGTTTCTGGGTCGTGGGCGGCCGCTTGGGGGAGTCGGCGGCCTTCCTTGTCCGGTGGGCTTGGGTTGGCCGTTGGCTCTCCTTTTGTTGGGGATCGGTTCTTTCCCGGCCCGAGATTTAAGATGCTCGGCCATATTCTTGGCGAGCCCTCGGGTCTGGGCCGCGAAAAAAAAAAAAAAAAAAATCCGTAAATACTGGAAGTCTATTGTTTTTAAACTCAATCTAATGTTCAAACCCCCCTAAATTTTCGAGTAAAATTTTGAAAAAATCATCAAGAAATCAAAACTTTTAACAAAGATACGCAAATAGTCATTTCTTATGTAATTTTTCAGTATAAAAAACGATTGACATAAACTTTAGAACGCTAACATGAACCGTTCTCGAGATACACATTTTTAAAATAAATTCATCAAAAAATCACAAAATAAAAAATATATTAACTATTGTGAAATAGTTTCCCTTTTCCTATGTAATATCAGGCGAAGTTGGGTGACATCATTCTCGTGGATCTAGCTCGTTCCATTCATGAGAAAATATACTTTGGGTAATATTTTTGTATTTGGACTTAAATAGTAATTTATCTGCTATAAAAATAACTTTTTTCTTCATTCATAACGCTTGGCGATATTTTGGCGACGAATTTGGCGGAATGTCCCTCACTTGGCGACTTTTTTTAATGTTGCCAATTTGAAGAAAATGTTGTCAAATTGATAAAAACGACGTTAAATAAATGAAAATAACGACGACTCATTGATGAAAATTCTATATCTTGGAAAGAATATAAGAATCTAAGAATAACCTATTTTTCCGTGCGTAACGTTTGGAAAAATTTTGGTGTCGAATATGTCGGAATATCTCCAACTTACTGACTTTGTAATTGTTGCCAAATTGACGAAAATGTCACCCAATTGATAAAAATCATCCTAATGTCTTATTCTTTTCATCGTTAAAAATGACGTATAAAACAAGCAGTTAATGGATATATTGGAGCATACTTAGTTTTTAACACTTTACAACAAAGTTGAAAAGTGTTTATGACTTTGTTTATTCTGTCTGTCTGTCTGTCTGTCTGTCCGTTAGCACGATAACTGCCGTAAAAATGACTTAATCAAAATGCAATTTTAGTATGTTGTTCAGACGGTCTGTTGGACCTATGGGAATATAAATGAATAATATCACCCAATTAGTTTTGGATAGAACCCGGGTTGAAAAAATGAAATATGAGCCCTATGGGACCTCATTTTTCAAACATTTTTTAAGCGGATTTCAAATTCACAAACTGCTTCGAAAATTTTAGGTAATATTCAAATTGTTCCATAAAATATATAAAAAAAATTCAGCGAAATATATTCAGTAGTTTTTTAAATAAAAATTAAAATAACAATGACACCTCTTACAGGAAGCGATCACGTGACCATGATATAAAAAGATCACGTGACCCACTTTAAAATGATATATGGCATCCATCTTGTCTCAAAATCGTGATTTTTAAAGTTCTTTTTAATTCATATTGAGTGTTGTATCCGCCCTAAAACCACTTTATTTTTGCTTGAATTCTGTGCATCTACATACTGAAACAATGCAATTACAATATATTTGAGTTTAAATGCTCATCCAAATTTGATTATTTCTACAACGAAGCCTATTTTTCACTTATGTAAAATGTAAATAGCAAAATATGTAGAATGAGTTGTATTAGAATTGCTGTATTTCTTTAACACAAAATTTTTTAACTCATGGAGTCTGCATAGCTGATATGAATGAAATATTCATTGATTTTACAAAGAGAAGGACGATTTTTTCGATGATGTTTTAAGCATGGAGTTTAATTACTTGTAGCTCCATGGTCTTAATTTTTAAATAAAATAAATAATTATAGTATTGTGATGAATGAAATGAATGGGAAATTGTTTATGAATGAATTGCTGCTTTTATAGAGAGAGCCAGGCGTGTTATTTTTTCTATGACGTCATTTGAATGAATTTCAGTTGTTTTCGATGAAGTTTTTAAATATAATAAATTATCGTAATATTATGATGATTCTAAAATTATTACCGAGGAATATATCTTATTTTAGAGATGTTTAAACCAGGCAATTTATATTTTAATGCCGTCATTTGAATGAAGTTCATTTTTTTCGATGAAGGTTTAAGTTTTCAAATATAATAAATTAATGTGGTATTGTGATAAGTTTTAAAATATTACCGAGGAATGTATTGCATTTTAGACATGTTTAAATAAAATTGCATTGAAGTTGGAAAGTGTTTCATAATCAATGCTTTAAGCATGATTGATCTTTCTTGTTTATTTTAAATTTTGACGCTTTTACTGGCCATTTCGCAGAAAATGGCAGGTTATTTTTTTCCGAATCATACCAAAATCTTATCAGCATCAGGCTAACCCACGAGTGACTTATCTACCACAGTTTGTAAAACTGGATCTATTCGTTTTTCAGCTACAGAACATTTTTGAGGCCCATTTTGCAAAAAAAAAAAAAAAAAAAAAAAGCAAGAAAGATCAATCATGCATAAGCATTGATTATGAAACACTTTCCAACTGAAATGCAATTTCATTTAAAAATTTCTAAAATGTTACACATTCAGTGGTGATATCTTTCACATTACAGAGTACTACAGTAATTTATTATACTTAAATATTTAAAACTCTATCGAAATATAAATCATCTGATTCTCTATGCAAAATCAATGACTATTTCATTCATATAACTTGTATTCCAGACTCCAGAGCTAAATAATTTTGTGTGAAAAAAATTCAGCAATTCTTATGTAACTCACCTTACAATCGATTCAGATTTTTGCATTCTGCATAAGTTAAAATTAGGCTTCGTTGAAGAAATAATAAAAGTTTATGGATCATTTAAAATCACAACTATGGTAATTGCATAGGCACGGAATTTAGATACACAGATAATACACAGATACGCAGATAATATATGTGTGTGTGTCTGTGTGTGTGTGTATGTATTCAAAGTAATGGAATCGTGCTGAAGATCGGAACTCGAATTTTCGAAGGATCTACACGTTTTGGGACTTCTAGAACACGAAAAAACTATTTTTAGGAAGATGTCTGTGTGTGTAAGAGTGTATCTGTGTATGTTTCTGTGTGTCTGTGAGGATATTACATGCACTCTAATTGAAAAACTAATGGACGAATTTCTTCGGTAGGTATGTTTTTTGTGGGAAATCCTGATGTTCATTAGATTATAGTAGGATTCGTAATAAAAGAATCTGTCTTCTTTGCGAAATGGCTGACATAAATTGCCTTTATCCACTCTAGCTAAAAAGTAATGGAACAAATTTAACAAAATTTGGTGTATAATATTTCAATGACCTACAAGTGATTTATATACCAAATTTAACAAAATTTCGTACATAAATCATTTGTAGGTTATTCTAGTACGATTCAGGAAAAAGGAGCGGGCTATTTTTGCGAAATGGCCAGCAAAAATCGTTAAATATAAAAATAAATGACTACGTGTGCTCAATTATATCAATTAAATTCCTATTTTATACGTGATTTTTGATAATAAAAAGAATAAGACTAACCCCATTACTCTAAGACTAGCCCTTCTTGAGATATTCTAGTTTTTTCGCGTTTTCGCTACGCCACCTTTGACAATAAGTCCAGCTATCAAATGTGAACCAAATTTAAGTTTAACGTGCAAATTCAATGTTTTTAAAATACTTATGGCTGTTATTTTGTGCAGATAAACTCAAATTATTATTGAAGAAATAAAGAGAACGTGAATATGAGTCTGCAGGGAAAGACATGTGCTGCCCACATTACAATTTTTAACAATATTACAACAATGATTTATGGAAGTGAACGGGGATTATTTGCAGGCCATTTCGAAAAGAATGTATGATCTATATTTAAAGATCCACCAAATTTTTGTAGAATAAAATGTTTAACAAATTTAAGCTGTGTACCAAATTTTAACTCTCTAGGACGTAGGAAAGTGCATTAAATATGCCATCAAATAAGTATATCATGAAGAGTTATATAAAATTAAAAAAAAAAATTGAAAAATTGTTATCTACCAAATTTATTTAAAACTAGCAGCATACCCGTTCTTCGTACGGAGTATATAATATAAAGAAACTTGAAATTCATAATCATGCCCAAATTCTTATAGTATACTAAATGACATGTTTAATCAAAATATTCTGTTAAAATATTTAATATAATGCTCCTAAAAAGAAGTTTAAGAATCTCTGTTCTCGCTATATAAAATTATCTTCATGGACATATCTGAAGAATAAAACATCTTGGACCCCTTATGTAAGCAAATATAAAAAAAAAATATGGAATTGAATCAATATATGCAAAATAAAAGCGTTAAAATTGTATGGGACCCGTACTAATTATATACGCGAATATTAGAAAATATAACCTGTATTAGTAGATTACATGTATAAATTGAAAATACCAATAAACCCGTAATCTTTAAATCTGAAGACAGTCATTTATTCCAATATATGTCAAAATTAAAGTGCTGAAATTATATGGGAAGATATACACGTACTACTTATAATGTCCGATTATTAGTAGAAGATTACCCGTTTTGCAATATGAGTCACAAATTTTTTTTGTAAAATACAACAGACGACGTAATAAATTGAATATATAATTAATCCCCTTTATCTTCATACCAGAAGACTGTACTTGATTCCAATATATATGCCAATATATGTCAAAATATATGCCAATATACCTGTACTACTTATATTCTCGTAGGTTAGAAGATATACCCGTGCATTCCTAGAAGATTACTCGTACAACGTACAATATGCGTGTGTCAGCAATTTTTGCCGCAATAAAACAATGGCGTAATAACTTAAAAGTATCAATAATCCCTGAATCAATAATTCCGGAAAATATCAATAATAATAATGTTTAAACCTGAAGAGTATAATTGATATTATCCAGTCCAAAATGAAATGGCAATGAAATTTATTTTATATACATATCTTCATTATTCAAATCGGAAAGGATTTAATAAAAATCGTCTGCCGCATAAACACATTGGATTTAAATCCGTTGCTAAGCGACATGATATCATTTGCTTCAAATAAATTGGTAGAAAAAATATCGTCTAAATAGTTATATTTCCATGGAACATTTGGCGACAGTTTCGTCAAATTAGCGACATTTTAAAAAATCGCCAAATTTATCGCCAAGTGGGACTGTAGAACTGACAGTTCCACTTTGCGACAAATTGACGAAATATCATCACAATACTATCTCCTAACAAAAAACAATTAATATCATTTATGAATTTTATCAATTTCAAGATATTTTTATAGATTTGAAAACATTTTTATCAACTTGGTGACATTTTAAAAATTCGCTAAATGTATTACTAAGTAGGATGGTTGGTCTGACAGATAAATGCTAACCAAACATCATTTCAGTACTCTCTTCTAACAAAACAAAAAAAAATTTCATTGATATGTAGAAGACCCAAGCCACACGACCAACCCGAAGGTTTATTGCAGCTGTTTGTGTGTCGTTTATATCAATTTGGCGACATTTCCGTCAATTTGGCAAAGTTTAAGAAAAGTTGTCAAATTAGCGATATCCCTCCAAATTCGTAGCTTTGAATTTGCAGATCTGAATGAAACATTCTTATCCCGTTTCAATATACTAAATGAAAACACTACAATTGTATTAGAAGATATACCCGCTCTACTCTTTTCCTGTTTCAACAATCGGCTATATGAATTTATTGGCTAAACACAATATATGAGTTTAGTAGCTAAATAAGATATAAGCTTGAAAACTCTTTGCCAAAATAAATGAAATTGATGTACGCAGTCAGCAATTAATATAATTAAAAGAAAAATCAAACCGTCCATTCATAAGATATACTTTTATATCCATTTATCCATTTATTTATTATTTAAATCGAAAAAAAATAATAAAAACATTAACAAACACATTTAATTTAATTGCGATGCCGAGCAACATGATATATCCTCCTAAAATGTTAAAATTTATTAACCACTAACAGCACACCCGTTATTCGTACGGAGTGTATAATTTAAAGAAATTTAAAGTTCGCAATCATGTGCAAATTCTGCTAAAATATTAAATTTATTGCTCCTAAAGAGAAGTTTAAGAATATATGTTCTCACTATGCAAAATTATCTTCACGATCAGATCTGAAGAATAAAACATCCTGCCCCCTTTTGTAAGCAAATTTACAGAAGAAAAAATAGGAATTGAATGAATATATGCAACCCCGTACTAATTATATTGTCGCAGATCAGAAAATATGCCAATGTGTTAGTAGAAGATTACCCGTATTACAATATGCGTCTCAAAAATATTTGCCAAAATAAAAGAGATGACGTAATAAATTGAAAACATCAATAATATCCGTCCTCTTTATACAAGAAGGTCGTAATTGATTCCAATATATGCCAATATATATCAAAACATATGTCAATATACCTGTACTACTTATATTCTCGTAGATTAAAAGATATACACGTGTATTTGTAGAAGATTCGTACAACATATAATATATGAGTTTAAACAATTTTTGTCATAATAAAATAACTGCATAATAACTTGAAAATATCAATAATCCTTGAATCAATAATCCCCGAAAATATAAATAATAATAATTTTTAAACCTGAAGACCGTAATTGATATTATCCAGTCAAAAATGCTATAAGAAAAATCAAATCGTTCTTTTCTAAAATATATTTTTATATCCATTTATTTATTATTCAAATCGAAAAAATAATTATTAAAATTAACAGACAGATTTTATTTAATTGCGTTTCTGAGTAACATAAGATAGAATCTTATAACATGGTAAATATGTCATGTCTTATAACATAAACTGCGAAATTAAATAACGATTTTGATTTCTCTATACTTCTCATTGTTCCGTAAAAGCTTGTTTTAAATAAACCATGAACCATGGAGATAGATTTCCCCTTTAAATCATGTTTCAAACAATTCATGTTTTCAGAAAGTGACTAATTAACGCAAAAAACCTCCCATCAAACTCAGAGATTAAATTTTAATTTACTTTCAAACGATTTTCAAGCTTTTCGTTTGGATAAACCACGGAGTTAGGGAGTAGAACTCCTAGGAAAAAGTTCCGTTTTTCATTAATATCTCGACAACCCCAGGTCTTAGAAACTCGAAACTTGGACAAAATTTATGGGGGGATATTTCAAGGCTATTCACCAAATTTCATTAAATTCGGTTCAGCCGTTTTTCCGGGACGATGAGACAAACGAAAATTTCGTTTTTTACTAATATCTCGAGAACCACTGGTCGTAGAAACTCCAAACACGGATATAATTTTAAGTGGGGCTATTTCTGGGCTACCCACAAAATTTCATCAAATTCGGTTCAGCCGTTCTCCCGTGATGGTGTGACAAACAGACAGACAGACAGACAGACAGACAGATTTTCATTTTTATTTATATAGATAGATATGAAGCCTCTCTCATATACAAAATGATCAAACACATGGAAAGATATTTATTATATAAGATATCTCGTTTTTCTTTCTGGAGGATATCCCAAAAGTCAGAATTTAATTAAATTTGTGTTTTCCCTATATTAAATAATTTTTAATTAAAAAACTACTTAATATATTTTACTGAAATTTTTTTTATATATTTTATGAAATAATGTGAATATTTCCTAAAAATTTCGAAGCAATTTGTGAATTTTAAATTTGCTTAAAAA
The DNA here is from genome assembly GCA_951213105.1 of Amaurobius ferox. Lineage (NCBI taxonomy): Eukaryota > Metazoa > Arthropoda > Arachnida > Araneae > Amaurobiidae > Amaurobius > Amaurobius ferox. The sequence goes on along the minus strand of OX578149.1, from coordinate 3,797,649 downwards.
ATGTTTGAAAAATTAGGTCCCATAGGGTTCAATGTATTTCATTTTTTCAAAACGGGTTCAGTAAAAAACTAATTGGGTGATATTATTTATTTATAATCCCATAGGTCCCACAGACCATCTGAAAAAATACTAAAATTTCATTTTGGTAAAGTCATTTTTACGGCAGTTATCGTGCTAACGGACAGACAGAATGAACAAAGTCATAAACACTTTTCAACTATGTTGTAAAGTGTTAAAAAAACGATAATCGTTCGGTATAGCTAAACATAAACATTATTCATTTTATAGAATGGTTGCTGTTTAAGAAACATATATTTGGAATGAAACGAACTGAAAAGTCTCAACTATGTATTAGGAAGTACGGAAGTGTTGACGGCCTCCTTATCCTCTACCGAGCAAGTGCTTCCAATGCGAGTGTATATAACCGTTGAATATAAAAATATAATATAACCGTTGTAGGAGTGCCTCGAAAGAGAGGGTTCCGATATTGAGAAGAGGGTCCTTGGATTAGTCTGGACTTCCGGGTACCTGAGCATGCGACGAACGCCTGTTTTCTTCCCCGGAGCGCGGGAAATGAAAAGGGCGCCTTTTTCAGGGTCAGGTCTTACGTAACGTTCACGCGTCTCTTCCGCATTGACTAGCGCAGCTGGAAGTGGGTAGAGTGGAGGGGGGCGTGGACATTGGGCATGTTCTAAAATAGGGTGCTTTAAATATACGTTGATCAATGATGTATCATCCTCTTTATTCAAGCATACACTTTTTAATAGTTAACCATATTCAAGAATCATTTTTAATTGTTGCTTTTGAGATGTAAATATTGATAAAATAATATATATGTTCACATTCCATTCCTATTGAAGCATCGCCATCTATGCAAGTATACTACCTTACATCTTCTTAAAAATGTGATTATAAACATCCAATTTACGAAGCCTAGTTATCCTTACAAACAACTCCTATCTGCTATTAAAGAACTACAACAACATTTTGTCATAACTTATGGAGATAAAGCTTCTAATAATGATGCCATTATTTGTAAAAAATATTATGTTTCTCTGTTACAGAATTACTTAAAAAATAATCATATTTTTAAACCCATTAATAATCAGTCTATGAAAATCAAAACTGAAATGCTAAATTTATATACACAATTAAATATTAATTGTAAGTTTTATAAATTTCCATATGTTACTTTGGTTCCTAAATTCCACAAATCACCTCTCAGTTTTAGAACAGTCACTTGTGGACATAATACCTTTACCACTACAGCTAGTAAGTATTTGCTTAACTGTTTAAATAGAATTAATGAATCTCTTAAATTTAGGAATTCAGGATATTTCATTTTGAACAATATTTTTGATTTAGTAAATCACCTTAGCAAGCTTCCACACATTCTTGGTTTCCATACCTTTGATTTTAAAGACCTATTTTATAATATTGTCATTAAAGATTTATAGAAAGTTATTATCTCTCTTTATCATGACTATCTATCTTCCAATAATGTTGCATTTAATGTCAAAAACTTTCCTATGCTCTTGAACTTTGTGTTATACAACAATTATATTATCCAAGGTGATAACATTTATTTACAAACATCTGGAGTACCACAAGGTGGCTGTAGTAGTAGTATACTCGCTAACTTATATCTTTATTATTATGAATGTCATTTTAACTCTAATTCATATATTCTATATAGATATGTTGACGACTTAATTTGTATTATCATTGATGATTCCTATCCAATTAATATTGATTTTTACCCATCTAACCTAGAATTAATTCCTAATGAGCCTAGCGTTAGTCAAACTGTAAATTTTTTAGTTGCCTTCTATTTTTATCCTTAGTCTTGGTCTCTAGTTACTTATTTGTAACAGATATGTTAGAGATGGGTTTTTTGTACTTACCGTAGTTTCTGCATAGTTTTCGATTAAAAAATTTCAATTTTTATTTATATATATATGACGCTATCATTTTTGAAGTATTATATACATATTTATTTTCAGCATGAATCAATGCCTCTTTTCTCGTTTGAACTGCACACTATGGGAAAACCAAGGAACACAAAATACAAATACATTCAATCAAATTATAATAAATATATCTGAATGACAATTAGAAAAAAAAATCTGATATGAGCAGCACACGACTTTCCCTACATTTTCTCTTTACTTTTTAATAATTCATTGAGTGGCACCACTATTGTAATATATATAATTATAATATATATAAATCGTCCTTTTTTGAAATGACTCTGAATGGGCTCTTTTAATTCAACCTTTATTTCCATTGGGTCACTAGACGTATTTTCAAAGGAGGTGTAGCAAAAATGTGAAAAACTAAAGTATCTCGAGAACGGCTACTCCTAGAGGAATGGGGCGACTCTTATTCTTTTCACCGTTAAAACTGACGTATAAAACAAGCGTTGAATCGATACATTGGAGTATACGTAATCTTTTATTTAGATTTGGACGATTTTATTATTTGGGCCATTTCGCCAAAAAAAAAGGCAGAATCTTTCTTCCCGAATCGTACCTATATCTCATAGTAAACCCATGATCCAATATTTTGAGTGAACGCTTTTATATTTTGGGGTCAGCCCTAGGTACCAGCTGCACAGAAAACCAGGATGTTCGAATGGTCTTTGGAGATCGCATTAGACCGAAATCTGCCACTTTGTCCGAGCCGATCGGAGGGGTTGCGGGCCTTTTGAATGAGCACCCAAACCGAAAGGGTATGCATTTGCTGGGGTTTGCAAAGGGGTTGGTTGGACCGGTGGGGTCTAAAAACAATGATGTTGCTTTCGGGTCAAGGGGGGTTACGCCCAATGAACCAATAAGAGTGTTTTCAAGGTTTGAGAGGCGTGTGAATCGTAATTCTTTCCCAAATCTTTGAGAGAGGGAGAGTTAAAAAATTTGTAAAAGTGAAAGGGAAGAGTTGAGCCTGAAACATAGAACGAGAGAGTCGAATTATATCTCAAATGGGAAAAGAAAATAATGGTGCGAGACTCGCCACTGCTAAATGATGTCGGTGGGTTTAGGACCTTCTCTCTCTCTCTCCCCATTTAAGAATATCAATTTTATATTAGGTAGGTCATTTTATACTCAATGACCATTCATTCCAATGAAGTCTGTAAGACTCGTTACACTTGTTTTCTTATTGTCTTTTCAATCCAAATGAAAAGTATGAAGATTTAATGTTTACATTAATACTTGTAAATAGATATATATACTTTTGTAAAAAAAATATGTGAAGTGTAGACACGGCTTTGTTATTTTCGCGCTCTTATACCGTCCTAAAAAGAGGTAGATGCCCACACTTCACTTATCTACTCCATTTTGTGAAATTGGGTTAGTTTTCTTGCTAGAGTGGATACATAGTTAAGAAAAAAAAGCAGGTTCCTTTATCGCGAATCTTTCCAAAATCTAATGAACTCTAGAGTCACCCGCAAAGGGTAACCTACCCGATATTATAAAATGAGGTCCATTCGTTTTGAGTTATTGCACAGACAGACACACATACACACAGACGTCACGCTAAAAATGATTTTTTCGAGTTCTCGAGGTTCCAAATACGTAGATCGGCCGAAAACCCGAGTTTCGATTTAAAAATAAGTTTTTTTTTCCTTAACAAAAACGAAAACCTAATGAATAGATTGCCTTCACTTACGGAATAGTATTAAAATGGTTTCAAAATCCTCAGTAACAATTCAAATATTTTGTTTAATTGCTTTTTCGGTTTACTGTATTCGACCACGGTTGAAATCGAAGACCATCTTTTAGCAATAATAATATTTCACTAATTTTATATATAAAGGAAAATGTGTGTGTGGGGGGGATGTAAGCTTTCTATGACCCTGAAATTCGGTAGTCCAGGGCTTGAATGGGCGCACCTTGTAAAGAGTCTTGCTGCCTCTACCGGGATTCGAACGTTGGATCCCCGAACTGCCCAGCCAATGTGTTGAGTTACTGGGACGAAATCGCAATCTCTTATCGTCGAACTGGACTCTGCAATTCTCCACCCTAGAATGTCAGATTGACGTGCCACTGACCGCCTCCTGCTATTTTTACCTCAGGTTAACCTCCTGCCACTACTATTTTTACCCAGTTTAGTATCCTGCGGGGTCGTTATCCTCTCCATTTGAAATCTTCCAGAATCCACGGAATCCATACGAGTCGCACTAGGGTCACTTTCAGACCTCCGACATTCTTGCCAAAAACCTTGGAATATCCTATCAATACATCTTGGAATACCTATCAATATTTCTTGGGTAAAGCTCACAATAATATATCTGGAAATGAAATTGCCGATTACCATGCTAAAATTGCTACTGTCTCTGGTTCCCCTCTTACTATTTATTCCTTTTCCTTACTCACTTCTCTCAAAATTTTGTAAAACTCATATCTTTAATCTTTAGCAAAATTATCTTAATGATTATATTTCCACCAGGACTGGGGGGATCCGGCTAGAATCCTGTCTTACCTTCCTATCGTAAATCCTAATTTACAAATTTTTAATAAATACCTCATTACTGGTCATGGCCCCTTTCTTTATTACCTATACTTTTTAAAAATTAAGTCCACCTCTAACTGTATTTGCAATAAATTTAGTGACGTTGACCATTCCATTTTCGATTGTCCTTTTTCTAAAAATTTTCATCTTTGCAAATCCTCCCCCTCTAATAAACCAATCTGGTTCTCCAAAGTTCGTTCAAATCCCTCTTCAGTAGATACAATTAAAAACTCGATTCTTGTTGCCATGGAAATTTCTAATAAAATGACCTAAACTTATGAGTATATTAATTTGGATCAATGAATCCCTTTATTTCATTCTTATTAACTTATATGCGGACTTATTATGTTCCCTCCATATTTTCTGTTTAAAAAAAAAAAAAGCTATATTAACTGTTTTTATTTTCTCGGTTCTTTTTTTTTCTTTTAACCCTTTTTATTTGTATTTTTTCTAAATTTTACTCTAAATTTCATAAATTTCTGTTTTTGTTAACATTTTACAACAAAGTTGAAAAATGTTTATGACTTTGTTCATTCATTCTGTCTGTCTGTCTGTCTGTCTGTCTGTCCGTTAGCACGATAACTGCCGTAAAAATGACTTAATCAAAATGAAATTTTAGTATGTTGTTCAGACGGTCTGTAGGACCTATGGGAATATAAATAAATAATATCATCCAATTAGTTTTGTTCATTCTGTCTGTCTGTCTGTCCGTTAGCACGATAACTGCCGTAAAAATGACTTAATCAAAATGAAATTTTAGTATGTTGTTCAGACGGTCTGTAGGACCTATGGGAATATAAATGAATAATATCACCCAATTAGTTTTGGATAGAACCCGGGTTGAAAAAATGAAATATGAGCCCTATGGGACCTCATTTTTCAAACATTTTTTAAGCGGATTTCAAATTCACAAACTGCTTCGAAAATTTTAGGTAATATTCAAATTGTTCCATAAAATATATAAAAAAAATTCAGCGAAATATATTCAGTAGTTTTTTAAATAAAAATTAAAATAACAATGACACCTCTTACAGGAAGCGATCACGTGACCATGATATAAAAAGATCACGTGACCCACTTTAAAATGATATATGGCATCCATCTTGTCTCAAAATCGTGATTTTTAAAGTTCTTTTTAATTCATATTGAGTGTTGTATCCGCCCTAAAACCACTTTATTTTTGCTTGAATTCTGTGCATCTACATACTGAAACAATGCAATTACAATATATTTGAGTTTAAATGCTCATCCAAATTTGATTATTTCTACAACGAAGCCTATTTTTCACTTATGTAAAATGTAAATAGCAAAATATGTAGAATGAGTTGTATTAGAATTGCTGTATTTCTTTAACACAAAATTTTTTAACTCATGGAGTCTGCATAGCTGATATGAATGAAATATTCATTGATTTTACAAAGAGAAGGACGATTTTTTCGATGATGTTTTAAGCATGGAGTTTAATTACTTGTAGCTCCATGGTCTTAATTTTTAAATAAAATAAATAATTATAGTATTGTGATGAATGAAATGAATGGGAAATTGTTTATGAATGAATTGCTGCTTTTATAGAGAGAGCCAGGCGTGTTATTTTTTCTATGACGTCATTTGAATGAATTTCAGTTGTTTTCGATGAAGTTTTTAAATATAATAAATTATCGTAATATTATGATGATTCTAAAATTATTACCGAGGAATATATCTTATTTTAGAGATGTTTAAACCAGGCAATTTATATTTTAATGCCGTCATTTGAATGAAGTTCATTTTTTTCGATGAAGGTTTAAGTTTTCAAATATAATAAATTAATGTGGTATTGTGATAAGTTTTAAAATATTACCGAGGAATGTATTGCATTTTAGACATGTTTAAATAAAATTGCATTGAAGTTGGAAAGTGTTTCATAATCAATGCTTTAAGCATGATTGATCTTTCTTGTTTATTTTAAATTTTGACGCTTTTACTGGCCATTTCGCAGAAAATGGCAGGTTATTTTTTTCCGAATCATACCAAAATCTTATCAGCATCAGGCTAACCCACGAGTGACTTATCTACCACAGTTTGTAAAACTGGATCTATTCGTTTTTCAGCTACAGAACATTTTTGAGGCCCATTTTGCAAAAAAAAAAAAAAAAAAAAAAAGCAAGAAAGATCAATCATGCATAAGCATTGATTATGAAACACTTTCCAACTGAAATGCAATTTCATTTAAAAATTTCTAAAATGTTACACATTCAGTGGTGATATCTTTCACATTACAGAGTACTACAGTAATTTATTATACTTAAATATTTAAAACTCTATCGAAATATAAATCATCTGATTCTCTATGCAAAATCAATGACTATTTCATTCATATAACTTGTATTCCAGACTCCAGAGCTAAATAATTTTGTGTGAAAAAAATTCAGCAATTCTTATGTAACTCACCTTACAATCGATTCAGATTTTTGCATTCTGCATAAGTTAAAATTAGGCTTCGTTGAAGAAATAATAAAAGTTTATGGATCATTTAAAATCACAACTATGGTAATTGCATAGGCACGGAATTTAGATACACAGATAATACACAGATACGCAGATAATATATGTGTGTGTGTCTGTGTGTGTGTGTATGTATTCAAAGTAATGGAATCGTGCTGAAGATCGGAACTCGAATTTTCGAAGGATCTACACGTTTTGGGACTTCTAGAACACGAAAAAACTATTTTTAGGAAGATGTCTGTGTGTGTAAGAGTGTATCTGTGTATGTTTCTGTGTGTCTGTGAGGATATTACATGCACTCTAATTGAAAAACTAATGGACGAATTTCTTCGGTAGGTATGTTTTTTGTGGGAAATCCTGATGTTCATTAGATTATAGTAGGATTCGTAATAAAAGAATCTGTCTTCTTTGCGAAATGGCTGACATAAATTGCCTTTATCCACTCTAGCTAAAAAGTAATGGAACAAATTTAACAAAATTTGGTGTATAATATTTCAATGACCTACAAGTGATTTATATACCAAATTTAACAAAATTTCGTACATAAATCATTTGTAGGTTATTCTAGTACGATTCAGGAAAAAGGAGCGGGCTATTTTTGCGAAATGGCCAGCAAAAATCGTTAAATATAAAAATAAATGACTACGTGTGCTCAATTATATCAATTAAATTCCTATTTTATACGTGATTTTTGATAATAAAAAGAATAAGACTAACCCCATTACTCTAAGACTAGCCCTTCTTGAGATATTCTAGTTTTTTCGCGTTTTCGCTACGCCACCTTTGACAATAAGTCCAGCTATCAAATGTGAACCAAATTTAAGTTTAACGTGCAAATTCAATGTTTTTAAAATACTTATGGCTGTTATTTTGTGCAGATAAACTCAAATTATTATTGAAGAAATAAAGAGAACGTGAATATGAGTCTGCAGGGAAAGACATGTGCTGCCCACATTACAATTTTTAACAATATTACAACAATGATTTATGGAAGTGAACGGGGATTATTTGCAGGCCATTTCGAAAAGAATGTATGATCTATATTTAAAGATCCACCAAATTTTTGTAGAATAAAATGTTTAACAAATTTAAGCTGTGTACCAAATTTTAACTCTCTAGGACGTAGGAAAGTGCATTAAATATGCCATCAAATAAGTATATCATGAAGAGTTATATAAAATTAAAAAAAAAAATTGAAAAATTGTTATCTACCAAATTTATTTAAAACTAGCAGCATACCCGTTCTTCGTACGGAGTATATAATATAAAGAAACTTGAAATTCATAATCATGCCCAAATTCTTATAGTATACTAAATGACATGTTTAATCAAAATATTCTGTTAAAATATTTAATATAATGCTCCTAAAAAGAAGTTTAAGAATCTCTGTTCTCGCTATATAAAATTATCTTCATGGACATATCTGAAGAATAAAACATCTTGGACCCCTTATGTAAGCAAATATAAAAAAAAAATATGGAATTGAATCAATATATGCAAAATAAAAGCGTTAAAATTGTATGGGACCCGTACTAATTATATACGCGAATATTAGAAAATATAACCTGTATTAGTAGATTACATGTATAAATTGAAAATACCAATAAACCCGTAATCTTTAAATCTGAAGACAGTCATTTATTCCAATATATGTCAAAATTAAAGTGCTGAAATTATATGGGAAGATATACACGTACTACTTATAATGTCCGATTATTAGTAGAAGATTACCCGTTTTGCAATATGAGTCACAAATTTTTTTTGTAAAATACAACAGACGACGTAATAAATTGAATATATAATTAATCCCCTTTATCTTCATACCAGAAGACTGTACTTGATTCCAATATATATGCCAATATATGTCAAAATATATGCCAATATACCTGTACTACTTATATTCTCGTAGGTTAGAAGATATACCCGTGCATTCCTAGAAGATTACTCGTACAACGTACAATATGCGTGTGTCAGCAATTTTTGCCGCAATAAAACAATGGCGTAATAACTTAAAAGTATCAATAATCCCTGAATCAATAATTCCGGAAAATATCAATAATAATAATGTTTAAACCTGAAGAGTATAATTGATATTATCCAGTCCAAAATGAAATGGCAATGAAATTTATTTTATATACATATCTTCATTATTCAAATCGGAAAGGATTTAATAAAAATCGTCTGCCGCATAAACACATTGGATTTAAATCCGTTGCTAAGCGACATGATATCATTTGCTTCAAATAAATTGGTAGAAAAAATATCGTCTAAATAGTTATATTTCCATGGAACATTTGGCGACAGTTTCGTCAAATTAGCGACATTTTAAAAAATCGCCAAATTTATCGCCAAGTGGGACTGTAGAACTGACAGTTCCACTTTGCGACAAATTGACGAAATATCATCACAATACTATCTCCTAACAAAAAACAATTAATATCATTTATGAATTTTATCAATTTCAAGATATTTTTATAGATTTGAAAACATTTTTATCAACTTGGTGACATTTTAAAAATTCGCTAAATGTATTACTAAGTAGGATGGTTGGTCTGACAGATAAATGCTAACCAAACATCATTTCAGTACTCTCTTCTAACAAAACAAAAAAAAATTTCATTGATATGTAGAAGACCCAAGCCACACGACCAACCCGAAGGTTTATTGCAGCTGTTTGTGTGTCGTTTATATCAATTTGGCGACATTTCCGTCAATTTGGCAAAGTTTAAGAAAAGTTGTCAAATTAGCGATATCCCTCCAAATTCGTAGCTTTGAATTTGCAGATCTGAATGAAACATTCTTATCCCGTTTCAATATACTAAATGAAAACACTACAATTGTATTAGAAGATATACCCGCTCTACTCTTTTCCTGTTTCAACAATCGGCTATATGAATTTATTGGCTAAACACAATATATGAGTTTAGTAGCTAAATAAGATATAAGCTTGAAAACTCTTTGCCAAAATAAATGAAATTGATGTACGCAGTCAGCAATTAATATAATTAAAAGAAAAATCAAACCGTCCATTCATAAGATATACTTTTATATCCATTTATCCATTTATTTATTATTTAAATCGAAAAAAAATAATAAAAACATTAACAAACACATTTAATTTAATTGCGATGCCGAGCAACATGATATATCCTCCTAAAATGTTAAAATTTATTAACCACTAACAGCACACCCGTTATTCGTACGGAGTGTATAATTTAAAGAAATTTAAAGTTCGCAATCATGTGCAAATTCTGCTAAAATATTAAATTTATTGCTCCTAAAGAGAAGTTTAAGAATATATGTTCTCACTATGCAAAATTATCTTCACGATCAGATCTGAAGAATAAAACATCCTGCCCCCTTTTGTAAGCAAATTTACAGAAGAAAAAATAGGAATTGAATGAATATATGCAACCCCGTACTAATTATATTGTCGCAGATCAGAAAATATGCCAATGTGTTAGTAGAAGATTACCCGTATTACAATATGCGTCTCAAAAATATTTGCCAAAATAAAAGAGATGACGTAATAAATTGAAAACATCAATAATATCCGTCCTCTTTATACAAGAAGGTCGTAATTGATTCCAATATATGCCAATATATATCAAAACATATGTCAATATACCTGTACTACTTATATTCTCGTAGATTAAAAGATATACACGTGTATTTGTAGAAGATTCGTACAACATATAATATATGAGTTTAAACAATTTTTGTCATAATAAAATAACTGCATAATAACTTGAAAATATCAATAATCCTTGAATCAATAATCCCCGAAAATATAAATAATAATAATTTTTAAACCTGAAGACCGTAATTGATATTATCCAGTCAAAAATGCTATAAGAAAAATCAAATCGTTCTTTTCTAAAATATATTTTTATATCCATTTATTTATTATTCAAATCGAAAAAATAATTATTAAAATTAACAGACAGATTTTATTTAATTGCGTTTCTGAGTAACATAAGATAGAATCTTATAACATGGTAAATATGTCATGTCTTATAACATAAACTGCGAAATTAAATAACGATTTTGATTTCTCTATACTTCTCATTGTTCCGTAAAAGCTTGTTTTAAATAAACCATGAACCATGGAGATAGATTTCCCCTTTAAATCATGTTTCAAACAATTCATGTTTTCAGAAAGTGACTAATTAACGCAAAAAACCTCCCATCAAACTCAGAGATTAAATTTTAATTTACTTTCAAACGATTTTCAAGCTTTTCGTTTGGATAAACCACGGAGTTAGGGAGTAGAACTCCTAGGAAAAAGTTCCGTTTTTCATTAATATCTCGACAACCCCAGGTCTTAGAAACTCGAAACTTGGACAAAATTTATGGGGGGATATTTCAAGGCTATTCACCAAATTTCATTAAATTCGGTTCAGCCGTTTTTCCGGGACGATGAGACAAACGAAAATTTCGTTTTTTACTAATATCTCGAGAACCACTGGTCGTAGAAACTCCAAACACGGATATAATTTTAAGTGGGGCTATTTCTGGGCTACCCACAAAATTTCATCAAATTCGGTTCAGCCGTTCTCCCGTGATGGTGTGACAAACAGACAGACAGACAGACAGACAGACAGATTTTCATTTTTATTTATATAGATAGATATGAAGCCTCTCTCATATACAAAATGATCAAACACATGGAAAGATATTTATTATATAAGATATCTCGTTTTTCTTTCTGGAGGATATCCCAAAAGTCAGAATTTAATTAAATTTGTGTTTTCCCTATATTAAATAATTTTTAATTAAAAAACTACTTAATATATTTTACTGAAATTTTTTTTATATATTTTATGAAATAATGTGAATATTTCCTAAAAATTTCGAAGCAATTTGTGAATTTTAAATTTGCTTAAAAAATGTTTGAAAAATTAGGTCCCATAGGGTTCAATGTATTTCATTTTTTCAAAACGGGTTCAGTAAAAAACTAATTGGGTGATATTATTTATTTATAATCCCATAGGTCCCACAGACCATCTGAAAAAATACTAAAATTTCATTTTGGTAAAGTCATTTTTACGGCAGTTATCGTGCTAACGGACAGACAGAATGAACAAAGTCATAAACACTTTTCAACTATGTTGTAAAGTGTTAAAAAAACGATAATCGTTCGGTATAGCTAAACATAAACATTATTCATTTTATAGAATGGTTGCTGTTTAAGAAACATATATTTGGAATGAAACGAACTGAAAAGTCTCAACTATGTATTAGGAAGTACGGAAGTGTTGACGGCCTCCTTATCCTCTACCGAGCAAGTGCTTCCAATGCGAGTGTATATAACCGTTGAATATAAAAATATAATATAACCGTTGTAGGAGTGCCTCGAAAGAGAGGGTTCCGATATTGAGAAGAGGGTCCTTGGATTAGTCTGGACTTCCGGGTACCTGAGCATGCGACGAACGCCTGTTTTCTTCCCCGGAGCGCGGGAAATGAAAAGGGCGCCTTTTTCAGGGTCAGGTCTTACGTAACGTTCACGCGTCTCTTCCGCATTGACTAGCGCAGCTGGAAGTGGGTAGAGTGGAGGGGGGCGTGGACATTGGGCATGTTCTAAAATAGGGTGCTTTAAATATACGTTGATCAATGATGTATCATCCTCTTTATTCAAGCATACACTTTTTAATAGTTAACCATATTCAAGAATCATTTTTAATTGTTGCTTTTGAGATGTAAATATTGATAAAATAATATATATGTTCACATTCCATTCCTATTGAAGCATCGCCATCTATGCAAGTATACTACCTTACATCTTCTTAAAAATGTGATTATAAACATCCAATTTACGAAGCCTAGTTATCCTTACAAACAACTCCTATCTGCTATTAAAGAACTACAACAACATTTTGTCATAACTTATGGAGATAAAGCTTCTAATAATGATGCCATTATTTGTAAAAAATATTATGTTTCTCTGTTACAGAATTACTTAAAAAATAATCATATTTTTAAACCCATTAATAATCAGTCTATGAAAATCAAAACTGAAATGCTAAATTTATATACACAATTAAATATTAATTGTAAGTTTTATAAATTTCCATATGTTACTTTGGTTCCTAAATTCCACAAATCACCTCTCAGTTTTAGAACAGTCACTTGTGGACATAATACCTTTACCACTACAGCTAGTAAGTATTTGCTTAACTGTTTAAATAGAATTAATGAATCTCTTAAATTTAGGAATTCAGGATATTTCATTTTGAACAATATTTTTGATTTAGTAAATCACCTTAGCAAGCTTCCACACATTCTTGGTTTCCATACCTTTGATTTTAAAGACCTATTTTATAATATTGTCATTAAAGATTTATAGAAAGTTATTATCTCTCTTTATCATGACTATCTATCTTCCAATAATGTTGCATTTAATGTCAAAAACTTTCCTATGCTCTTGAACTTTGTGTTATACAACAATTATATTATCCAAGGTGATAACATTTATTTACAAACATCTGGAGTACCACAAGGTGGCTGTAGTAGTAGTATACTCGCTAACTTATATCTTTATTATTATGAATGTCATTTTAACTCTAATTCATATATTCTATATAGATATGTTGACGACTTAATTTGTATTATCATTGATGATTCCTATCCAATTAATATTGATTTTTACCCATCTAACCTAGAATTAATTCCTAATGAGCCTAGCGTTAGTCAAACTGTAAATTTTTTAGTTGCCTTCTATTTTTATCCTTAGTCTTGGTCTCTAGTTACTTATTTGTAACAGATATGTTAGAGATGGGTTTTTTGTACTTACCGTAGTTTCTGCATAGTTTTCGATTAAAAAATTTCAATTTTTATTTATATATATATGACGCTATCATTTTTGAAGTATTATATACATATTTATTTTCAGCATGAATCAATGCCTCTTTTCTCGTTTGAACTGCACACTATGGGAAAACCAAGGAACACAAAATACAAATACATTCAATCAAATTATAATAAATATATCTGAATGACAATTAGAAAAAAAAATCTGATATGAGCAGCACACGACTTTCCCTACATTTTCTCTTTACTTTTTAATAATTCATTGAGTGGCACCACTATTGTAATATATATAATTATAATATATATAAATCGTCCTTTTTTGAAATGACTCTGAATGGGCTCTTTTAATTCAACCTTTATTTCCATTGGGTCACTAGACGTATTTTCAAAGGAGGTGTAGCAAAAATGTGAAAAACTAAAGTATCTCGAGAACGGCTACTCCTAGAGGAATGGGGCGACTCTTATTCTTTTCACCGTTAAAACTGACGTATAAAACAAGCGTTGAATCGATACATTGGAGTATACGTAATCTTTTATTTAGATTTGGACGATTTTATTATTTGGGCCATTTCGCCAAAAAAAAAGGCAGAATCTTTCTTCCCGAATCGTACCTATATCTCATAGTAAACCCATGATCCAATATTTTGAGTGAACGCTTTTATATTTTGGGGTCAGCCCTAGGTACCAGCTGCACAGAAAACCAGGATGTTCGAATGGTCTTTGGAGATCGCATTAGACCGAAATCTGCCACTTTGTCCGAGCCGATCGGAGGGGTTGCGGGCCTTTTGAATGAGCACCCAAACCGAAAGGGTATGCATTTGCTGGGGTTTGCAAAGGGGTTGGTTGGACCGGTGGGGTCTAAAAACAATGATGTTGCTTTCGGGTCAAGGGGGGTTACGCCCAATGAACCAATAAGAGTGTTTTCAAGGTTTGAGAGGCGTGTGAATCGTAATTCTTTCCCAAATCTTTGAGAGAGGGAGAGTTAAAAAATTTGTAAAAGTGAAAGGGAAGAGTTGAGCCTGAAACATAGAACGAGAGAGTCGAATTATATCTCAAATGGGAAAAGAAAATAATGGTGCGAGACTCGCCACTGCTAAATGATGTCGGTGGGTTTAGGACCTTCTCTCTCTCTCTCCCCATTTAAGAATATCAATTTTATATTAGGTAGGTCATTTTATACTCAATGACCATTCATTCCAATGAAGTCTGTAAGACTCGTTACACTTGTTTTCTTATTGTCTTTTCAATCCAAATGAAAAGTATGAAGATTTAATGTTTACATTAATACTTGTAAATAGATATATATACTTTTGTAAAAAAAATATGTGAAGTGTAGACACGGCTTTGTTATTTTCGCGCTCTTATACCGTCCTAAAAAGAGGTAGATGCCCACACTTCACTTATCTACTCCATTTTGTGAAATTGGGTTAGTTTTCTTGCTAGAGTGGATACATAGTTAAGAAAAAAAAGCAGGTTCCTTTATCGCGAATCTTTCCAAAATCTAATGAACTCTAGAGTCACCCGCAAAGGGTAACCTACCCGATATTATAAAATGAGGTCCATTCGTTTTGAGTTATTGCACAGACAGACACACATACACACAGACGTCACGCTAAAAATGATTTTTTCGAGTTCTCGAGGTTCCAAATACGTAGATCGGCCGAAAACCCGAGTTTCGATTTAAAAATAAGTTTTTTTTTCCTTAACAAAAACGAAAACCTAATGAATAGATTGCCTTCACTTACGGAATAGTATTAAAATGGTTTCAAAATCCTCAGTAACAATTCAAATATTTTGTTTAATTGCTTTTTCGGTTTACTGTATTCGACCACGGTTGAAATCGAAGACCATCTTTTAGCAATAATAATATTTCACTAATTTTATATATAAAGGAAAATGTGTGTGTGGGGGGGATGTAAGCTTTCTATGACCCTGAAATTCGGTAGTCCAGGGCTTGAATGGGCGCACCTTGTAAAGAGTCTTGCTGCCTCTACCGGGATTCGAACGTTGGATCCCCGAACTGCCCAGCCAATGTGTTGAGTTACTGGGACGAAATCGCAATCTCTTATCGTCGAACTGGACTCTGCAATTCTCCACCCTAGAATGTCAGATTGACGTGCCACTGACCGCCTCCTGCTATTTTTACCTCAGGTTAACCTCCTGCCACTACTATTTTTACCCAGTTTAGTATCCTGCGGGGTCGTTATCCTCTCCATTTGAAATCTTCCAGAATCCACGGAATCCATACGAGTCGCACTAGGGTCACTTTCAGACCTCCGACATTCTTGCCAAAAACCTTGGAATATCCTATCAATACATCTTGGAATACCTATCAATATTTCTTGGGTAAAGCTCACAATAATATATCTGGAAATGAAATTGCCGATTACCATGCTAAAATTGCTACTGTCTCTGGTTCCCCTCTTACTATTTATTCCTTTTCCTTACTCACTTCTCTCAAAATTTTGTAAAACTCATATCTTTAATCTTTAGCAAAATTATCTTAATGATTATATTTCCACCAGGACTGGGGGGATCCGGCTAGAATCCTGTCTTACCTTCCTATCGTAAATCCTAATTTACAAATTTTTAATAAATACCTCATTACTGGTCATGGCCCCTTTCTTTATTACCTATACTTTTTAAAAATTAAGTCCACCTCTAACTGTATTTGCAATAAATTTAGTGACGTTGACCATTCCATTTTCGATTGTCCTTTTTCTAAAAATTTTCATCTTTGCAAATCCTCCCCCTCTAATAAACCAATCTGGTTCTCCAAAGTTCGTTCAAATCCCTCTTCAGTAGATACAATTAAAAACTCGATTCTTGTTGCCATGGAAATTTCTAATAAAATGACCTAAACTTATGAGTATATTAATTTGGATCAATGAATCCCTTTATTTCATTCTTATTAACTTATATGCGGACTTATTATGTTCCCTCCATATTTTCTGTTTAAAAAAAAAAAAAGCTATATTAACTGTTTTTATTTTCTCGGTTCTTTTTTTTTCTTTTAACCCTTTTTATTTGTATTTTTTCTAAATTTTACTCTAAATTTCATAAATTTCTGTTTTTGTTAACATTTTACAACAAAGTTGAAAAATGTTTATGACTTTGTTCATTCATTCTGTCTGTCTGTCTGTCTGTCTGTCTGTCCGTTAGCACGATAACTGCCGTAAAAATGACTTAATCAAAATGAAATTTTAGTATGTTGTTCAGACGGTCTGTAGGACCTATGGGAATATAAATAAATAATATCATCCAATTAGTTTTGTTCATTCTGTCTGTCTGTCTGTCCGTTAGCACGATAACTGCCGTAAAAATGACTTAATCAAAATGAAATTTTAGTATGTTGTTCAGACGGTCTGTAGGACCTATGGGAATATAAATAAATAATATCACCCAATTAGTTTTGGATTGAACCCGGGTTGAAAAAATGAAATACATTGAACCCAATGGGACCAAATTTTTCAAACATTTTTTAAGCGGATTTAAATTTCACAAATTGCTTCGAAAATTTTAGGTAATATTCAAATTGTTCCATGAAATATATAAAAAAAAATTCAGCGAAATATATTCAGTAGTTTTTTAAATAAAAATTAAAATATTAATTACACCTCTTACATGAAGCGATCACGTGACCATGATATGAAACGATCACGTGACCAACTTTAAAATATAATACGGCATCCATCTTGTCTCAAAATCGTAATTTTTAAAGTTCTTTTAAATTCATATTGAGTGTTGTATTCGTCGTAAAACCTCTTTATTTTCGCTTAAATTCTGTGCATCTACATACTGAAACAACGCAATGACAATATATTTGAGTTTAAATGAGCATCCAACTTTGATTATTTCTCTAACGAAGCCTATTTTTCACTTATGTGAAATGTAAACAGCAAAATATGTAGGATGAGTTGTATAGGAATTGCTGTATTTTTTTAATGCAAAAGAATTTAGCTCATGGAGTCTGCATAGCTGATATGAAAGAAATATTCATTGACTTTACCGAGAGAAGGACGATTTTTTGCGATGAAGTTTTAAGCATAGAGTTAAATTACTTATAGCTCCATGGTCTTAATTTTTAAATAAAATAAATTATTATAGTATTGTGATGAATGACATGAATGGGAAATTATTTATGAATGAAATGCTGCTTTTTTAGAGAGAGCCAGGCGTGTTATTTTTTCTATGACGTCATTTGAATGAATTTCAGTTGTTTTCGATGAAGTTTTTAAATATAATAAATTATCGTGGTATTATGATAATTCTAAAATTGTTACCAAGTAATATATCACATTTTAGAGATGTTTAAACCAGGCAATTTATATTTCAATGCCGTCATTTGAATGAAGTTCATTTTTTTGGATGAATGTTTAAGTTTTCAACTATAATAAATCAATGTAGTATTGTGAGAAGTTTTAAAATATTACCGAGGAATGTATTACATTTTAGACATGTTTAAATAAAATTGCATTGAAGTTGGAAAGTGTTTCTTAATCAATGCTTTAAGCATGATTGATCTTTCTTGTTTTCCATGTACCTAAATTCCTTTCCTTTTCCATATATTTTCTTTTTTTATATATTTTCTAAATTTCACTTTTAAAATTTTATTATTTTCTTTAATTTTAATCTTTTTTTTTCGTTATGTTAATATACCTCACTCTAAATTTTATTTTTCAATGAACTTTTTATCTATATTCGCAATAATCCTTTCCCATTTTTGAAAAATGGACGCACTTGTCAAGTTCAAATATAATGTAAAACTGTCTGTTTAACCACACTATTTTTCATCCATTATTATCTCTTTAGACCTAAATAAATGTTCGTTTGGCAGGATGGCAAACCTTGGGTGCTTCTTGAGTGTAGGAGGTATCCTTTCTCGGCCGTGTAGCTAGCTATTCTAAACCCACTATGTGAGTCGCACGGTCTGGGATCTTTAGAACTCCCACATCTTTGCACTAACTTACAAGGTTGATTGGTTCGGGCACCATTGTAAAAAAAACAAGAAAGATCAATCATGCTTAAAGCATTGATTATGAAACACTTTCCAACTTCAATGTAATTTTATTTAAACATGTCTAAAATGCAATACATTCCTCGGTAATATTTTAAAACTTATCACAATACTACATTAATTTATTATATTTGAAACCTTAAACCTTCATCGAAAAAAATTAACTTCATTAAAATAACGGCATTAAAATATAAATTGCCTGGTTTAAACATCTCTAAAATGTGATACATTCCTCGGTAATAATTTTAGAATTATCATAATACTACGATAATTTATTATATTTGAAAACTTCATCGAAAACAACTGAAATCCATTCAAATGACGTCATAGAAAAAATAACACGCCTGGCTCTCTCTATAAAAGCAACATTTCATTCATAAATAATTCCCCCATTCATGTCATTCATCACAATACTATAATAATTTATATTATTTAAAAATTAAGACCATGGAGCTACAAGTAAGTAAAACTCTATGCGTAAAACTTCATCGAAAATTATCGTCCTTCTCTTTCTAAAATCAATGAATATTTCATTCATATCAGCCATGCAGACTCCATGGACTAAATGATTTTGTGTTAAAGAATTACAGCGATTCTAATACAACTCATTCTACATATTTTGCTGTTTACATTTTACATAGGTGAAAAATAGGCTTAATAGTAGAAATAATCAAATTTGTATGAGCATTTAAACTGAAATATATTGTCATTGCGTTGTTAAAGTATGTAGATGCACAGAATTTAGGCCAAAATAAAGTAGTTTTAGGATGGATACAACACTCAATATGAATTAGAAAGAACTTTAAAAATCACCATTTTGAGACAAGATGGATGCCATATATCATTTTGAAGTGGATCATGTGATCGTTTCATATCATGGACACGTGATCGCTTCATATAAGAGGTCTTATTATTATTTTAATTTTTATTTAAAAAACTACTGAATATATTTCGCTGAATTTTTTTTTATGTATTTTATGGAACAATTTGAATATTGCCTAAAATTTTCGAAGAAATTTGTGAATTTTAAATCCGCTTAAAAAATGCTTGAAAAATTAGGTCCCATAGGGCTCAATGTATTCCATTTTTTCAACCCGGGTTCAATCCAAAACTAATTGGGTGATATTATTCATTTATATTCCCATAGGTCCTATAGACCGTCTGAACAACATACTGGAATTTCATTTTGATTAAGTCATTTTTACGGCAGTTATCGTGCTAACGGACAGACAGACAGACAGACAGACAGAATGAACAAAGTCATAAACACTTTTCAACTTTGTTGTAAAGTGTTAAAAAAGAGCCTTGCTGCCCCAATCGGAATCGAACCCTGGATCCCCGAACTGTCCAGCCAATGCTCTACCGTTGAGCTACTGAGCCGAAATGGCTCTTCTCGTCGCAGGAGACTCTGCAACCTCGGCGTTATTATTATTTTTAAAATTCTGAATTAGTTTTTTAGTTATTTTATGAGCCCGATTTACAATGTTTATAGGTGATATTCACACAAATCGATTCTTCAGCGACCTAAAATATTATCATCTCATCTTGAAAAATCGAAAAATTATCTTATAAACATACTGCGAACGGAATTCATACGATTAATTTTCTTGAATTAAATAAATATATATACTTTTCGTGCGTTTTAAAACTCTTCGATTTTTATATTACGATATAAAAAGTGGACGTGCTATCCAACATTTATCATTTAACAGCAACACCTAAATAGATCAGATTACACAAAAAATATTTCATAAATCCATTCGTTGATTCATTATAAGTTTTTTAACCGAACCATAGCTTCGATTTTTTGAATAAACCGAACGAAGCTATTCTACCTACTGAGGCCACACCCACGTTGTTGTCTTATACGGAGTACTGGGAATTTTTAGCAAGCAGTATTTATTAGCCATTATCAAATTACGCTGTGCTTAGTTACGCATGGAAAATATTGAGTACGGGAGCGATGTTTGTTGAAAACAGACATTTTGGAAATTGGGTTGTATCATTTTCATCCTCATTTGTATTATTTACACTTCGTTTAATGAAATAATTTTTATCCCTCAAGAGCACTATCCGATTTGAAACTAATTATTTCAATTCTAGAAATTGCACCTGATTTTTGTCTTCTGCTCCGTTGTTTAAAATTGTATCTACACATTTGGTCTTAAATGCATCTACAAATATGGTAGTAGGGGAAATAGGGAGGTCCTGGACCACCCGGATCTATACTTTAACACGGAGCATATACCAGAGCCATACTTCCCCTTATTATAGCAAAAGACTCCGGTTGGGCAGAGCCACCCCTTCTATTTGTCACCTGATTTTTTCTGTGAATGGAGATTTTATCAGTCAGATAAGAGTAAGAAGGGTGTTTTTAATCAGTAGGTAGATATGAAGTAATTTTTAGGATTTTTTTTTGTGCTGAGGATGCAACAGACGGTGAAATAAGTTATATCCAATAGAATATTTCGCAATTCACTTATTTTTATTGAAAAATTGTTGCAGGTGAACCACGAAGCAAATTTCTATTGCCTCAGAGATTTTGCTCTACCTCCAGACAGTGTTTCTTTCAGGCATACCTCTGGTGTGTGTGTGGGGGGGGGGGGGGGGGAGCCTTCTCGGAAACTATTCGCCTCGGAAATTTTGTTACCAAGTCAAATGTAATCACCATATATATATATACACATACATATACATAATAATTTTTATGTAATTACTATATAATATATATCGCATTAATTAATTATTATATATAAGTAATCACTTCCATAAATGAAATAGAAAAGCTAAAAATTATATTGGAAAACTTGCCATCCTCGTAAGGTTCCATTCGCCCCCCCTCCTTTCAGGTCGAAACATGACATTAGTCTTTTACGACAGGCCAAAAGTCCTGAAATCAATACTGTCTCTTGACCTGATGAAAAAAGTTTGAGAACCATTAGATACGAGAGTTAAAGAGCGCGCGCCACGTGTTTGTAGTACCCGCCCACTCTGGATAGTCAGATTTGCGCGGGAAAAATTAAGTTTTCCGACGCTGCATGCGTCAGAGGATAGAAAAGAAATCTTCTCATTTATTGGGGCCAGAGGGATATTCAGCTAGCGATTCTCGGCCTTGGGCAATATTAGGGTTACTGGGAAGAGCAGTTCCGTAGAAAACAATTTTGGTCGCCAAGAGATACTACTGGCTTTATTTCACAATGCAATACATGTGGGCATGTAGCTAGGTGTTTAATACTTCATTAGAAGTGTGTGTGGGGGAGATTTATTAAAAAATAGGTATATATGAGTCAAGAAAATTTTAAAATGGGGGGAAGAAGAAGCTAAGACCAAAAGCCAGTTATTTAGTGACTGGAGGTCTGCACGCTGACCAATTATAGTATTCTGTGTCTGCACGAGTCTAATTTAAAATTTTATCCTGCCCGAAAATATTAAGATTTGACTCGACCAAAGCCCAAAAATTTTCTTAAATATTTCCCCGGAGCCTAAGCCATCACGAAAACACTCAAAGCCATCCCCAACGTAAACCGGCCTGAATTTTTTTGTAGTACATTGAAGCCTGTTGCATCGTATGATGATCTAAATTTGCATTTAAGGAATTAAACACAAGTTATATTACATATAGTAATAAATTAAAAAGAACCCAAATTTGACAAATCTGCACAAATCAAGAATGAGCATTACTATAAAGTGTGTTTTTAATTATCATTTTGGTTTGATAATATCAGAAATTAAATGAAAAAATGACTAAGAGAAGAAATTAAATCACTGAGATTATGTTTAAAAAAATTATTTATTCATCCATTAAAGTTATCAATATGTTCAAGGATACTTGAAACGTGCCCTTTCGTTAGAGCCAGCACCAAATATTGTTGACTGCAGTGGTTGCAAAACAAATATGGCATATGCCACAATTGGTAGTATTTTTAAAAATATTTCAATGCGATTAAACTTTCTATGTATACATAGGTATTATTTTCTTTTTTATGACATAGTTATGAATATTTTTGAAATTTAATAATTTTAAATTGGAAGTGGTAGATGTTTAGAATACAAATATAAATAAAGGACAATAATTCGTCTTATCCATATAATAATTACTTTCCTTATATACATAATGTATAAGGAAAGTATTGTGACGGGGTCGAAAATTCGAATTCGAGTTTTCGACGGGAGAGTACGTTTCAAGCATCCCTGATCACATTTTTGAGGTGATGTCTGTGTGTGTGTGTGTCAGTGAGTCTGTGGAGATGATAATTGACGAACAAATGGACCGATTCGAACGAAATTTGGTACAAAAATCACAATCCGTAAACACTGGAAGCTTTTTGTTTTTAAACGTAATCGAATGTTCAGAACCCCCCCCCCCCCCCCCCTAAAATTTTCAAGTGAAATCTTGAAAAAATCGTCAAAAAATCAAAACCGCTAATAAAGTTACGCAAATAGACATTTCTTGTGTAATTTTTCATTGGAAAACGATTAACATAAATTTTAGAACGCTAACATGAACCGTTCTCGAGATATTGCACATTTTCCAAAAAAATTATTAAAAAGTTATATAAAATAAAAAAATATATATATTTCCAATTGAGAAACATGTTCACTTTTCATATGTAATACCATGCGATAAATTTGGTGACATCATTCTCGTGGATCTAGCTCGTTCCATTCATGAGAAAAGATACTTCGAGTAATACTTTTGCATTTGCACGCCAATAGTCATTTATCTGCTATAAGAATAACTTATTTCTCCGTCAGTAAAGCTTGGCGAGATTTGGGCGACGAATTTGGCGGAATGTCGCCAACTTGGCAACTTTTTGAAATGTTGTCAAATTAACGAAAATCTCGCCAAATGGATTAAAATGACGCTAAATCAATGAAAATGACGACTAACTGTCGAAAATTCAATATCTTGGAAAGAATATAAGTATCTACTATAAGAAAAACCTATTTTTTTTTACTGTAAAAGTAATAAATTCATTGCATTATATAAGGAAAGTCATGTGTTGCCCACATCAGATTTCTTTACTGTAAAAGTAGTAAATTCATTGCATTATATAAGGAAAGTCATGTGCTGCCCACATCAGATTTTTTTAAATTATAACAGTTTGCTCAAATAAATTTTCATTCAATATTTATTATCGACGGAATTGTTTTTCTTTAAGAATAGAATTTGTTTAATTTTGATAATTTAGAAACATTCGGAATCTAATCATTGAAATAAAAATCACATAGAAAATTGAAAATAAAATATTAGTGTTACATTTTAAGTAAACAGTACCTATTGGCTTTTTTATTTATTTTGACCCGGCCCAACTCGACCTGAATTTAATAAAACGCGGCCTAAGTCCACGGGCCAGGCCCGAATCCGTAGGCCAAGTTGGGCCCAAGCCCACGAGCCAGGCCCGTGCAAACCTCTAACTTGAACCCCTTGAGATTGATACTTAAAACTGCCCCCCCCCCCTTCAAATTGAATTTCAAAATATACCACTGACAATAATGTGACTCGACTGTGTATTGTACATACGACGAAAAACTATTTCTAAGTAACTTATACTTCGCGCAACTCTAAATTGACAGTTACTGATATGGACAATTATCAATATGTTCAGGGATACTTGAAACGTGCTTTTTCGTCGAAAACTCGTATTTGAATGTTCGACGACGTCGCAATACTTTACATAGGTTTTATATTAAAGTGCAACTGCGTTGAACATAACCAACTGCTTTGGAATAAAATATTAATAGCTTATAATGTTTTTGTGTGTTAGAAAATAATGTTAATATAACATTTTCGACAGGTCCACAAGTGAAAAAAACATTTTGGTCGCGTTTTAGTATTCTTGTTAGTTGTAAAGATGAAGCATAGCTAATCAATGGCTAAGTAATGACTGATAATACAATTTCGCTTTTTGTAAAATTCTTAGTAATTATTTTCTTATGTCAGATCATTGGTTTTTATGAAAATGACACCAATGGAGCGATTATTTGCCAAATATGGTACGATTAGGAAGTTCTGAAATACTGTTTTCGTTCATCTTCTGACCTTGAGTCACTCTACCCGCGAAAGCTCACGTGGTTAGAGAGTAAACGTATTTTCCCGCCAAGTCGCATCCTCCAATCACAAGAATTGTTGACAGCAATAGCGCGGTAGGAATGGTCAAAATTGTGGCGCGCTTCATCGTGACGTGGGTTATCTAATCCTTGTGGACGCAAACTTGTGTTGCATCATTTTTCGTCATTGCCTTCTTTTGCGTAAGTTGCTTCACGTTTGTGCTTGTTAGGATCACAAATATTTGCCTAATATTTTAGATTCATAAAAGAATTTTTTTAGTTCACGATCTAGCTAAGTGCTACATTCAAGTATAACGAAATACCATGTGTTGTGCAATATTTTAGTTTAACCATAGTCACGTTGTTTGGTATGGAATCAATTCAAAATGTTTTGATTTATGAAAATTTCAGTATTTTTCATAGGGTGTGCTGTAATATTAAATACATTTAATATTGAAACGTGATGATGATTGTGCTAACTTAGAGTTACCATTCTGCTGTGTATTTGAAGTTTAAATAATTCGTGTCAGAACTTCCTAAAATGTCTTCGAAATCGAGGAAAAATTTGGACAATCGCAATTTAATTGCGTATCATTTATTGTCGACATTATGGAACGTAGAGCCCTTTCCTAAGTTGACAAAAGTTCGCCGGAATCTATTTGGTTTCCAAGACGAAAACAAAACTGAACGACCATCGCTAGATAAAAAAATTATCGAAATGACCAAAAAATCATCTCAAGTGTGGAATTTTGATTTCTTAAACGAACTGCCTCAGACAGGCAGGTATGTTTGGCAGCGTGTGCGCGGTCGCAACGTACCAGTGTGGTATGCTGCTGTGAAGAGGACTGCTTTGAAGGATTCTTGTGTTAAAATCCAGCAACATAATGAAAATATTCGCTGCGAGAACTCGAGCACTGTGTCTAACTTTGGGACAGACAATACAATTTTCGCTTTAGAAGAGAACAAGACAGACTGCTGCAAGAAGCCCCGACTTGTACAGACTAGTATAAAAGGTAAGTTTTTAGTATCGAATTGTTAATAAATAGTTTTGTATTTTATTTATCTTAAACTGTAATATTATATTACCTAAAATCACCTGTAGCCTGTATTTCATTGTGGCTTGTGAAATAATATTTTTTTCCTTAATTAGAGTGATTAGTTGATATTAACATAATTTCTTGCTACTCATTTTTAAGTAGATAGAAATTCTCCCCCAAATGAGTATATTTTTTGTAGGTACTGAATTTGTTTTAATAATATCTAGATCTTTGCAATGCTAATGATATTGATTATAGTGGTGTGAAATTGTCCTTAATGACTCATTTGAATGGCAAAATTTAAAAAAATTATCCTTTGCAGTGGGGGTGCACTAAGAAAAGGTACTCTTCACTCATAGTAACATAATTTTTCTTAAACAGTCAATTTGAAAAGTAAGAAATTAGGTTAGATACAGAAGTTGTGGCAATGCTCTGTTAAAAGGTGCCTAAAACTTAAAGAAAAGGTAATTAACTTCATGGTTGGCAAGTCTTTGACATAACATGGCTTTATCCAGTTTAACCATGGTTTAAACTAGTGCTTCATAAACCAAGTTTTTTAATTTCTTATTCATAAAATAGCGTAAATTTCAATCTTTTGATTCAAGTTAAAAATGGAGCTAAGAGCTTAGCTGAAATTAGTTTTCAGACAATAAATGACAGTTGTTTAAGTAACTTTATATTTATTAGTTTGAATTTTTATTTACAGACAAGGTCAGTCTAATATTATTTAAACAATATATTTAACTTCAAACATGCACAAAAATCTTACCTTATAAAATTTATTATACGCTATCTTATATTTTTAAATGACTAAAAATATATTAATTCACTGGATAATTTGTTGTTCTACAGGAAAGACAAATATATTATCACAATCAGATTGTATGATACCTTTGTATTGATTGTATGATACCTTTTAACCATTTTACTAAAGTCAAGTGTTTAATTGGAAAATTATACTTAAACACTTAATTATCCATAAAATATATTTTAAGGAATGTCTGTACATTCATACATACAAAAACTGCAGTTTAGTAGTAGTAATGGTGGTCCCCCTGCATCAGGCTTCTAGAGCATATAACCATGTTCACAAGAACGAGCTGCAGTGTATTTAATACCAATATAAACTTAACTACAACAATGGTTAACTGCAGAATAGATGCACAGATGTTAGAGAAACACATGATTTCATCTCTGTAATAATTATATGGTGAGTGTGGGAGAGGGTTGACCCAATTTTTACAAATCTAATTTAAGTTTTGCACCCACAGACATGCTTGATACACTTTTTTAAAGACTACTATACAATTTATCATCAAAATAAAAATACAACTAAAGTATGTTTGACACCAAAATAAAAAAATAATTGATTTTAAGAAAGTGTTGTAGTATAAAAATTTATTTACATTACAGCTAACTACCAGTATTTAGTTTTGATTTTGGTTCACAGAAAATCTTTTAACAAGATGGTTAGAATTCATTTTAAAAAAAAGCCTGAAATTTCTTGTTTTACAAGATTTGAACATTAATGATTTTATTTTTAGTTCAGTTTCATACAAAAATAACTATCGTTCTCTATTTTGGTCAGATTGAATTGCAATATACAGGATAAAACAAAATTTATTGATAGATTCCTTAAGGAAGAAAATGATTTTATTTCCCAGAGGCAGCAGTTCGGTAGATTTCGAGGATATTGTAAAAAAGTTACCTCAACCAAAAATAACTGGAGGATCCTTGCATGCTGTTTCTACAATGTGCTTTGATACTAATTTTGATGGATATAAATTTGGTTAAATAACATATGTAGTAATTTCAGTTATATATAATTGTCTTGATTTTTTTTTTTTTTTAAGGATTTGCTGTCTTCAGTAAAAACTCGTAATAATTTCATGTTTCTTCATTTGTTCAAAGGTACCCTTACATGGGGCAGGTTTGAACAGAAGAATTTCAATTGTTTAAAACCTTGCAACACATTTATTTTATTCAGGAAATTTTCAGTTTTAGGCTCATATGATTAAGAAATGTATTGTTTTTTTAGTGTGATATTCAAAAATACGACTAAAACATACATTTAAAGCTTTATTCTAAATTAAAATAAGTATTCTTCACGAATTTATATGAAAACTTATTTTAAAAAAAATGAGTCTTTCTAAGAATGGACACATTTGAAAACTCAACCGACTGGTCATCTCAGTTATAATGAGATGTTACCATTGTTTCTTTGGTTATCTGGTTATTCTGAAGAAATAGAATATATGTGGTTATCCAGGATAACTACATTATATTTTATTTCTTTGGAGTAACCATATAGGATAACTTGTGCTGCTTGGCTCCAAACATGATTTCTAGCAAAACAAGTCTTTTGCTCGTCGCAAGTACAAATTGTGCCAAGTTGGCGCATTCCCCTATATTTTGAACAAGAAGTTACCAAAGTATAAAGGGTGTTTTGCATAAGATTACAACATATTGCTCTCGCAAGCGAAATACTTGGTGAGCGAGCTAAAAGTGTAGTGGGTTATTCTCCGGATTAACCGGCAGTTTTAGTTTAGTAGCCGTTCTATCACAGATTTTTTGTAAAATTGATAAGTATTATTATACGTACTTAATATATAATACGTATACATATGTTATTATATACAGATATGAAAGATGAGAATTAGGGACAAAAGAAATGTACTGTTAGTAAACTCCTGGGCAGTTTTCCCGATTAAAACTGAAGAGGGAAATGGTGGCTGGTTAATTGTCATACCACACTGCATTGTTTAATCAACCTGTGGAGAGTGCCTGTCTTCAGGTCTATTTCACATAGAAGAAAATCAAATGAACTGTTTTTAAATAAAATACATTAAAGATTTGAAGAATAACTGAAAAAGCCTAAAATTATGCCAAAAAGGATACCTTCTGAATGCAATTTGCATCCAAAGCTGCACCTTATTGATTAAAAATGGTAAATCAGCTGCATATTTTTCTATGCATAAAAAATATATGTTTATTTTCAAATGAAAACAGTCTTTCTTAAAAAGTACTATTAAAAGGGGGGGGGGGTAGCAGCTTCTCTAATCTGCCTAAAACATCCTTAAGTTTTTTCCAACACACTCTAGTCTATCCTAACTATTCAAGTTAATCTGAAAATGTATTACAGTTGCATTAAGGAGATACCTACAGCCTCACTCTTATTGGTCATAGTCTGTTAAATCTGATACTATTATATAAAGCAAAAAAGTGCTCTTGGGGATGGATGGATAAACACTTGTTTGCTTCATATAAATGAAATCACACCACTGTATTATTATATATGTTAATGACAGCATCACATTACAGCAAAAATGAGACCATTGAACTGACCTAGTCACTTTTTGGTGATTGTTCAAAACCATTCTATGGCCAGTTAGTTAAACAACACTATAACAAATGATTTTACAAAATAAATATATAAATAGTAATAATTGTTTTATTTTCCCTTTTTAGATTTCACCCGAGTACAGAAATGCCGTTTTTCTCGCAGACTGCAATTGAAGCAACTGGGTAGCAGCAAAATTCGCAGGCATCATGTAACGAATCTGCAATGACACGTCTCAAAAATAGTAAGAATTAAAAATGCTCTTTATATGTTGAGAGGAAAATTATTCTGAACTGTTATTAAGAAGCTGCAAATTGAGTGAGGTGACAAGAAGCAGTTGGTCAAAGTTCTATCAATTTTTTTTCAATATAAAGGATGACATTTTCACTACCAAAATTTTAAAATTGGAATCGGTTTTAAACACTTCTAAACTGTCTATATTAGTTTGATAAAATAAAGAGGAACACATTGTTACTTAAAATAATGCCATATTATGCAAAACGAGTGAATATGTCAGAAATGTCCAATCTCTTCTGAGTATTTTTTACGAAGATAATTTTTTGCAAACAGAAAAAAATTGAGAAAAGCCAAATAAATAAACCCTTAATGAATTATATATATATATATATATATATATCACAATATGTGTGTATATTATGAAATATTTATCTAAATTTTAAAGGACAAAAAGAAACCTTAACTTTTCAGCTATAACCTCAAACTATTTTAATAATTTCAGATTTTTTTAAGCATATATGAGTTTTGAATTTTCTTTAAATATCTGTAAAATAAATATAAGATGGTCATATGAAAATTAGAGAAAAAAAATTACACTAAAATATAAAAGAACTATGGTTAACATTTAAAGCACCGATGTTAGGTTAAACACATTTCTCAATTTTTGTAATTCCTTTTAGGAATGCAACGGATATCCGGTAAACATCCTGTATCCGGCTATTAAGCCGGATATTTGGCAGTAGCCGGATATTAGGATTATCCGGCCATATAAATAATATGCAAATAATATCCAGTCATATAAATAATATGCAAAAGAAGTATTTTTAATTACTCAATTAATAGTAATATTAAAATTTTCAGGTTTCTCAATTTTTATTATAGTTTCTTAAACTAAACCTTCATTTTATTACTTAATATAAATTCAAAATCTCTCCTTTACATTCAATATTTTTGACAATGGATATTACTTTAACTTACGATTTACATTACAAATTAAAAATAAATTTCCTGTCAACAGCATTTTTTTTTTTTTACATTAGTAATTAAACATTCAAAAGACACAAATATTTCAAACGTCATAAAAGTTTTTTTAAAAAATTAAAAATTTGTTTCCCCTTTTGAAATTTTCAAATTATGATGCAAAAAGAGTAGTTTTCTCCATTTTTTGGCAAAATTCTATTTCTCTTTTTGTTATAAATGACTCCTGATTCAGAAAAGTCTTTCACTATATACACTGCAGGGCTAACGGCCCCACCGTGCTGAAAACACCGGTTCTCGTTAGATCACCGAAGTCAGGCAGCATCGGGCGCAGTTAGTACTTGGGTGGGTGACCACCTGGGAACACCTCGTGCTGTTGGCACATTTCGGGCGCGGTAGCTCGGTGGTGTGCGTGCTGGATTTACACTCTGCCACAACTGCCGCCGTGTTCATGCTGAGTACGATCATGTTAAACATGTGGGTCCGCAAGTCCTTCCGAGAGGTTCGTGGTAGGGGAAGGAGGGTACGGTCCCTGTGGATGCCTCCCCGACTGGGTTCCGGCCTAAATTGGGTGGCACTTCCCGGCCGTCCAAACAGTTACCTTACATCTTTCTGGTAGGTCGGACGGTCTGGGTCTCAACAACAACTATATACACTGCTTTATGGTTGGGCAAGATACTTTTTTAGCAATTGCGATAAATAAGGAAAATTACTCCTATTCATTTACCACCAGTCAAATAGTGACATTTTTCTTTCAATTACTGGCTGTGAAAGATGGTTTCTCAACTCTTCAAAGTAAACTGACTCGTCATCTTGTTGCACTTGTAATTGTGATATGCTAGAATTAACAGTTATTTCAGTAAAGCAATCCCAAAAAGTTGTAGAATTATTTGCAAGATTAGAATTTCCATTACTTTGAAATTTCGATTCTTTTAGGAGCGACTCTTCATTTTCTTCAGGAGAACGCAAAGCCTTAACTTCTTTCCTCATTATCAATAATAAAGAAGATTTAATCATTTCATCATAACCCTGATCTTTATCGAAAAAATAAATTTTGATTTTTGAGTCTAAAATGTTTGCTATTGAAAAATGTTCATTCAGCTGTATCGTTGAAAAATGTTTATGTATGTTTTTTTTTAATGTATCCTTTATTGTTTCAACACCAAATACTTCAGATTTTGACATATATCTATTCAATGTTACAACCATAGGAATTACATCTGAAATTAATGATTTTGAAGAACTTATTTGCTCGGTAATTTCCTCAAAGGGTTGAAGTAGAGTTAAGCAGTTTTGAATTAATGTCCATTGATATGATGAAAAGCTTGTTATTTCATTGTTTTCCGCTGCATATAAGGATATAGCACTTCTTAATTTATTGACATTACAAGAAATTATAATGTTTGAATTAAAAGTACTTATTTCTATTTCTATAATTTATCAAGCTATCTGTGATATTACATAAGAATTTAAAGAGTGATAAGGTTTTTAAATTTTTAGTTGCTATAATCAAAACTGGAATTTTATTTTAAGCAGTGGCTACTAAATATTAAGAAGTTAACAAGTGTAATTATATTAATAGCCAGTTGATAATCATTAAGTATATAAACGCTTAAGCTTTAACGGCCAGTTTAAAAGCTTTAATTGTCTCGTGGCTACTGCTGGTTTTGATTTGTATTAGTTGTTTTGAAATATAATAATAATTTTAAAATATGTATTTCTTCTGAATTAAGAATTTAACTTAGCTATAATTATGTAAAAAAAATACAGACATATGAGAAGAAAAATTAAATAGGAACAGTAGCGCAATCGGAAATTTTTTCTGGGGAGGGGGGTATTCACTCTATAAAGGGTTACAAACCTTGAAATTAGCACAAAAATTACTATTTCTTCATATAAATTGGGGGCTTCTGGGGGAGGTTTTTTTTAACCTTAACACCCCCCCCCCCCCCCCTGGTTGTACCCATGAATAGAAATAATGAAATAGTAATTATTTAGGATTTCTAAAAGAAAATTATACTGTTAGCCGGATGTCCGGTTTTAAATTTGGTTGAATATTCGGTATCCGGCCAAACTGACATCCGTTGCATCCCTAATTCCTTTAAGCAAACATGGTGATTTATTTATTTTTTTTAGCATTTACTATCACTCATTAACTCCAATTCCATTACAATAATAATTCAGATTCAAATCGTAGTGAAATAAATAATACTCTCAAATCATTTTAATCATGTTTGCTCTCACCAGCTCGCTGATTAACATTCACAAGCTGAAATAGTGGGAGTGAATTTTGTGTATCATTTTTATTTTTATTAAAATTTATATTGCCCAAAGCACTCACGCTAGCCAGAATACTAGGGTTAATAACAGTTTTAATTTTTTAGCTAAAATTGCAGAGAATGCTGTAGCAAAGTGTTGGAAAAAAACATAACACAGTTTAACCCTGCTGTTGCTGGTCTGTAAACCAATGCTTAAAAACAGAGCCCATTTTACAAATCTGCAAAAATTAGAAATAAATTAAAAAAGAAAAATCATTTAAGTGGGGAAAAAAGGCACCAAAGGTTTAAGCAGGAATTGGAATATCTGAGAAGCTAATTCTTATAAGGGTTCAGTTTTTTCTGGGAGAAATAGTTTCCTCTAGGACAGTGGAAGAAATTAGTTAACAGATCAGATTGTGATAAATAAATTGTTCGTATATCCTGATTAAAAGTAAATTGCATGTTTAACATAACCACTGATCTGCTTATTCTTATTTTAAAATTTTCATTAGTAAATTTATCAGTAATTATTTTCAGCAAACTGTGAAAGTTTTAGAAATTATTGCATATTTCATAAATATTATTTTAAATTGCTGATTTAAACAAAACAATTGTTAAAGACTAATATTATAACATTGTGTCTAAAATATGAGATTTAAAAGTAAAACACTTTAGAATAGAAATTTTTAATTGATCACACTGATAGACATTAAAAATGCATAAATGTGTTTTTAATGCATGTTATATTTTTATATAGCTTAAAATGATGTTATTTGGTACTTATTTCTTTTAAATTAAACTGATATTTAATGAAAAGATGCAAAAATGAGTACAATTGACAAGCTGACTGATTGATTGGTATTGTATTGTGAGACTAAAAATATAGTAATTAGCATAAATAGGAAAGACTCAATTATATATATAATTTATATACTACAACTTTGAGACACCTAATGCCCTAATTTAAGTAAAATAAAATAAAAGTTTAATAAAATCCATTTAGCAAATAAAGCATTTCTTCTACTTTATCTGAAGATGTGAAATAAACTGAAAAACTGTATTTTGCATGCTCCACCACTGAGATATTTTTCTGTATAGAACTGGCTTCAATGAAATAAAGAATTCACATGGCTGAAATATATATTTGAGGACCTTGCATTTTCCTTTTTTTTTTTTTTTTTTTCTGACATCCCATAATACAAATGCACTCAGAAGAAGGAGAAAATGCTAATGTTTACAAAAGGTATGAAATTAATTTATTAAATGACTTCTACTTCTTTATATATATATATATATAATTTTCAATTTAGGGTGGTACTCTGTTGGTGGGAAATTCCAATGTTTTTGTTTTGTGATAAATTTATCATTTGTGGAACACCCATGGCTGATAGGCTGTTTTTAATAACGTTATCTAAAATACATTGTCTCAAGCACTCAGTTTGAGGGAATCACTTTACCTATCCACATTTGATTTTTTGTTTGAACAGAAGATAAATTACCAAAAGCCTCTAAAAAGCCAGAATATTTAAAAATTGGCAGTGTTTTTTTATAGATTTTTAAAAACGAGAAAAAATCAGTTTATGCAATTTATTAAGTAATATCCCATATTCTGCAATGGACCTACTTGGCCTGCTCATGTTAAACTTTGACCCACTTTTGTTGCTTTGTGACTCTGCCCAGAGCCTAATAAAAAACTGATTGTTATAAAAATTTGTTATATTAGTGACCAAGTGTTGTTTTAGCCAAGTGTTATTTTGAATATAAATAAAACGTATTAGATCTGAAAGCTTAAGGTGAAGTTTCCCCAATCAAATTTTTTCTCATTAAAGCTTCACAATACAAATGAACATAATAAAATTTTCAATTATTACTTTTGGGTTGCCATAAAAAACCTAGAAAAAAAAAATGGTAATTTAAAGAAATTGCATAAATTTTAAGAAAAAATATAAAATAAAAAAATTTGAACCACAACCAATTCTAACCATCTGACTCATTTTGTTTTGCATCTGTATCCACAATTGAAATTGTTTGACAACATTCACTATGAGATTGCTTAAGGGATACAATGTGACTTTGAGACAATTTCTACCTTTTCTGTGGTTTATGCAAATTGTTTTAATCATCAAATCCAGCTTTACTCAAGAAATAAAATGCAGGGCCAACAAAAAAGTTTGTTCTTTTCTAACCATTCAGCCATGGAAGAGGTTAAATGGAAATGGCTTTATTTCCATCAAATCCTGACCAACCACGGTGATCCACTAGTGCTAACACTGTTGCTGTGCATCAGAGACTACAATGTGGTAGAGGTGTCTGTCATCCTGTGCAGTTGTGCGATTGTCCCAGATTTCTATGCATCAGTCCATTAAAAAATGTGCTTTATGCAGCAGTGGATGACATAGCTTGTTGTTTTGTTGGAATAGTATTTACTTTGAGAATTTTTTGACATTTCTGTATGCAAAATAGATTTAAATTTTTTTCTTTTCAGGTATCCTATTGAAATGTTCCTTGTTCCAGAACATCTAAACAATGGTGGAATTCTAGTCCCCCTCTCTCCGAAGATAGATGGCTTTTGCAAGGTCAAAAGGGGATACCTTTAGAATGTGTTAAGTACAGATTTTGTTGGAAGCCTGCATGTATATATTGTGATCAGAATAAATCTGTTTATTTCCTTTTTCTTTCTTGTGATTCCTGCGGTCCACTGAAATCTATTCAGGGTTTTTCACGGGTGTCCATTTTTAAGTTTTATTTTAATTTTGGGGAAAAATTAAAAGCTTGGTGCAGGTCAGAATTTCGAGCCAATATAATTGGAGAAAAACATTTTTGTAACTAATGCATCTTTGAAATAATTATTTTTTGAGATCTTAAATAAGGTTTTTAAGAAGCATTTTTACCTACTTAACCTAACTTACTTTTTACCTAGATAACCACTGCTCACTGTCTATATGATATTTGAGTAAGGATTATTTATATTCATGTTTTAAAACTTGAAGTAAAAACATGCATACATAAATGATGTAACATTGTGATAATTACTTGTTACTGTCACATTAAATTGTGGGAAGAAAAATATTCTCAGTATCAATAATTAAATGGATTGTCATCCAAAAATTAAATGATTATAAACTTTTAAAATATATAATAAGGAAAACATATAATATAAACATACATTAAGGAGATTTTAAAAGAACTTCTCTTCATCTGTTCATGACAGGTGATAAAAGAAAGAAGCTTGTACCTCATGTAGCAAGAATCGTCTGCTACTCTAGAAGGTTGTTGCATATACGTTTACTATTATTACTAAAATACTGTTGGTGCATTTCAGGAACCTGGTTCCATTGTCCCTTTTCATAGCACATCCCGTATCACACATTTGGATCTCTAGTGTTTCTTTTTTGCTTTTCATATATATAGTAATATAAAGGGTATACATAGTAATTGTGATGGAATCAAAAATCCACTCTTCGGATTTTTATGGATCTACATGTTTGAGTGTCTCTGAATCAACGATTTTTTTAATTATCTGTGGGAAGGATATTATCCAAAGAAATCGATGAAATGAAATATATATTTTTTATCTGCAATGCTTTATTTTTTTTTTTTATAGATTTGCAAGTGAAAGTAAATTGTTGAATTCAATACTTTTAAATTCAGAAAAAATGTGTATTTTAATTGTTTATTTGAAATTAATGCTGAAAAAAGAATTTGTATTGTATAAGTATTTGAAACTCGAAATTTCATAATATTTAAACATTTTGCAAATGTGTGTTATTCAAAATTACTGCTAATCCGAATGTTTAATTATCCCTTTGCAGAAAGGGGTTGGCAGTAGCATCACTTGATTCCATTTAAGTTTTGAAGAGAGAAAGATTTTCATGTTTTAAACACTGAATACACCAGAGCCTTAATATTTTTATTGAAAAGAAGACTTGAGTTACAAAGCTATTTTAAATGCTTAAATACATTTGGATTGTGAGCTGCATGAAAATCACATTTTTGATTAATTAAACTAATTGCCATAAAATATTTTTAAACACAATGAAACAAATAACATCAGTGGAGGAAATAGTTTTTTAAATAAGTAAATTCACAAAATTGATTTTATTTCAAAATCAGTAAACTATATTAATTTCTAAATGGAAACAATTTTGTGAAATTGCATATGTTCCTAAAATTTTCCGTCATCATATTCCATTTTCTTTTGGAAAACATAATATATTTCTTCTATACTATCAAAAACATGTTTAGTTTACTATTTCTCAGGACCCACTTTCTCATGCATTCATGTTCAATGAAATTTGATATGTATCTGCATACATATAGTTCAACTATCAGTTTTCTATTATAAGCAAATTATTGGAACTCAATTGGTTGAGTTTTCAAATGTCCCACTATTTTTACTACCACCATTTTGATTTTATGGAATGTGTGTCTTAACCAGACTCCAAAGTGTGTTGTTTGGGTGTCCCTATATCGTGGGACTTAACTGTGGAGATGAAGTGCTTCATTCCACTTTATCTGCATCATTGCCAATCAGTCAAAGGTGCATGTAGATCTGACTTTCTTTTTATGGATGATAATACATATCCACATTGAGCAAACCTGGTTGATGAATTTCTTGAAAGTAAGCGAATAAACTGGCAAGCCATATCACCTTCTTTGAACCTGAGTGAGAACTATGAAGAGCTGTTGCACGATGAAATCCTTCTAGAGATCCTATTATTGGAGGAGTAGTAACTACCCCAAACTCTAATTATGGACCACATGAAATTGCGTTGTGATGTGTATATAAGTTAGGACCAATTACCCTTCCTATTGTCTTCATTTATTTCCAAGTTATTCAATTTTTTTCTAAAATCTCCTTATCGCATTATTTCATTGTAATTGTTTCATTAATTTTGTATTATATGCACACCTATTCAATTTTTCAGTTTGTATTTATATGTTATGATGCTCTATATCACCTCAAAATAAATTCATTCAACAGTTAATGAGAAATCGGTGTTTTTGTTCATGTAAATATAGTTTTGGACACCAATATATTTAATAGTTAGAAGAAGCAGAAATAAAGATTTTAACTTTATTAAGTATATTCACATGAAGACATTTTAAACAAAACAAGCAGCATCGTTCACATTTTTTGAATGAATTAAACAATATCTTTTCAAATTGCCTTCACGTAGCATAACGGAAGAACCATGTGAAAGAATGACTTGTATTATGCTCAAGAGTAAATCCCAGCCATGTATGAAAGTTCGCTTGAAAATGTTTGATAACATATGAAGGCTCCTACATAAATTTCTTTTTTTAATATATTTTTCTCAACATTGGTTTAAATCATTGGTCCTAAAAGTCCATTATTGAAATGTTTTCCTGAATATGAGGGGATATATAGTAGACTCTCTTTAATCCGCACAGCATGGGACCAGAGGTTGTATAGAATTTTGCGGATTATAGGTCATTGCTCATTAAACTAATGTGTGAAAATGAGACATTGGTACATTCTAAGTTATTTAATTAAAAACCACTCTACTTATTAAAAGCAAAATTAGCTAATTTTTTAAATTTAACTGGTTTTTAAAATTTCAAACTTAGACTTAATTGTCGTTTAAGGATTTTTGATTTAATATTTTTTTTTAGTCTTATGAACAGTCATTATATCTTGCTCTGTAGTAAAACTATGTTTCTATACAAAGTCAAGTTATCCCAGAGCTAAGCCCTGCTCAAAAGTAACTTCTTACCCTTTGTCTTTTAATATACTATAGTAATTTATTATAAATTTAACTTTACATCCAACATGTATTCCGGATTAATGAGAGTCCACTGTAACAAAAATATTTGGTTTTTAAAGTATTTAAATTACATTATTTAAAATATTTCAAAATATGTTCAAATTTACTTCATTTTTTACTTATAATAAGTATTTCCTTTTGTTAATTTAAAAGAAATTTCGTGGTTATACAATAATACACTCTAAGGCAAAAAAATTGACGCACCCCGCAAAATAATCCGATAGTAATGAAACTTTATATGCAAACACGTTTCAACCGAATATGCAAATGATCAAAAATTCACGGCCAATGGATGAATAGTCAAAACTAGGGCGCATTGAAACTGAGCAACATGGTGGTGCATATAAGGAGTGAACCTCGCTTTCAGGAGCAAAACGTGCAGTAGATTTCGATTGCGTTTATGTACCTTGATTATAACAATGCCTCGCCAGCGAATTCGTGGCCACTATGAACATATGGAGTTTGAAAGAGAGCGTGCGGTCTGACTGTACGAGTCTGGATGGGCACACCGATGAATCGCTCGGCATTTGGGTAAGAGCAATGTAGCAATTAGACGATGTTGGCAGGAATGGGTCCGGAATGGCAGTTTTCAGTGGGCAGCGGACAGCCTAGAACGACGACAGAATGCGAAGATAGAGCTATCTTTAAAACAGATGTGGCAGCATGAGATTTGTCGTTATCAACCATCAGGGACGTAAGTGGGCAATCTTAGCTGGGGGGGGTGTGAAGGAAATTTTTCCGACTAATATTGAAAATTTCCGACTGTACAAACAAGTAAGTTAACTTTTGGTTTTGAACGAGTACATTGCTGTTCTAGTGACTTTTGTCCAGTTCAATGTCTACTATTTGTTTTAATTTTTGAATGTTTTGTGTATATATCCAAATCATACCCCAATTTATAAAAAGAAAAATGTCTCAAAACCAAATTTATGGTTTTGAGGGTTTTGTTTTATAAATAATTTTACATTTGTTATTTAATTATCGGATGTGTTATGCAAATGCCCAAATTTTTAGCTATCATTTGAAACAAGGCAAGTTTCTAGGGCAAGGATTAGCAGAATGTTAAATATATTTGAAAAAGTATTAAATTTCATATGTTTTGGGATTTTTTTTCAAATGCACTGGACACATTCCCAGATGATTGCTTTTAGCACTTAAAAATCCGTGAGTTTCTATACCAAGAATTGGTTGAGTAAATTTCGGAACTTGTATCTTTTTTTTTAGCTACATTTGGGTCTTTTAATAGGTTTTTGTAAATAATTAAAACTTTATTATTTTTTTTCTAATTTTCGAATGCACATTGTATATTTCCAAATAATTTCCTCAAAAAAGGAGAAAAACACGCGTTTCTACACCAAGGATTA
Organism: Amaurobius ferox; assembly: GCA_951213105.1. NCBI lineage: Eukaryota > Metazoa > Arthropoda > Arachnida > Araneae > Amaurobiidae > Amaurobius > Amaurobius ferox. The sequence goes on along the minus strand of OX578149.1, from coordinate 3,757,775 downwards.
TCTCCCGGCCACACAACTTGATACCATAAACCCCCTGGGTTGGTCGTGTGGTCTGGGCCTTCAACCAAGGATTATCTTTGTAAAACCCGGGATGTGCATAATAGCATACATACATTGTTCAAAGGAAATTAATATGATATGATTTGTAGTGCTCATAAGGGATGCCGTTGTTTCATTTCCTCGATATTTGTTTTAAAAAAATTGTCTAGACACGGTCTTAAAAAAAATTCCAAATGGTCCACCAAAAAACCTACTTGCATGTGGCTATACACATATTCTTAAATACATCGAAATTGCATTTTTTAGTTTATATGATACTTATTTTGTAGCATCCAAAACAGGAAGATTAGCTTAATTCTACAATTTGAATTCTACAGAAAGTTGTGTTTATCTTCGCAGTCTAACAATTTTTTTTTTTAATTACTACATTTTTTTTTAAGAAAACGCATCAAAGCAACAAATGCATCTCCCTTAATGAGATGCATAAGACTGCGGTTTCTCCCCGGTAGATTGCACATGCCTGAGCACTCTCCTAGAGAAAGGATCGTTTACTTTCTTTATTTTTTTTTCCAGGTTTGTGGATCGCATGCTTATAAATTTGGTATGAAACTAACATTGAGTTATACAGCGTTTTTCAACGTGTGTTATAGTTTCGTGTAAATTTACGGAAAATTAAAGAATTTTGATGTACAGTTTGGACCACATTGGACTTTTCCTCATTTTGGGGTTCCGGTATTAAATTAAATTTCCAAAAGGAGTTCCGAGACCAAAAAACTTCGAAAAACAGTGAGCTATGGAATACAACTGGAGTGAGTGCATATTACACTTTAACATTGTTGGGCCGCGGTTCCTTTCGGAGTTGGCGAAAATCATCCACGTTTGAAAATACAATTCTTTATGTAGTATAGCGGGCTGTTATCTAAGACTTAAATATGTGGGTTACAAGAAGTTGGTGGTAGGAGGATGGTACGGTAACTGTAGTTGTGTCCCCCACTGGATTCTAGTCTAAATTAAATGGGAATATCCCGGCCATGCAAACAGATACCTTACACTTTGGTGTATGTCATACGGTCTGGGTCGAAAGTGGAAAGATCTCCTCTAGTTGTTGCAAGCCAATCTGAAGACTCGCTTGTACGTTGACGATATTCTGCCTATACTGTCAAGTCGCCCAGGTTCCATTTACCAACAAGACAAAGCTCGAACACATACTGCACAACTTTCTCAATAATGTCTTCAAGGATTTAATACCCTCCTATTGCCATCCAGATCTCCAGACCTATCACCAATAGAGACGTACTGTGACAGCAATTGCAGCCTTCTCTGAATACCACTGAATTAGCTGATCAGTTGCAACATTTGTGGCAGAATCTTCCGCAGAGGGACATAAGCAACCTAACTGACCCTATGCCGCACCGAATATCGACTTGTATAGTCGATTACCACTTAATAAAATATCAGTTTCTTGTTGTCACCATTTCTTAATAAAACGTTTTTTATTGATTCCAAATTCTAATCATTTGCATATTTTCTCAAACGACACATACATGCCGATCTTCGTGGCTGTAGGCTCAATTTCTTATGGGTGCATATAATTTTTTGTGTGTATAGTTTCAATGCTTTTCATCACGGATTTGAACGAATTTTTAATCACCTTTTTAAAAGCGCAGTGTCATCATGTCAGAGCACCAAATGCAATTTCGAGGGCTAAAATACTTATGTTTGCTGACTTTAAAATGCTTAATTTAAATCTGAAAGTCGTTTTTAAAATTAACCCTTGGATCTGGAAAGATAGCCCCTCAAAGTTTGGCCTTTTTTGCTATTTTTGTGTTTATAATCTCAGGTCGAAGATGTTGCCACAATATGATGCAATTGCATGGTTATGAGAACTTAATGCTTGAAGAAATAACAGGAAAACTGTATTCAACTCATGAAGTTAGAGGTGAGACCACCACCTCCATGATTCAGCTGAGTGGGAAATTTAATTTTGTGAGGTCATCCCTATTTAAAAATTCAGAATATGAATATCTAAGCCATGGATTTAGAGATACTTATTTTCTGCTTTATCTTCAAAATCACCTTGTAAACGATGCAATTATACAAACTTTGTTTATAGGTAGATTGGTTGGAGCTGAATATGATCCATAAAGTTAGAGAGAGTTAGACTCTTTTCTTCTATGGTATGGCTAGACCAATTAAAAACTTAAGATGAAAAGTTTGAAGTATTAAACTTGATAAATTGATTTGCTAAGGTTATAGGGGAACGTAACTTTATTGCGTTATGTTAGGAGTCGGTATAGTATGTATGTCTTTATAGGGAGATATTATCCTATAAGAGATAATAATATTGAATAGGGGGTGTATGACTGGTATGTGACTGTGGATATTAGAAGTGGGTGAATTGAACACCAAAATTTTTAGTATAAGTAAATTATTACTGGAAACGAGTGCATATTAAGTGGTGCAAACAGAATCAGAAATGAATGAAGTAATATAAAGCATCGCCATATTTTATGCACAGCTGACTTTCAAAAACAAAAAATTATGTTATTCATTATTTTGATCTATTTTATTGGCTTCTTCATCGAAATTGAATATGTAGGATCATTTCATTACTTTTATGTTTCCTACTTATAGGGGCAACTCTAGTAGAGAGGTTTTGACTATATAAATACCAAATGATGACTACAAAAATCTGAATATAATATTTCGCAACAATCAATGTTGGTATATTATTTTGAAATAACTCTGTTTAATTTTCAGAAATATTTTGGCGGATTTTTATTTGAACGAGAAAGAAATATTTTAATTTAAAAATAAAATAATAGTAATTATAAATAAATTATTGATTATTTATTAATAAAAATATATAAAATGTGTCTACAAAATGTACAACGGTAAAATTATAACTAATGAAAATTTTGATTTATTGGAAGCTCAACTATTTAACATATTTTTCTCTATTAATAAAAGGTTTATAAAAACATTTTGAAGTAGTTAACATTTTACTGTTACATTCTAATTTATATACAATTTAATATCGAACGGTCGAATAAATGTTGCATTATTATTACATATTTAGTATTTTTCAAAAGGATGTCTGTTTCTGTGTGTGTGTAACGCGCAGCAGAAAATTCAAGCTTTCAACAGCTTCGAAGATCTGTATAGAGTTGGCATCTCAGCTTATGCAAATATGCACTTCGCCGGGATTTTTTTTTTTTTTTTAATTTCAATTAGTTTAAAGGTTATGCATATTTAAAGTCGAAATTTCGTTGTTTCTAAATCCATTTATCCCAGCAGACTATTGTTTGCAGAATGGCAGATGTTTATAGACAATTAACGCGACACAATGTGGATGATGAAATCAAAAATTCTAAGTTTCAGAATTTTACAGATATCATTTTGATTTTTTTAAACGAGCAATTATTTTATAAGATCTCGCTTGACAAATCTCTTCTATAGCACGAAAATATTCGGAGATAGTATTTAATTATCTAATTTTACTTTTCAGCATATATTTCACGAAAGTGCAACAGACGAAACACATAAAGTGATTTAAATAGAGAAGTTTTCTTATTCCTTGAATTTTAAAGATATGATTCATATTTTTAAAAATACAATTATTTGCCATTAAAAGCATTGTAAAAAAATCATTTGAATCGGATAACTACAACCATAATCCCCATTTTTACCTCCTTGCTTTTTCTTCAATCCTAAAGGTGACGCAGCGCAACGAGAAAAGGCGTTGTTGTTGAGACCCAGACGGTCCGACCTACCAGAAAGGTGTAAGGTAACAGTCTAGACGACTGGGAAGAGCCACTCAATTTATAACGAAATCCAGTGGGGGGAGGCATCCACAGGGACCGTACCCTCCTTCCCCTACCACCAACCTTTCGGAAGGGCTTACGGACCCACATGTTTAACGTGATCGTACTCCGCGTGAATACGTTTGGCAGCGGAGGGAATCGAACTGAGGCCTACCGAGTGCAATCCGAGCGCTAATCACTGGACTACCGCGCCCCACGAGAAAAGGCGTGTTTAACCGCGTTAATGTGTTTTTATAGATCTAATGCAATTTTTGAGGAATCTTCTTATCAAGTTTAAAAAGATTGATAATATCCTATTTTTAACACTTTACAAAATAGTTGAAAAGTGTTTATGACTTTGTTCACTCTGTCTGTCTGTCTGTCCGTTAGCACGATAATTGCCGTAAAAATGACTTTATCAAAATGAAATTTTAATATGTTCTTCAGACAGTCTGTGGGACCTATGGGAATATAAATGAATAATATCACCCAATTAGTTTTGGATTGAACCCAGATTGAAAAAAAGAAATACATTGAACCCTTCAGGACCTAATGTTTCAAACATTTTTTAAGCGACTTTAAAATTCACAAATTGCTTCGAAAATGTAAGGAAATATTCAAATTATCTCATAAAAATATAAAAAACATTTCAGTAAAATATGTTAGGTAGTTTTTTAAATAAAAATTATTTAATATAGGGAGAAAAACAAATTCAATTAAATTCTCACTCTCGCTATATCCTCCAGAAAAGGACACGAGATATATTATATAATAAATATCTTTCCAAGGGTTTAATTATTTTATATATAAGAGAGGATTCATATTTTAAAATAAATATGGTAGATAACAATTTTTCAAATTTTTAAATAAAATAAATTAGTATAGTATTGTAATGAATGAAACGGTTGAAAAAATGTTTATGAATGAAATGCTGCCTTTATAGAGAGGCGATTTATATTTTGATGACGTCATTTGAAAAAAGTTCATTTGTTTTCGATGAAGTTTTCAAATATAATAAATTATTGAAGTATTATGATAATTTAAAAAATTTACCGAGGAATGTATCGCATTTTAGAGATGTTTAAACCAGGCAATTTATATTTCAATGCCGTCAATTGAATAAAGTTCATTTTTTTCGATGAAGTTTTCAAATATAATAAATTAATGTAGTATTGTGATAATTTTAAAAATATTACTGAGGAATGTATCGCATTTTAGAGATGTTTATATAAAATTGCATTGAAGTTGGAAAGTGTTTGATAATCAATGCTTTATGCATGATTGATCTTTCTTGTTTAAGTTTATAAATGCTTATTTCTCGGAAACAAAAAGTGGTAGCTATAAATAATATTAGGTTATTTGTAGTCCTTTGAAAACCATATAGGAGTGTACAATTGGATTTTGGATAGGTTCTTAGTTTTTGAAAAAAATAGTGGCAACAATTTCGATATTTTAATATTTTGTAGATGTGGTCCTAATTTCGATATTTTAATAATTTAAAAAAATTGAAAAGGTGGTTCTAATTTCGATGTCTTAATAATTTGAACCATTTTGAAAAAGTGGTTCTTAATTATCTAAAATTATTTTAAAATTGCCAAAAAAAATAAACTACCTACATAGAAAAATATTATTCAAGCGAAATCATTTCGACTCGGGCCGTGCCGGAGATTTAGAAAGCTGTTTCGGGCCGGGCTCGAACTTGACTTTTAAAAAAGGCTAAACATATTTGATTTTGAAAATTTTTCTGGGGCCGAATATATTTATTTCGCCAGGCCGAACATATTTAATTTTGAAAATTTTTCAAATGAGTTTTTATTGAATACATGAAATAATTGTCTTTATTTCAGCTATATATAGATACATGTTTAAAAAAAAAAACTTTTATCTCAATTCTTCGTAGAAAATTTTCACACATTCATGTTCCCGGTCCGGCCGTCCAAATAGTTGCTCTTAGTCCTCTGGACGAGTCGGACGGTCTGGGTCTTCAACACATTCATGTTCCCGGCCGTCCAAGTGGATGCTCTATGGTTTCGGATAAGTCGGACGGTCTGTGTCTTCAACACATTCATGTTTGCGGCGGCTGCTCACATTGCTGCTCATAACCTCGGGTGAGTCGGGCGGCCAGGGCTTTCTTCACATTCATGTTTTTAACACATATGAATATACATTATTTCGGGCCAGATCAAGTCGAGACTGGTTTAAGTACTGGCATTGTTGTACCAGGCAGGGAAAAACTCTAAATTTTCGGTCCGTTCTGACCCGTATTGGAACCACTGCTGATCTTTTTGTATAGTCTAGTGTTTCAGTTTCATTCACAATTTGCGATTTTATTTTGTCGCAGAAAATTGATTTAAATGACGTATGGATTGTTAAATGATACCTTTAAAAGCACAATTTTATAACAAAATTTAAAAATGCAATAAAAATAAATAATAATAATTATGAGAAACGTATATAAACGATTCTTATGCATGCCTTTATATAATTTAAAAATATTACCTTACTTTACGCAGTCACATTCTAGCTCTGCGAAAAATTGAAGCAATCTGGACTGAATGAAGATTCCCTTGCTTTTCAGCATTTTACAGAAAAGACATTCACATTTTTTGAGTCATAAATTACTTGCCCAATTATAAACACTTTTAAGGGAATACATACTGGGTTTACTTTCCAAATCCTTGGACAATGTGTTTCAGTATTTTTCTCCTGCTGTTTTACCGACAGCATAGCGAAGAAAATAGGTTTTGTCTGAAGAACTCGTACCAGAACCTAATTGCTCTTTCATGGTTTTGTCCCCACCAAAGAGCTAGAATCACGTGATTGCTTCTCGAAGGTCCCCACATATGTGTATTACAAATGATCTGCACCCTCCGGTTGCAAGATCTGCTTCTCCGAATTTCCTCAAGAAAAATGCCGACAAAGTTTGGGGACTTCCTGGACCACCCTCGTTGACATACCCCTTATCCAGGTGGCTGATACGTATTTAAATGAGATTTATGACATCGCAAAGAAACCATTGCCCCACGTTCATCAGATGGCTTTGCTTCAACATGGATTTCAAGGATTTTGGTTCACGAAAGAGAATCGGTGATTTTGTAGTGAACATTTAGAAAATTAAAGTAAAAAATAAATTTTTAAAATGAAATTTATGGAGAACAAAACACACTCTTATTCCGATTTTTTTTCCGAGTGATTGCCAAATTTTCCGACTTTTTTGAGTCAGGGGGGGTGTGACACCCCCCCGGTACTTACGTCCCTGTCAACCATCCAACGTGACACACGGAAGTGACCACTCGGACGTGAGAGCCGATTTTTAAAATTTGAATTATTTTTTGGGTTATTTAATGTTTTATGCGATTTCGACCGTTTTTTGCCCTTTCTTCTCCACCATCCAGACGTCGTAGAAAAAAACAAATCGCACGACCGGAAAGAGCAGACAATTGCGAGTAAAAATAGCTCAATTTCAATTTCCAATATTTTTTAAAGATTTTAAAACAAAAGTCACTTTCGGCTCGGAAAAACGAACTTTGGTTTTTAAATCTTCGCATCGGAAAAAGTACTAATAATTTACATTTTTAGAAAGTTTAAAGATCTGGCTTTCTTTACAAACCCAATCTGGTCAAGAAATAATAAAAAATTGCCGCAGGATCGGGATTTTAAGATTTTCCGAATTTCAATTTCTTGGCAGACTCGGCGAAGATCCGATTTTTCCCCGATTCCGCGGCACGCTGTTTCCATGGAGATATTGTGAGGGTGAAATCATTATTGTTATTTAATGTTTTATGCCATATTTTAATTTATGGATATTTTAAATGATGGAACGGAAGAAATAAAAAGAAAGTTATGGAGATTGTCGCCGTGATATTATGTTATATTTTAAACGCGGGAATTGCACTCGGTAGGCCCGGGTTTGATTCCCGCTACTGCCAAAACTGCCGCCGTGTTCACGCGGAGTGCGATCACGTTAAACATGTGGGTCCGTAAGTCCTTCCGAGAGGGTGGTAGGGGAAGGAGGGTACGGTTCCTGTGGATGCCTCTCCCACCGGGTTCCGGTCTAAATTGGGTGTATAAAATGAGGGCGTGAAAGTTATGGAGATTGTCGCGGAGGGCGCGGTAGTCCGGTGGTTAACGCGCGGGAATTGCACTCGGTAGGTACGGGTTCGATTCCCGCTACTGCCGAAACTGCCGCAGTGTTCACACGGAGTACGATCACGTTAAACATGTGGGTCCGTAAGTCCTTCCGAGAGGTTGGTTGTAGGGGAAGGAGGGTACGGTCCCTGTGGATGCCTCCCACTGGGTTCCGGGCTAAACTGGGTGGCCATCCAAATAGTTACCTTACACCTTTCTGGTAGGTCGAGCCAGCGAGTTTGCTACGGTCAGAATTTTCAAGGGTAGTAAAAGGCGGCTAGTAAAATAGGCGGCTAGTAAAATAATAAACCGAAGGCGGCTAGTAAAATAATAAACATGTTATCTGGAATCATTCTTCAAAGCAATTGAAGCTTACATTTTTTACATTCGAGCGAAGATGTACAAAAGTAATGACCATAGCTTTGAGCCAATGACGTATTCATACAGGGGTTCCTGACCCCCCCCCCCCCCCCGAAATGAAATTTATGGATACGTCCTTACCTGTGCTCGTGTTTTCTCGTTCAATTGTGATCCAGTATCAATTTAGTCAAGTTTAGTTAGTTTTTTTCAAACGTTTTTTAGGATTGAAAGTTCACTGCACTTTGGACCCCCCCCCCCCTCCTTCGTAATGAAATTTCTGGATACGTTCTTGCGTTTGAGCAAACCCAAGGACGGGTAATTTAATGGGGGCAAACTCAAGGACGAGACGTACAATATCGGTCGCCCAAGGCAAGTGCGTCAATAGAACTTTTTCCAACGAGGACAAACTCAAGAACGAAACATACAGTAATGATTAATTTGATATTTATATTTGAGACGCTCAACATCCCCTATGGGCGCCCGTGGCAAGTATTAAGACCCAGACCGTCCGACCTACCAGAAAGGTGTAAGGTAACTTTGGACGGCCTGGCCTATGGCAAGTATTGTTGAAACCCAGACCGCCCGACCTACCAGAAAGGTGTAAGGTAACTGTTTGGACGGTCGGGAAGTGCCACCCAATTTAGACCGGAACCCAGTGGGGGAGGCATCCACAGGGACCGTACCCTCCTTCCCCTACCACCAACCTCTCGGAAGGACTTACGGACCCACATGTTTAACGTGATCGTACTCCGCGTGAACACGGCGGCAGTTTTGGCAGTGGCGGAAATCGATCCCGAGCCTTCCCAGTGCAATTCCCGCGCGCTAACCACTGGGCTACCGCGCCCGGGCCCATGAAAAGTGTGAAAGCCCCAGGCCGTCCGGCTCGTCCAGAGGACTTGGAGCAACAGGATGGACGACCGGGAAGGAGTCCCCCATGAAAAGTGTGTAATGTTTCAACCTTTTATGTCACTGAAACTTTGGAGGATCTGGAAAATTTTCCATCCCTAGCGAAATCGAAACTTCCATTAGGTTATGCCCCGAGATCAATAGTATAAGCAGGGAGCTCTTGCAATGGGCACCCATAGAGAAGGGCAAAGGTGCACTGACGCTCAGCTGGACGTTTAAGGTCCAAGATGTAGGTATCAAACTAGTCGATATTATACGTATCATTCTTGAGTTTTCTGGGGAAATGCTATGAGCGTCTATACTTATAGTATTGACAACGAGAGCAGAACCTAACGGAGGATCTTTTTATTACTCTCCCAGGGGCGGACAAAATGGGTGGGGGTGTCAAAATATTATTCTAGACCCTACAGAAGTCTCCGCGACATAGGACGCTAAAATTTTGCACACTTACTGCCCATAAGGGAGGGCAGTTACGCTCACTAGATATTCAGTGTCACAAATGTAGGTATCAAGCTAGTCGATAATTTACCTATCATCCTTGAGTTTACCGCGCTAGAAAAAGTTCTATGGGCGCCCATAGGGTAGCGCTCCAGTGAACGTCCAAAGTTACAAAAGTTATTAGTTATCAAGCTAGTCGATTCTGTACGTCTTATTCGTGAGTTTTCACCCCCTTGAAATGCTGCATAGGCTCAAATAGGAGAGAGCAAGGAGGCACTTGCCCTCCTCGCGATTTTTAAGGTTACAAATCTAAGTCTTAAGTTAGAGAATATTGTAGTCTCCTCCTTAAGTTTGTCACCGCTGGATTCAGTGTGTGTCCTTGCCATGAGTGCCTATAAGGGAACATAGGGGTACTTGCCATCCCGTTGACGTTTAAGGGAAGAAATGTAGGTCTCAAGCTAGTCAATATTGAACTCCTCATCCTTGCGTTTTATTTCCTGGAAAAAGCTACAGGGGTGCCCATGTTGATAGCAAGGAAAGGAAGGCACTTACCTCTACATAGACGTTCAAGGTCAGACATTTTGGGCGCCCATAGGAGAGGGGAAGGGGTGCACTTGCCCTTCCCTAGGACATTCAAGATCACGAATGTAGATATCAAGCTAGTCTATATTGTACGTATTATCATTGAGTTTGCACCCCTATAAAAAGTTTTATGGGAACCCATAGGGGAGCGCAAGTGGGGCCACTTACCCTCCTCTGGACGTTCAAAGTCACAAATGTAGACATTAAGCTAGTCCATTTTTTACGTCTTATCCTTTAGTTTGGCCATCCCAGGAAAAAGTTTTATTAGCGCCCTTGATTCCTTCTCCTTTGAAACAAAGTCAACCCTGTCGTGCAATTACCATACTATATTTTTTATTGTACTATATTTTTAACACACACTCTCTCTCTCTCATCTGTTTTCTAATCACGTTAATTACAAAATGTCACACCTAGTTCTAGTTTTTCACAGAATACCATCTAGATATAGGACTTCATGACTATACGTACTCTATTTACCTCTCTCTCATTTTAAAATCTCTAATTTCCAATAATAATTCGTATTTTATTTACATTGATTACAAAATGTTCTACCTGTTTCTAATTTTCTATAGAGTGCAACTGCATATAAATTTTCATAGTAATCTGTACAGTCACTGACGCAACGCTCTGATGAAAAAATTTCCAAAAATATTAGAAATGTGTTAAAGAAAACCTTTTACGTCTAAATAAAAAACTACGTTAAAATAAAAAACTTTTCGGAAATTTTCTCTATGCAATAGAATAACAAAATAATATTTTAATTTAACCAGTATTGAATTCATTTAATTCAAATCTAAGAGATAATGCATTTTAAACGTGACGACTAAATTACTTAATTGAAAATTATATATCCATATAATTTAAAAAAAGAATTACAAGACTTTCTTGTGTTACTTGGGCATGAAACAAAAAATGAACACCATATTAAAGTTTGTTTGTAACTTTTGCAATAAAAACAGAAGCAACTAGTGATACTAGTAGTTTGACTAGTAATTTGATAGTCTCGAAAATACTTTAAATAGAAAATAAATAATATAATAGAAAAAGTAATAAAAAATATTCATAATAAAATAAAATTTAAATAGAAATATATATATATATATATACATATTTTTAATATCAAAATTAGGCATAGAAGAATTGAATTGTAAATTTCCGTATGAAGAGACTGTTACCATCGTGATCATCTTTAGTTCCGATGCTGACGGACGAGACCAAAGAACTCTTGTCACCTGCATCCACACAACTACGTAACTCACACAAAAAGACGAAAAGATTCATCTATTGGAATGGCGGAGGTCTGCTAAAATTCTCTCCCGATATCATGTGATGTTTTCCCAGGAACGCTTACCAGGCGCACATGGAAAACTTTTGACCGGTTGTACACTATACTTGACCAGTAATAGATGTCAAATAATGAATAATTTTATTAAAACAGCAAGTATAAAGCAGATTAAAACACAGAAATCTACAGGTTCGCAATAGGAGAATTCGAATGCTTTGCCCTTACAAGTTTTGCGCATGCCGGTTAAGTTTACATGTGACGTCACGTGCCCATGCTCTTGGGGCGTACGCTGTTTTGGGTGCTTGGATTCATCATGGATTTTTTTTATCTATGGTTCAAAGTTTTAAAGTTTATAAAGCAATTCCTAGCAACAACTTTTTATTTTCTGTCTGTTTACTTGTGATGGTGTCATGAGATCTCGTTTGATTTAAATTGAGGAATGTTCGTCTTAAAACTTGGATCAAGGTGTTCCTTCGAGATATAGTTAGGAAATATGTTTTTAGATCTTGCACGTTCTATTTATTTCACCATTATAACCTATTGTTTATTTTGATTGCTTGTATTTCAGCTCAGAAAATATGCCTCCTGCTAAAAAACTGAAAACATCAGATGAATACGAAAAGGGCGAAATTGTAAATCGTCAGCTTTCTAGATCTCATGATGGTAATTGTATTATTAGCCATGACTTAGATAAAATCTCAACTAATAAATCATGTTCTTGGGAATTCTCTATGAAGAAAAATAAATCTGATGCCTATTTGGCGATTTTTATCTTGGCGACAAAAAAATGTCGGACTTGCTGTAACATAAATGATCAGAAATGCATAAAAAATATATGATGAATCTTGATTAAATACAATACATACAGTAATTTTAAATAAATAAAAGAAGAGCTATTTTATATAGTCGTTTAATTTTATATTGATTTAATATGGTCGTTCTCAGTCGAAGGCCGCAATATGGCAACAGTTGATCCGTAGCAATGGGAGCATGGATTTATGCTTCACCAGCATATGCTCGTTTCATTTGCCCTTTAAAATAACATCACAGAGTCCGGTTACGCCGGATGTGTCGCAATTAAAAACAGCCGTTTGTGCATAGCACAGGCCGTTCGTGGAAAATTTAAAAACATTAAAATGACAAAAATTCAGTAACTTAATTTTTTAAATACCCATTAAACTGAAATTTTTAATTCTTCTCATTTTCCCCACAGTGCTTAAAAATAAAAAAATAATCGCACATTTGAAAAATAAAATCCTATTAGCTATTCCACTTCAGATATTTTAATAGTGGCCACTCCACTGACCACTAAGAACAAAATCCTTAGTGGCCAACCAAAAACCAGTTAGTGGCCAGCCAGTAATTTGTCGATAGCAGGGCGCCTGGAGCAGAGCTCCATATCCGTAGTCAGGTAACATATATGTGGGTCACAGTCTTCCACTGAACCTAGTCCTTCAATAGGGGCCAATAATGATGAAGAAACAAGATAGTAGTAAACAAAGAATGCTGTAAACAGTGATCTTATTGTAGAGTTTTGAAGATAAGGAGGGTGGGGAAACAGGCGAATATCCCCTACTGGGATGCAGAAGAGATTCAGTCAGGACAGTTAGTGGCCAGTTAGTAAAAAAAATTTTCAAATGCAGGTGTCAAAAATCAAGTTTATACTCCTGGTTGTTGAGGTATGTTCATGAATTGAAAAAACTAAAATTATGTAGTTATATACTTTTGTATTATGTTTTGTGGACTAGGCTAGAGGCACCTAATTAAAGAAAAGATTTTACAAAAGAAAGAGTACAAAGGAAATTACAAAATTTGATTTAAATTCATTCAATTCATTTAATTTCATTCCCTAGCCATAAAGCAACAGTTATAAAAACTAATATGATTTTAAAATGAAGCAGAAAATGGCTATTTCTATTTTTGAAATATGAAAATAAAATACTTAATACGCAGACATGAAAATATTATTAATAACAAATAAAGATTCTATAGGACTGCCATGGGTGAGAAATACATAAAACATAACAAAATTCCAAAGTTTTGAAGGAAATTAAATTAACTTGGGTAATTAAAGGTAATTAAAGTTTGAATAGAATAGATGGAAATAATTTATGCACCACCAAACAAGTTTATAGACTAACCAGAATATAAAATCTTGTCAGATATATTGTATTTTTAATTAATTTATATACTGCCAAGCAAATTAATAAAATAATGTGATATCAAGAAAAATGTTTCCATTGCTATGAGATGGCACAGAAAATTCACAAAAATAATTGACATTATCATCATTATCTGAAGATGTATAGTATTCTTCATTTGAAGACACATATTCATCATTACTAAAATCAAACTGTCATTTTCGTATTAATTTTCTATCAACTTTTGCATGCATTTAAAGTTTCGATAACAGTAAGTTTATGACTATATTTTTGTGACATCTTATTCATAGAGCACTCTAGGCAGAACATAGGAATGTTCTGTCTATACAAAGAGAAAAAAAATATCAGCTACTCCTAATTTTCTATCAACTTTGCTTTTAAAGTTTCGATAACAGTAAGTTTATGACTATATTTTTGTGACATCTTATTCATAGAACACTAGGCAGAACATAGGAATGTTCTGTCTATACAAAGAGAAAAAAAATATCAGCTACTCCTAATTTTTTATCAACTTTTGCATGCGTTTAAAGTTTCAATAACAGTAAGTTTATGACTATATTTTTGTGACATCTTATTCATAGAGCGCTCTAGGCAGAACATAGGAATGTTCTGTCTATACAAAGAGAAAAAAAATATCAGCTACTCCTTTTCTTATGAAAAACCGGCATTGTTCCACCTGGTGACCTTGAATGGGTTATATTTCCTCCTTTTTAGAAAAAAAGGAAGAAACAAATATTTCCACTTCCATTAATCGCCATGCTCTACTTTCCATATTTGTTGGGGTCTTTGGGTTAGAATCAAACATTCCGCAGTTTTAGACATAATTGTTAAAAACATGAAACTTTTAAGTGTTTAACAAGTTATATATTTGTAGACTGTTATTTGCTTAATATTGTGAAAAGTCAGATGTTTTATTTGGCTTTGCTTGTAAATATTTCAGAAAAATGGAAACAAAATTAGATTTGGATCTAATTGACCCATCCATGATTCTAGTGTTAAAAGGAAGAATTTTGAACAAATTACCATGGGGTAAGGAATGCTGCATGGTGTAAAAAGTCCTCTGCATCTAAAAAAATTACATCAATTTCTAAAGCAATTTAAAAAAAATCATCATACAGAAAAAGAAAATGGATTAAAATGTTTGATTTTGTTGTGTATTTAATTGTTAAGAATTGTACCTCAAAAACACATTAAAGGGTTGGTTTGAATTCTGGTCAAGTCTTTCGATTTTTAAAGCAGAATTTGTGCAATAAAAGAAAATGAACCATTGTGACTTGGACCAGCCCAGGGGGAATTTTCCCTTTTGTCAATCTGCCCCTACTTTGTAATATTATGCATAGTCACAGCCATGAAATGGGGGGGGAGGGGGGGGGATTGTTCAGCACTCTTACTACAAACTGTGCAAACACTTCTTTTTACTTAACAACTGCCCCTTATTCCAAAAATTTTCAGTTCCTCTCTATCTCTTTTTTATTTTTTTAAGTCATTATTTTATTTATTTTATGTACGGATTTATAATTCTGAAATCAGGTATTTTTAGGGTTTCTGGTTAGTTCCAGTTCCAAATGACTGCACATGCACAAGGTTTCAATAAAAAAATCTGTCATGAACTCATCCCTATCATGGAAGGATACAGAGACGGTTAGTTTCGTATCGAGTTTGGCAGAACATTGTCAATATTCCATTGGCGTCTGTGCTAGTGTGTTAATAGTTTTCAAATTTCTTTTTATATAGTATTTTTTACAAATTAAGACCTTGGCTATATCATGCAGAAATCGGTGCACAAAATATTATGAATTAAAGTTCCACAAGTAAACTATTTGTTACTTCGCATGAAATAACTCTTTTTTCACTAATCTGAGATTTTATAAAATTATGTATATACGGTTTGTTATTTTATATCTCGATAAAACTGAATAAAATGTTTTGAAATTGCTTTTGGTGTCTGACTTAAAATAAGAATGTTGACAAAACACAAAATTGCTAACTTAAACTATTTTATTTACTAAGATACATTAATTTAAAATTATGTTACTTAATTCTTATGCTTATTTTTATTACATAAAAATTTTAAGAAATACTTATCAAATTTCACCATTTTGCTAAGTCCCTGCATTTGCAATGGAATTATCTTTTAAAAAGATATTTTGTGAAAATTAAGACTGAAAAATATATTTTTGTAAGGAATATTTTTTTGAAGATCCCTATCTTCCATAAGTATTATTCAAATGAATTATATGTTTTATTATTCAAATTTATTAGTTGTACACTAATAAGTTGTAAGAATAAGTTATTGAATAATCAGGCGTCCTAGTAGCATATAATGGGTAGGGCTTCTGATTGCAAAACTAAGCTAACTCACTTTGATTTCTCCAGAAGCTTCGTTAAACATATCGTGGTTTGAAGGGACAGTCTCAGACAGCTCAAGGTGTAGCTTTCGGGCGCAAAACTACCAAACCAATAAATAGAAATCATATTCATTTCATTAAGAATGTTAATATTGTTTTATTAATTTATTACTTAGGAATTCAATTAAATTAAGTGTTGAATACCCAGACCGACCGATTTGTCTTAGGACATGAGTAACAGTTTGGACGGGCGGGAATTGACTGAATGTAATTAATTTAATTAGTTTGCACTCTCTAGGTGAGAAATCTTAAAAGACCCACTCAGAACATTTCTGCACATTTAATTTTTATACACACAATTTTTTTTTTAAATGTGAAAACTTTTTTCTTGTTTGTCCAAACATTCTGTCATCCGTTTCCCTTTCTGTTTGTTGATGATGATTTTTAGCATCATATTAAAATGATATATCATAATATATGACAGGAACGTAGCTGAGAGCCTACTGTAGTGGCAGCTCGCGACTTCAGGAATGGGTGAAGTAGATTCAGGCGGGAATGCTCCTCCTCGACAATGAACATTATCATGTTAATGGCACAAGTATTGTCAAATATTATCTAAAAAGAGCCAAATTTGAAAAATTCGACAAATAATAATAATAATAACCCATTCAGCCAATAACTGATGTGAAGCAGTGCTGATCCTGCTTCCCCTGCTTTACCTCCTGGGCCACTACTGGACTATTTGTACCCCCTCCCTAAAAATAAGTTTTTTCAGGCTGTGCGCTTGATATATGATCTTATGTTGTATGCAGTGTGAAAGCTTGGTGCCGCCTATGATATTATGTAAAAAAAGTTACCTAGAGTCATTCCCCATCCAAGAGTAAATTTAAAGTGGTAAGTAATTCCTTCATAATTTTTTGTTCCTGATAGAACTACATTAATTATGGCAAATTAAACATTTGACCAGTGTTGTGTTGTGTTTGCTAAAAAGCCGAATATTAGTTATTTACAGTTTTAAATTTTTATAAATTATTTATTAAATGAACATGAAGTGTACAAAAATATAATTACAACGAAAGTAAAAATTTGAATAGGATAAATGCATTTTTAACAGTTTTTAACTTGTTACAATCAGAGATATTCTGCCATAATGCATGAAAATCTAACATCATATATAAAACTGATATTACAGTTGTGGAATTAAATTAACAAATTATAATCCTAAAAATTAGCATATTGTGATCATATTCCCATATCAATGTCTACAGATCACTTAAACTGCCTTATAAATAAACATTGTGATTCCCAATTCTCTTGGCACACATATTGGAAATTTGCATATTCAAGGATGATTCCGGTAATTTGCATATTTTAGAAAGGTCTTATCCTTGAGTACAAAGAATCAAAATCAGATCCAGAAACGGTTTGATCAATGAGATCAGTTTGTAAATTAAGTGAGACCAATATCTTGGCTCAATTTGTTCTGGTATTTATCATATTAGCTCGGGAAAAATTTAAATTTATGATGATTGTAAGACATTGGCTAACTTGCAGTAATGATCAACTAAGGTCTTATGTTACGATGTGTTTTTAGTAAGAGACCTGTTTTTTTTTTCACATCCTTGTCTAAGTTTAATTTTGAAATTCTCTTGTCGTGTTACCAGTAGTGTAGTGTGAGATTTTTGACTGGGGAGGCTGAAACTTTGGCAAAAAATTTCTTATTACAAGTGAAATTTATATTGGAATGTGCATTTTATTCAAAGTTTTATTTCAATAAGTTTTATTTATTGGTGAATAAAATAAAATAATTTTACATAAAAATACAAAGAGTGGATGAAATGCACGAGATTTTAAAATGTTACCTATGATTGGTGGATACAAGATATAACATTTTAAATGCTTTCTTATTTCTAAATTAGATGAACTTTTACAATCATTTTATTAAATATGAAGTCATGGTCACCCATAGGGAAGGTAAATGGGGGGGGGGGGGTCACACTCTCCCTTGGACATTCAATATAACAAAAGCGAGCATCAAGCCAGTCGTTGTATATTATGTGCTTTAGTTTGCCTCCACATCCCCACTCCCACCCCTGGAAAATGTTTTACAGGCACCTATGTTGAAGTAGAAATATATTAGAATATTATTAGCAAGTGATAGAAAAAATATATCAGTTTTGTAAATATAAACAGCTAGAATTAACGAAATAAAGCAATTCAAAGGAATGTACTGAAAATAGGTGAGAAATATATATGGAACAAAAGCTTAGTTGAAAATCATTGTAGTCATCAATGTCCTTAAACAATTTTATATATTAATTATTTACAAATATATATATATATATATATATATATATATATACATATATATATATATATATATACTATACTTTGAAAACTTAAAAATATCTTAACCACAATATGCTAAAAATCTGCTAGAAAATTATCAACGGCTTTTGTTTAACTGAGATTCTTGTGTAACATGATTTTTAAAGGGAAATCAGATTTATTATTTCTAAAACTCAAAAATATGCAAATGGATGTTTTGCCATACTGTTTCTGAGATTACTTCATAAACTACTTAAGTTTAATTGTAGTCATTATTGTTGTGTCTCTTCGTCTTGATATTGTTAAGTTTAGGTGAATGTCATGTTATTTGTGGAAAATACCTCATATTTTTTAGAATTGCATATGACCATTTTCTGTGAAGATTAATTAATAAATTTAATTAAATTTCTTGGGCAAGGTTGCCATTTTGGAGTCAAACATGGTTCATGTTTGACTCCACAATGGCAACCTTGCCCAAGAAATTTTCATTCATGAAATGTCACGTCCCATTTTAGAGAGGTATGCCTGGTAATTTCTTGGGATACATTTGAAAAAATGACAAATGACAAGGATCAATAACTTTTAAAAGGATATTTTGTATAAAAGTTTTACTATGCACTTTTTTGCAAATGTTTAAGTTTTTTGTTATTGAGTTCTTTCCCATTAATTTTTTTTCTATTTTTTGTACATAGAATATTCTAAGTTTTGCTTATACTTGCTTAACATATGAATGCAATATAAGTAAAAAATCCTAATGATGCAGTAAGATTGATATTTTCTCAACTATAACATTCATGATGTTGCACTCTTCTATAAAAGAAAACCTGCTCTTTTCTATAAAAAGGAAAAGAAAAAATCCTCATTTTATAATAGACTGCCCTTAGCCACTTTTATTTTTTAATCTTTCTCTATCAGATTGGCAACCATACAGATTAATCACTACTGTAGGGTTTATGCCACTACGAGGGGGGCAGCAGACTAATATATCAACCACCCAGCGAGACCATGACCAGGGGACCGAGGTCAGTGAAACCATTCACCGAGGCACTATTTAAAAAATCTATTTAAAATGTGGACTTTCCTATATAATGTAATGAATTGACTTCTCTGTCACAGTGAAAAAGTGATGTATAATATCTGAGGCACAATGTTTTTAATGTCTGTTAAAAGAGAAGAGCATTTCAAATATATAAATGGCTGTTAGCAAATCGTTAGGCATCAAAATGCAAAACCATTACACAAAGTATCTTTTCTCATGAATAGAACAAACTAGATCCACGAGAATGATGTTAACAAATTTATCACATAATATTACAGTAAAAATATTTCACAATACTTTTTTAAATTTTATGTAGTTTTTTGCTAAATTTATTTGAAAAAGTGCAATATCTCAAGAACAGATCATACTAACGTGTAAATTTGTGTTAAATCATTTTTTATTGGGAAATTACATAAGAAATGATTATTCACGTATTGAAGGTTCGTAGTTTTTGATGATTTTTTGAAACTTTCATTTGAAAATTTGAGGGTCTTTTGAACATTCAATTGCATATAAAATTGATAAGCATCCAGTATTCATGGACTGTAATTTTTAATTGAAATTTGTTTGAAACACTCCATTCATTCATGGGATATTGTCATAAGATACAGCCTCATGGACACACACACATACATAGACATCACTTCAAACATGATTGATTCATATTCAGATGCTTGAAATTACTCTTACATAGAAAATTCGAATTTGAATGTTCGACCGCATCATGATACTCTTCTATATATTATACTATGTATATACGGAAAGTAAAAAGCTGAATTTTTTTTTTCCATTTTTAAATAATTATTTTGCTTAGATAAAAATTGTAGTTGACCTAAGCTATACCTATTAAATAATTCCTAATTGCTATACCTAAAAAGTAAGTACTGAAATAACCTTTCAACAATATTTTTTGTCATGCATTTTTTATTTATTACAAAATTTTATTAAAATAGATGTGGATCTTTATGTTGCTATGGCAGAGTTATGTTGAATGGATGCACTCTCGATCAAACTAACCCGATTTTTCACATTTAGACTTTGGAGACAACTGGAGAGAAGAGTCTAAAGGTGTCCGTGCCACTAACTCCTATGCCCTGAGGAAGAGTCTTTTGACGGACGTCACATTTTTAGTGGGCCCTGATGCCGCTGTTATTCACGCGCATCGTTTAATTTTGGCCCTTGGAAGCCCCGTTTTTGAAGCTATGTTCTATGGAGCTCTTGCTGAGAGAGGAGAAACTGTTACAATACCAGATGTTTCGGCAGAAGGCTTTCGCCATCTACTCAGGTAATGATCAGCCTCATTTCAATACTTATAAATGGAAGCAATTATTCGAAAAATCAAGACTTTGAGTAATCAGATAAACTTTGAATTCAAGTCGCCAGTGCTCCCATTATAGAATCATTTATTATAATTTTGTAGCATGGTGATGACCACTGGCTGCTAGACTCAGGGTTGAGGTGGCGAGGCAACGGCCTTGGGTGCCATTTCACAGGGGTGTGAAAATTGATATTTTTATTGTAGTTAAAATAAACTAAATATATATATTATAACAAAGCACTGTACTTTTCTAAACAATTAGTTCTAGATCCAGAGCATTAAATGAAATACAATATTTTAGACATAAAAAAATATAAACACAATTTTATTAATGCATCCTTTCAATACTGGAATTAAACTTAACAATAAAATGCAATAAAATTTAAATAAGCAATAAAATGATTAAAATAGGCAACCTTTAGGAAATTAGGATTTTTTAGGCTACCTCCTTTCTCGATTCAAGACGACACATAAATTGATGTCAGTTTTTAGAAACCAGAGTAACTTAAATAATACCATATCCCTTTTAATTTAAGGTGCTATGAGGGACAGAATTAAAAATTGACATTTCTCATGAAAAATAATCAAACTTTTACATATTTAAAGCACCATATGGATCAGGATAGAATAAAAGATCTTCCCTCTCAAACCATATACATTGTTCACAAGACACTATATCTTAGACTATATCCATTTGCAGTTAAAACGGCTTTTAAGAGACTGTATTTCCCTGTTGGAAATATTTAAATATATTTTAAAAGGTGACACTTAGCATATGTAGAGGAGTATCTTAGACTGGGAATAATTTGGGTTGCCTAGACTCTTGCTTGAACAGTGGTAGAAAAAAACATGTTTAAGTATTGAAGCTTTTTTGAAAAAAATCTGAACATTATTCTTGCTTACATTCTTAGTCTCCAATAAATTAACTAAATTTGGATACTAAAATTACAATAGTCTTTTGATAGATCAAATAGTTTTTATATTCGCATAATCAAGGTTTCACCGTACTTCTTGTATATAGACGTGATTCTAGTTTATGCATATAAATTTAGTGATTCTCCACTGAACTTATAGATTTCCTTTTTTTTTACTTTTCCTGCAATACATAGTATATGTCAAAAATTCAACTTTCCAATGTGGATGAATATAAATATTTTGAGTAGGGATGTGGATTTTTCGGAAAATGTTGAACTTATTCTTAAATATTACATTCAAGCTCAAATAATGTAGCTTTTAAAGGATTTGCTCTTATTAGAGCTATATTAAAAAAAGGTTAAAGAAAGGGTTTAAATGTAGAAATATATATAAACATATTCTATTCTCAAAAACTTCTAATACATGTATATTGAAGTCAGCACTGCAATTTAATATTTTCATTGAGTACCTGTGCTTTTGAAAAGTTATAAAATAATTCTATTTTATCTGTAATAATAGATAAACTATTTTTGTAAATCATAAATTTAAAACAATGCACAAAAGAAATAATAAATTAAAAATAAATAAAAACTACTAAACCCTTTCTGAATCATAAATAATTTGTTTATTATTATTATATTTATTGTTTATTATTTAGATGTAAGAAATAAATTATTAAACGATTGCTTGCTTTCTTTTAAGGAAGGATTAGAAAGCTTTATTCTCAAGAGATTTCTTAAAAGGTATAAAGGTATAGAAACAGAAACATGGTTTATGGACCAATTAATTGAAAGGAAAATCTGAAAGACTTTATTTTACATTAATTTATACTACATAAATTAGCTCAGTATGAGTTCTGAATTTACCACTTTCTTAAATGACTACTACTCTGCTACAGAGTTGGGCAGTATCGAAAATACATGTATATGAAATACATTTTCAAAATACATTTGTATTTTGTATTTTAAACAGAAAAAACAAAAGTGTATTGAAAATATATTTTCAGAGTATTTTGTATTTTCAAAATACATTTCTTCAGATCTATTCTATCGTGTTTAAACCGTACATGAACGATTCACAAAATAGATAAAGGCTAATTAGTCATTGAATTTGTTTGTAGGGGTTAATCTAAACATCCTTTTTCCACCTGGGTCTGATAAAGATGATAAATAATGGAATTGTGATGGCCTATGAAAAATATAGTTTCTGTTATAAACTTTACTTTTATATTGGAATTATATAATGATGTTTGGTAGATGGCTTCTTTCTGTCTATGTGCGTAAAGAAAAGGGACAAGAAAAGAACTTGGGGTTGCATTCTTTGTAGAAACAGAAGCATAGGCAATCCAAGTTCTGCTGTGCATTGTATATATATTAAAGTAAATTGAGGAGATGCAATGCAGTTAGTTATTGCAAAGACATGAGAAAAGATGATAGATACTGTTGCTCATAATGCAAAGGTATTTAGGGAATTAATAGAATAAGACGTACATAGTATGCAGTATTAGTATTGATGACTTTAAAAAAATATGAGGGAATGACCAAAATGCTTCAATATAAAATGTCTTCAAATTGTTAAAAAGGACTCTAAATCAATGGAAATGACAGCTAATTGATGAAAATTGAATATCTCAGAATATAAGAATTTATGAGTACTATAAGCATAACTTATTTTTCTGTCCGTAATGTTTGGATAAAATTTTGGTGATGAATTTTTTGGAATATTTCCAACTTAATGACTTTTTAAATGTTGCCAAATTGACAAAAATGTCACACAATTGATAAAAATTTGCCAACTGACCCTGACTCCTCAATGAAATGATGACTAATTGATGAAAGTTCAATATCTTGGAAAGAACATAAGAATAGACTATAAAAATAATCCATTTCTCCGTCCATCCGTAATGCTTGGCAACCTTTTTAAATATTGTCAAAAGTGACAAAAATGTCTCCAAATTGATAAAAATGGTGCTAAATGAGAAGTAATGTTTCGCAAATATATATATAAGATAATATATAAGAAATGCCCTTCTCTCCGTTTATCTGTAACACTTGGCAATATATTTGGTGAACTTGGCGAATAATCTAGCGAGATATTGTCATCTTGGCGAGATTTCGCCCCAGATTAAAATATCATCAAAGTTAATGAAAATTATGCCTAATTAATGAATTAATTAATTAAACTATTTTAATATATGGATTATATCGCTTATTGAGGATGCAAATATAAGTTAATTGGGTACTTTGAAATAGTGTTACATGTTGTCATCCGGAAAATCGTCAAATGTACAATTCAACGTTAAAAATACAGTACCTTGGATCTTATACATTATTTTTTTAGTGTAAAAGGAGTAAATTCATTATTGTATTATATAAGGAAAGTCATGTGTTGCCTGCATCAGATTTTTGTTTTTAGGTAAAGTATTTCCTTGAAACATCTATTTCTCAGGATTTGCTATAGATAGAACTCAGATGATGACTGATTTGAAGTTAGCATCATATTTCAAAGGGATTGGACGTTCACTATGAATTTTCACTTCCGGTTCTTTTTCATTTCCTTTTCAAAGATTGTCATTTTACTTGAAACGTTTATATCTCAAAATTGGCTATAGATAGAACTTAGATGATAACTGATAATATGGATTCCACTTCAAGTAGGGTGGGTGGTGCACTAAGAATTTTTATTTCTGGTTTCTTTTTCACATCTGGTTCAAAAAAATTTCTTAAAACACATATTTCTCAGAATTGTGTATAGATAAAGATAATGACTGTTATAGATTCAGCATCAAATTTGGGAGCTGGTTAGGGGGTTCACCAAGGATTTGCACCCTAAGTTCTTTTCCCATTTCTGGCTAAACAAAAATTTCTTGAAACTTTATTAGATAGAACTGAGATGATGAATGATATGAATTCAGCATAAAATTTGCAAGATGGTTAGGGTTTCACTAAAGATCGTTCCCCCCCCCCCCTTTTTTTAACTCACAAATTTCTAATTTCTAATAACATCTATTTCTAAGAATATCTGTAGAGTTTAGATGGTGATGATACCTCTCTTTTCTCTGAAAATTGATATTACTGTATAAGATATGTTTATAAAAGAGAATAAAAATACTTAATAGTTCTGTCAAAAATGAAGTGTACAAACCATATTTGCCAGAGTATGATGATTTCTTCATAAATTTCTTGTTTATTATTATATGTTTGTCTGTTATATAAAAGGTGTTCTCGCATAGATTCATTTATTTTCTTTATTTATTTTTACTTTATTAACTTGGAGATTTAAAATTTCAAAGAGTTTAGTCTTTTAAATCATACTTTTTCGATGCATTCTAATCCTTTTAAAACGTCAATGTTAATAATTAACAAACTCAAAAGGTTTGTTTATTTCCAATAAAATGTATACATAAATATTACTTTTCACTGAAAATTCAATCCGGTCCAATCAATGTTTAATTTTTAAAATGTATTTTGTATTTTGTATTTGAAATTTTTTAATTTGAAAAGTATTTTGTATTTTGTATTTTATGCCCTAAAACCTATGTATTTTGTATCAAAAATACATTTCAATGTATTTTGCCCAACTCTGCTCTGCTGCTTACTACTACTACTACTACTACTGCTACTACTACTACTAAGTAATTAATTAATAATAATAGAGAAAAAATAAACTGTCCAGTTTATTACAGGTATAATAAATATATTAAATATATAAAAATATTAAAATTTTCTTTATAATTAAACCCTTTTTTTAAATAATTCCTATATATAATATTAAAAATTGTTTAAAAAGTACCCGTTTATAATTGAATGGGGAAAAGTGATAAAAGAGACCATTTGGTGGACATAGAGTTAAGCTGTTACAATATATTTAGTGCTGTTAAAATAGTTTCTTTCAGCATTGGCAAAAATATTTCATATTTATTCTATTGTCATAAATTTTACAGAATTAATTTCTGAATGAAAGGTCTTCTAAAAACATTACCTGCTGTTTTATCAGAATGAGTAAAATGTCACTTGTACTCTTCTAGTTCTTGTCTTTCTTTCTTCAAAATGAAGCATTTTCTGCTCAAAATTAGAAAACTAAATAATCAAAGGTTTCTTGTAAAGTTACCTACTTTTCAAAAAGCAGTGTGGAAAGAGTATTGCATTTCAATTTCAGAAGGAAAAAAATCTGAAAATTTTCCGGAAACACAGCACAGAAAATTTTCTGATCAAATTAAGCAATTCAAGCAAAGCTTTGTATAGTTATTTCAAACAGTAAACATAAGTAGCTTATTGATTTTATTGATCAACACATTTTACACAACAGTTTGTATCTTTTATGGTTTGGCACTTTTCCTATATATTTTTATATATTGAGACAAAAAATGGCAGGGAAGAAATTGTTACTTTAGTTCCTGAAATTACTCAATGTTATTGAAATATAGTACAAACTATGAACATGTTAAAATAAAACACATCAATATTATTTTCTTTTTTTTACAGTGAAATTATTTGGAAATGGTTATTCTTAACCTTCAAAAATTATAAAATCATAAATTTGCAAAAGATTTTGAAGCTAGAAAGTACTGTATTTATATGGGTTGTGTTTCTATTAAACTTGTTTGCAGTGAAATCCCTTGTAACTGTCCAACAATAGTCTGCAAAAACGTACCTGTGAAGAACCATAAAATCTGACAAAAAGAAAATAGTTCTTTCAAACATGTAATCTTTTAAACATGTTTTGTTTCAATAATTAAAATAGCATTTTAAAAATATAGCTGTGTTGAAAAATTTTATGTAGCCATTTTATATAAAATTATTTATAAGTGAATATCATTTAGAATATAAATATGTGGCGTTCTTAAGATATTACATTGTTTTTTGTTCTAAAATGAAAATATTATAAAATTAAATGATCAGCATCATAAAATAAGTGAATGCTTTGAGTCAAATAAGTGAGTACTTTTAACCAAAAATGAGTTGAGATCACAACATTTTCTTTTAAATTTTAAATGGAAATGAAATGAGGCACATTGTGTTACTCCAATGAATTCATGTATTTGTTTGGAACTAATTGAGACTAAAATACAATGATCCTAAATATACATTTTCAACGGGAAACTGTTCCAGAAAAACCTGTTTTATTAGGCTATATTATGGAAAATTTGGGGTTACGTACAAGTGACTGAGTCCTTTCCAAAATATTATTCTACATATGCCACTGCCCTACTGAGATACTACCTGGCTGTATAAAATAACTTCAGAATCTCTTCCTTCTAATTCAGGGAAAGACTTCTGGATCTTAACAAATCCATCCATTTTTTCTTTGTCTATCACATATTTTTGCTTATACAGATGTTATTTAATGTATGAGGTGCCATCCGAAATTTCCTATGATTGGCCTTGTGAAAATTTGAAAACTAACCATATCAGTTAATGTTCACTGTCACCTTTAAAATAGCTTCCTCCTGCAGCTATACATCAGTCCCAGTGCTTTTGCCATTACTGGAAGACTTTCTGGAAGTCTTTATCGGTAAGCATATAAAGCACCGTCTGCGATTCTGTTTGAATTTCTTCAATGGTATCAAAACGGCTGCCTTTTAGCTTAAATTTCATTTTTGGGAATAAAAAGAAGTTGCAGGGAGCTAAGTCTGGTTAGTAAGGTGGGTGGGGAATGATGGTCATCAAATTCTTGGTCAAAAACTGTTGTGTGTTGAATGAATGGTGGGTAGACACATTATCATGATGAAAAACCCAGTGTTTTCCACAATTCTGGCCCTTTCCTTCTGACATTTTCATGAAGGCATCTCAGAACATCACAGTAGAACTGTGAATTGACAGTGTGACCCACTGGCATGGATTCTTTATGCACAATTCCCTTAATGTCAAAAAACACAACCAACATGTTCTTCACATTGCTTCTTACTCGGTTGCATTTTTTTGGCCTTGGTGAACTTGAGCTTTTCCATTGTGAAGATTGTTGCTTAGTTTCGGGATCATACCCATAAATCCAACTCTCATCTCCAGTAATTACTCTGACATGAAAGGTTTCATTATCCAAAATGAGCTGCTGAAGCTCCGCGCAAGCATCAATTCGGTGTTGTTTTTTATCTGTTGTCAACAGCCTCGTAACAAATTTGGCGACAATGTGATGCATTCCCAATTCTTCAGTGAGAATTCGCTGACATATTCCATATCCAATTTTAACTTCATCACAGAGATCTGGAATGGTCTGACTTCGATCTTCATGAATGAACTGTCAAATTTTGTAGATGTTTTCCGATGTTGTGCTCATCGAAGGTCTTCCCATGTGTTTGTCATCATCAGCTGATGTTTGACTAGCTTTAAAATGCTTCTGCCATTTGAAAATTTGGGTTCGACTCAGTGATTGTTCACCAAACACTTGTTGAATCATTTTCACAGTTTCTGTTGCACTTTTAGCAGGATTCGCACAAAATTTAATGCAAACACGCTGTTCTTTTTTTGCATCTATACTAGCAAGAACTGCTTCATTATGAAATTTCGCACACTAGCTCACAAAACAAGTACTTACTGCCATCTATTGACGCACTTTGAAACTATTTCATGTTTTGGTTATATAGCATTAATCCGGGAAATTTTGAATGGCACCTCATATCAGTCAATAACACTGTGGCGGTTGTGCGTTGCCAGTCCCGAGCCAGGACCGAACTCGGGACCTCGTGCTTACAAGACCAACATTATAATCACTGAGCAGAAGCTAGCTTCTCCTCCGTTCTTATAATTCGGGTACAGGTTCCAAGCATCTTTGATCAGATGTCTTTGCTGCCGCACACTCCCTCACCTGATAAAGGCCCCGGTCTAATTTCGGTGAGGAGAGGGGCCTCCGAGAAAACCCCTGCGTGTCCCCCCGGAATGCAGTTGAGGGGCTGAAGGCCGGGAGGCTTGTTGCCTCGGGCATGACGTCTGTTGTGGTCAACCAGGAAGGGTGTGGCAAGGCCTCTGACTCCGTGTGATGCTGCCATCTCGTGTTGAGAGGTGAAATCGTTGGCATGAGAAGGTTGCGTGTTTCAAACGTCCAGTCATCATTGTGGCGGTTGTGCGTCGCCAGGACTGAACTCGGGACCTCGTGCTTACAAGACCGACATTATAATCACTGAGCAAAAGCTAGCTTCTCCTCCGTTCTTATAATTTGGGTGCAGATTCCAAGCATCTTTGATCAGATGTCTTTGCTGCCGCAACACCAATCAGGGGCTTGTTTTTATATAAACTGCATAGGTTTGGAACCACCAGCCTCTTGATCTCAAGATAAGCACTCCAAACTATCAGTAGAATCTGCTTGTGTGGCAAATGATTGTGATTTTCTCATATTCGCTTGTCGGGAAGTACTTTGTTGGTTAGTTTGTGGAATGCTGATGTACAATAGGGTGCAGAAGACAATTCTAAAACCATACCAACTTTTCAAATCCTGAGCTATTTGGTCTATATTCTGTACTATAGTGTTCAGAACTGCCAAGGTAAATTTGCACATAATGTCTTTAAATATCTATGCTTGGGAATTTAGTAATTGTCTTTTTCTTCCGCATATTAAAGTATATGTATTTTGTGTTTAGAGGGTTATGTATTTTGACTTTCATTGTTAAAACATGAATAGATAGATGATCCCCGAATTAAACGGATATGCAAATATAACACACTATTATAATCTATTATGTAATACACATCAGTTCTTTTCAGGCTAATTTTTATGATGAGTGGGGGGCTCATTACAGATAGTGTCAAATGACTGTGTGTGCTAGATTTTCACTATCATAAATATTGTGCAAGTTCCTTTAAAATGTTATTTCTCTCTTAGTAGTATGTCCATATCTATTTATTCTTTCCTCAATTAAATCCCACCTGAATAATTTTACTTTCCTTTGAGTACATAGTATATTGTTATATGTAATAAGTCAAAAAGCCCTTATATTTTGATCACATAAAATTGGGTGTGATTATTTCAATTAATGAATAGCAGAGGCTTATTAATTTTTGGAGTGAAAATCCCCCATTGTTTGTCCATTTATAATAGAAAATCAAGGAAACATTCGACATTTTATGTAAATAGGTATTTAATATGTGATTTTAATTCAAATGCGAATACTATCACTTATAAAGCAATGCTATATGAGCCGTTCTCTGAATATTTTATGTGCTTTTTTTTATATCTTCATTGGAAAAAATTAAAATAAATTCACTATTATCAAAGGAGTAAATGTTTTGTAAATACATACATTTAAACTGAAATGAATGTGCACAATTATTAATTATTTGTAAATTATTAAAAGCTGTCCTCGAGATATCAGAATTTTTTTTAATATTTTGCTGTATATCTTTAGCATAAATAACGCAAATAGGATAATATCTTGCCCAATTTTTCCAAGTAATAAATGTCAGTAGTCAGTTGATTATTGGGAAGCGTAAACCACGGAAACACCTTCAATA
Organism: Amaurobius ferox; assembly: GCA_951213105.1. NCBI lineage: Eukaryota > Metazoa > Arthropoda > Arachnida > Araneae > Amaurobiidae > Amaurobius > Amaurobius ferox. Next base: position 3,727,719 of record OX578149.1, on the reverse strand, counting down.
TTTCAAATCTTTATTTTAAATCAAATAATACTATAAAAACATATTTATCTTGTAATTTATTGGAAAAATCATTTTGTGTGTATTTTTCTTTTTAGTTTAAAAGCGAATGACGTAACTTTCAGAACGATAACATATGCCGTTCTTAAGATATTGCATGTTTTTGATTTAAAATGAAGAAAATCTTATTTAGCAGTTATCATGTAATCAGGTTAACAACAATAAGCCTATTGATTTTCAGTAAGATCTAGTAATAACATAATCTATGTTGTATTTGTTGGAAACTTGGTTCTGTTTTCGTCGCGATTCTCGTTATCGCGAGAACGTGTTTACATTTTTAGAATGGTTCTACCGTTCTCGTGAACGACTCGTGACGGGAACAGAACATGCCATTCATGCAAATCGCCATCTCGCCGCGCGCGCATCCTGATTTGCATATAGTGAGGGCGCTGCCGTCAACGGTTGTGTTCCGGAGCGTACCCATCACAGTGTATATATGATAGGACACATTCTCAGTTATTCAGACTTTACAGACCTTGACAGACCTTAGTGATCTCGGAGTTTAGTCAGTGAGACTCTCAGACCATGTAGTAGACATGAAAGACCTTTATGGAAGGCAGACCTTGATCGGTAGAGAGTAGTCTAACTTCTAAAGCCATGACGTGTGACCTGATGATGGTGGCTTCATTAACGTGCACGACATGAGTGGTACAGTAGTTGTTTTTTCTACTTACCGATGTTATAATAACTGAGAGTGTGTGCCTAGTCATAGACTGTTTAAAACCTTTTCATGAGCTTGCTAGCTCATTGTATATAGTTTTGCTTTGCAACGAATGTTACAGTGTTTTATTTTGTAACTTCATCTGATGCAATGGATCTCACAACAAATAAATTGTGTTTGTGTTTAACGAGCTTTCTTTCTTGAGAAAACACATCACTGCTGCGTATCATCTGCTACAAAAATTTTTCTACCAGCACTTCGGATAGGGCTATGACCAACACTGCTAAATCTGCAAATGACTTTCAAATTTTTCTAGTCAAGTCGCTCAGCTAACACAGCAATAGCAGCCGACATTTGGTTATGGGCCGTAGTATGTCAAGGCCATAACTTTTATCCGTGATAAAGCAGCAGTGAAGAGTTGTGAATTCCATCGACGGGGGCCGCGACCGGCGCCATTTGCATCAAGCAGAAAGGTATACAACGCACTCTAGTCACAGTTAAAGACTATGGAGGTGAACAACGGCATAGAAGCGTTAAACAGGGACAATTACGTCACCTGGCGTAATGAAATTTCATTTATCCTGAAAGGAGAAGGATGTTACGGCCACATCAACCGTACTGCATTACCAGTCGACGAATCTACGTCACGCCGCGAGCGAGAGGAGTACATGCGCAGCAGCGACCGCGCACTTTCCATCCTGTTTCGAAATATCTCGGCGGAGTACAGAGAACTGCTCGACATCGACGACAGCCCGGCGGATGCGTGGGAGAAGTTGGAGGCGCATTTTGAGGCCCCAACGCGCGCCAATTTAGTTCATCTGTTGGACGAGTTTTTCAGTCTACGCCCGGAAATCGAGGAGCCCATCGACATATTCTGTACGAGGATAAGGAAAGCTGTCACCAAGCTCAAGAACGTGAATCACCCCGTGGAGGATGTGTACGTGGCATTCCAAGCCATCCGGTATCTCCCAGCCCAGTACCAGAGTATCATCCAAATCATTTATCGCTGGAGCGATACTGATTTTAAATTGGATAAAATTCAGAAAGAACTCTCCTTGGAGGAGGGCAGGATTAGACAGTTGAGGAAGGATCATGACAATAATAATGTAAGTTCCAATTCATCTGTATATTTTTCAAATGTTAACGCTAAATGCAAAAATGTTACCAAAGTTAAAAAGTCTATTAAGGTCATAGGACCATGTTTTATGTGTAATAAAAATGGTCATGTAAAGGCACAATGCCCAAAATTGAAAAAGATGACTAGCTCTAGTATTATTGAAGTATTTTCAAATATAAATGTAGAAGCTAATATTGTTGATAATCCTGACAATAGGCTCAGCTGGGTGATTGACACCGCTGCTACGCGACACTTTTGTAATGATGTTAAAATGTTTTCAAAATTTGATAAATGTAAGGATACATCTATATCGCTAGCAGTGGGTGATATGGAAAGCCCAGTTGAGGCTATTGGAACGGTGAACATGTATGTTAAATTTAAAGATCATACAAATAATATTGTGCTACAAAATGTTATGTATTCACCAAAATTACGGCGTAACTTGTTGGCCGCATCTGTATTAGAAGAGCAGGGCTATTCTTTTAGTGCAGCCAAAGGTGTTCTATGGTTTAAGACTCCTGAGGGAGAAAATTTCTTTTACGCTAAACGTAAAGAAGGATTGTATTTCTTAAAACCACAGTACTCAACTAAAAGTTTAAATAGTAGTGTTGAGGGCCGTAAAGGAGATCAGGATAGGGACAAAAATTCTAAACAGGTTAGAAAAACCCCTGCAACAAATAGTCAAAGTCAAAACAAAATTAAGCCTAACTTGAATAAAAGGAAAAACAAATCTGATTTAAAATCAAAGTCAAATAAAATTAGTGGTTCAACAGTTGAAATTCTGAACAAAACTGAATTATGGCATAGAAGATATGGCCATATTAACTCAGACTACTTGCACCAAACAAGTAAAGTTTCCGCGGCAAACGGACTCCCAAAATTAAAATATGCAAAAGTAAATTGCATTCATTGCAAACTTGCAAAATCTAAAAGAGTTTCGTACAAACCAATAGGCAGGATTAGATCTACAGAACCTTTGCAATTACTGCACATGGACGTTTGTGGTCCAATGCCTGTAGCTTCATTGGGGGGAAACAAATACTTCTTGACTATTACAGACGATTTTAGCCGCAAGGTGTTTGTTTTTATTTTAAAACAAAAATCAGATGTGTTCAAAGTTTTTCAGGATTTTCAAGCTTGTCAGGAGAGACAATTAGGCAAAAAGATTTTGTGCATCCGTACTGATAACGGCATGGAATTTTGTCACGGTCAATTTAAAGCTTTTTTGAAAAAGTTAGGGATTAAGCATGAACGATCTAACACTTATACACCCGAACAAAACGGGGTATCTGAAAGATTCAACCTGACAGCGTTAGATTGTGTCAAGGCAATGCTTAATCAAAGCAAAGTTGGTGACAAAATGTGGGCAGAGGCAATCCTATGTTTTACTTATACAAAGAACAGGATTTGCCATAAATTTAAAGTTAAAACTCCACACGAATTGTACTATGGGAAGAAGCCTGCTGTATCCCATCTCAGAGTTTTTGGATGTAAGGCTTATGCTGGTATTGCAAAACAGCTTAGGAAGAAGCTAGACCTAAGAGCTCAACTGGGAGTTATGGTAGGATATGCAGAAAATACCAGGGGCTATAGAATTCTTCTTGTGAAAGAAGGAAAAATATTAGAAATAAGCAATGTCCGTTTTGAGGAGATGGAAGCAGCGGAAGGCGTCCTGGACCCCATTCGACCTAGAAACTTCACCCAAAAGAAATCGGGTTTTACTCGAACATCAGATTCAGGATCGGGATGTTTGGATAGTGAGTCAGAGGAAGAAGCAGGTGAGAGCCATGACACTAGTCATACTAGTGAGGAAGAGGACTCTCCTGCTGATTCCGATCTGACCCCCTGTTCAAACATAGATTGGGAAAGGAAAGCTGTACCCAGGCCTGATGGAACTCGAACTGATGTTTACTACTCAGTGAGGGGTGATAAACATAGGCTGAGAAGTCATAATGATGTTAAAAAATTCTGTGCTAAGGCTAACATACATTATGACCAAAATTTGTTTAACTTCAGAGAAAAGAGGGATATCAAATCCAGGCCAGAGGCAAGCAACATAGAAATAATAGGTGATATTGATCATGTAGTTTCTTTGCTAAAGGGAGAATTTGATATCAAATCTCTAGGGAAGGTCCAAAAACTGTTAGGTGTGGAATTTGCTGAAATCAATAACAAAATTTTTATACATCATAGGCAGTACATTAATAAGATTTGCCAAATGTTTGAGGAATTTTTAGCATTAAATTTTTGTAATCAAATTTCCAAAAACAAAAATGATTAAATTTGTAACTTCTAAATTTTTTTTTCTTTCTTTTACAAAATATGGTTAGGATATCGTATAAATTACTCCTCCCTCTGTGATGCAGATAATTGTATCTAGAGTATATATATGTGTATTGTTTACAATGAACTTTCTAAAATTTTTCACATTACACTGAATGTATATATATATCCATGTTTTCAATTCCCGCATAAGACAGTTATGCTTATGTGTATTATCTTTGTGTGTTTACTCCTTGTTATCATACACTTGGTTATGATTCATTGAAGACAAACCACTTCTTTAAATTTATATATGAATACAATACAGAAAGAAAAATCTTTTCATTATCTGTGTCATTGCTATTAGTATTAATTATGTATACTGGTCTTGGACAGAGATAATGAACAGCCATAATTGAATTTAATATTTATAGTAAATTTTTTTTTAATCTTAAATGTTAAATTTAATAATTATACATGAAATTTTCTACACAAATTGAATTTGATATTTATAGTAAAATTTTTAATCTTAAATGTTAAATTTAATAATTATACATGAAATTTTCTACACAAATTGAATTTGATATTTATAGTGAAATTTTTAATCTTAAATGTTAAATTTAATAATTATACATGAAATTTTCTACACAAATTGAATTTGATATTTATAGTGAAATTTTTAATCTTAAATGTTAAATTTAATAATTATACATAAAATTTTCTACATACTTGAATTTAATATTTATAGTGAAATTTTTTAATCTTAAATGTTAAATTTAATAATTATACATAAAATTTTCTACATAATTGAATTTGATATTTATAGTGAAATTTTTAATCTTAAATGTTAAATTTAAATTATTATACTTAAATTTCTTGAAAACTTAAATTTTGACTTAAATTAAATTTTTGGAACTTAGTGTTTCAATGATATCTAAAATTTTCTTTCAATGATAAATTTTTTTTTTGCTTAACATGAAAAGTAATATATATACTTTATGTTTTTGCTGGATACTAAAGAACTTGACATTTTTGCTGTTATGTTTTTTTAGAGTAATTTCATTGATTGATAGCACGTGCGTCGAGATTTGGGGTTTTGCATGAGGGGGCCGATTGTTGGAAACTTGGTTCTGTTTTCGTCGCGATTCTCGTTATCGCGAGAACGTGTTTACATTTTTAGAATGGTTCTACCGTTCTCGTGAACGACTCGTGACGGGAACAGAACATGCCATTCATGCAAATCGCCATCTCGCCGCGCGCGCATCCTGATTTGCATATAGTGAGGGCGCTGCCGTCAACGGTTGTGTTCCGGAGCGTACCCATCACAGTGTATATATGATAGGACACATTCTCAGTTATTCAGACTTTACAGACCTTGACAGACCTTAGTGATCTCGGAGTTTAGTCAGTGAGACTCTCAGACCATGTAGTAGACATGAAAGACCTTTATGGAAGGCAGACCTTGATCGGTAGAGAGTAGTCTAACTTCTAAAGCCATGACGTGTGACCTGATGATGGTGGCTTCATTAACGTGCACGACATGAGTGGTACAGTAGTTGTTTTTTCTACTTACCGATGTTATAATAACTGAGAGTGTGTGCCTAGTCATAGACTGTTTAAAACCTTTTCATGAGCTTGCTAGCTCATTGTATATAGTTTTGCTTTGCAACGAATGTTACAGTGTTTTATTTTGTAACTTCATCTGATGCAATGGATCTCACAACAAATAAATTGTGTTTGTGTTTAACGAGCTTTCTTTCTTGAGAAAACACATCACTGCTGCGTATCATCTGCTACAAAAATTTTTCTACCAGCACTTCGGATAGGGCTATGACCAACACTGCTAAATCTGCAAATGACTTTCAAATTTTTCTAGTCAAGTCGCTCAGCTAACACAGCAATAGCAGCCGACAGTATTAGTGTTTTCTTACCAATTTAAAATTTGCGAATCTACAGTAAAAGTCCTATACTGGTCACATCTTTTTTTTAAAAAGAAAGTATAAAGGGGGCGCTTGTTTTAATCAATAAGTAAAGCACCAAATTATCTGGTGACGGACCTTGCTAGAGTACATTCTCCATCCGATTGGGGGGGGGGGGGAAATGACCCAAATAAATATTCATACATATATATTTTCTGAAATTAAAATAATTTACATCAACGTTTCAATAAGGTTTGCAGGATAATCATATTCGGTAAGGGTAGTGAATATGTGAATTTTATGTTATAACTGATATTAAATATATGACCACCTGTAAAAATTACAAGGCTCCCACATGGTCATTTTATCCGTTTTCACTTTTACTTATTTAAATACATTCACTTTTTTCAAATATTTTCTTTCAAAAAACTCTTTCTTCAGTTTTAAAGTTTCTAAAATATTTTGGCTCGTAAATGGTAAATATGTTTGCTTGTTATCATTCAAATTTATATTAAACAAAGGGACTCTTTTCCCTGTTTGCTAAGCTCACTAGACAATGTTTTGGATGTGTACACATCCAAATTTTTAAAGTTTGCAGGATTCTCATTGGATTAGCCAGTATTCAGTCATCTGCGTAGAATGGATAAGCATGTTGCATGGTCTTGAATGTAATTACAAATAAGTACAGCAGCGAAAAAAACCCCAAGAAGCTTACCCATTGTTATTCGATCATCATTCATGTACAGCAAATTTAAAGATATCATTTAATTAGAAATAATGTCCTCTATAAATTCATATGCATAGAATTTGCATAAGGGGCTGTTCATATTTAAATGATCATAGACTACAAAATTTTCAATGGTAACATCCGCTTTTGGCTTCATAAATAAATTCTAGGCCCCCCCCCCCCTTCAATTTAGTTCAAATATAAATATTTGCATAGTTCTTAATTTTATATCTGGAGATATTCAATATTCCAAAATGTGCATTTTTCACTCTATATTGAAAACAACAATTTGAAGGGTGATATTTCGTTGATTGGCCATAACTGTTATAGTAAAGTGGCTTAATAAAAGCTATTTTACTTAAAAATGTTACTGGTTTATTCTGATATCTCATCTTATGTTTGAAAATGTAAAATCCTCTTCAATAATAATTTTATGGGATTTTAAAATGGTCGAATTAATGGATGAATTACATGAATAATGGAGAAGTACATTGTAATAACATTCGAATATGTCAAAGTCATGAGATTTATTAGTTCATCAAATAGATATTTTAAAAATGTCTAATGGTTCTTGTTGTAATTACCTTTCATACTAAACCATAAATATGCAAATTAGTTTTTTTTATATAAAGCTACATCTTGTAGTAATTAGTATCACATAATTTTATTAATTATTATATTTTTAATATAAATGTTTATATATTTATTATTTATTTCATAAATATTTCATTATCATAAATTATTACATAATTTTGTGACTCATTTCAACTCACATTAACTCCATGACCGTTAATCGTAGACTCATTAATAATGCATCATTATATGGCTCTTATAGAGTCCCATATATAACAATACAAGTTTACCCCCCCCCCCCCTTCCTTAACCCTTCAATAGAAAATTGTATTAAAACTGGGTAAAAAGAAATGTCTGTTATTTTAAATAAATATTAAATTAAAATGAATATAACTTTTTCATATGAGTTTTTTTTTTCAACATATGTGTAAGAAACTCAGGGTTTTTTCGAATACGAATGCTCGCCATTTTGCTCGGGAATCCCCGAGGTCATACACCTTCTTAGGCCCAGACCTCCAACTTGGAAGCTGAGAAAAACAAAGTGATAAACTTTCCTCAGATTTCCACGAAATCACGCCATTTCACTTGTCATCGAAATGCGGGGAAATATTTCCTTGATATGGAGGTTGATGGTCCTTGGCACCAAAGGGCCTGAGAACATTCCGAAGTCCTATCTGGGGTGGTCTCGGGATTAGGCCTTGATATATATTCGGTGCAAGGCACGCCACGCCACGCCACGGGGAGACGCTTAACATCCTTGCTTGCAAGAAGCAGGTCGACGATTTCGACTCATCGTCTCTAGGCCGATTTGTACGGCACTTGTTTATATTCCCATCATGTTTACCCAGTTTCAATAAATGTGATTTCTTTTAACTAATTTTGCCTTTTACCTAAATTGTCTGGAACGTTTTCCTGATTTCTTCATTATCATCTCATCAAATCCCAGGATTCGATACCTATGTTATCTGAAGAGACGTTATGCATTTAGTCGATGTTTTCAAATGGCACCGACAGCCTAATTAAAGGTTTTTAGTTAACGGAGACAGCTTATCTGAGGATTCATTAAAGTTACAGAGGACTCCATTTCACTCGTGGCATTAGCGACTTCTTACATCCCCAATGTTTTTGAGTCGAGATTGACAAAATCGGGGAAAGCAACAATCGAGATCAATGCACACGATGATGACGGTTCCCTTATACTAATTGGTGACATTGCTGAGTACGACAACGAAACGAACAGATCATTACAATATGATATTTTCAACATTTCATATGACCTCTAAAATCACTGTGATGATGAACAATTAACGTTATTTATTGTTATAAACATATTGAAAGAACTGCAGAGAGGAAACAGTTGAAATTTTGTATACTCGTATAAAAGTCTTTGGGAATCGATTTCCATTAAAATATGTCTAGGTCCCTATTCATATTTTATTTTAATATTAATTTAATATTTCATGTAAAAAATTATTTTAAAAATTTAAAGTCACATAATTGTGTCTGGGTTGTTTAATAGTAACCTAATACAAAAAATCAGCATGAGAAGATAATTATTACAAAAATATGTCTGGGAAACTAGATTAACATTAGGAACTCAAAACTTTACATACTCATAGCTCGTAAATGCTTCATCCAAATGACTTGAAATTTGGTATCGGTGATTGAATTTTGCTGTGGATTCGAAATATGTTGTCAAACTGGAATGTTACCTTTGGAAATTTCAAAGTTTGTGCATATTTTAATATAAAGATGGGTTCTTGTACAAATTTTATATAAGAATTTGTAAAGACATTATTCCTAATCAAATGGTATCTCTATATTTGACCTACTTCGTTTGACTGTTATGACCTCTATATTTGACTGTTTTGTGCATATTTTAATATGAAAATGGGTTCTTGTACAAATTTTATATAAGAATTTGTAAAGACATTATTCCTAATCAAATGGTATCTCTATATTTGACCTACAATGAACGGTGCTCGAATAACGAGGTGGGGCTTCCCCCCCCCCCCCCAGAGCTGTACATTCTATTGTGCGCTCTAATAAACAAAATTGTTATGAAAAATCCACTATCATTTTTAATAGCAAGCAGTGATAGTCCTTTTATAAGGTGACTCATACATAAACAATGGTCTCCATTTAAACTGTTATTTAAATGAGCCAAAAACTTCTGTCAATTTACTTTTTTAGTAGTATATGAGAATATATTTAATTACATACTTTTATAAATAGGGCTTCTTATAATAAGATCACTATGTTAATTTGTAAATTGTAAAAGAAAATATGCCATTATTATGGAGCCTAAAACAAAATGTTTTAATGATGTATTTTCTTTTACAGCCTTATTCTAAAATAGATTTTCAGGTCTTTCTTTAAAATGGATTTTTAACTATCAGCTTGTGTTTGGGTTGTTGTTGATATTTTGTTTTGTTTTAGGATGTCCACACTGAAAAATGTTTCAGAACCATTGACTTTTATAATTTAGTATTTATTTATGTTTTATACATTATAATATTTTTCTTGTTTACATAAAACAAGTGCATATATAATAAGTTTTATGTGAAAAACGAATAGTTGAGCTTTTTTCTGGGTATTTATCTAAAAATCTTAATACTATTGAAATTTTTATAACTTTATACAATGGAGTTTGCATATAGTGAAGTGTCAAGGGAAAGAAAACACTATTCATTGTAACTGATGTTCACAATAATTGATAAAAATTTTTGGTATGAGATAAACAATAAAAATGACATGTCTGACTGCATATTATTGTGAAACAAAAACTTATTATAGTAGAGATAAGCAAAATGTATTTTCATAGACAAAATGTATAAAATACAAAATACTTTTCAAATTATAAAAATTCCAAATAAAAAATACATTTTAAAAAAATGAAACATTATTGTGCATTGAACTGGATTGAATCTTTAATACAAAGCAATATTTACCTCTACATTTTATTAGAAATGAACAAGTCTTATATTTGTTAAATATTTAAAAATTATTATAATGTCGGGATGAATATAATTTTATGATAATTTTACCCATGCCGAGTTAATTAATATATCTTACAATGTCTTCATTATGTTAAGATCTTGACTTACTCAATTTTAAAGAGTTCATTAAAAAATACGTTCCACTCCTCCAGCAACCTGGTCTTCAAGCCATTGAGAGCAGGATTTCACCGGGCAACAGCTCTTCCAAGGGCATCCTATAAGTTCTCAATCAGGTTTAAATCAGGAGTCTAGTTTATTCACTCAATGTCTTTACTTTCAAGAAATTCATTAATCAGGTTTACTCGATGTGGACATATATTATCATCCACAGAAAATTTACATGCACCTCTAAAAAGCCTTACTTTTAAGACATAATACCTCTTGACTACACACTGATCCTCTGTCGCACACTTTCAGGGGCGTACATCCATTGATTGTCATGCCTCCCCATACAATCGGATCTAAATTTCCATAACGGCCCTATTCACTCATATTGGTGGGAAGATTTTAATTTCTTGACTCTCTCCAAATGTAAACCTATTTAGAATCAGAAGTTAAACTGAACCCTGACTCGTTACTGAAGAGAACCCATTCTCATTGTTGTTGACGCCAGCTCTGGTGTTCTCTGCACCCATTCAGGTAAGCCTTATAGTGTGAGGTTCGTGAAACACATATCATTGGCTTTCTGACATAAAAGTGTTCCTTATTAAGCCTTCTGTATACAGTTTGTCTTGAAACTGATGTTCCAGTGGACTCAGCTGCCAAGCAGTCGACTTCCATTTGCGACAGTCAGTTACTGATAGATACTGATTTTGTGAAGGAGTTGTTATTCTTCTATGGCCTTGTTCAGACTTCTTAGCAATAGTTCTAATCTTGCAATTATTTCCAGAAAGCAGAGACTGTCTGTCGTGAAACATTCACTACTTCGTCCAGTCTCTAGACGGCCAACAGCTTACCACCTCAAAGATTCTTTCAATTGATACTTAAGAGCCATAAAAAATTGCTTTAAGTCGATAAACACCAAAATTAATTCCTGAATTACAGAAGTTCACTGGGAAACATACTTCAATTTAGTTTATGAGTTATTTTATTTTTTATGCATTTTTGAAGTGAACATTTTTCTTCAGTATTACAAATATTTCATTGGCCGATTTCATACTTCCTTGTGATTGCTTGTTATTATTGCCATCTACACAGGCCTAATGAAAGATCTCGCAAAGCAAGCTCCTGTAATTAATGAGCAGCAGTGAACAGGATGCTCTTGAGGTTCAGTGAGCATCAAAGAAGCATTCGTCTACACCAATCAGGTTAGGGCACGGTAGCCCATTGGTTAGCGCTCTGGAGTTGCACTCGGTAGGCCCGGGTTCGATTCCAGCCACTGCCAAAACTGCCGCCGTGTTCATGCGGAGTACGATCACGTTAAACATGTGGGTCCGAAAGTCCTTCCGAGAGGTTGGTGGTAGGGGAAGGAAGGTACGGTCCCTGTGGATGCCTCCCCCACTGGGTTCCGGTCTAAATTGGGTGGCACTTCCCGACCGTCCAAACAGTTACCTTACACCTTTCTGGTAGGTCGGACGGTCTGGGTTTCAACAACAACAACACCAATCAGGTTAAAAAAACTCACAAAGTGAGTTCCAGAGATTGGTAAGCACTAGTGAACAAGGGCCTGTATAGTATGCCTGTATAGTATGTGGAACAAAAGTGCTCGTGAAGTGAGCACCACTGAGTACTCCTCATAACTTTATTTATATTGAAAAACACTATCCATCAGATCATAAAGAAAGCTTTACTATTAACAAGCATTTCTTCATGATTTATAGTATAAATGAGTGTGATTGTCACTCGAAATTTCTAGAATTTTTTACTGTAGAGGTAACTAAGGTAAATGGCAAGTATCTGAAAGCCCTGTAAAATGTCTAGCAGATGAACTATAAGTGTCTTTATCATTGTAACTTATGAAACCCATTAAACTTTAAATTGTAGTAATCCTATGATAGAATTTATATCTATGTGTACCTTGTATCCAATCCTTGTTTTAATTTCCTTTTTGTATTTAGATATTTATATTCCGATGACATTGTCTTCAGAACCGATGTTGAAGCCTTCAAGACATACGTAGCTGCTGATAAATACTGTGTCACCAACTTGAAGGATGAATGTGAAAAATACCTCTGTAACTGTAAACTAAATCCTTCTAATGTGTGGATTTTCCTAGAAAGTTCTCTGTTCCTGAATTCACAGGCGATTGCTGAACGCTGCTTGAACTTCTTGAAGTACAATACAGAGGAATCTCTGCAGCACCACAGCTTTTTGGATGTGACTGCGAAGACTGTTGAAACCATTCTCTGCCTCGATACGCTGAATGTGTCAGAGATCAAGCTGCTGTTGAATGTTGTTCGGTGGGCAGAGTATAAAAGTACAGTTGAACAGGTGGATTCTTTTCAAAATCTCATCACTCCTCTGCTGCGGTTTATACGCTTTGCAGCGTTGACACCTTCTCAATTTATTAGTTTCTTGGAGACCAAAAATCTAAAAGAGTTGCTGAAAGACCCAGATGCTCTGGCCATTCTGAAGCACCTTATTCAGCCTGTTTCTTGTGCATTACCCGATTGGTGCTGTACCAAAACATGGCGGGGGACTAATGTTTTGCTGAAAGAGGTGCACCGAATTTGTGGGCAAACTGCACGGGAGCTGCTCCATCCAAATGAGAATATAAGTGACCGCTTTATCAGGATGACGACCGCAGCTTCAAACTTTGTGAGTTCATCTTCATCCTCATCCTCCTCCTCTTCATCTTCATCCTCATCATCTGAATCAGTAAGTGTTTCATCAGACTCGGATTAGTCTGTGACGTGGAGGATAAAGATAAAAGTTTGTTATGTTTCTAAGTGATACTTATAGGTCAGGTGAACTTTTGAAAAGTTTTGTGTATTACTCTAATGTTGTGCAGTATCCATGCAATTCGACTTGCATACAAATGCTTTTTTCCTTTGCTTACTGAAGATAAAGCATGCATTTTTTATTAATATGAATGCTGAAAGACATTTTTTTGTCCAGCAGTGGCATGTTGCTAATCAGAAAAAAAAAATTCAGTTGCAGTATTAGCTCGAATATAATACATCCACCAATGTATCCTATCACAACTATTAATTTTTCATTTGGGAATTTATAAAGAAAGTGAAATGTTGTTAATTATTTATTGAATGTAAATATTTAAAAAAGCATTTATATTGCTAAGAAAAATGAATTTTTCTGATAGTTGTCCTGTTTATGCAGACCTATTTGATTATAAGATTAATATGACTGGAAAAGAATAGAACCCACTTCATTTAGCATATGTAAGGATCCCAGGAAAACCCAATAATAACTTCGCAATTCAATGTGCACATCTATGGCAGCCTTATTGAATAAAAGGAATCCTTAGTGGAGAATTGTAAAAGTTACCGCAATAAAGCAAGAAGAGAATACAAAGTTGTAGAGCAGTATCTTATCAGTTGTCCATCCGCATGTTTTACAACCATGGGAGGGGGATCTGTTCAGTTTGAGGGGTCACTTGATCCACCCAGCTGTCTTCGTTTTTGAAGTGGTTTCACAGTGAGAGGGGAGGGGGAGGATTTTATCTATTCTGATTTTGGCTGGTTCTTCCCTTTGGGAAGGGACTCTTTTGATTTAGGGTAGTTCTGTTTTCTGCTTGTAATGATTTCTAATGTGCTTGCTCTCTTAATTGAAAGTCACTAATTTCCTATTTGTGTCCCAACCATGAATGCTAGGCTATTTTAAGTGACACTTTCTAAAATACATTGTTTTGACCATTTAATTTAAGGGGTCACCTGATCCACCCAGCTATTTTAGTTTCTCAGCTATTTAACATTCTATTGTTATCCTTGAAATTTTACCCCACACTGGTGGATATCCCCCCTGGTTTCGTTTCTACTTTCATTTAAGACTGATATTGCTCAAATACTCACTGGGCATAACTCTTATTTAAGGCCTTCTCCAAATTTCTCATCTGGGCTCCTAATTGAACAATTTTGATTCTGCTAGTGATTATAGTCTCTGCACCAGCTGTATGTCTCACATGGATATACATATTTTATGTGCTGGGACTACTAGCTAGAAAACTGAGCATCATTTGGTAAAGGAGGGCTGAGTGTACATAAACAATTTTAATTTGTTATGTCTTTTCCTAAAATTGTAATACTAAGTCAAAATCATCAAGATTAATAATGTCAGACAAATTATGAATTAGCATCGAAGCAAAGATGAATTATCAGGTTTTTTTTTTTGTTCGCACGATATTAAAAAATTTGAATCAAAATTTTATTCTTTTGTATTTTTTAACACTTTCTAACATAGTTGTAAAGTGTTTATGATTTTGTTTATTCTGTCTGTCTGTCCATTCGCACGACAACTGCCATAAAAATGACTATCAAAATTAAATTTTAGTATGTTGTTGAGATGGTATATGGAACATATGGGAATGAAAATGAATAATATCACCCAATTAGTTTCAGGTTTTACCCGGGTTGAAAAAATGAAATACAATGAATTTATAGGGCATGATTTTTCAAACATTTTTTAAGCGGAGTTAAAATTCATAAATTGCATTGAAAATTATAGTAAATATTCAAATTATCATGTAAAATGTATAAAAGAAATTTCAGCAAAATATCTTAGGTTGTTTTAAAATTTAAAATAATAATGACACCCATATTACATGAAGAGATCACGTGGCTCATTTCAAAATAAAATATGGCATCCATTTTTTTCCCTGTGTAAAAACCATAATGTTTAAAAACCATTTAAATATATGTTTAGTGTTGCATTCATCATAAAACCACTTTATTTTTGCATATTATCTGTGTATTTAAATTCTGTGCCAATGCAATTACAATATTTTTTATTTTAAATGATCACTAAACTTTCGTTATTCCTACAATGAAGCCTAATTTCTATAGTATGCAGAATGTAAACAAATCAAGCGATTGTAAAATGAGTTATATAAAAATTGCTGAATTTTTTATGCAAAATGATTTACCTCTGGAGTCTGGAATATAAGCAATATGAATGAAATATTCATTGATTTTACATAGAGAAGCAGACGATTTATAGCATTGCTTTTTTTGATGAAATTTTAAGTTTCCAAGTATAATAAATTATTGTAGTACTGTGATAATTTATAAAATATGAGTGCTGAATGAATTGCATTATAGAGATGTTTAATTAAAATTGTATTTCAGGTGGAATGTGTTTCATAATCAGTGCTATATGCATGATTGATCTTTCTTGTTTATTCTTCATATTGGAGTTCCATAGATGTTATATTTGGCAGTTTCGGTTACAATTTACTGTTTAATTTTTTTTTTTTGTTCTTCTCAGTACTGGTCATGTACATTGGTTTTGTTGGCTAGTTATTGAATTGCACATTGTTGCATGTCGTCTAGTTGCTGATGTGTATCGTTCATTTCGAAATTCTGTCCATGCCTTTCACCTTAGCTGCTCAGATTGGTTTCTCATACATTGTAGGCTTATCTTCATCTAAACGAAAGCCTCTGAGATGGAAATCTAATCAGTTTCCTTTCAATGGTGTCGTGTACCCATTATTAAAATTGAAATTCAGATGTTTGTGAGGGTGTTTACGAGGTATCTTTAGGCCCATTTTCAAGATCAAATGTTACAAATATTTTTGTTTTATTTCAAAACATAAACATTATACAGTTTGGCATTATCAATACATCATCTAATGTAACTGATGATGTATGATGTGTATTTATTCCCTTCCATGTACCCATTTTATACATTCCTGATCCTTTGTTACTCATTAAACAATGCTCTTCAATTTTGTAATCAACATTCGCTTTGTTGCCGAGTTTATGTTCCGAACTTCTTCAGTTGTTTCACTAAGGGTCCTGCCGGCCATCTAAATGGCTGCTCATGTCTGAGGGCGAGTCAGGCGGTCTGGGTTTTCAACACTAAGGGTCCTGCAATCCCTTGTATTAGTCATTTTACTATAGATCACATACACTTCGGGACCTTTGATATTGAAGTTTATGTTTAAAGACTCTCCGAGGAACCCTGTGTACCTAATACCTTTATATACCTAAGAAGCATTCTAATGTCTCAAAACGATTTTTTAACGAGTCCTTGAATATAGTGTGAATCCTGTTACATATGGTATAACAGCTTTTTGACTCATTTTTTTCCAAATACTGGAACAGCTGTTTTTTAAACTCACTAGTTAATAGGCTGAATATTGAATTGAAAATTAAAAAAAACAAATATTCAATTAAACAGGGTACATACGAGTGCTTGAAAATTGAATGTACTTGAATTTTAGGTTAACATTTTCAAAGCCTTGAATGTTGTTGAAAATTCCCATTTTCTTGGTTAAGTCCTTGAAAGTGCTTAAAAAAGCAGGGTTGAAAGTGTTCTGCAGATTCACAGCATTGTGTTTTTCTGAGAAGTTCTGCTTTCTCTGAAAATTTCCCTAGTAGTTTGAAATTTTCCTAAGCAACATTGTTTTTTTCAAAAAATTTCCTCAGTGGCTTCAACATTAAACAATAATATTAGTTTGTTATGATTTTTCCTCCCAGAAACGCATAAAACTTCATAATGTGGAACAAATGATGTTCTTGAAAAATAATTGCATGGTACTTGAAAAGCCCTTAAAAAATGCTTGAAATTTTTTAAGGAAAGTGTACTCACCCTGATGTTTAATTGAATTACTCAAAATTGGTTTTCAATTATTCCATTATTTAATTTAACAGTTAATTTGATATTCAAATCCCAAAAATAATATCGGATTCATTTTTAATGAATATAAGCTTTGCTTTTTTCCTTTATCATTTCTTGTAGAAGTGTTATGCAAGCAAAACTTCTACAACATTATGCAAAATTTTTAAGCTTAAATATACTATCAATGATTGTATGGGTGTGTTTCATGCATAGTATTTAAAAATATAGTACAGCAAAGCACTGTTTTTATGCTTCTTTTTTTCCCATGGGTTCCCAGGCATTCCTGTCCTTTGACTTCAATTTTGATAATGCATTTTTGAAGTTATACAGTTTTTTCAAAGTTCTCTTGATAAGTGTATAAAGGGTGCTTTACTGTATTCTAAGTTATAGTTTAAACTTACAAAATTATATTTTCTGCTGGTTTATCGCACCAGCTAATCAAAACTGCAATTCAGTGAATCAGTAGCCACTATACAAGATATAGGAAATTTTTTTAATTGCATAATTTAAATTAAACAGGATTGCCAAATTGGCTAAAGTTTGTGACATAGCAATGAAAAACTGTTTTGTGAAATAACAATGAAAAACTGTTTGACACTTAAAGAAAAATTAAATTTTGAGTCTTTATTTTTTAATTGATATTATTTAAGCCTAGTTAAACGAGGATCTTAATCTTCAGATATAGGATACATTGGAAGTTAAGATTTCAGAAGTTCAAATTTTAAAATAAATATTGTTGACTTTTTAAAGCATTGTAGTATCATTGACCTTCCTATATTTCTAGCAGCATGAAAACAATTTGATAAGTGAAATCTATATCCTATACAAAAATTAAATTTTTATATGCATTGTAATGTTCAGAAACCTAAAACAATTACAGAAATTGTGTGTTGTGTTATGTTTAATGTATTCTGTTAATTGCATTCTTTCTTTGTGTAGCATTATGAGAAATTTCAACCTGTATTTGGTAATCATTTAACTTGAGGTATGTTTAATAGACTTCAGAAAGCCTTTTCCCCATGTGTGAATTGTTGTTTAATAATATATTTGGTTGTATGGTGAGGCTTTTTTTTACGCATTAATACTTTAAATAATACCTAGTATCATTGAATTGTAGATTTTTGACTTAAAAATAATATTTTTTCTGATAAACTTTTTTTTTTTACGTCTTCCTTTCACCTTATCGGTTTCACCATTAAGCGCCCACTGGCGCCTTTGCGTTTCATTTCCGACCCGGTAAACTATGATGAAAAATGCTTGGTTTGGTGTGTGCTACCATCTCTTAAAGTTTGGCCCATCTTTTTTTAATTACCCTGTATATAGAAACTTTTTCAAAATATTCTATTCTATTAAATCTATATTCCAATATAATGTCACACATATTATTTGAAAGGTCCAAATAACAAAACGAATCTCAGAGTTCACTTGATTTCCATGTAGTTTTTGTGCATATGAGGTTTTGATGGAATCATTTTGGTCAGATTCAGAAATTATCACTGAATCCGGGTCCTAGAAACAGTGTGAAAACTTGTGCGCCTTCTTTCACATCTGAAAGAAGGCGCACACATCGGTTCCTTAGTGATAAGAAATATTTTTGCAGAGTTGTATAATCTCCCAAGTTATAGAGAACAAGCACATTTGTGAAATTATGTTTGAAAAATTGTTTGTTAATTTGTGTTTGAAATGTCTAAATTTTGTTTTATTTTCTGCATAGGCGTTCTGAAAGCAAAGTAATATTACAATATTTGAAATTGTAAAAATTTCTTTAATTTTTCCGATTGTTGTATGAAATTGCAATATTATTTTATAGTGGGCAAAGGCCACTAGTTTAAGACGTATTATGTCTGCATAGTGAAAAAGTGTGCTACCACTTATACACCTTTTGAACAATTAATTCCAGGCAAAATGAGCCCACTCTCAAATTTTACTGCATTGTTTCTTGCATTAAAAAATGAATTGCTAAAGTATTATTATTTATTGTTTTCACAAATACTGTTTTAATTCTTATGATAAACCTGGGAGAGATGAATTGTTGTTAGTTCTTAATCTACTATTTCCATCTATGGATGGTAAAGAAGACTAGGTATCATTGAGTCTGGGTATCATTGAGTCTGGGATAAACCTGGGAGAGATGAATTGTTGTTAGTTCTTAATCTACTATTTCCATCTATGGATGGTAAAGAAGACTAGGTATCATTGAGTCTGATACCTTGGTTCTTTGTAACACTCAGAATATTTTGTTTAGCTGGTCAGAGGTTCCCAAACGGCACTTTATGAACAGTTTGTACAAAAGTATTTGCACTGTTTCTTTCATACAGTTTTCTGAAAATGCATATTATTAAATATTGCACCCTCCTAGCTTGTAAGTCTGATGATCTGATTAGCTTAAACCTTTATTAATGCGCAAAAACATTCAAAAGAACAAAGCCAGCAAGAAATTAACAATTAAACATACAACAAAGTTGTTATATGAATGTAAAATAAAACAGAAACTGGACCACATTTTCTTTGTTGCAATATAGGGTCTTTCTTTTGACCCAGACCATTCTACCCACCCGATAGTGTAAGGTATCTATTTGAATGGCTGGGACAGTGCAACCTAATTTTGACTGGAACCCAGTTGGGTGATAGCCACAGTGACCGTACTTTCCATCCCCCTGTCACCAACCTTTTAGAAGCACTCTCGGACACACGGATTTAGCTCTGCATAAACATGGGAATAGTTTTGTGCAGAACTAGGAATTGAACTCGACTCCTCCGAGTGCAATCCTTGCACCTTTACCACTTTGCCACTACCCCACAATATAAGGTCTGTAAATTTCTGTTATTTGTGCAATTTTTCCAGCCCGTTTCATGTCAATTTGGTAATATTTTAATTAGTTTGTTTCCACATCTATTGCCCAAGTGAAGCACATGCACAATGTTTCTTTGTATGGATCACCAAGCAATGAAAATAAAAATAATTACTTTCAGAAATGCAAACAAGGAGGTTTATAATATGCATGAAAGGGTGTACAAAATAAATATTGTATTGAAAGAAATAAGCTCAAAAATGGCCGGGAACTACTACTCTAGGTCTGAAGAGAAAATCATATTTGTATTAAAAATCCTTTTTTTTTTTTTTGTATTATTCCTGTCTTGAATTCATTTCAATAATTGTAACTGTACTTTACTATTTATAGAAATCATTATAATATAAACCATTTTTATTCTGTTTTATATATTTGAAATTGTGGTTTTTATTTAAATGCTTTGAGATGAAAATGTACTATATGTGCAAGCCTTACATGTTTATGCTTTTAGTTATTTATCAAGCTACTTTCTGTAAAAATGAATAGATGTTGTATGTGTTTATGCTAAAGCTTGTATTATGTCAACCCCCCTCTCTCCACTATAAATTACTAAAACCAAAAATGATTACAAAGTGGCATAAAGTACATTACATTAATGTAAAGGAAAATACAATAAATACAATACTAACTCAATTTTACTGAGGTTCAATAACTGGAAGGAGCTGAAATAGAGCCCTTGCTGTGAAAATTAAAATAAGCTGAAACATATATTTATTAGAAGGAAAACACTGAGCTCAAAATTTTAACTTAAAGGAATGATTGATCAGAAGTGTCTATTAATGATAAATTAATTAAGAATTGGCAATTATAGAAAAATAGCTATAATCGCAAATATAGTACAAGTAGTTCAAATTCTAATTTAGTTGAGCATTTTGGCTTTAATTAATAATCGTGAAAATCATTTTTAAATAAGTTGTTAATATTTTCTTAGAACAAATTTTACAAATTACTAATGTTTACAGAATTTTGTTTTTGTTCGTCATAAAGGTTATTTTAAAAATTTGTCATTTACTGTACATTCTAATAACAGGAAGGATTGCCGATACTCCTTTAAAGATCCACAATGAAAATTACAAGAATCACCTAAATCCAATCACATACTGGTTCTAAGAGTATTCGAAATAATCCCATCAGACAAGGCAATTTTGGTAGGATATCATAGAATAAATAAGACTTCTTTTTTTGACCAGCAAAACACTTGAGTCACCAGAACTAAATTCACCCACAGACCTTCCATAACATTATCAAGATGCCAAATGAAAAATTCAGTCCAGGTCATTCACAGACTTTTCAGGTAGAATTTTGTGTAATTTGCACTACTAAAAACATTTCAAGAATCCTTCAAACTATTTCTGTCACAAAAATATTACACTAAAGTAATTTTTGGTCATTCAAATTAAATTTATAGCTCACTTACTTTATTGGAGCTATCTATGATCCATCAAACATTTTAGAAGCAGTCAACAGAGCTATTCAAAATTTGTTTCTGATAATTTTCCATTCACAGTTTACGTAATTTATTTTTACATGCTCCCTCATCAATAACATAAGGGAGACATTTTAAGGAAGAAAATATGCATAACATTTTAATTGAAAAAATATGCATTTTTACTGTAACACCATATTATGGTCAGATTCTGATTTTTATTTCCAAAATTGACCAGCTAAACAAAATGTAGACCAGCCGTTTCAAAGTTTTTAGCTCCTCTGAAAAAATCTTCCAATATTTCATCTCGCCAAATATGTAATTGAAAAATTATTCAAAATCCACCAATCAGAGACTAGTCTTCTCTGGTGGGAGCAACCAAACATAGTTTACACTCTTTTCCATCAGAGGTCCAGTCAGAGACAAGCATTCCGCTTGTGTCTTGATTCCTGAATATTCCACCACTGGCGGTTATTGTCTGGCATTGCAGGAAAGGCTGCTACAAGAGAAAGCCGAAAAACTGCTGAATAAAAACAATTCCACTTTTGCATGCAAAAGAAATAAAAAATAGGAATTAAAAGTTAATTCTTTTGAGAATCAAACAACAAAAATCAAATTAAAATACATACATGAACACATTACACAATTTCACATAAGAATATAAAGAGGTTTTCTTTACACACTAGTGGAAAGCAAAGATAAACTTTTGCATGCAAAAAATATAAGAAATAGGAATTAAAAATTACTTCTTTTGAGAATCAAACAACAAAAATCAAATTAAAATACATACATAAACACATTACACAATTTCACTTAAGAATATAAAGAGGTTTTCTCTACACACTAGTGGAAAGCAAAGATAAAAGTTACTTAGGTTATAGAAAAATATCAGTGACGTATGGATGCAGAATTCATATAAATTCTTAGTAAATATAAAATTTATTGAGGATAATCAAAATGATTGGATTAAGTAAATGAAATTGTATATTTTGAAAGAATGGCAATTGTAAATGCCATGGATTTTACTTTAAATCTTATGTTTATTTGTAACCAGATCAGTTCAAGCATATTGAAGAGTATATCGAGAATGTAAATATTTTAAGCCATGGTTTTCAAAATCTTTTTTAAGTGGAGACATTTTTAAATAAAACTAAGAAAATTGTTTAATCTTGGGTACACCTCTAAATAAATTGTCAATAGTCCCACTTTCCTTAATTTGAAATAATAGTGAAAGAATCCTTAACTATATAAGACTAAAGTTTGGGGTCCAATTATTTTGTAATAACAAGTCCAGCTTAGAATTTTTGAGTTTTTTCATTCATAATGTACAACCATCACATAGTTTTATTGATTTGAAAAAAACCAATGTTAATTCAATAAATTTTAAAAGCACTCAGATTCATTCATAGATATATCTGAAAAAAAAAAAAAAAAAAAAAAAAAAAAAAAATCCTAATTTCGACCCAAAATTGTTTAAACGGTTTAAAATCAAGGTTATCACATGATACAAAATATGTTTAGCCTATTTTTAAAAAAAAAATTGTTCATTGAATAGATTTAAATCTGGCACTTTTGTGAATCATGGATGTAGAGCCTAAAAATATAAATAGATATGTGAATAAATTGAAACATTTTTAGAAGCTGAATGATCATAAAACTTTGTTTGTTTTAGATTTGTTTCAAATACTTGCAGAATAAAATGAAAGTGATAAACATGTTGAGCAACTCTCATACTGTAGCATCTCTTTCTTCATTTTCACATTTAATTTTTATGTTTTGATGTTTGAAAACCTTTTGAAATTTTTGTAGTAGTATGGGGTTGGTAAGAGTTATATATCCCATAGCATAATAGTAAGGAATAAAGTGCAAAATTTTTTAACAACTGCTCACATGCAATAAATGTCTATGTAAGATTTTAAGAAGCTTTGCACCCATAAGATTTCACTATTCGGTTGAAAAATGATCTTGCCAGAGGCAATTAGCTAACTGTAATCTCTGAAACTTAGATATAAATGTTTATTCTAATATAATGTTAGTTAAAAAATAATATTAATTATATTTTAAAATGGATTTGGATTCTGCGATATTTTCAAATATTTTCTTATTTTGATCAGAATTCAGTCTCAGTTCTTGTTACTCCCTGTCTAATAAAGGATGTAGGTTTTACTGATAATTAAAAAAAAAAATAAAAAAATCAGTAAATTTTTCATTGATATTTTTATGTATGTAATTTTGAATGGATATTATTGAATCTTCAATTTTGATGTCACAGCTCAATTATACAACTTAGTGATAAATAGTGTATCATTTACAATGATCAGAAATGTAACATTGTTTATAAAGAAAAATTAAAATAAAAGCCAAAAAGATCACCAGCAGAACAATTCAATAACTTTTAGATTAAGATTGAACATTTCATGATATTTTTAAATGGAAATGTGTATTATATATTCATGTATATACTGCATTGAAAAGCATTTTTTTATTCATATTAATTATCACAATTGACAGTTTTGCTGCAGAAGTATTCATTTTTTGACATGTGTCGTATATTTACTGTGAAACAAAAATGTTGCAAGATATTTATCTTCTTATGTGTTGGATTGTAATATTAGATAATAAATGAAAAACTAATTTATAGCCACTCATGACTGAATTAGCTTTTATTATGCGACACTGTTTCTGCCATTTTGCTTAAATATTTCATCCATAATGCTATTAGGTCATTATTTTTTAAAACTGATTAATTAGTAAATATTTATTATCCAAATTATTAAATATTTACAATATTAAAAATAATTTAAAGCAACATTGTTTTTATTGAATGGTTATTTTATACAAAATTAAACCCATAAGCCCAATAACTTTTATTATTACAATAACAAAAAGTAGCTTAAAAAACACACACACACACATATATATATATATATATATAATGTAATTTGTGTCAATAAAAAATTTATAGGATGTTACTGAAAAAAAAAATGTTTCATTACTGGGGTAATATTTGTTACAATAAATAAAAATACTGCTTGTGAGAATATAATTTTCCAAAACTTCTTTGAAAAAAGCAAGCATAGGAAATCAGATAACTGCAATTGTTTGGAGGACATTTTGAACCCTCTTCTTCAGGTCAAGAAGAGTGTAACCGTAATAGACACATTGAAACAACTGCATAATGGCAGGCAAAGTGACATTGTTTTAGAGCCAGAACACCCAAAGGGAAAATTCACCACCTACTAGCGAATTCTCGTTTTGAGTGAGCTCTATTTGAATGTCATAATGCAGTTTCATAGCATCTGTTTTACACCTAAGAAAGATATGATAGTCGCCAAATATCCTATGCTTCAAGGAAGTATTCAAAAGTTATAATATTGTTTAGTTTATGTACACATTATTCTGCACAATTGAATGTTAGTTTTTCTTAACAAAAATTAGAAATGTTTTTGAGTCAGAAACACAGCTAGACCATTGGGTTGAAACCCGATAAAAACGTCATTGAATTGAATCCCTCATTTTATTTATTACTCAATTTAAAGATTTTTTTTCTTTTCTTTTTTTGTAACGCATTTAAGTGAATTAGTTGAGTGAGTGAGTCTTTGCTACAGAACTGGCATGTACGTATCTGATTAGTTGAATTTAACAGGGATTCTTTTATTGTTTTGATAGATTCAAGCTTTTTAACACTTTCCAACATAGTTCTGAAACATGTTTATCACTTTGTCCATTCTGTCTGTCTATCCGATCGCACGATAACTGCCTTAAAGATTGTAAAGATGACTTTATCAAAATGAAATTTTAGTATGTTGTTGAGACTATCTGTGGGACCTATGGGAATGTAAATGACTAATATCACCCAATTTGTTTTGGATGGAACCCGAGTTGAAAAAATGAAATACATTGAACCCTATGGGACCTCATTTTTCAAACATTTTTTAAACGAAGTTAAAATTATAAAATGACTTAAAAATTTTTAGGAAATATTCAAATGATCCCATAATATATATAAATTTTTTTTTGAATAAAATCGGTTTGGTAGCTTTTTAAATAAAAATTAAAATAATAATGACACCCATATAATAAGAAGAGATCACGTGACCCACTTCAAAATAAAATAGGGCATCCATCTTTTTTTCCCAGAGTCAAAATCGTGATTTTTAAAGTTCTTTTAAATTTATATTGAGTGTTGCATCCGTCCTAAAACCGCTTTATTTTTTAGTATTGTCTGTGCATCTATATCATCTAGCCAACTCAATCACACTATTTTTGAGTTAAAAGATCATCCAACTTTGATTATTTCTATAACGAAGCCTAATTTTAATGGATGCAGAATGTAAACAAGTGATTGTAAGATGAGTTGTATAAGAATGGCTGAATTTTTTTCATGCAAAATTATTTAGCTCTGGAGTCAGGAATAAAAGTGATATGAATGAAATATTCATTGCTTTTACATAGAGAGCCAGACGATTCATATTTCGATGACGTCATTTGAATACAGTTTGAAGTTTTCAAATATAATAAATTATTGTAGTACTGTGATAATTTAAAATATAGTAGCACTGAATGTATCGCATTTAAGAGATGTTTAAATAATATTATATTTCTGGAAAATGTTTCCTAATCAATGCTTTATGCATGATTCATCTTTCTTGTTTTTATATGTATATAAGATTTTCTTCCCTATAGTGCTTGAAAGCAATATTTTAATTTTTAAAATTGGAATTCATTTTAGCCTTAAATTCGCTCATTTTTCTTGTTAAATATTCGGAATTAATTTTACTCCATAACTGTTAATGTACTACAAAATGTGAGATTGTGACTCTTGAAATGTTTGTAAATAGTCTTTTTGAAAACTCTGAGAATTCAATTTACAAGTTTAAGAGTACATGCCCTATAAATATGATATGGAAAAATCTATAATATATTTAAAAGTTATTAAATGATATTGAAATGATACGGACATATTCGTATTTTCTTTTATTTCGATTTATATTCAAGAAATATTTTCTATGAATTTTGTTGTATATGCATAATTTTTACTTTTCTTATACGAGGGTCACACTGAAATTTTTGAGACAGGGGCAGACGATATGCTCTAGAAAAAAATTATGGGTCGAATATTTAAATTTGAACTCTTTTATGTCTTCAGACAATAATTTGTGGCAACAATTACAATTTAGCTATCGTAGAATAAATTTTGAAAGAAAAGAAAATGTATTGGCGCGAGAGCATTATCGAGCTATGATTTTCTATGATTTTAAAGTGGGACTAAATCGAGAAGAATTTCATCAATTATCATATGGAAATGATGCCCCATCTGTATTCAGATGATTTACAGAATTTAGAAGAGGTCGAAATTCTGTCCTGTATGAAGACCTCACAGGAAGACTTCTGTCAGTTGTAATCCCAGAGAATGTGTCTGCTATTCGAAACATGTTAATCGATGATAATCGTTCTACCAATTGATACAGAAGGAGCTTAACATTGGATTCGCAGCTATACGTAAAATTATTCATGAAGAACTGCATACGAAAAAATTAGTCTGTCGTTGGGTCCCCCCATAATTCCATAATGTAACAGAACACCAAAAAGCAGAGCGTATCAGAATCAGTAAAAAAACCCTAAAATTACTTAATGATGGTGGACACCACATTATTTCTAAAATCATAACTGATGATGGAACGTACATACCGTTTTTTGACGTTCCAGCACGTCAAGAAAGTAAAGTATGGGTCTTTGAAGATGACCCCAAACCAACAATGGTGAAAAGACAACAAGCAAAAGCAATGAAAAAAGTAATGTATGCCGTGTTCTTCAGAAGTACAGGTCTGGTCAAAGCCAGAAAGCTAGAGGGGCAAGAGATAGTTACAGCTAACTGGTACACCACTAAGTGTCTTCCAGAAATTCTTCAGAAAGTGAATGTTAGGGGACTCATGTTTCATCATGACAATGCATCTTCTCATCCAGCAAAAATGACCGAATTTCTTCGAACAAAAAAACATCAAAGTGATAGAACTTCCACCCTATTCTCCTGATCTTGCTGTATGTGACTTGGCTATTTTTTAATCTAAAAAAAAAAAATTGCGTGGGCGTCATTTTCATTCCGAAAATGAGATTTATGAGGCTATGAAAGCATATTTTTCATTGAATCTAAGAAATGGATGGCTTGAAGCATTTAATCTTTGGGAAATTCACCTACAAAAGTGCATTGATATTGGAGGGGAGTACTTTGAACATTCCCAAGAGCTGGTAAGTTTAACTTGTACCACTTAGCCGTATCTCAAAAATTTCAATGTAACCCTCGTGTACATAGAAGGGTAAGAAAAGTATTGTGACGGGGTCGAACATTCGAATTAGTTTTCGATGGGAGAGCACATTTCAAGCATCCCTGAACACGAATCAAACGTTTTTGAGGTCATGTCTGTGTGTGTGTGTGTCAGTGAGTTTGTAGAGACGATATCTCACGAACAAATGAAGCAATTCGAACGAAATGTGTTGCTAAAATTGTAATCCGTGAATACTGAAAGCCTAGTGTTTTTAATCGCAATTAGAACCCCCCAAGTTACGCAAATCATCATCCCTTATGTAATTTTTCATTAGGAAATGATTGACATAAACTTTAGAATGCTAGCACGAACCGTTCTATAGATATTGCAAATTTTCCAAATAAATTTATCAAAAAATCACATAAAATAAAAAATTCTTAATTATTATGAAATAGGTTCACTTCTCATATTAGTTTTAATGGAAGATCTATGACACACTGTAATTTCGTCCCCAGTAGCTGAACGGCAGAGCGTCGCACACTGGTGCCGTGGCCGAAAAAACCCCGAAACCCGAAAATAATATTTTTCAATACCAACTACTATTTTTTGATAGGCAATGCACCGAAGTATCTTGCCGTGTAAATAAATGTATTTTATTCAGTATAACTAGAAGAAAAAACTGATCTTAAACAAGACTTCCACATTCTAATTGAAATCTTGTTTTTTCTAACTAAAATTTCAATATTTTTTCCAAAATTTTTGTGGATATTTATAATTATATGTCTCACGTATTTTCAATATATGTAACCTCAGCTTATTTCTGATATAAATACATTTCGTAAAAACATAGCCAAAATCATACTAGCGTAAAATATAGATATATAATTTTTTTTTTTTTTTTTGCCTTCATTTCTTTAAGCTTATAAAAAAAGCTACACGTTCCTACACGCTCTGGATGAGTTATTTCGAAAGCAGATACTATTATGCAACTGTTCTGTGAAAATCAGCTGCAACTTTTTGCAACCTTCGCTGTTTCGACATATTTCATACTTTTTCTGAAGGTCCTGCTCAGCCCTGCATAAGTATCTTTCGTACTTCCAATTGATCCAGCGACATTGATTTTCATGATAAATATTTTATTACTACTTTTAAAACACCAAAGACATATTTTACAACTTTTAAACTTTTCCCATAACAAGACATATTGAATTCTAGAAGGAATTGAATTCCATACTATTGAATTCTATACTTCTAGAAGGTTTTTTGGGAACCCCACTATAACGGCCGAAATAACGAAAGTTGACGAAACATTAATAAAAAGATTGGCCGTTATCTTAGAAACGATTTGCAATAATTTTCAGATTGATGGAGACAAATTTGGAATATATGCTCGAGAAACAGCTAATTTAGCGATGTTGTACCCGTGGTATAACATGCCAGCAACTGTCCATAAAATTCTTATGCATGGAAAGGAAATAATAGAGTGTGCTGCTTTGCCTATAGGTTCACTCTCAGAAGAGTAGAAATGAAGATTACAAGTATTATCGGATTCATCACAGCAGGAAATGCTCTCGTTTGGCAACACATGAAGATGTGTTTCATATGATTTTAACATCATCAGATCCATACATCAGTCACATAAGGCCAGAACCGAAAACTGAATCACTGCCACTTAGCGAAGAATCAAAAAAATTATTAAAATAGTATATATATGCATTTATGCATAAATTCTAAAAATAGTACTTCAGGTACTTTAGTTATAATAATATTTAAGTTAGATACTTGAAAGGCATAGTTCAAAATGCAAAATTATGTATTATTAAATGGTCATCAAACATGTTTCGAAAAAATGCACGACAACAATAAACAGAGATTTATAATTAAAGCATATGTTTTCTTTCTAATTTTTTTCATTAAATATATATACAAATAATTTTAATCAAGGGCGATGTCGGGAAAAATTGGAGAATATATCCCCACCCCCAAATTTAGAAAATAACGTTTGGTAACACAATTATTTAGAAATGCATGTTAAGATATACGCGCACTCTTGAAAACTTGAAAATCTGTCAAAATTGAAGAAATTTCTATTTTATTGGCTTATATTATTGCTCAAATTCTTGTCTTTCTGTAGATATCCTCATTTTTTTTAATTCCATTAACTTTTTTAAATACAGCTATTTTTATGAGCTAAGGTATTAGTGATTTAATGGTCCACTTGGACTTTAAAGTCGATTTCTGAAGAACGTGATTTTGAGGCATATTGTGCAACACGAAATATAACTTTGGTTCATTTATATCAATTTACGAAATTTAAAGTGATTATTAAAGCTAAAAAATGTGACAATGTAATACACTAGGATCTAACACCTTACATTAAAATTTGTATTTTCTATGATGTATTGTTTCAACAATCGTGCCAAAATACGGGCATATTTCCGTACATTTTCTATTATTATTTTTTATTTTTTTAGCTAACAGCTAATTAATGTGCTAATTAAAGAATGCCGAAACAAAATTCAACCAGAAAGTATGTCGTGGGGTGTTAGTGCATTTATAAAAAAACTTTTATAATTTTATCTTCAAAATTAAAAAAAAAGGTGAAGGGTACGCGTATACCTTCATATCTCCCCCCGAAAAAAATCTGGGACCGCCACTGATTTTAACATTGCCATGTATATAAAATCTTACTTTTAACTTATTTCCATGCGCAAAAAGTATGCGAAACTATTAAGAAATGCATCAGTTGTGAGGTTTTTTCCGCAAATTCCTCATTTGGCACCACTGTGCGTCGCCTGGCCAGTTCGTTGGTTCTGTTCCCGGTTGGGGCAAGGTTCTTTACACCATTTCACATCCTACTTCTTTCACATCATTTTTGCACTGTTAAAGAAGTCAATTCATTGCATTATATATGGAAAGTCATATGCTGCCCACATCAGATTTTTTTAGATAGAAAGTGTACTCGTAAAACATGTTCCACTGCAAAGATCATACTATTGTCCCCATGCTGGAAATTTTATTTACACTATTAGGAAAATAAATGTGTAAATAAAAGAAATTGTAAATTATAAAAACAAACAAAGAAACAGAGTGTGTGCTCGCGAAATATTTTTGCATTGTAAATTGTATTGAATGTAATTTGATTTTAATTGAAGAAAATTTTCAGGATAGTCGTTTTTTAGTGGTAACAAATGGTAGGTGCTGTAAAATGATCATTTTCTTCTTAATATAAAATATATAAAAAAAATTTCAGCAAAATAGGTTCGGTCGTTTTTTAAATAAAAATTAAACAATAACGACACCCGTATAATAGGATGAGATCCCGTGACCCACTTCGAAATAAAATAGGGTATCCATCTTTTTTTCCAGTGCCAAAATCGGGATTTTCAAAGTTTTAGGGTTTTTTTTTAGGTATATTTGGGTAAATGAAGTTCAATAATGCAATGGCGTTCATTTTGAGACATTCGACACATCGCCAGCTATGAAAATCAGTTAGTCTCTTGATGGCCTATATATACAGGGTGATTATAATTAAAGTTCCCGGTTTGAAAAGGGTCTCAAATAAAAAGCACTGGTCAGAATGATTTGAAATTTTGCGTGAACACTCGTGGAGCAATGAAATTTTCTTTGGTGAAGAAAACAACAGTAGTTTAAAAAGCTGCCGTTAAGAGAATAATTGGCGCTTTACTACACTAGAATGTAATACAAAAGTAATAAGCGTTGACTTACTCATTGGCTAATGACGTAATAAATGTTCAATATGTTGTCCTTCGCATTCTGAAACAAGCTGAAAGCGCAAAATAGCTTGTTCAACAACAGATTTGAGTGTTTCGGTAGAGATGTTGTGGATGTGATGCGTAATGCTAACTTTAAGTTCCGCTAAATTGGTAATGTGTCCATTAAACACCACATTCTTCAGATGCCTCCAAAGTCAAAAATCACATGGATTGAGGTCAGGGGAACGTGCTGGTCATCTTACAGGAAAATGGCGGCTGATGATTCTGTCATTTCCAAAATGACTGCGAAGTAACCGCTTCACTGGTTTTGCGATATGTGGTGAAGCTTTATCGTTGCATGAAAATAGTATTATTGATACCCTGACGCTCTTACAGTGTGGGTATAACGTGACTTTTCGAAAGACGTCCATATCGATGGCCATTGACAGAACAGGTGACGGGGCCATGAGGACCAACTTCCTCAAAAAAGAAAGGCCCGATAATAAACGCTGCTGTAAATCCGCACCACACAGTGACTTTGGGGGAATGAAGAGGCACCTGGCGTAGTTTCTGTGGATTTTCGGTTGCCCAGATTCTGCAGTTTTGCGTTTTTTTCTGCAGTTCCGTGGAGATAGAAGTGTGCTTCGTCAGTCCACAAAACGTTCCAGGGCAATTCATCGTCTATTTGTATCCGAGCCAGCAATTGAAGTGCGAACATTTCACGTGCAACATTGTCCGCAGGTAGCAACTGTTGAACATGGGTCAGTTTGTAAGGATAACATTTCAAAATGTGTTTCAAAATTTTTTGCACCGTACTGGAGGGTACGTCTAATGATTGGGCAATTCCACGTGCACTCGAAGATGCATTAGCGTTACGCTCTTCTTCTAACTCTGTAGCTACGTCTTCCACAATCTCTCCATCGACTGCTTTCCGTCCCCTGCCAAGTTTGATGTCCAAAGAGCCAGCCTCTTCAAATTTTAAAATCATTTTGCACAAGCTTTTGCCACTCAGAGGACCAGATTTTAATTTTTTCAACGTTCTGAACTTTCTAAGAGCTACTAAACAAGAGCTGTTATTCTCATAAAACAATTTGACAAGAAGAGCACGATCTTTTAATGATTGAGTCATTGCGATAGAACAAAAGAGATTTTTAAGTTATGAAAAACAAGTTCCGCTCTTCCTTTTTCATAGCAAACGTTTATTGCAACATCACTGTCTTATGCAAATTTGCAGCAGCATTTGAAGAGCAATTATGCAAAACAAGTTAAATCCTCTTTTTGTGAAAAAAGATACGGCTTACGTTTGCTTAGAATTTAACATTGTTTCAATGGATGAAATTTTTTTTCCATTACTTGCATGCATATGATGATAAAATATCGACTTTTAATTCAGTATTCGAAGGACAGCATATTGAACATTTATTACGTCATTAGCCGATGAGTAAGTCAACGTTTATTACTTTTGTATTGCATTCTAGTGTAATAAAGCGCCAATTATCCACCTAACGGCGACTTTTTGAACTACTGTATTTTTCTTCACCAAACAAAATTCCATTGCTCCACGAGTGTTGACGCAAAATTTCAAATCTTTCTGACCGGTGCTGTTTATTTGAGACCCTTTTCAAACCGGGAACTTTATTACGTCATTAGCCGATGAGTAAGTCAACGTTTATTACTTTTGTATTGCATTCTAGTGTAGTAAAGCGCCAATTATCCACCTAGCGGCGACTTTTTGAACTACTGTATTTTTCTTCACCAAACAAAATTCCATTGCTCCACGAGTGTTGACGCAAAATTTCAAATCTTTCTGTTTATTTGAGACCCTTTTCAAACCGGGAACTTTAATTATAATCACCCTGTAGAAACGATCGCAAATGCATCCTACAAACCAGATTTTCAAGGATCATTCAAATTCATAATGTGAATTCTAAGGCTTCACTTTTCTTTCATCCAGTTTTGTAGTCATGACGAATATTGGATCTAACTTTTTGATAACAATTGTTATGTTTATATAATGAAACAATTTGTAAGCTTTTTTCTTTTGGGTCTACATCCAAAATCTCATCAAATTTGCAATGCAATGAGGGTGATAAAAACCATATATCAAATTGAAGGGTGCAGTGTGTAAATTTGTGTGGTTTATTTATTTTTTTAATTGAACAAGAAATTTTTTATAAATTCTAAAGTTTAACAACTTTTTGCCTTTGAATGGATATTAACCACCCAACATATCTGCAAATGCTAAACTAACATGCAAAAACTAACTTTTTGCATAAAGGAATTACAAAAACAATGAAGAGAACAAGAAGTTGAAATAAATCAAGTCTTTGTCACATTAGTAAAATTGAGGCATAAATACAGAGATAAAAATATGTAACGTGAGGTAGCAATCCTCTAGTGACAGCTAAGAAAAAATAAAGTTTGTTTCTCAAAATTGACATTTGAAAATTCACAAAATCACCTTTTTTGATCTTGCATGTCACTCGTAAAACTCCTTAAAATGTGGGTGATGTTGAATATGTGGGTGATGTCATATCGGATATCCATATCAAAGGCAGAAAGTTGTTATTTGTAAGTATTTTGTGTTCATTGGGTGAACATTTTCTGGACACTTTAGTGACCTTGCTTCATTTTTCTCTTATAATTGCATGTTAAATAGAATACGT
Organism: Amaurobius ferox; assembly: GCA_951213105.1. NCBI lineage: Eukaryota > Metazoa > Arthropoda > Arachnida > Araneae > Amaurobiidae > Amaurobius > Amaurobius ferox. The sequence goes on along the minus strand of OX578149.1, from coordinate 3,693,743 downwards.
TTCTACATTAGGTCAAACATTTTGAAATTGTGCTCATTGCATCATTAAACATTTTTTTGTTTACAATAAATTTGTATTTACTTACGATTTGGTTCTATTGCTGTACAAAATTGAAAAAAAAAAAGCAAGGAATAGGTGTCAACAGGCTATTAAGAACTGTTCTGATAGGCTATTAAGAAACAGCAAGATTATATTTAAAAACAATTTTTGTTGCTAATGAATGCTTTTCGACATAGTTTCCACTTTTGTTGAGGCACTCGTCATAGCGGGCCAATGGGTGTTATATCCTTTCATGCCACCTACAATGCCAATTACATGTTAACGACTTGTTTGACCTCGTTTTTGTTCGTGAAATTGCTAGCCAGCAAGGAAGGATTTGAAATGTTTGAACATATGAAAATCACTTGGCACTAGGTCTGAGGTGTAAGGGGAATGATCCATTTGTTCCCAGCCGAAGGTCATGAGGAGACGGTTGCGTTACAGGTGCAGCGTGCGCACGGGCATTATCATGAATCGGTACAGAATCCATCAAGGTTTTAAATTGGATGATGCATTTCAGCCAGTTTAATGATCCTTGCATTCAAGAAATGGATCGCAAACCCCATTTCACAGGCGACACATCTCCATTTTCTTAAACATTATAAGCATACACGCTGCTCTGAAAATGGTGTCAGTGTCAATATTTGGAAAGAGGATCTTCTTCATATGTACCCTCTTAATAATGATTTAAGTAATTGCGTCTGCTTTTATGCTTGAGAGATAAGTGTGGTCATGACTGAAATGTTTTGGAACGACTTCTTCAAACTGTTTCCCGTTACTTCTAATTTGCAAAAAGCATTTCAGAAAAAAAAAAAAAAATCTTGAAATTTGGATAATAAATGGAGCGTGTTGACTGCACTACTAGCTTCTTTTAAATTTAGGAAATATTTTTGAAGTTATCATTCTGTAAGCGGATAGAAAATCTTTAAATGTTTATTAATGAGATGGCTCATTCATTTTAATGAGAGAAAAATAGAGAGTCATGCTTTCTTCTAGAAATTGCATACGGCAGGAACAGATTATTTCATTGTCCCTATTATATGGAAATTATAGGACGGCTATTATGTGGTAAGGCAGACATTACAATATTCGGCCTCCAACTTGCCAAATGTAATGGCCATTCCTTCAATCCATCTTCATTTTATTTTTAAAATATTAATATATTTCATAAATATTCATGCAAAATTTCATACCAATACTTACGCGTGAGGAATAATAATTATTTTGTTAGGATGTTCGCGTTGCTTTTCGAGTTCTTGTGAAAGTGGTTCCTGCAATACAGGGAAAACATTGGAATCATGTCGAAAATCACAACTCAAATTTTCGACGTTTTGAGACTTCTAGAACAACGATTTTTAGCTTGACCCCCCCCCCCCTATTCCTCTAGGACTAGCCATTCTCGAGCTATCTGAGCTTTGTTACGCCGCCTTTGGCCCAATGAAAATGAAAATGGAATGAACTATTGAAGAAATAATGAAAAATTGAGCCTTTTCTAATACGAGGTGACTGTTACATAGTGTTTTCTGAAAATATGTAACATTGCGAAATATGGGAGAGGAAGGCGACCTGCAAAGGACGGTCCCCAGCCCTGTTGCAAATATGTATAAGGTTCCCCTGCAAAGGAAACGGTCAGTGGATTCGGACGGCATGCCAGCGGGAGGCGCATCCAAGATGGAGGAACGCTCCACGCCGGAGCGTGGGATCTTGACCAGCTGCACCGATAATACAGGGGCTTCTGACCAAGCCCTCTGTCAGTTCAGTTTTTCTAAATTTTAAAACTACGTTCCGTCGCCAAATGAAAATTGAATGAAAGCGGCGTCGGATCCAATATTATTTTGTACAGTTAAACTCGGCTGTGGAAGAAATCAAGATTCGATGGCGTCTCTAGGTGCCCACATCCAATTTTTTTTTTTCACTGCGAAAGAAGTCCATTTATTACATTATGTACAAAAAGTCACACATACGATTTTTACTTTCCTTATACAAAGTATAATGTATAAGGAAAGAATTCAAGTTTTAGACGGGAGAGCACGTTTCAGGCATCACTGATTACGAATCGAACATTTTTGAGGTGATGTCTGTGTGTGTGTGAGTATGTCAGTGGAGACGATATCTCACGAACGAAGGGAGCGATTCGAATGAAATTAGGTACAAACATTACAATCCGTGAATACTGGAAGCCTATTGTTTTTAAACACAATTGAATGTTCAGACCCCCCCCCCCCTATATTTTCGAGTGAAGTTTTGAAATAATCATCGAAACATCAAAATTCTTAATAAAGTGACGCAACTAGACATTTCTTATGTCATGTTGCCTTAGAAAACGATTGACATAAACTTTAGAACGCTAGCCTGAACCATTCTCGAGATATGGCATATTTTTCAAATAAATGTATCCAAAAAACCCCATAAATTAAAAAAAAATATTAATCGTTGAGAAACAGGGTCACTTTTCATATGCATTATATCATGCGATACATTGGGTGACATCATTTTCGTGGATCTAGCTCGTTCCATTCATGAGAAAAGTAACTTTGAGTCATACTTTTACATTTTAACGCCAATAGTCATTTATCTGCTATAAGAATAACTTATGTCTCCGTCCATAACGCTTGGTGACGAATTTAGCGAAATGTCGCCAACTTGGTGACACTTTTAAATGTTGCTAAATGAGCGAAAATCTCGCCCAATGGATAAAAATAACGCTCAATCAATGAAAATGACGACTCATTGACGAAAATTCAATATCTTGGAAAGAATATAAGTATCTACTATAAGAATATACTTGTTTTTTTTTTTTTACTGTTAAAAGTAGTCAATTCATTGCATTATACAGTGTGTCCCATAAACATTGACCTCATCTTTTATTCCTTAAATATTGATCTTAGACATATATAATAACTTACAAAGTTGCGTAAAAAAAGTTACAGAATTTTATGAAATCGGTGTAAATTTTCAAGGGAATTAAATTTTAAGAAATACAAAATTTAAATTTTTATACGGCCCCCGTACAAAAACATTTCCAATGAGTAAAATGTGCCCCATACCCTAATAAGGTGATGTACGAAATTTCAGCATTTTATCATAAAAAAATTCCAGAGATATGTTTAAACAAAGTGGGCGAGGGATTCATCACACATTGAAATGCAAATGTTCGCAACAAATGACGCAACGCAAATGCACCATATGCAAATAATATCTGCCTCTTATCTTTAATGGATCTTTGGCACGGATGGAAAACATTTTGAACAAGCTTTATAATTTTTGTGTAAAGCCATTATTTCTACATAGTGTAGATACTTTTGTATCAATAGATAGCAAAATTATTATTTATTTATATAATCATTGTTTTCTTTCTTAATGTGTGTATGACTCCTGAAACGCGATCTGCCGACCTAATTTTTCCCCTCAGTGAACCCATGTCAATGCATCGAAAAGTGGTTTAAGTCAGCAATTTTGTCTTTTCATATCTCTGAGATTTTTTATGTTAAAATGCTGAAATTTTGTACATCACCTTATTAGTGTATGGGGCACATTTTGCTCATTGGAAATGTTTTTGCACGGGGACCATATAAAAATTTAAATTTTATATTTCTTAAAATTTTAATGAAAAATGTTAATCAATTTCATAAAATTCTGTGCCTTTTTTTACGCAACTTTGTAATTTATTATATATGTTTGAGATCAATATTTAAGGAATAAAAGCCGAGGTCTATGTTTTGGGACACCCTGTATAAGGAAAGTCATGCTCTGCCCAGATCATATTTTTTTTTTATTGTGGTGGGGGTCGTATAAAATATCTTGCATTTTTATAAAAATGTCAGTTGGTGGCTAAATTCTTCTTTACTGATTATTTCATTCGATTTTCTGTTCCTTTCGGATGCTCTTCGTGAAATGGAGGAAAATAGAAGTCAGGAGCTGGTGAAAACTTTTCTGTAAGCTGTTTCATGCGAACTCATGCTGTAAAAGTTTTACAGGCAGAGCATTGCCGTAGCCAGAGACGAGATGGAAGATTTAAAGGGGCTCAAGAGTCTAACAGATTTAAAGGGGCTCACACAATTAATCATTAGCAATTAGAAACCATAATAGATACTATTATATATTTCAGTTCATATAAATTATTATCTAGGAGCCAATTATTTATTTCCATATAGTTACTATGCATCAATATTAATACATAACACTTACAATTGATTTTAATATAAGCACTGACTAGTCATAAAGCCGTTAATAATGTGTAGAAATATTTTGAAAGTTAATACTTAATATTAACTCTTACCTACTTATCAGTTGATTTTGACTATTATAATGTATAACAGTGAACCCCCGCAATAATACAAATGTATCCTAAATACTAATATCATCATTTTTAAATATTTTTAAATTAAATATGTAAATAAATGGATCAGTAGTATAATCACACATTCAGTTCAATTAAAAAATGTTTAAAAAAGTCATTTATAAAAGAATCTCAAATAAATTTTTATGCAAAATTTGAATGACATTTTATATGAAATTTCATATCAGTACTAAAAATTTAATATTTTTATCAGGGGGGCTTATCCCCCTCTGGCCCCTACCTGACTACGGTCTGACTACGGCCTGACTACGGCCCTGAGGCAGAGTCGTTGTTCTGACACTTTTATGACGCTGCTAGTCATGAAGGCTGTCAAAGACGGGAAAAAGACAAAAAAATCAAGTTCCGATTTTTTTGAACCCGTTTTATTTCTTTGAGCAATGTGCGGGAAAAAGAGTGACTCTCATCGAAATTGTCTCTATTAGGTTCTGTCCAGTGGTCAATACTCGTAGGTCACCAGGAGGCTTATGTAAAAGACTTTTCGAACCCCCCCCCCCCATTTCCGACTCCGTTAAGTTCTGTAACGTAATCGATACTGCAAAGATTCAACCTTCTAGATCGGCCGAGTCTTGAAAGACAAAAACCTGTCATGCAATTCAATGTATCCAGACGGTTTGAGCATTTTAAATAAGAGGATTGGGCATCATTAACATTGAGAAGACGATTTTGTTCTGAAATTTCAGTCGTTTTTATTGGGTCATAAATGTTTATGTGTCGGTCATCCGATCTGAATAATAACCCAATTAAGAGAAACATAAACTTAATGAACGAAGGGCATTCATTATATTTAGGATTCTGTTTTACTGCCACGGGGAGGGGAAACAATAAGATAACTGGAATGATGGATGCTCCGTTTTATTTTGGGAAAAGTTTTTCACATTCACATCATTCCAGATTGTGTTTAACAGATTTATGTGATCATTACAAATGGAAATTTGGAACTGAATTTAAATGAAATCATAAGTGTAACGTGTGTCTTCTAAAGTTACCAAACGTCTATTATTGAGATCCATCTCAATAATTGGTACAAACCCTAAGGAAATCAGATGTGGACAACACATGATATAAACCGTTTGCATAACGTTGGGCGTGAAATCCCATCTAATTTATGTTGCACGCCACTCTAAATTGACAGCATCTTCAATAAGCAATAGAATTTATATATTAAAACAAATTAATAATTCATCAATTAGCCCTATTTTAATTAACTGGGCGTCATTTTTGATAGTTTCGTCAATCTGTGGCTAAATATCGCCAAGTTCATGATATTTCGCTAGATTATTTGACAAATGTACCACGGTGATACAGACAAATGAAGAGAAGACCATTTCGTATAAAGTAGAAGGTATGCATTCATATGACGCTAAAACTTACCTCCTGTTTAGCGTGATTTGGATCAATCTGGCGACTTCCCACCCAATTTTTCGCCAAGCGTTACGAACGGACGGAGAAATGGATGATTCTTATAGCCGATTCTTATGTTCTTTCCAAGATAATGAATTTTCATCAATGAGTCGTCACTTTCATGGATTGGGCTTTATTTTTATAAATTTGGCGACCATTTCGACAATTAGGCGACATTAACAAAATGCGCCAAGTGGGTGATATTCTGCCAAATTCGTCTCCAAAATTTTGCCAAGCGTTATGGACGGATCAATAGGTTATTTTTATAAAAAAAAAATATATATATGACTATAGGTGTCCAAATACAAAACTATTACCTATATTACCTTCTTTCGGGAATGGAACGAGCTACATTTACGAGAATGATGTTAACCCATTGATCGCATAATATTACATATGAAAAGTGAACCTATTTCACAATAGCTAATAATTTTTTTAAATTTTATTTGGAAAATGTGCGATATCTCTAGAACTGTCCATTATCTGTGTTTCATGTGTATTCGCCGGCCGGGGAAATATTTTATGTTAACCTAGTTTTTATTTATGTGACACAGCCTTAAGATATATTTATACAGAGGATTTCATTTCCCCCCCTCCCGGCTAAAATGTCCTGAAAAAAACACACATTCTAAAGTTTGTGTCAATCGTTTTCTAATGAAAAATGACATAAGAAATGATTATTGACTTGACTTTATTGAAAGTTTTGAATTTTTCAAAATTTCATTCAAAAATTTGCAAGTCTTCCAGACATTCGATTTCGTTTAAAAAACAATAGATTTCTAGTATTCACGGATTGTAATTTTTGAAACCTAATTTCGTTCGAATCGCTCCATTCGTTCCTGACATATCGTCTCCACAGACTCACTGACACACAGACATCGCCTCAAAAACATTCTATTCGTGTTCAGGATTGTTTGAAACGTGCTCTCTCGCCGAAAACTCGAATTCGAATGTTCGACCCCGTCCCAATACTTTCCTTATATATTATACTATATATAAGGAAAGTAAAAATCTGATTATCCACTTTTTCGAGAAAAATATTCAGTCTCATTGACCCATCTGGAAGTTGAAGAATGGTCCCAATCCAGTTCTGTATGAGAGTAACTATCGCTCTTCTTCAGAAAGAGGCGAATCGGGATCTCTCGGAATCCATGACCTGTAAATAATATCTTCTGTGGACACTAGAGGGCCTTTCCATCTCATTTCTGCGCACCTCCGATGTCTGCACCTTCGAAAGTTTGGGACGTCATCTTTGTTGTATTGACGCATCGCTCGACTCTTTCAGGTATGTTTTTAGACTTTCTGTTTGGAATGTTTCCACTTTACACGAAATATAAAGATGCTTGTAATGACTTTCACTTATAACGACTTTTACTTGTAACGATTCACTTGTAACGACTCGCGAGTACAAGAATCTGGCCCCATTTGAAATATCCTATAAAAATGATGTTGCTTTTGCGAAACAAACCCTTCCGTGACCTTGCCGATCTTCAGTTGATTTCGTTGGGTCCATTTCCAGAAAGAGGCGAAAATAAATCCGAGTGTGGGTATCAAAAGTAATAGAGTTCGAACGCACTATGAAAAGAGTCACTCTTTAAAATGTCAAATAAGATAGGGTCTAGCGGCCCTGATCGGGATCCTGATTACCCGATTCATTAGGATTGAAAAACGTAGCCAGAGATGAAGTTGAAGAGGGGCTAGAGGGGGCTGGCTCAACAGTCTTGAAGGAGGGGCTCGCCCAATACACTATGAATCATTAGCATTTAGAAAATTTAATGATTATTATTTCGATCCCTATAAATTATTAACAAATAATTGCATATTTATGTTGCAAGCTAAGAGCCAATTATTAATATCCATATAACTACTATCATACATATTAATATATTATAATTACAGTCGATTTTAAAGTAAGCATTAACTAATAGTAAAGCTGTCAATCATTTGTAGAAAAATTCTGAAAATGAATACAAGTTAATATTTAATATTAACTCTTAACTACTTATCAGTTGATTTTGACGCTATAATGTATAACAGTGATACAAGACTATCCTAAATACCACCATTTTTAAATATTTTTAAATTAAGTATGCTAAACCACACATTCAGCTAAATTAAAAAATCTTTAAAACGAAGTCATTTATAAAAAAGTCTCAAAGAAATTTTTTATGAAAAATTTGAATGGTATTTTATATCACTACTAAAAATTTAATATTTTTATCAGGGGGGGGGGGACTCTCTCTTGGGGAGGCCCTGGTGTAACACATTCCAATCATTTGTTAAAATCGACGTTTCCTTATTTGACTTGTGTCACTTTTGAAGCAAGCCTCGTGGATCGGTGACAGATCATGGCCCAGGTATTACTTCCTTCGGGATTGTTTTCCTGATTTTAAATGCGAGTGTTTAATAAATTGGGTTCACCCAAAAATAAATTCTATTCGTATTTCTTTCTCTTGTATTAATAAATGTTGTGGACACATCCAAGTTTATCCAAGGGGATGGAAAATGAAAACCCATTTTAATAGTCAGACTTCGTGGGTTTTTCTTCGCTGAGCTCATTTTTTGTTTTGAAACAATGTTTTGCTCGCTGGATACCAATCTATTTTAAATAGATGCAAAAAATGGTATCGAATAAAATATTTTCTTGTATCGGAATTTGTTCACCAAGAAGCGTGAAAGAGTCGAACGCTGCTTATTTTTTTTTTAAGTTAAACTAGGGCCGTAGCTAGACAGGGGCCAGAGGGGAATACATTTTTAGTAGTTATATGAAATTTCGTCCAACCTGTTATTCAAATTTTGCATGACAATTGTTGAGATTTTTTTTATAAATAACTTCGTTTTAAGGGTTTTTAATTGAGCTAAATGTGTGATTATACACAAAATTGATTTATTGACATATTAAATTTAAAAATATTTAAAAATTTTTAATAATTAAGATAATATTTAGGATACTATTGTATTATTCACTGTTATACATTATAGAGTCCAAATCAACTGATAAGTAGTTAAGAGTTAATAACTTGTATTTACCATTTGAAATTTTCTTCAATGAATGCTTTGCTACTAGTTGATGGCTATATTCAAATCAATTGTAATTATTATACAATATTAATATTGATGTATGGTTGCTATATGGATTTTTCTAATCAACTCTTAGCTTACAAATATAGATATGTAATTGATTATGTGTCAATAATTTATATGGATTGAAATATGTAATAATAACTATTACGGTTTAGGAATGCTAACGAGTAAGTGTCCTTCCAGACTGTTGAGCCCCCTTGAATTTCAATCTCATTTCTGTCCACGGCTCGATCCCGGTCTGTTATCTTATACATGAGATACAGCCTGACCGGTCCGGTACAAACTTCGATTATTAAAATTGAAAATAGGGTTTAAAATATCTATTAAAATGCTAGGAATTTTGGAGTCACTTATAGTATCCCCCCCCCCCCCTTCAAATTGCGTTTTCCTCAAAATCAAACTGAGATAAAGCCAAACTTGCCATCCATGAAATCCGAATAAGACGGGAGTTGTAAAGTGATGACATCAGGATCAAAATGAAATCGCTCAACCCGTAACGGATTTTTACTTTCTCGTAGAAATATTGTTTTCGCGAACATTTTCGATTTTAAGATCTATGTTTTAGGACATCCTCGACACGTTTGGACTGTTTTCAGAGTGATGTCCGTCTGTCTGTTTGGAGTCGATTTCTTGTAAGACGATAGCTGTCACCCATATCAATCGATTTTAGTCTTCGATCAACGAGTTCTTTAGTTAGAGTGTATGCATGCGATTTTTGCCGGCCGTTTCGTTAAAAAAGACAGATTCTTTTATCCCGAATCGTACCCAAATCTAATCAGCACCAAAGAAAGGGACTTATAAAATTTTAATGTGTGTGATATAATTTCATTTTTGAATATGTTACCACTAAGGAGTATGACTCATTTCAGAGTTGTTTTAGATGTTCAGTTCTTGTGTGTGTTATGTATATAGGTTGCTCTGAGAATAAGTGATGTTTCAGTTGAATCATCTATATAACTATATTTACCTTTAGATATTAGTTTGCATAGCCATTTAAAAATATTTAACATATATATATTTTATAGGTCCAAACTTATGAGTAGATGTGTGCTTTGTATGTTATTGTATATTGTACTGTGGGTTAACTGCTATAATCGACAACTTACTTACAGTATCTTACATTTTTAAAAGTTAGGTTTTATTGAGTATCGTCGAATTTGAAATTCCGTGGCGAGGATAGAGTGAGATTGCAAACCAAGTTTTGTGGAAAAGCAAGTTTTGAGTATTCGTGAAACCGTTTCTGAAAGGGATGTCTGTGTATGCATACGGTATAGTATGCATGTTTGTTAATGTGTATGCATGTTAGTGTGTATGAGACTGCGGAAGCTATATCTCACGAGCAGATGGAACGTCTTGAAAAAAAAAGTGGCTACAATTTTTACAATCTGCAAATTCTGGAAACTTATTTGAAACGCGATCGAAATTAAACTAATAAAAATTAAAATAATAATGACACTCATAGGAAGGGATCACGCAACCTACTTCAAAACAAAACAGGGCTTCCATCTTTTTTCCCAAAGTAAAAATCGTGATTTTTAAAGGTCTTTTAAATTTATATTGAGTGTTACATCCGTCCTAAAACTGCTTTATATTTGCTTATTTCTTGTGCGTCTATATTTTGCGCCAACGCAATGACACTATTTTCGAGTTCAAAGAATCATCCAACTGTGGTTATTTCTACAACGAAGCCTCATTTTAATGGATGTAGAATGTAAACAAGGGATTGTAAGATGAGTTGTATAAGAATGGCTGAATTTTTTTCTTTCAAAATTATGGAATTCTGGCGTCTGGAATATACAGTGATTTGCTTTTACATAGAGAGCCAGGCGATTGATAGTTGGATGACGTCAATTGAATCTAGTTCATTGTTTTCGATGAAGTTTTAAGTTTTCAAGTAAAATAATGGATTGTAGTTCTGTGAAAATTAAAAAAATATCACCACTGAATAGATCGCATTTTAGAGATGCTTAAATAAAATTGCAATCCAGTTGGGAAGTGTTTCATGATCAATGCATGGTTGATCTTTCTTGTTTTTAATTTGGATTTGGGATAGATGTTAATATTTTACAAGCCGAATTCGTCAGCGAACAGGATCTTATAAAAATGGCGCTTTTTTCACTGGAATAGTATGCCTGACGATCCGAACATAGCCGATTTCTTTACTGTTTGAATATAGGGTTCTGATAAATATCTTGCAGGTTCGTTCGTTTATTGTTCGTTGATGAACAGGGCCGAACAAACATGACGGAAATGGGAATGTTGTGTATCTTAAAACCTTCCAAAAGCTGTCAAGGCATCTAAAAGCACTTCGATCCTTCGAAAGGGTGTCGTTTGAACGATATTACTGAATGGTAAACTTTCTCAACTGGAACACAAAGCAAATGAAAGTCCATATATTTTTGAGTTTTCAAAGGAACTCGCGTTTATTGGATTCCATTTCACTTTTCCACATTCTGACATCTCATCCCAATAAATAACTTCAACGTCTCAAATAAACAACGAGACGAGTGGCAGAACAAAACCTTGAAATTATAAAAGTTAAAGAAAACAATATCAAATAACTAATTTAAGGTATAACATTAAACGATCATTTGCCAAAAGAGAATTTAGAATAAAACGGAACATCAGCCAACCAGAAAGGAAATGTAGAATTTAAAGTTTAACACATTGAAATGAAGCGGCCATTGAACCCATTAACAAAAACTATTTAATTAGCAAACCCACCTTCATTGAAAATAAGTCTTAGTTTAAAATAAAGCCAGGTTCGAGAGACTTAACATAGATAAGCCGTGGTGTCGTAATTAAAAACAAGAAAGATCAATCATGCATAAGCATTGATTATGAAACACTTTCCAACTGAAATGCAATTTCATTTAAAAATTTCTAAAATGTGATACATTCAGTGGTGATATCTTTTACATTATCACAGTACTGCAGTAATTTATTATACTTAAATATTTAAAACTGTATCGAAATATAAATCATCTGATTCTCTATGCAAAGTCAATGAATATTTCATTCATATAACTTGTATTCCAGACTCCAGAGATAAATAATTTTGTGTGAAAAAAAATTCAGCAATTCTTATGTAACTCACCTTACAATCGCTTGAGATATTTGCATTCCGCATAGTTTAAAATTAGGCTTCGTTGAAGAAATAATAAAAGTTTAGGGATTATTTAAAATCACAATTATTGTAATTGCGAGGCATGGAATTTAGATACACAGATGATGCACAGATAATATATGTGTGTGTGTACTCGAAGTATTGGAATTGTGCCGAAGATCGGAACTCGAATTTTCAAAGGATCTACATGTTTTGGGATTTCTAGAACACGAAAAAACTATTTTTAGGAAGCCGTCTGTGTGTGTAAGGGTGTATCTGTGTATGTTTCTGTCTGTCTGTGAGGATATTACATCCACTCTAATTGAAAAACTAATGGACCGAATTTCATAAAATTTGGTAGGTATGTTTTTTGTGGAAAATCCTGATGTTCATTATATTATAGTACGATTCGTAATAAAAGATCTGCCTTCTTTGCGAAATGGCCGGCAGAAATTGCCTTTATCCACTCTAGCTAAAAACTAATGGAACAAATTTAACAAAATTTGGTGTATAATATTTCAATAACCTACAAGTGATTTATATACCAAATTTAACAAAATTTGGTATATAAATCGTAGGTTATTCTAGTACGATTTGGGGAAAAGGAACGGGCTATTTTTGCGAAATGGCCCGCAAAAATCGTTAAATATAAAAATAAAAGACTACGTGTGCTCAATTATATCAATTAAATTCCTATTTTATACGTGATTTTTGTGTGGATGGATTATATTTGACATGTGGATGGATTATATAAGACATGTGCTGCCCACATCAGAATTTCTAACAATATTACAACAATGATTTATAGAAGTGAACCGGGATTATTTGCAGGCCATTTCGAAAAAAATGTAGGATCTATATTTAAAGATCCGCCAAATTTTTGTCGAATAGCATGTTCAACAAATTTAAGCTGTGTACCAAATTTTAACTCTCTAGGACGTAGGAAAGTACATTAAAAATGTCATCAAATAAGTATGTCACGAAGAGTTATATAAAATTAAAAAAAATGAAAAATTTTTATCTACCAAATTTATTTTAAAATGGGAAGCCTCTCTCATATACAAAATGATTAAACTCTTGGAAAGATATTTATTATATAATATATCTCTTTTTTCTTTCTGGAAGATATTCCGAAAGTCAGAATTTAAATGAATTTGTTTTTTTCCCTATGTTAAATAATTTTTAATTAAAAAACTACTTAACATATTTTGCTGAAATTTTTTTTTATATATTTTATGGGATAATGTGAATATTTCCTAAAAATTTCGAAGCAATTTGTGAATTTTAAATTTGCTTAAAAAATGTTTGAAAAATTAGGTCCCATAGGGTTCAATGTATTTCATTTTTTCAACCCGGGTTCAATAAAAAACTAATTGGGTGATATTATTTATTTATATTCCCATAGGTCCCACAGACCGTCTGAAAACATACTAAAATTTCAATTTGATAAAGTCATTTTTACGGCAGTGATCGTGCTAACGGACAGACAGACAGACAGACAGAATGAACAAAGTCATAAATACTTTCAACTATGTTGTAAAGTGTTAATAAAACTATTAAAATTGAATGGAATTAAAGGTTGAATGCTCCCAAAATGTCCAAGGTATGTGCCGAAAAACATCTCGGGAGGGAGAGTCAGGCCTAATAAACCAATCCATTTATTTAGGGGAAGCACAACCCCATTTGGGGCCCCATTTTGATTTTGTGAGCATGGCCCAAGAAATTTCCCATGCTCTCATCAGTGCTCGAAAAATTCTACTACTGCATTGCCCTGGTCCACTAACAGTTCTCATCCACAAACTCATTTTTTACTTTCCTTATATACAAAAGTCTGATGTGGGCAGCATATGACTTTCCTTATATAATGCAATGAATTGACTACTTTTACAGTAAAAAAAATAGGTTATTCTTATTATAGGTACTTACTTATATTTTTCCAAGATATTGAATTTTCTTCAATGAGTCGTCATTTTCATAGACTGAGCGTCATTTTTATCCATTGGGCGAGATTTTCATTAATTTGGCAACATTTAAAAAAGTTGCCAAGTTGGCGACATTCCGCTAAATTCGTCGCCAAAATCTCGCCAAGCGTTATGGACGGAGAAATAAGTTATTCTTACAGCGGATAAATGACTTGGTGTTCAAATACAAAAGCATTACTCAAAGTATCTTTTCTCGTGAATGGAACGAGTTAGATCTACTAGAATGATGTCACCCAATTTATCGCGTGATATTACATATGAAAAGTGAACATGTTTCTTAAGAGTTAATATTTTTTTTTAATTTATGGGATTTTATGAGAAATTTTTTTGAAAAATGTGCAATATCTTGAGAACGGTTCCTGCTAGCGTTCTAAAGTTTATGTTAATAGTTTTCTAAGGAAAAATGACATAAGAAATGTCTATTTACGTAACTTTATTAAAGGTTTTGATTTTTTGATGATTTTTTCAAAATTTCACTCGAAAATTTAGGGGAGTTCTGAACATTCGATTGTATTTTAAAACAATAGACTTTCAGTACTCACGGATTGTGATTTTTGTACCAAATTTTATTCGAATCGCTTCATTCGTTCGTGAGATATCGTCTCCACAGACTCACTGACACCCCCCCCCCCACACACACAGACATCACTTCAAAAATGTTCATTTCGTGATCAGCGATGCTTGAAAAGTGCTCTGCCGTCGAAAACTCGGAATTCGAATTTTCGACCCCGTCACAATACTTTCCTTATACATTATTACTTTCCTTATATACATAATGTATAAGTATTGTGATGGGATCGAAAATTCAAATTTGAGTTTTCGACGGGAGAGCACGTTTCAAGCATCCTTGATCACGAATTGAGCACTTTTGAAGTGATGTGTGTGTATCAGTGAGTCTGTAGAGACGATATCTCACGAACGAATGAAGCGATTCGAATAAAATTTGGTACAAAAATCACAATCCGTGAGTACTGAAAGTCTATTGTTTTAAAATACAATAGACAATAGAGCAAATAGACATCTCTTATGTAATTTTTTATTAGAAGACGATTGACATAAATTTTAGAACGCTAACATGAACCGTTCTCGAGATATTGCACATTTAAAAAAAAATTATCAAAATATCATATAAAATAAAAAAAATATTTCCTATTCAGAAACATGTTCACTTTTCATATATAATACCATGCGATACATTGGGTGACATCCTTCTCGTGGATCTAGCTCTTTCCATTCATGAGAAAAGATACTTTGAGTCATACTTTTGTATTTGTGAATATTAAGTGCCAGGCTATCTTTTTCGTTAACAGTTCAATATTCGAATGTAAATGAGAAATGGTGTGCAATACACATCCGGGCTCAGCTCGGACAAACCAAATATCTCTTTGTTTGCCTACACGGGCAAGATACTATTTAATTTAACAATTTGATCAATATCTTCCATTAAAAAAAAGTCTGAACTATTTGACAAATAACCTGCATTTAAAAAAAATTGTCAACCAGGGATGCCATTTGGGGCCCCTTTCAACCTTCTGAAGGGAAGCGTATGCTTACCTTTTCGGTAATAAGGCCCTGAAATCATTAAACGTTGTAGAGAACGGTAAAATAAATATTTTTGTCCAGCAAAGTTCTGGAGAACGTCGTCCAATTCCATCTCAAACTAGCGCAACAAACATAGATACGCATTTCTTTCTCTCCATAAACCGCAGAAACGCATCCGAGTCGACACTCATCACCGGGACTCTTACAAGAGCGCACACTAGTAAAACACAATCCCGCAGTGGGCCGGCCATCAACAACCTCGGAAACATTTGGAACATCCTGCATGAAAAGGATACGAAGCGTGTACGGCTTAAGCTTGTTGTACGCAGTGGACAACTTAATGAGGAGTAGACATTCCAACACGATTCTTTACTACTAACACTCTTTACACTTTACACATCTTCCTCGAACAGCAAAGAATCGAGAGAAAAAACACTTGGCAAACTTTTCAGAAGTTTAGCACCGTAGTCCTCAAGGAAGACATTGTAAGCACCATTGCAAATATAACGATATATGTGTCTCACTTTATGCGGCATGGAGGAGCCGTTAACTGCAATGCCAGGAAGAAAACGGGCGAACTGCAACAATGTCACTCCTTCCACGTATATCCGTAAAATTCATATACAATGGAGTTCGGGCTACAGGAAACCGAAAAGACCCACATCGCAAGACCTCCAAAATTCGGATTTTATGCGAAGAAAATTTTTGTATTGTTTTCAGTCTCATGAAAAAATATTCCTTAAACGAATTGAAATATTCCCCACATTATTTTACACTCGTGCGGATATCGACTGCAAATATCTGAAGCAAAAGAAAATATTTTCCGTTACGTATATGTTCGGTTGAATATGTTGCCAACATGGTGACGTTTAAAAAAAAAAATAATATGAGCCTTTCCGATACATGAAACTGGATTGAAATCATGAGTGCCACGCGCGAATATGTATCTTATAAGCCGGAGCGATTGCGAACAGGACGGATTTTTATTTGAGATACTGAACAGGTTATAAAAGATGGCAAAAAAAAAAAAAAAAAAATGGCTTCGAAAAAAAATTCGAAGGATGAAGCAAACGCGAGTTGTTAAATGTTTATTTTCTTAAGCACGTAACGCAATATAGTATTCGTTCATAAGCTTAATGCTTCGATCTGCAACTAAAATACGTATTAAAACGGAAGAAAACGTACAGGATGGACGGGTTGCTAAGAGAAATAGTTCGCAGGATACGCAATAGATGACACTGCATGTTAGTGTCTCGAGAGGATAGGAGTATCAGTGCCATCTATTGCGCATCGAGTGAACTATTTATCTTAGTCAGAAATCCATCATTTATATTTTCAAATTAGATAAGTTTTAATATTTTAGTTTCAGATCTGAAACTAAGACAGTTCGGGATACATGGATCTAATGCTATGCGTGATAAACTTACGCAGTTTACTAAATATTGTGTTACACAGATGCAAAATTCTATATCGATTTTAACTGTTTGGTAAAAACGTATTCCGTTTTAGAGTGGGTTTACCCTACGCTCGTACAAATGATGCCAAAGGTCGCCAAGCCTTGGCCTTATCCAGGGCCGATCCTAGGGTGTCGGCCGCCCGCGTGCAAAGACCTAATGTGCCGCCCCTCTAGAGAATTTTTCATATTTGACTAATACTTAACGTTGACGTTATAAATTCATCTACCTGTATAAGAGTAAAAAGGAAAATATTAATAAAAATGCAAATAAAAATTGAAGTGCAAAACTTTATTTTTTGGCCAGATAATAGGTTATAATAGCGACAAAATACTTTAACAAAATAATAAACAAACAAAAATATTACCTTTGAAATAAAAATAGACATTTATAATTAGAAATGCAAAACAACAGTATTTACTCAGAAAATATAATCTAATAAAAAAAAGTACTAAAGCATAAATCTCGTGAAACGAAAAGTATATAAATCAGTCCTTCTACAAAGACTACCTAATAATTAACTACAAAATAACTTTTCTGGCTTTCTGAGAAGCAAATTTGTCAATAATTTCGGTGAAATCAATTTTTTCAGAGATTTCGGATTCAATAGAGATGATGCCCAAATCTGAAAGCCTTTCTTGTGTCATATTATTTCTCAAGTAATTTTTAATAATTTTTAATTTATTGAAACTTCTTTCCCCTGAAGCCACAGAAACAGGTAAGGTTAAAAAAATTCTTATTGCTAGAGCAAAATTTGGAAAACAGGGAATGAGATCATTTTTGACTATAATTTCTAATATCTCAATTGGCTGATTTTTACCTGGAAAAATATCTTTGAATGAAGTTATTTCATTAAAGAGTTGTATACCGTCTATATCTTTCACAATACTTCCTTCCTCCTGTACCTGTAACTTAATATCTAAGTCCATGCAGGCTTTCATGAGATCATCATTAGAAATGTGAAACTCATACAGAAAGCAGAATATTGAATGGCACTCAGATAATAAGGTAAATCTTTCATTTACCGAAGAGAGCGCGTGATCAAGAATTGCAAAATAGAGAGCAGTCTTGAATTGCTGGAAGGGATTTGAAACTGGTTCATCACTGCCCTCGTAAACAAATAAACGGACCTTTTTCCTGAGCTTCGACATGGGAAATTCGGGATCAATACCTAAATCTCTAGTAAGTGTTGTTGCTGAATCGACAAATATTTTAAAATTATCGTCAGATCTTTGGGAAACTAAATATTTTTTAAGATTATCTAAGCCTTCAATGCATTCCGCGATGTTTCATTTAAGATTTTGAAGCATTTTACTCAATACATCAATTCTTGGTAATAAATCATGCCAAATTAAAATTGAACACAAAAATTTAAATGTTTCAAGACTTTTAATTATTGATTCAGCACCCATTTTTGTTTTCGTGTCTCTGGTGGTATCTTCAATTAAGGCATTTAATGCGGTAATAATGTTTTTTAGGTCTTATTTTAGAGGTCTAATAGCATTGATACGACTTTCCCACCTTGTTTCACTAAATGGTTTTAAAGTTAGACTTTTCACGTGTTTTTTTAGTAAATCCCATCGATATGGGGACGCAGTAAAGTAATTATATATCTCTTGTACCATATCAAAAAAACCAGAAATTTCACCACTGGAGCTGGCAGCGTCATTAACGACGAGATTTAATGTATGATGAGCCGCACACGGCACGTATAATGCTCTAGGATTGATATCGAGAATCCGTTTCTGAAGCCCTATATTTTTCCCCTTCATGTTCGATCCATTGTCGTAGCCCTGACCCCGTGTATCTTTAACTTCGAGCTGCAGACTAGGTAATAGCTTCTCTAATAGAAAATTGCACAGACCTTCTTCAGTGGTATTAGTTACTGGAAAAAATCCTAGAAAAAATTCTACAATATCTATCTTACCATCAGTAGTGTTCACACATCTAATTACAAACATTATTTGTTCTTTGTGGCTAATATCTGGTGTAGAGTCGAGAATTATAGTGTAATATTTGGCTTTTTTGACAATGCGTGTTATCTCATTACGAATAGATTCGGCTAAAATATTAATTATTTCATTTTGAAAATACTGCCGTAAGTAGTGTGGAATACGTGTTTTGTTATCTTTGTATTTACTGACATTATTAAGGTGTTCTGAAATAACTGGATCAAATTTGGCCGACATCTCCACTGCCTTTAAAAAATTACCATTATGTCTATGATACAACTTCGTACTAGTTCCTCTGAATGCCAAATTTTGACTGGCTAAAAATTGTACTACAGCAATCATTCTTTCAATGATGGCGGGTCATCGCTTTTTTTCTCGATTGTAAACATTTTGTTGTTCCGCGTCAATAGTACAATTTTTTTCCAGCCTCGTCTTTATTTCACACCACGATCTTATAGAGTTTGTTTTAGAGTATTTTCATGCTTATTAAGGTAATCCAAACAATGACGACAATCAGAAAAGTCGGTACTTACAAGTTGTGTTGAACTATCTTTACCAAACAATTTACATGCAAAACAAAAAATACGATTTAGTTTTATGGAATATCAGAGCCACGCGCGATTTATTTTCTCCCCGTTCACTAAAGTTTTGTTATAATATGAACAGCTAAATTTTCTGCCACTCTCATCGACCGGAAATTTAAAATTTGCTACTTGTTTGGGACCATGTCCTACCAATAAATCAATATTTTTTCGTTAAAATGTTGTGCCAAGAATATTACGTTACCTTCATTTTACTCTTGATAGTAATGCCCAAAAACTAGATAAATTGAAACCCGTTTTAGATGCATTAGTTTCAAAATTTAAATCTGTATACACTCCTGATAACTGATTTAAATCTATATACACTCCTGATTAACTGATAACTATTTTATTCAAGGTAAGTTATCATTTTTAATACGCTAAAATTTTTAATATTTTGATAAAAGAAAATTTAAAAGAAAAATATACATCAAATAGAAATTAAGAATTTCCTTTATTCCTGAAAATAGTAGAATGATGTGTTGAACGGGTGATTTTTAGTGAATTTTTTTCGAGCGTTAGGTTTAGCGCAATAAAATTGCCGTCTCTTGGGAACAGTTCGAAAAAGAAGCGCTCCGTCCTTTGGGCCGCCGCAGTTCCGGAATGCCGCCTTCGCGAAAGGGTTAACTTTGCCGAAATAATTCAGTTCTAATCTACAAAGGAGGCCGCTAAAATAAAGTTTCTTTTGACCATTGATCTGCGAACCGCGTGCCGACCGTGGTATACATAAATAAGCTGCCGCACAGTGGAACGAAACATCGTTAGGCGTCTCAAAAATATGCCCCTTGGTTATTTGTCTAGATAGAAATTTAAAATTTAGCATCCTTTTCTATGCCGTATTGCCGGCTCTGCCACGAATTTTGCTATCAAATGAAGGATATGTGTAAAGAGTAGACATTAATGGACAATGGACCAACACACTGTGCACTAATATTATATTTTTCTTAAACTATGGGACTTATTTTGATTTTTCAATAACTATTTAAAATTCAGCATATTTATTCGACTTATTATAAGATTTAAAAAATTTTGCTTGATTGATAGAACTATATGCGGCCTGCGGCCGCCCGCGTGCGGTGCACGCGCTGCACACCTGCTAGGATCGGCCCTGGCCTTATCGCAAATTATGTACAGGATAGTCGCTCAATTTAGTCAAGCACGTTACTAGATATACACAGGGAAACCTGTATAATTTGAACACTCACGGTTCCCCCTAAAAGTGTCCAACTTAGATAGGTGTCCAACATAGACAGTATGATGAAATTTTATTTTTCCCTTCAATAAAGCATTTCAAAATACTTTCCTTTTAACATATATAAAATACTAATGAGCCAATGGTTTTAATTAAATATTGTAATTACTGTTACAAAATACTTATGTATGTACGTACAAACTTAAAATGTGAATCAAGGAATCTGCATACACATACTTTTATATGTAGTATGTAACGGCTACTCACATGCTGTATTTGAATTCATTGGATCAGATTGATGCAGTAATCCATTTCTATTATTCAGAAAAGTACTCTGTCAGAAGAGTTTTTTTTTTCTGATTCCAGATGCCCATTGTATTTCTATTTTACTGTGCAGATTAAACACGGCCTTAATGTGTTCTGGCGTATTTTGCATAAAAGCATACAGTTCTAATTTTTTGACACATTGCATTGCACTTTCGTGTGTAAGAAGTTCTACATCTGTTTTTTCCCTCTTCCTCCGAAGAAAACCTGTCATAATCACTCTTGCTTGATGTAGCAACAAATGGAGATTCAATATCATGGGTTTCAAGATTTTGACAGAAGTAGAAGAGAAATGGGCTTTGAGCCTCTGCAGGCGCAATATTGCGCCTGCCGATGACTCATGGAGGAGGGTTCCTCTTTTTGGGAGGGAGTTTCCCTCTTTGGGGAGGATCCTCTCGGAGGGTCTTTAAACCTCCAGGAGGGAGGATCCTCTCAGAGGGTCTTTAGACCCCCTCACTTGGGAGGATACCTCTCGTGATCGCACTTCATCAACTTTCGCCAGAGGGCGCTTTAAATACGTCACACTGATAAGAACAATCACTTTGTCATTGATCAGCGTCGAGGGAGGACGTGTGCTAAGAGCTCCTGCGATTGTGCAATCAAAGGTCAATCGGCAACACGTCTTCCAATGTACTCCGGTGAAAGGTCAATCGGCGACACGTCATTTCCAGATTGTGCAATCGCTGATTGCGACATCCATTGAAACTACTTTCGAAGGTCATCCCCTCTCAAGACAATTCACTCCAGCCCTCCGAGGGTAAGAGTCATCATGCCTCTTTCGCAATTGGCCTCTTGGCCGAGGCCTCTTTCGAGAGGCATCCTCCCAAGTGAGGGGGGGTCTAAAGACCCTCTGAGAGAATCCTCCCTCCTGGGGGTCTAAAGACCCTCCGAGAGGATCCTCCCCAAAGAGGGAAACTCCCTCCCAAAAAGAGGAACCCTCCTTCATGAGTCATCGGCAGGCGCAATATTGCGCCTGCGAAGGCTCAACGCCCTTTTCTCTTCTACTGACAGATGCAAAATTTTGACAAGCATCGGATAACTCTTTTCTGCACATTTCAGGAAGGTACTTTAGTTCTTCATCCAGTGACTCCAATTTGAAACAGTCTGTCACTTGGCACGCAGAAGAGATGAGATCACATAGAAATCCAACATACTTGAAACACTTAACAATTGTGTTTTCTGATAGATTTTTCCATGCTTCATAAATGTATCGGACTGCGTCTAAGACTGTCACTTCTTTGACAATTTTTGCCACATTCTCACAATTTTCTGCAGCCTGGAAAATTCTGGAAGTGGTCAACTTACAAGTTTTGAGTTATGCTTTGTGACAAATTCTAACCAATTACCTGGTCAACATACAAGTTAGACAGGTGGTCAACTTATAAAGGGTTCACTCAATGTTAAAGTAATTAAGCCATTTCGTTCCTGGTCAATTAGGTCAACTAAGACAGGTGGTCAACTTCACAGGTTTCACTGTATTTATAAATCAAAATGAACATCACGTCCACTAAAATGAGGCAAAACTTTTAAGTCCAAACAAAATGACCGGAGTGGGATGGTCCAGTGGTTAGAGTACGAGGGTTGCACTCGAAGGACTCGAGTTCGTTTCCCGGCGTTGCCCAAATTGTCCCCGTGTTTAGAGATTTAAGTACAGACACGTTAAATCTGTGGGTCCGAAAGTCCTTCCGATAGGTTGACGGCAGGGGAAGGAGGATACGTGTCGCGTGTGTCCTGTCTGTCGGATGGGATTCTTTCCCGCCCATGCCATTCAACACGCTAAACTTTTGGGTGAGTGAAGGGTATGATCCCTGTGAATGCCGCCCCCCCCCCACTGGGTTCCGGTCTAAATTGGGTGGCACTGTTTCGGTCGTCTAAACAGATACCTTACGATACATTCGGGTAGGTCGGACGGCATGGGTCGAAAGAAACAGAATGATTTACAAAATGCAATGGACAGCGATATGATAATAAATAATATAATTCTTGAGCTTCAAAATCCCAAACTAGTGCAAAAAGTATCTTATTTCGTAAAGGGAACGTGAAGGATGTTTAACAGAATCATTAATATTTAACAGGATGTTAAACAGAATCACATAATATTGCATAACAGAACTGAACCTATCGGATTTTACTATTTTTTTTGTCATTTTTATATAATTTTATTCAAAAGAGGAGCACTATCTGGTTGATACTAGCAAAATGGGAATGAGTATATTAGATTTTCATTCGTTGGTCATTTTGAATAGCGACAATACAATATGTTTTTCTAACTTTTATTACCATGGAGCCCTGGGTTTCATTTTTACAGCACCTCGATTCCTATTTGTATTTATACACTTAACATTCGAATAATCATTAAAAAATTGAAACTGTCAATCCTTATTAATAAATTAGACACTTCCGTCTGCGTCCGAAGGGGCACCTACACACCGGCTATCGTAACATGACATTGAGTAGATCTTTGTTCCTCAGGGCCGTAGCTAGCAGGGGCCATAGAGGGTTAAGCCCCCCCCCCCTCAAGAACTATACTCAGCCCCCTGATAAAAATATTAAATTTTTAGTAGTGATATGAAATTTCATATAAAATGACATTTAAATTTTTCATAAATTTCTCTAGATTTTTTTATAAATTGCTAAATTAAGATTTTCTTAATCTAACTAAACGTGTGATTATATGAATGATCCATTTATTTACATATTTTATTTAAAAGTTATGACAACAGAATGTAGGATACTTTTGTATTATTGCGGGATTCACTGTTATACATTATAGAGTCCAAATCATCTGATAAGTAGATAAGAGTTAATATGAAGCATTCACTTTCACAATGTTTCTACACATTATTAATAGCTTTATGACTAGTCAATACTGACATTAAAATCTATTGGAATTATTATATATTAATGTCGATGTATAATAGATATATGGATAATCGGCTCTTAGCTTGCAAATCTAAATATGCAATGATTTGTTAATATTTTTTTATGAGTTACAATAACAACTATTATGGTTTATAAACATTTTAATGATTCGTTGTGTTTTGGGTGAGTCCTTCCGTCAAGACTGCTGCCCCCATTTCGTCTCTGGTTACGGCCCTGCTACATATGAGTACTTAATAATGGAAGGGGTTAGCAAAAGTTGTTTCAGATTAAAGCGTCAAAAGGGTGCCCGCTATTACGCATTCCGCTAACATATTGAATGGGAAAACATTCTTTCCGCTTGCGGCAAAATGATGCTTTCATTTCTCAGACTGGTAGCGGAAAGAGATCCAGTTGCGTTTTCTCTCACTTCGGAGAGTCAAAGTGGTGTCAGGTTTATCAAAACCCCTTTGTACCGTTGCCTTTCCAAATGTGTCAACTTCTTGGACAACCCTAATCAGCAGGCCATACCAGTTTTTAACCAATTTAAACATACCAGTTTTCGTTTAATTGGTTTTTCTTTTGCACATGTGTGATTTAGCAAAATATTTTTTCCACTCTTATAGATAAAATAGAATCATTTTTATAATTTTTAATGAAAATATTAATTTGCCTGTGCTGCTTTATATATATATATATATATATATACTAAATTTAAACATTTTTTGGAAATGTTATTTAATATATGTATGACTGTAGTTATGATATAAAAATAACCACTTTTAGGAATCAGTGGACATATTATTCTAGCTCATATGTAATATAAATTTTCCGAGAAACTCGCATCTCGAGTCCTATTATATAAATAACAACAGAAATGAAATACAAAAATGAATATGTTAAAATGTTTACTTTAAAAGCTTTATATCATATACACATGGGTCTCGCTTCCATTCCATTTTTACGTAAGAGAATCTGCTCCAAATAACCAACATGGGCTCCTCTGTTAAAGGATTGCTATGACAACCCTTTATTTAAATGGATCTGGTGTTTGTCGGTGGCATTCAAATCACTCATTGACTTCCGTTCACTATCGTAACTTGACATTGAGTAGGCCATTGTTCCTGGGGGGTACATTTTGAGTCTTTGGATTTTCAGCCTTATTAGAGCCTCGTTTTGGGGGAAATAACTGCATTCAACCAGTGGCGTCCATTAAGGTTAAAAAACTGAGCCTCCCCTGCTTAAAATCGAGTTTAAAGAACTATTTAAACATACTTTTATTTATTATAATTTTTTAAATAACTTTTCAATATATATATATATATATGCACTATTTAGATATTTTTTACATTTTACACGTTTTAAAGTACTTTTCCCATTAAAACACATATTTTAATGTTTTAGAAGCTGAAATCATCCAGCTTTCGCGATCTATAAGGAGAAGCATGGTATTAAACCGACCCATCTGTTACAAGCTAGCCTTCCGAAATGCATTGCTATGGCTTCCCTCATTTTCAGCCGTTTGTAAACAGTCAATAATTGGATGAAAGAACATTTCTTGAGCAAGGCTAATGGATCCTCTATTTAGACTCAAATGTGATTCTATTAATTAATATTCGCAGAAAATATTCATTATTTGCAATACTAAAGAGTTTGAGCCATTTTCCACGAATAACTAGCTTTAGAATAACCTACTTTAATCAATATCAAGAAAGAAATATACCAATAATGACTACCATTAAACTGAAGTAGTTTGCAAAGTATTACCATTTTCAAATAATATATCTTCATTTTCAGAAAGTTCACCTTCATCCATTTCAGAAACCTCTTCGCCTATGATATTTATTTCTTCTAAGAACTGGGTGTGTCTTGAATGTTTCGACACTTTTTCAGGGTGAAGATTAGGAATGGCGTAACGCTGTAAAAACAAAATAGAAACTAACTAATCATACTTTTTCGTTTTTGTCACCTTTTCTCGCAACTTGAAATGTTACGCACTTTATTGAAATTTCAATACGCAATTATTTTAAATTGAACTGACTACGCAAAAGTCCTTGCAAAAATGTGCATGTACATTCCATTTTCTGACCCGATGACCTCAGAAATGTTTTCTCCGTGGTATAGTTAACTGTGTAAACACAAGAAGAAGAAAAATAAATCTTGAAAAATGGATTGTATGCATTTAATAGAAAAAGTGATGAAGTCAAGTGAGAAGAAACGATAACATTATATGTAAATTTTCTAATCAAAAGTTCACAACCGGTCATGGGTTCGTTTAGTGTTACTTTATACGCGATTTGAATTGAACCCAGTTAAGTACTACATCCGATCGAATGGACCAAGTCAGGTCGGGTCGGGTTGCGTACTGAGCCGCAAACATAAAAAATGATAATGGCAAGATGCGGACGTTTACAATTTTGAATTCGAATTTTCAAACAAAATTCCGTCAAGGAGACTTGCTCATCCGTTCGAAATAGGAATGGCCTCGTGAGAATATCATTTTATTATTCCAATCGGATGACTTTTGGAATAGAAGGTTTATCTACAGCGAAGTGCCCGATCGAACGATCAATCATGCATAAAGCAAACACTTTCCAACTGCAATGCAATTTAAACAGCTCTAAAATGCGATGATATTTTTTTAATGATCACAGAACTACAATCATTTATTTTACTTGAAAACTTCAAACTTCATCGAAAAAAATGAACTGGATTCAAATGACGTCATCGAAATGAAAATCGTCTGGCTCTCTGTCGAAAAACCAGAACTTCCGACTCGTCCTAAGACATGAACATCTGTTCTGGCTCTCTGTGTAAAAGCAGTGAAGATTTAATTCATACACTTTTATTCCAGAGTTCCATAATTTTGCGTAAAAAATATTCAACCATTCTTATACAACTCATCTTATAATTACTTGTTTACATTCTGCATCCAATAAAATGAGGCTTCGTTGTAAAAATAATCAAAGTTGGAGGATCCTTTAAACTCAAAAATAGTATCATTGCGTGGGCTCAGAATAGAGATGCACAGAAAATACGCAAAAATAAAACGGTTTTAGGACGGATGCAACACTCAATATGAATTTAAAAGAACATTAAAAATCACGATTTTGACTCTAGGAAAAAAAGATGGATAACCAATTTTATTTTTGATATGGTTCACGTGATCTCCTCCTATAATAGGGGTGTTATTATTAATTTAATTTTTATTTAAAAACGACCTAACCTATTTTGCTGAATTTTTTTTTATATATTTTATGGGATCATTTAAATATTTCCTAAAATTTTCGTAAGCATTTTATAATTTTAACTTTGCTTAAAAATATTTGAAAAATGAGGCTCCATAAGGTTCAATGTATTTCACCTTTTCAACTCGGGTTCCATCCAAAACTAAGATAAAAATCCTTTACGAAACACCTTACTAAAAATCATTTTTTAATGCCGCCTGTTTAAAATCATGCATATAACTTATTCCACTTTCTTCAATTAAGGAAATAATTTTGTATTTTCAATTAAGGGAAATTAAGTAATTAAGTGTAATCTAATTAAGCGTCTGTAACCCAACACCTGATTGGATCGGTCACCCGTATGCAATTAAAAAAAAAGTAAAAATTAAAATGTTAAATATTTAGCGAATTGGGACCGTATAGTAGGGAAACAAAATTTTGTAATATATATAAAAAAAAAAAAAGCGTTATGAGATCGACGTTTTTACCAAAATTAAAGTCCACAGCTCAATAAAACTGGAGTTTAGCGCTCATTTGACAATTCAAACATTTTTGTCCACGGAACACCCTAATATAATTATACACACTTGAAAACATTAGTGAGCCATGTTGGTTCTACCCTTTGTACTCGATTTCAAGTTTCTACTTCAATAACTCTGAGATTTACGCTCGCTCGAACATTTTTGCTTTTGATATCCTCTTAGAATAACTAAATTTTTGAAAACAGAAATTATTCAAGTGGATCCCAACTGTGCATTGCAAATTGAAATTAAGTAATTTTTACTTTCCTTATATACATAATGTATAAGGAAAGTATTGTGACGGGGTCGAAAATTCGAAATCGAGTTTTCGACGGGAGAGCACGTTTCAAGCAAGGCGAGCGGGTTTCTCATTCGGAAATCGCATTTGAACGTTCGTTGTTTGTGTGAAGGTCGTCTTATGCCTCGTGTAAGAAGGAGAAACTCCTACCAGCACATGTCGAAATTCGACCGCGGCGTGATCTATCGGGACTGCGGTTTATCATTCCGCGACATTGCTGCTCGCGTTGGTCGGGATCACATAACTGTCAGGTGAATATGGAATCGATGGATCCAGGAGGGCCACACTCAACGCAGGATCTCGGCGGTCCTGGGCCCAAGCCATGGGCCTTAACGCGTCAGAAACAGCCGCCTTCAGAAATGTAACGACGGTTGCCCACATTACTGGCTATGCGAACCGGGAGAGGTGACTGGGATGTGTGCCCAATGGCACCCCACATTATAACGCCAGGTGCTGGGCCCGTATGACGATGACGAATGCAAGCTGACAACGTTCTTTCTCCTTGGTGTCTCCACACACGGATACGTCCATCATGATGCTGTACGCAGAACCGGGATTCGTCTCAAAAGACGACGTGGTGTCGCCGTTCGTCGCCTGTCTCTGCTGCAGCGTCAAGGGAAGTCGCAACAGTGGTCGTCGTGCAGACAGTCCGTGGTGCTGCAGACGTCGTCGTACTGTCCGTGCGGAGACTTATCGTCCTACAAACGAGCTAAGTTCCTGACTCAGGGTACGTGACGTGGCTGTACGATCCCGCAAGGCCGAAAGGACAACATGTCTGTCCTTTCGGGCGTTAGTGGTCCGGGATTGCTGAGATCCTGCATGACGTTCAGTATGGCCCTCCTGGCCCCAGCGATTCCATATTCACCTGACAGTCATGGGATCCCGACCAACGCGAGCAGCAATGTCGCGGGACGATAAACCGCAGTCCCGATAGGTCACGATATTGCCGAATTTCGGCATGTGCTGGTAGGAGTTTCTCCTTCTTACACGAGGCATAGCAAGACCCTCATACAAACAACCGACATTCAAACGCGATTTCCAAATGAGAAATTCGCTGTGCAATCTTCCCTTTTATGCAGAATGTAGATGGCGCTACTCGTGCCTCCTTTATGAGCATGCGGTGCAATGCTAATCATTTGCATTCCTCAGCATGTAGTGCCTTCCATGCACATTTGACGTTTGTTGCATGCCGCCTTCATGGTGCAGCAATTTTAATGGCCAGCAGTATATCCCAATTAATACACTATCTAGATTCCTGTTCTAACATGCCCATAGTGTGAATCTACGTAATCTTTGTATTTTTCAGAATAACAATGGCAGAAAGAATTTTTATCCAATTCATAATTTTAGTTGATGTCTATAATTGAAAATGTAACGCCCTAGTGGTTTATTCTATGTAAATGCTCATTTAGAGTTGACATTTTTAACTGAAAAGAAAGTGAATACCGATTTCAGATATATTATTAACTTTTAAATGACATTGAACAACGTATTTGAGCTTTTTTTTCTTGCCACGAAACAAAAGTTAAAAATGAATAAATAAATAAAATAAAATACAACTGAGTTGGACCCCCCCCCCCCCCTTCTCTTTCGGTCACATCGAACACTGAATATTTATACACTAAGTATCGTCAACGGGACAGACTTGAACGGAGTCGGATGCACCATCTGGGGTGGAGAAAGGGGGGGGGGGGGGTAAAATGTATCTCCAGAAGCTCCTCCAGTGATTTAGAGTTATGGTGTCGATCGAGGGATAGAAAGTTACACAGCCGGTTTTTTTTTATTTCTCTTTCGGGGGCGGACAAAATGAGAAGAGAGGCCGAAAAAAAGTTCCAGATCTTCCAGAAGCTCCCGGTGAACCGGGAGGCTGAAAGTATCGGCCACGAGACAGAACCTGAGCCACCCAATCTTGAATAAAGACGACGCTAAGCGACCTATAACATTATATAAAGAAAAACTAAATGGTTAAAAAATGCCATTTTTGAGAGTGTTAGTTTCTCTGTCTTTAAATGTGAGTGATGAATATTATGATGTGTTTCAGGTTCTGGAGTGGGGCATTTTAGAATGGAATGACCAGACGCACCAAAAGCAGAGAGTCGCTTTCATCAGCATCTGAAAGGGCCCTTGGTATGTAATGAGTGTTATTTAGATTTTACTTGTGTATTTTTATTTCCCAGTTTAGTTTTTAGAGCTAGCTCTTGCCTTTCCGCCAAAAACAGTCAAGTTATGATTCTCCCTCCAGCCATGCATGCGGCCGGTGAAGCTGTGTAGAACATTTAAGAGGAGATCGCGGGTCTCGACCCATCTCCTCCGTCCCGCTTCAGACAAATTCCCCAAAGTTGGCATTTTTTTTTGTTATATACGAATTTTATATAAAACGTATATTGTATGAATATCTCCCGTCCAAAAGAACATCTCCCGGATGAACTTAAAATGCCAACCGGCGACTGATAAAATGCTTCACTAGCGACACGTTCGACATCCGATGAGACTGGTATGAACTCATATTATTAGAAATAAATGTGTGAGAAAGACTGGAGCGGATGGATTACGATAGAGAATTGTATAACTAGCTTGATCTTTAAAAAAAAGAAAAGTTATTCTTTCCAAATAAAGCTTTATCTCGGCCATTTTTTATCGGTATATTACACGATTTTCGGACATATCACTAAAAATAATAAAATGTGATAAATGATTGAAAAATTTAAAATGTTCCCCCATCCATTTATTGTCGCAAACTTCCAGAGCTATCGTTGCCACGGTCTGCCATTCTGTCGATCGTACCGTGCACGTTACATGAGCCAAAATAGTTCACATTTCGAAGCATATGGTGTAAGTGCCGGTTCAATGCAAATAATTAAAAATTCTCTTTTCCTTTTACAGCCGCCACGATTTGAAGCTCTCTTAAGACAAACTGCGTCTTTCTACGCCCAGAATTCGCATGCTCTTTCGAGAGGACAATACGCACATAAGCCACATAAAGTGTACTGTAATATTGTATATATGATTTTAGCGATATGAAATATTAGTCGCGTAAATGCAGGTTCTTTTGGTAACGCACCGTCCAATCATGAGATCTTCACCGATTTTTAAAAATTGAGCTTCGAGAAAATATAAAATCGGCAAATATGTTTCGCACGCAATAATTATTGTTCGCTTGGCAGGCACTCTGCTCTTGGACGATATTTTAGAATGGAAGAGTCCTCAAATTTGAACCCTCCTAAATCTCTGAACCTTGAACGAGAAGTCGAGGTGTACCTATATCTTTATTTACAGTTTCTCGATGTTACATCAATGGAAGATTTTTTTAGGAATTGCGATTTATTTTCTGAAAGTTTTCGGTTGTGGAAGAGAGGCTTTTCGGTATCGCTTCCATTAACATTAAAATGCACACCCGAAAATATTAAATTTCAGAATAAAAACCAGCACGCGGATCCAAAGACCTTTCCACCTGTTTTTGAGGCAAATCCTTCAAAGAAACGCAGTTCAACTAAAGAACTCGGAAAGAATTGAGTTTCCAATCGAAAGCTAGAAATAGGAAAAAATACAAAAAGTGGAAGAATTGAAAACAGTCACCCGAAGTAGTCAAAAATAACTGAAAATACGAAAGCTTTTTACGAAAAGTAAAGGAAAACATCGGCCTGTGTCTTACACTTACTTCGTGAAAGTGTCAAAAGATGATTCTCTGGTTAAATTTTTGGCATTATTGCTGTTCGCTTCAGTTTTATAGCTTCCGATTGGCAACGCTGTTCTTCACGTAAAAAGATATCCTGTCCTGTTTTTATCCTCAATTTATCTCTTATCATTGCTTCCGAAATCGATTGTTATCTTTTCACGCTGTGTGATTATCGAAGATTCTTTATCTGCTAATATTTTTCTTGAGGCAATTTCTAGGATAAAAATGTTTTATAGTTTCAAAATCGAGATTCTTTACTTTATTTTGTATCATTTTAAATGAGTTAAAAATAAAATTAAACACACAGTTTTAAACATTACTTTGTAATAAAATATGTATTTATATTATATATATATAACAAGTATCCAGCATTTTTTTTGGAGCACTTTTATCTAGCGGGGAAATCTCGATTTGTAACGGCAGTAAATTCGAATCTGGACAGGTTAAAAAAATGTCAGACGTGTACGTTCTAAAAATGCAGCCTCTCGCGTTTGAAAATCCTGGTCTGTGAAGGAATTCTGAACTTCTCCACAATATCTTTCCAAATTTGTATATTACGTTAATCAAATGTCATATTTGTAGAGTATTGGAGAAACGCTAAATTTGTTCTAAAAATGTTTAGTGTTAAATATCGTAGCTAATGACTATCGAGTTCTTGATGATGCATTTTGCAATCGTTGATTTTATTTTTTATTATTTTAAGGCATATCTGCATGATGAAAAAAATGTTTATGCATAGTTTTATTTCAGCCATCCTTTTCCTTTGAGGCGATTCCATCTCCCGATGAAGTTTCCCTTTCAACTGCTGAAATGACATGATTGAATATTTCGTGTGACAGTGTTGCTAATATATCCTTGTCTCATCTCGTAATGTATAATCAACCGCGTGAATTTGAAGTGAAATAAAAACTTTATATATACTACCAATGTTTTTATTTAGTAATCTAAGCTGGAAAAACTAAGTCCACGCACATGCGCAATAAGTTCAAGCTGAGAGAAAAAAAACAGATTTTGTTTAATCGCAGCATACAAGGTTGAACCGAGTTTCTTAACCTTGTTGTGACTAACGAAGTCTCAAAATCCACGCTTAAAAAAAAAAAAAAAAAAAGACTTCGTTAATCGCAGCATACGAAATTGAACTTGTTTCTTAATCAACCTGGTATGCTGCGATTAGCGAAGTCTTAATGTAGAAAAATCAAAGTCCACGCACATGCTCAATAGTATCGATCTCGATACGCATGCTTCTGGACTTAGGGGAATTTCGCGTGTCCCCATTTTTTTAAATCGATGGGCTGCCCAATAAACGGATCCCGTCACGAAATGTTCGTAACAGAATACGTTTATTGGGCAGCCCATCGAAAGGAATGGAGTTCTACAACATAAAATAGATTCAAACCTTTTTATTTTTGCTCTAAAAAGTTACATCTTCATTAATACACATGCTTTCCGGCAGATATTCTAAAAAATTGCCGTT
The DNA here is from genome assembly GCA_951213105.1 of Amaurobius ferox. Taxonomy (NCBI): domain Eukaryota; kingdom Metazoa; phylum Arthropoda; class Arachnida; order Araneae; family Amaurobiidae; genus Amaurobius; species Amaurobius ferox. Next base: position 3,660,671 of record OX578149.1, on the reverse strand, counting down.
TTCCAGACCAAGAGTCGGTTCTGTAAAGGTAATTAATTTTTAAAGACTTGAGTGCAGCTCATAGAAGTCAGGTATCTGTCTTCACAGCAGGCTGTCCTTCCTATAGGTCTTGTTCACAGGAAGCGTCCGCTTTATACATATGTAGAAAAAACAGTCAATCAGAAAAGTAACAAACAGATTATTATTATGTTTAGTTTTCTTGCCTGTAATATATTCTCATTGTAAACTTTGAGCGTCTAATCCGTTTAGAAATCGTAGTTAAAAAAGTATCAACTCAGTTCCAGTATTCAAATATAACTTTTGAAATAAGACAATTTTGGCACTCGCTTATAGGGTGTTTATATATGGTTCAAAATATGTAATTAGTATTTATATATAATTTTAAATTTTAGCAAGATTTTCTGTCACCTGGATGACTTTCACTGTGAATCTATCCTCGGTGGGATTTTGGAGGTCATAACCCCTCTTGGTGACCCATAGGAACTCGTTGTGTAAAAATTTGGGGCACATTCACGAAGGAGCAAACTGACATTTTCTTTAAAATGGAGGGTCAAAGAGAAAGACAATAACATTTTTAACTTTATTTGGAAAAAAAAACAGGACACCAATGTACTATATTTCGATTACATTACAGCCGAACTACATTAATTTGATCCCAATGTGAAGTGGGGGCGGGGGTGCAAATGGAGATAAGTATACTTACGTTTCTGAAATCATTGGATTTCTTTCTTCAGTGCAATAAACCTAGGCATGAACGTCCAAATAAGCGCAAGACTAGTCTCGAGCTTATTTGCCCGTTGAGGTCCAGGCTTGTTGCACTGAAGAAGGAAATACAATGATTTCCGAAACGTACGCATGCTTACTGTGGAGAAATACTTTCCCAGGAATTTAAAATTGCCCTTTAACTTCTGGTAAGAGTTGTTGCAATGCTTTCTATATACGATTACCTTTTATACGTTTTCCAAATAACAGTGCTCACACACAAAAGTGAAATATATATGAGATTGTGGAAAACAAAGTATACATAAAATAGTGTGGCAACACTTGAAAATAATTAATACTTTAAAAATAACGGCAACCAAAAATATTGGCTCCTTTTTACGACGTACTGAAAGCACACGACCTTTAGGGTATTATTATGCCCTTCATCAGTGGCGAAGTAAAAATAAGTGCTTATACTTCATTATTATATTATGCACAAGATACTTCGCCACTGATGAAGGGCATAATAATGCCCGAAAGCGTGTGCTTTTGGTACGTCGTGAAAAGGAGATTTTAATAAAATAACTCATTTTTTTGACTGTCGTTATTTGTTTAAATACACATCTTTAAGTCCTTTCAGAAGTTTGTATTCCATAAATATGAAAAATGCACCTATTGATTAAACCATCTGTAAGTAATATGGCAGAAATCACCCAGCTCATTTTTGACAAATTTAAATATATATCATCTAGAGATCACTTTGTCGGGCCGAACTAAAGCCTGTTAAAATAAGTAAGAATTTTAAAACTTGATAGACATTTTATATTCTGAATACATTGTTTCGATTTTTCTTTACTCTTTACTTTCCCTACAATACATGGGAATGTATTGTGTCGAAAATCATAACGCGGGGTTCTGACGGATCTCTACGATTCACCTTTATAGAACACGAAAACCTATTTTTGGCGTGACGTCTATGTGTGTGTGTGTCTTAGCGTATATGGATCCACTTTAACTTAAAAACGAGTGGATCCAATTTCAGAAAATTTAAATTTGGAATTCGCGATAAATTTTTTTTTTCGAAATGGTTCGAGAAAAATCGTCTGTATCCACTCGACCTGAAAAATGAGTGGACCCAATTTCAGAAAATTGAGTAGATATGTCACTTGTGGGTGACCCTAGTGCTGATTAGATTATGGCATGGTTTGGGAAAAAGAAGTCTTTTTTAACACTTTACAACATAGTTGAAAAGGGTTTATGACTTAGGTCATCCTGTCTGTCTGTTCGCACGATAACTGCCGTAAAAATGACTATCAGAATGAAATTTTAGTAGGGTTTTCAGACGGCTTGTGGGAATGAATAATATCACCCAATTCGTTTTGGATGGAACCCGGATTGAAAAAATTAAACACATTGAATCCTTTGGGATCTCATTTTTCAAACTTTTTTAAACAAATTTAAAATTTCCAAATGGCTTCGAAAAGTTTAGGAAATATTTAAATGATCTCATAAAATATATATATAAAAAAATTGAGCAAAATAGGTTCGGTCGTTTTTTAAATAAAAATTAAAATAATGGCATCCCTATTATAGGAAGAAATTTCGTAACCCACTTCAAAATAAAATATAGCATCCGTCTCGTGTCAAAATCGTGATTTTTGAAGTTCTTTTTAATTTATGTTGAGTGTTGCATCCGTCCTAAAACCGTTTTAGTTTTAATTTTTTTCTGTGCATTTATATACTGTGCAAACGCAAAGACACTGTTTTTGAGTTTAAATGATCATCCAACTTTGATTATTTCTACAACAAAGGAGACGTATGGAGAATGTAAACACATCAAACTGCAAGATGAGTTGAATTTCTTAAACGCAAAATTATTTAGCTCTGGCGTTTGTTGATATGAATGAAACATTCATTGATTTTACATAGATAAGCAGACGATTTTATAGTATATTTTTTCGATGAAGTTTTAAGCGTAGAGTTAAATTACTTTTACCTCCATGGTTTTAAGTTTTTAAGCAAAATAAATTATTGTAGCACTGTGATGAATGAAAGAAACGGAAACAAGTGTATGAATGAAATATTCACCGCTTTTATATAGAGATCCTGGCCATTTATAGTTCCATGACGTTATTTGACGTTCATTTGCTTCAGATGAAGTTTTCAAATGTAATAAATTATTGTAGCATTGCGATCATTTTAAAAATATCACAGCTGAATGTATCGCATTAGATGAGATGTTTAAATAAAATTGTATTGAAGTTGGAAAGTGTTTCATAATCAATGCTTTATGAATAATTGATTTTTCTTGCGAAAGGGCTGAAATCGTCGGAATCTAAAATAAAAAACTACGTGTGATCCAACGTATCCATTAAATGTTTGTTTTATACGTTATTTTTGACAATGAAAAAAATAAGACTCAGCCTATTACTCTTGAGAAGGGGGTCTTAACCTTTTTAGTGATCTGCACCCCCCCCCCCCCTCGAATCTGAAAATCAGTTCCCGCACCCCCTTGATAATTGGGTTTCTATTTCTTAATTCAGGAAATGACATTTATTGCAAGATAATTTATTTATCGAAAAGTAAACACATACATATGCATGCAAAACAATATCTCAATTTTTAACGGCTACGTTGTTTATTTATAACAACACTTTTGAAGCGAGACTTTTTTTTAAAAAAAGAGCTACATGTAAGTCATCATTTGCATTGAAGCGATTTCTGGCTTTTGTTCTTATGTGCAAGTGATGAAAATGCCACTTCACACAGGTAGGTGGTGGCAAATGGCAAAAGTTCCTGCAATGCTACTTTTGCCACCCGATCTAACTGTGTTCACCGGAATTGTTACAAGTCCAGTTTTTCAAACTCCATTTGAACACGTGCATTGGCTCGTATTTTAATAAAATCGCCGTCGTCCATCGAATCTGGGTCCAATAGAAACGGATCCTATACCCATTTCTGAACTTTGCTAAGATTTCCCGTTGTAAAGTATCCATGAAATGATTCACTCCATTGTTGGAGAGGTGTTGCAATTTCAGGTATAATGAATATTTTCTCATTTTCCAGAACGATTGAATAAAGTTAGAGAAGAAAATCTAGAATCTAGATCTTGCCGTTCTTGAAATTTTTTTCACAATGTTGCTATACACCACTTTTGAAAACACGCCCCGTTACCCAATGAGAACGAAAATTGAACTAAAAGTGTCATTTCAAGAATTGACTTGTGTGGCTTTGTGCCATTCAACTCCATTTAATGAATTATTAAAGAAATAAGGAGAAAATGCCCACCCTAGATTTTGCATTTATTAGTCCACTTTATAACTGTCCTTATTTCTAGTTCTGTATACACGAAAAATAAACTACATATACAATGAAGCGCGGTACTTGTACATTTTTGCCATTCATTTACTTTTTAAATCGGATCATCTGTTTTTGTTTTATAAATTTTTTTGTAAATATTTACAGACTGGCAGCATTTTGACATTTTATTCAGTTATCCCTTCTGCATAGGTTGTCCCGTGACAAGAAGAAACACAAACCATTTAAAAAAAAAATAATAATAATAGTTGTAGCGACGTGCATCCTCCGTTTTTAGGCTGTCTCTTCCGAATCAAAGAGCTACACATCCGAGACGTATATTTCCTGAAAGTACTAAAAAGAACTCAGAATATTAAATCCAAAATATCGAATAATGAATGTACAAGACAACCTAGTCATGTGTACAAATACAAAATTCTGTTTAGCTGGCAAACTTTTTGAAATATTTTTTTTTTCTCCATAGACTTGATATTAGGTATATCAGAGTTTAAAATTCGGGTTTCATCCTGATACTAAGTTGAAGCTATGTTGAAGTTTGATTCGAATGGGGGTTGTCGACGAAGCTCGATTGAAACGGTGCCACTACCATAACAATAGCACTGAGACATTTAATGGCTACCGCCAATTCAATTCCGTTAGGATCGAACATTTGACACTCGAAACGTTCTTCACTCTTCTTAATGAGTAGAATAAAAAACAAGAAAGATCACTCATGGATAAGCATTGAATATGAAACACTTTCCAACTGAAAAGCAATCCGCTGAATGTATCACATCTCTAACATGAGATACAATCAGCAATGCTATATTTTTTAATGATTACAGAACTGCAATCATTTATTTTACTTGAAAACTTAAACGAAAAAAAAAATGAACTGGATTCAAATGACGTCATCGAAATAGAAAGGCTCTCTATGTAAAAGCAGTGAATATTTCATTCACACACTTTTATTCCAGACTCCAGAGTTCCATAATTTTGTGTGAAAAAAAATTCAACAATTCTTATTTATACAACTCATCTTACAATTACATGTTTACATTCTGAATCCATTAAAATGAGTCTTCGTTCTAGAAATAATCCAAGTGGGATGATCCTTTAAACTCAAAAATAGTGTCATTGCGTTGGCGCAGACTAGAGATGCAAAAATAAAGCGGTTTTAGAATAGATACAACATTCAATATAAATTTAAAAGGAACTTTAAAAATCACGGGAAAAAGATGGACACCCTATTTCATTTTGAAGCGGGTCACGTGATCTCTTCCTATTATATGGGTGTCATGATTATTTTAATTTTTATTTAAAAATTTACTGACCCTATTTTGCTCAAATTTTTTTATATATTTTATGGGATTATTTGAATATTTCCTAAAATTTTCAAAGCCATTTGCGAATTTTAACTTCGCTGAAATAATGTTTGAAAAATGAGGTTCCATACGGTTCAATGCATTTCATTTTTTCAACCGGAGTTCCATCCAAAACGAATTGAGGGATATTATTTATTTCCATAGGTCCCACAACCTGTTTGAAGAACATACTCAAATTTCATTTTGATAACGTCATTTTTACGGCAGTTATCGTGCGACAGACAGACAGCAAACGCTTTTTTTTCTACTATTGTAGAGTGCTAAAACCCGAAATGCATCTTTTTTAAATACCATTCAGCGATTTAATAAGATGCAATAAGAGTTCTGATTTAGAATCCTATTAGCATCAATACATTACTGGAATAATCTTATCTTGAATGGGAATTCTGTACTAAACTTGTATATTTTATGATGTCCCTCCATTTTCTGAGCATAAGATGAGTGAAGTATATTTCGCTCATCCAAAAGGATTCGACGCTCGTTTTTTAAAAATGGAACTTGAATGGGATTTTTTCAATACTCATGTCTAGCGTTCGAAATAGATACGTAGATAGATTGGAAGCCAGTTAAAAAAATTTTTATTTTTAGAGAACATCTGGGATCCACACAATACTATTTAGATTTTTTGTTGTTAAATAGGTGCATGGATAACAATACAAGACATGCAATGAGATGGAAAGGGAAACATCGTCCGTGCTTGTGTTATACATACGAAGGCTGATTGGCTGATTCGGAGTTCGGGAATCGAAATGATTCAATATTGTAACCCTTTTGCGCACACGATAAAAGGAGTATCTCCAGGACACAAAAATATATCAATTTTTAATACTTTACAACAGAGTTGAAAAGTGTTTGACTTGGCTCATTCTGTCTGTCCGTTCGCACGATCACTGCCGTAAAAATGACGTCATCAAAATGAAATTTGAGTATGTTCTTCAAACGGGCTGTGGGACCTTTGGGAATGGAAATAAATAATATCCCTCAATTCGTTTTGGATGGAAACCCGGTTGAAGAAATGAAATGCATTGAACCGTATGGGACCTCCTTTCCCAAACATTATTTCAGCGAAGTTAAAATTCGCAAATGGCTTTGAAAATTTTAGGAAATATTCAAATTATATCATAAAATATATAAAAAAAAGTTGAACAAAATAGGTTCGATAGTTCATTAAATAAAAATTAAAAGTAATAATGACATTCATATAATAGGAAGAAATCACGTGACCCACTTCAAAATAAAATCCCTCTTTTTTTCCTAGTATCAAAATCGTCATTTTAAAAGTTCTTTTAAATTTATATTGAATGTAGCATCTGTCCTAAAACCGCTTGATTTTTGCGTTCTTTCTGTGCATCTACATCCTGTGACAACGCAATGGCAGCCAAATGCTGATGTCCCAACTTTGATGATGTCTACAACGAAGCCTCATTTCAACGGATGCAGAATGTAAACTAAATCAAGCTGTAAAATAAGTTGTACAAGAATTGAATTTTTTTAACGCAAAATTATTTAGATCTGGAGTCTGGAATATAGGTGATATGAATGACATACTCATTGATTTTTACATAGAGAAGCAGAAGATTTTATAGCATTGCCTTTTTCGATAAAATTTTAAGCATGGAGTTAGAAAGTACTTTTACCGCCATGGTTTTAAGTTTTCAAGTAAAATAAATTATTGTAGTTCTGTGATCATTAAAAAAATATCGCCGCTGAATGTATAGCATTTTACAGATGTTTAAATAAAATTCCATTGCAGTTGGAAAGTGTTTCATAATCAATGCTGTATGCATGATAGATCTTTCATGTTATCTCTTGGCTTTTAAAATCAAATAACGCAAAACGCATGATCATGTCGGCTCTTATAACAATTTTTAGACCATCTGTGTTCCATTCATCTACGAATCTATTTTTTTTTATCCTTTCTTAACTTTACAAGGATAGATCAAGCATTTCTTTGGAATGAAATTTTGTACATTTTCAATAGGGCTTCGGGATTTTTGAGTCAAAATTTAAAAAATAACTTCCTCAAACCAAATATTACTGTTAAAAGATTTTTTTTCTTTTTGCATTAAAAATTATTAAAAATTTTATAAATATATTTTTGAATCAAATGAATGCGAAACACTGTACAATAGTGAAAAAATAATGCAAATGAAGCAATGTATTCAAAAGTTATATTAAAAACAGCTTCATTTTTAAAATAAAATTTTATATTTTTGCGTGGCACGTGATCTTCATATAGACACATATTTTAAAGAAAAATCGGCAGTGACTCCCAATCCGATGGAGCCGAAATGGCTTTGCGTGAAAAACATCTTTTTTGGGGGGTGGTTTGTTTTAGACATTTTCAAAACAGTATCGAAACGAGAAGTACTCTATTTCAGATACAAAGAACCTGATCCCAAATTCAATTATATATCCCTGTTCGGCCTCTCAAAGGCTTACAAATTACTTTCCTAGTTTGTAGCTCGCTCTTTCAGTTCTCGAGATATAAGCATTACAAACTAGTTTCAATTTTTTCTGAACTTGACGATTCCTCAAAAACTGCAAAAACTTGAGTTTTGTCAAAACAATGATTGACCTAGAAACCAGATTTCCTACTGAACAGTTTTGTAGCTTACAACAGTAAAATATTTCGAGTGAAAGTTAGATTGAGGCAAAATACCTCTCTATTCATATTTAAATTTGTTTACTATCTAGAGCAGAAGTTTTGCTATTAACCAGCATACTCACGAAGAAAAATATCCTGGAGCACCAGACATAAAAAAAAGTGATAGCAGTAGATATGTATTTTTATAATTATGAGAATACTGGTGCTCTCAGGCTCTGGATTACAGTCCTCTCATCTAGTCACTTTACATTAAATAAGTCATAGAACATATGCAAGAGAATTTATAAACATTTTACAATCCTTGGCTGATCTGAAAATTGTTATGCAAATGTGTAGTCGAAAACCCAGGCCATCCGGCTCGTCCTGGGACATAGAGCAGCAAGGTGGGCGGCCGGATGCAAATGTAATTCATTTTAATTTCTTGCGCAGACCATTTGGATTGAGAAGAGGATTTGCAAGAAAAGATCGGGGAAGTAGAGAAAAGCATATTTTTCAATTTTCAATCCACTTTAGAAAACATGAATTTTTTTTTTTAATTTCGCAGGATCCAAATTTAAAAAAGGGAATAGATTAATGATCGAAAATTAAAATCTTTAGACTTATTTTCCATATTCAAAATACGACTTCAAAACATGTAGGGCACACACACACGGGCCTGATCAAGTCGAAATGGGTCACAGAGCCTGGGGACCCATGCACTCAACGCTTGCAAAATGGAGGCAATGGGGGCCCATGCCAAACGCTTGCAAAAAAGCAACAACACATTTGAGGGCCTGGATTACAGCTCAGGAAGCCTTTTGGTACATGCAGAGGACTTCCAAACTGTTTATTTTATAAATAAATAATATATTAAGACTTTGAAGGATGTATAATATTTAAGACTACATATTAGCACATTTTTTAATTTAAAACAAAAACTAATACTATCAGTTTTAAATTAATTAAAAAATCATTTCTGTTTAAAATTTTTTATCACATACAAAACTGAGGGGCCCCTTTACAATTTGGGGGCCCAGGGCCGTGCGTTAATCGGGCCCTGCATACACAAACTAAAAGATAAGCATTGAATGAGAGGCCAATCGAGTTTGCTCACAAAGTGGGGTCAACGGTCCAGATTTTAGGATTATAACCTTTTGTATATCCTTTAAAATTGGTTTTTAATTTAGAAAAATCACCATTTGGAATCTATATACACGTAGTTTTATACACATCTGACGGGATCGCATAGTTCCTAAAATTTCTTCAGTCTTGTACTCGGATCGCGTTACAACGAAAAATTGGATGCGGGATCGATTGCAATTCAGACGCACTCAAATTCACTTTTATAAAGTACGTTTGGAAGTTCTGGAAAATATTGTTATTAAACCATCATTTGGATCCATTTTAATAGCATTTGGAACTTTACTTTAAGCTTTATTGATTAACACATTTGACTTGGAAAGCTACTTTCGACTGTTATATACAAGAAAGGATGCGCATAAAATTCTATTGAACATATTTTGAAGACCGAAATATTTCAAATAAATGAGGAAACCCGTCTTTCAACTTACGACTGGACAATCCCACCTCAAACTTGCCTCCCATCTCCATAGCACAGAAAGATGAACATGTGTTTTGAAGCATCCCCGTTTAATTGGGTCGGACCCGCGTCTTATGCACTATTTAATTACACATGCATGAATGTTGGGAGAGTTTCGGAACATTATGTTTTGCAAATTTATATTTCGTTCGAGGATATGTTTCGAATGCATTACAAAATTCGAAACTTTTAGTTTGCAACAATCCTTCTCCCCATGAATCCATTCGGTAGCTTTATTTGGCTGTCTCAAACGATCCGTCTGTGAAAGTTTTTCAATTACATTTACAAGTGCTATCTATCGTTCGCTCGACAATTTTCCCGTTTTTGTTGATAACATGGTTACCACAATGTTTTTTTTTTAATTTTCGGTTATTGTTTTATTGCAGGTTTTCCCTTTATTATAAAATTTCATCGAAAAATGGAAGAATTAGGGTCTTACCTGAAAAAAAAAAAAAAAATCGATCCCCGGTATCCGTGATGCGAGACATCCGACATACCATCTTCACAGCTCCTACGAAAATGCAGCCAGTCAGACATCGGACATGCGCAGAAATCAAAAAGACAGAAGGAATTAGAAACACTGAAAGTGCCATCTAGTGACTGAAATTTAAAGAAAAAGGGGTTCCATTTTATTTTTAGAATTTTATAAACTCCAGAATTTTTTTTTTTTTTTAAATGTTTGGTTTTAACAATAAACATTTTCATTTACCGAAATTCAAATGGTGACAAAATTAGAATAATCACTAATTTACTCTCGGGATCGCAGATTCGTGTGCCTTAAAGCAACCATAAAAATCCAGGAGACTTTATAGCGTTTCAAAAACAATTTATCATCATCATTATCAATGGCTGGACATCCCGATGTGGGTCTCGGCCTTCCCCTAAAGATTATTCCAAACTGTCCTCCTCGGACAAAAGCTTCATCAATTTTTAATCTCAAAATTCACGTCCACACAATCAATCCCCCTGAACTTCGGTCCCCGATCGGTGCGGACATAAAGTTCTTTCTGATTCTTAGTAAATGTCCTGTCCATTGCATTCTCTTCATTTTATTGAATTGAATTTTATTGTATTAAAATCTTGTATAATTTGTATAGATCAAAATCAATCATTTTTTTAATTCGATTTCATTTTTTTCCAAACATCATTTTTCTGGATAGAAAACAATTTCTAGGATAATTATTTATATACATTTTTAAAAGAATTGTAAAACGTTTCTATTTACTTGGGAATCCAACTTTTTCAATTTATTATCAAAAGAACAATGAATATAATACGTCTTTTGTATTTACAGAATTTCTTCCATTCAGATGATTCTAGGAAGGTGGAGAGCTCTATTTAATTAAATTGTAACATGTTTTTTGTCTAAGTCTCCCTAAAGTTGCGCCAAAATACCGACACAGTTCGAGACGAGCCCTTTGCGTCGAGATGCAACAATGTCCTGCAACCCATTCGGCCCTGACCAAAGCGCGGAAACTTCCTCCTTGTAGGTATCGGACATTCCATGCTGACAACCGCCTTCCTAACTTTAAAGGACAATTCATTTGACATGCTTTTAGAAATTGGACTTAAAGAATGTGCGTTTCGTCATTCATACAATTGGAAAATAATTTCATTTTAGTAGGATATATCGAAATTTATCTTCTTGGATGGATATTTTTAATGAACCTGAAAGTACTTTCATTAAAAGTTTATTATTACAAGAGTTTTTCTTTTTTTTTTTTAAAGAAAAATCGCCCCTTCTCGTTCGCATATACATATATGCACAATTTGCTAGTCATCTTTAGAACGCTAGTGAGTGACTATGGTAAAAAATCATTATAAATCATTTAAAGTGCACTTTAGCAAATGAAATCTTTAAATATATATTATTATCAAGTATTTATTTTAAATAACTTATTTTCATTACAAAGCTAAATTTCAATGTTTAATGGGTCTAGTTTCAACTTTTATGGGCCATCATCGTCCGTTTACCGTGACCCGCTATGTCAAAATTAATGCCTTTACGTTTCTGCGCATTCTACTACGCAGGTTGTTTATGGACGCTCGCGTTCATGCTCTATAATGTCATGTCCTGTTCTGCTGCTTGTGGAGAGTGCAAAGTCAGTGGCTACGATAATTATGGTACTAACGGATAGGAATACTGCAGCAGTGATGAAAATGATTCATTTTGTTTTGGATTATCATGTACTTGGATTTTGGGTTATCATGTTTTGGGGTCATCTGATGCAATTGATTTTTCATATAACATTGTATCTCATTACACGTATTCTGAAATGCATTGAATATAAAGTCATTTTTTAAATATTATTTTTATAGCCGTCATTTTTAAAAATGAAAAACAGTCCATTATGGCATGGCCGCCATTTTTGGAGCCTATTTCCAGGTAGAAATCCACTTAAAACACTTGTGTTGCAATTCTGTCCAGGTTGGATGCTCCTTTTACGCACTTTGACGAAACATGGAAACCTGCGCTAGACCAGCTTGTAAAGGGCACTTTCAAAAATACATGTTTGTCTACTAACTTTACATATCTAAATCGAATCTTTTCATTTGAAAACTGCGGGACCGAATTTTAGAACCTTAGAATGACTATTTGAACTTTTTCCAAAATGAAGATACAGATGCTTTTATAAGATGTCTTAAAAATGATACTGGGAAAGCTAAAATGACCCATTCAGACGATGTTTCTAATGACTTAAATAACTTTAATGCAAGTATCCAAGGGGGAGAGGGGGGGGGGGAATTAAACCATTTTGACATCCAGTGACAACATTGTCAACAGCATACCTTTAGAAAAATAAAATTCAGTAGATATGTTCGTTCGTTCATTACTAATTCCCCCGTGGTGAAGGGGCACTTATGCACCACGTCCACAAGACAAGACCCCCCAGGTCCCAGGGCGAAGGGGAGAAGAATTGCAGCTTCACTTTTATAGAGGCTTCCCGAAGGGCGGAAGTCTGACTTGGCCTCGACATGACAATACCCATGCCCGCTGGCGGGATTCGAACCCTTAACCCGGCAATCCAGCTATGAGACGGAAACGCATGCTCCTGACCGTCGGCAGTAGATATGTAGTTGATATGTAGTTCCCTTCAGTTCATAATACAAATGTCGCGGGGCTTATTTTTAACCTAACGCAATTGGAAGAAAAGTTAATTTCCTTCTTTAAACGTAGAAGTTGATACAAAATACATTTGGCTAATAGTAAATAGGTCAATAGGTTAGTTAATAGGTCAAGTTTTCTTACAAGAAGCATTGACTTTTTTTGGGTCAGAATCTGAGGTGAGACCTATAGAGCTCATTGTTCTTTTTTACGTCACCCAGCTAAATGTTGAGCGGTATAATGAAAAGAAAAACTTTGCTTCTTTTGATGCTACGGATTTCGAACGGAACAGGTGAAATAGTAATTACTATATATACATAATAATGACTTCTAAAGGGTGTTCCAAAATTCACGCAAGAAGTCATTCTGATAGAAAACACAGGTTTATAATTAAAAATTGTAAATTTTTTATTGATTCATAAAGTATACAATATAGGGTTATGTATGGAATAGCATATCGGGTAAATGCTCATCGTTGCAGATGATTTTGTTCGAAAAATCAGCATCCACTTGTTGTTGTTCCATAATCCGAACTCTATTCGCTGTGCGTGGTTAGTAGGCTTCAGTTAGTTCTTGAGTCCATTGAATTTTGTAAGCATGAAGATGCAAATTTTTCGTTAGAATACGCCGTATAGAGAGCTTCTCGAAATGTCCAATTCTTACGACACTCTCTCGAACTGCTTCAATGTTTTTTGTTGAAGGACGGCTAAAGTGTTTAAGATCACTAATTGATCCTTAATTTTTTAATGAATCTCTTCACAGTTGATGAAGATAAATCACTATTCCGACCGTATTTTGTACGAAAATTGCGAGCCGCCAAACCTCCATTATTTTTAAAATATTGCTCAACAATGAAAACGCGTTGTTCTTTCTTGTAGTGCTCCATTTTTAGTAACCCTAGACCGTCAACTGTCACGCTGTCTTTTTTTTCGTTGCCAACACTTTATCGCACAAATGGCGCAAAATTCAAATCTTGCGTCAATTTTGGGACACCCTATATATATCTCTACTTATAATAAAACAGAGTGTATGTTTGACGGGGAACGGTTCCGGGGCGATCCACTCGGGAACGCTTCCGGGACAATCCACTCCTCAACGGGATAGATAAACCATGAATCATTGAAACATGAATTTAAATGGAAAATCTGTCACCATGGTTTATTTTTCACAAGTTTTTAATCAACAATGAAAAGTATTAAGAAATCAAAATGGTTATTTAATTTAAATGTCTATTATTATTTTTTCGATTTGAATAATAAATAAATGGATATAAAAATATATCTTATAAATGAACGGTTTGATTTTTCTTTTAATATATTAATTGCGGACTGCGTACATCACTTTCATTTATTTTGGCAAAGAGTTTTCAAGCTTATATATTGTGTTTAGATAATAAAATCATATATTGTGTTTAACCAATAAATTCATTTAACTGATTGTTAAAACAGAAAAAGTGTAGAAAGGGTATATCTTCTAATACAATTTTAGTGTTTTCATTTAGTAATATACAAACGGGATCAGGATGTTTTATTCAGGATCTGCAAATTTAGAACTACGAATTAGGAGGGATATCGCTAACTTGGCAACTTTTCTTAAACGTTGCCAAACTGGCATCAATGTCGCCAAACTCTTTAGAAACGACGTAAATAAATGAAATTTATTTTGTTTTGTTAGAAGAGAATACTGAAATGATGTTTCGTTTTGATTTGTCTGTCAGTTCAACCGTCCTGCTCAGTAACATATTTAGCGAATTTTTAAAATGTCACCAAATTGATATAAATGTTTGTAAATCCATAAAAATATCTTCTTCTTCTTCTTCGACCCAGACCGTCCGACCTACCAGAAAGGTGTAAGGTATCTGTTTGGACGGCCGGGAAGTGCCACCCAATTTAGACCGGAACCCAGTGGGGGAGGCATCTACAGGGACCGTATCCTCCTTCCCCTACCACCAACCTTTCGGAAGGACTTACAGACCCACATGTTTAACGTGATCGTACTCCGCGTGAACACGGCGGCAGTTTGGGCAGCGGCGGGAATCGAACCCGGGACTACCGAGTGCAACCTCCGCGTGCTAACCACAGGGCTACCGTGCCCCATAAAAATATCTGAAATTGATAAAATTGCTCTAAATAAATGAAATGAATTGGGTTTTATTAGGGGATAATATTGTGATGGTGTTTCGTCAATTCTTCGCCAAGTGGGACTGTCAACTCTATAGTCCCACTTGGCGATCAATTTGGCGATTTTTTAAAATGTCGCCAAACCTTCCATAGAGATAGTATTATTCAGACGATATTTTTCCCCCCCATTTATTTGAAGCAAATGATATCATGTCGCTTAGCAAAAGATTTAAATCCAATGTGTTTATGTGGCAGACGATTTTTATTAAATCTTTTCCGATTTGAATAAGGAATATATGTATATAAATAAATGTCATTGCCATTGCATTTTTGACTAGATAATATCAATTACGATCTTCAGGTTTAAACATTATTATTATTGATATTTTCGGGGATTATTGATTTAGAGATTATTGATATTTTCAAGTTATTATGCCATTGTTTTATTGGGGCAAAAATTGTTGAAACTCATATATTGTACGTTGTACGAGTCATCTTCTAAAAGTGCACGGGTATATCTTCTAATCTATGATAATCTAAGTAGTACAGGTATATTGGCATATATTTTGACATATATTGGCATATATTAGAATCAAGTACGGCTTTCTGATGTGAAGATTACGGGGATTATTGATATTTTCAATTTATTATGTCATCTGTTTTATTTTGGCAAGGATTTTTGAGACTTATATTGTAATACGAGTAATCTTATCTTCTACTAACACCCGGACATATCTTCTAATCTACGACATTATAAGTAGTACGGGTATATCTTCCCATATAATTTTAGCACTTTCATTTTGGCATATATTGGAATCCATTACTGCCTTCAGGTTTAAAGATTACGGGTTTATTGATATTTTCAATTTATACATGTAATCTACTAATACAGGTTATATCTTCTAATATTCGCGTATATAAATAGTACGGGTCCCATACAATTTTAACGCTTTTATTTTGCATATATTGATTCAATTCCATATTTTTTATAAATTTGCTTACGAAAGGGGCCAGGATGTTTTATTCTTCAGATCTGCCAGTGAAGATAATTTTGCATAGAGAGAACAGAGAGTCTTAAACTTCTTTTTAGGAGTATAAAATTAAATATTTTAACAGAATATTATGATTAAAAATGTCATTTAGTATACTATAGGAGTTTGCACATGATTGTGAATTTTAAGTTTCTTTACATTTATACTCCGTACGAAGAACGGGTATGCTGCTAGTAGGTAAATATAGTAGTTAAAATATGCATATATATAATTATAGGGCAAATAGAAAACTTTTATCTCTAATTTTGTACTGCGGACCTAACAGGATCTTGCCAATAAAATTTGATGTCTTTTAAATGAAGGTGTTAAGCGAAAACTGAAAATAATACTTTTGAAACAGTGACATTTCACCTTCTTCGACCCATTTTGGCACATTTACTAATGTCTGTAGACGGACCTTCTGTTTATAGCAAATGATAAGATAAATTAGAATACTATTTATCCTAGAAAATGATTTTAAAGTTGGAGTAATAGGCTTTGTTGAACTATTAGTTGCAAGACGACCTTCAAATGGATATAAAATAGAAATATTTACCGCCCTACTAACTCTTACAGCTTTCCTTTTGGTTGTGCCTCAAAATGGTCCTTTTGGTTGTGCCTCAAAAACACCGTACTTTAGTTGCGGATGTTTCAGTTTGGTTCCACTTGAAAGACGACTCAAAACAAGAAAATACTCAATTTACAATACATCTCCCGAAGTAAGTAAACGGCTTGTTCCACAGAACTGGGATCTCAAACTAATAAAGGAAACCATAGATAAATGGCCCCAACGTGAACTACATCTAGGTTAAAGCAGATTATCAGTATACAAAAGAAGTTGATTAGTATCATGAGCGTTACTTATCCAATACAAATTTTAAAAAATCTGATGTGGGCAACACATGACTTTCCTTATATAATGTAATGAATTGACTACTTTTACAGTAAAAAAATTGGTTTTTCTTGTAGTAGATACTAACATTCATTCCAAGACATTGAATTTTCGACAATGAGTCGTCATTTTCATTGATTTAGCGTCATTTGTATTCATTTGGCGAGATTTTCGTTAATTTGGCAACATTTCAAAAAATCGCCAAGTTGGCGACATTCCGCCAAATTCGTCGCCAAAATATCGCCAAGCGTTATGCACTAAGAAATAAGTTATTCTTACAGCAGATAAATGACTATTGGCGTTCAAATACAAAAGTATTACTCAGAGTATCTTTTTTCATGAATGGAACGAGCTAGATCCACGAGAATGATGTCACCCAATGTATCGCATGGTATTACATATGAAAAGTGAACACGTTTATCAATAGGAAATATTTTTTTTTATTTTATATGACTTTTTGATATTTTTTTTGAAAAATGTACAATATCTCGAGAACGGTTCGTGTTAGCGTTCTAAAATTTATGTCAATCGTTTTCTAATGAAAAATTACATAAGAAATGTCTATTTGCGTAACTTTATTAGTGGTTTTGATTTTTTGACGATTTTTTCAAAATTTCATTCGAAAATTTAGGAGGGTTCTGAACATTCGATTGCGTATAAAAACAATAAGCTTCCAGCGTTTACGGATTGTGATTTTTGTACCAAATTTGGTTCAAATCGGTCCATTCGTTCGTCAGTTATCGTCTCCACAGACCCACTGACACACACACACACACACACATACTTTCACACACACACACACACACAGACATCACTTCAAAAATGGTTGATTCGCGATCAGGGATGCTTGAAACGTGCTCTCCCGTCGAAAACTCGAATTCGAATTTTCGACCCCGTCACAATACTTTCCTTATACATTATGTATATAAGGAAAGTAATAAGTCCTTTAGATGAGCCATTATGATATTTAATATGGGGAGATCTGTCAAAGTTGAGTTGCCGCAGTTTGAGATCTACGTCCACGAAAGAAAGCATTTTGGTGCTTCTCAACGATTGAGGCATCAAGAGTATTTTATTGGGGGAAATGCTGGAGCTGTACCCAATATGGGTTAGAGATAGGTCGGGGACAGATTTTGAACTGATTGCACATTTTCAGGAGAAAAAATCAAATATTTAATTCAACTATTTCTGACAGGGTCTTAAAACCCGGATTTGAAATCAGAGAAACGCCCCTTTTAGAATGGCAACCGACTATCGGCAGGATTTATGTCTATGAACATCGCCTAAGTCCGTGCTCAGTTTCAGCTCAATGTTCTGAGAATTGTGACGGACATTGTTACCACGAGTTACCACGAAGGCAAAAATGCAAACGGGTGGCACAGGACACGTTTTCTGATTCTACTAAATAATGCTTCTTTAATCCTTTTAAGGGCTTGAGAAACAGACACGCATATTTATATATTGTTCTACAAGGGTGAAATAAAATAAGAAAAACTAACACCGCGTGCTTTGTGTTTTCTAAAAAGTTGCAAACAGTGAACGGTTATTATGATAGGGTGTACTTAGTTAATATAAGAGTAACGCTTAACAAATTTAGTTGAGAAACACCTTTTTGAGGCACTTAAACCCCTCCACTACGATAAGGTCGGGACCTCTTCGGAAGGGACCCCCCCCCCCCCCATCCCTAGCACCCCTATCAACGACACCAAAATCTCAATGCCTCAACAAACCTGGCAACATTACCTCGGAACTACAACAGACAACGACGCTCTTAACTTAACAGACACCGAAACTTATTTTTCAGACTCCTATCCTAGCGCATCCAAACCTAGCCGACAACAGGCACACACCGAGCCAAAACACCGCAACACAAGAATCGAAGCAAAAACAAGCTGAAAACCAGAAGACGCAAAACGGAGGTACCAAAAGTAATTTAAAAAAATGACCAGGATCAATACCAATGAGCCAACAGAAGAGAATGTATGAAAACTCATAACACATAGCACCGAGCTATTGCATAAGACTATTTTAACGGAACATGCATAACCAATGGCTATTTTCTATTAGTTGACTATTAAATGCAGTTTCGTTTATGAAGCGAACTATTAAATGTGCTATTGTTTGAGTGAAATTCTATTGATCCCCTTCCCTTTCCTACCTACTCGTCAGATCAGCCATCCAAGGCAGAATCACCATCTCATCTATGTCCAACCACTCCGGAGCACCCTAGAATAGCGGAGTGCCTATTGCTATCTCATGATCGCAAAAATCTATTGAACTTGCAAACACATTAGATGTGGGGTTACGCTCCACGAGGAACAGGCACCCCGTAAGAAGCGTCTTGACTTGGCATTTTAAAATAAATATGGTAGATAACAATTTTTCAAATTTTTAAATAAAATAAATTTTTATAGTATTGTGATGAATGAAACGATTGGAAAAATGTTTATGAATGAAATGCTGCTTTTGTAGAGAGGCGATTTGTATTTCGATGACGTCATTTGAATAAAGTTCATTTGTTTTCGATAGAGTTTTCAAATATAATAAATTGTTGTAGTATTATGATCATTTTAAAAATATTACTGAGGAATGTATCGCATTTCAGAGATGTTTATATAAAATTGCATTGCAGTTGTAAAGTGTTTCATAATCAATGCTTTATGCCTGATTGATCTTTCTTTTTTATTTCTTTCCCACAGAGAAAACGGGTGTCCCTTCGATGATTCTTTCTAGATATTTAAGAACAGAATCCAACTGCGACTCACTTCTAAATGAAGATAGATGGCGTTCTATGTTTTGAATATTTGGATACTTATAGTATCAATGAAGGGACAGACGGATTTATTTCTAGGGTTGAATAAAATAGGTGAGATCAAAAAACCTTTCCAGATTTTCCAAAATCCCACCGATCTAGAACGCAGAATTTCTGCATCCTTACAATCTGATCATAGGACAGAACCTAACTTAGCCAAATTTTGACCGCTCATTTCGACACTCAGCTCCATACTTTGTTAAACAAAATAAAACTTCTTAAAAAAAAGTCGGCAATTTATTTTTCTCCGTCTTTGACTGGCCTAAATAAAAAAATGTTTTAACCTGTATCTTTCTCTGTAGTTTAAGCAAGCCATTTAACTCGTAAAAGTACACGTTCATGATTTTACTTTTATGCATTACATTAAGTAAAAAAAAAATGTATTTTTCCAATAATTTTGGAATTCGAGATTTTGAAAGAAATACGTGTTATAAATAGATTTCAAAAAATGCTTTGAATCCATTTCAAACAGTTTTTGATGGTTTGCAAGGGAAGGGTTTAGGGAAAGGGAAAAAGTAAGTTTAGGGCTTTAGTTCAGCAACTTCTTTGGCTGAACAAAACCGCATGTCTTTACGATAATTGTAACTCATCTTACATATTTTACATTATAAACCAAGAGAAAACATTGAAACAGAGAATAAACAGCTTGAAATTTTTTGGATGGATAGCGGGGTGTGCTGTTTTTAACACTTTACAACATAGTTGAAAAGTGTTTATGACTTTGTTCATTCATTCTGTCTGTCTGTCTGTTAGCACGATCACTGCCGTAAAAATGACTTTATCAAAATGAAATTTTAGTATGTTGTTCAGACCGTCTGTGGGACCTATGGGAATATAAATGAATAATATCACCCAATTAGTTTTGGATTGAACACGGGTTGAAAAAATGAAATACATTGAACCCTATGGGACCTCATTTTTCAAACATTTTTTAAGCGGATTTAAAATTAACAAATTGCTTCGAAAGTTTTATGAAATATTCAAATTATCCCATAAAATATATTTCAGTAAAATATATTTAGTAGTTATTTAAATAAAAATTGAAATAATAATTACACCCTTTATTGGTTAGCGCGCTGGAGTTGCACTCGGTAGGCCCGGGTTCGATTCCAGCCACTGCCAAAACTGCCGCCGTGTTCACGCGGAGTACGATCACGTTAAACATGTGGGTCCGTAAGTCCTTCCGAGAGGTCGGTGGTAGGGGATGGAGGGTACAGTCCCTGTGGATGCCTCCCCCACTGGGTTCCGGTCTAAATTGGGTGGCACTTCCCGGCCGTCCAAACTGTTGCCTTACACCTTTCTGGTAGGTCGGACGGTCTGGGTCTCAACAACAACAACGCTTTATATGGAGAGATCATGTGACCACTATATGAAGAGATCACGTGACCCACTTCAAAATAAAATGGGGCATCCATCTTGTGTCAAAATCGTGATTTTTAAAGTTCTTTTTAATTCATATTGAGTGTTGCATCCGTCCTAAAATCGCTTTATTTTTGCTTAAATTCTGTGCATCTACATACTGAAACAGCGCAATTGCAATATAGTTGAGTTTAAATGATCATCCAACTTTGATTATTTCTACAACGAAGCCTACTTTTCACTTATGGAAAATGTAAATACCAAAAGATGTAAAATGAGTTGTATAAGAATGGCTGCATTTCTTTAACGCAAAATTATTTAATTTATAGAGTCTGCAATATAGCTGATATGAATGAAACATTCATTGAATTTTCGCAGAGAAGCAAACGATTTTTTGATAACGTTTTAAGCATAGAGTTGAATTACTTGCACATCCATGGTTTTAAGTTTTTAAATAAAATAATTTATTACAGTATTATGATGAATGAAATGAATGGAAAAATTTTTATGAATGAAATGTTGTTTTTATAGAGAGAGCCAGGCGCGTTATATTTTGATGACGTCATTTGAATAAAGTTCATTTGTTTTCGATGAAGTTTTCACATAAAATAAATATTTGTAGTATTATGCTAATTTTAATAATATTACCCAGGAATGTATCGCATTTTAGAGATGTTTAAACCAGGCAATTTATATTTCAATGCCGTCATTTGAATGAAGTTCATTTTTTTCGATGAAGTTTTATGTTTTCAAGTATTATAAATTAATGTAGTATTGTGATAATTTTAAAAATATTATCGAGGAATGTATCGCATTTTAGATATGTTTAAATAAAATTGCATTGAAGTTGGAAAGTGTTTCATAATCAATGCTTTATGCATGATTGATCTTTCTTGTTTAAATCGTGCCTTTTTTACTTTAAATCATTTCTTCGGTTCGTTTATACTTTTAAACTATGGTTTAAACTAGAGAGAGAGAGGGTCTAAACTAAGGTTAAAAAACAAATAAAAACCCCTGTGTTTTTTCGCCAGAATTTGCAAAGCAACCCATTTGGGTGGAAGTTCAGCGTGAGAAAGTCAAATAGCAGAGTAGAAAACACAACTTAAAAATTGCATAACTATTGGAGCGGAAGTCGCAAAGATAGATAAAGACGTAGATTAAAAAATCCCCTTCTCCAAAAGGGAGATTTTTCAGTACCTCTTCAATTTTCGAAGTTCTTCACGAAAATTAAATGTTTTGTTCGAAAGTTTCGTCCACTGCATAAATAAGAAAAAATAGTCCTAGGCCAAATTAAGGAGGCACATATACATACGAACCTCTAAACACATACCATGGGTTTCGACTGATAAATTGCACCACGTTATCTCCGAAGTAGAATCGGACCCATTCCATTCTGGCAATGCCTGTCGATTACCATTTGGCAACCTCATTCTCGGGGCAATCTAATATCAATGTATTGTAAACAGTCGTCGTATCCTTTCAGAAACGCGATACGCTCACCCATCATTATTATCTCGGTGAAAACACGCTGAATCGAGCGCTTTTGGAGAAATGCAATTGGAATTAAGAGCGACTTCGAGACTCTTAACTATTTCCGAACATTGAACGTCCAGAATCAAATTTAAGCGTTTGAACTCATTCAAGTTGAAGAGAGTCTAGACGTCTGTGGCCCAATGCCAATATGAAGCGAGACATTCAATGACTACGTTTCTGTATTCACTGCACGAGGATGATGGCGATGCATGGCAAACTATTTTGAGACCGACGTCTATGCGAGAAATGGATGTATCCACTCATTCACTAATAGACCGATGAATGTATCCAATAACAAAGCAAATTTTATAAAATTGTGTAGGTAAGTCACACACTTGTGGGTTGCCCTAGTGCTAATTACATTTTGCAAGATTCGGGAAAGACGAACCAGACTCTTTTTCGAAATGGCCCTAAAACTCGTCCCCATCTAAAATAATAACTACGTACGCTAAAATGTATCCATTAAATGCCAGTTTTATACATAATTTTTGACGATGAAAAGAATAAGACCAACCGCATTACTATAGAACTAACCGTGCTCGAGATATTTTAGTTTGACGCATTTTTGCTACGCCGACTTTGAAAATAAGTGAAAACGAAAATTAAATTAAAAGGGCACATTCAGTGTCATTTTAAATCATGATGCGAGTTTTTGTGTGCCATTAAACTGAATTGAATGCCCGTAGCGCCTGAAACGAGGGTCGAACCCGCGATTTCCGTGTTGTTTCCAATCGGTGTGAGCGGGCTCGTCCTGAGAGGCAGCATAAAACCACGCTTGCAAAACTTACGGAAAATATTTTTTGGGTGTGAAACTATTGGCATTGGGATAGGTCTTGGCACGACCTCAGGATAGCTAACCTACTGATATATAGGGCTACGGATATAGGGCAACGCCAAACAAAAGTCTATTACATCCAGAAAGATTTCCAAATCATCTTCGGATTGCTCTCGATGTATATTATACATCGATGGAGTTAAATGACGGAAAAGTTTGCTTAAAATCTCGCAGCCAATGCTTGCCAGTCCAATTCAGTTTTTGGATTACATAATAGTGCGGTCTATGTGGTTTGTAATAAACATAGAAAACTGCTATTCATATTCTTCAAAGCATAATTGACTTTTAAGTGAAAGTCATACATTAAAGAGATCCGTAATGCTGTAATTGATAAACATTATTACTGTACAGACGAATGAAAATGATGTGCTACGTAAAATAGCGATAGAATCTGCTAAACGAACTTCAATACATGGATAATTAATAACGTTATTTCAAAAATTAGGTATAATACTGAAAAACAAAACTCCTTCACATAATGGGGAACTGATAAGAGTCATGCTATTGCATATAAGTCGGAGTACTAATGCCTCCGAAGAAACGCTTCCCATCACCAAAAAGTGGTCGATGAAGGTTCGCATACTATAAATAACAGGACCGCGAAACGATAAACCCGCAGATATATTATGGACTAGTATGGCATCCAGTAATGGACTTCACCTTATCATTGGAATTTTCTTTTTCAAAGGCCTTGTGATGATTGTTATTGTCACTCCGGAGGTCGGCTTCAGCCAGGGCTGGCGTCCAGGAGTGCGATGCCGCGGCAATTATGACATGCATGTTGACAACTGGGGTGTAAGGTCACAACCCCTTACTGCCATTAAGTAAGCTTCTCGCTAAGCCTCCCTTCTTTTTTTTTCCATGCTATTTATACTTTTATATATATATATATATATATATATCACTAACACATATATAGGCATAAATACATAGATGAGCGCCTTCCTCTACAGGTCGTTCACGAGCCGCCACTGTATACTATATATAATGTATTGGGAAGCAGACTATTGTGCGCTCTAGGCAAGGCCAACTATTTGTACTGTCGATTTTCAAAAACAGGTGCTTGTAGAACAAGTAAAAATACAAAACTTAAAAACTGCTAAATTTATTTAACGTTGCAAGAATCGCGCATTCGGAGACTGGTCGAGCTGGTGTTCGTGCTAGCTCCTGAGACTATTGCACGTGGTGACTTTTAGTGCTAGCCTGGGTATAATTGTACTAAGTTTTGGTAGAATATATCTGGCTAAGCTAATCCAGATGTCTTCACCGGAGGAAAAAGAAAATTACTGCTTATTAGAGATTTATTTGCTAAGAGCTTTGGAAAAACAGAGGAGGAGGTACAGGAGAAACTAGAGGAATATAATTGGATTTCAAAGGAAAGTGTCCAAACTGAGGGACGACAGGAGATAGCCGAAATGCCTAGGCCTAAAGACAAGAAAGCCAACGACAGTAAGGAGGTACCCGAAGGCAAAGAGGAGGACGTGAAAGGCACACAGACCAAGAGTAATGAAAAAAAATCTTTTCGAAAGGCACGGGAAGGACAAGGAAAAAGAGACTCTCAGCTGGGTAGATGCCATGGAGACCGATGAGGAGGAAAAGAAAAAAAGAAAAGACTTGGACGGAGCAGCACGTGCTGAGAAGCACAAGACTCCTGAGTACTTCACATCCTTCGCTGCCAGATGCGAAGCAAGCGTGGGATATACCCCTGAGACACCCAAAAATGAAGCCTTCGATATTCACAGACACTGTGAGATCTATGACTGGGTCAAGAGACACCTGTATGCCGAAATCGCCATCGAGGAAGTCGAGGACATCGACAAGGCGGCACTCATCAAAGAGAAGGTAAGCATAACTTCTGATGCTATCTTGCTAGCGGATACCCCTACCCCTGAGAACCTCTTGGTTAGGAAATCCTATCAGGCTACGGCTTATGTCATCAAAACATGGAATAGCTTATCTGAGGATTTTTTGTATAGTCAATACAAAACCAAAATCGCGAAATCTTTCAAACTAAATTTTGAGCTCCTGCGCAATAAGCGCAGGAAGCCTAATGACGAGATTACGGCTGCTGAGTTAGCTGAGGCCATGCCACGAGAGGCTGCATCTAGTAAGGACTTCCCTCTACTTAAAAATAAATTCATGCCGCTTGATAATCAGAAAGAAGAGAATGGAAATAGTGACCCAAAATTTCTTCCTTCTATGTTGACTCCTCGAGCAATTGGGGAGCCCTCATAGAAGAATTAAACAAAACTTTAGGCACTAAAATTGAAGGACTGCTGATGGGGAGGGTGATTAGGTTCACTCCTGGATCCGTTGAGGATTACAGGAGTGTACAGACTCACCTGACTCAGAATAAAATCCCTTTTAGCTTCATATGCTTAAAAAACGAAAGACCAAAAAAAGTAGGATAAAAGTAGGATAAAGATGATAAAAGGGCTGCCAACCAACACTAGCATAGACTCTATTAAAGAGGCTATATCCCGTGAAGGATTCAGGATTGTTAGGATTTCACAGCTTAGAAATCGTCGTGATAGGTCACCTCTCCCCATCTTCTTGGTCTGCCTAAAGCCGGCTGAGGGGTGGGAGAAAAGAGTTTTCTTTCGTAATTTTTGTATGACCCCTGACACGCGATCTGCGGACATGATTTTTCCCCTCTGAGAACCCATGTCGATGCATCGAAAAGTGGTTTAAGTCAGCATTTTTGTCTTTTCATATCTCTGGGACTTTTTATGATAAAATGCTGAAATTTTGTACATCACCTTATTAGTGCATGGGGCCCATTTTACTCATTAGAAATGTTTTTGTATGGGGGTTGTATAAAAATTTAAATTTTGTATTTCTTAAAATTGAATTCCCTTGAAAATTTTTATCGATTTCATAAAATTCTGTACCCTTTTTAATCAACTTTGTAATTTATTATATATGTCTAAGATCCATATGTAAGGAATAAAAGCCGAGGTCAATGTTTTTATATATATATAATAATAATTTTGTATGTGTTAAAATTGGCTGCTTTATAGCACCGGCTAAAATATGTATAAGCTCATTTTGGATATCATTTCCTAGGTAATAAAACATTATTTCTTGATCTTTCATTCATGTTAGGAATAATAAGGGCTTAATATCATAAGAACTACAATTTTTCTTTCGTATCGCGTAAATACGAGTTTTGCATGCCAAGAACATAAAGTAATTCAGTATTTCAATATCGTTCTTTTTATAAATTGTTTCTCTTTTAGATAAGCGCTAGTTCAAGGCAGGACTGATAGTTTTTTAAATGAAGAAATGACTCAAAAATTTCTTGTACCTCTTTTCTAAAGAAATTATAAACCATTTTCCCCTTTAACAACGAAAACAAAACCCACATATTTTGTGGTAGTCTTCTCCTGTAGTGTATAGAGGAAAATATGTTTTTGGAGTGTGAGGAAATCATATCATCTCACCTAATGTGTTCAGGGCAGGATAGACCCGAGTTCGCTTAAATGATCACCATGTCTACGCGAAGTACGGACACGTTAAATCTGTGGGTCTAAAAGGCCTTCCGATAGGATGATGGAATGGAATGGAATGTCACCCGTACGTAATAATAAGTAGTTACTGGGTTCCGGTCTAAATCGGGTGGCTGAAAAGCGCAATGGGAACAGTTGAAGCCTTGGCTACTATAGGCTAATGTTATAATTACAAAAACCCTGTTGTACTACAAGCGCTATCGCGAAGGATCGCTTAACAGTTTGATTCGGAAACAATTCCATTTTCATATTTCTTGACACACTCTTTTCTTTTCCATAATGTGTCAAGTTCATTCGCAGTACCAGCCTCCCTAGTGCTCAATACAGCCATATTCATGATTTTCATTTGTTTCCTGTCCCTCTTGCTTAGCTTACTTCTTGTCTTCGTGTGTGGTACTGTCCTTCAGAAGGCCAACCACTTCATTTAAAAATGAAATAAAACTATATATGCAATATCCAAATTCAATTCAATTGAACAGTATTTTTAATGTTGAAAACGATCCACTGCTAATGAATTAGTAATTAACTATTATATTTTCTTCATATTATGTTTTTTCTTAATAAAAGGAAATACAATTCGAGTTTTGTGAATCTTACGAACGAACGAAATTGGACACAAAAATTGCAATTCACTGGAATACTGAAAGCCTATTGGTTTTGAACGGGATCGAATGTTCGGAAGACACCCCCACCCTCCAAAATGTTACGTAAATAATCATTTCTCATGTCATTTTTCATTAGCTAATAATTGTCATAAAAGCTAGCAAGAATCGTTCTCGAGATATTGCACTTTTTACAAAAAATGTATAAAAGAAAACACATTTTTAAAAGATTTTAATATACGAATTCTATTGCTTATTGCGAATGCTATCCATATTGATATAATTGTCCATTCACAGTTGCGTGAAATATAATTTAATTGGGTCCTTTGCAATAGTTTGACACTTTGTCCTCCGGAAAAGCGCCACGTTGAAAACACTGTACTGTGGATCTTATAGGTTATTTTTTCAGTGTAAAAGAAGTCATTCTACAGGGAAAGTCATGTGCTGCCTGCATTAGATTCCTTTTTTGCTTTTATGTCTTATTTAAAGTCTATCAATGATTACATCTGTAAACTTCATAGTTCTTGTTATATATTTCAGTCCATAAAAATGACTCATAAATCAAGCTAATAATGGATTGTGAAAATCCATAATGAATCATTGAAATATAGCTTCTGTACATCAATATTAGCACTATAATTATAATGGATGCTAATATAAGTATTGACTAGTATATAGCTGAACTGTTAAATAACAGATTAATAATTGTAATTCATAACAATAAGCTCTAACTTTGCAATGCACTAAACCCAAATCATCCTAAATACCACTATCTTAATTCATATTTTAAATGAAATATGAAGAGAAATAAATGACGCTTTTCTTAAAAAAATTTTCAAGGACTTTCAAGTACCATGCAATTATTTTTCAAGGACATCATTTCTTCCATACTATGAAGTAGTATGCGTTTTTGGGAGGAAAAATCATAGCAAACTAACATGACTGTTTAATGAAGCCATTGAGGAAATTTTTGTTGTTAAAAACAATGTTGCATAAGAAATTTTTATTGTTGTTGAAAACAATGTTTAGAAAAATTTTAGCAATAGCGTAACTGCTAGGGAAATTTCCTGAGAAAGCAGAACTTCTCAGAAAAAACACAAATTCTGTGAATATGCAGAACACCCTGCCTTTTTTAAGCACTATCAAGGACTTGACTACGAAAATGGGAATTTTTAAGTACTTTCAAAGCCTTGAAAATGTTAATCTAGTACTTTCCAAATTTTCAAGCACCTGTATGCACCTTGGAATGATCCGTACATCTAGAGAAACCAAATCCTATTTCTGCAAAAGGAACGCTCAAGAAGCTAAATTGGAATGAAATTTCATGTCACTAGGTCACTATTAAGAAATATTTATAATTAAACCTTTTTTTTTAAAAAATAATTTATATATATATATATATATATATATATATATATATATATATATATATTAAAAATTGTTTAAAAATTACCCGTTTATAATTGAGTGGGAACAATTTGGTGGATATTGAGTATTTTCCTTCAGCCGAATCACTTGCAAAAATATTTCATATGTATTATATTTTCATAAATTTTATGGAATTAATTTCTGAAAGAATAGGCTTTTAAAAATATCACCTGCTGTTATCATACTGAGTAAAATGTCACTTGTCCCCTTTTCTTCAAAATAAAGCATCCACCCCTTTCCTCCTCATAATTAGAAAACTACATAATCAAAGACTTGTTGTAAAGCTACCGACTTTTCAAAAAACAGTGTGGAAAGAGTTCCTTTTCAAATGAATTAAAACAAAGAGTGATCAGTCGTGCATAAAGCATCGATTATGAAATATTTTACAACTCAAATGCAATGCGATACATTCAACAGTGATATTTTTATAATTATCACAATAATTTATGTTACTTGAAAACTTCATCGAAAAAAATGAACTTGATTCAAATGACGTCATCGAAATAGAAATCGTCTGGCTCTTTATGTAAAAGCAGTGAATATTTCATTCATACACTTTTAATCCAGACTCCAGAGTTAAATAACTTTGTGGAAAAAAAAAATTCAGCAATTCTTATACAACTCATCACTTATTTGCATTCTGCATTCATTAAAATTAGGCTTCGTTGCAGAAATAATCAAAGTTGGATGATCATTTAAACTAAAAAATATTGTAATTGTGTGGGCACAAAATATAGATGCACAGATAACACGCAAAAATAAGGCGGTTTTAGGACAGATGCAACACTGAATATAAATTTAAAAGAACTTCAAAAATCACGATTTTTACTCTGTGAAAAGAAAAAGATGGATACTCTTTTATTTTGAAGTGGGTCACGTGATCTCTTCATATTATATGGGTGTCATTATTTTAATTCTTATTTAGAAAACTACCGAACTTATTTTACTGAAATTTTTTTTTATATATTTCATGGCATAATTTGAATATTATCTAAAATTTTCGAAACCATTTGTGAATTTTAACTTCGCTTAAAAATCGTTAGAAAAATGAAGTCCCATAGAATTCAATGTATTTCATTGTTTCAACCCAGGTTCAATCCAAAACGAATTGGGTGATATTATTAATTTCCATAGGTCCCACAGACCATCTCAACAACATAATTTTGATAAAATCATTTTTACTGCAGTTATCGTGCGAACAGACAGACAGACAGAATGAACCAAGTCATAAACTCTTTTCAACTGTGTTGTAAAGTGTTAAAAAAAGGTAGAAAACTTTCAAGAAAAAGCATATTTTTTTTTTAAAATTTCTGACCCACATCTTTATTTTTTTGTCAAGAATTCTGGTAAAGGGGGTTGTAGACGATTTACAGTGGTGGATTTTGCTTTTGTAATGATCCTTCTTGAAGCTATGTGTTAATACAATTTGTAGAAGGAAATTTAAGACCTCTTTTGATGGGGTGGCATTGCACCACTTGAGAAGTGCCACTACAAAAGAATAGGAACTATTTCCCAAAATATATAAATATGGATAGGGTTGCAGTTGTGCATGGTAAAAAAGGGTCGGACTACTTATTGGCAGTGTAAGAAAAAGCGAAAATATATTGATAAGGTGGCACTGGCACATAATACTGTGTGTATGGTTAGTTCCTTATTAGAAAATACGCAGTACATTTACGCCAATAAGATAAATTCTCACCTTTTCAGTATCATCTGAATATAGAAAGCAACATGTATGATGAGGCTGTATAGAAAAGACAATCCCCACCCATGCCATTCACCATGGAAATTAAAACAATCCTAATATAAATAATTTCACATTTTAAATATAATACAAATATGTAAAACGTGTTACATATGTAGCACTGAATGGCAGCAAGTTTAGCTAAAAACATGAAATTCCGACTTCATAGTTTAAAAACTAGATCAAAAGTATGGGTGGAGTTCATGTAGTTCATTCATTAAGAGCCTTTTATGAGCCAGATTTTGTCATAAAGACAGTCAAGTTGTAATTATATATTATTTAATGTCAAGTTTTAAATAAGTATATGGCCTATGTTTGATGATTTGGGGATAAACATAATTCCATAGTATGGAATATTAATATCCAGAGATTGGGTAGTCACTTATCAACAGATACCGAGTATATTAGGTACTCTTAGTATATATATATATTTCAGTACTATCAACAAGATACTAAGAAGAAAACCCCCCAAAATTATTTTAAGACCAGCCTTATAAGAGAATTTACATTTTTAAAGCAATTTTTTTCTCTCTTCAGGGTACAGACTCTGATTAAGTTTAAATTAAGTTCACTTACAAAGACAAATTTCAGATTTAAAAAAAAAAAAAATCTTTAAATTGAAGTGAAGAATTTTATTTAAAATTTTGAAAATATTTTGTATGACTTGAATTCAATATTTTGTATTTATTGAGCTCAATAGGAGTTGAGGTTCCTTAAAGTTAATGACTGAAACTGAATATCATTGGGGCACCATTGACTTCTAATCGTGAACGGGTGTGTGTCACATTCCAATTCTGGAGGAGCTTTGAGTAATCCTGCTTTTTCAGAATCGCAGAACAGCCATGAACTGTTTATGTTCACAGAACAGTATGAACTGTTTCTTTAATAGCATTTTCTGCATTTTACAATTTAGGTTCTACAAACACATGCAACTAGTTTTCATCGACTGATCAATGATAAGTATTCTCAAATGTATGGAATCAAGTGTAATTGAAACGGACAGTGCCTATTAAAATGTGGGAAAAAGTTAGATTCGTGCCAGTTGAGTAAGCAAGTTAAGTGCCAAACATTTTTCTACCATAAGATGATTTTATTACAGCAATTTGTTTAAAGAAGTTGCAGTGATTATTAATTTCAACCATCAATAGATAGTAAATATCCAAAGTTATTTTAAATTTCACATTTCGGATTTTAAAATGAGGTTTAGAAGGGTTTATTTCACTCTATATCTAGGAATCGCTTTTATGCTGTGTTTAGTGCAATTTCAAATTTTATGTCTGAAAATAAAAATAAAAATGTGCCATTAAAATAAAAACAATTATTACTCCAGATAATTTTAAATTATAAAAGTCAACTCATTTGAAAGAAAGATGACTGCATAATATAAATGAATGATTGTTAAAAAACAAAAGAGAAAGTTTGGAAGTTAACTTTTCTCTCAATACTAAAAACTGACCAAATAATTTTAAAATAGAAACATTTTCTGTCACCTATGGTATCAAATGATTTGCAATTTGACATTATGATTTAGAATACATTGCTATGTGTTACTGCCTATTTTGGTTACAATCTGATAAAAATAACACTGTTGCCATTTTAAAAGAAGCAATATTTAAATTATTGATTTAAACAACCAAAATGTGATTTTTTGTCACTGTTAACAACAAGGGGAAAAATGTACAGCTCACGAAGCTAGATCTGGGGTTGGTGAGTACTAACGAATAAGGGAAGACTCTCGACTGACATGTTATGTTTGTGTAGCAGATGGAACAAAAGAGCTCACGAACACTAGCAGGGGTTGGTGAGCATCAATGAGCAGCGCGCGAGCCCTCTAGCTAGTCTATATAAATAAAATTGAAAATCTGTCTGCTATATTTGTGTGTTTGTCTCATCATGGGAAAACGGCTGCATCGAATTGGATGAAATTTTTGAAGTAGACTTGGAATAGTCCCACTTAAAATGGAGTCCATGTTTTGCGTTTCTAGGAGCAGGGGTTGTCTAGATTTTAATAAAACCTTCCATAGAGATGACATTATGTAGACGATATTTTTTCCACCAATTTATTTAAAGAAAATTATTTCCAATGTGTTTATGTGGCAGACAACTTTTATTAAATCTTTTCCGATTTAAATAAAAAAGATATGTATATAAAATAAATTTAATCGATATTGCATTTTTGACTAGATTATATCAATTATGGTCTTCAGGTTTACACATTACTATTATTCATATTTTCTGGGATTATTGTTATTTTGACAAAGATTTTAGAAACTCATGTGTTGTAGTACAGGTAATCTTTATGGGGTTATTGATATTTTCACTTTATTACATCATCTGTTTTATATTGGCAAAGATTTTAGAAACTCATATGCTGTAGTAAATGTAATCTTCTACTAATACATGGGTATATCTTCTAATATTTGCGAATATAAGTAGTAATGTCCCATACAATTTTAGCATTTTTATGTTGCATATATTGATTCAATTTTATATTTTTTTGTAAATGTGTTTACAAATGGGACCAGGATGCTCAAATCTACCTGTGAAGTTAATTTTGTATAGCGAGAACAGAGATTCTTAAAACTTCTTTATAGGAACATTAAATTAAATATTTTAATAGAATATGTTGATTAACAATGTCATTTAGTATACTATAGAAATTTGCACGATTCTGAATTATAAGTTTTTTATATTATATACTCCGTACGAAGAACGGGTATACTGCTAGTTCATAATAAAAATGTAAATTTTACAAAATACTGAACAAATGTTTTATTAGATTTAATGCACATGCTTTTCCTTTAATTTCAAAATTTCCAATAATAACTTAGGGTGGGGAAAACATTTAGAACACTATATCTGACACTTCAGCAAGGTCAATTGAATAGTCAAGAATACTATATATTGAATTGAGTGTTTTAAAAATATATCCCTGTGCAATCTGTGATTGGTAAAATAATTCTTTGTGATCATATTATCATCCTATCTCTGCAACTGATGTGCTTTCAATCAGTTGAGGCAATCAAGAGAAAAAGCACTAACAAAAAATCCGACTCATGTAAAGAATATAAAGTAAAAGTGTTTTAAATCGTAAAATCTTTACAGAAAAATACATTTTGACTACTCAGAATTTTCCTATGTTCCTTCTTATTCTTAAATGATTTACACAGAAAAAGGAAGAAATATTCAACCATTTAGAAAAAACTACTGGAGCATTTATAATGAGAGTGCCAGTTTCAGTACACTTATATGTATATGGGTGGGTATTCATGGTGGGCAGGGCTGGGAAGTAGTATTTAAAGGAATTGTGGATTTTGTATCAAAATACCTTTTTTTCAAATATTGAGTAACTGTTTCTTTTTTCCGATATTCTATACTTTTCAAGTGAAACTCAAAAGCGAAAGACAGTGCCAAAATATCAAAATTTATAAAAGGTGTCCAAGTTTCCAGTATCAAAATCATCACATCTTTATAAATTTTGCTTTGAAGCATGTGATTCGCTACTCAAGAAAGAAAGAAAAAACAATTACTAAAAATATAATACTATAATTTAATAAAATGCCGTCAAAGATACATTTATATAAATTCACTGCTTACCTAGATTGATAATTAATGACATTAAATTAAAAATGAATGCAAGTAGAATTTGAGTGTTTCAGGACACTAAGTCCACTTCAGATAACTAATTTAAGCCAGCCCTGACGGTGTACATTTGAAAACGGCCCTTTGTGGAGTGAATGGATTTGTCCGAGGCAAAAAACAACACACACTGTCCTTGCTTGAGCATTGGTTCGTTGTGATAAATTATCAAAAATTTATTCAATGATGTATTTACAGGCAGTATGGTACAAACTGTGAAATTCAAAATGTCTTACAAAGTAAGTACAAGCTGAAAAGGCAGAATTGAGAAAATGATTGAAATTTGGTGTTTAAAATGGAAATGGCGAGTCAACGTCTTGAAGCATCTCTTTAGTAGTAGTAGTAGTAATAGCTTTGCAATGGAATGGTTTCCAATAGCGCATCCTCAGAATATATATTAGAGTAGAATCTTTAATAGTTCAGAGGCTGTTCGAAACGTAAAATTTCACTAAGAATAGGATGGAGGAAGTTATACAATCAGTTTCTGCTGTTGAGTGTTGCATTTTTTAAGAAAGCTAATAAACTTTTAGTAATGCTAGAGGAGGCAACTAACTTCCTAGTTTGGATTTAGGTATTCATTTTCTAAATGCTAGAGCTCCTGCTAAATTTAACAGGCGATTAATTTATACTAGAATTTGTCGTGATTTCTTAATGATGTATGATGATTGTTTCATTTTCCTCAAAGCCAGTATTATAACAAAAGCCTGAAGAAAACAGAATCAGATGACATTGGAATATCAAGTTACCAACGCTTACAAAATCAGATACTTCGGCACCAAGTGGTTACAAAATGAATAATTATTCTTCAATGGTTCTTCGAGCTGAAACGAAATGGACTTTAATTTCATAGAATTTACTTCTTTCAATCCATATGAGCTTAGAGTAGTACTAAACTCATCGAGAAGTTGGAATCGACATATACAATGACTCAAGTGTAATTGTATACATATATCAATTTTGTTTTTTAGAGATAGATGCATATACATCCTTTTTAGAATTTTTTTTTTTTGAGTGCCAGATCAAGGATTGGATAAGAAGCTAACAAGATTTATTACTAGGCGCAAGTCCGAACCGTTTTGCTGAGTAGTCTGAATGATGCAAGAGTTCACTGTTTCGTGGTCGAGAACAGCAATAACAACGCAGAAAGGCACATGATATAAAATGAAACCTCGAAGAGAGCGGGACTGCTCTTGAGTGGCTGACGGAAAAGGCCGTGACGTGTGTGTTACGTCAACTTTTATTATACACCATTGTCCTTATCTCCCACTTTCTCTTCATTCCATTGGATGGGAAGGGCAAGAAACTGAGCATGGAGTGTTAGACACCTAAAGTTACTTGTGTGCAAAGAGAAATAGGACATGAAAAAATGTTGGCAATTCTTCCCCTGCCCAGTTTGACCCTGATTCAAATTGCGCACCAGCGACAATCAGGCATTCCTCTGTCGGCTAAAAAGGCCACTGAGGGGGCGAGGCATCAAATAGAGAACACCTGAGGAACCCCAGAACGATGGCATTATCACTAAAAGAAGGATTTCCTTCAAGTGTGTCAAATTATATATATACATATATATATATATATATATATATATACCTTACCCGACTCTGACATTCTTTCATGGCATACAAAACATGCTGATACATATATCTATATGTATATATCAAGCCCGATGTACACCCGAGTCACTTAAAGTTCATTCAACTGGAGTGTGCAGCAGTCAGTAATAATTAAAAAAATAGCCTACGCTTTTATTCACGCCAGCTAGCAGTGCTCACCTAGAGTACGCTACCTAAATAACAAGCTATTCAAACTCAACAAATCAGTCAACAAGCAACATTTCTTAATGTAACGCAGCTGTTGTGTCTTGTACGGACCACACAAGTAGCACTGTACAAGATGTCATTTTGCCTCTCCACTTAAAAAATGGGAGAAGCCCAACGACGGATGGGGAATGGAAGCTTCAAAATATACTCTTGCACAAAGCAACAGATCGTTGTCATCCGCATCAAAACAGTAGTTTCCTGTCTTTTCCTGTGCCACGACCAAATAATCCGGGTGGTCTGCTAAAAATTTTAAAGATAAAAAGCTTTCAGGCTTTAAATATCTTCAAAATAAAATTAAAAAAAGAACTACATTCTACTAACAAGTTACCATGTAAAATTTGAAAGCAATAATAAAATTATATATACTTTCTTTCTCTGGCAACAAATGCTATGGCTTATACCACAGGTTTTCTTGCATATTTATATACATTGAGTGTAAATAGATAATTAGTGTAAACTAATTGTTAGAAAAATAATGATGGAAAACATTGGTTTGGTCAACCAAGTGCAAGCAGACAGGTTATAATGAGCCTCTGCATACATAATATAAAAATATACGCTTCATGCAGCCCTTTGTTTTGGGTTCGTCGCCACGACCTCAACATATATCAGAGAGCAAGCTGATATTTCTGCTGTACAACGAAGCCTTTTTTTTATTGAAGTTTTAGCCTCTTTTGCATGCCCGCAGCTGAAAATTTATTGTCACACATCCGTGGAGCGGCTTGTGACACTCGGCGACCTAGAATGAATGACAACTTTGTGTCCGTTCTTGATCACGTGGCCATCACTCTCAACCACTACAGCAGTCTGCTGCTGAGGTCTGGGTCCATCACCTCCACCACCACGTCCTTTAAAGCGCCTCCAGCCCTGCTGGATGACACGTGCACAGTACTCTTCACGCTGACGCCATAAGGTGCTGCTAATAGCTTCAAGGCCACCCCGGTCCTTATTGGGAACCACATCTGCAATTTCTGCAGTTTCCTCAATGACGTGGCCCTTTCGCGCAAAGAAGTCTTTGGTCAGTGCGTCCAAAATGTCAACGCAATAGATGAGGTCTCCTTTGCAGATGGCAATGTCCATCGAGATGATTTTGTACTTGTTAGGTTTCGGGATCTGTAGTGGCTCTTCCAGTGCATCAAGGAAGTCGGTTAGGTATTCATACCGGATGAACTGGGTACCATCAGGATCAAATCTCTGCCAGATCTCGTAGTACATATCATAGTCATCAGCTGTCAGTCCTTCTTGTACATCCTCGGTTGCTTGGCTATAATTCTCCAGGATGACAGCAATATACATGTTGATTATAATCAAGAAGCTGACAATAAGATAAGAGACAAGGTACGCTACCGCAATACCTTTACTCCCACAGTCGCCAGGATCTTCTATTTCAGGATTTGGAGGACTACAGTCTGTTTCATCCATTATGCCAGCTAACACGCCATCCCAGCCCGCAGAAGTGGACATTTGGAATAGCAGGATCATGGACTGACCGAATGTCTCAAAATTGAAGTTCTCGTCAATACCATACCGATGCTTCACGGTCATGAAGAAGGACATGCCAAAGATAGCATAAATGAACATCACCAGGAACAGCAGGAGACAAATATTGAAGAGGGCCGGGAGCGACATGGCCAGGGCAAACAGTAGGGTACGGATACCCCTAGCTCCTTTCACCAGACGCAGTACACGACCCACTTTTACTACTCGCACCACTCTGAGTAGAGTCGGGGATACAAAGTATTTCTCAATAAGATCTTTCAACACCACACCTGGAACACACAGAGAAAGCATTTAAACAAGGCATGAATGCAATTTGCAAAATATGTATAAGTGAATCAATACAGCAATACAATAGAATGCAATCTAAATTATAATGTAATTTTACTTATAGGCTTCTTGTATGATTAGAATTTAATATTCTTTTCTTCATAGTCTATAACATTTATTGTAAATGTATTATGGCCAAGGTTTTAAAAAGAGCCACCATCAATGGTGGTCTGGACTAAGTGCCAGTTGAAATGATCTCTGCTGTCTTCAACAATGAATCAAGTTTCAATTTTAGTTAAAATGCCTCATGCTACTTATTTTGATTAGATTTTTAAGGTGACACCACGAAACACAGCTGCTGTGTGAATTCTTTATAGAGCCAAGTGCAGTCAAAGATGCTAGGCTCATAATGAATACAGTTGTAGACACAATTGGATGCATGCAAGCAGAAGTGTTTATATTCCCTTAATGTATAAATCTTTTAATTAGGTGCTCTCTGAAATTAATAAAAGGGCAGAAAGGAGAAACTATTTCACCTAATAGGATATTATTTGCATAGAGTCTTTATAAACGACTTTTAAATTAAATAATGAATAAGAGTAAATAGAAAACATGCAGTTTTTAAAATTTATTAAAACTGTTTCATTTTATAAATCAAATTTCTTAAAACATTTATTTAAATACCTTTAAATTATACATTTGGTATTAATAAAGAAAGTTCAATGTACATAGGAAGATGTACTTTTCATCTTTCTGGGAGATTATTCCACTTCTTGTTTACTATTGATTCCGAAACTGTTGATGATGGGAAAAATTCTTCATTGAAAGTTACAGTGATATTGATTGTACCAATGTATATAATGTAGATGAAAGAGTGTATAATTTTATGTCTCTTTTTTCCCCTTCTGCCAGAAAAGCCTTTATGTTTTTAGTCTGAAACTTACTTGGGAGAAGAAGAAAGAAATGTTAATTGTTTTGCGAGGACCAAATATGTCGGGAATTGAGAAATGAGTGAAAAGCAAAGCCATGATATTTAAAAAATGCGAAAGCTTTGCTAGTAAGTTGCAAAGATAATTCAAAATCATAATGTCGCCCAAATTTTAGAGAAGAACAAATATCTTGACAACACGTTTCTTTGAGCAAAGTGGAAAGTAGTTTTTATTATAGACAACTGTAAAAAGATTAAAATGCATTGAACATTGGATCAAGGCGTCATCTTAAATTGCTGCATTATAAACTTTTGGTTTAACATGCTATTGAATAAGTTGAAATGATGTTTCAGGCAAATAAATTTAAAATTAATTCAAGTATGCTGGTTTCATCACTAATGTCCTTAGCTTATCCAAAGCTTCAGAAGGTAATGAGGATGACAAAAATGTTTCACATTTTATTACCTGCAAACAGCATATTAGAGGATAGTGATTCCTAGATTGAAATTATTATCCCTCTTGAAATAAAGATATGAGAAATGAAATAAAATATGCATTGGGATGACATCGGAATCAATAAATTACGAAAACATTGAAATCTAATTTATAACATTTTATACTGCTCAAGTTTTCTGAGACCATGATTTTCCCAAAAGACTATTTTAATAAATTACGAAATTAATAAATTACCTAAAATAGATAAGCTGACAACCACAAAGTCAAACATATTCCATGGCTCTTTGAAGTAGTGCCAGCGGAAGGCAAAAATTTTGAGCACACATTCTGTGGTGAAGATTGCAATGAAGAAGACATTGAGTCGTTCTAGGACAGTGTCGTAGGTTTCTTCCATTTGGTAGTGATCCATGGCCATCACCACCATGTTCAGACCGATGAACAGCATAATGGCCATGTCAAACTTTGTGTTGGTGGTCAAGTCGAAAACAATGGCCTGGGGTTTAAACTGAAAAGACACAAACACAGAAGAGTTACAATCACTATCACCATACTTTCCTCCCGCTTTGTAAATAAATAAATAGCAATTTCCATTTTATTCAAATTCTGTTATAGCATACTCTGTTTTTTAACAGTTACTGCAAATGAACACAAATTGAATTATCTTAATTTCCTTCAGCAGTTATGAAACAGCCCCACATTAGGTTATATTAGCTTTGAAAAGTGGTATAAGTTACAATCATTATCACCATACTTTCCTCCAGCTTTGTGTGAGGAAAGTAAACAAATAATTCAAAGCAATTTCCATTTTATTCAAATTTTGTTATAGCATATTCTGATTTTTAACAGCTACTGCAACTTTTGTGAACACAAATTAAATTATTTTAATTTTCTTCAGCAGTTATGAAACAATTATTATAAACAATCAGCAGTTATTAACAAAAATCAGCAGTTATTAACAAAAGTTATATTAGCTTGGACTCAACAGTTTGGTTTGCAATGATTTTATTATTTTAATAATAAATTACACATTTTTCCAGTCCAACATTTAATTGAATTTACTTAAAGAAATGGATTAATTGAATATTTTCACAACTGCCTGGGACAGCTTCAGTACCCTGTATCCAATTAACTGAAT
This sequence comes from Amaurobius ferox, assembly GCA_951213105.1. Lineage (NCBI taxonomy): Eukaryota > Metazoa > Arthropoda > Arachnida > Araneae > Amaurobiidae > Amaurobius > Amaurobius ferox. The sequence goes on along the minus strand of OX578149.1, from coordinate 3,620,383 downwards.
TTCAAAAAATGACACTTTTTAAATATTGTGTTGGCATACAGTTAGCTCCAAGATGTAGCTGGTACAATCTTTGAATATGTTGTAGCGATTATTCACTCAACAAAATACTTACTACTTGAAGTTTTGATAAGGATTTGATGCATAAATTTAATAATTAATTTTTAGAATAGATTTAAATATATTCTACTATTTGAAGGAAACATTGAAATCTAATTTATAACATTTTATACTGCTCAAGTTTTCTGAGACAATGAATTTCCCAAAAGACTATTTTAATAAAGCTGTGAAATTATGAAACAACTAGCCGAATACCCGTTGAAAATCAATGATCTTACAAAAAGCAACCCTTGAATAATATATATTTTTGATCAATTCACGTTTCACATTTATTCTTAAAATCGAAAATTTTGGTGTGCAGAATCCCCTTAAAGAAGAAAATATTAGAAAACTGAAATTGTCCACTTTTTCTCTTTCGAACTATCTGTTTGCACATGAATTTCGAAGTCTCTATCTCATACCGAAACATGCAATTTTATCATTTCATCTTTGGAACGTTTCATGTGAAGCACCCTCTTTATGAATGAGTATTTATGAAAAACTTTATTTGTCTTGGGTTTTTTAATCAAATACATAGCCTATATACCAAATTTTAAATTAGGTATTTCTCATTTATTAAGCAAATCAAACATTTTGATGTGTGACACCCCCTAAAGTAGCAAATATTGGAAATCTGAAATTGCATACTTTCTTCCTTTCGAACGATATCTTCATACACCACATTGGAAATCTCTATCTCATTGCAAAGCATGTTTTTCTATTATTTCACTGTTCGAAAGTTTTGGTGTGCGAAACTTCTCAAAATTACAAATATCACAAATTTTCTATTACACACTTTCTTTCTATTGAACTATCTACCTATACACCAAATTTGAAGTTTCTATTCCATTGCAAAGCATATTTTTACTATCATTTTACTTATCGAACGTTTTTGTGTGGAGTAGCCACCCCTTAATGAACAATTTTGAAGAATTCTAATCTTTTGTTTTTTGTCAGATGATTGCCCCATATATCAAATATCAAGCCTCTAGTACATTTTTAAAAGAGGTGTTTCTCATTTATTCAGAAAATAGAACTTTTGGGTTTATGGCACCCTCTAAAGTAGAAAATATCGAAAAACTGAAATTGCACATGCTCTTTCTGCACAATGCACAAGCACGGTTTCTCATCATTTCACCTTTCGAACGTTTTCCCCTGGAGCACCTCCTTAAACGAACATTTTTTAAAACTCTTTTAACTTGGGTGTTTTCATTAACTGATTAATGCATATACCAAATTTCAAGCCTCTAACAAATTTTAAAGCAGGCGTTTCTCATTTGTTCGACAAATCGAACATTTCAGTGCTCGGCCCCCCCACCCCCACCCCAGAGTAGCAAATATTGAAAATCTGAAATTGAACACTTTCTTCCTTTCGAACGATTTACCTATACACTAAATTTGAAGTCTCTATCTCAGCGCAAAGTATGCTTTTCTATTATTTCACTTTTCGAACATTTTGGTGTGGAGCACCCCCCCCCCCCCCTCTACAGAACATTTTGAAAAATTTGATTTTTCTAGGTGGTTCTATCGAACAATCGACCCATGTATCAAATTGCAAGTCTCTATCTGCTTGGGGAGTGCCTAAAAAAAGCGTGACAGACGGACACTTGGCAATTAGTATATGCTAGCCGAATACCCGCTGAAAATCAAAGGTCTCGCAATAAGCAACCCCTGGATAATGTAATTTTTTTAATAATTCGCGTTTCACATTTATTCGACAAATTGAATATTTTGGTGTGCAGAACCCTCTAAAGAAGAAAATATTGGGAAACTTAATTTGAGCATTTCTTCCTTTCGAATTATCTAGCCGTACAACACATTAAAGTATATCTCATCCCGAGGAGCCCCAACTTTATTATTTCTCTTTTCGAACTTTTTTCTGTGAAGCACACCCATAAATGAACATTTTTGAAAAACTCTGTTTGTCTTGGGTTTTTTATCAGATGATTGGTCCATATGCCAAATATCAAGCCTCTATCACATTTAAAAGGAAGCGTGCCTCATTTATTCGGAAAATCGAACATATTAGTGTACGCACCCCTTAAAGTAGCAAATATTGGAAATCTGGAATTTCACACTTTTTTCCTTTCAAATTATCTACCAGTGCACCAAATTTGAAGCCTCTATCCTATCGAGAAGCATGTTTTTTTTATCACTTCACCTTTCGAATGCTTATCTATGTAGCACCCTGTTAATGAACATTTTTGTCAAACTGTATTCATCTTTGGTTTTTTTGTCAAATGGTTAGCCCATATACTAAATTTCAAACCTCTATCACATTGTAAAGGAGGCGTTTTTCATTTGTTCGGCAAATCGAACATTTTAGTGAGAGGCCCCCCCCCCCCCAATAGCAAATGTTAGAAAACTGAAATTGCACACGTTCTTTTTTTCCAACTTTTTACCCATACACCAAATTTGAAGTCTCTATCTTATCGCAAAGCATGCTTTCCAATACTTTTGTGTGGAGTACCCACCCCCTTAAATATACATTTTTGGAAAAAATCTATTCCTTTTGTGATTTCTATCAGATGATTTGCCCATATACCAAATATCAAGCCTCTATCACGTTTTAAAAGTGGTGTTTCTCCTTTATTCCGAAAATTGAACATTTTGGTGTGAAGCACCCTCTAAAGTAGAAAATATTGGTAAACTGAATTGAACACTTTCTTCCTTCCAAACTATCTACCCTTACACCAAATTTGATATCTCTATTTCATTCTGAAGCATGTTTTTTTAAACAATTCAAATTTTGAACGTTTTACTCTGGAGCACCCCCTTAAACGAACATTTTTAAAAACTATATTCGTCTTGGGTGTTTTCGTAAAATGATTAGCTTATAGACCAAATTTCAAGGAGCCTTTTCTCATTTATTCGGTAAATCGAACCTTTTGGTGTGCGACCCCCCCCCCCCTTAGTAGAAAATATTAGATATCTGAAATTGCATATAAGATGATTCGCCCATATACCAAATATCAAGCCTCTATTATGTTTTAAAAGGGGCGTTTCTCCTTTATTCCGAAAATCGAACATTTTGGTGTGTGGTACCCCCTAAAGTAGAAAATATTGGAAAACTGAAATTGTACACTTTCTTCCTTCCAAACTATCTACCCTTGCGCCAAATTTGATATCTCTATCCTATTCTGAAGCATGGTTTTTTATCAATTCACTTTTCGAACATTTTACTCTGGAGCACCCCCTTAAACGAACATTTTTGAAAAACAATATTCGTCTTGGGTGTTTTCATAAAATGATTAGCATATATACCAAATTTCAAGCCGCTATCAAATTTACAAGGATCCTTTTCTCATTTACTCGGTAAATCAAACCTTTTGGTGTGCAGCCCCCCCTTTAATATCAAGCCTCTATTACATTTTAAAAGTGGCGTTTCTCCTTTATTCCGAAAATCGAACATTTTGGTGTGCGGCACCCCCTAAAGTAGAAAATATTGGTAAACTGAAATTGTACACTTTTTTCCTTCCAAACAATCTACCCTTGCACCAAATTTGATATCTCTATCTCATTCCGAAGCATGGTTTTTTATCAATTCACTTTTCGAAAGTTTTACTCTGGAGCACCCCCCTTAAACGAACATTTTTGAAAAACTATATTCATCTTGGGTGTTTTCGTAAAATGATTAGCCCATATACCAAATTTCAAGCCGCTATCAAATTTTCAAGGAGCTTTTTCTCATTTATTTGGTAAACCAAACCTTTTGGTGTGCGGCACCCCCTTAGTAGAAAACATTGGAAATCTGAAATTGCACACTTTCTTCCTTTTTTTGTGATTTCTATCAGATGATTGGCCCATATACCAAATATCAAGCCTGTATCACGTTTTAAAAGGGGCGCTTCTCCTTTATTCCGAAAATCAAACATTTTGGTGTGCGGTACTCCCTAAAGTAGAAAATATTGGTAAATTGAAATTGTACACTTTCTTCCTTCCAAACTATCTACCCTTACACCAAATTTGATATCTCTATCTCATCCCGAAGCATGGTTTTTTTTATCAATTTACTTTTCGAACGTTTTTCTCTGGAGCACTTCCTTAAACAAGCATTTTTGAAAAACTATATTCGACTTGGGTGTTTTCGTCAAATGATTAGCCCATATACCAAATTTCAAGCCTCTATCAAATTTTAAAGCAGCCGTTTCTCATTTATTCGGTAAATCGAACATTTTGGTGTGCGGCACCCCTTAAGTAGAAAATATTGGAAATCTGAAATTGCATACTTTCTTCCTTTCGATCGATTTACCCATACACCAAATTAAAGTCTCTATCTTATCGCAAAGCATGCTTTCCCATCATTTCATTTTTCGAACGTTTTGGTGTGGAGCAGCCCCTCTAGGGAATGTTTTCAAAAAATTCGATTTTTCCATGGGGTTTTATCGAATGACCGAGCCGTGTACTAAATTGTAAGTCTTTATCTATTTGGGAAGTGCCTAAAAAAGTGCGACAGACAGACAGACAGATGGACACTTGGCAATTAGTATATATAGATAGATATTATCAGCCTGAAAGTTGCATTGAAGCATTGTAATATCAATGTAGTTTCATGAAACAGAAAATAGTTTTTTTATTTTTTAAATGGTTTCTTTTAGGAAACAATACTTTCTTTACGGAAAAATATGAGAAAGTAGAAATGGGTCATATCTTGCAGAAAAGTAAAATTGAATGGATTTGCAGTGAGTACAATCACTGCTTTTTTTTTTATGGGAAAACCTATTTTAAACCTACTTTTAATTTTTTTTTATGGGAAAACTTATTTTTAAACTACTTTAAATTCTTTTTTTTTTTTATGGGAAAACCTATTTGTAAACTACTTTTAATTCTTTTGTGATGTTGTGTCGTTGATTTTATAATTACTTTTAATTCTTTTTTTTTATGGGAAAATCTATTTTTAAACTACTTTTAATTCTCTTTTTTTATGGGAAAACCCATTTTTAAACTACTTTTAATTCTCTTTTTTTTTTTTATGGGAAAACTTATATTTAAACTACTTTAAATTCTTTTTTTTTATGGGAAAACCTATTTGTAAACTACTTTTAATTCTTTTGTGATGTGTTGTTGATTTTATAACTACTTTTAATTCTTTTTTTTTATGGGAAAATCTATTTTTAAACTACTTTTAATTCTCTTTTTTTTTTATGGAAAAACCCATTTTTAAACTACTTTTAATTTTCTTTTTTTTATTATGTGAAAACCCATTTTTAAACTACTTTTAATTCTTTTTTTATGGGAAAATCTATTTGTAAACTACTTTTAATTCCTTTGTGATGTTGTCTTGTTGATTTTATAACTACTTTTAATTTTTTTTTTTTATGGGAAAATCTATTTTTAAACTACTTTTAATTATCTTTTTTTTTTTTTAATGGAAAAACCCATTTTTAAACTACTTTTAATTCCCTTTTTTTATTATGGGAAAACCCATTTTTAAACTACTTTTAATTCTTTTTTTATGGGAAAACCTATTTTTAAACTACTTTTAATTCTCTTTTTTTTATGGGAAAACCCATTTTTAAACTACTTTTAATTCTTTTTTTTTATGGGAAAATCTATTTTTAATCTACTTTTAATTTTTTTTAATGGGAAAACCTATTTTTAAGCTACTTTTAAGCAGATTTTTTACAAAGAGGTACTACCAATGCAACTTTCTAAAGGCCACCCAGCCAATAGAAAATAATCAAATAAAAGGGAGAGAAAAATACAATGCAGAAACCCTGTTAATTCTCTTTTTTTTATGGGAAAACCCATTTTTAAACTACTTTTAATTCTTTTTTTTATGGGAAAATCTATTTTTAATCTACTTTTAATTTTTTTTTAATGGGAAAACCTATTTTTAAGCTACTTTTAAGCAGATTTTTTACAAAGAGGTACTACCAATGCAACTTTCTAAAGGCCACCCAGCCAATAGAAAATAATCAAATGAAAGGGAGAGAAAAATACAATGCAGAAACCCTGTTTTTTACTTAAAAGATTACATCTATCACTCAGTATCGCCTTTTACAGCAGTATGTTAATTCTATTTCAAACTCATTACTGAATGGGTTACCCTTTGAAGTAATAGTAAGTATTTCATAAATTAAAACTGTAATTATTACCCTTGGTCGAGGGATTGCTTTCACAGGCTTCTTATCTCCCATCTTTTTCATCGCGTTATAGTACTTTTTCTGATCTTCCGTCATAAACATCTCCAGGGATCCCCCTGCGTGTAGGGACAGAAACAGTTAGCTTGGTACATTCCATTGCAAAAGAGAGAAATGAAAAAAAAATAAATAAGAGAGAGTAAGTAAAGAGAGTAACAACATGCAGAGTAAAGAGAGAAAAAAGAGATGCAAAGAAAATAAAAAGATTGTTTATTAAGAGGAAGGGGTGGGCACTAATTCAAATATATATATGCTAGAAAATTGACCTAGTATTACCCAGGATTTAACATGCAAACTTTTAATTAAAATTACATCAAAACTCATTCAAACTAAAACTAAAGGACACTTAAAAACTCAAAAACACTACGCTTTAACAATACACCGATTTAGAACCCCCGCTGCATAGTCATACATGCCAATTTGCCACAACCACTGTTCTTTTTAAAAGCTTCTAACTGAAATAGCTTTCCTGTAGTAGCTCTCAATTACATATAGGTTCACTGCATGGGACATATGTCAAGAATTCACATATGCAATCCCTGTATGTAATCGAGTTACTTGTGTATGTAATCCGGATATGTCGTAGATGCAGGGTGCATCAATTGTGCCACAAGTAAAAACAATACCCTACTTAATTCAATAAAGATATGCCTTAAATACACCTTCACCTGTAATATGCCCAAAATAAGAGATTTCTGCAATATAGACATTCCCCTTCATATATAAATTATAATATAACTTACGACGTTGTAAATATATAAAATAAACTGCTTTTTATTATTTCATATTTAAGGTTTTTATCCAAAAATGGAAATATTTTTTGTGAAATCTATAAAAAGAGTAGGAATTTCTTACTATTCAATGATTGCAATCTATAATTGAGCACAAAATTATCCTTATTAAAATATAACAAGCAGTTATGACTTTGTATTTACATTCTCCTATCGTCACCCTATGCTAAATGTAACCCATATGATGTAGACTTAAAATAGGGGTCTGTTACACTGCTATAGGTGATTTCAAAATTTAGAACTTTCACATGAAAATTGAGAGTAATTAAAGGTTTTTTTTCAAATTAGGATACACTCCATATTCATAGCAAAAATTGAAATTGTGTGACTCTTCAATTTTTGGATGCTCTTCAATATGAGATTTCATAAACTATGTATATTTCAAAGAATTTTTTCTTTTAAATATAAAGGACTTGCCCTATGGTTTTGATTTAAAGCTCATTGAAAAGATCCTCTATCTGATAGTGCGAAAATAGAAACTCTGTGATAATATTTACATTTGCTAAGGAACCAGTTTGTGCAAAAATTGCTTAAAATGGTACTCTAACATTAAATAACTAAAAACTAATTTGAATATAAAAATTTTCTTGAAGATGTGTTTCAACTCGGGAGCTGAGATACTCTTGTACTAAATTGCATGGCTGCACATTGCTTATATTTTCTGCTAAAAATGACAAACAAACAGGCATCTTTTATATTATTATAAATTACTAGTAAATGTGCCTGACATTGCACAGGATTTAAGATGCAAACCTTTGATTAAAATTACACCAGAACATACAGCGAATTCCAAAAAACCAAACAATGCTTTTACGATAAGTCCGTGTAGAACAAAAAATAAATAACTTACAGCATGAGCACAATATGCCCTAAATAAGCCTGTAGAGTTCATGCAATCCAGATACACAGTCTTTGTTAGCTCGAGCTAAAAGTATAGTCTTTCATCAAAAAACAAAACTCTATGCTTAATTTGGAATGGGGAAAAAAAAGTTCTGCTACCGGAAAGGTAAAATTAAAAAAATCAAAGGCTATCTCAGCAAATTTTCATCTACATATTGCAATTTTTTAGAATAATATTAATGATGATAATATAATACTTAATTAAAAATTAGAACAAAATCTTTTCATTTGCAAAGTTAGAATTTTACATTTTAAACCATAGTTACTGCCACAACAGCTTTCTGTAACGTTCATGCAAGATTAAGTCTGCAGCTGCAATGACTTTATAAAATGGCCCATTTTTGGCTTTAAAAGTTCTTAACTGTTAAACAAATTCGAAATAAAAAAATTAACTCAATGAGGCTTGTCGTCTAGAGAGTTCAGCTACTTTCAAGGATACCATGAAACCCAGAATTTCATGGGTATCCAAAGCTTTAATTTTCAGTGACACACACACACACACACACACACACAAGAACATCTTTTATTATGTAAGATATACACTTTTAGTTATTTATGTCTGATGGGTGAAGGGTGGATAATATAATAAACAGGACATGAAAAAATGCATAAAAATGAATTAATAAAAGGAAAAAAAATATAAAATTGAATGTAGAATTTTGAATAAAAATAAAAAATGGCTCTACCTTAAAATGGTCAAATAAGAAATTGAATTTCCCACCGAAACAGCAGATTTTGGCTAGAACGGAGAGTTTGGTTAGTGAGATGATTTCAAGCCATTCAGGCTTCGGGTAAAACCCGACTCTACCTCCCCCCTTACCTCATTATATATTTCATTTGCATCCAGGATGCTGTTGTCATTCGGGTTTTACCCGAAAAAGCTTCCAAATATTTAAAATCACACATCTATAAACATGAAAAGCTTATATATTACATCTTCAGAAACAGAGGCATCTCTGATTCAGCAAGAGTTAGCAGCAGTGCGGCAACAATCATTGTACAATATAAGCGTATAGCAGTCTGAATGCTATGTCAATCTAATTAACTTTTTTTATAAAGCATTACATTTACATACAATATTCCACTGGTCATTCCCAATGACACGATGAGTCCAATCATTAAAAGAAATTCATTTATTATCATTAAGCAAACATGTATATATTAAAGCAAAAATGGCACATACACAACAAAGTACACAGAGTAGAAAACACATAAACGAAATGCATATAGCCACAAAATTAAAATGAAAGCAGGAATAGTTAAAAAGTAAACTTCATAAATTCAATTTTAAAAAGATAGTTTTGGGAGTCCATATTAGGTTAAAAGTCAAACTTTTCTTATGAATTTACTTTTCCAGCAAAACTCTGGATAATACAATTATTTTACAAAGCATTGTGTACATTCGTTGCACAGCTATAATTAAAAATAGAATCACTGAAGCTTTCTATTCATTTTTTAAAAATCAAATTTTTCCCATTTTTCGGACAATGGTTTCTTATTAATTGAAATGTGTTATGCAGGTACCAGGTTTCCCCATTTTATGGTTTAATTCCTTCGGGTTGACCCAACAAACATTTTTAGTAACATTCCACCCGAGCTTAGAGCATTGCAAATGGGACATCTACACACTTTAACTTTTCTGAAAATCAAACATCCTCCCCCCCCCTTTTTATAACTCCTTTCACAGTAATTCTCTTAATGGTAAAACAGATTAATTGCACAACAAATGGATTAAATTGTTTCATTTTTTGACTGGCAGTAAAAAGATATAAAATGGTGCTTTTATAATGGCCAAGTGGTGTTAAGTTTTTGAAAATTCCTTTCTATTGTCAAGCCTATTCAAATGTTTGATTTTTCTATTTATCTGGAAGCTGAGATGGATTGAATGAAACTCAAACTAAGATTCTAGATAGCGTGGAAGGATTAAATAAATTGAATATTTTTTTAATATCCCTTCGGGGCATTCCCCCTCATTCCAATTTTCGAAATACTAGGTTTTTCTGCTGATTTGTAAGCTGAGACAGTTAAGATCCAAACAAAGATTGTACTAAATGATTTTGATATTTTTTCAAGATTCTTTTGCAACATCGTCCCTCATTTGAAATATTATATTTTTGCCACTGACTTAGAAACTGAGACTTTAGCTCAATCATTTTGAAAAGTGGTTTGGATTATCTTATCACCTCTCATTAGATTCAAAGCCAAGATGGATCCAATACGTCTAATTATGTCACCCCAATCACTTAATCAGTTGAGTGCAGATTATTATGACATGAATAAATACGATCCTGAAGTTGAGTAATGAATATTTTTTAGATCTATGAATACATAAAATATGTTTCCTAAAGCCCGCCATACACCGTGACATAAAAACCAGCAAAATGTTTCAGTTGGAGAGTGAGACGACAGGGGGTCCCCGGAAACTATTTGGCTTAATGGATCAGAGAGAGTGTGAAATGTGAAATTGAGTTTACCAAATTGGCTCGTTATCGCCTGCAATGAAAGATGTGTCTTGCCAAATGTCTTGATGTGATTAATGACTTTCGTGACATCAAGCCAACCGATGAATGCGTCTTTATGTGACTTTCATTTTGTTTGTTGGTTTAAAAAATGCTGTTTGATGGTAAATTGGTGCTATTTGATGGTTGTTATGTCCAGTGGTCGATAACATAAGTGTGCAAAGTTTCACTCTACTAGAATTACTCTAGAATACTTGCTCTTAATATTTTTGCAGCTAAATACAGAAGCAAAAATATGTTTAGTTAATGAGTATGTTTTAACCCCGACGAAAAAAGATGCCAAAGGATTCTGAAAGAAGAAAAGGAAAATAAATCTGTGCTAAACGGTCATTAAACAGACAGCCCTTTAACAGCAAAGCCCCTCGCATAGTACAAAATATTAAGCAGGAAAAAGCAAAATGTTTCCATACGGTCACTTCCACATACAGCGACATTTTATGCCCGTTCCCTGATGTATCCAGCTTTCGCAAAATGAAACTCCAGCTTAAAACTGCAGATCCCCATTAGAGTGAAAGGATTCTCGTCTTAGGATTAGTGAAAAAAGAAAGTATTATTTAAAATGTAGTTGTATGTTTCTTTGCGTAGAAAAATAAGTTAAGGGAAAGGGTGCCTGTTTTTTTCCCTTAGCCTATGTTTCTTTCAGGACTTTGTGGCAAGTTTTGTTGCAATTTGGTTTACACACAGCCAAAAAATTTCATTTTGAAAATAATTAGTTGTGAATAAAAATGATCTGAATGAACTTATTTTTTGATGAATGTATTAGCATTCGGCTGGGTAATGAAAGAAACTCCTATTCTAGGTTCTTAGACGGAGTTAGAAACAGGGTAGTGAATACACAATACATTCACAATTGTCAACGAGCCAATTGAGCATTATTTTTATGTAGTTTAAAATAATAAGACTCGTTTCCTTGTGCGAGGAAGCCTTTGGAGACAAATGCTTTGTTGAAAAAGAATTTTACTAGACCGTCCCATGTCAATATATCAGCGGAGTATTTCAATACAAAACTTTTGAAGAATGACAATTATGAAAAATATCAAAAATCACAAAATGCTTTAAAATATATCAGACATAACACACAAGTACATAGATAAATAAATGACATATTCTAAACAGTACATATATTTTAAAGAATCGGAGAAAATACTTATCTTTTTCTTTTGTTCATTAAAATTGTCAATGATCACACCAATGAACAGATTGAGTGTGAAGAAAGATCCGATGATAATAAAGAATACAAAGTATAGATACATCATCAAATTGCCTTCTTCATCAGGTTGATCGTCCACCTACACAAAAGTTAAGCACAGCATCCATTTAAAGTACAGCACTCATTTGCAAATTGTACAATCCCCAATGCTTAATTTTGGATTTTGTTACGAAAGGCTGAAAAAGTCATTTTGCAGAGAAACCTGCTTTAATAAAGCCTCTAGTTGTCTAAGTGCAAGTGCTGTATTTAGAATTTGGACCCAATTTGTGATAAAAAAACCTCTGCCATAGTTACAATATATAACACACTAGCAGTAACATTATTAATTAGCATTACTGTTATCACCATTAAATCCTTCGAGTATTGTGGTAGAAGTGATAATGGGTTTAGGATGTAAGATGCATTTCTGCTTTCTAGACCAGGCGTCGCCACTGGTTTGCAAGACAACCGAAGACAGATTTATCATGTAAAGCTGAAACAGCTATCCCAGTTCTACCCATGTTTTTTTTTTATAGATCACTGAAATAATAAAATAGTATAATATATTAATATTAATACACACGTATATTATGACCCCACTGATTTAGCTTGAAAAAAAAAAATGCCTTCAAAGAGAAGTTTGAAAGGTGAGGTGAGACCACAAGGAAACGTTTCTTCCAACCTCGACTACGATTGAAATAAGAAAACTGAATTAAAAGTGCAAATTCAGTGTAATTTAAATTAATTATGGGTGTTATTTTGTGCAATTAAACTCAATTAAATGAATTATTGAAAAAATAAAGAGAATGTGAATATGAGACTGCAGGGAAAATCATGTGCTGCTCACATCAGATTTTTTTTTTACTTTCCTTTTTCTTCAGTTATAGAATAACTTTTTTGAGGATTACACATAACATGTTGTGTGTTCTTTACTATATAATGTGTTTTAGATCATAATAATGATAGTATTTTAAAAATTATTATGAATTAATTTAAATGTCATTACCATGGCATGTCACCAAAATGAAAATCTGTTTTAAAAAACAATTTTTACATATTAAAAAGGGAGAAAATAAAAAAACTGGTGTTAAATATATGTTTTATAGTTACTAGCTAATATTGTTTTAATGTTCAATCAATAAAAAATGTTTTCAAATAAATTTATATTTTAAATTTCATTTGCCACTTGGGAAGAAAGTCATTACCACAGTGCAGTAATGGGGGGGGGGGGGGATTTAATTATTTTATTTTCAAATTTCATGCTAAATTTTCCCTTTTTGTAAGAATGACCCATATATGTGGTTTTCAAGCTGACTGCATAGTAAACAAATCTGTTAATAGCTGTGAACTATGGTACCTTGTATGGTTGAGAAGTAATGTGGCACTTTTTGTGACTTTATATGCTATTTAGTAGAGCTCCAATGGATTTTTAAAAGTTTTTGAAGGTTGATTTTTTGGAGTTCTGCCTCAAGGGAAGGAGATAGCTGTAAAGGATCCTGATTATGATGTGAAAGCAGAGTGAGATATCTATTTGTTTTTGTTATAAACGATGCTGTTGTATTTATCAATGGGTGGCATGCTTGAAGCACTTGTAAGAGTTCAGTTCATTTCAGTTACTGATGTTGTGTTGCTTTCTAAATTTTCCCTTTAAAACTTCTAACTTTACTAATGTTCTTTCCCATTTTTGTTAATTAAACATTGTTTGCAATCTCATTTTAAAACTGTGGTGTTCAAAATTAATTCTCCCGTTTTCGGCAAATGTAATTTTATGTACTTCAAACAATACATGTGCATATGCCATTTTTTCGAAGTGCTGGCATGTTTGCACATTTTTATTTTCAAGGTGGCCACCAATAATGGTTTCATTCTATTCTAAGCCCTTTCTCCAAGGTTCTTTGCTGCAAGGTTGTTGGAAATTGCCAGAATAAGTTTCGGCAATGCTGTGTTGGTGTTTTATCAATCTTTTCATTTATCACTATGGCAGGCTGTGTTTGTAATTTTTGCATTCGGTGGTGAGATACGAGGCCGAGATAAAAGAATAAATTCAATCTGTTCAAGCTGAAGTGAAAGAAGAAATCAAAGCTGTTCAAGCCGAAATGAAAACCGGACAAGAAGAGGTGAAACAAAACATTAAATCTGTTCAAGAAGACATGAAACAAGACATTACATCCATACAAGCAGATATTAATGCCAGACAGGAAAAGATAAAAAGCTTGATAAGAGATTACCAGCTATTGAGCGAAAACTGTCAGTCGCCAATATGGAAATATTGGCGACTGACAGTATATATTTACATGCTATCAGTATGTAAAGTAAAATCTCCTACATATGATGGATAGAGCATATGGATGAATTTCCGGGGATTTAATTATTTTATTTTCAAATTTCATGCTAAATTTTCCCTTTTTGTAAGAATGACCCATATATGTGGTTTTCAAGCTGACTGCATAGTAAACAAATCTGTTAATAGCTGTGAACTATGGTACCTTGTATGGTTGAGAAGTAATGTGGCACTTTTTGTGACTTTATATGCTATTTAGTAGAGCTCCAATGGATTTTTAAAAGTTTTTGAAGGTTGATTTTTTGGAGTTCTGCCTCAAGGGAAGGAGATAGCTGTAAAGGATCCTGATTATGATGTGAAAGCAGAGTGAGATATCTATTTGTTTTTGTTATAAACGATGCTGTTGTATTTATCAATGGGTGGCATGCTTGAAGCACTTGTAAGAGTTCAGTTCATTTCAGTTACTGATGTTGTGTTGCTTTCTAAATTTTCCCTTTAAAACTTCTAACTTTACTAATGTTCTTTCCCATTTTTGTTAATTAAACATTGTTTGCAATCTCATTTTAAAACTGTGGTGTTCAAAATTAATTCTCCCGTTTTCGGCAAATGTAATTTTATGTACTTCAAACAATACATGTGCATATGCCATTTTTTCGAAGTGCTGGCATGTTTGCACATTTTTATTTTCAAGGTGGCCACCAATAATGGTTTCATTCTATTCTAAGCCCTTTCTCCAAGGTTCTTTGCTGCAAGGTTGTTGGAAATTGCCAGAATAAGTTTCGGCAATGCTGTGTTGGTGTTTTATCAATCTTTTCATTTATCACTATGGCAGGCTGTGTTTGTAATTTTTGCATTCGGTGGTGAGATACGAGGCCGAGATAAAAGAATAAATTCAATCTGTTCAAGCTGAAGTGAAAGAAGAAATCAAAGCTGTTCAAGCCGAAATGAAAACTGGACAAGAAGAGGTGAAACAAAACATTAAATCTGTTCAAGAAGACATGAAACAAGACATTACATCCATACAAGCAGATATTAATGCCAGACAGGAAAAGATAAAAAGCTTGATAAGAGATTACCAGCTATTGAGCGAAAACTGTCAGTCGCCAATATGGAAATATTGGCGACTGACAGTATATATTTACATGCTATCAGTATGTAAAGTAAAATCTCCTACGTATGATGGATAAAGCATATGGATGAATTTCCGGGTGCAATTCGACATTATCGCAGAAGAGAATGGATGCCGGATGGGATGAAAAAATAAAAACTTGCTAACTTGCTGCTTCCTTTTGAGGTCCGGCATCTGACGTTTTACTGAATACTTCTGGAAAACCACTATAGGGAGAATAATTTGAAAAAGACAAGTAGAGTTTAATTGAAGTCTCACTGCCAAAAGTCTAGAGAGGGTTACAGGAGCTGGCATCGGATATTGAAAGAGACTCCAGTGATGGCATTAATATGTTATAAATATGTTATAAATTTTTTTTGGCCAACTCACCAATTTCTTGCTTTCTCAGACTCAGTTCTGAGAGGAGCCAAGTGAGCTGAATTGATTGTGGAAAACTTTTAAATATGGGCCTATATTTTGCAATAAAGTATTTAAATTTTTATATTTCTAGTGCTGTTTAAACCTATAATTTCAAGGTGGTATAAAGTCCCAATAACAGAGAACTTTTTTTTAGAAAGTCCCAATAACAGAGAATTTTTTTTTAGAACTTGAATTGAAAAAATTTTTGAATTTTTTCTTTTAAATAATAAGTTATTTCCTTGGAATAACTTATCAGTTTTCTAGGGTATCTGTTGCTCCAGATGGAATGATATTATTTTCAATTTAGCTATACAATAGGATCTCAGTTATACGAAAATTGCAGGACTGAAGGGTTCCGCTGATTGAGGTTCCATAGGAAATTTTGGATAACCAGGAGAGTGTAAATTATGGCCTGAGATTGAGTTACTAGTTTTTGAAAGAGTCAAAACATGCAAAAGCTGATTGGGTTGGAACAATGGACAGTAATGCAGGTTTTAATAGCAAAATGTTTCTGGACAAATTGAAGAGACTTCCTAGGATATCCAATGTTGAGGTTTGGCTTGCCCCAAACACTGATGAGCAGCATTTAATGGATGCGAAAATAGAATAAAGAAAATAATGTTGAAGAATACTGTTGCTATTCTTTGTCACATTGGGGGCGATGCGATAAAGCATAACATTACATGCAAAAATTTTAGATGTAGAACCTTGGTATATTGAAGTACAAAAGCAACCAGACAACAGACAAAAACAACAGATGAGTTTCAATAACAACAAAAAAAGATACAGGAAAATAAATTGTTAATCTACTTTCTTAGTTTCTCTGTTTTGAGGCTCACAAACCCTCTTTCAACAGAATATTTGATTTCGAAATAACTTTTATTAGAAATGGATTTCAGGCATTTCCAAAAGTAATTTGGGTTGCTTCATGCAATTTATGATACAGTTTTTAAATAGTGTATAAAAGAATTATTTCATTCTACGCATTTCCATCTCAATAAAAAATGACTCAAAGAAACATTCGTGATTATAGAATTCTCTGTGAATCCATAGTACAGAAGCATTGATCTACTTTAAACAGAATAAAATATGTTTCCAGACACCATTTATAGTGGTACACAAATATTCTTTAAAATAAGCTTATTTGAAAACATATAAAATTATTCAGTTACTCAAGAAAAAAAATATACATACCTGCCTCGTGTCAACAGCAGCATACATAATATCAATCCACCCTTTGAATGTTGCCTGAAAGAGAAAGTTTTAAATTATATCCATATCACAGGTGACCTTATCCTGGCCATATCAGGTGCATATTAAGTAATGAATCGAAAAATTCTCTTTCAAACAAACTTTGAACAGAGTCTATAAGATAATCGAATTTTCATGAATTTCTAAAAAATATATACTTTTCACTTGTTAAAGACTTTCCCTACCTATCAACCACTTTGTATTTATAATAATAAAAGAAGATTTCTCTGTGGTCTGTAGTGGAAAATTTAAATGCCGTACAGACATGAATTTTGGTACACAGGTACTTCAGGATGGACCCGAAATGATACACCTCAGAGTTATTTTTTAAAAATTTGAATTAGTTTTTTTAGTTATTTTATGTTTCATCATGATTTTCACACAAATGTGTTTCTCAGTGACCAAAAATATAATTTCCGAGTTTCTATCTTAACACCATTGGAAAGATAAAAAAATTCTATTTCAAACAACCCAATGAATTTAAAAAAAAATTTCACAAGTTAAATATATTCTGATTTTTGAGAATTCTTTATGAATTCTGGAGTATAACCAAAGGTTTGAATCTTAAATTCCGGGCAATGTCGAGTATATTTTTTAAAATGTTCCTGCATCTAAAGGGATTTAAGAAGCAAAAGTCTGATAAAAAACTACACCAAAACTCACAGCAAATTCCCCAAAACCCGAAGGGCAATTTAACAATACGTTCGCTTATTACAAAAGTAAAATAAAATTACTGATGTATTGGTGTGCATACGACTATGTAATGACCGCTTATCATATAAATCCCAGGCAACGTTTTTTTTTTAGTCTATAAAAGAAGATGGCTGTCTGTGTCATCCATAGCGGGAAAATCAAAACGTCAATGACCATGAAATTTAGTACACAAGTACTTCTGTATACAGGATGATACGCCTAGTTATTTTTTTATTTTAATTCGAATTAGTTTTTCAGTTATTTAATGCTTCAGCACAATTTTTGCACAAATGTGTTCCTCAGTCACAAATATAATTTCAAAGGTTCCATCTTAACACCATTGAAAAGATTGAAAAATCCTCTTTCAAACAAACTTTTCCCATACTACAAATGCTAAAAACACTACAAATGCTTTGTACTCCACTATACTTTTGACCATTTATATATTCATTTATGCTGTTTATTTGTTTGGTTAATGAGATGTTAAAAAGTTGTTGTCTTTAAATTTTAATAAACATTAGTTATTTGGCAAACTTAAATCTGTGTTCTTTTCTTTATTTTGTGTTTTATTTTTAGAAAGTTCCATTTCAATGTTTTACAGGTTTATATATTTGTAAATTTAGGGGTTACTGGTCAACTGGCACACTTTAGGTTGATTTCAGATATTTTATAAACTTTACACAAGTTTCAGGAACTTTTGGAATATTATATAGAATGCTTCCAGTAATTTTTAGGAAACAAGCTCTTTTCTTCCTAACAATTAGTATGATAAGGTGCACGTGCAAGTGTTCTGAGGCTGAAGTATGTTCCAGAAATTACAAATGGAGAAGATATGGAATACCGTACAGTATCAAGAACTATGTTTAAGAACTGTTGAGGAAAGAACTATTCAAATTTGTATACCATCAATGGTACTGATGATGAACTTGACAACATTTTTGCTTAATTTTTTATCAATCTTTTTAAGAAAACTCAAAACATATTTTCTTCAAAAAATTGTTTGGGGGGGTTTTAGCTCTTTTTTCCCATGGATACATTTTAGCATTTTCTCCCCTGATAAATTTTAGCATAACCCATTTCCACTATATGATACGTTAATGCAGGGAAGCATGGATAACTTTTACTTATATATAAAACGTTACATTTCATTTATTTAAACAATTTATGCTCCAAAATAAAGCAGAATACATGGTTTCAATTTTACTACAACTTCAATTATAGTCATTTTGTGTTCAAATAAATATTTAACAGAAAGTGCAAAAAAAATGACAAAATTATTATTACAAAGATCACATAAAATACAGAAAATATTGCTTAGACATCATAATAAAAATTGTTCTTCATGTTATAACCTTCAATTTGATACTAAGTTTATGAAATCTGGAGTATAATATGGATAGTTATTATCATTTTAAAATATACATATATATATATATGGTGGTGGTGGGTTAGAGATGTATATTTTTCATGTGTTTATCTAGAGCATATAATCTTTTGAAAAATCTAAATTTCATTTTTGTTTGAATTAATTCCTTCACAAAACCAATTTCTATATCTGCCAACTTCTCATAACCCCCAAAATGTAAACTATTCAATGAGGATTTTGGAACAAATAAAATGCTCATTGGTATGGGAGTATGGCATTCAACGCGTATTCAATTCTTGGCTATCTGCCAAGAATCAAGTACAGCGAGGCAGATACGCATTCTTGTTCTGGCGGATAAAAGAACATCAGTTCTTCGCTGGGACAGTCGCTGATAAGTTGAAGGTTGTAACTAGAACGAGTTTTATAATAAAGAAGGAGATGACGATTGGGCAGTCTTGTGATCATTGATGCGAAACACTACAGTGGTGACCCGGACGTGATCACAAGACTGCCCAATCAGTCACAGCTTTCGGTGTAAACAATTCGAAAGTGCTTTCACACATTATGAACCACAATGCAGGATCACTGAAATTATACTCAACAACAATTCTTCACTCCGACTAGAAAAAAGGTTTTTTTTCAATTGCAAATTCTGAATTGCTCTGCGATATGTCAACGGGACAACCTCGACCTTTTGTTCCCGAGTCATATAAAAAAATAATTTTTAATCAACTCCACGGACTTTCTCATCCCGGAATTTCTGCAACTACTAAGTTGATTACTGCCAGATATGTTTGGCTTGATATGAACAGATGTATTAAGAATAAAATTAAATGTTGCATTCCTTGCCAATGATCAAAAGTGCATAAACACACCAAAACTCCGATTGGCACATTTGCTCTTCCAGAAGCACGGTTCATACACATACATCTCGACATAATTGGCCCACTTCCACCATCTAATGGTAAAAATCATTGTTTAACAATAATCGACCGCTTCACGAGATGGCCTGAAGTTGTACCAATTCCAGACATAAAAGCTGAAACTGTGTGTAAAGCATTATTTTCTGCCTGGATTTCGCGTTTCGGAGTACCAGCAACCTTGACAACAGATCAAGGAAGACAACTGGAATCCTCTCTTTTCCAAAAACTTAATACAATGATGGGTGCAAATCGCATTCGTTCTACAGCATACCACCCTATTTCAAATGGGATAATTGAACGTTTCCACAGACATCTAAAATGTGCATTAAAAGCACATGAAAATGCCAATTGGACAGACACACTTCCTATCATACTTTTAGGAATACGAACAGCTCTCAAAAATGACATCCAAGCCTCTTGTGCTGAATTGGTATATGGTAAGACATTAACTTTACCTTCAGACATGTTTTATGATTCCATACCTAAACAATCGTACGATTCAACGTGGGTGACAAATTTACGAGAAAAAATGAAAACACTCAATCCTGTAGCAACATCAAGACATGGCAAAATTTCTATTTTTGTCCACCCATCTCTGGAAAGCTGCACCCATGTTTTTCTTCGCACAGATTGTACAAAACCACCTTTAAGTCAATCGTACACAGGACCTCACAGAGTGATCGAAAGAAATAAAAAAACTATAAAAATTGAACTTAAAGATAAAAAAAAACTGTATCTTTAGATCGAGTGAAGCCTGCATTCCTCATATGTGAAGAGGCAGAAAAACATAAGCCTCTTATGACTTTTAATACATCGAATGAAAATTCAAAATCTGCCATCAAAACCAAGAGTGGTAGGATGGTACAATTTCCTGAAAGACTAGTACAATACATGTAAGATCAATGTAGATTCGATGTGTATTCCTAAACTAATTTAATTTGTACATTTTAAATTGTGTAATTGTATATATTGTATATTTGAGATCGTTTCTTGGGACTCCTCATTCACTGGGGGGATACTCATATGGCATTCAACGCATATTCAATTCTTGGCCATCTGCCAAGAATCAAGTACAGCGCGGCAGATAAGCATTCTTGTTCTGGCAGATAAAAGAACATCAGTTATTCGCTGGGACAGTCGCTGATAAGTTGAAGGTTGTAACTAGAACAAGTTTTATAATAAAGAAGGAGATTACGATTGGGCAGTCTTGTGATCATTGATGCGAAACACTACAGGAGTAATGGGAGTAGTTCATTGGAAAGTTAGAATTACAATGTGTCTTTTCTATGCAATTTCTTATTAATATAGACATAAAATATGCACTGAACAAAGCCTTTTTTTATATAAACCCCATATGTAATTACTTTCACTTGTTTAAACACTCTATAACTTATAAAAATAAAAATTTAAGAAAATAATAAGTCCCTCTTTATTTAATGTAACTGCTGCAACTCAATGAATGGACTCTCTCATGTATTACATTACTGTGATCAAATTTATCTGTTGTGGTAACAGTAGAGAGTAATGTTAGAAATTTTTTTAGAAAGAGTTACGACTTGTTTTCAGTACATTATTCTCTCTCTATGTTAAGAACAGCTTCTACGGTATAAAGACAAAATATGTACGATTAACATATATGTATGCACATTTAAGTTTAATAAATGCCTTTGTTTAATTGTTTAATTAATTTTCATCCACTTATATATTGGTACATAATAGTAACACTCGAAATTTTAAATGTTGATCAGCAATTTGGAAATAACTTGGTTCACAAAAATGCAAGTATTTTTTTTACTTATTTTTTAATTTTTAAGTACAAAAATGTTGTTTGTAGTAACACTTATGATTCTTAAACTAGTTTTTGAAGTAGGATGGGAGCAAATTCTATGATAAACTCTGTTTGGGCAGGCATAGTGATTTGAGCAATGTCCAGTAGCAAAATGTCTCTAGCTGATTTGCGAAGATTGAGGGTTTGGAAATTTATCTGTAGCTTTCACATTGTCTCAGCTTTCATATTCTCCATTAGTTGTTTCCAAAATTGGTTATTTATTGTGTATGTTATATATATTTTAAGCTTTACATACTTTTATTTTATTATTTTAATGACTATTTAAATTAGATTTATTAAAGTGAAAAGTAAATTAATATTGAATTAAAATTATGGAGATGTAAGTACAGATGCACATATATCAAATTTCAGTTCATGCTCCTGAAAAGACTATATTTTTAAGTACTTCTCATTGTTTTAATTATGTTAAGGAAATAACCCTTTATTTCATTAATTATATGCTCGAGAAATAGTTTGAAATATTAGGGAAGATTTAAAAGATTCACAATAAAATATAAAACATATTACATTTATCTGAAAATAGTGCAAGCAAAAATTCACAGAAATATTTATATTTTTTAGCAATATTTATTAGTAACATGCATTTATAATTGCTATCTTCTCATTTTTGGTATTTATTTTAAAACTTATTTCTGATTTTTTTTTCTTAACCTTTATTTTGCTCATTATCTGGGGGATAGGATAGGTGATAGGCATTTGTTCAGCAGATATAGTTTGGCAATATTTTTTTTTAAAAACTCAAAATTTGTTTGCAGAGGTTACAAATCAATCTGCCACATACGTCACCTTATTTTCTACTAAGGGGGAGCAATGGGAACAGAATTAACATCACTACCTGGAATGCTAACTACCACATAAAAAGTTTGGGGTACTGTTGGGAGTAAACAAAATGCTATTTTGGAGCAAGCCTGCAAGGTTTGGGAGAAACTCATTACAAGGATGAAACTGAATTTTCTAAACTGAATTTTCTCAAATAATGGCTCAAAGACTGTTACAATAACAGTCATGATAAATTATAACTTCTTAAATAAAGCATATATATACAAGAAAATGATCCTTTCTTCCCTTGTACTTGGAAATAATTTACTTTTTCCTCTTTTCCGATTATTTGCTTACCTTTTCACACATTTTAATTATTTTACTTGAAGAGGTTAGCTCATACGGCCTCTGAAATCAGCTAGTTCAATCCTTTTTTAATGTAATTTTTTCCGGTTTGTTTTAATTGGTTTTGAAATTTTATAATAATTTCTATTCAGTTTTTACAGATAGTTTAAATGTCTCAGGTTTCTTTCATTACTGTTTTAGTAGGTTTTCTAACTATTCAGTTCTTTTCTATTTGTTCTGCTTTACGTTCACCTTTCTGTTATTCTGCTTTACACACCATCTTTCTATTATTTGTTTTTCCTCTGTGGTTTTGTCTATTTGTAGTTTCCTGACCATCATTTTTAACACTTTACAACAAAGTTGAAAAGTGTTTATGACTTTGTCCACTCTGTCTGTCTGTCTGTCCATCCGTTAGCACGATAACTGCCGTAAAAATGACTTTATCAAAATGAAATTTTAGTATGTTGTTCAGACGGTCTGTGGGACCTATGGGAATATAAATGAATAATATCACCCAATTAGTTTTGGATTGAACCTGGGTTGAAAAAATGAAATACATTGAACCCTATGGGACCTCATTTTTCAAACATTTTTTAAGCGGATTTAAAATTCACAAAT
The DNA here is from genome assembly GCA_951213105.1 of Amaurobius ferox. Taxonomy (NCBI): domain Eukaryota; kingdom Metazoa; phylum Arthropoda; class Arachnida; order Araneae; family Amaurobiidae; genus Amaurobius; species Amaurobius ferox. The sequence goes on along the minus strand of OX578149.1, from coordinate 3,597,132 downwards.
TGCTTCGAAAATTTTAGGTAATATTCAAATTATCCCATAAAATATATATAAAAAAAATCAGCAAAATATATTCAGTAGTTTTTTAAATAAAAATTAAAATAATAATTACACCTCTTATATGAAACGATTATGTAACCATTTTATGAAGAAATCACGTGACCCACTTCAAAATGAAATATGGCATCCATCTTGTCTCAAAATGGTGATTTTTAAAGTTCTTTTTAATTCATATTGAGTGTTGTATCCGTCCTAAAACTGCTTTATTTTTGCTTAAATTCTGTGCATCTACATACTGAAACAATGCAATGACAATATATTTGAGTTTAAATGATCATCCAAATTTGATTATTTCTACAACGAAGCCTATTTTTCACTTATGTAAAATGTAAACAGCAAAATATGTAGAATGAGTTGTATAAGAAATGCTGTATTTTTTTAACGCAAAATTATTTAGCTCATGGAGTCTGCATAGCTGATATGAATGAAATATTCATTGATTTTACAGAGAGAAGCACGATTTTTTCGATGAAGTTTTAAGCATAGAGTTTAATTACTTGTAACTCCATGGTCTTAAGTTTTTAAATAAAATAAATTATTATAGTATTGTGATGAATGAAATGAATGGGAAAATGTTTATGAATGAAATGCTGCTTTTATAGAGAGAGCCAGGCATGTTATATTTCGATGGCGTCATTTGAATAAATTTCAGTTGTTTTTGACGAAGTTTTCAAATATAATAAATTATTGTAGTATTATGATAATGTTAGAAACATTACCGAGGAGCCAGGCGATGTATATTTAATTGACGTCATTTGAATGAAGTTCATTTTTTTCAATGAACTTTTAAGTTTTCAAATATAATAAATTAATGTAGTATTGGGATAATTTCTAAATATTACCGAGGAATGTATCACATTTTAGAGATGTTTAAATGAAATTGCATTGAAGTTGGAAAGTGTTTCATAATCAATGCTTTATGTATGATTGATCTTTCTTGTTTTTTTTCTCTTTCACTTCTTCCTGCTGCATTGGAAACAATTTTTCTGCTACTTTCAGCCATATATGCTATTTTTAGTCGCCCATCTGACTTGAGTCAAGGAGGTCTTTTATGTCAGTCCTGAAGAAGATTTTTTGCCTTTGAAACTAGTAGACCAGTTTATTTTTTGAATATATGCTATATGCACAAAGTCTTAATTTATTGTGAAACTACTGTTTTCTACCATATATTCGTCTATATAACATAATTATACAATTAAAAAGCAAAAATACATATTAATAAAGTTTTAAAATAAAGCATAGAATTTTTTTTTATTATAGACTTAATCTAGACTTTCTAAAACATCCTAACACTCTTAATAAATTACAGAAGGCTAATACTGCGAAATGGTCACAAAAATTAAATTACTGTTTTTACTTAATGCAACTATCAACTTAATTACTATATTTACTAAATGCAACTATATATATGGTAACAAAGATATTTTTTAAAGCTCACTTCAAAAAATTTGTTGCTGGTACTGACTATAAATTCTAAATGAAGGATTGGAGTTGGAATAGAATGGGAGCAAATTTTGCAACCTATTCTGGAACAGGCATAATGATTTGGAGTAATTGGATCAAAATTAATATCCTTAGTAATACATATAAATTTATGCAGTAGGCATAAGTGATATACAAAAAAAAAAAAAAAAAAAAATTTTTTTTACCAAAATAGTGATGGAAATGTTATGCAAATATTTAGCCTCGTATCTTTACAAGAATTAAAGAATATCACTTAGAATAAATATGCCTCGACATCAGAAAAGGAGTTTGGGATGCAAGAGGGATAAGTTGCCAATTTCTGTGAATGACATGGCTGAAGCAGGTGGAAATATTGTTAGTAAGAGTCTAATATTGTTAGTTGTCCAATAGTTGCATCCCAAATATTTTATACTTACCACTTGGAACAGAGCGAGATATGCATTAAGAACATTATCAAAGTTGATCTTAGGATTGACCCAGCTGTAGTTTTCTTTAGCACAATCATCCCTAGTATTGACGACTGAAATATTGAGTTTCTCAACTCCGTCTGCTGTGCAGTAGAAGTATTTGCCCCCAAAGAGTTGCACACCCATGATAGCAAAGATGAGCCAGAAAATCAGGCACACCAGCAGCACATTACAGATAGCAGGAATGGCTTGTACCAGGGCGTTCACCACCACCTACACAGTGTGGGGAAAAGGTGTCAGCGGAAGAAAGAACTGAAGGTGGATCCCGAAAACAGGCATACATTAAGGCATAAAAAGGTGCAAGATTATAAAATGTGCACAAGCAAGAAAAAATATTTACAATTTATTATTATTCAGGCACTTAAAAGTTTCAATGAGCAGTAATAAAATTAAAACTTTGGATAAATAAAAAATTAACTCCAATATTCTTTTCACCTAATCTTTTAAATTTCCCTCCCACATGCAAGGACAATGAGTTGGTACGGGGTTCGAGTGACCAACAGGGGCTTGGAAACCAACTGCAGATTTCTGAAAAACCCTGAGGTTACAACGATAATATAAGTCCAATACAATTCAACTTGCATTTATTTTAGCTCAAAAGAATCCACTTGATGGATTATCCCAAGGAAATACATTATCAATTTTAAAACAAAAAACAGGACCTGATCTAATATAACAATTTTTATGCATCAATTGATTAGTTGCATTGAAAAATTCCTAGATACAAAGTTTATGTCTTTAAATCTGCTGATAAGTTTAAAATTAGAATTAACCTAAGAATTCAAAGCCCCCTGATGTTAACCTTTCACTTTCTGATTGAAACTGTGACTGGTTAATCCAAGACCAGATCTTTTAAACAAATTTTTTAAATTAAAGGAATACAAGGATAAAAAATGAAGGAAAATTTAAAAATACCTAGATTAAGATTCTAAAGAAATGTTGGTGTAATCCCTATTAGATTAAAATAAAATGGTTAGAAATATTCAAAATATGCATTTTAAAGCAAAAATAATTTCAAGAGGTAAAGTATTCAATGAGATTCCCCCTTATCTTCAAACGACCAGGTAAATTGAGAGAGAGAGAGAGAGAGAGAGAGAGATAGAGAGAGAGAGAGAGAGAGTATTTAAATAAAAGAGTTTAAATAATATTATTGTGTCATTTGGTAAATGTTGTACACATAAAATTATGAAAATAAATTTGTTTGAAAAAACTATTTTTTTTTGTAAATGTATAATCATGTCTGTTTTACACATTAGGTCAGTTGTCTGAGACCAGCAGAAACAAGTTGAGTTGCAAAGTGCTGTAACCCACAGTTTCATGTACAAGGGCTGATTTGAATGGGTTTTACAGTTTATAATTACAATTTAGAATCTTTTCAAAGGTACATAATTTCATACAACAAATGAGATGGAAACAAATGAATCATTCTCCAAAAATTGCAATTTAAATACAATAGATCAAAATATGTGCACATCAATTATTTATCTACAAAGAGGTATTATGAAAAAAGAGATACAAGGCAGATGAAATTCTACAATGTAGTGCCTGGGAGGGGGGTGAGTGTGCAATTGCATTTTTTACACTATATTTAGAAGCAGTGGTGTCATTCATATGGTTTGCACTGGCTCGGCCGAACTGGTTGTTAGTTCACCGGACCCATTATTAAAAGTTTGCACATTTTGATACCGACTTCGGGTTATAGGACAACACGTCTTGTCAAGAATTAAAAAAAAAATTTGAATTAGTGTAAAAGATCTGAATATTTAAACTAATTTAAATGTGAAAATCCTTATTGAATCCCTCAACCTCCTCCCAAATTTGATGCTGAATCTGTATCAGCTGTTATCTAAACTGAAACTAAAAAATAGATGTTGCAAAGATAATGTAAATTTTTAAATTGAAAGTGACATTTCCAGAATTCAAAACGGAAATCTTTAGTGAGTTCCCCTATTTATCCAGAAATTAATGCTGAATCCATATCAATTTCTAAGCCCTATCTGTAGCCATTCTTATGAAATAGATACTTCAATAAACTAGAACAGAAAACAACTAGATCACTAGAAAAGGAACCGGATGTGGAAATTCTTAGAGAACCACCCTGTCTCCTCCAGAATTGGACGATGTGTCCATATCAGCTATCATCTAAGCTCTATTTATAACTAAACATGAAAAATATACATTTCAAGGAAAATAAACATTTTTGAAACTATTTGAAAAGAAATCCAAGGTGAGCCCTCCTTTCTCACTCAAAATGCTGAACTCATATCAGTCATAATCTAAGCTCTATTTATAGCAGATTCTGAGAAAAAGTGCTTCAAAAGAAAGTTTTGATAGAAAAAATGGTATGCAAAATTTTAGCAACAAATAAATTTCATTGTCAACAGTTTTAAAAATATTATGTTATTTTCATATTATACTTCTTTTTAATCTAAACCTTTTATTTTAAATAACTTGCATCTGGGGAAATGTTTTTATTGACTATTTTGAAATTAAATATTCATTGTGTATGCAAACCTATCACCTATAAAAATCTTCTATTTCCTGTACTTATTTAAACAAAAAAAAAAAATCCGGAACGAATCTCTGAAGCTCCACCGAACCTATGGCAATAACCCCTCCCCCTGCTTTTTAGGGGGTGGGCTGTCTTTATTTCAGTTAGTTTGTGTGCAGAATTTAAATTTTTATAGATTTAAGGATAGGTCACAGTGAGACAGAAAATATAAAATTCAAGAAATTTTGAAAAATTGATATTATAACTAAAAAAACCTTCTAAAACAAAATAATTGACAATTAAGAGCAAAGCTGTCCAAAAGACTTGTTGGGGGGTGTATAATCCTCCCTGGTTATGGCCTTGACCGAACTGATTGTTATAAAATTAGAATGGCACCACTGTTTAGATAATAAGTAGACTATAACCTTCCCTGGGAAGGTTATAGTTTATTTATTTCTACACAAAATGTTGTTAATAATTTTCAATGTATCATCATTAGTTATAGACTCTGGGAAAGAACTGGGTTTATTGTTATTTTTTTCCCTTATTTCTTTTCACTAATTTTAAATCCTTTTCAGAAAAAAAAAATACATCAAATGTAATTTGAGACATATGTGAGATGTTTTTCAAATTTACATTTTGTAAAGAATGAGGCTTTACTCACAATCAATCACTAGAACATGACATAAATAAAATTAAGTAACCGGATATATGTTTTGGAAATTTTTAAATTTCGTTCTTCGGTGTGATGAGCCTCAACCCGAATGTCCAAGACTATGCCAACCAAACAGAAAATGGCTGAATGACTGAACTCAATACAGGGTTCCCACACCTTAAGCAGAAAAAAAATAAAAATAAAATAAGGCCTTTTCAAGGCAATTTCTTTCTTTTTATCAGTCTACTTAGAACTTAGCAATACAATCAAAGAAAAATTAAACAAATATACATTAGAGAGAGAAAAAGTGCAAGTATTATTAAATAAGTATTTTTAAAGAATATTAAACATATTCTTCTATAAACATCCTTTTAAATATATTTTTTTATACTAAACAGAAATAAATAGTATGAATACGAGCCAACTAATTAAACTTCAAAATCAAAGACAACCAAAAATAGGTTTAAAAGTCCTTTAATAAAATCTCCTTTCCTCAACGTACAAAATTACATGGCCAAAGAGCTTTCAGGTATCACTATGCCCTTTATCAGTGACTTTGCTACTGATGAAGTAATTTTGTAAGTTGTGAGTAATTTTGTACCTCGAGGAAAGGAGATTTTATTAAAGGACTTTTAAACTTATTTTTGGTTGTCTTTCATTTTAAAGTTTAAACAGAAATAATTAACACGTCTTCTTTAAGTCTTCCATTTTTTTATTTACGTCCCCCAGCTCAATTTTCTTTTCTTTAGCAGATAGGCGAAGGAATGGCATAGCATGGTGACTCAGCCACTTACTGAAAGATGAGTCATGGGTTCGTCACACACACTGCAATTATTTGCACATATATTAAAGATGGACAAAAGAAATAGATTAAAAAATAGGACTTTTTTAAGGGCCCTTAAAAGCAAAATGAAAAATCAGGCCTTTCTAAGGGTTTCTCAAGGCTCATGGGAACCCTGCAATAGAGGAGCATGACCAAATGTGTCAAAAGAGAAGTAAAATACAAAAATGATTAATTTTCACTGAAGAAGGAAAGTCAAAGGTTTCCTAGAGGCACATCTTAACTGTATTTGTGTTGCATTTTATGTTGTGGTCTAGTTTATTACATTTTGCATTAGAAAAAGTTAACTTTTGATTATGTTTTCAGTTTTTTTTTCTTTTTCCTGCATATATAGTATGATGTACAGGGTAAGTATGATGATGGATTGAAAATACATTTTTTTTTTGAGTAATTGAGATGTCTTAAGTACATTTGTTATTTGCATAATATACAGATAACTAGGTTATCCACATGCATATTATACAAAGGAATAAATTGCTGAAAGTTCTAATAAATAATCAAGTCAATCTAATGTAACTACGATATGTGTATAATATATGAATAATCAAAAGTCATGACTAACATAACAAAGTTCAAACAATAACCAAGGTTTTTCTGTTTCGCCATGAAATTTTAAATTGTGACTAAGAATGTATGAATGCTTATTTGTATTTTTTTGCGACGCCTTAATGGTTAAGGTTCCACGGTTATAAATTTCATATATTGTCTTGTTTTGTTATGGGAATTTTAAGTTCATTTATCCTGATTAGGTGTTTATGATTTGCATCAAATAAGCTATTTTTTACATTACGATGCTAAATTCATTGAGGATAATTTAAATACTTACTCTTTGTATCATATGAGTATTTTCAGTTATTAACTGAATAAAGATAAATAATGAAATTTTGTTTCTACAAAAGATTCCCATATAGCTCATAAGAAAGCAAACATTTAATTCGAAATGATAAAGTAACTAAGGTGCCATTTCGCAAAAATTTTCAATCTTTTCCTCACATTTTCTGACCATTTCAGTTTCACCTTCAAAATTCCTCTACTTTCATTGTTAAGGTAGTACTTTCCTATTGCCAAAAATGAAATTGAATTGAAGGTAAAAGAATTAGAAATATAGCAATGTAAAACGGTAATATGTCAAAGATCTTGTTGCTAAAAAATTCTTATAACTTAATTCTAATGAGTCTTTGGATACATTTAAAAAATGATCAACAAATTACCATGTTTCTTTTTCTTCCCAATTTATATGTTTTACGTATTGTCATTAAATTGCTAGTAAAATGAAAACAGAATTGACAAGTTAATAATATGTTTTAATATTAATGTGACCACTAAAATAAAAGTTCCAAAAGCAATGTAAATTAAGCCTACCTGCACAATTAAAAAAAATTAGTTAAAACTGTAAGCTTTCTGATACTGTTTTTTATATAGATAGATGATAAGATGTTATATAACCCCCCACATTTTAAAGAGAAAGAATGGGAAAGGAAATATTTTCAGCATTCAGGATTTTTGTAATTACTAATAAAAAGTATAGGAAGTAACATACAATTGTTACAGAACATAAGTGTGATTTGATGGTCTTCATATTTTGGAAAAAACAACACAAATTAATATTAATCCTTAAAAAAAAAAGTAAGTCATAAAACCGTAGAAGGAAATAGAGACAAGATTGTTGCTGCTCTGTATATAAACATAGAAATTATGCAAAATTATAATCCATCTTATTTTTCCTTTGCAATAAACATAAATGAAAATTAGTTCCAGAGCTTATATACAAAATTTAGATTTGCACCCCAGTCCCTAAATATCTATTGATATATTTCTTTCTAAAGGGAAAATGTCTTACGTGCATGTTTATTAAGAACAAAAGCACCAAACAACACTTAAAAGAAAACTGATATGGAACCCAGTAGTAGTACTACTTTATATTCCAAAAATATTTAATTTAAAACAGAGAAAGTACCACTTGAGTTAAAAATACAGGGTTACAAGGAAAGTCCTTCCTTATCTCACGAACCATGGCAGCTAACTATGTATTTCTTGTGCTGTTATATAGGAAACCCTCTATGGCCTATACACAATGAGACCACTGTTTTGTGTGTGTGTGTGTGTGTGGGGGGGGGGGGGGGGGGGGGTTAGGGGCCCATCTCAACCACTTTTGCAGATAAGAGAAAAAGTCAATTAGAAAGTTTCCATCTTTTGTCATGGAACTAAAACATTTTTTTTTACCAAATTTGACTCGCTCTACAACTTTCTAATGGATGTTTTCCACTATCTACAAGAGGGGCTGAGATGGGTCCTCTAACGTCCTAAAATCGGGGACCGTGGGGTCCCACTGGTTTCATTGTGTGGACCATAGAGGGTTTCATATACAATGGCACAAGAAGTCCATAGCTAGCTGCCATAGTTTGTGAGATATTGGCCTGAGGAAGGACTTTCCTTGCAACCCTGTATAACAGGTTCTGTTCATGATAGAGACAAAATAGTAAAAATCACACACACACATTTCCTACTTTTGTACTATACAAACAGAAATTTGGGATCCAATCCCACATTCTTATTAGGGAAGACATAAACAAGTATGGGAAATTCACAGTCATGCAAACAATAAAATATCACAGTCATGTTTCAATATGAAAACATCTAGGTCATGAGATTTCAAGTCTTTTGATGTGACAGATTTTTTGAACAGTTCAGGGTGCATGAATCTCATGCCAGGTGAATGTTTAAATGAAACATGGCATTCAGGGAAATTTCAATCTGAGAAAACTACATAAGATGATAATTCAGTAAAATGACATCAGTAAAAACACATGAACATGATGATAGACACAAAGGCATGCTCAAAATACAACAATACTAATTAAAAATTGAAGCATGCAACTATAAGGACTCAATCACTTGCAGGGCACGATTAAAGCATGCTCTAAATGTGCAAACAATGCTCAAGCGACAATGAAACTTACCTATGGCACAGTAAGTCATCTACTGAAAAATGACCTATTTTGCCTCAAGTTAGATGTCCCTCCCCCAATTATTTTGGTATTACTGCAAATGATGGAGTGGAAATTTTGTACAACAGGGCATCTTTTTCTTCCCTTCTTAATGTTGCCTCAATGGTTGGGCAAATTTTAGAAATAAAGATACAAGGTGCCATTAGAAAGGCTGTTTGGCTATCCAATCAGCACTCTTAAAGCCTGTTCAGAGTAATGGGCATCACTGTGACAATATATAAACCACCATCATTATGAAAAAAAAAAAAAAAAACTGAATAGGGTCCACATTTATAGTTAGGATATGCTAAAACATTAATATAGTATCGAACTTTTTTAGAAATTTTCCTTGCAGTTATTCCTCAACTAAAGAGGATTATTCCCAAAATGGGTTCAACAACAACAGTTTATTCTGCTATTTGAGTCATCTTGGACTCCCACTTTTGAGTGTGTTTATTTTAGGTTCCAGTAAAAATTTTAGAACATGTATATAATTTTTAATACATTTAAGATTTCACAGACTCTTTACAACAGAAAATAGAAACAAGAGCCCTTAAAATTATCATGTAATCCATTTCAATAAATTATTATAAGAATGAAGCAAAGTACATACTTTTTATACTTTGATTTACACATTACTCTTCAAAATAATATAAAGAAATTAAATTTTGAAATTAGAAAAATGAATGCATTAAATAAAATAAGAAATTAATGTGTTAAATAAAATAAGTTGCATCTCACTTAAAGTAATAATATTTCAAAGTACAGTTTTATTGAGGTTCGAATCACTTTGAACTCATTTAAATGAAAAAATGCACTATGATATGGCTACTCCATCAAGATACACTATACATTGATTTAAATGGCTTAAACAAATCTCAAAATGTAAAATATAGCAAAAGTTAGAATTGCATATTTTATTTAGGCTGCTGATTGAAAATGATTTTAAACTCTATATTTCACATAGAGAGAAAAATCAGGTGTTATATCTTATACAATGCTCATTTAAAAAAAAAAGGGCGGGAAACCTTGTTCTATTTTTTGTACAATCAATGAAACTGAATATATGTCAAAAGGTACAATTTGTATATTTTGTAGAAAAAACTGAGCGAGAAGCTCCTGTTGCCCAGCCCATACACATTGGCCCTGTTGCACACATGATCAGTCTCCTCAGCAGAGTCTGGGGTGACATTTTGCCAGAGAATGTGGCATGCATAAGAGAGAAAAATAAGAAGTTCCATTCCAAAGACAGAAAAAAGAGATACAAGTGAAAAATGTTTATAATCAGAGTACCTTGTGGAGCTCGCACAGTAATTCAAGATGCATGCTTAAAAAAGAGGCCTAAATAGATACATTTTGAATTCACAAGTAACATATTTCTAATTAAAAAAAAATATATTTATGATATTAAACACATTTGATTAAAAATTATAATATATCTTCTCTATATTGTAACACATTTTCAAATTTAATAACTTATCTTGTGGTGTAAAAATAACAAATTGTTCAAAACAGGAATCTTGAAACCACAAAATGTGTTTGTTCATTTAAAAAAATCAATCCGCCTATTTCTATTTATTACAAACTTTTACTTAACTTCACATAAGTATATATATATATCATGTTTTAAATCTTTGGGGCCCTAACCAACCAGGTTCAGCTCATCATAGCCACATAAAATTTGGTATGTTGTATTATTTTGTGGTACATTTTAGTTTTTTAAAATTTGCACTTTATCGAACCAGCCGATCTTGGGCCCACCAAAGGAATATGCACGTTTTTGGGGAAAAACTAATAATCCAAGAACCAAAGTCTTCAACCTTATCGGGTGAAGCAGTCTTGAGCCCGCCAAAGAATTTATTCATTTTTCAAATCTCTGCGTGCCGTTTTAGTTGGATGACAGTTTGTTTTCAAAAACAGTGATAAGAATAATCAATGTTTAAGATTGTTAAAAAAAAATGCCCGATATTCAACTTTGCTTTATATATGTTGTGGTAAAAGTGATAAATCCGGTAATCATGCATAATTGCCGGTTATTATGCACAATCACCAATCATTTTGGTAAGTTTGATAAATTTATTTAATATATTGCGAATTAATAACATTTATTGGTGATTATGCATATTCGCCAGTTTGTAGTGTTAAATATGATAAATCGTACTTAATTAATCAAATTTACCAGACATTATGCATTATTGCCAGTCTGGGATGGTAAATTTGATGAATAATGGAGTCACTTTTAAAAATCAGATGGAGAAAACATCCGTACAGGTAACCTTTCCTATGATGTCAATCTAGGGTTGCCATGTGCTGAAGTTTGGAAGGGGGTTTCCAGATTTGGCGATTCATCTCCAATATAGCAACTTTCCGAAGGTTTGAGAAAGATGTTGCAATAACGAATATTCTACGTGATATAAGAGATTTCTAGATGTTTCTATAGAGTTTATAAACAGAGTCATCACTCAAAGTTGATGTGATACGAACTACATTGAAATGTGATATACATCAGTGTTTTGAGAATATTATTAGCTATTTTGTAAAGTTAGTGGAGCATTTAATTGACGTTTTACTGTACTCAACAGTTGCTCAGTGATCTTGTGAGACAGGTATTGAGCTGTTTTACTGTATATTGTTCTTGCTTAAGCTGTGCTTGTGAATAAATGTGTTAGTTATCCACAAATTTGGACTTATTCTTATATCTTGAGCTTACACCCATGATTCCAGATGATACATCGTAACAAATTGTTGTCAGGTGTGGGGTTTCTGGAAACTTAACAATAGTGTGCGGCTGTGACTAGAAAAGCAATGAAGCAACAGAAACGTATCCTCTGGGGTGTATGCTCAAGATACAAGATGAGTCCAAATTTCTGGATAACTAACATTTATTCACAAGCAGCATAAACAGGATCAATATACAGTATAACAGCTTGATAACTAAACAACTGTCAGGTACAGTATAATAGCAATTACATGATCCACTAATTTCATAAGGTAGCCGATAATATTCTTAAAAACTGCCATATGTGCCATATGTAGCTCGTATTACAGCAACTTCACTCCAATTAAATGATGACTCCTTTTATAGATTCTCTACAGAAACTTCTAGAAATCTCTCATATCTCATAGAATATTCAATATTTTGAGGTGTTTCTCGAACTTTCAAACAGCTGCCAAATATCGCCAAATTGGTGATAAATCACCAAATCTGGAAACCCTCTCTGAACTTCAGTACATGACAACCCAAGATTCAAGTCATAGGAAAGGTTACCTGTAGGGGTGTTTTCTCAGTCTGATTTTCAAAAGAGTCTCCATTGAGGAGGTCATATTACACGTTCGTAACAATATTCAGCTACATCAAACTTATTAAATTCATTTGGGAATAATACATAGTAATCACCAGTAAAAATGTGAAATTCTGGCATATTTGTCAAATTTACCAACATCGTTTGGGAATTATGCAAACTTACCGGTAAAAGTGAGAAATTTAGTGAAATTTATCAAACTTACCAAGATGATTGGTGATTATGCATAATCTCTGATTTATCACTTTTACCGTAATATATATATATATATATATATATATATATATATATATATATATATATATATATATACACATACATATATATACATACATACATATATATATATATATGTGTGTGTGTGTAAGAACATTTTTAACATGTGATAATAATAGTAAAGCTGAATATAGGATTTGTTTTTTTATTATTATTAATATTATAATCTTATTAGGTTATACACACTGGGTCAGCCACAGGAATGTACTCACTTCAGAACCAAAGGAGCTTGAAAGTCCATCCAAATTTGGTCATTGTTTTTCATACATGTTATTAAATACATAACTAATAAAAGGGTGTACTTTCTACAGATAAAGTAAAATAGACTATTTTTATTATATATATATATAATTTTATTTGAAAATAAAATAGATCCAATATAATTAAGTGTTTTTATATTGTATTCCCTTCAAGATCCATTCAGAATCTCACTGCATACAAGCAGACTAGAAATCATAAATCCTGTTTAGTTTTCTTGATTATTAAATTAATAATACTTTGATATTTTTTAAATCATATACATCCTTATTGCTTGAAACTGTGCAAACAAAATACAAATCAGCTTAAAATTTGTATAAAACAATTCAAAGTACTTTGGAAATGGAAAAAGGTCCAGTCTTTTTCATTTTACAAACTCTGCATACTATTTTTTAAATAAAGTAAAATCTGAAAACAAATGAGTTTGTAAATAGCTGCCTGACAATAACAATACTATTCACAACTTTATGATTGTTGTTAAAGGTAGAGATACTTTTTATATTGGATGAGTTAGATATTTCTTTGCTGCCAAATTATGTGATGGAGAAAAACTGGGCTGTATTTATATTATTTGTTTGGAATTCATTAAGGTATATAAAGTAGGATTTATTTATTAAATGAAATGAGTTGAAAAGCCACATCCATTTCACTTTCTTGGAATTTCCTGAACTAAACAGATATTTAGGCACTTTATTAAGAAATGAGTGTATTAGAATAATAAGATTGGAAATATTGCCAGTTACGCTTAGTAGGATAAGACATAACTATATAACTATTACTGATAAACTGCATCCAAACTGAAAACCATTCAGAGTTAAGCAGCAAATTTCTACCATTAATTTGTGTGTGATAAAGGTACTCTGAATATAAAGAACTAAAGAAAATAAATGTACAAGAAGAATACAGTAGTAAAAAAAAGAAAAAACCAGCTTATGTGCACCATTTTGAGTGTTCAGCTCATAAATTGTATCCAAATATCACAAAAAATACACTTATTAAACTAATGATGTGAAGTTTGGATTTCCTTTCAGGAATTTCTTTATTACTCCTGAAGTGTACTGTTAAAAAAAAAAAAAAAAAAAAAAGTTTCAGAATATACATATATATATATATATATATATATATATATATATATATATATAAAAACTATTTTAACTCAAACTATTTTTATACTTGAAAAGTATTATGATAAAGCAAAATATAAAAGTATAAATGTTGATTTTCTAAGAGGCCTCGTGAAGATCATAGAATGGCTACTCAAGATTCTTCAAGAAAGTTCAGTCCTTTGTCAGGATGCAAATAAGACAAGTAGCTTGAACACAATTCACTTTTTAAGAAATGGGTCGCACATCTAATAATTAATAAAAAAAAAGGTGAAAAATAAGGATAGAGTTAAAGAAAAAAAAGAGGAAAACTCTAAAAATAGAAAGTGATAAATTAAAAATGAAATAGATGCTAAAGCATGCAGTGTCACCAATGTGCTCGTGAGACAGAGCCCCCTAAATGGTAGGGGAGGCTGTGCCTGTCTCTCGGCACTCACCCGCATTCCTTGAAATCGCGAGAGGGCTCTCAGGGGCCTCAGGGCACGTAGGGTTCGCATAGTCTTGAAGGCTTGTATGTTTCCTCCCCCGACCTCTGTAGCTAACAGATTGATCACAGAGACCTACAATGTTAAGTGACACACAGTTGAAGAACAAGAATCGGTTGATATAAGGGATAGGCACTTTTGCCACTCAAAACAGCAACAAAGTGAGTTTAGACGTTCAGCTCAATGCATTTAGGTTTTAATCTAACACATTAAAGTATTCCTACAGATCAGTGTCATTTAGAAGGTACAAATTAAATTTGAAATCTATAATGGCATAATAGAAATTGTGTGAAATGGCATAATAGAGATTGTGCACTGTTCTGAATTATTTACTCTTTGAGGTTGAGATCATCAACATTCACAAACTGTTTGATATGGAGATGGATGAAACAGTTAAGTTCAAAAGTGGGATAAAGAATGAATTTTATTCTTTAAGCTAAAAACTTCAGTAATCAAATTGTAAAATGAATGAAATAACATCCAAGGAAATGACTACAATTTTTATTATAAAAAAAGCAAGAACAATAAAATAGAGTGTCAAAATTTTTTTTTATTTATGTAGGTTAAAAAACAAATACAGCCACAGATTTAAGAATATTTCATTTAATTATTTTCAATGTTATTCAGGGGCAGGTATTTTAATATTTTCAGCACACATATATTAGCATGAAATGTGTGTCTTTTTAAATCCTGATAAAGGAAATGGTTTTAAACATTCTTGGGGATCTCAACCTCAAAACACTGAAAACAACTGGGATTCATTAAAAATAATTCAGAGTGCACAAGGGCTGTGCATCCAAGATAAATGTCTAAACATGCTTTGTCCATTCAAAGTACCCTCAATCATACTTACTCAGGTCATTTTTCTAGATGTTCAACACACATAAAGTAAAATAGTGTGGGTGCACATCTATGATGGGTTTGGGGGAAGGGGGGGGGGGAGACATGATGGGAATATCTCTTAAAAATGGATTCAGTTCTAGCAGGGAAGGGAACACATGATTGGGAGGAGAACTCACTGTGCACACAAAAATCTCTTGAACAATGAGAACTGAAAAGGAATGCAAGTTGTTATTTTCAAAGACACACATTCAAGAGATTTTCATTGCAACACAAGGTTCATGCCCTTTCTATTCTACCATAATCACTTGTTTCACGTTGCTGGAAAACTCCTATTTCTAAGATGAAGACACTTTCGAGTCTTTTATAAACCCATTCCATCCAAGATGCGGTGAAGATGGGGAGTGTTATCACTTTCTACATTGACAAGGACATCACAACAGCAAACAAAACATCGCCAAACACCAAGCCCGTTCGCATTCCCCAGAGCACAAGAATGGACTGCACAATTTTATGGAGCTGCAAACAATGAACATCAATGCAAGGCCCATTTCGTGCAGCATCGTCGAATCAGAAGGAAGAAAATATTTTACTTTAAAAAAAGCAGAACATGCGTTTTTAGAGTGAAAAAAAAAATAAATAGATTAATTTTTATGTAAGGAAAGTTAACTCTTGTCTTTTGATCCTATTACATTGTTTAAGAATCTATTACTGAGATACTGTAGGTTTGAGCAATACCATATATTTTCTTAAGACGCTTTTAATTAGAAATGAATACACCTGAATTCAACTAGATTCCATTCAAAAGATGACATTTTAATGCATTTAACTGTAAAATTAAAGCACAAAATATTGCACACATATTTATATCATTTAAGACAAGTTTACATATGGAATGTCAATTATTTGTTTATAAAGGAACATAGGACGACTAAGTAAAATATTTAAATATATGTCCAATTTTTAAAATGTATATAACTATAATTATTTAAGGAAATTGAATGGAAAAATAATTCGAAAAGAAGATGAATCTTCTAGGACAAAAAGGGGTAGATTTGAAAAATATCCGCTGCTTTCTAAAATCGTCCATTGTATGAGTTGGTAAACAAGTCCATTTTCAGTATGCTTTCATGGTCAATGATTGAAACACTCTTTTTTCAACAATATCCATTCTAAAACAATTTAATGTAAATATCCTGAACAAGAAAATAAGAAATCATTTGCTTTGTTCAATTTGTCTCCAATGTTTATTAAATAGGATAAAATAAAATGTCTACCCTCTATTATTCTTTTCTTCCATTCCAAAAAAATGCAGATTTTTGCATTCAAGCATTTTCATAAAATTGTTTCAAAATTTGGTAATACATGGTTGGGTTAATAAAAGTTACTTCTGTCCATAAACAAGGTCCATTTCAGTGCCAGTTATTCTCAAGTGGTAAAAAGAATTAATTGGGCTAATGAATGCAATTTTGTTAGACATTTAGTTTTATATCATGCTCGTCCAAAGTTATCATGCGATAAAAAATTGGATAGGCACAAAACACCTTTAGGAATGTGGTAGATGGAAATACACATATGTACAGTGACAGATTTTACCAATACATACATGCATATACACACATATATATCATGCTCACATAAGATATTTTCAAACTGTGCGGTAAAGGCACTTTTCGGCGATTTAGCTATTGCATTTTGTTTGAGGATTCATTTATGGTTGTAGACGTGTGCGTGTGATTTTACAGCGCAAATTCTTTAGCACTTCAAGTAATATTCTAATTTCTGTTTTGAGAACTTTTATTGACAACATCTTAGTAATAGAAATTGACTGGATGGATGAAAAAAATTGTGAAGATAATATATGTGCGAGTATGTGCATACTGAATTTTAGACACTTAAACAGAAAGTACTTAAAATAATTGAAAATAGGTTAAATTACTATAATATATGCAAGTTAGTATTAAGAGTATTTTTATTGCAATGGCAAATAACGTTAAAAAATAAAAAATACTTACAAAGTGCACAGTTGCAATTTGTAAATATTTTTTCCACTAAGATTTATTTTTGAGTTGTATTTAAATCAATACAAAAAAATCCAGAAATATCCCTGAAGAAACTTTTGTGCACTAAAATGAGCCAACTTAAATTTACTCCACATGTAAATAAATCATATCATATTCTTATTCAATTAGACCCATGAAGCCTTTACTAAAATTATCAATAAACCTAGATATCACTGATAATATAATAAAGGAATATAAATGAGTGCAGGCCTTTGGATTAATCTGTGTTTTCAGATGTACCATATAATTATTTTTATTGTGCCCAAAAAGTTAGTATTATTATGTAATATGAATTGTGAATAGATAATTTATATAAGAAAATCATTCAAAAAAGCTCTCCATGCATTCAAACTTTAATTTTATTAAGTTTCAATAAAGAAAATTAAATAAAATGTTTTCTGGGAATAACTGTATTTCACTTTTATATAAACTTTGAAATTTTGTTGCAGTGTGCAATATGAAGTACAGCTATGGAAAAAAAAGGGAACACCATATCTTGTTATTCGAGTATTGTTCATTGTAGAGCAAATTTTGAGATACCAATTGATCAAATTTGAGATACTAATTGATTACCCTCTATAAATTGAGGTGCATAAAATTTGCAGAGGTTGTCTTTATATTGAAACTTTGAAATTTCCAATGGCAACACTCAACTTTGACAATCTTTTTCGAATATAGAGCAAAAGTCAACTTTTGATGCCAAATGTCAAGTCATTTGGATGAAGTGTTTCAGAGTTATAAACATGAAAAGTTTTGAGCTCCTAATGTTAATTTAGTTTAACAGACTCATATTCATATCTTTTGTAATAATTATCTTCTTACGCTGATTTTTTTGTATTGTGTTACTACTAAGCAACCAAAACACAATTACATGATTTTTATTTTTTGAAATAATTTTTTATATGGAATATGAAATTCATTTTCAAAAACAAAAAATATGAATAGGAACTTAGACATATCTTGATGGAAATCAATTCATAAAGACTTTTTATATGAGTATGTAAAATTTCAGCTGTTTCTGTAATTCTTTCGCTTTGTTTAAATATTCATCATCAGGGTGATTTTAGGGGTCGTATATTAGTTGAAATAAAAATGACTCATTTGAGAAAGTTATATTAATTTAAATTTAATCTTTATTTAATATAACAGATATTTCTTTTACCCAGTTTTAATAAAACTTTGTATAAAAAGTGTAGTATAATTCTTGAACTGTATCGAAGGGTTTAGGAAGGGGGTGGAAGGTTGAAACTTATATTGCTATAAATGGGACTCTAAATCATTTAATGATGTATTATTTATTACTCTACGATTAATAGTTCCAAAGTTATTGACAGTTGAAATCAGTCACAAAATTATATAATAATTTATGATAACAAAATAGTTATAAAAATAATAATTATATAATAATTTATAATAAAAAATAGTAAATAATAAAATTATGTGATACTAATTACCATAAGAGTAGCTTCATGTCAAAAGACTAATTTGCACATCTCAAACACATGATATATCAAAATAAACCAGTAACGTTTTCTTTATAAAATAACAAATGATCCACTTTATTAGAACAGTTGTGGTCAATCAACAAAATTTTGCCCTTCAAATTGTTGTTTTTAATATGGAGCTGACTCCTGAAAACACTGAATATCTCTGGGTATATTAGCACAATTGTTTTGGTTTCCAAACTGTTACAACAATGGTTATTTGCTTTTGTGCGAGTTGCTGAATGAAAAGAGCAACTATTTTATAACACAGATTTCAATTATTAGATAGCACACAATGATGCAAAAATTCAAGAACATGAAAGAAGCCAAATTTTGGTGTATTAACAAAGTTAACAAACTTCATAAAGGCCCAACTCAACCTCCATAAGTAAAATATATATATATATATATATATATATATATATATATATATATATACATTTGCTCATAATCTAGATCAAACAAATGTGATGAGACAAATTTTTAAAAGTTGATGTGCGTTGAAAGAAGTTGAGCCACAGATACTACCAAACAGGTTCAGGAGGTATGCAGGTTGAATTTAAGCAATAATCTAAGAAAACCAGCAAAATCTGATGGGTGATGATGGACTTCATAGTACCCAATCAGCTGGGATTGTCATAAGTCGGCACATTATGCTTTATAACAGTCAAATAAAAACTTGATATTCAATTTCAATTCAGCTTCCATTAATGCGAGTTTATTAGGTATTTATCATTTAACATATGTTTTTAGAATTCTTAATGTAACAATTTAACAACCAGTTCACACAAAGAGGTGATTAACTTCAGTTTATATCTGACTGTGTTAAATTACCAGAAATGCAAGAAGCTAGCTCTCAATTGTTGTTATGCTGAGCATTGTTCTCTATTATGTGAATATGAGGTTTTTAAATAATGTGAATGCAGATGTCTATAAAAATGGCACAGAATGTGAAAATAGAAGATATTTCTAATCCAAAAGTCAGACCCATATACTCTAAAAGCAAAATATTGCCTGGAAGCTGTCATCCACTTCTGACAAAGCTATTTGCAGAGAAAGTCCAGAGGCTTAAATGAGTGTTTTGAAAGCATACTGAAAAATAATTCCTCTTCAAGACCGATGATATGCTTGTGCTCTGGGGGTCGTCAACGGCACAGAAGGAAGCTGAGGGGAGGTGAGGACAAAGACAGCACTGCAGACACTATCACTGGCTGAGGACAGGTGACTACCACTCAATCGCACAGTTCTGGTTACTTACTCTCATCCCCTCCAGGCGTGAGAGGGCCCGGAGGGGGCGCAGGGCTCTCAGTGTTCTCATGGTTTTAAAGGCGGGGATGTTTCCGTAGCCCATTAAGCCCACAGACAGATTAAATATGGAAACCTAAGGAGTATGATAGAGTTGTAGAAGGTTGGTGGTGGTGGTAGGCAGGAAGGAATTTGACGAAGAAGCAGCCGGAAAACAAAAAAAGGAGAGGGGTTAGTTTACATGACATGATGCATTAATCATAGGTTTCATTCCGATCCAGTTGGCCACCCGAAGTATATCCACTTTCTCCTACTCTCTAATTATTAAACAATTTTAAAGGAAATGATTGAAAAATTGGGCACACCACAAACAAATCTTACTTTCAAGCTGTTGTGGTTAAAGAGCTAAAAGCATTAAATTCACTATTTTTACTGAACAGTCCATAAAATGGTAAAATTAAGATTTTTTAAAGCAAGAAAAGAAAGCTTCAGCAATATATCTATTTTATTAGAACAAAATTATACTATTAAGATTGACTCTTACTTTCAGAGTGATATCCCTTAAGATCCATTTGGTTGAGTAAATCTTTCAATTTTCTCAGCATATCAAAACTGCCTTTACAAGCTTATCCCATGCTTTATTTCAATTTTCTTTCATTATTATTTAAATGAAATTTCATTTATAAATTTGAAATATTCAAATTACCACAATTTTGCAACAGCCACAGCATTTGAAAGTTGATTTTTTGCTATATGTCAAAACTCCGTGCTTTGGATCAATAATTGGTACATCCATCTCATTTTTTTCAGTTAAAATATCAAATTTGCTTCATGATCTTGCAAAGCACATTAAGCAAGGAGCCTGTCACACAAGACAGGAATAGCTGGTACGGCTGTTTATTTCAGCTGTAGTTTATGGATGTCACCCTCACTGGTTCCGGTCTAATTGAGTGGCACTGCCCCGACCATTCAAACCGTACACCTTCGGGTAGGTCAGACAGTCTGGGTCAAAAGAAAGAAAGCTTTTGCAGAAATTGGATTGTACCTCATTGTTGTTCAGAGACAAGTAATATCTTTGAGAAACCCATGCATCCAGGAAATTTTACAAAATATGTTTTTCAAAAAATAATTGGTCACAATTTAAAAATTCTCCCAACTTACCACATATGAGATGGCAAAAATTCCCTCACTGTTTTGTCCTGTTCATTATCCCTACAATACTTGTAAAGGAAAATGTTGTGATGAAGTCAAAAGTAAGACTCTCAGATTTCGATAGATTAACACATTTTGAGTATATCTGAGTATGAATCAACCCATTTTACAATGATGTTGGTGGGTGAGTTGGGTATGACTCAAACAAAATGAGTGATTTGAGAAATCGGTAAATATTCAATTATTCAATCAGTAAATATTCAACCTTTCAATTTTTAGAGATATCAAAGCAGAGTAAGGTTTTCAATAAATAGAATTTTGTTTTCTAAAATAAAAAGAAATAAAGTAATTATGTTGACAATGTGAAAGAAATAATAATTTTAATGTAATTTGTTATTTACAAGTGAATGGCATTGAATGAAAGCAAGCTAACATTCTCAAGATCACGTTTTTGAAAAAAAAAAAAAAAATACATAAATATGCTTACAATAAAAAAAACAAATCAATATCTTGTATGCATGTTAAACCAGTAGAAAATTGATACCATTGTTTAAAAGTTACCATGAGATGTCTGTGAGATATTAAAAATGCTACTTTTCTGCAGCTTATTTCTACAAATAATTACTGATTTCTATGATATACTTAGTATAATCAGTTGAAATAATTTGAGTGTTTTTCTTTAAATCGAGAAAATCCAAAATTTATATTACTGTTTTCTGATGATATTGAAACTTTTAAATGTGTAGGGTTTGGGGCACATCCAATTTCAGTCAAATAACGAATTAACAATTCTTTTTGTCATGGGAAAGTACAATTAATATTTTCTTTCCTCTAAGTCACAAATTCTGAAAATTGGGAGAAAAGGATGTGCTTGCTCTCACTTCCACTCAAAAGTAAGTTTTCGAAGTCCTTCTTCAGTTAAGATGATGCTAGTGATGGTGTGTGTGGTCTACAAAATAGGTGGACTGAGGAGGGGAATATGAGACAGCTTCTTGTTTCTGAATCAAGAATCTTCTTTGAGGCAAGACTGGATAAGGCCAGTTTCAATGATTCAATTCCCTACTACAAAAACCTCTCTAGTTTTATTTTTTAACACAGATTCCTGACATTTACTATACTACATTTTTGTACCCAATGAAAAACAATGTGGAAGGTATACTGTGTATTTTTCTGCTAAATTTAAAATTTTGTTTTGAAAAATAAATGAAGTGGGCATGGTGAAGTCATATATGCACTTGTGCAGTGGGAGAAGACATGTTTAAGTATCATTTGCCCAATTATCTACAGAATACACCTACATATAAAATTTCATAGTAGCTCTTGAGCACTTGTGTACCTACTTCACGGGTACTGATGAAAATATTCAAAAAGAGTCCCAGATGCCTTTAAATGCACTTTTTCTTCTAAATCTCGAGTGAAAAATGTCAGGAACTTTCTCAATACAATAGTATGAGAAAATATTGAATTTGTTTAATTCAAATCTAAGAGGCAATATATTTTAGATGTGTCAGAATTGTTTAATTGGAAGTTACATCCATATCAAAAGAGCGAGAGTTTCACTCCAATAATCCACATAACTGGGGTCTATATTGAAAAGTGTGGAATTGGACTGATCGGAAGCACATGAACAGTCGTTTGAGCTTAATTATGCCATGCTTGTGAATAGTGATTTTTTCCAGACAATGCGTTTCAGTGAACTGTAGACATTCTTATTTGTCGAAAATGGAAATGGCATTTGAAGAACAACGTGCGATTATCAAATTCTGTCAGTGTTTGAGGAAATCGCCGATAGAAACATTGTACATGTTGCAGCAGGTGTACAGTGAGAGAGCAATGTGTCATGTGAAGGTGTTTTCATGGCACTCTCGATTCATGGATGGCCGTGAATCCGTAGAAGACAATCCAAGGAACTGGGCGGCTGTCAACATCAATTACGGAGGACAAAATTTCCGTGACTCTGACCGTGCCCTTCGCCAACTAGGGAGTGAAGGGTTTGGAAGCACGGCTGAGAAAGAGCGATTTCCAGCACAAACTCTGTCAATGGGGCACCTCGCCCAGCCGGACGGAGAAAACCGCCGACTCCACCACCCAGCACGTGCATGACCCCAAGGGGACAACAGGCTAACACCCTGCCGCACGAGGCCAAGCGCCGTCAGTCCCGGAGAAGAACGTCGATGGAGACGGCCCAAACTCCCCACCAGCAGACCAGAGACCCGCCAGCAACAGGACCAACCAGGCAACTTGCGCCACTGACAGAATGGCGACGCCCACCACCCACAGAATATTTATTACCTCTCGAAAAAGAGTTGCCGACCAAGGCGGTTACAAAGGCACATGTACGTCTGCTCATTCAGCAGGAAATATAAAACATATAATCTTCATCAACATAAAAGCAAAACACATAATTCAAAACAAAGTACAGAACAAAACACAAACAGTTACAGCCAAGCCAAATATTGGAGCACACACATCCCTAGGCCACCCCGTTTCCTCGAGGAGCAGAAAGGGAGCGAAGCCAACATTTCAAAACAAATTCTATGTCAAACAAACAAGATGCAGTGCAGCCATTTCTACACCACAAAAGTAAAGTCAGTACAGTAAAGGAGGACAACATTTGAAAGTTTGCAGAAATTGTGCATGCTAACCAACGTCAAACCATCAACATCATTGCTGAAAAAGCAGGAATTTCATACGGGAGTTGCTAAGCTATCTTGACGGACAAACTGAAGATGCATCATGTGTGTCAACACATTGTATACTAACTGAAGATCAGTGTGATGAGCGTATGCGGATCTATGGAGAACTGATTGACATTGCTGAAAGATTTGACAATCCTTATAAAAATTATCATCAGTGATGAGACAAGGTGTTTCTTGTATGACCCACAAACAAAACGGTATTCCTCACAATGGAAGTAAGTTACCATCATTGCCGAAGTCAAAAAAGTTCCGTTTGGACCATTCAATGGGGAAGGTAATGCTGGAGGTGTTTTTTGAACAGAAAGGCTTGATGCATTATGAGTTCATACCGGAAGGAGTAACAGTGAACAAGGAGAGATACACACAAATCCTGGCTCGTCTCCGTGATGCTATCCGCCGGAAACGCCCAGAACTCCGGAAAAGCAAGGATTGGGTGCTGCAACATGACAATGTCCCCGCTCATTGCTCTTTCATGGTGCAGTCCGCACTGGCCAAACATGGAAAGTCAACCCTTCCACACCTTCCCTACTCACCCCATGCGATTTTTACCTGCTCCCCCATTTCAAAAATGAACTCAAAGGACGCAGTTTCAAGAATGCATCTGAGGTTGAGGAAGCTGCGACAGCCGCACTGAAAACCATCTGATCCAAAGGTTTCTAGGAATGTTTTCAGCAACTGTACTTGCGCTGGCAGAAGTGCATAGCTGCAGAGGGGGAGTACTTTGAAGGTGGTTGTGTGTAACACATAATATCAATAAATCATATCCGTCAAGTAAACCAGTCTCTGAATTTTTTGATCTTACATTGTATATATGGAAGGAGAATAGATCTTTTGGATCAGAAGAACTACAGACAAAAAATCTACAATATATATATATATATATATATATATATGGAAAGGGAATAGATTTTCTGGACATAGATTTAGGCAAGTATCACACAAAAATTAACAGTAAGAAATGGAGATGGCCATTTTTTTCTAATACTCTGAATATGGAATGAAAATGACAGTTGTGGCAGCAATGAGATTTCATAAAGAAAACAAGAAATATCTCTATCAGATAGATGTTTTAGATGTACAACAGCCCTTGCTAAAGTTGAAAAAATTGAATCTAATAAAAAGATTCCATAATCAGTAATGTGCTTTTGGACAGAATAAATCATTTCTTCGAAAGTGCAAACAATCTATATGTACAGATGCAAAAATAATTCATGTTAATGGTGTGTAAAATATAAAGAATGTTCAGTTATCTAGAGCAAAATGAAAAAAAAAAAATGAATGTGCATTTAATTATTTTATATAATAAAAGGCAATGTGTGTCTGTCTGTCTTATACACTATAGGTTCAGCGACCGTGCATCGGAGAGCTACAAAATTATTTGGCAATCGGAGACCCGGGGGGGGGGGGGGGGGGGAGGAGGAAGTGACACGTCAAAACTAATTTTTAAAATTTAAATTTTTTTTTGTTATTTAATGTTTTATGCGATTTTGACCATTTCCCCCCCTTTTTTCTCCACCATCCAGACTTCGCAGAAAAAAACAAATCACACGACCGGAAAGAGCAGACAATTGCGAGTAAAAGTATATCAATTTCAAATCTCAGGGACAAATTTTAATATTTTTTAAAGATGTTAAAACAAAAGTCACTTTTGGTTCAAAAAAATGAACTTTTGTTTCTAAATCCTTGAATCCGGAAAAGTAGCGAGATTTTCGACTAATTTACATTTTTAGAAAGCTCAAAGATCTGGCTTTTTTACAAGCCCAATCTGGTCAAGAAATAATTAAAAATAGCCGCAGGATCAGGATTTTAAAGAAGTAATAATTTTAAATTTCTCGGATTATTCTCGGAAGATCTGATTTTTCTCCAGCCGGGGACATCACGTGTTTCTAAGGAGACGGGTTATAAAATTACGTGATATTTTAAATCATGGAATTAAGAGCTTAGCATATGGTCATTTTAAATGGATATTTTAATTTATGGATATTTTAAATTGATAGTTTAATTTTATGGATATTTTAAATAATGGAACGATGGAATGAGGATATTTTAAATGATATTACGTTATATTTTAAATGATGGAATTAAGAGCTTAGCATATTATCAAATTAAAATTTTTATGGTCATTATAATATTTAAATTAGCATGCAGGAATTGCACTTGGTAGGCCCGGGTTCGATTTCCGCCACTGCCAAAATTGCTGCCATGTTCATGTGGAGTACAATCACATTAAACATGTGGGTCCGTAAGTCCTTCTGAGAGGTTGTTGGTAAGGGAAGGAGGGTACGGTCCCTGTGGATGCCTCCCCCACTGGGTTCCGGTCTGAATTGAGTGAATAAAATGAAAGTTATGGAGATTGTAGCGGAGGGCGCGGTAGCCCAGTGGTTAGCGTGCAGAAATTGCACTCGGTAGGCCCGGGTTCGATTCCCGCCACTGCCAAAACTGCTGCCGTGTTCACGTGGAGTACGACTGCATTAAACATGTGGGTCCGTAAGTCCTTCCAAGAGGTTGGTCATAGGAGAAGGAGGGTACGGTCCCTGTGGATGCCTCCCCCACTGGGTTCCAGTCTAAATTGGGTGGCACTTCCTGGCCGTCCAAATAGTTACCTTACACCTTTCTGGTAGGTCGCGTCAGCGAGTTTGCCACGGTCAGAAATTTTCAAGGGTAGAGAACAGGCTGGTCGTCGAAGGCGGGTAGTTAACTATAATATATGTAATAACTATATATAATCTAATGAGGTATTTTAGAAATCAATATGCTACTGGAGAAGAAAAAGAAGGTAGACAAGGGAGGTAGTGAGGTAAATTATCTGATTTTGGGAGTCCACGGAACTATTATTAGGCCGTTACGGGAACATGTCATATTTTATAAATTTTAATACGAGATAGTATTCCAATATTTTGAGTACCAATATACAGGGTGATTAAAAAAATATGGGCTAAACTTTATGAGGTAGTAGTACACACCAAAACAAGCATTTTTCGTCATAGTTTACTGGGTCAGAAATGAAAAGTAAAGGTGTTACAGGGCGATGGATTGGGCGAGGTGGTCCTATAGTTTCAGGGAGGGTCAGAGATCAAAAGACTGGACTGCCGCTGCTGACAGTTTTCTAGAGGGTGGAAGTTATAGCCATTCGTGACGTCACTGAGTTAGAAGGAGAAGTACCAATTTCTCCGAGTAGTATTCAGTTCTATAAGAAAACATGGACTGTGTCAGTCATTGTTTTAATATAATTTGTAGTTCTATGTATATATATTAGTATTTTCATTTATATAAAGTATAATTTTGATTAATCGTTGTACATAAATTGTGTTTTGTGAGCGCAAAAATGCCTAACTGTGCAGTTGCTTTGAGTTCAAATTATTATAAGAAGTCAATGGGACTTATCAGTTTTCATAGGTTTCCAAAAGATCCTACACTTCAAAAATTATGGGTCGCGAAGTGCAAAAGAGAGGATAAAATAACCATCGCTAACGCAACTGTCTGTTCGAGTCACTTTTCTGAAGAAGATTTTTGGGCTAAATTTTTTAATTTGAAGCCGGTTATAAGAATAAAACAAGGAGTTGTTCCTCATCTTAATTTGCCATCATCTGTAAGTAATCAAAGTGTGAAAAGTTAACAATCAGAAGATTAAAAAAACGGAAAATAGAAGCAGAAACTATGACAAAGAGAAAGCTTAGAACACACTGTGTAGTACCTGCAATTAAAGTTTCTGAATATAAAACTTCTGACAATAGCTCAATAAATGGTGATGGAAACGTGAGCATTGTTTATGAAAACGATGAAACTACTGAAAAAAATCAAACTATGAATGGCTTGAAACCTGATGATCCTATTAAAAATATAAAGGATTTAAATGAAGAGATGAATTTTCTAAAAAATGAAAATATGCAGTTAAAAGAAAAAGTGAGAGCTCTAGAGAATGATGCAAATTTACAAAAGGAAAATCAAAAGTATAATGCAAAATATATCAGGGTATTAGTGCTTCAAATTAAGCAATTGAAAAGTCGCTGTTTGTATGCCGAACAAAGCAAAGTTAAATATGTGCGGAGTGAGGTTATTAATGAATCATCTTTATTTTTAATGAAGGACAAATACACAGAATCCTTAGAAAGAATAAAAATTTGTCATGGTCGAACTCTGACATATCAGTTACTTTAGCATTACGATGTGTGTCAAAAAAAGCTTTTGAAGGAGAAAATGAATTGGCCTCTTCCTTCAATTTCATCCTTAAAATCTTTGACCAAAAACTTTACATGCAATCCTGGAATCCAAAAAACAGTTTTGAGATATTAAAAGAAGAAGCTCAAACTATGGATGAGTTTTCAAGATGTTCAGTTATATTGATGGCCCAAATGAATATTGATGCAAAAATGTGTCACGATATGTGAGATGATCAAGTTTTAGGACCACACAAAAATGTTCAAGTTGTAATGCTAAGAGGACTGTTCGGGCCATGGAAACAACCCATACATTTCTCTTTCGCATGACAGTCGATCTGCTAAATGAGCTCATTTTAAAATCTGAGGAAAATGGTTATGAAATCAGGGCAGTAGTGTCCGACATGGGAGGTGGTAATCAAGGACTGTAGAGAGACCTCGGTATATCCAAAACAAACACAAACTTCAAAAATCCTTTTAACCCCCCCCAAAATATGTAGTTGTATTTGCTGATGTGCCACATCTTCTGAAACTTTTGTGCAATCATCTATTGCACCAAGGCTTCATTCTCATTCTCTCAACTAGAGAAAATGTTTGTAAAACTCTATTAGAAATGATTATAAAATTGAATGAAAGTGAAATAAATATTGTCCACAAATTATTATATAGGCATATAAATGTTAAAGGAAATGAAAGGCAGAATGTATGATTAGCGGCTCAGCTTTTTTCCCATACAGTGGCAACATCCATAGCTTCCTTTTTACTGGAGAAAAGAAATATTGCTTCATTTTTCGAATTAGTCAACAACTTTTTTTGATGTTATGAACTCTTACATTCCAAAATGTAGTTCTGCACGCCTAGAATCCACACTAGGGGTAAACATAGACTCTCGATTACAGGTACTGCATGATATGGAAAAATAAATAAGACTTTTGAAAGTGTGCAATTCAAAAAGACAGACACTCTATCCATTTCAAGTGGGATTTATAATTACTATAAATTCAATGAAAAGACTATTTCAAAACATTGAAGAATGTGGTATTAAATATCTCCTCACGTGTCGCCTTAACCAAGATGAGCTGAAATTTTTTTTCAGTCAACTCAGAGGTATGGGGAATGGTTACGACCACCCTACACAAGTGGAGTTCAAAAACAGACTCCGACTTTTAGTCTTTGGAAAATGCAATTTTAATTTGCCATCTGGATGCAGTGTAACAGAAAAGGAATCTAAGGAAGTACTAACTTCAGAAGTCTTCAAATTTCTAAAAAGCCACAATTTAAACAGTGTCCAACCAAACAAAGACAGTCATGAACCTCAATCTATATTATCGAATATAGAAGAAAACAATATAGTTGAAAAGGAGGGTTTACTTTGCATTGCAGGATACATTGCAAAAAAAATTGGACAAATCGTTGAGAGAAATAGCGAATTTTGTGCCAGAAAATGAAAATGGTTGGATTGAGGCTCTATCAAAAGGCGGTCTTTTAAAGCCAATGGCACATTTTTCAGAAGAAATAAAAAGTGGGAGAATGCTTTTTTAGAAATGCATGGCACATATATATCAAAAGAGAAAGACGTCATTAAGAACTTCCAGTCAAAGTTAGTAAACATTTCACCTTCTATATCACTAAAAGCCATAACTTTGTTTTCATGAACCAGAATATTCATTCGCATTAAACACTTAAATAAGACTTTCATGCAACAATTAGTAGATAGAAAAAAGCAAAGCAAAGCCTCTAAATGGTGTAAAAGTAGTACATGGTATAAAAATGGTATATACTACCAAGGATATATTAATGGTTGATTAATTATTTATGATCCATGTGAACATTGCTTTAAAATTTTAAAATTCTATATAGTGTTTATATATTTAAAACTTTATAAAGTTTATTAACATCAATTTGCATGCTTAAAATATATTTGTGGAAACTAACATATCCAGTGACTTAGCCAAGAGTCATAATCGTCAATTAGCTCACAAAATGCATCGCCTTTTCGCTGGGTAAATAAAATAAATCTATTACCATTGACCATCCATTCGACCGTCAATTTCCCCCTTTTCTCAAGATCCGAACTATGCTTTTTAATATAATGATGCATATAGTTATGTAACTACTAGATTGATGATATTTCATAGTTATCAATATATTTTATATGTATGTGGGATTTTTTACGCAATTAGATATTTTTGAAATACATATTTATATTACATGTAGAAAGTATTATCAATGTTTAAGATAATGAATACTATATTTTTAAAAATTCGATGATTAGATATTTATTCACATCTGTATTAAAACACTTGAAATGTAATTTTTACATTTACTACACTTTACACGATATATTTCAGCTTTTATTATAAAGAATATATGTATTTTAATATTTTAATGTTAGCCCTATGCATGTATGAGTGTGATCATTTAATTTCATTCTTCTAAAATTTTATTAAGAATGATCTTATCTTCTTTTCAAATTCTAAATGTAAACTTTCTAAACTTTATACATATATCCCTATGTTCCCTATTCTTGACTTCTAACTCAGTGACATCACGTTTTAAGTTGCTCTCCCAGTCGAAAAGCAACCCCCTTTCTCTGACCTACCTCTTGTTTAGATCTTGTCCTACCTCTTGTTAGGTCCATAGAATATCTTATATATAAGGTTGTCTCGTTCGGGGGAAAACTTGTTCCAGGAAGGAAAGACGAGTGACGTCACTGCTAGACCCGTTCTCTGTCAGAGGCGAGAAAAGCTATTGAGAGACGTTGATAGGAAACTATTTAAACATTTACCTAACAGTAAGTGTGTGCACGTAATATAGAATAAAATTAAACAGTGTAATGTGCAACTTATGGATATTTAATAAATTCCGTACTTATGAAAAAAATTGCAAATTTTGGATGAGAGAGAAAGCCATGAGAATTTTAACATCAAGAGAAGTTTATACAAAGATTACTGAATGCTATGTTAAAGATTATTGAATGATCAAAGGTCATATATAAAAAGACATTGAATGATCAGAAAATAGTCACTAACTGTTAAGTGCGTTATCAGAATCGGTTTGAGATGAAGTGTTGAATCGGTTTGAATGTGAAGTTTACGGATATTTAATAAATTCCGTACATATGAAAAAAATTGCAAATTTTCGATGAGAGGGAAAGCCATGAGAATTTTAACATCAAGAGAAGTTTATACAAAGATGACTGAATGCTATGTTCAAAGATTATTGAATGATTGAATGATCAAAGGTTATATATAAAAAGATATTGAATGATCAAAGAAGAGTCACTAACTGTTAAGTGCGTTATCGGAATCGGTTTGAGGAGGATATAAATATATATTTCTAATCTAAATGGTGCATCGTCATTTAAATATTGAATGCATTCTGAATTTTACAAACATGAAGAATGCAGAATAAAATAGAATATATAGTATTTCCAAGCAATTCAATGCATGGCTTTTGTTTAGCTGAAAATTTTACATGTTTTAGAAAAAATATATCTTCGGATTTCAGAGAAAGCGAGGAAACTTTCCAAATTATCTGAAGGAGAAACAGTAATTGATTTAAATTTGAAAGCATATATTTTACCCAAACTATTGCAATAATAAGCATTAGTCACATCAAATGTAGGTTGTTAATAATTTTTTGTTAATGCATTTGTTAGTAAAGTTTCTGTCAAGACATTCATATCTTGATTCGTCAAATTAAAGGGCTCTGTGAGTAATACATAAAGGAGTAGTTTCTATGCAGTAGAAATGGTTTTTGCTCAGGAAAGGTGTATTCATAAGTTAAAAGAAATTATAAAGTGTAATTTAATGAATAATTTTGTAAAAAAAATGAATTTATAGTCACATCAAAATGACACATTTACCTCTATTTATGTTAAAGCAAACGTTGAAAGGAATTTTTTAATTTAAAGTTCCTTCCCCATAAACATCGGAAAAATTTCGGAGAAAAAAAAAATCCGTTGTTAAATAAAATAAATGTATTGATAAAAATAACTTTTGTTTTTTTAGCATAAAATTCCGACTGATCTATGCCCCCCCCCCCTTCATTTTCCATGATTTTCAGTCGCATTTTAAAAGGCTGATCGACAGAATTCTACGGTAATATCTGTACCATAAAAGAAAGTAAATGGATTCAAAAAGACTCCAAAAAAACAAATTTAAACAGAATGTATATCATTAAATATACAGAAATGGGGTTTTCTTTAAGTATATAAAATAAAAATATTAATTAAGTGCATTGAACATACAATGCTACTATCTAAATATTTTTAAATCATATCAATGACATTTTTCAGAAAATATAAAGTTCAAATATTTTCTGTATAGGAACTAATCGGAAAGGAATGGTACGCTTGCTTTTACTGGACAGAATATATGTGCTATAAAATTTATATGCAAGAAATTGTAAATTAACATATTTTTAAAGAAATATGAATGAAATCGTAAATTGATAAAGATAATATGGAGAGTTTTATAAAAAGAATCTTATTTAATTATATTTTAACATATTTCTCATCAGTTTTATCTTATTTCAAACCTTCATTTCTTTAATAGACAATACAGACAGTAGAATGCACAGTCTCTATTTAATGAATTTGAACGGGATATTTCATTCAAAATCTTTAACGTCTTGTAAAAGTAATTGTTAAAAAATACTATATTAAAATCCAAATTCATTCAATATATTTGCGGGTAAAATATTAATCAAGATTATCATTTTGGGCGTGAAATGTGTAAATTTTGTGTAAAATAAAAATCTAAATGTATTTGCTATACAAAATCACCTGGAAAATTCATATCCTTGACTCCATCATTCGTTTACTGTAATTTAGTTCGTTTTGAATTTCAATTTGAATTTATTTGTCACATTTCAGAATCAGCACATTGTTTATTCAACATTTCATTTATCTCGCTGATGCTTAAAGTGAGACAGTTTTAAACAAAACTGCGTTTTCTAATGTTTTTCTATGAAGCGCCACAGATTGGGAGGTCTAGCAGTGACGTCACAGCTCGTCCAGAAATGTTACCATGGGGGAATAAATAGTGAGTGAGACAACCTGTTAATATTCTAGTAACCTTGCCTTGCTATAGCTTGGCTCCCCACGATAGCCCAATCTGTTGTGTCTTGACTTTTTTTTGTGGGGATATCTCAAGAGTCTCATCTGTGACACTCCTCCCCTTGAATCTGAAAAGGAACTCATCGTCCGAATTTCGGCCACTGCTGCTGAAGTGCACGACATGTCTGGTCTGTTTGAGAGAGTTCGCCAATCCCTCCATCACCGATATGAGACAAGCATTCATGTTGAAGGTCACTCTTTTGAGCCATCACTGTAATTATTGTTTATTAAATGTTACTTTATAACTTCTAATCATTCTTGTGTTTTCGTCTCATCTCATTGGTTTCATCATTAAGCACCCACTGGAGCCTTTATGTTTCATTTCCAACCCGATAAACTAGGATGAAAAATACTTGGTTTGGTATATACCATCTCGTAAAGTTCGGCCCATATTTTTTTTAATCACCCTGTATAAAAATACATATATATATATATATTTATTTTCTCTATTTCTATATATATATTAGCTCTTTATTATAGTGGTGGATAACAGGGTTGAGGGAATTTTTCCTCTTTTACATTAGATAAATATACGCGAGAGGGGGGAAAGTAGACATTGGATCTAATTATGAACGGGATCCAATAGGCAAAATGTTAGGATTTGGAGATACTAGAAATGGGCAGATTATGGAGGGAGGAAAAAATAAAACTTTCTTTAAATACATTTTTATTTATTGCATTATTTATTTCCAGAAAATTAAGTTGAATCTCACAAAATAATATATTTCAAATGACATTATAATGGGGGAGAGGGGAAGCAATATCTTGAGATTGGTTTATCCTACAGATGCAGAAACAGTTCAATTCACCTTGTTGTGAAAATATCACATAAGAACCAACCCCTTGCTTAATATAGTTGATATTTATTTTAGTTTTTGCAAGTCATTTAACAATAAAGCCCTAGTTCCATTTTTTCGATTAGCATTAAAATCTAACCAACTCATGGTGACACATAAGGTATCTAACTGCCAATTTTCAGAAAATGGTGCAGACAGTCTTAAAGCTATAGTAAATATAAATAATGTGTGCATGCACACATATACACAGGGAAAGAAAAAAAACCACTAAAACTTGTCCATTCATGATTTTGGGTGCTCAAATTGTATACACTCATTGGAAACTTAATGAATTTGAGGAATTATTTTGATCTTATAATTTTTTTGTGTTGCCATTTGGATAAAATTGTAACACACTTTTTATTAGGCGGATTCCTCTTTTACAAGTTGTGCAACTTGGAAAAATGATAATTCTTTCATTCAAGTCCCTTTATGTCATGCAGAAAATAACAAATCTACATAAAATATCTTTCCACCTTTTTTTTTGTCTGTCAACTGGCTTTAGCTAATAATTTCGAAGTAACTAGAGTCTGAGTCTATTGAAATATTTGAGTGCATCGATTAGAATGAAAGCGTTTGTTACAGAATCTAGCCACCAATGCAAAATATCTAGCTGAGAAATCTGTAGAACCTTTTCTGTCTAACATACAAATGAATCTATTTAGATAGGTTGACACACTGAGTCCCGCTGAACTAGATTTTGTACTGCATGGGGAAATGAAATAAGGAGAAAAGGATGATCGGGTAGCCAACCAAACCACAGAAGCAATTTGAAACAATACTTTGAACTATCTAAAATATCTTAGAAAATTAGAAAAGGACACTTAGTTTTTAGTTATTTGGGTATTTAAAAATAACATACAATTATTTCAAACATAATGTTAGCAAAACTACATAGCACAGTATTTAATACATTAAATATTTGTATTATGAAACTAAAGAATCCTTATATTCGTTAAAACTTTAAAAATTCATATAAAGTGGCAAAAAATGCTTCCATAAAAAAAAAAAGGTCAAAGGCAAATGCTTTAAAATTAAATTTATTAGAAACACTATTATCCCATTGAACTGCATGCGCTCTATATTTAATATTTTAGT
The DNA here is from genome assembly GCA_951213105.1 of Amaurobius ferox. Classification (NCBI taxonomy): domain Eukaryota; kingdom Metazoa; phylum Arthropoda; class Arachnida; order Araneae; family Amaurobiidae; genus Amaurobius; species Amaurobius ferox. The sequence goes on along the minus strand of OX578149.1, from coordinate 3,562,050 downwards.
TTTCAAACATTTCTTCAGAATTAAATGTATGATTTTGTTCTGCCAACTTTGATAACAAAAATAAACTTTCAAGAATAAAAGTATTCACCTAGTCACACCTTTACTATCATGTTTTTTAATATTTTTTGTTGCTCATAGCAAGGGGTAGATGATGAGATAACATAAAAAAATACTAAAGTTCTTTATAGCAAGTATTTTAGAATTTTGGGGTGGAAGTTTCAAAATAATTACTTCCAACCACACTTTATTGAATTTGTTTGAATATTAAAAATTTTTACCATGCACTAGCATATTATAAGGGAAATGAAAATGGAGTGATTTGAATTGATTTATTGGAGCCATTTTTTGCCATGATAGCAGGGCTTGCAAAAGAACAGTTATGGCTATTTAAAGGATATGCAAATCCACTTACCAGGACAATAACAAAATCTAACCAGCACCATGCATTAGTGAAATATTTCCGGAAACCAAGAGCCAGCCATTTTACTAACATCTCAAAGAAAAACAGGACGGTAAACACTTTGTCCATGTAGGTTAACACCATTTTTAAAATAGGCCTGTACTTCAGGTCTACGTCTTCTGCTGCCTAAGTTTGAAAACAAATAGAGGAGTGAGGCTATGACACAAATTATTAAATAGCAAACAGTTGATATTTCTCATAACTATAAATATTCCACAAAATATCCAATACAAATTATCATTAAGAGAAAATTCAAACATAATTAAGCACAAATTAATAAAATAAAATAGCGAGGATACACTGGATCCTTGCTTTCAGTGCAAGATATACCAACAAACCTGAAGTAAAATGGACAAAAAGACGCAAATAAAGAAACAAAGGAATATATATAGACCCAAATCATAGAATAACAGTCTACCTAAGAGATCCAATCAGAAAGCTGAATGAAGAACAGTCCAGCCAATCACAGAGAAGTAACACACAAGATTGGACTTCCTCCAAACATAATCTAAATGTTCTAACATGATGAGACAAAATAAAATAAGATTAAAATAGTGCAAACAAGGTGAAAATAAAACAAAATGATACACAAGAGTAATATAAACTAAAAAATATACGAAAACTAAAGGACAAACATAAGGAAACAAAATATACCATTACAAGGAGATTATAGAGAAAATTGGCTAGGCTGTTCTTTTTTCTTTTCGACTGGTTCTCTGAGGTGAACTGTTAACCCATATATATCCCCCTGTTTTTTCATTTGTGTCCTCCTTGTCTTTGGATTTGTTGATGTATCTTGTATCGAAGAAGGGGATCCACTGTATCTTTGAAACTTCTTGTTTTATTAATGTGTTACATTGTTTGATTTCTGTGTACAAAATGTTTTTATTTATTAAAATATTATCATTCTCTCATCTAATACATATTGGCCTTAGAAAAGTTGTTTTTAACTGTATGTATTTTTAATTAGATAAGTTCCTAATTTTGATTTATTTCAAGTGCCATCCAAGCAGTCAGTCCTCTCAGTAACTCATGCTGTAGTCTCATGATAGCTGGAAAGGGGGGAAAAAGTTTTTATTTTTATATCCGTTCCTGTTGTTTTCCCATTGCAAAAATGTTACCAACTGTGTATGAGATCCAGGACCAGGTTTGACAATGCATCCATTTAAAAGTGTATTGTTTTCTGTGATTAAAGGTTAAGTGATACATTACACAGATTTTTCAAAATGAATTTAAGCGCCTTAATCAATTACATTTTAAAAATTCTCTTTCAATATAATTTAATTTTCATTCATCTTTAATGTAAATCCCATCAAACAATTATGATTTAGCATTCCATAAAAATAGGTCAATATCCAATATAAACGCACTTTGGAAATGGAAAGATTGAACTGATTTTCATCTAATCCTATTTTTCTATTCAAGTTAAACTAGCCAAATTTTAGTTTTATGAGTGTCATTTATCCCCAAGATACAATGTAATAACATACAAGAATGTCAATTGAATTTAGCATATTTTTAAAAGCAGTCCTGGTGTAAATGGCAGAGCACCAGTTCAACGTGTTAATACAGCAAAGCACACTTTATCATTTTGACACATTCCTATCCAATGGCATAAATACCTTTGAATATATGATTGTACCCCTTTGAGAAGCATATAAATGGTGCTTTACTATATTAATGCAACATCCCCCAGGGTGAGTACACATTCCCGTAAAAAAAATTCAAACACTTTTCAAGGACTTTCAAGTACCATGTAATTTTTTTTCAAGGATGTCAATCAACCCCTCATTATGAAGTTGTATGCATTTCTGGGAGGAAAAATAAATAGCAAATTAATGTTATTGTTTATTGTTGAAGCTGTTGAGGAAATTTTTGAAAAAAAAAAAAGATGTTGTTTAGGAAATTTTTGGGAACAGTGGAATTCTAGAGAAATTTCCAAGAAAAACAGAACTTGGAAAAAACACAATGCTGAGAATCCATGTACCATTTTCATCCCAGTCCTTTTCAAGGACTTAACCAAGAAAATGGGAATTTTCAAGTACTTTCAAGTCCTTGAAAATGGTTATTTAAAATTCAAGTACTTTCCCAATTTTCAAGCACCTGTTTGCACCCTGACATAATCAATTGAGAGGGAAGTGCATAGATTGGTGTTTAATATTTATGCATGTAGGATATTTAATTATTCATACAGGATGGAAGATGAGTCTTTTTGATGGCTCTGCATGCCATTATAAGACTTTTGTTTTAAACAGAGAACATACTTTGGGGGATTGCTTATTTGGGTGGAACACAACAAAAAGAGCCTCAATTTCTACTTACTAAGGCTAAGCTGCTAATCATGATCATAGTAATTATAACGGTTTCAAAATATTTATCTTCTATAAGTATAAATGTCTTTGCTCGAAGTTCTTTCCAGTTTCCCCAAAAATCTGGATTGTACTCTTCTGCACAGAAAAAGATCTTTTGATAACAAAGATCTGGACAGCAGTCAGCCGGATCTTCTGCGATGATGATGTCTGCAGTCGTTGTCTCCAGTTTGTCGCTATCCACATCCCCTTCCGTCTGAGGATTGATATCTGTACCAGCCATCACATCTGAAGAAATTAAACAAGTACTTCAACAATAAAATGCTAGCAGTTAAGAGAAAAGTCTTTTCTTGGAATGGATAACAAATACTGGGTGAGAATATCTATGGGTAATTCAAGATAAAAGCTGTCACAAAATTTACATAGCTAATTTATAGTATAAGTAGATAGAACTGCTTAGATATTTGCCTATTCATTTCACATCTGAGAAAATAAGTGAAATTTTGTAACTTTAATTAGTCACTATCTTCTCCCTTTGATGATGTTCCACACAGATCCATTCAAAATGGTTCTATATCAAACAGCTTATACTTTGTGAAGGCTTTTATGAATCTGTATAAACAATAAGTTTTAAAAGTAGCAATTTAGTTACATAGTTTAGAGCACAGGAGGATGGGCAACACTGATTCTATATTCCTTACCGTCTCCCAGGTCTTCCTTGCTGGCATCTTTCTTCTCATCATCTGACCCATACTGTGAAGAACGACTGGTTTCTTTGGACGGTTTCTCGATGATGACACCTTTATCCTTGAAGCCATTGAAGGACTTATTGCTGAGGTTGTCTTCGTCCTTCTGTGGATGTACCTTGTTGCCAAATATTTCCTTCTCCTGCATAAACAACTTCTGTTAATCGGTTAGATGAAAGCGGCAAAAAGGAAATAACACACTAGTCATAAAAAGAAAAACATTACAAATAAAAACAAACACTTGAATTAAAAAATAAACATTTTTCTCTTCTAGTTATCTGTTCAGGAAAACATGTCTCATGAAAATAAGAGTGGACATATTTATATTAAAAAAAAACATATATAAATCTTTTAAGAGCAGCTTATTATGCTCATTGTGCAATACTACAGAATTACGCTTTAAATTTCAAAGACATAATCTAACTGTGCAGTAGCGAATGGGACATGTGAGTAAGGTTGATAAAAACAATGCAGAATATTAAGCAAATTTAGTTAATATAAAACATAATATACAACAATATAAAACATAATATTAGCAAACCTATAGGAAGTTTAATGCCACTGTACTTTAAACTATGTATTAAACTAAATTAAAATATAATAAAAATGTTTTTGACTCACATTGAACACTATATGAGTCATTTAAAAAGTACATTTAGATCAATACGTGTATGTTCAGAGTATTTTTAGAATGTTAAAAAAAAAGTCCTGGAAAATAGTGTCTATCTGTTGTAAATCAGTCATTTTGATGATAGAACTTTAGGTTTGCCTGAGAAAATATACTACTATGAGGGTCACACTGAAATTTTTGAGATACGACTAAGTGGTACAAGTTAAACTTACCAACTTTTAGCAGTGTTCAAAGCACTCCCCTCCAACATCAATGCACTTTGTAGGCAAATTTTACAAAGATTAAATGCTTCAAGCCATCCATTTCTTGGAACTGGTGAAAAATATGCTTTTATAGCCTCATCAATCTCATCTTCGGCATGAAAACGACACCCACGTAAATTTTTTTTTAGATTAAAAAATAGCCAAAAGTCACATATAGTAAGATCAGGAGAATAGGATGGATGTTCTATCACTTTGATGCTTCTTTGTTTACGAAATTCGACCGTCATTCTTGCTGAATGAGAAAATGCATTGTCATGGTGAAGAACAGGTCCAATAGGTTTTGAGAAATAGGTCCAATTAGGAAATGAAAACAAAATTAAAAGTGTAAATTCACTGTAATTTCAATTAATTGTTCGTGTTATTTAGATAAATTAAACTCAATTTAATGAATTATTAATGAAATAAAGATGACATGGATTTTAGTCTGCAGGGAAAGTCATGTGCTGCCCACATCAGATTTATATGTTTATTCTACTTACAGTTTCAAGGGATATTTACACTCATTTCATGTTTGCTTCTCAAGCAAAATTTCAGCGAGTGAACCCAAAATGTGCTCCTTACCATCTCTTTATTATCCTTTGGCTGTACTTTATCGCCCATTCTCACGGAATTCCCCATTGGCTTAGAGTTGTTCTTGTTCTTCATTTTGAAGGCCTTTCCATCTTCTGCAAAATCAAAACATAAGTGAATCAGAGTCAAAGACTTTAGGAAAATACTTAATAGCACGGCATTATCCATTCTGTTTGACCACTCCGCAGTCTCTGTCTTAATCACTTTGTCACAAAATTTTGAGTCACTTGGATTAGGAAGTCGAGTCTAAATAGAGACATTCAGGAAATTTGAAGATCCGACACTTATGTAATTGTTTGAAATATTTGTAAGATTTATTTACAAATATTTCAAAATTTATATTATAAAAGGGCCAGAAAAAACCAAATTAGTCATAATTTTTCAAGGTATTCAAACTTAATGAACAGTGTTAAAAATAAGCAATAGGCTTTTTGCACCGTGTGTACAGGAGTTGGTTAGGAATAACTCAACACTAAACCTCCCTTAAAGTTGCAAAATGACCTCCACTATTTTGCATAGTTTCTAGGGTTTTTTTCAACACTAGGGGGCTGATGCTCATAAATCCATGTAACTTGCTTTGTGAGTTACCCTCGTGGCTCACAAAGCAAGCCATCTTCTTTGTGAACCATCCCTACTGGCACCCGTTAAGTTCACTGTATGAGCTCTTTCGTGCCACTTGCTATGCAGGAGTAATACAACTGTTGAGAATTTGCCATTTATCTGCTGGTATTGATCAATTCCAAGAGTTTGCTTCATGAGTTCTTTCACCCCAAATGGTGTATACAACCACTCTCATACCCCTGTTTGCTGACGCTCAGTAACCGCCAGAGCTCAAGGGCTCTGCCTTCTGTGTGCTGCTGCTCACTAATCACCACAAACCACCAGAGCTTGCTTTATGATCTCCTTCACCCCAACTGTTATGCAGACATAATAAGGACATTGTGCTCTGCCCCTTGTTTGCTGACACTCTTCACCCGATTTTGCTTTGTGAGCTCTTTCACTCCGTCCCCGATGAGTAAGACATTTAAAATCTAACCGATAACAATAGCCACTGATAACAAAAGTATCAATGATACCTTTAGTTTTCAACATTGAAGGTTAAATTATTCAAATATTAATTCTTTTGAAATGCCAACAGCATTTATAACAATGGTTAGATTTTGAAGATAAATAAAAGAAAAATTTGCAATAAAAAATTTTCCACTACAAAATTGTATAAAAAATAGAAATTTAATCTAATTGTATCTAAAATAGGAGGTGGCATATGGCATAATATTTTAGACCATTTTCAAAACTTCAAATTATTTGATGCCATTTGGTGCAGCTAGACTAGAAAATTAAATTTCTCATTTAGTAGCTAGTTTAGTGTACACTATCATGGATTTTATGTAAAATCGATAAGTATGATTATATATACTTAATTCTTGTTTTAGTATATACATATATATTCTCTCTATTCTATCATTGGATTTTCAAACTATTATATATATATATATATATATATATATATATATATATATATATATATATATATATATATATATATATATATATATAAAAATTAAATGATTTTAATCGAAATTTTTTTGCATAAACTACTGTATGTACAAAAAAACCCATCTCTAGCATATCTGTTACAAATGAGTAACTATAAGCCAAGTCTAAGGATAAAGATAGAAGGTTACATATCACTACATTGGAAAGGGGGATGAGAAGAATATTAGGATTCAAAAATCACAATTAAAAGTATATAAAAGTAAATAAAAATAAAACTCTGCAAAAATGAGAATAGGCAATAATAATCAGCTCAAGACAAGAGATCAAGAATAGAGAACAATCAATCGAAACCACACAAAAAATGGCGGTCAGTTCGAAATTGCATTCTCATCAGGACAGCCATACAATTCGAATTAAAACCGATAGAATAGCCAGTTTCTGACAATGGCGATAGTATTTAACTATAGACACCATTGGAGCTGTCTACTGGCTAGTGGAATTAGAAAAATAAATCAATTGAATTATACAAAAGCTGAAAAACAATACCTCCACGAACTGTAATGTGAAATAATAGCAGCACGTGTAAGATAAACTAGTAACTGAGCATTTCACCTCACTTCGTCAATGCGAGTGGGCGAGCATTTCACCTCACTTCGTCAATGCGAGTGGGAATGAATACAATTGAACGATACATAATAAGTATGGAGACTTTCGAAAATAGTAAACAGTATAGGACTCAGGACAAGTGGAAAATAGACATTCTAAAATAGTAAACAGTATTAGACTCAGGCCAAGTGGTAAGTAAGGTGATAAGAATGGGTGAATTTTCAAAAATGAGTTAACCAATCAAAGATAAATAATAATAATATAATAATACATATAAATATATATATATATATATATATATATATATGTGTGTGACAAATTCTGGTCTAGAAAACAGGTCAAGTAGAGAGATGTGTATTACTTCCCCCTCCCCCTCCACTTTATAGATCATACTGTAATACTCTGTCATTTAATGGTGATAATAGTAATATAAATAAATAAATGTTACTACTATAGCATTATTTATTGTAATTAGGGATGGGATTTTGTGGTAGAAAATATAATGAAATTTGCCAAAAGTTTGTGCATATTCTGTGAAAAGTTAAATTAAATTCCAATAATGAATAAACTTCCAACCTCTAATATTTTTCAATGTAATAATTAAAATTGTGTAATTTCAAAATTATAAAAGATACATTTTCCAGATTTCCAAGTATTTTTCCTTTTGGAAAATAGCAAGCGAGTCCAGTAAAATAATTTCTTTAAATTTTTTGATCCTGTTAACCATGGGTTCAAATCATATTGCAGTTTTTCCTGTTAAAGAGTTTTAAAAGCAGGAAAAGAAAATTAATCTGTTTTACTATTATCAAAATGACAGTATAACAAAGATTACTGCAACACTGAAAATAATATTTATCCATGAGCTAACGCTATGGCCTGGAAAGGATCAGAGATTCGGTAGAGCAGAAATTTGGGTGCATGACCTGGTACTTTGCCAAGCATTGGTCTTAGAATCTCAGGCATTGAGTAACATACACAGAAGCACTAATTTGGTCAGAGGTTCAGCGAAAACTTTGCTTCAAAAGATATGACAATAGATCATCACATTTCTTTGCTGCATTTGAAGGGTTGGTAGATGTTAAAAGGTTTGGAAGGCAGGAATGTAGGCACTGATAAGCTGATTCTTTAGGCTACAGATGCATACATCTAATTCCCATTTTACAAGCCAAGTGTTACAATTTTTTGTTAAATGCAGACTTTTATTTTATTTATGCATCCATTTTTAATGGTCAGACGGTGCATTACTAGCAATACCACAGCATTCGCCACTGATATAATATATATATATATATATACACACACACACACTATATGATCAAAAGTATCCAGACACTTTGGATGTTAGAATGTTTTTCGAATTTCTAAAAACAAATACTTGGCAATGTGTTCTGTAACTTTGGTGATGTGAAGAATGTAAGAAATATGCTATTAGTTGTGCCTAAGTCCATATTGCAACATTAGTTATGTTTATGATGGCAACACCCTTTCTTGTGTTGTCAGAATGGCAACGATCCGGTGTTGTTTATGTTCGATGTTTTATGTAGCCGCGTGTTTGTTTTGCATGTTTGTGTGAGATGTTACATGATGTATTTCTTTTCGTTTAAATATAGTTCTGTCTAATATAGTCATAATGTTTATTATTTACCATAACCACTGTCTCTGCTAAAACTAACAGGTTATGGATGCCCAGGTTGTTTATCTGCAAAACGGTAAGAAGACGTACTTTCGTTTTCGCAAATGGTTAGATTTTTTTGTTCTATGGTGAATTGCATAAGAGTAAACGCACTTAGAAGTTATTGAATATTACGGATTATAATCAGAACTTTAAAATAAAGATGAATGGCTACCATGAATGACGAATTCAGAACCCCTAAATTATCGAGTGATAATTATCATTCTTGGGCTATTCGTGCCAGAGCAGTTTTGGTTCAGAAGGGATGCTGGGAAGCCATTGATCCTGGTTTTGGATCCGAAATGACGACTGATGAAAAGAAAATGAATAATTGAGCATTAACTTTTCTGTTTCTTGTTGTTGATGATACGTATTTAGATGATATTGAGATGTGCACTACCGCTAGAGAAGCATGGAATTCGCTTGAAGAAATTAATTCCAAATGCAGTTTGTTGTATATTCTACAATTAATGCAGGATTTCTTCAACATAAAAATGAAAAAGAATCAAGAGATGAAAATATATCTTGGATGTTTAATGGATATTCATCGAAAATTAGCCAGCAGTCGTTACGCTTTTAATGATAAAGAAGTTGCATTGGTGATGTTATTGGGTGTTTCAAAGACGTATGAAGCCCTAATTCTCAATCAAGATGAAGAAAGTCTAACGACTAAAAAGGTGAAGGCCAGACTTTTGATAGAAGAGAAAAGAATAAATCGCCGTGATGAAGAAAAAGAAACTGCTGAAGAAACAGATTGCAAGGCTATGTTTATACAAAAAAGGAGTGGAGCATAAACATTCAAATCAAGTTAAAAATGAAAAAACTACTCTGGGGCATAAAGGTTTATACCAAAGAGACTAGAACCTAGAAGGAAGAAGTGTAAAATGATTCTGTTGCAATAAATTTGGCCATATTGCAAGAAACTGCCTTGAAGGCTACAACTGTACAGTAAACAGTCATGATGTAATTGAACAAAATGGAAAACATGAAGTAAAGAAAGTTGTACATTCAGCATTATCTGCAAAGAATGGAGCAATAGAAAATCCATTAGTTTGGTGTCTGGATAGTAGTGCCACAGATCACATGACGTCATACAGAGAAAAATTTTCAAGTTTCAGAAAAATGGATTCAAACATTAAAGTAGCCAACAAAGACCAAATTCGAGTTGAAGGTGTGGGGCATGTTGACATTGAATTATGTGAAGCAAATGGTGAATTACATGCGCACATAGACAATATTTTATATGTACCTGGTTTAGACTGAAACCTTTTATCAGTTGGTAGAATTGAAGAGCTTGGACTTGGAAAATACAATTTGTAAATAATGAAACCAGAGTTATCAAGAAAAATGGACAGATTTTGCTGATGGCAAAATGCAGTGGCAGACTTTATGCAGTTGAAGAACACCGTAAAGTCGCAAAGTTTGCAAAACTCATTGATAAATCTTTATTGCATCACTGATTTGGACACCTCCATTATAATACCATAAAACAATTAAGAAGTGGAACACAGCATTGTAAATCGACTGAAGATCCCCAAGAAATGTGTTCTATCTGTATGATGGGAAAACTGAAGAAATGAAGTTTTCCAGAAGGTAATGCTACCAGAGCAAAAGAAGTATTGGATATAGTCCACTCTGATGTAGTCGGAAAAATAGGACCAATATCAGCGGGTGGATCCAAGTACTTCATTACTTTTATTGATGACTACTCTCGATATACAGATGTGTATCCAATGAAGGCAAAAAGCGATGTCCTTAGTAAATTTGATGAATATAGGTGGATGGTTGAAAACCTCCATAAGCGCAAGATAGGAACATTGAGAAGCGATAATGGCTGTGAGTATGATAGCAAAAAATTTAATGAGTACCTGCTTAAGCATGGAATACGAAGACAACTAACAGTTCCCGATACTCCACAGCAAAATGGTGTCGCCGAAAGGATGAATCAGACATTGTTGGATATGACTAGGTGTCTGCTAATCGAATCAGGACTTAAAAGATCTCTATGGGCTAATGCAGTATGTACAGCAAGTTACATTAGGAACAAGTATCCCTCCAAATCTATTGATGGAAATGCTCCCAAAGCACTATGGTTTGGAAAAGAAGCCTCACTTGATCACCTAAGAGTGTACGGTTGCAAGGCATGGAGTGAGGTGAATCGTAGATACAGACACAGTAAATAGGACCCCAAATCTATAGAGTGCATATTTGTGGGGTATCCAGATGGAGTTAAAGATTATAAGTTGTGGGACATGAAGCGTAAAACTTCCTTTGTCAGTCGGAATGTAATTTTTGAAGTAAATGCATTTCCCTGCAAGAAAGAACTGAAATCTGTTCAAGACGTAGAAAGCCACAATATCGAGAATACTGCTATAATTCACATTGAGAACGAAGAAAGTAATGATACACAGAGTTGGAGTCTTGAAGCTGATGGTGAGGGGGAGATTGATATAACTCCACTAACGAGTATAATAACGAATGAAATTGTAAACTTGGACTCGACAAGTATGCAAGATGTAGCATCAACTCTTACAAATACCCCTGTTAGTATTCCATCCTCTAACAATACAATGACATTAAGTGGTCCATCGACATCAAGACGTTCAGAACGGTTGGTGACAAAGAAACTAAAACAAGTGACATGCCACATATGCAATTCTGTCAAACGGCAAGATTCTGTAAAAGACCCAATAACGATAGAAGAAGCTCTATTGTCACCAGAAGCAAATGAATAGGAAATAGCCATTCAAGAAGAGTTAGAAAACTTGATGAAATGATACATGGGAAATAGTACCATGACCTGAAGGAAAAAGAATAGTGTAAAAAAGCAAATGGATTTTCAAAAAAAAATTTGACGAAAATGGCAAATTAGAAAGGTACAAAGCCAGGCTAGTTGCCAATGGTTTCACACAAGTAGAAGGAATTGATTTCAATGAGACCTTTTCACCAGTTGTGAAGATAACATCTATTAGAACTTTACTTGCACTTGCAGTGGAGCGTGGCGTATTAAAAGGAGACCATATACATGGAACTACTTACGATGGGCACAGATGTGGATGAAAAAGGATATGTCTGCTTGCTAAAGAAGAGTCTGTATGGCCTACATCAATCAGGAAGAGAGAGGAATGTTCGCTTGGACGAGACTTTGAAATCTGCTTGCTAAACTTTGCTTGCACTTGCAGTGGAGCGTGGTGTATTAAAAGGAGACCATATACATGGAACTACTTACGATGCGCACAGATGTGGATGAAAAAGGATATGTCTGCTTGCTAAAGAAGAGTCTGTATGGTCTACATCAATCAGGAAGAGAGAGGAATGTTCACTTGGACGAGTCTTTGAAATCAATTGGACTAATAAGACCAAAAGCAGACCATGTGTTTATTTCACCAAACAACATAACTTAATTATTGAAGGTTATGTTGACGATCTCATCATTCTTTCAAATGATGACATAACCATCCAATCATTCAAATCTAAGATAAATGGAGTTTTCGAAGTAAAAGACTTAGGAAAGGTTAACCACATATTATCTATGAAAGCTGAATATCATGATAATGAGACACTCACCCTAGACCAATCAGCATTCACAAATGAACTGTTGATGACCTTCGCTATGACTGATTGTAATGGAGCATCTACACCTTTGGACCCTGGAATGAAATTCAGCCGATCATCAGATGACGAAGTAATGAACCCTGAAGACGCATGCAGATATCGACAAGCTATTGGAGGACTTTTGTATTTAGCTGGTGGCACAAAGCCAGATTTAAGTTTTGCTATGACGTACATTAGCCAGTTCAATAATAGGCCAAGTAAAGAACATGTCCAAGAACCAAGAACCAAGTAAAGGCCGGTGTCAAGCATATATTACGCTATGTGAAGCAGACAAAATACTACAGCCTAATATTCAGAAAAACAGGAGGAAGTGTGACTGTGTATTGTGATGCTGACTGGGCCACAGATAGAAGTGATAGACGATCCTTCAGTGGTTATGCGGTTCAGTTAGCGGATATAACAATTTCTTGGAGTAGCAAGAAGCAATGGTCAACTGCGCTCTCAACAGTGGAAGTAGAATACATAGCGATGTGCCATACTGCGAAGGAAGTTCTTTGATTGCGAAATTTCCTATATGAAATTGGAGCTTGTGAGTTTATGCCATTGCCACAAACTATACATGTGGACAATCAAGGTGCTATTTCCTTAGCCAAAAATCAGGTGACATCAGAGAGGAACACACATAGCACATAGATCTTCGACATTTTTTTCTTCGAGAGAAAGTTGCATCAAATGAGCTGATTTTTGAGTACACTCCTACAGCAAACAATCTTGCAGATATGTTGACGAAGACACTAGGAAGTAAAAAGATAAATACTCACCTAAATGAAATGGGATTTTTCAGAATAAACGGAACTGTACAAAATGGACTTATTCAAGGGAGAGTGTAAGAAATGTGCTATTAGTTGTGTCAAAACCCATATTGTAATATTGGCTATGTTTATGATGGCAACACACTTTTATGTGTTGTCAGAATGGCAACGATTCGGTGTTGTTTATGTTCAATGTTTTAGGTAGCAGCACATTTGTTTTGTATGTTTGTGTGAGATGTTAAGTGATGTATTTCTTTTCGTTTAAATATAATTCTGTCTAATATAGTCGTAATGTTTATTATTCTTTCTAATATAGTCGTAATGTTTATTATTTACCATAACACCCACTATCTCTGCTAAAACTAACAAAGAACATGCTTAAACGCACACTTTCCAGTAAAGTTTCGTTGACTTGTGCATTTAGGGGACCACCAAGATATTGAAAAAGGAGAAAAATATATTTAATCACCCTGTATCATAAAAAGCTGGAAATGATTTGTAACTTTCACAAAATAGTTAACTAGCTTTGTTCAATATGTATAAGCCTTTTCGTAAAACAAAAACTATATTCATGAAGATATAAAAGTTTCTTAAAAAAAAAAAAAAAAAAAATTGTTACATGTTTTTTGCTTACAATATCCATAGGTTTCAATCAAATTTCACGAAACTTACAGAACATTTGTCAACATCCAAGGAAAACATTATACTTCAATTGAAAATTAAAGCATTGAATATACGATGAGACATAAGCATTTGAAGAAACTAAGTTTTTACTGTGCAGACGCGAAACATAGCAATAGCTTTCTTTCATGATTTTGTAGTGAATACTGTAGGGCAACTTCTATAAAAAAATCACTGGAATATCGTGAAAATTCACAAAGATATCGACGATATAGTGATAAGATTTTCTCTGACTCTCTGAAAGTACCTGGATGATAAGGGGGGTTCCACAAATTGACATTTTACAAATTCATCGGACACCCCTGTTTTGAAAATGAACTAGTCCAATTTTATGCAAATAATGATGTTTAGTAAGAGCTTTTACAACAAGCTCATACTAAACTAACTCAGAGTAACAGGCTTTGGTATCTATCGGTTGTAGGGACCATGGGTTAGCAACTGCTTTTCCGAGTTGTCGCCAACACGAACATTGACGATATACTGTATATACTTGCATATAAGTCGAGATATTTGTGACAAAAAAGAAAAACCTCAAAGTGGGAGGGGGGGGGGGGCAACTTATATGCGTAGTCTAAAAAAAAAAATAAAAGTTCTTTTTTCCTGTGAGGCAATCCCTCTTAAAGCAATGTAGTAGTAATTACGCAATCACATACTTCAAAATTCTCCTATGAGTCACTGCCCTCCCGACTACCAGTGTATCGCGTCATCAAAAAATATGCATACATTTTCGTTCGATGTTTATCACTCGCTTCTCGGATTATGGCCGATCATTTTTGAAATGGCTCTATTCAGAAATAATTCTGCAACACGGATTGTTTTAAACTATAATGTAGGATTTTAAATTAAAAGTGTTTTTTTGTTTTGTTTATTGAAGAGAGTATCTAATAACAACTGTGCTGGGGGAATAACGAAAAAATCAGCTCAAATAAAGTGCAGAAGCCAGATATTGCACATATCTCGCAGAAATTATGTGGCGAAGTGTTACTGGTAGTGATAAATTTAATGAAATTTTATTGGCAATAGCTGAGTTTTGGCTGCCATAAATTTCTATGTAACACAATATTTTTTTTATTAAGTAAAGTTGATCAAACCCCATTATATATTAAATTTTAATCATTGTGTTTGTAGTGAATTTCTCGTATTGGATTATATTGCCAATATTCGTGTTGGCGATAACTCGGAAAAGCAGTCGCTAACCCATGGCCCCTATAACCAATAAGTACTCAGGATTTACAAGCACAATGCTTCTCAAAGCTTATTACGAGCAACCAGCTCTCAAGCTCTTCTGCTTACCTAAAGTCTAAAGTGCTATTACCGGCATCGGCATTTATACCCATCATCTGCTATGACGCTTCTGGAGTATGTCAATTTCCAGTGATATGGAAAATTAGCATATTCCGGTCAGCTATGATACAATCTGCAGGGACTTAAACATAATTCAACTTGGACACTAAACAAATGATCCGAAATCCAAACAGTTAACCGAAAATATCCAATACTTTGACTTTTGATCATAACACTATCACGATATGTCATTTGTTTACATTTATGGTGTTTAACAGAAATAATATATAAGTTGTAATAACTGTAAGAAAAGTCATAAAAAATAATATCACTGTGAAATAGAAATAATTTAAAATGTACAATTCAATGACAAAAGTATTACAAACCTTGGTAACCAATTTCATATCCATCGAGGGCGATCTCCAGTTCAGTTTTCTCTTTGGGGCTTTTCTTATCCTTCGATGGCACCTGGCCATCTAACATGAGTGAGGGAGGCATTCCTGAGTCATCTGTGTCTCCACCCTCTGTGGCCTGGTCTGCTATTTGATTCTGGACTTTGGCGCGAAGACCCTGCAAGGTTGTGATAAAGAAAAAGCTTTAACAATTCCAGTTTAAAATGAATGTTTGAACTTTTGCTCTCAAAAAGTTTAAAAATTACTTATACTAGGTTCCTACTCACTCGAAATTTTAAGTGAGATTTTCTCACCCGAGCAAAAAATCCGAGATAGATATTGAAAACTTGAGTGAGAATCCAATACATTTTGCTTCAATAAAATAGTTATAACTTACATATATTTGTTACTTTTCCTGCAATACATGGTAATGTATAGGGAAAGTATTGCAATCATACCGAAAATCGGAACTCGAGTTTTCGATGGATCGACACGTTTTGGGACCTCTAGAACACGAAAAAGCTATTTTTAGTGTGACGCCTGTGTGTGTGTGTCTGTCTGTGCAATATATGTATCCACTCTACTCAAAAACTAATAGACCCAATTTCATAAAGTTTGGTAGGTAAGTCACGTGTGCTGATTAGTTTTGGGTACAATTCGGGATAAAAGAACTTGTCTTCTTTTGTGAAATGGTCCGCAAAAATTGCCTATATCCACTCTAGCTGAAAAACTAATAGACCAAATTTTACAAAATTTGGTAGATAAGTCACTTTTGTATATATATAAGTGTTGATTAGATTTTGGTATGATTCAGAAAAAAATAATTTACTTTTTTTTGTGAAATAGCCTGCAAAAATCATGAAAATCTAAAATAAAAAACTATGTATGCTTAAATATATCAATTAAATACTTGTTTTATACGTAATTTTTGATGATGAAAAGAATAAGACCAACACCATTACACTAGGGCTAGCCGTTCTCGAAATATTTTAGTACTATATTCACTTCGTCACCTTTGAAAATAATTCCAGTTACCAAATGAAAAGGAAAACGAAATTAAAAGTGTAAATTCAGTTTAATTTAAAATAATTATGGGTGTCATTTTTTGCAATTAAACTCAATTTAATGAATTATTAAAGAAATAAAGAGAACGTGAATATGAGTCAGCAGGGAAAGTCATGTGTTGCTCCATCAGATGTTTTAATGTGCAATTATGTACACAACATACAAAAATCTAACAAAACTTTAGCAAAACGAATTTTTATCTAGAGAACGGCAAAAGTCTGCTTTCGCCTTGTGATCACTGAACTCAAAGGGAGACTGAAGAGATAGAAGTGTATTACTTCCTTGCATGAGAAAACTTCACACATTTTTTTTTTGTGTGAGATTCTCACTCTCTAATAGGAACTTTATGTAACTTTATCTGTTCTTATAATCATAAGTTACAGAGCGGCTAAGATGTCTTGCTTTGGGTAACTTAACCAACTTAAATGAGACATAGCTGCAACAAAATCAGATGCAGGGTGATCACAGGAAATTCATTTTCAAATTTCCTGATATTTTCCCTGATAATTCCCTGAAACATTCCCCGTCGAAGGATGTTTATAGCGGTCATGTAGCCTGTTGATGAAAACTCTCTCTCAGATGCATATTTAAAGGATATGAGTGATGGGTCTTGTGAAGTGAGATGAAAAATGTGACATTATAGAATAAAGAAGCATTGTTCATTCAGCTAAAAGAAAACTATAAGGACGGAAAATGAAAAAAATCATAGAAATTCAGAGTTTTCCCTGACTTTCAACAGAATTCCTGGATGTTTCCCTGATATTTCCACTAGCAGAAAATTATCTGATAATTCCAGGTTTTCCGGGTCTATGGTCACCCTGCAGATGTCATAAGATGCAATTTGTTTTTAAGATAATGTACCAAGAAATAGAACTATCAGTGATGAAATTGCAGAAAACGTAGTTATAAAGCTTGAACCATTATGAAACGTTCCTTCATTGTCAAACCAAAGAATCCTTGAAAAGTGAAAGAACTTCATTTTCAAGGATTTTTCAGAAAGATACAGAGGAACATTATGAAACTTTTTAAAAGTAGACAAAATAATGAGAATTATAAGAAACTGCTGTGAAAGGACTCCATAAAATTGTCTGATATCACTTACTGCAAGTGTTATGACTTTAGAAACTGTTCCTGTGAGAAAGAAAAGGAAGTGCCAATCAAAGAGAGAGACTTTCTAAATGATCAAAGATGTTTGAGAAACATGCTAATTGCAAATTTGGACAAACAAAATACAGAACAGATTAAAAATAAAGGTTCACTAGAAACGAATGTTTTTGTGTGGAGTACCCACCCCCTTAAATATACATTTTTGAAAAATTCTATTCTTCTTGTGTTTTCTATCAGATGATTCGCCCATATACCAAATATCAAGCCTCTATCACATTTTAAAAGGGACATTTCTACTTTATTCCGAAAATTGAACATTTTGGTGTGCGGCACCACCTAAATTAGAAAATATTGCTAGACTGAAATTGTGCACACTTTTCTCCTTCCAGACTATCTACCCTTACACCAAATTTGATATCTCTATCTCATCCCGAAGCATGTTTTTTTTTATCAATTCACCTTTCAAACGTTTTTCTCTGGAGCACCCCCTTAAACGAACATTTCTGAAAAAGTATATTCCTCTTGGGTGTTTTCGTCAAATGATTAGCCCATATACCAAATTTCAAGCCTCTATTAAATTTTAAAGGATCCTTTTCTCATTTATTCGGTAAATCGAACATTTAGATGTGCAGCACCCCCTTAAGTAGAAAATATTGGAAATCTGAAATTGCACACTTTCTTCCTTTCAAACTATCTACCCGTACACCAAATTTGAAGTCTCTATCCTATCGCAAAGCTTGTTTTTTCTACCACTTCACCTTTCAAACATTTTTCTATGTAGTACCCCCTTAATGAACATTTTTGTAAAACCATATTCATCTTAGTTTTTTTTTAATCAAATGGTTAGCCCATATACTAAATTTCAAGCCTCTATCACATGGTAAAGTAAGTGTTTTTCATTTGTTCGGCAAATCGAATATTTCATTTAGATTCGACATATCATTTAGATTCTTGTGTGTCAATATAGGAATCAAACGTTTGTGATCAGTTTATAATCTAAAAGGATCTCCACCAACTGATACTTGTGCCTTGTTGTGGTGGTGTAGCTTATGTGTTCTGATGATCCTAAGAGCTATGCCGGCGGTAGCTTTTGCTACTGGTAGGGTTTCCCTTGCCAGACAGGTCAAAGGTGAGGTTCCAGACAAAATGAGGCATCCTGGTCCTCCAGGTTGGGGGTTGGAACTGAGGCACTTAATCCCACTCTGTAAAATCCTCAGGGGTCCATTTCTTTTGTGGATACGGGTGTTGCAATCCCGAGGTACCCGAGGATCTTTTTCTCCTAGCTGCAGATTGAATCAATGCTGAGCCCCTAGTAAACATCACTTTTGCTCTATGGGCCTTAGTACCACCCTTCGGCCTCTGCCGTAAGGTATAGCGTTTTGGGCTCGGGAATGGAACCATGTGGTTGTGTTGCATAAAGGGCAAAGCGGCATGCATCTGTAGTATTGCTTTTAAGAAACGTTTGCAGTAAACGGTTCCAGAGACTGAGTCCCTTTGTTGCGTTGGTTGGATGGTGGGGAGCGTTTCATATTGAGAAATCCCCCTTGGATCTTTGTTAATTCTTGGGCCCTGTGCACGTTATGGCCCATTCCTCATCATCTAGCTTTACGAATGACTCTGGTGGTTTCACTTTTCATGTTAGAAAATTGTGGGGAGACGGAGAATAGCGGGGGCTCTGATTGAACTGGAAGTAATCCGTGTTTTTTCTCTATTAGTGGTTACAGCATGAGGAAATCAGATGCTTCATTCCCTGGTTCTTCATTCACTGCAGACAAAGTGCTGAAGGATTGGGTACACCCTTAGGTGAATCCCAGTCGGCCATTGAGACAACCCCTCTGGGGTTGAATCTTGGTAAAAAGGAGGAAACCTGCAGTCTGGCTGTGGAAGGAAGTGGAGTTGCGAGCCTTCGTGACCGACACACTGAAACCATGGCTGAGACGCAGGAAATACTCACAAAAGCACAGAGGCGCAGGAGGAGACGCATTCCTAGGCAGCTAGACCAGAAGCTTGCAAAAGCTGGTGCTGTCAAAGAGAAGGTTGGAGGCACCAAACGACTTAGGTCAGATGGAGCCACACCTTCTCCAAGAGATCTGGTTAATAAAAGAAGATCAAGGACTGACATCCAACCTGGATCATATGCTCAGGCAGTCCAGGTTATTAAGATGGCAATCATCAAGGACTCCTTCCCTGAGTAAGCTGAGCAAGGATGAGGTTGACATCATCCAGGTGGAGATTCTCGATAAAATAGATGAGATCCCCACTGGTGAGCAACTTCCGAAGATTCATGGCTCTGGTCTATACGTTGGAGTCTTGGTTCTTCAGTTAAATGATGCAACTACTGTGGAATGGGTTAAGAAAACCTTCCACAATAACAGACAGGTGAGGTACTCAAGTCTTTTAGGTGAGGTACTCAAAGTCTTGAGTGCCAATGATTTACCCAAACCCGTCAAGGTGGCCTTCAAGACCAGAGATGTATACACTAAAGAGCCGAGCGTTTTGCTGAAACGGCTGAACCATTTCAACCCAGAGTTGAAGTCTGAGGAGTGGCATGTTCTGCAAAATTTTGTGGAACCCCTCTCCGTAAGATGGATCTTTGGTGCTTACACCGGTTTGGAACGCCACAGAGTCTTCAAAATTGTTCGGGACCCAAACGAAAGGCCCAAAGGGAAGTTGGAGATGGAGGTACAGCCAGAAGATTAGGCAACCTCCTCTCAGGTAAGTATCACTGGTCTTGATACTATGATACCTAAATTCGTTGAACTGGAAATTGCTTCCAATCCTGATAACACGCTACATGCCAACCCACTGCTTACTGATGATGAGCTGGAAAAACGCATGCAGGACTTTGATAATGATATTGTGCCTGACACTGATCATTATCATGTTACTAGGAGGGCCACTCCCTCCTAAGTTTTCTCTGCCCTCTTTTTGCCTTTGGTCATGGGTTGTCTTAATGTTATGCAAATCAATCTGCACCATAGTCGATCTGCCTCCGCTATTCTTAGCAAAAGGCTGATAAATGGTAGAGCTGATATTGCTCTTATCCAGGAGCCCTGGACCTGCAATGGAAAAATTTTGGGTCTTGGGATCAAGGGCTTCAATGTCTTTTATGATACATCCTGTATCAGACCTAGAGCCTGTATTGCCGTCAGCAACAGGCTCAATGCTGTTCACCTTGTAAAATTCCTTGATGGTGATAATGTTGCCATCAGTGTGAATCTTAAAACCAATGAACATAAGATGGAATACATCTTTGCTTCGGTCTATCTTCCTTACGAAGATAAGGAAACCTTTTCAAATGTCATTACTAGTCTAATTGAGTGCTGTAATGGCAAAAGAATGATTATTGGTTGTGCGAATGCCCATAACACTGTTTGGGGCAGTAGTGATTGCAACCGTAGGGGTGATGACCTTTTAGAGCAGATCATACTTTTTAGCCTTTTTATTCTTAATAAGGGCAACTCTCCTACCTTTGTGACAGTTAATCGTCGAGAGGTTATCGATATTAGCATAAGCAATAGTACTGCCTATGAAAATGTGTTTAATTGTAAGGTTTCAGATGATATATTCTTGTCAGACCACCAACTAATCTCTTTTTGTATTAAAGGTCCTATGAAACCAATAACAGCAGAGGGTAGGAACCCAAAAAGAACAAATTGGGGTTCCTACAAAGAAGATCTTCTGGCTAGTATGGCCAGTCATACTTGTGAGTATTCTTCTATTGAAAACCTGGATTTGGCTGTTGACTTTGTGCAGCACACCATAATCCAACCCTTCCTCAAGAACTGCAAAACCACAAATGCTGACTTCCCAAGGATTGTTCCTTTTTGGTCGAATGAGCTCAGCCGTTTGCGTGGGAAATGCAGGAAGCTTTTTAATAGAGCTAAAAAGAGTGGAGAATGGCAGGTTTATAAATCTGCTCTTACCTCCTATAATAAGGCAGTCAGAGACTCCAAGAGAAACTCCTGGAGAACGTACTGTGAAGGCATTAATGATGCTTCTGCTACGGCGAAATTTGTTAAGCTGATGGCAAGGGACAGGAATTGTAATTTGAATACTGTCAAGAAGTCAAATGGTGACTTCTCTGTTACTGGGGAAGAAACCCTGGCTGAGCTGCTCAGGGTCCATTTTCCGGTTTCTGATCCGTATGGTCATAGTAACATACTTGATGCTTGCTCCATGTCTACCTGTGATGACAAAAGTTGGAGCATTGCTAGGAGTGTGGTTACTCTGGATAGGGTTAAATGGGCAATTGATTCTCATAAACCCTATAAAACTCCGGGGACTGATGGCATCATTCTAATTCTTCTCCAGGAGGGAATTGAGGTGCTAGCTCCCATTCTCTGCAGTATCTACAGAGCTTGTATTGCCTTGGGTCATGTACCATCTGCCTGGAGGCATACTAAGGTATTATTCCAAAGATTGGAAAGGACAATTATTACGACGCCAAATCCTTCAGGCCTATTAGCTTACGTCTTTTCTTTTAAAGACTATTGAGAAGCTTATAGATAGGTATATAAGAGAAGTGATTCTGGCTGCTAAGCCCCTGTCAAGCTCTCAGCATGCCTATCAACCAGGTAAATCCACGGACAGTGCCCTCTATAGTTTCTCCTTTATTTTGGAGAGAAACTTTAATGCCAAGGAAGTTGCTCTTTCCACCTTTCTCGACATTGAAGGCGCCTTTGATAAGGTACCCATCGATACCATCCTTGATGCTCTTGATAGGAAAGGTGTTGACATCACGATCTTTTATTGGATCAAGAACCTGTTATCTAAAAGGTATATATGTGCATCTTTACTTGGTGATAGTATGACGGTGCATGCACTTGCAGGCTGTCCGCAAGGAAGTGTGCTTTTGCCAATTCTTTGGTGTATAGTTGTAGACTCTCTTTTGGAGAGCATAAATGTTTCTGGTGTTTGCTGCATTGGTTATGCAGATGATGTTGTTATCATTGCCAGGGGCAAATTTGGCAACACTGTCTCTGACATGATGTCCACTGCTCTTAAGAGAGTTGGGACATTCTGTAAAAATGCAGGTCTTTCTGTTAACCCGCAGAAGACTGCTATGGTTGAGTTTACTAGAAAACACATTCTTAATCTTGGTGACATTCACTTCTTTGGTCAGAAACTTACCTGCTCCAAGGAGGTTAAATTCTTAGGAATTTATTTTGACAAGGGACTCAACTGGAAGAGACACTTGGATTACTGCACGACTAAAGCCAGAAGAATCTTCTGGTCTTGTAGGAATGCTATTGGGAAAACCTGGGGTTTAAATCCGAAGGCTATCCATTGGATTTACTCGATGGTAATCTGTCCTATCATTTCCTATGGTTCTATTGTTTGGTGGTCTAGAATAAGATGTGAAACTGCTAAATTAGAATTAATTAAGTTTCAAAGGATGGTGTGTATTGCAATCTCTAGATGCATGAAAACTACTCCCAATGCAACTCTTGAACTTTTACTTGGATTGCACCCCCTCTACATGCGTATTGAAGCGGAGACACTTACTTTCCTGAACAGACTTAAATATCTGAAACACTGGAAAGATTACTCAAGGTATTTATCTTGGAGTGATCTTAACAGTAATGCTGCTAGTCATCCTTATTTCTGTATGTCATCTGATGGCATTCATGTCAAATACACGTTTGACAAGCCTTATGAAATTCAGGTCCCCTCGCGGGATGACTGGAAGAGGACTCCCACCTATAATAAATGGAATTGTATTGTATGGTATACGGATGTCTCAAAGATTGGCACTGGTGCTGGTGTGTGCTGTCTGGATGATGGCACAGAGCTGTCTTATCCGCTTGGCAGTTATGCTACTGTCTTTCAGGCTGAGGTCTTTGCAATTCTTATGTGTTGTAGAATTTGCTATGACAGGAAGTATAAGAGCAACCAAATATTTATCTGCTCCGACAGTCAGGCTGCTCTCAGGGCTCTTGGGAAGTCCACTATGACATCTTCCCTTGTCTGGGAGTGTTATAATGCACTCTGTAAAATTGCTAGCAATAATGAAGTCATTCTCTACTGGGTGCCCGGACATTCGGGCATTCCAGGAAATGAGTTGGCTGATGAATTAGCTAGAAAAGGCTCAAGTACTCCTTTTGTTGGCTCTGAGCTGGCTCTGGGTATTCCCAATGATCTTACTAGAAGAATTGTTTATGACATCTTCAGGAAGCTTCAATGCAAGAACTGGCGTAATATTAAAGGTCAAAGGCTAGCGAAAATTCTCAACTGCAATTGCCCTAGTACACGTCAAAAGGAACTTTTCAAGCTCAGCAGAACTGGCATCAGGAGGGCTGTTGGGCTCCTTACTGGGCACTGTACCCTCAAGAGACACCTTAACATTATGGGCGTCACTAAGGATTCACTTTGCAGGGGCTGCAAATACAGCAAAGAAGCTGCTGCTCACATTCTCTGTGAATGTGAGGTTTACTTTGCTCACAGATTCGAACACATTGGTCGACATGTGATTGAACCCTGGGAGCTGAATGACATTCCTGTCAAGTGCCTGCTCATCTTTGCGTCGGCTACTGGTCTCTTTTCGTAGAGATCTGTTCTGTCTGGGGTAGTGCAATAGACCTCTGGTCGATGTGCTGGGCCACAGCCGGTCTACACTCAGGCCGTGGAGCCAGAATTATGACGTGATGCTAGAAGGGGAACTCTCGCTAACTCAGGAAAATTTGCAAATTGAGAGTTAAAAAATATTTCAAAATAATTACACTTTTACTCATTTCTATGCCTAAATTTTAGCACAGTTAATTTCATAAAGATTATCTAAACTTAGATGGGGGGGGGGGGGGGGTATATTTTTTTACTGGAGCTCCCACAAAGCAAGAATTACTCCGTCTAAATGATTACAAAATTATACATAATCTAGATCCTTTTACAGTTACAAACCCAGTGTTAATGAATATTAAGTAGCTTTCATTTTTTTTCTACTACTGTAAACAATGCAATTAATATGACATCAAAATTTCTTCAACCATATGTATAATAGCAAAAAAATATTGTGTGACAATTCTATTTTTACATATAATTTGAAATATTTTCACATTGCTGATGAGAAAAATCACTTCAATTGATTTCTAATAAATATTTTAGGTTCATTAGGATTTAACGAAGCAAAATTCATTGCCAAACTTACTTTAAAATACAATCGCAGATGCAATGGACAATTTTACAACATATTATAGTATAATGGGTGGTATAATATATATATACAATAATTCTATAAAATGCATCAGTATCTCCACTGTTTCTATCTTAGTTACGTATGGTGATATCAATATGAAAATTTCTAAAAAATAAAAAAAATTATAATAGTCTGCTGAAAACAAGAACTGGTAAGTAAATACATTGTAGATAATACATTGAAACTCGTTTTAAGAAAACTGATGAAATAACATATGAATATGAGATATTACTATATATATAAATGCGTTTCAGTTACTTAAAAACAAAAATAATACTTTAGGAAGCAAATTTTTTATATTTCCTTTCATCTTTTTTTTCTCTATTTTTTCCATCCTCATTTATATTTTTAACATAATTATTCAATAAAATTTTAGCTATGGTAGTAATGACTTTTTTTTCAATTACCTTTGAAGGTTCATGAACAACGCAAGTCCAACATGATTCCATTTCTTGATTTGTATCTAAATATCTCAAAGTTAGGTTTAATATGATATGCAACTGTTGTTTACATTTTATAAAATGCCCTTCATTCTCCTCAGAAACTAATTTTTCAAAAATTCGAAAACAAACAAATGCTATATACACACAAGCAGTAGTTGGCCTTTTCAAGGCACCTCTATCTACAATATCAATAAGTCGCAAATGATCTGAAAATTCACATCTCATAATTTCATCATTACACAAAAATGATCTACAGTCGTTGCAACTAATATACCGACAAATTTTATGTGCAGTGTAACCAGCTATATACAATAAAACAGGGCCCACGTCATGTGGAATGTAATTGGAAACATCATCCAAGTTTAAAAACAGCAAATCGTCAAAAACAATTATATCATCAAATTTTATACTTTCATCAACATTATCAGTCAAATTTGTGACAGTTATAACTCCTTTCAGAGAGAACTTGATGCGCAACAAATTTTTAATTCGAATTTTTTTTTCTTGTTTTCTAAAAGTTGCTGTATAGAGATGTGATAATTAGTCCTGGAAAGTTGCCTGTAAAGGCTAAACCTTTCTTCAAGAGGATCACTTTGCAATTTGCCCAACAGAAAATATTGGGGTTTCAAATGGGAGAGCACATACTCTACAATTTCGCAGGTAATAAGTGTCGTCTGTTTTAAATCATGAAACGTTCTTGATGTAAGACCACTATATGTTTTACCATGACACAATGAAGACCAATTGTCTACCCATGTGTGAAAATGAATGAGAAATTTGAAATGAGGTTGATTTATACTCATTATTTGACTCATATCTTCATCACGAAACCTAATACTCATATTTGGTGACTTCACATTCATAATTTTAAATCATTTCTGAATAACGTTTATGAAATCTACTGTACCATCACATTTTTTTAAGCATTCATGCTTCGATTTATATTCGGCTAAAGCTATGGAGTTTTGAATATTGAATACTTTTAATGCAAGCGATACTTTTTGCCTCTCAGTGTTAGATGGATATAATGATTTTAATGTTAACACGTGAGAAAATTTAAGGAGTTTATCTTTTTCAAAGTTGTATAAATTCCGTAAATCAGAAAAATTTGCTTCTTTAAGGTTTTCATTATTTTTGAAATGAGGGTAATGCAATTTAGTGTTTTTTACATTTAACCAATTATTTCTTATAAATTTTAATAAATGAACAAGATCATACATCAAATGCAGAGGTATATCAGGATTACTTGGATTATATACAGCATCATTAAATTTATCGTGTTTCTTAAAAAAAGCAAACATGCTTCTATTGATATTGTTGTTATCAATAATAACAGACAATATATTAAGGCCAAGTTCTTTTAACTTGCAAATTAACATAGATGCCAAATTATAGAGCTTTTGTCCCGTAAATGTTGAAACTGGGGCAATTGCTATTGCGTCTTTATAATTCGAAAACATAGATGTAATCAAAAACACTTGGGCAGTTTTTGCTTTTTCATTACTATCAAAACAATCACCGGTAACTTTACCACATTTAAGCGTATACCTAGGATCAACATAAATCTCATCAATTAAGAGAGAGACAAATTTTTGGTCTTCGTTTAAACATTGTACCCTACGTTTTAAATAACTATTACACGGATTAAAAAATCTGAATCCACATTTAACTTTTTTGAAATTCTACTTAATGTTCTCACGAGGCAATGTCAACACCTTTGAATTTCTAAATGCCTTATAGCACGAAGAACTAGATAAGTATATTTTAAAGCATAGAATAAACAGTTCTTGTGAAAATTGAAGCTGATTTTTTGGTTTTTCTAGCAGTTTTACTTGTTCAATTAAAAAGTCTAATTTGGCGGTGTAAATTTCTAAACATACCTGCTTCTGTTTCTCCAACAGCTTCACTGCGGCTTCGATATAATTAAGTTGTGATGGAGTAGAATGCACAGTTTCACATGCACTTATTAATAAATCCAGATCATGTTTATTTGTAATTAGGCTAAATTGCATTCTACATTTTTGTAGCTACTTCTCACTGCACTGGAGATTTTCAAAAAACACATCGAATGTTTTTTCTTGGCATATGCTGACACTCACAATAACACATGGCACAGTTGATGCATTAATGCGAACTTTAAAAAGATACAGCTTGTCATCGATTGAAAGGTGGGTCCAATTTTCTCCTTGAATAGTACAAAAATAAACCTTGATATCTTCTAAAGTTGGCAGGCTGTTGTTTTGCTGCTCTTGTTGAAACATCATTATACTTTTAGAAATTGCTGCATCTAATTGCTCATTTTCACGATTTTCCATAGTCCTCCTTTTCTTTGGAATGGGTTCTGTAAGATGCTTGGCAATATTTCCGACAATTGTGGGATAGGCATACGGTTTAAATTTTAATCTGTCTCTTTTAATTGTTATTATCTTCCCAGATTTATCTGTAAAAGTGTCTTCACAAATGATGAACGATTCGTCAAAAATACACACTCCGGAATTTTTCCCAGCTTTGAAGTCCACACGATGAATTTTTATCTCCCAAGTTTTTCTCAATGCAGAATCTTCAGGGAACTTAAAGATTGGAACGTAAGAAGTCTTTGACGTATAGTTCGACCGGCAACCGGGAACGGAACACGTACAAGGCATTGATAATTACACAGATATAAACTATTTAAAAAATGGCTCTAAAGCACCCATGAACGTTAGTTAAATGATAATAAAACATAAGAACAACTTATTATGCACAAAACACGATGCTATAAAACTAATAGAACATTCCGAAAACCTCAAAAATGTTTTGCAATCATCAACCACTCCACGAGGGACGCTGACCGCGCTTGGATTTCTGTTCTCTTCTTTCCAAATGCTCCCCTCTTACCATGACATCACGACAATTTCTCCTCAGTGGCACCACAGCCTGTGTGTAGACCGGCTGTGGCTGGGCTCTTCTTGAGCCACCCGTCTCTCATTTCATTCATTCAATCTAAAAGGATTTCCTATGAGGTAATCTCTAAATTTCTCACAGCCCCATACTAAGGCTAAGGCCTCTTTCTCTATCTTTCTTTTAGTTTCTGGAATGCTTTTTGCTGAATGTTATCCCACACAAATTCATTCTTCAAGCTTAACAAAGCTGTCAAAGGATCAAGGATTTCGGAATAATTTGGTACAAACCTAGCCAAGTAGTTTGATATACCAAGCAAACATTTCAGTTCTGTGATATTTGTAGGCCGTTTCAAATTTGTAACAGCTGCACCTTTCTCCTTGTCTGGGCGGATTCCATCTTCATCCAAGAAATGTCCCAGGAATCAGACTCACTGTACCGATATTTCACACTTGCTCTGATTCAGTGTTGAACCTGTTTCTTTCAGTCTTTGTAAAACTTCATGTAGTTGTTTGTCATGTTCTTCTTGGTTCAGAACCCATATCAAGATGTCATCCATATGGCAGTTCCAGGTATGTTTTCTAGTATTTGTGACATTTTTCTCTGACATATTTCTGGTGTTGAGGATATTCCAAAGAGTAATCTAAGAAATCTATACCTACCAAACACTGTTATAAAAGTTGTCAAGTATGATGATTGGGAATCTAGAGGTATTTGCCCAAAACCAGAATTATCATCTAATTTTGTAAAAACTTATGCCCCTGCTAAAAATCCTAAGGTATACTCGACAGCTGGTAAAGGGTGCCATTCTCTCTGTACACATTTGTTAAGTTCAGTAAAATCAACCAACATAAATCCTCACAGCTCCATCTGCTTTTTTAACTACTACCATGGCGGAACACTACTCTGTTGGTTCCGTAAGTGGCTTCATAATACCTTTGGTTATCATCCGTTTGATTTCCTGTTCTGTTTTCTTCAAAAGTGGAATTGGAACACGTCTTGGTGATGTAATTGCTTGAGGAACAGAGTCAGGCCTTAATTTAATATTGACAGTATCTTTTATCAGCCCCAGTCCTTTAAATAATTCAGGATACTGTTTTATTGTATTTCTAGCATTTACTTGTGAAATAGAAGGCTTCAGATTAGGACAAATACCAAAAGCTCTAATCGCTGGTTTTCCCAAAAGACATGCTTGTAATTCATCAATAACATATATTTCTTCTTTAAATTTCATGTTAGAATAACAGATTTCTTCAATTATTTTCCCTCGTACTTTCAGAGGTGTACGGTCAGGGCCGCATAATATTTTATCGGGTTTCAAAATTTCAACATTTCTTGGCAATTCCTTAAAAACAGAAGTTGAGATCATTGTATGATCTGCACCATTATCAATTTTGAAATTGAATTTTTTTCTTCTGTATCCTTATCAAAATATTCCAATTTTCATTATTTGACTCATTTTTCACACTTCCCAGAAATGCTATTCCCATTTTCTTCTCTTTAGATAGACAAACTCGGGCATAATGTCCCAATTTCTTGCATTTTATACATTTCTTATTTTTTGCTGGGCAAAAATTTCGAGAATGGTAGGCTTTACCGCACCATTTGCATACTCTACTGTGTGTAACGTTTATTTTTGGTATTTCATGTGCAGCTTGTCAAACAGATTGCTTAATCACGTGTGCTTTATTACTCTTGAAATTGTTGAATTTACGAGTAAAATCAGTCACAGCATGCACAGAGTCATTTCTTAAATTCAGAGCATCTTGTTGCTTCTTCCCAGATTCCGATAATCTTACGCATTCTATAGCTTTCGTTAGGATTAGTTCTGGATCTAGTTGCAGCTTCTCACTTAATACCAACAACTATATTATCGTGAATAATTTCATCTTTTAAAGTTTTATATTCACAGTTATCTGCTAGTGAGTAAAGTGCAGTTATGAAATTGTTAACTGACTCACCTTCTATTTGTGAGCAAAAAAATTTCTCTCAAAAATTGTGTTCTTTTCCACAATAAAATGTGTTTAAGTACATCCTCGTACACTTTAGCTTCATCTTTGTCTAATTCAAACGACTGGAAAATTTCTTCAGCTTGCTCTCCCATCACGTAGATCAAGGAATTTATTTGTTCATCATCAGGTTTTTTATTCAGACCAGAAGCAATTCTGTACCTTTCGAAACGATTTTTCCATTTTGTCCAGTTTATAGGAGTTGAAAACATAAAAGTTTCTGGTGGCAAAAAGTAAAAATTCGACATTTCGAATATTGTTTTTGGTTTCGCTTTGATGAGTAGTCAGAATTTTTTTTTTTCAAAATGTTTCAAAAATACTCACAAAGTTATTTAAACTTTTACTGCTAATCCTCATCTGCTTTTACCATTGCCATCATGTTGTATTTGGTGTAAAAATGAGGAGACATTTTATGGACAAACACATTTTATTTGGGACCCACACAAACGCAGCGCTACTTGCTAAACATCGTTCCGAGCATGTCCGTCACATAGCTTGGTTACAGTCTCGATAGTTATTATCGCGGTTGTGGTTACTCCACAAGAACAATGCTGCTTTACAAATACAAGCTGTACCAAATTAATTCAATTTAACTAAAATTAGCCTCCCATAATTTGTATTTTATTGAAATTAGATTTGTCTACATTTTTAAATTTTATAATAAAATATCCCCACATTTTAGGTTAGGATAGTTCCCTCCTCCAGATCAGAATTCTTAAACATGCAAATAGTATACTGCAAATAACATACAAATAGTGTATTGCTATCATACAACTGCACTGACTCACCTTCAGGAGACTGAGCAATTTCAGCTTTATCCACCTTTTCCCCCTGGCTATCCGATTGAAGGCTTCCGCAATTCCTTTAGTGTCATCCCCAGCCGGAGCTTGAGATAAGTTTGAGGCACCGAATGAAGACAGTAAAAGAGCAAGAAAAAGATTCAGCACCTGAAAATCAAACACACAACCTCTAAGTGATCTACCTGTTCCTATACAAATTACATGATCTCTAGTGCATAACAAAGATACTCACCACTAAGTTGCCGATGACAACAGTGGCCAAAAAGAATGGAACACAAGGCCACCCACACACCCTCATGCAGTCCCACATAGATTCAATCCATTCTCCACATAAAACGCGGAAAACAATCATGAAGGAGTGCATGAAATCTGTGAAATTCCACCGAGGAACTTCCTTGCCATAGAACCTACAAAAGAAGGAACACTCACATTTTGTGTCACATTGTGTGATTCAAAAATACAATACAATACATCCATAGAGGTTCAAAAATACAATACAATACATCCATAGAGGTTCAAAAATACAATACATCCATAGAGGTTCAAAAATACAATGCATTCATAGAGGTACTGTCATGCTTAAAGGGGTGCAATTCATTGAAATTATGCATTTGGGATAATCATGCAGGAGTGCAATTCATGCACTTGGGACATCCGAAAATAAAAGATTTTTTTGAGCCTAGATTGCAAAAACAATCGATAAAATATGTTTGTTCAAAAGTACATCGTGAGATAAAAAATGTGATGTGGGCAGCACATGTCTTTCCTTTATATATAATTCAATGAATTGACTTCTTTCACAGTGAAAAGGGGGGGGGGGGTGATGAAAAATCCACAACAGTGTTTGTAAAGTTGAATTGTACATTGGGTGCTTGGATGACAACATGTAAAGCTATTTCATACCCAATTAACTTCTATTACATACAACTCGAAATTATCAATTATCAATATGGTTAGCAATAGAGTCAATAAGCAATAGAGTCCATATATTAAAATATTTTAATAAGAAATTCATCAATTAGGCATCATTTTCATTAACGTGGCATCATTTTTGCAATTTTGATGATATTTTTATCAATCTGGGGCTAAACATCACCAAGTTGGTGATATTTTGCTAGATTATTCGTCAAGTTCGCCATATGTATCGTTAAGTGTTACAGACAAATGAAGAGAAGCACATTTCTTATATACTAGAAAGTATGCTGGTTATATGATGGAATTAAAGATTTGCAAAGTATTGCCTCCTGTTTAGCATCATTTTTATCAATCTGGCAATATTAAAAAAAGTTTCCAAATTTGCGACATCCCGCCAAATTATTCACCAAGCATTATGGATGGACGGAGAAATGGGTTATTCTTATAGTCATTTATTATTCTTTAAAAGATATTGAATTTTCATCAGTCATTATTTCCATGGATGTATCGTCATTTTTATCAATTTAGCAACATTAAAACATTTGGTAACATTTAAAAAACTCGCCAAGTTGGGAATATGCTGCCAAAATTCATCACCAGAGTTTGGGTAAGCGTTACAAATGAAAAAATAGGTTATTCTTATAGTAGACTCTTATACGAGGGCCACACTGAAATTTTTGAGATACGGCTAAGTGGTACAAATTAAACTTGCCAACTTTTAGGAGTGTTCAAAGTACTCCCCTCCAACATCAATGCACTTTGTAGGCGAATTTTCCAAAGATTAAATGCTTCAAGACATCCGTTTCTTGGAACCGGTGAAAAATTTGCTTTCATAGCCTCATCAATCTCATCTTCGAAATGAAAACGACGCCCACGTAAAATTTTTTTTAGATTAAAAAATACCCAAAAGTCACATATAGCAAGATCAGGAGAATAGGGTAGATGTTCTATCACTCTGATGTTTTTTTGTTCAAGAAATTTGACTGTCATTCTTGCTAAATGAGAAGATGCATTGTCATGGTGAAGCATGAGACCTCTAACAGTTACTTCTTGAAGAATTTCTGGTAGACACTTAGTGGTGTACCAGTTAGCTCTAACAATCTTCTGTCCCTCTAGCTTTATGGCTTTGACCAGACCTGTACTTTTGAAGAACACAGCATACATTACTTTTTTCAGTGCTTGTTGTCTTTTCACCATTATTAGTTTGCAGTCATCTTCAAAGAGTTCAAATTTAAATATCCGACCAATAATTTTTTTTTCTAGCGCAAATCATCTGCCCCTGTCTAAAAAATTTCAGTGTGACCCTCATATTCTTTCCAAGATATTGAATTTTCATCAATTTGTCTTAATTTTCATTGTTTTAGCATCATTTTTATCAATTTGGTGAGATTTTCGTCAATTTGGCATCATTTAGAAACTTTCCAAATTGGCGATATTCTGTCTAATTCAATGTCAAAATTTCGCCAAATATTATGGATGGAGAAATACATTATTCTTATAGTAGATAAACGACAAATGGCATCCAAATACAAAACTATTACCAAAGTATCTTCTCTTATAGTAGATTCTTATATTCTTATCAAAATATTGAATTTTCACCAATTAGTCATCATTTTCATTGATTTAGCATCATTGTTATAAATTTGGTGACATTTTTATCAATTTGGTAACATTTAAAAAATCCCGTTAAGTTGGCGATATTCCACCAAATTCATCGCCAAAATTTCACCAAGCATTATGAATGGAGAAATAGATTATTCTTAGATAAATGACTAATGGCATACAAATACAAAACTATTACCCAAAGCATCTTCTATCGTGAATGGAGTAAGCTAGATCCACAAGAATGATAGCAATGTATCGTATAATATTATATATGAAAAGTGAAAATATTTCACAATAGTTACTACTTGTTTTCAATTTTATGTGATTTTTTGATAAATTTACTTGAAAAATGTGCAATATCTCAAAAACAGTTCATGCTAGCATTCTAAAGTTTGTGTCAATAATTTTCTAATGAAAAATTACATAAGAAATGATTATGTACATAACTTTATTAAAGGTTTTGATTTTTAAATGATTTTTTTCAAAATTTCATTTTAAAATTTTGGGGGTTCTGCACATTTGATTGTGTTTTAAAACAACAGACTTCTAGTATTCACCGATTCTAATTTTTGTACCAAATTTCATTAGAATCACTTTATTCATTTGTGCGATATTGTCTCCACAGACTCATTGACGTACACATACACGAACACATCATCTCAAAAACATTTGATTTGTGTTCAGGGATACTTGAAATGTGCTTGCTCTACCGTCGAAAACTCGAATTCAAATTTTCGACCCCATCACAATACTTTCCTTTACATTATAATATGTGTATAAGGAAAGTAAAAATGGCAGTCATGGAAATTAAAAGTAATTTTTCATTCAAGGAATTGTTTATTTTTGTGATAATAGGCAAGAAAAGCCTCAATCGAAAACTGACTATGTAGCTAACTCCATGTTATTGTCTGAAAGAAAAGAATCATGCCAAATTTCAAATCAATTGGTCAAAAATTGGCTAAAATATCATGGCATCCGATTTTTAAAAAAATATTTTAAGAAAAACATGTTTTAAGTTTTGAGAATATCATTTTGAGCATTTGTATTTACATCAGCCATTTTCTATGTATTAATTTATGAAATTTTAACAGAATTGAGACAAGATTCTTTTAGAAAATGTGAAATTTTTTCTAAATTAAAAAATTAAAAAACAAAAGGTGGAAAAAATTGCAACAACTAAAAGAAATAGGGAGAAAAGTGTGCAGAAATACTTACAATTCTTTAGACTTTTCGTAATTTTGCCCAAAAAGTTGCATCCCCATAACAGCAAAGATGAAGATAATGATGCCCAAAACAAAGGTTAAATTTCCTAAAGCGCCTACAGTCTTGCCCATGATGGAGATGAGTAAGTTTAATGTTGGCCATGACTTTGCTAACTTAAAAACCCTAAGCTGCAAGAAAAAGGGACCATCAGTGCAAGCATACAATATAATTCAAACAAACCATGTTATTACTCATGACACAATTCATGTGGCAAAATATACATGCACAAATAGCCAGAGTAGTGAAAAAGTTTTAGTAAAATTGTGTAAGGCACACAATAGATTATTTTGAAAGCAAGTCTGTGTCTTAACATTTGCATAGATGTGCATTTCACTACTTTCCAATATTTTCTTTAGCTTTTGCGCCATTTTTGGAATCCATCTTATTGCCTTGCAACAGCAAACAGTAAATATATAGAATATTAAAAAGTAAATGCAGTTTCAAAAATTCATTGTTCAACACTTCCCAATAAGTTCAGTATCACAGAAAGATGTGTGGTGTTTTGCTTAAAAACAGCTCAACTAGGAATACACCATTTAACACAAAGACAAGTGTGCATTCAAATGAGTTTATGCAATACTTTTATGGGGCTGCATCTCTTTGGTCATGAGGAAATTTTTATTTAAAACAGACCTAGAGCCATTTTAAGACTCACATAGACCTCTAGATGCATACTTCTCCACTTGTATGCTACCCACTACAACGTTTTTAATTTTACATTAGGTAGAAAGCACTGCAACCCATTTGATTTATAAGCGAACTGAGCATTATGAGTAAGTTCATACTATAAAAGGACTCAAGATGAATATCTTTAAATTATATCAAATAGGATTATAGGTTCATACTGTTTAATGACTCTAGATGAATACTTTTCAACTATATCAAATAGGATTGCAGTTTCGTACTGTTTAAAGACTCAAGACGAATACTTTTAAACTATATCAAATAGGATTGTAGGTTCATGCTGTTTAAAGACTCAAGACGAATACCTTTCAACTATATCAAATAGGATTGTAGGTTCATACTGTTTAAAAACTCATGATGAATACCTTTAAACTATATCACAAATAGAATTACAGGTGATTCACACAAACTAAAAACCAGATGATATAGAAAATGAAATTATAACCTATAAATAGTATATACTAATATGGATATATATAATTTATCTACAGAAAAACAAAATTAAATAAGAGCTATAAATAATGTAAAAAGAGGCTCATCAGCTTTATATCTACTTTCAAATATTTTTTTAAAAACATTTTGATTTAGAAGAATGATAGAAGTACAGTAGATTATACTGCAAAATGATAGCTTGAACATTGTTATCTCTCTATATTAAAAAAAAAAGTAGGTGCCGCCGCTGTTTGACAAATTTTTCGTTTTTCGAGATTCTTTGCTTCGTACCGCAAAAACTATTGCATATAGAAATATGAAATTTGGTAGCTCGTAGAAAAAGCTTTGGGGAATACGCTGAAATAAACCGTTTTTCATATACAGTAGACTCTCGATTAACCGGGATCGGATTATCCATGACGCTCCCCCCTCCCCCCCCAAAAAGCAAAATGTGGACTGTTTCGCCTCCCCCCTCCATACAGAAATTGGAATACCCTTACAGATTTGGCGGGAAGACTGCATTTCTTCTCAACCCTTCGTATTGTATTGGACTCGTCCAGTCAATCATTTTTTCTCCCATTCTGGAATGCTGTCACGCACTGTGAGACATTCAACTGTCGTAGTATCGCATACAAGTTTACGTACTTTGAGTAACATGTCGAAATGCAAAAGAGTCGTTCTTAGTATAAATCAAAAGCTGGAAATAATTAATAAATCTGAGAATGGACACACAGTAAAATCATTAATGAGGGAATGTGAGATTGGTGATCAAACTGTGTGCGATATTATAAAAAAGAAATAAAAACTACTCGAATTTTCTGGAACTGCAGATATTCCAAGAGGAATGTCTAACAGAAAAACAATGAAAATCTCAACATATGAAGATTTAGATAAAGTCATGGTTTTGTGGTTTAACCAACAGAGGTGTGCCAGAATTCCTGTAACAGGTGCTGTTTATGTGGCGAAAGCCAAACATTTTTTTGGAGAACTTAAAATACCCAGTGATTTCAATGCCTCAAGCGGGTGGTTAATGCAATTCAAGCAAAGATATGGTATACGCCAAGTAACTATCCAAGGCGAAAAACTCAGTAGTGACAAATCAACAGCTGATAATTTTGTTTTAGAATTTCGAAATTTCTTACGTGAAGAAAATTTGAGTGCTGAACAAATATACACTGTGGACGAAACGGGTTTATAATGGAAGTGTTTGCCACAAAAGATATTAGCATACGAAACCGAAAACAATGCATCAATTCTATCATTTCATTCTCCACAAAACAGTGAGGTAAATTTTTGTAATACTACATTGCAATATTTTTTGTACTGTACTAAATGTAAGTCTAAAACAGCATTAAAATTTATGTTCATTCTCTACCTTTTGTATTAATTAAATTATTAATGTCCTATATTGTATAATAATTTTACATTTTGTATCATTTTTTCAAATTTATTCATCCAAATTTGCATAAATTCAATTATCCGGGATTTTTGGTTATGCGGGACTAGGCGTTTCCCAGTTATCTCAGTTAATCGACAGTCTACTATATATTATAGTTTAAGAAATATTTAATATCAAAGTCAAAATATTTGAGCTGCGAGTTCGTGTCCTGGATAGACTAACAATGGCAAGATCACAAATTTTTGCAGGCAGGTACATGGGTGAATTTTTGCAGGACGGAGCCCCTTTTTTAATTTCAATGTAGTTTGAGATATTTTACTTTTAATGCACTTCTGAAGTGACCTTTTTTTGTATCGGCACGTCAAACGATTTCTCTGTCTCATACAGTAAAAACTATAGCATACAAACATATGAAATTGAGTACATTTATAGAGAAATAATAGGGTAATATGATGAAATAAACTGTTTATCGATTTAATCTTTAGTTTGACATGAAATAGCTCACGAAGCAAGCTCATGATCAAGAAATTCAGTTTTTGGATTCCCTGGGCTATGAAAAATCCCTACTTTTTCTTCCTGCGGAAAATAGGCAGGGATAGAAAAAAGATTTTTGAAAGTAGAATTTTCAGGAAAGATAGATATGAAGCGAGTGTAGTGAGCAGAAGGTGAAGCCTACCGAAGGTGGTTGCATGAGTGGAGCGAGCAGGGGGCAGAGCCCCCAGTTTAAGAAAATATTATAATATTAAAATAGAACCTTTCTCTAAAATAGTATAGAATTAAAATAGTATTCAGCAAAATCAATCTGCTTTGATACACCTAATTTATTGTCTTGACTAACATCAAAAAGAAATAAAAAAAAATATATATATATTTCTTAATTTATTCCTTCCAAATGAAAGCACATATAAAAATGCAAATTTCAACTTTGTAATGTTGAGACCATTTTGCATGCAATCAATGATAGTGTAATTAAGTAGAATTGTTTTTTCAAATGTAAACATAATGTACAAAAATTGTATAAAAGTATGTATACTTCTAAAAATTCAAACTGTTTAAAACTTAAATAAAATAAATTACAAGAAAAAAAAAGGGAGTAGAGGGATTTACACAAGCTTCCCTATCAACAATACTTGTGGTATATGCATGTGGTGAATATATAAATCCTCTTTGGAGAGCTCAAGCCTTGTCTTTTATGTAGCCTTAAATGCTTTACTAACTAGCCTCAAAGAAAAAGACATAGATTCAAATTATAATCATTGACTCATGAAATTCCAAACAGACGAAGATTCATCATGATTTTTAAAAGATGTTTTGTTACCGTAACACAGCTTTCAGAGAATACAAACACAAAATAGCTAATTCAAGTAAGTGATTTACAGAGATAAAAATGTCTACTCACCAACCTAAATGATCTTAATACTGACAATCCTTGAACACCTTCTAAAGATAATTCTATCAAAGATAACGCTACTATAAAGAAATCAAAAATATTCCAGCCATCTTGAAAATAAAATTTTGGACTCATGGCTATAAGCTTCAAACTAGCTTCTATTGCAAAAGTTGCTGTAAAGAACTGAAAAGAAATAAATTCAAAATAATTTAACATGGAATCAGATAAAATAGGGAGATAGGGAAATCAGTATAATTAGCATTTTAAATTTTATATACTATCATTACTTACCCATTGCCAACTTTACCACTTAATATGATGACAAATATTTGAATGTTTGCAAGCTATGATGACAAAATTACTTCCAAACAGCTATTACTTCTAAGCCCTGCTGATATCTTGGCAGTTTGTAACAGTGTATAATTAGATTTAGACTATAAATCCGTAACTGTAATCCCAACTTACATTGAAAAAACCTGGAGATCAATCTAATCGAAACTGGTGAAAAGTCACCAGTCCATGAAGTTTTAATATTGAAAATCTCAAACATTTTAAAACTAAAAAGCAACATAT
Organism: Amaurobius ferox; assembly: GCA_951213105.1. Taxonomy (NCBI): domain Eukaryota; kingdom Metazoa; phylum Arthropoda; class Arachnida; order Araneae; family Amaurobiidae; genus Amaurobius; species Amaurobius ferox. The sequence continues at coordinate 3,522,812 of OX578149.1, read as the reverse complement.
AAACTTAATAGTGCCAACTGGTTTCAAAGGCAATAAACAGCCTTCTTCATCATGACAAACAAGAAACACCCCTTCATCAGAGCAGGTTCGAAAACTGATGTTAGAACTGAAAATGTAACTGAAGCAAGGTAAGGGGGTTGCCAATGGTGAGAGGACAGAATTATAGTAAAAACTATGGAGGAAGGAACAAGTAGTAGGACACTATGAATGAACAGTAAAATACTGAAGAGTAAATGAACGTCTAACAAAGAATTCAAAGCACAAGTTCAGTGAACGAAACTACAAACATAAGTGTCCTACTCACTGAACAGGTACTTTGAATTCTTTGTTGAACATTCACTTTTCTCCTTGGTATTTTATGGTTTATTCATAGTGCCTACTACTTGTCTCTTCCTCCTGGTTTTTTACTTCTTTTTCTTCTCTTGCTGCTGGCAGCCCCCTTTCCCTGTTTCAGTCATGTTTACTGTTTTAACACAAATTGCCAATCCAGCTCTGATGAGTGAAGGTTGTGCTTGTTGTTTGTCCTGATGAAGAAGGCTGTTTATTGCCTTCAAAAACGGCCAATACTATTAATTTTGTACTGTATGTTGCTTTTAAAGAGGTTTTTATAGTTTTATTACATTAGCAACAGTTTCAGCTATAAGCATACCAAAAGTTTATTTAACCCCAAGGAAACCACAAAGTTCAAAATATAACTCCAATAAGTTATCAGAAGCTATGATAATTGAAAAATTTAAAGTTCAAAAAGTAAAATAAATATTTTCAGAAAACATTTCTAGTGAAATGCAAATGCACTTTTACACACCATAAAAGAGATCCAAGTATGATTATTTGGGATCTAAGACCAAAGTGTTTTTAATTATAAATAAGAAAGAGACCAAGCCTTTTTGAACAATGTCTTCAGCAGAATCAACTAAAGAAATATATATATATATATAACGTACGGCCATGTGAATAATTTCTGTAATACAATATACAGTTATGCACACAGAAACTTAGAATTTCAGTATTAACGAACCAGGTATGGCCCTTGAAAACATACATGGTTTTGGAAATATTTTTCAATTTTTCTAATCTATTTTCTTTTTCATGTTAAAATTATTGAAAGCCAGGAAAGGCCTAGCTCCATGTGAAGTTTTTCAATTTGATTCTTTTCATTTATTACACTATTCATGTATTTACACCATGTAAGTTACTGCAGGGAATAAAGGGATTAGTACCTTAAGTACTTGTATTACATATATGATTTATAATACTTTATATAATCATTTAATCTTTGGGTGTAGTTACAGGCTTATATTTACCAAACTTTCACAAAATGTAATCCAATTTTCAATTGCTTACCTTATATATGAAACAGGGAAAGAGGGGTATTTAATACCTATTTAGTACCTGTATTATTTCTAATTGAATTTTTTTCCAGCCATTAGTTGAGTCCATTTTAAAATTCACATATACTCTTCAGACCATTTTTATTTCATTTCACATATGCTCTACAGACCATTTTCAATAAAGATAGGTCACTGGTATTTATAATAAAATTCTTTATATGTATATATATATATATATTATCATTGGATTTTCATATTATATTTTTATTATATATATATTTACCTGAAAAAAGGAAAATGCTAAAGACAGGTATTTTAAACAATGCAATATGTGGAGGAAGATTTCAAAATATAACGTTAAATGAAAGATCAAGATTTTGCCTAAAAGAAGGGGTGAGTGGATGCTACAGAAAAAATCTTAATAAACATTTTGACAATCATCACCCATGCTTGGTTTTTGGTGAATGTTGCATTATTTTGTGGTTTTTCTTGAAAAAAAAAAACCTATTTGGACACATTAGTGATGTTGATTTAGGGAAGAAATTTTTCTGAAATAAATTTCTGTAGTTTTAAAAAAACTACAGAAATAGGTGTTGCAAGAAAAATGGCTTCAAATTAATAGTGTGTGTGTGTATATATGTATATATATGTCTAAAAGATATGAAATATTAATTTTCCAGTACTTTTAAACTAAAAGTTTGATGATATAAACACAAAATCTACTATATTCTCTAAAATTAAGGGTGTTTAGATATCTGATACCAATTATCGATACCAATTATCAATTTTGCCAATATATATATGTATTTTTAATATTTGAGAACCAATAAACTGATAGATACAATTTTTGTTTAATATTTTCCTCACAACCTTTAAATTTGATCTTGTGTTTATTTGTCAGTGTAATTTAAATCTTTGAGGCCCTAACTAATCAAGTTCTATTAATCACAGTAACATGAAATATAGTGTATCATTGTCTTTTTGGTACATTTTAATTTGAACCTTATTATTTATATTATTTAATCCATCCTGGGCCCATTATTTGAATGCACTGGTTTTGGGGGAATAATTTAACAACCAGAGTGGCTAGAAAATCCAAATTTAACAGGAATGTACTTGTTTTCTTAAAATAACTCGAGAACCAGAGCAGCTACAAAGTAGAATTACACCTGTAACAAAGAAAATTGTCGATCTGCAACCTGACCCAAACTGCAGCATGTGATACGAATACCTGACCCATAATTAAATTGAATTTCAAAATTTAATTCAGTAGTTTTTAAATCTCTATATGTACAATTTTCTGCTGTTTACAGTTTGTAACCTCTGTAAAACAATGTATCCAGTTATTCTTAATAAAAAAAAGTATGATAAGGTATGTAATAAATAATTTTACTGGTTGGCCCGCAACCTAGTCCACAGTTTAAAATGTAAGGGAAATCTGATCCACAGCACGATTCGTGACCCATAAAGAGGGGAATCTACTAGAATTTCCAAATATAGCAGTAGTATATATATGTACGTATGAGCACACCACGTACATATATATACTACTTATAGCACATAGTTTTTTAAGGTGCATTTTAATTCTTTGGATTTTGAACTTTATCAGGCTAGCTCGTCCTGGCCCACTGTAGAAATGTATTTAGAGAATAACTCGAAAATCAAAGCAGCTAAACAGTCCAAATTTAGTATGTCATTGTCTTTTGTGGTACATATTAATTTTTTGGATGTTGAACCTTATTGGCTAGTTTGTTTTGGGTAAACAATAAGGATATGCTCATTTTTAAAAAATAATTTGAGAACTGGAGCATCTAGAAAGTTTGAATGTTGGAATTTAGCATTTGCATGATGTTGTCTCTTGTGGTATATTTTAATTTATTTTTGATTTTAGTTGTTAAATTTGGTACCGTGAATGTCACGAGATCAACTTTAGACTTTTTTACTTTTATTAATTTTGTACTTTCATGTTCTGTGTGATAGCGTAGGAAATAATGGAGATAGTGTTTTTTTTTTCACAAACTGAGTTTAAAACAAAAAAGTATTGGATGGGATCTTCAGATATTGGAAGTTGTCTTTTCTACTAAGCTTACTTGCATGCTAACCATTCATTCTTACAACTTTATTTTGTATCCTTCTGAACCTCCACGTCCATGCATCAGTCGAAAAGTAGGTGAAAGGCACTTAGCAGACTGAACAGCCTATGCGCCTGCTAGGTACATGCTTTTTAACAAAAGTCCTACACCCAATTAACAGAGGCTGAAGTACTTTACAACAGTGCAATGGGTAAAAGGTCTTTATTTAAGGTGTATCCGGGTAACTGGAGTACCCAGATAGCATGTGTGCAGAGACTGGCTATGCGGTCTACAGCTACTGCAAAAAAGCTATTGCAAATTAAAAGATTTTTTAAAATGTGACTGGGTCAAAGTGGGATATGAACTGGCACTATGCCTGCACAGCAGGCATGTCACTGCAAGTGGCCATGCTTTCTAGGAGATATTTAGGGACCATGCTGTAGACAGTGGTATTTATTAATTTAGGATCATTCTTTTATTATGATTTGCAAACGCACATATAATGTAGTATCATGTGCATGATAAATTGCTTCATTTTTTAATATTTATGAAGGTGGCTATTTATAAATAATGCCTGAAATGCCATAAATTTTTTGCATGTAATATCAATATAATCAGTACTGGTATTCGGTGTCAGATCTTCGACAATCTGATATTATCGGATATTTGGTATCGGTTCCTTTTAGATCTTGTGATATTCCTAAAATTAATACAAATGAAACATGTTTTATTAACTATTAATGCCAAGTAAAATTTTTTAAACAAAACATTTACCTTGTTATTTTTAGTTCCAACATTTGTTAGTTAATATATATATTTTTTAATATATATATTGGTAGGTTTTCATATCAAACAGCATTAATGTAGAATATGCATGTTTTCCAATATATTTAAGTAGAGTAATCTTGTAATAATGGTAAATGATTATTTTAATTCCTTTACACCTTACATATATATCAGAATGAACATTTTTACACAATTGTCAGAACTTGCACTTTTGCCTCATTACGAGTGTGTTTGTTCACTATTCTTTTTTGCAAGTTTGTTTGTAAGCAAGTTTAAAACATTTTCTTTGTTTGAGAGCTTCAACTTTTATTAAATTTATTTTACATTCTATTTTCCTTGAATATAAAGAGGTGCCCCAAAGTTCCTGCAATCACTAAAAAATTAATAGTCGAAGAAAACTTATCACCTTGTCAATATATTCCCCTTGAGATGCCACACACTTGTTCCAGTGCTTTTCCAACTACCAGAAGCATTACAAAGCTCTGCTTTGGTATACTGTTTAGCACCATTCCCCCCCCCCCCAGAAACATCTTTTAGTCTCTCTTTTAGCCTTCTTAGGGGAACACAATGCTAGATTGGGAGAGTAGGAAATATGCAAAATGACAGATATTTTATTTTTCATCCAAAACATCTTAGCACAGTGCCATGTCATATATGTCATACATGTATGTCGTAGTGCAAAAGCCAGAAAACACAAGTGATATCTTAAATTTTTTCAATGATTCTATTCTGCAGATTTAAAAAAAACATTTTTTTTCTCTTTGACTTGTTGACAATTCAAGTCATTTGAAATACAGAAAACACATTTCCTCATAGTTCAGTCATTAAAGGCTTGCCTGTGCATTGTCTGGGGATAAACTTAAATTTTCTCCAAAATTAAATGCAAACATATTGTTTAAATTCTGTTATCATAATGAAAAACAAAATGCTAATGTTCTGTATAAACACTGCCAACCTGGAGGAGAAATAGACACACTTGACATGGCATCAATATGCACACTAATGTGTCACATTTCATTCACGTGGCAACCAACATCACAAAAGGGTTGAAATGCATAAATTGTCATTAAGCATGCACAGTTGTTTTTATTTGTTATTCATTGATAAATATTATTTATGTATCAATATTATTTCATATTTTAACACACATTTAGGACATTTTTCACTTTGAAAGGCTCTCTTTGTTGCCAAGAATATAAACTGAATTACGCAATTGTAATTTTTAGGAAAAATTTATTTAAAAGAAAAAAATCATTTCTACAGACAATACAAAAAGTCAATAGTTCTGCTTCCCCAACTTTGGATTCTTCGAAAATCTGGATGGATGGAAAAGGATGCTTTATTAATATTACTGCACAGCACGAAGTCGGATTAAAAAAAATAATTTATATTTCACTAAAATTAATAATAAAACATACTAAGAAATGAAAATTCAGCTTCTATTAATTAAAATAATTTGATACAAAATATGGATGGAAATGGATGCTTTTGAATTCATAACAATTGCTTCTAGATTGCGTTATAGTGTGATAAACTTGACAAGTACTTTCATCAGTACCAATGCAAATATTACAAATTTCGATTGCACCAATCAAAACGTAAAAAAGGAGGAGATCCATCCGTAAAATTAAGAAGAAATTCATAAATTTTATGGATAATCCATAAAAATTGACAAATGTGCATCTGCTTTGAAAAATCAGATTTCCAGGACATATTATTTAAAATAGAAAAATTCTGGACAAATCAGAATACTTGGCAGATATACACTGTAAACACATAGTAGTACACAGTCAGCATTTTGTACATAGTATGTACAGACTATAGGCTCAAGTGACTTAGTGGGGAAACTCTTAACTATTGTAATCAAGTTGGTGACACACACACACACACACTATTGTTTAACCTGAAAAGCTTTATTATTTTTAGGTAAGAGGCATTTCCATTTCAAACAGTAACTATAGAAACAAGTGAATTAAAAACTAGTGAAAGTAGTAACCATTGGTACTTTCCAGTTTGGTAAATTACTTAAATTTTTTTTTTTTTTGTATAGTATAAAACTCTAATTACTTTTTATTAACATACACTGCCTGGCCAAAAACAAAATCGTGCTGTGAGTTGAAATATGCAAATATTGAGGAGGGATGAAGTGGTGATGCATTTCAAAATTTTACATAATTTTGCAGGCAATACAACTTTTAAATGTAATAGTATTAGCATGCAACTAATCAGTTCACAGCAATCATGGCTGAATATGTTATACACGGTCACAGAAAAGATGTCACAGAGTTAAAAAAGGGCCCAAGGAGATTGCAGAAATCACTGACACTGGATAACAAACTGTCCAGCGCATTATTAAATCTTGGAAAGATGGTGGTGGACCATCAACTTTGCAGAAAATGTGTGATCAAAAAACAGTACTGAAAAATCATGACAGAAGATCATTAAAACACTTAGTGAAATCAAATTGCAAAAATTGACCCAAAAACTCACAATCATGTTCAATAGTGGAAGCAAGAGCATGAGACGAGAACTCAAAGGACTGGGATTAAACAGCTGTGTTTCAAAAAGGAAACCACTGGTTACTGAGAGTAATTGGAAAAAAAAAGACTCCAATTCCCTATGAACACAAAGAATGAACTACTGAGCAGTGGGGGAAAATCATGTGGTTCAATGAGTCCAGATTGACTCTCTTCCAACATGATGGATGCATCAGAATTAGAAGGAAACTGCCTTGGATCCTTCCTGTACTGCACAGGCCTCAGGAGGATGTGTTATGATCTGGGGATGCTTCTGTTCGGCTGGTCTAGGTACAGCAATATTATGCAGCAATAAAATGAAGCCAGTTGAATACCTGAGCATACTGAATGACCATCTTATTTCATCAATGGCATTTTTTCTTCCCTGAGGACAATGGCATATTCCAGGATGATAATGCCATGATTCATTGAGCTAAATTTGTGAAAGAATGGTTTGAGGAGCAAGAGGCCTTGTTCATACACTTGAATGGGCTACCACAAAGTACTGACCTCAAGTCAATTGAAGATATGTGGGATATACTGGAGAAGCAGCTAAGGAGTCGCGTCACTCTTTCTTCATCAACCAAGGAACTTGGCAAAATGTTAAGGAAAATCTGTGCACAAATAAGCATTGATACATTACATGAACTCATAGACACAATGCCACGATGAATGCATGCTATAATTTGTGCTAAAGGTGGTCCAACAAAATATTAACTTGCCTGACTTTTTTTTTGGCCAGGTGTATGTTGGAAATGCTAGGTAAAAAATTTCTTTCAATTATGCAGAGTTATCTCTAATCATAACTTGAATGTTAAGGAAAAATATTTTTTGAAAATAAAGTACAAATTGTAAAGGCATTTGCTAATATTTTACATAGCAGACGTAGGTTACAAAGTTTTGTGGTTCCATATTTAAATGTGCAATTTCTAGATTATAACAAATCAATTTGGGCTGAAGAGTACTCAAAAGGAGGCTCAGACCACGGAGATTTTACTGTATGGGTGTCCAAAATAATCTTTACATGTATAAAAGCACTGATTCTTCAACAACTGTTCAATATAATTGAATAAATTTTTTGGGGGTGAATACATAGCTTTGTAACACATAAATACAAACTGAAAAATTGAATATGAGGGCATACAATACAGAACTAATTATGAAACAAGTTGCTACTTTCATCAATGTCTGCCTAGTTTTTAAATGACTCGAAAAATAGCTCGCCACTTCAAAAATTCTTTCCAAATGATACTTTGGAAAGATACATACAAAAACTGTTTTGAGTCAATAAACATCACATCAATTCTTGAAATGCAGAAGTTCGCAGGGAAACATACTTCGTGCACAACACTTGCATAGCTTATTTTTAGGTTATGTATATAAAGATAATTTTGGCCACCAGTATATATGGAATCCGCCATACCTCCATTTTCCCAGAAACAATGCAATCCACAACTGCTCATGTTATTTAAGATTTAATATTTTCAAAGAACACTTCCATTTTTCCTTGATTTTTTGCAAAATGCATCTATATTTTAATGAAATAGTGGTAATAGTGCTTAAAATAAATACTTTCTCTTCCTTAAAAGAAAGAAAGAAGTCTTTTTTGATTAGCAGTAAAGTGTATTTCAGTATTTGTATAGTTAATTATATGGTTTTGTCAATATTTCAGCATGAATATATTTTGAGAATTAAACTAATACATTTTTAGAAGATTACAGATAACAGGATTCATGGACTAGTTTCATGTTTATTATGTGCTCATCGTCATGGAATAGTTGACATCTGTAATTGCAGCAAGAAGCCACAATTTTGGGAAACTTCTATGGGATGGGAGCTGACAGTTTCAGTTTTTCCACATAGCCGGTATCCTTCAGTAAGTCATTCGCCTTCCCGGCCATCCAAATAGATACTCTAAGTCCTCTGGACGAGTCGGACGGCCTGGGGTTTTCACATAACCGGTATCCGATTCATATACAATTTAGCTGCATGAAGTTGCAAAGGCCAAGTTCATAATTATAATTTTTCAAAAAAGCACCAACACCACTTTCAGAGTAAATAATGAAAATATTTTGTAAAATTATAAAAATATTTTATAAACAAGTTATGTGTACACATATCTTTTCTACATTACAGAAAATTAATATTTGGACTTGTGTAATATTTGCATTATTTTAGAATAATACAGTTAACAGTTTAAAATTTGATTTTTTATAAAGTTCTAGTAGCTGAAACACATGAGCTGTACTATAGTACAAAGTGTTTTTTTTTTGTTTTTACTTGTTCAAGAAAGTTTTCCCAACTAATATCTAGTGTAAATTTTTCAACACAGTTTTTAGGATGACTTAATAAGGCATCTAAATGCTAAGATGTAAATCAATGTAAAACGTGTGTTTATACATAGATAAAATAATTTATATATAAATTAATATTGTTATATGATTATAAATACAGGGTGAAGAAAAAAGGTTTATAACTGGTTTGTAAACAGCAACATTTTATTTAACTTTTTTTATTAAGACCAGGGGGTGCTGGGTGAATATCCTATTTTATCATAATTACAGATTTGTTCCCTACATTGATACGGGTAAGTTAAAAGTTCATTGATTTACCTATATTGACAATTTCCTACTTTTATATATTATCTTAAAAAACACACATGTCAAATATTTACAAGTACTACTTAAAAATTAAGGAAAGCATTAAATTAACAAGAGTGGGCATGCTGGTGCTCTTCAGTAACAGGATGCAGATTTCTAATCTAAGTGTTTCACAAAAAAACATAGAAAATATGAAAAATAACACAGAATTTCATTTTTCATGAAACACCAAACAATTATGACTTATAATCACCAGAGGGCCTGTTTCCATTTCATCTTGAATTACACACACAGCCTCATATTTGTTGTTTAAAAGTTACTTGATTTTAATAAAATATCAATTCTTTTATCTTCAAATATAATAAAGGTACCTTAAACTGAAAAAATATTAAACTTAGAGAGGATGGATTTTGATTCTTAGGGGGGACAGGGGATAAGAAAAAAATGGTAAATCCATTAATCTTTATGAGTTTACTGAATGAAAGCTGACAGAAAAAATTATCTTTAAACTAGAAGTTGTGATATGATAAAATAAACATAAAATACAGAATCTATGTAAAAATAAGCTAGTCTACCAAACAATTATGAGTTATAATCATCAGAGGGCCTGTTTCCACTCACTCTTGAATTACACACACAGTCTCATATTTGTTGTTTAAAAGTTACTTGATTTTAATAAAATATCAATTCTTTTATCTTCAAATATAATAAAGGTACCTTAAACTGAAAAAATATTAAACTTAGAGAGGATGGATTTTAATTCTTAGGGGGACAGGGGAGAAGAAAAAAATGGTAAATCCATTAATCTTTATGAGTTTACTGAATGAAAGTTGACAGAAAAAATTATCTTTAAACTAGAAGTTGTGATATGATAAAATAAACATAAAATACTGAATCTATGTAAAAAAAAAAAGCTAGTCTACCAAACAATTATGACTTATAATCATCAGAGGGCCTGTTTCCACTCCATCTTGAATTACACACACACAGTCTCATATTTGTTGTTTAAAAGTTACTTGATTTTAATAAAATATCAATTCTTTTATCTTCAAATATAATAAAGGTACCTTAAACTGAAAAAATATTAAACTTAGAGAGGATGGATTTTGATTCTTAGGGGGACAGGGGATAAGAAAAAAATGGTAAATCCATTAATCTTTATGAGTTTACTGAATGAAAGCTGACAGAAAAAATTATCTTTAAACTAGAAGTTGTGATATGATAAAATAAACATAGAATACAGAATCTATGCAAAAATAAACTAATCTATCAGTTTAAAACCTTCATCTTCAGGACCAACAAGAAGCGCAACCTCACTTATTAAACAGAACAACAACTGAGGATAGTACACGTAGCTGCAGGTAGAAAAGAATAGCAAAATCAATCACACATCCATAACAGAAGGTCTTTATTTCACTTCCTTAAGACGTACAAAAGTTTAAAACAGGTTATAGCGCTTTCGAGCATAAGTATGCTCTTCATCAGTGGCTACACGGAAAAGTTTTCCGTGTAGCCACTGATGAAGAGCATACGTATGCTCGAAAGCGCTATGGCCTGTTTTAAACTTTTGTACGTCTTAAGTGAAATAAAGACCTTCTGTTATGGATGTGTGTTTGATTTTGCTATTTTAACATCAGACGTGATGCCAAATTATTTATTAGAAGAAAATAAGTTTTCAAGAAATGAAAGAGAAGAAACCAAATGGCAGACAGGAAACTAAACACACAAAACCACACAAGAAAGAAAGTAGAAAATAAGGAGGTAAGAGAACAGATAGCAGAATGAATAGAAACAAACAATTATAAACAACAGAAAAAAAAATGAAATTCAAATATGAAGGAACCATTTGGCTTAAGAGGCCACATAAGCTAACTTCGTCAAATAAAATAGTGAAAAGAGAAGATGGAAGATGATTGAAATGGAGAAAATTATACCAGAAATTTCTAAGCAGAAGGGAAATTATTTGATACCAGTTCTGGTGATATTGCAGGAATACAACATGTCCTTCTGACTTGTGATTAGAATTCTATCCTTAAAATACAAAAACAATGGCAAATTTCCTTCCCATTTTAGTATAAGTTGTAACCTAAGATGGCAATTCTTACAGGGACATTTCTTTTCAAATAAAGTAGGTATGTAAATCTGAAATTTAAATAGTTCATTAGCAAGAACATAAACTGTTGATTAAAAGGACATTATTACTAACAAAGTATTTAAATTTCAGATTATTTTAGACCGGAGTTTGAGTGAATTTTTACAGTTTTATAAAGTTTAAAATTTTTTATTCAACACTTTTGTTTCTTTATAAGTGTTCTAAATTTGCATAGAGGAAGGAGCAAGTCTAAATTTGCATACAGAAGTTGCAACCTAAGCAAATAGTATTTATTGGAAATGACAATGATGATCAAGTCTCTTTGAGAAAAGTTTATGATGAATGTAGTAAATGTTTTCTGGAGTGTTATGGTGCTTGATTATGATTAAATCAAGCTAATTCTGAGCAAGGTAAATGGAACATTAATAAGTTATCTCATTGCTTCTATTACATTTCTTGTCTAACTGTGATGTCACTCACAGCCCCTGATTAGTTAATAGGTTACCACTCATACTGATTGCTATCACCAAATATAATTCTAAACTTGCAAACTACATCTTATGTATTGTACACAAAGAATAGGTGAAAATTCAAATTTGGTGTGTTGCTTCTCTTTCTGGAGTTGTTGCCTTCTTTTTCACCTGTTCATTTTGTTCATAATTATAAAGTTTATATTACTGTTTCAGAAGAAATTGTAATTTAAAATAAATGTGATGCCTGGGAGTTGCTGTTCTGTAAAAGTTTTTGAAAGACAGATAAATTAAAGAAGCATGCACATATAACATTATTATTCAAGGATGCGAAAGCAGGATTGGGCATTAGACACTTTCATGAACCAAACAAATTACATTTTTGTCCCTTCCCCTTGCTTGACCCGAGTTTTATCCCCACTGCCACGCAAACAATTCCTGTGCTTATGCAGAGTATGGACATATTAAATCCATAGGTCCATAAGAGAGGTGGTGAACAGGAGGAGGAGGGTATGATCCCTGTGGTTGTACCTCCATTGGGTTTGATCAAAATTGGGTGGCAAATGATCAGTGATTGCCACTGTGTGCATTTCTGAGTCATCTAGGCAATGACAGACGTCCCCCCTCACCCTTCTGGGATAATACTCACCCCTCTGGGACTCACCCTTCTGGGTTGTATATTCGTAGGGAAAAAAAGTTTTCTTAATTATTAATGTTTTGCAAGAGTTTAAATTGGAAGATTTTTATATACAGTGCAATGCTATCGGTGCCCAATGGCTATTTCCTCAACCATTAGTCAGAGAGATATACTTCCAATTGCAAAAATGTTTTAAATTTTAAAATCCATTATCTTAAAAACAGTTTAAATCAATAAATACATTTCTGAAAGAAATACGAAATATAAATTTTTATACGGTTTCCCGGTCCTACCAATTATATTTAGGAAAATCATCCTCATACAATTTCGTGAAAAAAAAAAAAAAAAAAAAAAAAAAAATCTTCCTTTTACGACCAAAATTCACAGAGTTATGAAGCATTAAACTTTATGACTTAAGTCGCTTTTCCATGCATAAAAATATCCCGTTTCAGGCAACTAACCAATCAGGGACCGTATTGACCATTTCTCAGTACAAAAAATGCTCCCACTTTAAACAGCTATAAGTTGGTCAATTTTGGTTGTAAAAGAATGATTTTTTTTATTTTGCATAATATTGTATGAGGATGATTTTCCTAAATATAATGGGTAGGACCGGGGGACTGTATAAAAATGTATATTCCGTATTTCTTTCAGAAATGCATTTATTGATTTAAACTGTTTCTAAGATAATAGATTTTAAAATTTAAAACATTTTTGCAATTGGAAGTATATCTCTGTGACTAAGGTTGAGGAAATAGCCATTGGGCACCGATAGCACTGGACACCCTGTATATAAATTTTCGAGCTTTCAATATTTTGTTTTATCCCATTTAAATGAAAACAAAAACAATATCTTTGAATCAAAAGCTTAAAACTAAAATTAGATTCTTTTAAACATTTGCTTTAAAATAAATAGTAGTAAATGTGTAAATTTGTTAGGCAAATTTAAACACATTTCTTCACAAAAATATGAAAAATCAATTTCTTTTGATGCATGAATATTCATTTCTTGAACCAAATTTGGGAAATTAAATATTCACAATTAAGACATCAAACAAAAATTTGATACTATATTTCTATAGCATCAAATACTCTGTCAGGGATTAAGTGTAGAGTACTTTCAAAACAATCAGATAAGTGGAGATAGATCTTGCTGTTATAAAAGCCTTGTCAGAAACTCATAATTTATTAACAACTTTGACTTCACGTAAGGTTATCGCAACGTCATGGTAAAATGCATTTTTAAATTTTAAATGTCCATGAAATAATGTTTTAGCTTCAGAAGATTTTAATAGTTTCTCTACTTTTCTTTCACATCTTTTTGATGTGTGTTTTTTCAGACATACAGTTTTTGAACTCGACAGAAGTTATGCACTACCTTGTTTGGAAGCACTATTTATCCTACTTTGTTCCGCATTTTTTATGCTTTAAAACCTTAGAATGCCTCCAATAATTAAATTAAGATTTTTGGTTGCACCCTATAGATCTGAAATAAATCTTTTTCAAAAGGATTGTGATAATGGACAGAACAGTTTATTTCTCTTCTCTGTCAATGATCACGGCTAATAGTAATATCAATTCTATTATCTTCCACAGACGAGTTTTGTTCTAAATCAGATTTTATGGATCTGGGGTTTTGAGTAATGCACATTTTATATGATTCTAAGTACTTAAAGCATTGATTAAAAAATACTAGCAGGTCATTAAAATACTAGCAAGAAATTGGAATGAAAGTTGAAAACAATTCTTCAAAAAGTCATTTAATTAAAATTGAATATGCTTCTAATTTGTAAAAATATACCCATAGAAATACATGAAATGCTACTTGTGTAAAAAAGAAACCTTAAACTACATGCATATTTTTACCCATTGTTAAAGAAATGCAAAACAGAAGCAACTCTTTTGGTTGATCCGAAGCTGAAGCCCCCTGCTTGAGGTGTAGCTTATTACATTTGAATATTAAAGCTAAAATGTTAGAAAAGATCTACTATAAAGTGACACTGGTCTACTTTTCAAGGGTATCATTATTTCAGTGAATAAAATTCTTGTTAATGGGTTTGTTTAAAATAATAGATGTGCAATCTTATTTGCATAGTATGAATTCTCCCCCCTCCCCCAATACTGAAAAATCAGTGGTGGCTCCAGTCTGATGGAGTCAAAATGGTTTTGTGTAAATAACATTTTGTAAAATAAAACTCAACTTTTGTAATACGTATTTATAATAACAATTTCCAAAATCTGACTATATGCACCTATAGGGCTTTCAAAGAGCTACAAATCCTTATTGTTTATAGTTATCCTTTTAGTTTTTAAGATAGAAGTATTACGCACATGAAAAATGTAAAATTTCAATACTTTAACATGACAAGACGATGACTCAAACTATAAGAGTTTTTTTAAATAAATATAGATATAGAAACTAAATTTCATCATTCAATATAAATAGTAAGTGACATATTTTTGTCACTTACTATTTATATTTATTTTTTATAGTTTTAAAGATAATTTGAGCAAAAGCATAAAAAGAAACTCATTCAGACATTTTAAAGTATTTTCGAATAAAAAAAATAGAGCTCGATCCAAAATCCAATTCTATACACTTGTGGGGCTTTTAAAGAGCTATCCATTCTTGCATATTGTTCAAAGCTAGCTCTTTTAGTTTTTGAGATATAAGTATTACAAACTTGAAAAACAGAACATTTTTAACCTTCTTCCAACAAAACGATGACTCAAAAACTATAGAGCATCTTTTAAAAATGAAAATAGATTTTAATACTAAATTTTCTAGTACATATTTTTGCCACTATCTAACTTTTATACTTTACAATATATTTTGAGTGAAAGCTAAAAAAGCTACATTTAAGTTTTTTTGGGGGAAAAAAAAAAAATAAAAAATAAATAAATAAATAAATTCAAAATATTAAAATTATTTTTACACATTCATAATGTGGATCTGACAAAAGAATGCATTTTTATCTATTAGGTCTGGGGTATAAGAATGCATTTTTCTTAATACTCTAGAGAAACCCCAACCATAAATGTTATTCAAATAAAAAAAGCTGTGCATGGGTAGTTGCAGTATAACTAACTTGTCATAGATATGGGTGTATGATTGTAAAATATATGATACAGAATTGTAGATATTACATGACAAAAAGAATGTATTGCTCAGTTAAGCAATGCATTCTTTAGAGATGGTTATCACATAGCATCTTAGTACAATAATTTGGATTTGAAATACTTCTTTTTTAAAATTCCTTGTATAAAAGCCATATTACCAAATAGTTTGATCATAAAGTTGAATGCGTTATCTAGCATAAAAATAGTATATACACTTTTCCTATTACTGATAGTTCAAAAGCATGAAGAAATACTTTTCTAGCTGATAGGACAACCAACTTGCATGACCACCAGTAGATGAAATTTTGTGGGAGCATTGGATATTAAGAATGAATTTTATTTTAAAACTAGCTAATATCCCTTCTTTTAATGGGATAGATTGGATAAATAATAAATTTAATTCTAGCTAAACCTTAAGGTGGAGTAAAGCACTGGAGAAATAGGGTGATCATGTCCTTCATTCATTTCACCCCTTCCAAACCTTTTAGTGTGATTTACAGAAATATTTCTTCTTTTGTCAGGATTTACTTGACTCACAAAGAAACCATGTTATAAAAATTTAGGTTTTTAGCCCATGCGCTTGTGGAGATACAGTGAAGAGGCCGCTCAATCATCCCACTCCTTCTTACTCACTTAGATGCGAGTTACGAAAATATCCCCTTTGAGAGACATTTCAGTAAAATTTTAGGTTCGTAGATCCATGCGTTGTGGTGATACAATCATACCACACCAACCCTTCTAACCCTTCTTAGGGTTACTCCCGCTCTCACCCTTGGCCTATATGCTGACTACATGGCCCTGATTACACAACAAAAGCAAACACAAGTCATGCACAGCATTTTACAAGCCTGCTACAATACTTTGGCAAAGGTTAACCCAGAAGTGAATAAAAGTAAATGTGAGCAAATATGCTGCCATCCCCCCCTCCCACTTCTCCCAGCATACCCCAAACATTAATTTAACCCTACAATGCATACTGATTCATACATGAATCAATCTAATTTTTTGCTGATTTTGCCTTAAAATTCAAGAAATAGTCTGCCTTCTATACTTATTCCATATCCAGAATATCCACTCAGTAATTCATTGCTGTAGCTTGCACCACTGATGCACTTTATATATATTTTTAGTAAGTTATGCTTTTTTAAGAATTTCTTTTTGATTCCCACATTTACATATTGTTACATCCCATGTTTTGGCAGTATTTTTTTCCCAAAAGCTTTAAAGAATTTTTCCTACAAAGTTCAAGGTATGTATTTTTTATTTCTGTATATTGATTTAACTTAAAATAAATTTTAATATTAAACATTTCAATTTTTGTGATTGATTCATATATGAATCACCATGCATTAACTGGTAGGGTTAGACTCACAATACAAAGATGTGCATATTAATCAATTTCATAACAAAAATTAGTGTGTCTGCATCTTGTGCTGATTCATATACCCAGCAATACTTATTCAATAACTACTTAGAATATTGTTAATTAGAGACATAAATTATTCATATATTCCATATTTCTTTTATCAGAAAGCCATGATTTCTTATTTTCCAGATATTTATATTTATATTCCACAAGCAACTGTTCTGCAATTAATAAAGATTTAACCTACAAATGTAATTTTGCTGAATATTTATATTATTACTGATTTTTTAATTCTTAAAATATAATAATTAGCAACACTAATAAATTTGAAAGACACTATATAAAAAAAATATGGCATTTCAATGGTATTGAAATTATTTATTCAAATGCAATGCGAATGGGAGAGAATGCTGCCCTAAAGCAGGGGAGACAAAGTAGTAGCTTACAGAAATATCATGATGTAAAAAGAAGGAAAGGCCCTGCAGCATACATTCTTCCACCTGTGTCAGTATCGAGCACATGCCGATTTGCAATGAGAACAGCACTACATGTAAAGTGTCAATGCACAATCTTTTATCGGTAGTAAAAACATGTGGTGCCCCATCTCAACAAAGACAGGAATTGCTTCAAAATTTTCCATTCTACATAAATATAATAGTAATAAAATACATTGAAATATCTAAAATTTAAATTTAATTAAAAGTATTAATTAAAAATTTAAATTTAATTAAAAATATTAATTTAAAATTTAAATTTAATTAAAATATATTTTATCTTTATAAACAAATATAGCATTTTTATACTAAACTTATTATTTATATGGTGGAAAGCCATTTTTTTTTATCTCTTTAATATAAATTGAACGTTGTAGCTAAATGCATGCTGATTTATATATGAATCAAACCCGAAAATTAAAAAAAATAACCAAATAAAAAAAGCTAAATATTCTTAATATTTTTCTACTTTAAGCCACAATCATTAAAAAAAAATAATGTTTGATGAAAATATCAAAAACCATGCACGTTAACTTTAAATAATGGCCCCTGGCAATCTAGTTACAAGTACTTTGGAGTGTACTTTAATTTAAATCTAACATAGAAATGTCACATTTCTGAAATTTGTCAGAAATTGAAGTCTGCATTCGCCCATCTGTACCCCCCTTTGACTGAAAATAGACGCATGTCTATGAAAAATAAATTATGAAGCACACTTCACTCATACATAAAATTTCCAATTTAAGTCAGACTAGAAGTCTTACACAACGACCTCAACATTCGGCCATTTGTGGAATATGTTCAAAAACTTTCTATTAATTCTTTGGAGGTCTCAGCAGAGTGTATAATCCTCCATTTAACAGTATTCCATAGTACAACCCTTGAAACCACGTGCATATCTTAAGGAATATCTTGCTCTGCCCTCAAAAGTGGAGGCATTTAGCATAGCTTTATAACTGCTCCCAATACATTGATAATAATTTCTAACTATATCCATACCCCTCCTTGGCATTTGGGAACTCGCTACCCTTTCTGCCCTATCCCCATCTATCTCATTCAACACCTTTTCCTAAGTTCAAAGCCCTGCACTCCTCTACTCATCTTACCTTTCTTTAACTCAGCTAGGTGCTTGCTTGAGCCCCAGGTTGTAACTTTAAAGACTTGGAAAAGGTCATGAATTCAGTCATTATCACCCCTTCCCCTTCAAGCACCACTAAGATGTAAACTCTGTTTTATTATCAGAGTGAGTACACTTTCCTTAAAAAAAAAAAAGTTTCATGCATTTTTCAAGGATTTTCAAGTACCATGCAATTTTTTTCAAGGACATTATTTCTTCCACATTATGAAGTTGTACGAGTTTCTGGGAGGAAAAATCATAGCAAACTAACACTGAAGCTGCTGAGGAAATTTTTGGGAAAAAACAATGTTTAGGAAAATTTCAGCAAAAGCGTAACTACTAGGGAAATTTCCAGAGAAAGCAGAACTTCTCAGAAAAAACACAATGCTGTGAATCTGCAGAACATGTTTAACCCTTTCTTTTTTAAGCACTTTCAAAGACTTAATCAAGAAAATCGGAATTTTCAAGTATTTTCTAGGCCTGGAAAATGTTAATCTAAAATTCAAGTATTTTCCCAATTTTCAAACACCCGTATGCACCCTGTATTATGAAAGTCTTTTTTCTCTGATCTTTTCTTGAAGTTAAAAGGGAGGATTTTATCATTCCTGGGCACTTCTATAACCCCTGTCTTTGAGTCCTTAGACTTACAGAAATATCTTTTCTCTTTCTGACTCTTTACCTATGAGGCATGGTGAACAACCCTGAAAATTTTTATGTTTCACATTAGAGGGGCTTGATATATTGGATTCATATTTCTTATTTTTTTTCACTATTTTTAATTATGAGTTAGAGAAATACATGTTCTATGCATTCTTTCGTAACCAATCGAGGATTTGAAGAATATTTGCAATTTCCTAACTTATAGAATTTCAGAAATACAATGAATCATTTCACACATTTGGATTCATTGAAAGATTCATATCAAATAAAGATCTGAACTTTACATACATTATATTCTTTCTCTTAAAAAGTCAATACCATATTAATTAAAAAATATTTCAATAGTTTGATAATTAATAATCAATTTGATAATAACCACCCAAACAGCACTATGAAATTCATAGGAAGACAACCTTTTTATGACAATAAAATATTAAAATTTGGATGTTATAAAAATATGAAGTATTCAAGGAAAGCCAACATGTGATAATCAACTAAATTTAATGCAAGTTTTATAGCTTTTCTTGCTAATATATAAAAATGCAATGCTAGAAATTATAAAAAAAAAAGAATAAAATTTCTATTCGATACATTTTTCATACTTCGAACTAAAGCAATTTCTATATTTGAAGTTTAAGCATAGTAAAAAAACAAAACAAAATAGTTGCTTTAGATGCAAAAAATTTATTTTTGTTTTGCAGCAGCTGAATTTGCATATACATGCACATACTGACTCAATAAGCAGTTGTTTTACTTTTCTTTAATTTTAATAGATTGTCAATTCAAATAGCTATTCCTATTCAATATTCTTTCTTGAAGGAAAATAATATATTTTGCTTTTATTCTTTTTCTTTACATATGATCAGATTTTATTTCATTTGTTTAGCATCTCAAAACCAGTAACTGGATACTTTTTGGATCAGAAATGGATAGGCTTGAAGATGTTTCTATTCTAGTACCACATCTGTCTTTCAAATGTTTACAATAGTTGAACACAAGTTGGAAAGGATTTACTGAAAAGTCTCACAAGTAATAGAAAAAATAGGGAAATTACCTGACTTTAAATTAAGCCTACTGAAAATTGCTTGGCATAAAAATAAATTCTATAAAGTATAATAATATAATACATAATATTATATTATTATAATATATAATAATAAAGTGTATAAAGTATTAACCATTGTCTGCCATGAGCAACTGGTTTAACATATACTGATATGTACGTACAGGTTTGCTATTTTGAATGCATTCTGAAGAAATAGGTAAAGAAAAGAAAAGCAGGCTTTGAATTTAGATTAAATAATTTGAGATTTAAAAAAAGAAAAGGTATTGTGAGTAAGCAGCATGAAAATGATCCCGACACAGCAACCCACTTACATAATTGCCATTTTTGAGGAAACCCTCAAATGATGGTTCCATGTCGTGATGGTCCATGGCCATAAATAGGGTATTCACGACAATGCAGATGGTGATGAACAGTTCCATAAAAGGGTCAAAGACGACGATAGAACAGAATTCTTGAAAATAAATCCAGCACGTACAGCAGTCCCAAATGCAGCAGACATCTATACACTTCAAACACTGCGCCATGCACCTCTCCTTAAACTTGGGCTTTTCCTCTTCGTCCTCTCTGTCTGTTGGAAAATAATAGACGGACACTGAATAATGTTTAAGTATGACCGATTAGTAGCCTGTGGTAGGGGTTTGTCTACTCTATGTTGACACACCACACACACCACAAACTACAAATGCCATGCACAAGACAAGGGGGAGCTAAAACTTAGTTTTATGCAATGGGTTCATCAAAAATACATTAGCATCAAGCCTTGCAACTAAGCATTTTAACATGAATGCAACACAGACATATACATAAATACATAACATAAATACACAAATATAATAATCAGAAATCATTAAAAAATAAGTCATTTTACTCAGGATAGCATTTCTCAACCTAAATAGAGCAAATATTTTAAAAACTCAAAGAATAGAAATAATTTTATAAAATAAAGAGTATACTTTAGTCCCATTTAGAAATGGTCAATCCAGTAACATAACCACTTCATAAGTATAGAATGTGCACAATCTTGCGCAATAAAAATAGGGGCCTGGGCTGTTTAAGTATCGTACAAAATTTGGTATCATTTCTTAAAATTCAAATTACTTTTTTTAGTTATTAAATTTTTAGCATTTTCACACACATCGGTTCCTGTTGACGAGTCGGTCGGTCTGGGTCTTCAACACACATCGGTTCCATTTGGCTGCTCTTAGTCCTTGGACGAGTCGGATGGTCTGGGCTTTCGACACACATCGGTTCCTTAGCGACCAAAAAGATTATCAAAGAGTTTCCATCTTGAATCCATCGGAAAGATAGAAATTTTTTTTATTCCAAACAAACTTTGAACTGAATATAAATGTTTAAAAGACAAATTTTTGTGAATTAAAAAAAAAATATATTTTTGTGTGTTTAAAATGTCCCCAATTTTGATATTGTGATATAAAAAATTGACTGGAAATATGATGTTTATAATTTAACAGCAGCTTTTTAAAATATTACACACTGCTAAAAAAAAAAATTCCTGATCATATCTGTTCATTAATTATAAATTTTTTAAGGGAACAATTGTTATAATTTTCAAATCATTTTCTCCTATGAACATTCGCTTTTCAAGGGTGACTGTTGCCACCATCTATTAGTAAATATATTTAAAAAGTTGTCTTATCTCCTATATATTTATTTTATTTTTTTCTTTCTACAGTTGTGGAGAGCATACGTAGAACGTGAAAAACTGATTTTCTTTGTGAAGTAGCATTCTTAGAGCTAAAACTAAGGATTTCACATTTTGTGGTGATTTGGATTGAAACTGATTTGGAAATTGAGTGGTGCTATTTAACTAGGAGCCGCTTATTTAGGACCCGGACAACACCAGGTAATTTGCTCTAGTCAATAATAAACTAGATGAAATTGTAAAATAAGTTTAGTAAAATATCCTCTACCCAGCAAGATTTAATCAAGTACTTGATTGAAAATATAGTCAACTTTAACTCTTAGTTTTTTAACTCAAATCTAAATCTAAAAAAAAAAAAAGGACAGATGTCTGAATGTTTTGTGTCTAATCCAAATCTCATTATTACCAAAACTGAAGGAAGTCAAATTGTTATTATGGATCATGAAAAAATTGGTAATTTACCCAAGGAGAGGCCATACCCATCTATGAAAAAAGATCCCAGCAATAGTGAATTAAATAAATAAAAAATACTGTCAAATCTTCTAGGATTGCTCCTATTAACTTGAGGTTCCCACTGTTTCTAATATTAGCCCTGCTTTCTATCCTTTAGAAAAAATTATTTGTTTTTGATCCTGTTGAAGGTGCTTTGCCTCAGGAAAAGGTTATGAGAATTTAATTTCTTTGAGTTTGAAGTGAATGACTTATCGTTTTGACACATTTCAGAACACTTTTGTCTTCCAAGGTGATTACTTTAAAATGTTGAATGGCTTGGCTATGGGTTATCATCAAAGCCAATAATTTGATATAATTCAGTTTTCCTTTTATGTTCATTATGTGGACGATCGCTTTCTCTTCCTGGACAGTCTAATGCTGATTTACACATAATTCTTTTCATTATGAATTCTATGGATTCTTGTAATCAGTTTACCTGTGAATCAGAATGTAACAATAATTTTCCTTTCCTAAAAATGCTGATTATTTATTCAGAGTGAAAATTTATTTGTCACCAATATTTAGCAATCTTTTACAGTTACATCCCCCCCTCATAATTATTGTCATTCTACTAATCAAAAGCTGCTATATCTACTGTGTTATAAAATTATGCTCCACTTATGACTTATTAATATCCAAGCTGAATAAAATAAAAGCTTTCGCCTCAGATTGTAGACTTTTACTAAAAACTATTTATCATATTTTTCGCAAATTTTCTAAGCCATCATAGAGCAAGGGGAAAAAAAATCCAGTTAAAATATTTGGCAATATTGTTTGTCTTCTTATTCTATCCTAAAATTAGTCAAATGCTAGGATTTTTAGCAAGTTTGATTGTAAAAAAGTACGCTGTCCAATCAATAAAATTAATTTTTCTTCCTTTAAGGACCATATTCAATAATTGGGGTATTTATGAAATTCCTTGTCGATGTGGATTATCGTACATTGATTGAACTGAACATGCATTTAAGTACCACTTGACAAAACATCAAAATTGTGTCAAAAATCAAGAAATTAATCAATTTTCTGTCACTAATCACTTCCGGGCAGCGAGTCACTGGTTTAATTTTTTTCTGCCTCCATTATTCAAAAGTGCTCTTTAGTTTTCAATTTGGATTTTTTAAAAGCTTTTCATATCAATAAAAATTCCAATAATCTAGTTAATTTGTAAATGTCATGTTATTTCTCCAAGTTACGGCATGATCACATCTATTTATTAATTTATCAGTCTCACTCTTTTTCTTCTGAGTTCGTATACTCTGTATTTTATTTATTTTTTTCTTGCTTACTTTCTTGTTAAGTTTTCTTGTTAAGTTCATAATCCCCACATTTTTTTCATTTTATTTCACTTTTGTTCCACTAGGTGGTACTACTGCATTGGGTTCTATTATTTAGCCATTATTTTATTTACCTGGCATAGTCAAGCTCTCATTTGGACATTTTGTCTGCACAAAAGAAGGAAATCCAAAGATTTCTGAAATGTGCACCTGCTTACTAAATCAAAGTCTGCTTATAGAAAAGGGGCTTAATAGCATTATTTTGAAAATGCATTGTTAGATTTAAATAATTAATATAATAAATCAAACTTTTATTTAAATATTATTAAATTTTAAATAAATGAGCAAATAGTTTTACAATGATATTTAATAAATTTAAATTGAAAAACTTCTCATATTGATTCAATTTTAACTCATTAATATAACTTTACTCCTCAATATTTCTTACAGTATCTCATATCATCTTTGCTTATTGCTTTACTGTAGAAGTAAGTTATACTTGGATTTATTCAAACTACTAATTTAAAGTGAGTATAGATATTTATCAAAACAAAATTATGTTATATATTATAAGGCACTATTACCAATGGTGAAGCATGATAAAATAATGTAACAGAAAACAGGAAACAAACATTTCTTAATAAAATGTGCCTTCCTGTTTTGGGTCCACTCTTTAGACCAGTTGAACTGGAAAGATTCAAAATTCAAAGACTCAAAATATTGCACATAAGACAACAATCAGAGGCGAAACCTGATAACATAATTTGCGGAGATGGAAAAGGGGAGATCAAAATTTGCTAAAAGACTTTTATGCTAATAAAATAGTATGGAAACATGTCATGGAAATAGTATGGATTTATTCAAATTACTAATTTAAAGTGAGTTTAGATATTTATCAAACAAAATTATGTTATATTATAAGGTACTATTACCAATAGTTAAGCATGATAAAATAATGTAACAAAAAACTGGGAACAAACATTTCTTAATAAAATGTTCCTTCTTGTTTTGGGTCCACTGTCTAGACAGGTTGAACTGGTGAGATTCAAAATATTCCATGTAAGACAACGATCAGAAACGAAACTTGATAAAATAATTTGCGGAGATGGAAAATGGGAGATCAAAATTTGCTAATAGACTTTCATGCTAATAAAATGGTATGGAAACACACCAACTAATTAACACTTTAAAATCAAAGATAATAAAAAAAATAGGCTTTAAAAGTCTTTTATTAAAATCTCCTTTTTTATGACGTACAAAAATCACACGGTAAATTCTACATTGGTAGTAGTAAACATTCTGTTGGTATTTGTTTAGCTGAACATGCTCGCGATATTAACCCTTTGCGGATGGCGGTCCTTGAATTCACGTTCGTAGTCGATGCGCAGGTGCATCAACCGTCTGCAAAGGGTCAAAAATAGTAAACTGTCCATGGTTTTAGCCCAGTATGTTATTAACGATCATTTTCATCCTATGTTTGGTAAAACTTTCCTTTTAATTAGCTACAATACCTTAGTAATATTTTACTTTATGAATCCCTTTTTATTTATCTTTACCGTGAGTCTATTTGTAATTTTGATCTCGTTCAGACTTTTAATTATGTTTGGCATCTCATTTTCTACTCACTACGTGTCAAACCTTTATATAATTTTCTGAAAATTTAGTAGTTGCTTTAATTCGTTTTGTGACGACATTCCTATTGGTTACCATTTAAGTTATGAACCTTTTTCTTTTATTGTAATTTGTATTTTATAATTAAATTATATTTTAAATGTCTAGGAATATATTTTAAATATATTTAAAAATGTAAAAATGTAAATTGATTGATATGTAAATTTTGTCTCGCGGTTATGACCTATATTTAAACACATGTTCGCAACTTGTTTTCACTTTGCCACTGATGAAGAGCATAATAGTGCCTGAAGAGCTATGGCCGTATGATTTTTGTAAGTCGTAAAAGGGAGATTTTAATAAAAGACTTTTAAGCCTATTTTTTGTGTTGTCTTTGATTTTAAAGAGTTTCATGCTATATATTTTAGCTAGGTTACAAATAAAATATACAGTAAATTTTCAATAATCCGGCACATTTGGGACTTCAGTGGTGCTAGAGTGCCAAATTTGCCAGTTTATTGGATGTCGAACTAAAATGGTGTAAAACATGAAAAAAAATTAATTAAAAACGAAATAAAGGACAATAAATGTGATATTTTTTACCTAAAGCATTACACAGACTGAATTACACTGTACAGTTCGTGAAAAAACATTTAGGGCCAGACTACCAGACATTCTAAAACATTGGAGGCCGGATAAACCACTGTTTATATGGTTAAGTTTACTGTAATAACTGAATTACAACGAAAACAAATTAATGGCATTTTGTAATTTTATATTTTATTACAGTGGAATCCTGATTTTGAGTTTCGTTATGGAATGATTAAAAAACTTTATGTGGGAAACTGCAATACACGGGAAACTCTTTTAATTAGAATATAAAAATCAAAGAAAACGTGTAAGGAAATAAATATACCACTCACAAGCTTTACCTTTTTACTTGTTAAGAATTTAATTTCTGCTTCAGATAGAAAAATTCCAAATATATTAAAAATGTGTATTTGCATATTAAATTCACGATTAATTCAGTTTCCACAAGAGTTTTTTCCTTATTCTTAATACAGAGACTCATGGATTTCTTTGCTATAGCTATGCTATTTTTAATTTACATATATAAAATAAATGAAGCAAATAATTAATGAAAATCAATCGAATATTGAAACTCCTATAATATCAAAACCCTTAAAATGACTTGGACAATAAACACTATATTTGTGAGAAAAAAAACAAAAAAAACTAAACAACCCCTTCCTTTTAGCTTAGACAAGTTAATCAAAGAACTGCCATAGCCCAGGTAGAAATTGTTCACACATTTTCTTTCAGTTTAATTTCAATCTTCTGATATGAGTAGATGGAGAAAGATTCGTCTCTTCTGAAAATCCTGACTGGTACTTAGAGGAAACAAGAAAGGTATCGACACTTAGCTCTGTGCCAGATGGAATGAAAATATTTTGTTTATTTACATAGAAAATATTTTATACATTTATTTCAGACAATATATATAGAATTAAAATAAAAACTTTAAAATTAAAATATAAATTATTTGGATAGACGCTGTCTCTCTTATCACTGCGCCATTGATTGTTACATTAAATAAAAATATGTATTACATATTTTCTTCAATGGGTCAATTTTTAATCAGTCACTATCACTACTTCTAATTAAATGTGCTTTCTACAGGGCTGAATCTAGGAGTAACTTCTGGAACCATTGATAAAAAGTGCACATCAGCAAGTTTGTAGCTTATTTAACTTTTCAAAAATGTAAGTACAAAGCAGATCAACCATGTACTTGAGCTGCCCAGGAATGATAAGCCCAAGTAGTATATATAAATTATAGTTAAAACACCAATACCTAAACTAGTAGCAGTTCATGACATGATGACGAAAACTAAACTGACACAGCAAAAGCATCCTTATCGAAATCAGATTCCCAGATCCAGACATATCGGGTAAAAACTATTATTTTTGATAGGATGACATGATTTTTCGTAAGTGAAGGATACATTGGATTAATAGTAAAAAAAAAAAATCCAGATAAGGTGAGATGAAAATTACAGCAGTAACACGAAAACTGGAAGTTGAAAAATGCAACCTTTTAAATTTTAGGAAAGGTTAAAATAACGTTTCATAAAGCAGTGCCCATTTAAATTAAAAATGAAATTTGAATGAATCCTCCAAAGATAACATACAAAAACAAATGTTTCAGTTTTGCAATACACATTTTTTAATTAGATAAATTTATAAATTCTCAATATAAAATAAAAGGTCATGAATATGAGAATCCGGATGAATAGTGAACTCAACATTATTTCTAAATAGCCTTCACCTGTACATAACAAAATTTAGTTCCCACATACTTTTAAGTCAATGCCTTAACACATAGAAATGCTATCATAAATTTAGAAGTTGGGTTATGCACATTCTTTCAAAGAATTGAAATTGGGAGTATCCATCCATAACATATTATAGATAAATAATAAAATAAAAACAGAGACTGACTCTATACTCCTTGCAGCCCCTTTACATATTTTGAATGGGAAACATGGATGTGTGAGTGTTGTGTGTGACGATGGCACAAGCTTCCCGGGGAAAGGTATTCGGCATTTGAATAATTTTATTTAGATATTCTATATGCATAACATCCATGGAACAATGATACAGTGCATTTTTACAGAATACAATTTATTTCATCCAAATCGGATGACAAACAACAACGTTATCAACATTGAAGCATTTGAAAACAATGTTCGCACTCACTCCACCAGGTGAGCATAGTGTCGGCACAAGCGATAAGTGCATGCTGACATAGAGCATAGATGTTGTAGTTTGTACTTTCATTACATAATTTTGATTAATATCTGTGATATTTCTTTCATAATTTTTTTTTTGTACCCTGCACTCTAAGGTATTTCATATTAAAAAACTCTGTTCCATGTTCAGGCATGGCATAAGCATGTTAAATAGGTGAGTTAAAGTACTTTCAAGAGGTTTGTGGTAGGGGAAGGAGGGTAAGGTCCCTGTGGATGCTTTCCCCACTGGGTTCCAGTTTAAATTGGGTGGCACAGTCTCGCCCGTTCAAACAAATACCCCCCATTCTTGGGTAGGTCAGAAGGTCTGGGTTGAGAAAAAACCCCACTGTGCACACACATTCTTGGAGTCACTGAGTGAAAAAATATATATAATGCATTATAAGGGTAAAACAATTTTAGAAAAAAACATGAGACTTTGTTTTTCCATATACACATATCTCTCAATAAAAACAACTGCATTGTAAAACATTTCCTCCATGTAACGAAAACCGTTTGCTAAAAAAAGAAATGAAATCATATATTCTGTTGCCAAGTATGACTCTATCCAGGTGGGAATGTACCAACAATGCCTTCCACTTACAGCTAGAATAAACAAAATGCCGTAAGAGAATGAGTGCTGGTTCCATATACCTTGGTGTTAATTAATGTTCCTCTAGCAACACGACAGCACTAAAGTATTTCTCGTAGAGTGAAAATCAAAATCCTGGCAGAGTGCCAAGGTATAAACCATTCCTCATTATCTTTCGGCATTCAGCTTATTTTAGTTATAATATTCCCACCTGTATGGAATTGTACTTGGTGCTAAAATATGTGATTTCAAATCTTTTTTGGCTGACATTTTACATTGCATGATGGAATTTTTTTATAGTACAGCTGCTTTTGTTTAGAGATATCACATCTTCTTGTGGTGAATATTTTCTTGTTTATAGGAAAGTGAGATTTGTGCTTGTATGCTTTACTTACTTAACTGTAGTTTATGCCTGATATAAATTTTTAGAAATGTAATAATTTTGTCAGTGCGTGGTGCACAGATGTATAATATCTGTATTGATTTTTAATGTGAAATTAATCGGGAAATACCCAAATCTGGGGTCAGGCAATTTTCTTTTTATAGAGGCTACCGCAGGCCTGATAATTTTTTTAGAAATTTAACATCTTTGTGCTTCTGTACTTCTTCTAACCCCAACTTGCAGCATATGTTTGCAGTAGTGTACGCAATGCATTAAGTTAATGTTATGACCTACCACAAGGTATAGAAGGTAACTGTTTGGATGGTCAACAAAGCCACATTTGTAATTTATCCTATGTAAATAAAAATTGTGACAAAATAGATCTTCATTTCAAGAATGAAGGTAAACAATCTTTCTAACTCCATAATTTCAAGTTTTTAAAATTTTATCTAATGCATTAGCATGAAATAAATATAATCAGAATTGTTGAATTTCCGTGCTGGGTTATTTTTTGTTGCCAAAGCAAAATAACCTGCAAAATTTCTACTTAATTTTTAATTTCTTGCTTAATTCTTACAAAAAATAACTGAAATTCAAAATATTTTTAAAAGGTACACCCTTGGATTATAAAGAAAAAGAAAAAAAAAAAAAGATCATCAAAATCGGTTAACTGGTTTGGCTTGTAGGCCAGTTAACAGAAAAACAAGAAACATTACATTAACATAAGCAGCTTACAGCAGTATTTACCTCTGCATGTACTGATTTGAATATTTTTTTTAAATTATTTTTCGTCTCATGACAGCTATAAAAAATTATTCCTCTAGCTTTAATTGTGGCCTAGGAGACTTAAAATCCTATCTTGAGGCATAAAGTAAATATACTGTTGGCAGTTCTCACACATTTTCATTATTTGGCACGGAATACTGCCGTGTTCCTAAATAGTTTTAGTTTTTCTTTCCATAGGACATATAGACCACTATTTAGTTTAACTTATTTGGTTTTTTCTATTGATGAGATAGTTTTTTAAATATTGAATATTGATTAGCATCAAATTCTAAGGTATTAAATAAATTTATTATTAGAAAAAATTTCTTAATTCGAATGCCAAATATTAAAGAAGTTATAGAAGAGATATATATTCTTATGTTAAACATATATATTATGCTAAATATAGGTAACATATATTCAAATGTTAAAGAAGGCATATATTTGAATGCTAAACAAGATATATATTTGAATGTTAAAGAAGATATATATTCGAATGTTAAAGAAAATATATATTCGACTGCTAAATATTAATGAAGTTAGTTATAGCTTAGTTTCTGTTGTCATAAAACATATAGGCCACCATTTAGTTTAACTTTTTTGCTTTTGTTAGTGATGGGACAGATTTTTAAATATTGAATATATTTATTAATATAATTAATTGCCTGGTTAGAATACCAAATATTAAAGGATGAAATGCAGATCAAAGAAAATACTGTTACAATGATTAAGATCTCAACACAGAAAAGGCAGCCAATTAAAAAGTGCAGTTGTACTTACATTGAAACACCGGGCTACATGATAAGGCATTTTACTCAATCCTTACGTCAACCTTTCAAAATGAAGTTGAAAAAACAACAAGAAAAATATTTGCAAGAAAAACTTGTAAAGTCACAGCTAGTATTTGGGATGATTGTAGAAATACAACCAAATTCCTACCATCTAAATCAAATCGTGAAAAATATATATATTGGCTCCTTCTTCTACTGTTGTTTCAGAATTAAAGTTAGAACAGAACACATGAAACTACTTGGTAAAATTAAAAAAAGCTGAACCTATCAGTAAAGAAATACGTGTTTTAAAACAAAACCAAGAAGCTATTTTCATGAGTTTGTTTGAAAATAATTATATCAAGTTGATAAAAAAGTGTTTTAATATTATGGAAAAAAACAAAATTGTTTCATAAAATATTTTATATTCAAATAAAAAAAATTCTAGGACTAGGGCTTGTTTGAAGATTTTTCCAGAATGTTTATTTTTTAAAGAAAGACATTTTTCAATTCTGTTTTAAATCATTGTTTGTTACCTCAAACTCAAAAGTGAAAAGAGGGATAATTTGTTAAGGTTAGTTTGATTAATCTATTATAAATAATCAAACCAGAAATAAATTTTTACACTTGTTATTTAATTACTTGTTATTTAATAAAATAATTTTTATTATACCCACTATTAAACTTTTGGGGTGTTTCTAAATCCCAAATCTGTTCCAAAGTGTAACTTTTGTTGCATAGTCCTTTTTGCCTATTATGCCATTTATGTCTTGTTCATATGTATTTTTTTATCTTTGTCAAAGGAGAATACTCCTCATTAAATAAATAAATGGATCGATTAAAAATCTTTAGAACATAGTTGAATTAAGTGCAGTTTCATTGAACACAAAATTGAAATCTGGCTTAATCCAAACTCAGCGTGTTCTTTTATTTAAATTATAGGTATCTTACTTTTGTTGTCATTTTTCTTATGAAAAGGGTTCACTGTAAGGGTTTTATTTAAGGACTCCCTCTACAGTTGAATTGAAATTTCCAGCATTTAAACTGGAATGACAGAACAGAATTGGCTTGAATTCTAAAAGTAGTATATATAAATTTTTACGTTCAACTCATTTGAATTTTAAAATGAGAGAAGAGTCATTACCATTAATGAATGAAAACAGTTTATACAAATAAAATGAAACCAATCATTAGCTTCCTTTTAAAACTTTGTTTTTGTTTATAGACTACTCCCCTATCCTAATAAATGGAGAATGACTGTTTAGAAGAAAATAACCCTACTGAAAGGACAGATGATTCTGCTTTCTGTAGAAAATAATTGTATCTTTCATAATAGCTCTGCTGATCAATTAATTCACAATCTTATCTGATCTTTGTTTCTCGCTCCACTCATTTTCCTTGCTAACACAAACACTGCCATTAACACAATATCAGGCTGGAACTTTTAGAAAGCATTTAAATACAATATGCGAAACTCAAATAAAGCAATAAAAAAATTAGCTTCAAATTTGCAATACTGTCTCTCATTCTTTATTTCTTTTTAGGGGTACAAACCCTGCTCCAAAACTTTTCAACCTTTTTCTAATATTGGATAACATATCCTTTGCTCAGCAGCGGTCAAGAAGTGGGAATCATTTTGCTATCAGACGCTGTTCAGATAGGAATCAATTCATTTCCATGACATCTTTGGAGGGGGGTATTTGGAATAGTATGGTTTTGTGTGAATACTTTTCCAATTTTTTAACAAAATCTTTTTATGCCAGAATATTTTATGCCTTAATTTGTATTTCCCATAGAAATAGTTTTTAAATGTTTGAATCCTGTAGGCATCTGTCATTTATAATGTTACACATGCTTAAAAAAAAACTTTGCAACAAAGCTCAAATTAATAAGTAATGTAGCATATAGCTGTTTCGAGGATAGGCTGGATTCCTTTCTTCAACGTAAGATAGACTTACAAATCTGAAGTTGAAATGACAAAATGAGCCAAAAGCCTATTTTGCCTTTCCGGACTTGTAAGTTTTTCTCATACTTGGCATTTTTGCTTATTGAATGCTCATACTTATGTCATCAACATTGATGAAATCCAACACAACTCAGAGGAAATCTCTTTAGAAATTCAATCTATTTGTATACAAATTCCTTTTGGACCCTTGTCTGATAAACTTAAAGGCATCGTCCATATTTGAGCATGGAATCTTTAACTCAACTTAATGGTTGGAAATGACTGTGTTGTTGTTGAAACCCAGACCGTCCGACCTACCAGAAAGGTGTAAGGTAACTGTTTGGACGGTCGGGAAGTGCCACCCAATTTAGACCGGAACTCAGTGGGGGAGGCATCCACAGGGACCGTACCCTCCTTCCCCTACCACCAACCTCTCGGAAGGACTTTCGGACCCACATGTTTAACGTGATCGTACTCCGCATGAACACGGCGGCAGGAAATGACTGTGTGACACTTCTTTACTCATGGACATAAAAATCTATTATTATAACCCAAGATATCTCATTTTGGCTCGTAAAATAGAATCCAAGGTGACAACAGTACGTGGCTTAATATATGCTAGTTTCTACAAATCTAAACCCAGCTGTAATACAAGATTGAAATATAAAATTTTATTCTATAAAGATTATGCTATGCCAAAATTCAAAGGGAGTTGTAAATTTTCGAATTGAACATAAAATAATGTCAAGTTATCATTCAGTAAAATATAATCTGATGAAATATGATGGAAATTATATGTGGAGAATGAAAATTATGTAACTTATAATAAGGTTTAAATAACCATTATAATTTATTTAAATTTTTGAACCATCAGTGGCAAATATATTTGTGTAAAAAGTAGAGGATATAAAATAAAGTTTTTAAAAAGTGCAGAAAACACAACATAAGCCAGATTGTTATAAAAAGTTCTTGTTTAATTTAATGATCCAAAATACAATTGCTTTGTAACATGGATGCATGCAAAATTGGATGACGTGTGGTGCATTTTGAGAATTTAAAAACCCCACAGAAAAAAAAAACCCTTTAGAAATAAGTAACTGATTGGCATGAAAACATATCTATACTTCTATTAAAATATTTTGCCTCTGTTTTAAGCCACTACCAAATCAGTGTACTCATTTACAATACATAACAGTGTACTCATTTTACTTAATTTTCTAATTCAAATATATACAATATACAAAAATATACAATATCAAAATATACACTGCACTGAAAGTTTAGTCAAAAAATAGATGATACAAAAAAATACTCTTTGAATATAAATACACATTAATACTTCAATAATTAGAACATTATACTGAAAACAATCAAACACACATGCAGAGCACTACTGCTATCAGAAATGTCATGCTTAGCATTCATTTATAATCCAAAATTCGTAAGAAAACAAACAGTCACACAAATATTTCTACTTTAAAAGCCATTGCATCAATATCGATTAAAATGAAAATACTCTACGAGGGGTGTTTTTTCCTACAGCATACAATTTGAGACAAGCAAGCTAAAATCAAAATTTCTATCTACCTCTTTCACTGTTTTTGCTTTGCCGGCCAGCTGCTTGCTCAATAATTTCGTTTAGCACCATAACATCTGCAAATAGTATGTATATTTCATAAGTGTTTAAATGTTACAAGTGTTCATATGTCACAAGCGTTTATATGTCCTATAAGTGTTTAAATATTTTATATGTGTTCATAAGTCATCATGTATTCATAGGAAATGTTGGCTTTTCACATTCGTTCCAAGGTCACAGTAGACGAGTATTTTACACAGCATCTTTCTCATACAAGATTTTTTATTTTTTTGCCAGCCATCGCACAGTCAGTGCATTTTGTGATGAGGGTTTTATATAGCTGTAAACCCAATGGGTTGGCGCCTCGCAGCAATTAAAGATTAAATAGTTTGCTATTAATAGTCTAACATGGGTCCAAATCATACAAAGCATGTTCATTTTTTTATAAAGGCATTAAAATTTCTCAAATAAAGTGGGAAAGTATAAAAGAGAACAGGTTGGAATCTGATGTTAAGTAATCTCATATCTTCTTTAGAATCCATAAAATGTTTCTTCATTTCGAGAAACACAAGATTTTAACCACTCAAGTGATCCAATTTTTTGCTCATAACTTACAACAGCACTGTCAAATGGAAGGTAAGTTAAAGTGTGCGGATTATTTCACTGAGTATTACAGGAACAATTCTGTGCATTATCATGTGAAAATCTTTATAATAAAAAGAAAAATAGCATAAAAACAATGAATTTTTTTAACAAGAATGGACACTGCTATTTAACACATTTCAAAATTCAAACATTCAAGAATTATTTTTAGATAGATAGAAAAAGTAAACGGTAATACCTTTAATATCTAGCTTTTTGTTCTCATCTCCATGATCACCAAAAGGGTTATCATGATGTTTATGTTTAGGAATCATATAATCGTCCCCTTCCATATCCTGTAAATTGATAGCACTTCTTTAAACCAAACATGCAATTTTAAACATAAGTAGCCATTTTTAAAACTAAGAACATAAATTTGCTCCAATTATAAGCCAATTTAAAACCAATTTTTTTTTCTTTTAACATAAAATTGAATTTCTGTTATGAAAATAACATTTATGTTATAGACTGTCTTATTATTGTTACTATGAAACTCTAATAGCTCAGTAAATAGAAGATAGCAGGCCAGTACAATTATACTACCTTAAAATATGTATCACTATAATATCACTGTAATAGCATACAAACTAAGAACATAAATTTGCTCCAATTGTAAGCCAGTTGATTAAGAATTTAAAATAGTGTATACCATTTTTTTTTCTCTTTTAACATAAAATTGAATTTCTATTATGAAAATAACATTTACGTTATAGACTGTCTTCTTATTGCTACTATGAAAATCTAATAGCTCGGTGAATAGAAAATAGCAGGTCAGTGCAACTATGTATCCTTGAAATATGTATTACTATGCAAAATATTTTATCTTCTAAAATGAACCACACTGTGAAAATAAAGAAAGGGCATGTTTCTTGTAGGAGTCACAGCTTTTAATTGTCTGAAGAGGTAGATTTGTTTTTACAATTCTTATTACAAAATAAAAGTAATGAGTGACATCATAAAAATAAAACAGAATATTGTTTACCCTAGTTCAATTTAATAACATAAATTAGACTTTTATACCATAACTGCAATCAAAAATTTCAATCCAACTCTTTTCATAGATTTTTAATCGGTTATTGTTTAGTACAAAGCTTTCCAAAATAATGTACCACTGCTCCAATGTAATTGTATGCTGTTGTTGATCTTTTAATATATACTTTATCAACAAGCCCTTTATGAAAAATACAGGATTGTATTATGGATCTTATGGTTGAAACTGTTGAGCATCTATTATTACTTATAGAGGACAAGCCTTATTATTTGGCCTTGACTATTCTTATTTGGATTGCAGCCTGATGTCTAACTAAAATAAAAATATCAAAATATAATACCGGTTTTGGTTATATGCAGGAGAAACTAGCTATCAAATGAAAAAAAGAATATTAGGTACATAATAAAAGAGTACTTTAATATGTGCTATGCATGCATGGAATAATGAGCCAAAGTGATATTTTTGAAATGACACTTCTTAAGCATTAGTTATTTCATGTTTCACATTCTAATGAGTTACTCTTTCAGTATACTTTCTTGTAAGAAAAACTTCAGTACATAAGAATGAATAAAATAAAAAAAAAGCAGTGAGTCAGATATGCTGTTATTGATTTTTTTTAATATATATTTCATCAACAAGTCCTTTGTGGAAAATACAGGGTCGCATTATGGATCTTGTGGTTGAAACTGTTGAGTATCTATTGTTGTTTATAGAGGACAAGCATTTCTTCGAATTCAAAATCAGCAGTTTGTAGGCTAAATCTGTTTAATAGACTAGCTGATACTGTCTACATTATAATTAAAAAGCCGAAGATGCATTAACCTATTTTATGTTTAAAATTTTTATTAGATAAAAATATTCCATACACGAGTCTTTTTTTGTCACCAAAATGTACAACAATTTAAATACTTAAATTTTAAGATCTTTATGTTTACTTTTAGCTAATTTAAATTTATGAAAAATTCTATAGAGTTTTAAATAATTTAAATTTCAAAATATTTTCGTTTACTGTTCAATCTTTTTACATACTAAAAGAAGATGTTTGACTGTGTGAATATGTGTATCATCTATAGTGGAAAACCTAAGCTTCAGACAGCCATGAAATTCAGTAATGGGTCAGCTGATCTCTCGATGCGACAAACAATGACAATATTTTATGAAGTTTGAATTTGATTTTTTTTTTTAGTTAATCTATGTTAAAGCATGATTAGGAATTATTTTCACACAAATCGGTTCCTCAGAGATTGAAAACATTATGACAGAGTTTCCATCTAAACATCAATGCATATTTCATTTTATTTTTCACCACATCTGAAAAAGAAATATTGCACAATTCTGTAGTTTGGCAAAACTATGAGTGTATAACTTCACATTCTAACAAAAAAAAAAAACAAACAAAAAAAAAACAGATATATATATATATATATATATAATGACTTTATTTCCTGATTTTCTGTTA
The DNA here is from genome assembly GCA_951213105.1 of Amaurobius ferox. NCBI lineage: Eukaryota > Metazoa > Arthropoda > Arachnida > Araneae > Amaurobiidae > Amaurobius > Amaurobius ferox. Next base: position 3,485,535 of record OX578149.1, on the reverse strand, counting down.
ATTTTCAACCAAATGAATAAAAATCAAAAATTTCAATTCTGTTCTTTCTCCGGTTTGCTATGATGAGCATATGGACGTTTTTGTGTATGTGTGATAAATTGTTGCATATATTAAAACTAAAGGAATTTGATTGAAATGAAAGGATGTAATGATTTTGGTTTAAAACACATAATTTGGAAATTGAGTGGTGTTATCTGTATCTGTGTTATTTATATAATGGGTGCTTATTTAGAACCCAGGCAGCTGCGTATAATTCTTTCTATATGTAATAAATAATAGAAGATGGTCTATATGCGTATGCCATCTGGAGCAGAAAATTTAAGCTTCGGACAGCGGCAGAATTTGGCTATAGAGCCTCAGCTCCCCGTATAATGCATCTTAATGTGCATTTTTTTAAAATTCAGATTCAAGTTTTAAACATTTAAAACTAAAAATTAGCCATTTTTAACCATTTCATCAAATCAGATCTATTCATTCATTGCCATTGCAGATGATATTCGAGAGCAGGTATTTTGACATGACACGATGGAAAAACAGTTCTTTCCGAATTAAGTGACATAATTTATTGATTTTCTAACTTTACGAATTTAAAAGATCTTGTTCTAAATTTTAAAATTTTGTATTACAGTAGATTTATTGTGGCACTCCTTCAGATAAATTGACAAACATAAAACTTCCTTGAACTTGACAAAGACTTTAAAATTTACATATGATGCATGTCGAAAGCCCAGACCATCCGACTCATCCTAGGACATAGAGCAATTTAGTGGATGGCCGGACATATGATGCATGTGTAACACCTTTGCACAGGTACATAACATTTTCAGATCATTCTTATTTCTGACAGCTATGTTGTATGCACGGTTGAATGTAGTACTGCTTTAGTTATGTTTTTGTAAATAAAGTAATCGTTTATGTATATCCTCCTGATAATACAATCCTACATCACACCTTTGCCATAGATTTATGTTATAGCGACCTTCAATGGACCCTCATTGTAGGGACGTTATATCAAATAGTTATTATATCAAACATTCTTCTTGCAATTTTATCTGGGGTAGTGGGCAATTTTGGGCGATTGGTGGGCACACCCTTATCAATTTTTACAATTAAAAAAACCAAAAAAAAAACCTTAAACTATATTTAATAAATAACAATATTAAATGAAGTATGAGCTATAGTGCAATTAAAATTTAAAAACTACTTGCAGCATGTGTGTTCTGAGAGCCATTTAAACCATCAACATACATTCAAAAACTGCCGTTAAAAACTAAATATAAAATCTTCGTGTAAATAAAATTTAGGAGTCAACCTGTTTCAAAGGCAAAATGCGTATTTTTCTTTAGGACAAGCAACATCCCTTATTCAGCATCTCTCAAGTGATTGATTCAACAATCTAACAGCCCCATAGGGTAAAGAGAAAGGAAACAAGGTCGTTGTAGCCTAATTTGACTTTATAAGAAAAGATCGATCTTCTGCCATCCAAATCATCTGCTGATCCATGTTCCATAAAGTGGCTCTAACGAGATTTCTACCTTTTTCTATATTTTAGTAAAATAAAATGGCACCTATAGGAGAACTGCCAGGACCTTCTCAATTGGTTGTTATATCACAGAGGAGCCACTAAAATCAAGGGTCGTTATCATTACAAGTATTATGTTAAATTTGACTTAAATGGATGAAAACTTGCTAAGATAGCAGTGTTTTTACTTTTACTTTGGGGATAAAGGAATTTTTCCCCTTTTTTCCAACTTAAAATATTTTTATTGTGTCATACTATCAAAGTTCAATGATCGAATACTTGTTTAGGGCCTAGTACTTTTATGTTGTACAATTCACGTGGTTGCACATGAAAACAAATGGGGTGTGGGAATGATTCATGTTTAAAATAGGTGATTTGAAAATTGAGTTGTGCTGTCTGTATCTCTGTATTTGTATTTTAAGTAGCGGATACTTGTTTAGGACCTGGGAAATGCCAAGTAATTTGTTCTAGTAATTTAATAAAAAATGTTTAATTTACTTTTAAATAGTTTAAACTTTAAACGGTTGTTTACATTTGTAGAGTTCAAATATTTAGGCATTTAAATGACACATAATATAATTTTCCTATCATTCAGTTATCAATTTTGAAAAGAAAATGCATAGAAGCGTAATGGCAGAGGTATCTTTTACTTGACACAGCAGATTTTTACGTCTAAATATAAACAAAGCAGCTGAGCTATATAATCCCAACTGCACTTTTTTTCACAGGAATATTCATCCAAATTTTATATCTTTTAAAGGTTTGAAACTTTTGAAATGCTCTTTATAATTTCTTGGTAATTTTTTCATTAGTTTCTAGTTTTCAGAATACGTAACAAATATGCTAGTATTGTTTTCATGACAAAGGAACCAACATTTAACCAATAAAGCAATGTAATCTGAAAAATAGAGAGAGAGGAAGGGAGTAAGTGACATTAATTGGGCAAGGAACAGATAAAGTGACAAGTTTTCAATTATCAATACTAAATGACTGAGGGTTGTGACTATTTCTAAAAGGAATATTCAAATGCAAAAAAAAAGTAGTCACATAAACAAGTGAATGAAAATAAAAATGTTTTGGTATAAAAATCAATATTTGTAGCAAACCTGCAAAGAAATTAAATCAGAGGAATCCACTTCTTTAATGAAGAAATTTCAGTCAGTCAGATAACATAACAAAATGTATTAGAGCTACAAAAACAGTTTTTAAAAACTAATTTTACACATAGTGATGTATTTTGTTTAGTTTATGTTATATACATTCAATATTGGCTTATACAGTTGCAATGTATTTTATATTATGTAACTTTCGATCTTTTTAAAAGGTGAAGCCCTCAGTTTATCAGGGCAATTACTTCTTCAAAAATAAGCCTTTTTAAGCAATATGTTTCAATATTAAAAGTTAAATAAATAGGATGATGTTTTCCCCTTTAAGTGCAAAATAATACACAGGTGTTCCTTTTCTCCTTAAGAAACTTTAATTTTTCGTCATGGTTTTTGGTTTGGAGGAAAAACACAATTAATTATCACCCATAAGATTACCAATTAACATTTTTAGTTTATCTTTTAAAAACATCCAATTATTTAAAAATCTTTTAATAGAATTGGACTGTGAAATACAAGCAAATAGCAGTGAGTTAACTTGTGCAATTCATGCAGGATATGAATGAATGGCCCACAGATTAAATTGAAAAACTATCACTTATTTAAGAGGAAAAAAAAAAAAAAAGCAGCAATATAAATGAAGAATTAAACAACTGAAAATCCGAGACCCTTCAAGCATTAAAATATTAATAATAAAATCAGGATATGAATCTCTTAGCAATTTTTAAACAGGTTAATATTTAAAGAAAAAAAATATTAAGTTCCATCAACTTGACATATTGTCAAGTTGATGGAACGTTTTGTTTTATTAAAAGATACCTGTGTGCAAAAGAGTTTAAAATTAAAGTACACACTTTGAATGATATATTAAAATAAAAATTGGGCGATTGGTCTATTGGAGATAATTTGAAACAGCTGTGATTCTAGTGTTCATTTAATTTGAAGTTTAAATTTACTTATTGAAAATGCACAAACCAATCTATATATTTTGATAAACATTTGTACGCTGATGGTGCATCAAGGTTAATTATAAAATATCACGCACAAAATGGTTTGAAAGATTCAAACACAAACAGAGCAAGCATGTTTTAGAAAGAGTACTAATACGGTACTCAATTTTTTATTGCGTGATATTCTTAAATGCCATTTAAGAGTATCACATCTTTATATTAGTAGCAGATGGAACATAAAGAACAAATGAAATGCCCTCATTTCTATGATGCTTTCATTCAAATGGAAGATTCTATATCATATTTTTCTCAAAAGGAAAAGATAATAAAAATATTAGTATCAATTTGAAATGAATCATTACAGGGCACAGGACAACCATTGTTCTTGTCTAGACTTAAATTTGTAGATTATCTCCCACTTAAGATAAGTGGCTTGACAGGAGGGAACTGAACAGTGAGCATCATCATTGTGCATGCCTCTTTCTTCGCAACCCATTCTACTTGAGATTCTGGGAAACTGTGAAATGAGTTTCTCATGTTTACAGTGTGTATACCATGATTTTATCAAAACTATAAGTGGATTTAAAGAGATTATATAACACAGCATTTGATATTATTATATAAGACTACGAAAGGAAGACATAGTTTAAACTAAAAATGCAAAGATATTCATTGCTGATCCAATGTATTTAGCAGTTACTCAAACTAAATGATTTAAAAATACTAACAATAAATGTAATTGAAAACCAACTATGTTAAGAAGTTTTTTTACCATTAAACAATTGGTTGTTTACAATTAATAAATTTTACGTTACCTTTGAACAATCCATTGTTAATGATACCACGTCAGAAGTAAAAAACAAAATCAGTACCAAAGTTTGAAAAATATTTGGAAGTATTACTGCTACCTACTTGGCATTTAAGACAGATAATGATTTTTTTTGATATTTTCAAAATAAAGAAACACAGCAAAAGAACAAGTGCTTAAATATGAAAAGATAAATGAGCCAATCAATAATGTTTACAAAGCATAATAATGTTTAAAGAGAAAGTGATAATAACCTCATTATAGAGACCCAGCAAAAACTTGGACCTGGATCGCAGTTGGCTCTCTTTCGTTAGTGGCTTTCCATAGATATCAGTGTGGGAATTATATGAAACTTTGGATGAATGGGATGTATAACTGGATTGTTGTAAGTTTGTGTACATTGGAATGATAATGGCTCCGTTTTCTTCAGACATGGGTGTCACTGCATTACTGTCATCGGCATATGGTAAGTGCTCCTGAGCATCAACAAGTGTTTGCAGGACTAATGGCTTCCGGTCCCCATACCGACGACCGTTCCGCCAGTTGACACTAAACTGGCTGGTTCGACTGCCCCGTCTGATGTTGAATGGTGAACCAGGAAGACTTAGACTAGCCTGCAACACCCACCACCATAAACCATTAGAAGGAATTTAGAAGCAAATAAAAAGGATGGGGAAATTCACCATCTTCTCCAGTAAAAACAATAACACAAAGATACAATAATTCCTTCCATTTTTAAAGAACATTGGGTCTAGAATTGCATCCATTACACATGCAAATCAAACTAGATAAAATTTAAAATAAATTAACAAAGAAATGAAAGAATTGAAAATGTAAAACAGAAACTGTAATCTGATAAAATGCAGTTTAAAAATATGTTTTTACTGTTCTTTCAATGATAAATTCCCCCAGACATTTTCTTTTAATTTCTGTCAAGATATCATTATTAATACACACAATAATAAACTGGATTAAAATAAAACATTTTATAGAAAGTGTATCTATTCTTTGAATATCAATGGACTCATTACAGGTTAACAAGAAATATAAATAAGTACACTTTGCAATGACCGAGTATCCATATTCTATTATTTGGGCTCAGACATAATCCAGTACCTTTATATGTTACTGAGTGCTAAAATTTAGAGTCATTAAAGTAATTATTTGGGGGCCATTCCATTCAATATCCTACCCTTAGATGGGGGTGAGCATTTCATCTGTGTCGTTAAAGCTGTGTGCAGTACCGTGGAATCAGAGTGTGAAGTGGCACAATCAATTTCATAAGAATGTGTGAGGCAGTGCAAAGTGCACTCAAGGGTGCTGCATGTGTGTGAATGAATGCAAAAAAACATCAATACACAAAACAAAATATTTTAATTAACTGATTTTCTGTAAAGCAATTTGGATCTGAATATTTTGCTTTTCCGAGAAAATATAAAAAACAGCTTTGCTGTATCCAATTTATACCAAAAGAAAAATTGACATATTTAATGCAAAAACATATCTGTATGATTGGAGCAAAACAAATTAAAAAAATCTCAATAGAAAAATCATCATCACTCATGGGGAAAAAAAATAAAAAAATTTAAACCATGATACATTTATGTGACTTGTGTTAATGGTAATGAATTGTGAGACAGTTACTCAGTAAGCACAAACAATTCAAATCATTTTCATCTTAAGAGTACGATATCTTGTGGAATGTGCACCCAAAATGGATAGTTTTCTTTTTGTGATATGTTACTGCATTAAATAAACAACTCAATTAAAAACCTGAAAACAAAGAAATAGAATAGAGAATAATTCAATTTATTACAGAACACTTTATTATGGCCAACAGTGCACTTTTGTGAATGTTAATGTTATGGTTTATGTTCAACATTAAAATTTGGTTAAAACTAAGTTATTTTAAATCAAATTTGAAATAGGAAATTAATTATAGATACAGGTAATGCTCTTATCTTTACATGCAAATGTGTGAGTAAAAAAGAGAAAACAACGCCTAACTAAAAGAACATTCCATAAACTTCTAACACTTTGTAAGTTGATCATTTGGAAAATGTAACATACAAATCCAGCTACAGAAAAATGAGTCTTAATCACTATGAGAGCATGTACTTACTGGTTGAATAGTTCGGCGAAAAGTTGAACAGCAGGAACTGGAAGCTCGTCTTAGGGAACTTGCAATCTTAGAAAATTGTCGTTCTAACATAAAATCAATCTTCCCCCGCTGGTTCCACCTTTCACCTCCATAAGTGTAAAAGGCAAAATACTGCTAAAGCACCGCGGCAAGATTCACTGATCACGATTTAAAAGAATTTAACAATCTACAATGACAAGTAAATTTCAATGCTATTACTGGAACCCTAAAATAAGCTTAGGGTTTCTCAGGGTTTCAAGAACTGCCATTGTCACTTAATTTAGGATCCAAAATGAAAAACATAAATGCTAAGGAATTTTCATTAAGAATTTGTCAAAATGAAAAAAATTTAATTTAGAAACATACTTATTTCAAATGTAACACCAGTCTAAATTTTTTTTAATACTTTTAGAAAGTGAGTAAAAAATAGAATAGTGTTTTAACGTTCTCCACTTGAGACTACCTCCTAATAATTGACAATCATTAAAAAAAAAAAAAAAAATTGGGGGGGGGGGAGGGGGGTTAAATGTATTGCAATAAAATACATTTATTTTAACAGAAACATGTTACTGTCAAAATATCCTAAATGCAATAAACTTCCTTTAACTTTACTTTCATGTCTCTTTGAAACATGACTAGCCATTTTGACTTAATATAATTTTTTTTAATCATTAAGAATTAGAGTTATGAAGCATTTTGAGAATGACATCTGTTAAAGAAAAAAAATTATAATAAAATGAACTCATGAGCAGAAATTTAACAAATTTTTAATAGTTGTTCCTATTAATACTACAGAAGCAAAATTAAATAATTTATGAAAGCTTAGTAAACGTATGAGTTAAAGCATGAAAACTTAAAGAGGTACAACCTGATAGGTTGTTGCTTAAATGAAATATTTTTAATACTTAATTTAAATGAATCTTATAACAGTATAGTGTGGATGGATCATATGCGTATAAAAATCCACTGAGAAGTTCTTGATTCATGGTCTTGAAAAAAATGTTTCAAAATTTTAAAATTTATTACAATTTATGAAACAAGTTCTAGTAGTCTATGAATTTCAAATGAAAATGGGGTTTGGATTAAATAAATTTCACCAAAGTATTCAAAGATGTGGTGTAAAGAAACTACATTTTAAAAAGATATTATTGAAAGGACAAAATTTTCAAAAGTAAATTGATTGAAATAATGCCTTTATTTCGTATTATCATTTTAAGGCAATACAAAATTATAATTAAATAGGAATGTTTACTAAGACTGAAAATTTCAGACAACTATTATCCTGCACAAGTAAAATGTTTAAAATACAATAATAAAATTTTTTTAAATGAAAACTGAGCAAGCTGGGATATCAGCCCAGAGCACTTCTGTGATATCCATTTTATTCCTAATAGTCAGTGACATAACACATTTTTTTGAAGTGTCAAGCGGGGGAAGATTGTTCACTACTTAGAATATTCTACAACTATTCTATACTACAACAGAAACAGTAATTTCAAAATTATCATAGGAACATCACTTGGGGACTAAGGAAAAACACCATTATGAAAAACTATTCTTTACAATTCAATGTAGAAATATATACATATCTAAACAGGTTATGAAAGAAAACTAACTTCTAAAATCTAAATCTACAGAATAAAAAAAAAAAAAAAAAAAAAAAAAAAAATTACTAAAAGTTGTAGGGCCATCCTATTAAAGAAAAATATTTTAGTTAGTATTTGATATTCATGAGTATTCACCTCATATTGGTATACAATATCTTAAATACGCACACATATATACATATGTATATATATTATATTGTACTTGTAGGCACTTTGGTGTATAAATACTAAATAGGGTAGGTTTTTGAGAGATAGTCAAACAATGATCTTACATAATAAAAGAGATTTGCCTGTGTAAAATCAAAGTGTTAGATAGCGGGAAAATTTGCTATAGAGGTGCATTGCATCCTGGTAAAGTGCATTTCAATGACATTTAAAAAAATTCAAATAAGTTTAAAAATTACAAATTTTTAAATTCAAAAATTACAATTTTCTGTTACTTTGTCAAATTAAATTTATTACTTTCCTTATATACATAGTATAATGTATATGGAAAGTATTGTGATGGGGTTGAAAATTCGAATTAGAGTTTTCAACGGGACAGTGCATTTTAAGCATCCCTGATTATGAATCGAATATTTTTGAGGTAATGTCTGTCTATGTGTGTGTGTGTGTCAGTGAATCTGTGGAGACGATATCTCAAGAATGAATGGGACGATTCGAATAAAATTTTGTACAAAAATCACAATCCATGAATACTGGAAGCTTTTTTAAACACAATCGAATGTTCAGAACCCCCCTAAATTTTTGAGTGAAATTTTGAAAAAATCATCAAAAAATCAAAACTTTTAATAAAGTTACGAAAATAGACATTTCTTATGTAATTTTCCCTTAGAAAACGATTGACATAAACTTTAGAAACTTTAGACATAAACTTTTTTTACATGTGGAAGCAGAAGGTTGCCAGAAAACAGGATTTTCCGTATATCTGATCTTACCCCTTTAAATTATCTTAGAATTGAGGTAAAATCATGTTTGCAACTGAGCGCTGCTGGTACCTGGTGGCCAATGGCAAAACCACCATTTGGGCGCCCAGTTGCTTGAGAGTTAAGGTTATTTGAGCACCGGATGAGAGGGAGTTTACTGTACAATAAAACAATACAAGAGAAATAACATGTGTATCTTCAAGGCAGCCTATAAGCTTTGCTATACTGTGACAACAAACATTTTACACACAGAAATATATAAAGATATTTAAACATACTCTAACAGTAAAAACTGATTTGTCACAGCAGATAAGCGAAAAAGAAAAACAGAATTTTTTTTCACAAAATATGATTCAGAGTTAAAGTTTTCAAAACAAGAGCTAAAACCATAGTTATGAATGGCTTTGAACACTTTATTATTGATAAAATTGTACAGAAAACACTTCAAATAAATAAAGACACTTTAAAAATAAAAAAAACACCAAAAATTGGCTATTATTAAAAGCTTTTAATTAAAGTCTCCATCCATGACGTACACAAAAATTCACAACGATAACACTTTCAGGCATTATTACGCTCTTCATCAGTGGCAAAGTGAAAATAGGTGGAAAACATGAGCTTAAACATACAGGCTACAACCGCGAGATAAAATTTGCATATAAATCATTTTACACTTTAAATACGATACATTTAAAAAACAATTTAATTACAAAATACAAAATGAAAAAGGGTTATAAATTACAGGTTAACCAATAGATATGTCGTCAAAAGCACCAGAAAGCAGCTACTAAATATCCAGAAAATCATACAATGGTTTAACACGTAGTGAGTTGAGAACATGATGCCAAGCATAACTGAGGGTCTGAACAGGATCAAAATTGCAAATAGAATCACGGTAAAGATAAATGAAAAGGAATTCATAAAGTAAAATATTATGGGGGTTATTGCAACTAATTAAAATAAAAGTCTTATCGAACATAGGATGAAAATTATTGTAAATATAATAGTATTAACGATAATTTTTAAACTTTATTGATTTTTAAAGCCTGTTTCTTTACCTGAATGTTTGGACACAAAAATGCTGTTGTGTTGCTATTTAAATGCCTCTTGTTTTGGCTAAAATTATGTGTGTTTTATTTTTGATTCTGAATTTGTTCGCCTTATTCAAAATTATCTCTGTTTAAGATGTGCATTATTAATTCCCTACACTTCGTTTTCATGTTTTGCTTGGCCTTAAATGTGAGTGAAATGTTTTTCATCATTTCCAGGCACTAGTTGGCTGAGTGTTTTTATGTTTGTGAGTAGCATGTGTGCACTGTCTTTGTTTTAAAAGGAGCTGTGACAGCATAGATAGTTCTGGAAAGGATGATGCAATGATGCAACACTGTAAAGTGGTTGACCATTGACTTTCTGACCAATGGGAGTGCAGATGGTGCATCTTTGGTTCAGTATTTTTGACATTTTTATCATTGAAGATAACACTTGGAAATAGAGAAATACTGGAGAGCTTTGTCTAATGGCTCAGCGGCTAAATGACCTACATTTGTCAACAACAGATAACATTTAAAAGTGATTGGGTGCATGCAAAAGCACTCCACTAAAATGAAAATTTTCGTTAAAGGGATTTAATCTGCAAATGCAACTAAATTATCAAAAATGACATTTTTGAATATTTCTTTATTACAGTAAATTATGTCTCATTCACGGGATATGTGTAGAAATCTTAAAGGTTTATACAGTATAGTTCTAAATTTTTGGGTAATGTTTATACAAAGGATTTATGAAGGGAGGAATAACTGCTATGTAATTTGTTTCAGACATGCAACAGAATGTCAATGCAATTGGATCCGCCCAGAGCTACTTCAAAGGTTTTAATGTCAAAATTTGTCTCATTTTAACAAAAATCTTCAACTGAACTGTAAGTAGTCCATTTTTTATTTTTTGTCTCAATCCCTTATTTTTTTTCATATCTGGAGAATCAGTGATGTTTCAAAGGAACTGTGCAGAGTAAAAACAATTCACTGAACTTTATCAACTTAATTCTTCAGTTTATTGTTGGATTTTAAAGGTTACTTGATCAAATTGACCTTCAATACTGTTTTCAAATTAAAGACAATAAATTGGAATTTTATTTTAGCTATAGAAGGTAATAATGGCATTTGTGAATTATCTCAAAACTGTTGAAATTATTGATATTTTTGTGATGTTATAAATAAATGTAATTTCGAGCCAGCAATGTGTTTTGACACCTCATTTGTCATTTCCCACAGTATAATGTATTGTGTCTTAAAAATTTATCTGAAAATGTTGCATGAAGTATTGAGTTGTTCTGGTGACTATCCGAGTGGCTTTGTTTCACCTGGAGCAGAAAAGGTTAAATATAGAATGGGGTGAGCCTTTAATTAATTATTTTGATGTGTTATCATTGCTAATTTAGTTTTCTTGAAAAGTTCAATAATGACGGTACAATGGTGCTTTAGATCACATGGCCTTTTTGATTTATATTTGATTAACTTTCCACTTACCTCACAATTAGAGGTTGGGAATGTTTCTTCATAACTCAATTTCTTTGTGGCAACCTCTTTCTCTTTGCACCCAGTTTTACAAGGGTTCCTTTGACCACTTTTGCATCCACTTTACAAGTACACATGAGCGCTACCTTTATCAAGATATAAATTTCAAATAGATTCTGAAATATCCCCGCCTACTCAGGTCATATCAGAGATTCAAACCCAGCATCTATGGATATGAAAGATGGACACTGGAAATGGGTGATACTATACTGACAGTTTCAATATGGAGTGGACTTTTCTTTGAGAGAAAAGAAATTTTATTTTTTGAGATGTGTGCAAGTGCTGGATGATAAACTGTTGACCCTGCTCCATTTAATTCACACTTGTTAAAATATAATAAAATAACAAACCCAAATGTAAACTGTAAAATGAAAATTGATTTGTAGGATAAGATAAAAAATACCGATAAAAATATCTAAAAACAGAGATTAAAGTGCATGAAAGCTTCCCCTGTTGTTTTCATTCTACAAGTGAAGCATTGTTAGTTGATGTTTCAATTCATTCATTTCCTGTACCCAAATTACATCACAAAGCAGTAAATTACGAAATGCAATCAAAAGCTCTGTTGTGGATACAAATGTGTATTGTGGCTGATGATTGGCACAGGTAGTAAAATGTGTGTTTTTCTTTTTTTAAAGTCTTGTGCTACATTCATTATTGTGTGTGATTGGTTGTGCATGACTCAAACATATCAGTTTTACAGTTGCTTTACCCATTTCTAATAATTTGCTGCTTTGCGATGCAATTTCTGATATAGCATTGGTAGGAGTTGAATACCAAAAATTAGCATTTCAAGCATTCTATTCATGCTATTCATATATGCAGAGTATCATTTCATACTAAATTGGTGATACTCAACAAATTTGTAATTCACATTTTTTCCATACTCCCATAATTATAAGGATAGGAACACTAAATTCTAAATATTATTCAGGGTGGCTACAGGATCTCAGATAAAAAATTCCCTGATTTCCAGATTATATCTTCAAAAAGTCATTGATATGTATCACTATCTACTTTTACTGAATATCAGTTTAACAAGCATAAAAAAGTTAATTAATAAAATTGAAAGAGATAAAGAACAAATAATTAAAATTAATTACTTCCAGCATTGAAAAGTATAATAATCAAAGTATAGTATTTATGCAAGAGTTATATAAGAATAGTATTATTACAAGAATGTTAATCCTTCAAGCATTAAAATTTTAGATAAACTATAAAGCTCAGCTATAAGCTATAAACAGTTTTCTGTACACTTTAGCCGAGAATTCATAAAGTTAAATATCACTTAATTGCAATAAAATTATAAGCAGAAACAATATTTTTGTAATCCGCTTTTTCTGTCACATGAAATATTTTGACAACTTTCAAAACAATTAAGATGAGAGGGAACACAGAGAAAAGTTGAAAATGCAAAACTCTCTTCTTTTTATTGAAGCTATCTCTCATCAAATGAAATTCTAAAATAAGGAATTCTACACATATGTATTGTTGTGAGTCAGAAGAAAGCTGTGATTACCTTAAAAATTATTACCTTAGTGATTACCTTAGAAATTCCCTGATATTTACAGAATGTTGATATTCCCTCATATTTCCCTGATTTCCAGACTCTGTAGCCACCCTGTTTCTGCTAGTGTAAAGGACTCCATGAATATAAGTCAATACAATTTTTATAGTTTGTAAAACAAAAGTTGGCATCAGGAGTTTTACATAAGCTGTGTGGCGATCGGGTTGCAGAAGTGTGGAGTATGTTTTTTTGGGATGCGATGTAAAAGTTGAATAAAGCAAGGTTTATGTTATTATTGTAAATAATTATTATTAGTTTGAAGTCAACAAAATCAATAGTGGGATATTTAAATGATATTCGAGTGTATTTAGTATAAAAGTGTATTTTTGAAATATGTCATTTTTATCCTGAGCCCGCAAAGAAGAGTTACGCAGTATTGCTGAGGAACTTGGCGAATGTAAAACTGTTGATTTAAAAATTCCTACACTTAGGAAATTAATTCTAAATAATGAAAATTATGAAGAAGATATGGTCCGAAGCATGTTAGAAAATTTAATTGATGACCGAGAACATGAAGTTAAAAAACAATTGGTTGAAAAAAAATCATGAGCATGAATTAGAACCCAAGAAGCTTGAAATGTTGGCAAATATTTCTAACTTTGAAACCGGAGTATGAAATGAAAATTTTCCCAAGCTGTTAATTGATTGGAAATCACAGATTCGCTAAGTTTGATCTGAGAAGTGAAGATATGAGTTTGTATTTAGTCCATTTTGAACAGGTACTGAAACGAGTGCAGATGCCGGATTCATTATGGGTAGCCTGTTTAGTTAGTTAGTTACCTATTGAAAACATAGAGATGATTATGAAGGAACCAGAAGACAAGGCAGAACAATGATTATGTTAAAATATTACTACTCAAAAGGTATAGATTAAGTTCAGAGAAGTTAAGGCAACTGTTTTTTTCTCATTTAAAAATAGGAGATAAAACTTGAAGGGAGTTTTATCATGAATTAGAAACATATTTTAGTGGGTGGATTGCAGGTTTGGAAGTGAATACATTTGAACAGCTAAAGGATCTGATTACAGCAAATCAAATAAAATGAAGAGCTCCAGATGAAATTAGAGAATATTACTTTGATCAGTGGACAAAATTGAATTCGCCGATTTTACTGGCTGAGAAAATAGACGAATACATAGATATCAGAAATACTTTTAAAACGAAAACTGGATTTGGATGATTTAAAGAAAGAGAAAATAAGCAATGAGTTAGTTACAGGAGAACATTTTATTAAAAATGAACAGGATACAAATAAGAAAGATGTCGATCAAAGTAAATTTGCAGGCCACAATATGTGTTATAACTGTTATGTAGAAGGCTCGAAATTGTGCAAAACCTAAAAGATTAAAATTTTGCACTTCATGCAAGAAAGAAAGACATGGTACAAAAGAATGTCCACAGAAATCTCATCCATTAGTTAATACAACTATATCACTTCATAATTACATGAATACAACTACAAGTAAAGTTATTCGTGTCAATAAAACCAATATAGATGCCCTTATGGATACTGCTGCTGATGTTTCAATGATGAAACACAACTTTACTAAGAAAATGAATATTAGTTTCCATAATGATGAAATCCCTTTGATCCGCAGTATTGGAGGATTACAAGAACCATTTGGAAGAACTACCGCAAGTGTAGAAATCGATCAAGTGCAAGCAAAGAATGTACAGTTTTATGTGGTGTCGGATGGTACATTTGAGGGTCCTAATATTTTGATTGGGAACAATGTTATTGATTCGCCTGACCTAATAATGGTTAGCAAACAAGGAAAGTTTAAGTTGGTACATGTAGATGAGTTTGATTTTTTGCGTGATTTTAAAGTAGATGAAGTACCTCAACATGTAGTTCTTAAACTGGGTGAACCAGTTTCCATTATGCCTCATACAGTTCAATTAGTAACTTTGATCACCAAGGATGAACATTAAAGTGGTTTAATTTCATGTCACAGTTTCTATGATAAGCAAAATGATATGTATTTGGCCAGAGATGGAAAATCATAAGTGCCGATTGTTAACTCCAGTAGGGAAAACTTATGATTGAAAAAACATAAAGTCGTTATACGAGGCAGGTGGTCATCTGATTGCGTACATAATATCAATATTCATCTTGATACTGAAAACACGGGTCCAAAAATTTTTAAGGCTAAAGTTCAAAATAGAGAACCTATTCAATGTGATCAAATAAATGTTAGTTCTACTATCACCCGAGATGAACATCAACAATTATGTAACTTACTAAATGAATTTCGGTTATGTATTGCTATGAAACCAAACAAACTAGGATATATTAATACTGCGACTATGATTATAGTTGAAGTGCCAGGAAGTAAACCAGTTGCGCGTTCCCCGCATCGTACTTCATACCATGAAAGATATCATTCAAGAAACAAAAGAACAAGGGGTAATAAGAGATAGTGCATTAGAATATAGCAGTCCTGTACTTCTTGTTCCAAAGAAAACTGGGGAATATCGAATGATAATAGATTACTGACATTTAAACAATCAGACTGTTAAGGATAATTTTCCCTTGCCCTGTCTTGATGATTTACTTGACCACCTTTCTGGATTTAATTTGTTTTGTATTTTAGACACTTGTCAAGGTTTCAACAAGATTCCAATGAATGATGACTTTTCACGTAAGGCCACTTTTACTACGTCTGATGGTCATTATGAACCAACTCGGTTATACTTTGGTTTAGCTAATGGACCACGAGTATTTCAACGTGCGATGTCTTTAACTTTAGGAGATCTACTGAGGGACACCGTAAAGTGATTTATAGATGACATATTTTTTGGTTATGATTTCGAGGATATGATGATAAAACTCCATAAAGTTCTGGAAAAACTGCATAATGCTGGAGTAACATTAAATTTATCGAAGTGTGAATTTGCAAAGACCGAAGTTGAATATTTAGGATTTGTCGTGAGCAAAGAAGGACTGAGACCTACCTGGTCCGAGAAAACTTGCTGCAATCACAAAATTTCCGGTACCCAAAACAAAGGAAGAACTACATCAGTTTCTTGGTTAACTAGTTTCTTTCGACGTTTTATTGAACGGTATGCTTCTTTGACTGCACCACTACATTTTCAACTTAAGAATAGCCAAACATTTGAATGGACCAAAGAACAATAGAACACATTCAAAGTGTTGCACCAAAAATTAGTCTCTAAACCGGAAATAAAGTTGTTTGACCCACATGATGAGACAGAATTGCACAACAGATGCCAGTGGTACAGGATTAGCTGGAATGATTCTACAGCGAGATAAAACCAAATCTTGGAGATTAGTGTATTGTGTTAGTCGACAAATGAAGAAAACTATCACTCTAGTCGACTTGAACTTATTGCTGTAGTACGATCAATGACCCAACTCCATCCACTATTAATTGATATTAGATTTACTCTTGTGACTGATTGTCCTGCAATAACTTATCTGAACAGCCAAAATAATATAAAGCCTCAAATCGCCAGATGGGCTGAGCAACTTTGTGAATTCAATTATGTTGTTAGTCATCGTCCAGAAGTAAAATTGACCCATATTGATGCTCTTAGCCGATCTCCAGTCGAAGAAAGGAGTTGCACTCCATATTATGAAATTGAAGATACTAGTTTAGTTGAGTTGTCTGTAAATCCAAAAGTATTCTACATAGCTACAGAAGAAGATGGAGTAGCTAGCTTTTATGAAGGCCCAAGATCAAGAATTGCAGAAAATTATTATTACTTTGAAAAAGCCAGTAAAACAACGTACCCAACAAGAAAAACAATTTGTAAATATTTATGAACTTATAAATGGAATGAATACTTTGACTATATGAGGATAATAAAGAGAAACTATTTGTTATGCCTAGATCAATGAGAAAATATTTAGCTGCACATTTTCATGATTTTTGTGGTCATTATGGTGCTGATAAAGTTATTACTATGATATGCCATCAGTTTTGGTTTCAACACATGGTAAACTATGATAAACAACATATCAAACAATGTTAGTATGTGCTTATACAAAAGTATCTTCTGGTAAATAGTAAGGAAAACTTAATCCTATACCATCAGGTAAACGACCAATTGAAGTAATATACATGGATTTCCTTGGTCCATTTATTAGTTCACATTTTAATAAAGAAATATTAGTTATTATTGACAATGTGACAAAATTCGTGCATTTATGATCATGCAGAAATTGTTCAGCAAAATATGAAGTAAAGTATCTAGATGAGTTTACTAATGACTTTGGTTCTTTAAGTCAAATAATAACTGATAGAGGTTCATGCTTTACATCAACTATATTTAAAGACTATTGTGAAAAATATGGAATTAAACATACCCTAAATTTTAGCCAGAGACCTCAAGCAAATGGATAAGTTGAAAGCTTTCACAGAGTCTTGATCCCTATGATTACCGCTAATATACGTACAGTGTCTCATAAAGATTGGGATCGAGTCTTACCTGAGACACAAAGATACATAAATTGGACCCCAAGAAAATCAACTGGTTATCCACCATTTGAACATTTGTATAGCTATAAACCAGTCAATTTGGATATTTCTCTCGAGAATTGTTACCAACATCTGATGATTATACCATACCAACTGAGTTACGCGAAATGGCTAGAGAAAATATTGTCCGTGCACAAGATGAAATGAAATCAAACTACGATGCTCACCATTGTTATGCATACAAATATTCAGTAGGTAATGCTATTGTTGTACGACGGTTACCTGAACAGACTGGATTTGGTACAAAGACTCAAGTGAAGTATAGAGGCTTATTCTTGTTAAAGTATTGCCATTAGATACATATCAGGTCCCGATTTTTGAAAAGCTGCTCAAGGGCAAAAAAGACAACAGAACTATACTACTACTGCTCACGCTTCACAGATGAAACTCTTTCATCTTATCAACAAAGACAATCTAACACACAATACTGATGATGACGCTGAGTTAGATTTAGATATAGAGTCATGTGAAAATTTTGATGAGTATAACAATGATGATGATAGCATCCAACAACGTGTGAATTATGGATGATGTCCAAAAAGGGAAAGAAAATTGTCTTTCCATCTTAAAGACTATATACTTTAGAGTTATAAACAATATTTAATTGTGAATGTGGATGTTTCCTTATAGCATGGCTGAATATAACAGATTCCATGATCAAATCAACACAAGTTTTATAGTTTGTAAAACAAAAGTTGGCATCCAGAGTTTTACACAAAATGTGTGGTGATTGGGTTGCAGAAGTATGGCGAATGTCTTTTTGGGATGTGATGTAAAGGTTGAATAAAGTTGTGTTTTCAAGGTTTACGTTATTATTGTAAGTAATTATTATCAGTTTTAAGTCAACACTAAGGATGCTGCAAGTGGTCTTGTCTTGTAGCACATATTTGCTTTACTATATTTATACACCTTGTTCATAACTGTACCTGTCTGTGTTCAACAGCTATGTAGGTGTATAAGGACCTTACTATGCATATATACACACACAGTGGAACCCCGATTTAATGTCATTCAAGGGATCGAAAAGAAATAACGCTATATGCAGGAAAAAGTTAAATCGGGCAGGACAAAAACAAAACACTGACAATGAACTAAAGAGTAATTTAGGTTACATACCTTTTATTTCTTCCTTTATAATGATTTAGATATCAGTTTTCTAAATTCATTAAAGAAATCAGTTATTTTACTTTGAGTTTTGTTTTTATCAGCTACATCACAAATCGCATTCTCAACACAAATGAGTTTCTGTAAACTTTTCTCTTGGCCTTCACCATTTGAAAGGAACGCTTTTACTATTTTCAAAGATTGAATGGCTTCTGTCATAGAGGGAATTCCATGTTCTTCATCATCATCTTGATTATCACCTAAACTATCCAATTCTGAATCTATCAAATAACTTAGAGTCAGTATATCAGATGTCATGGCATTTATATTGCAAGTTAGATAATCCCCGAAGTTATCTGACATGGAGAAGAACTCTTCCCTTTCTTTAGACTCTTCATTTTCTCTCTCTTTGAGTTCAAAATCATCACCTCTGACCTCCGGGAAACCATCTTTTACAAAAGAACATGAGATATATTTTCTCTTGACTTTCTCTCATGCTGAAGAAATCATATGAAGGGCTTCTAGTACGTTTATCGACTTTTTCCTGCCTCCAGATTCTATACTCAGAAGAGTGTTTTTCAGAAGTTGGTTTCGATAGTTCACTTTAAATGATCGTATGATCCCCAAATTACAAGGTTGAACTTTGCTTGTACAATTGGCAGGGAGAAATTCTATTCGCACATTTTGTAACTTTAAACCTACAATATGGGCTGTGCATTGATCAAGAATCAAAACAATCTTTCTGTGAGCGCATTTGTCTGTCCAATTTGTGAAGAAAGTTATCGAAAATTGTTCTTAGTATCCAAGATTTTTTGTTTGAGTCATATTCAGTAGGAAAGCTTTTCACATTCTTGAAGCACCTTGTTTTTTTTGATTTTTTAATAACTAATGGTGTCAACTTTTCACTACCTTCTGAGTTGGTACATAGCAAAACAGTCAATCGTAAATTAGATAGTTTTTCACTGTGACAGCTTTCACTCTTTATTGCAAAAGTCTTATCAGGAAGATTGTAAACCAATCCTGTCTTGTCAGTATTGAGAGAGAAAATGTCTTTACCAAAATATTCTTGTATCAAAGACAGCAATGTATTTTCTATCCACTCTTGGACAGTCTCAGAATCGACTCTAGCAGACTTGCCACAAATAGATTTGTAGGATAAATTGTGCCTCTTCTTAAAGCGGTTTATTCAACCGTTTAAAGCTTTGAATCCTTGAATTCCCAGTTTAGAAGCAATTTCTAATACTTTCTGTTTCAAAATGGGGTCATTTATAGGAATGTTTGTTGCCCAAACTTTGTTGAACTATTGAAAGAGGACATTTTCCAATTCCTCAAACAGTGACAACTTCAATTTTTTTCTTTTTTTAGCCAGTTTTCTCATCTTTTATGAATTTGGTTCCACAACTTCTGCTTGCTTTAAAATTGTTAGCAAAGTTGAATATGGAATTCCAATTGATTTAGCAAAATCAGATTTACTGCCATTGTAATCTTTGGCTTTGTTGATGATCTCCACTTTTTTGACCAAAGAAAATCGCTTTCTTTTTGAAGCCATATTTTCATCATCTAGTGCTAACAAAAATTCACGATAGAATGTGTAATCGCAACAGAAAGCAACCAGTGACTAAACACCCAATCAGGCAAAAGGGTATCGTTCAGTGGGGATTCTACAAATCCGTCCTTTGTCTTCATATGACGAAGGGGATAGTGGTGATAGGGTGAGATAAGGGTGGGGTGGGGTCTCATCCCTCTTTTTACACAAAGAGAGGACAGATCCCAAGTAACGTATTGCACCTGTTGGCAAGAAAGGTTTTCTTTTTTTTCACAATTACTGACCTATTTTAGGAGTTCCTGCTGAAAAAAACACGTTAAATGTGGGAAATATTTCAAATTGATAAAGTTACATAAGGGATATTTTAACATTACAAGTACAGAAAATTATTTGGGACCAATGAAAAATGACGTTATATGCGGGAAAATGTTAAATTGGGGTTCCACTCTGTGTGTGTGTGTGTGTGTATATATATATATATATATATATATATATATGTACATATATATATATATATATAATAATAGAAGTTTGAAAATCCAATGAACGAAAAGTAAGAAGATGTAACACGATAAACCTAACTTTTTAAAAACACCCACAGAATAAAATATAATACAGCAAATCATCAATCAAATGGATTAAAAATACAAAACACTAGCTATCAAGTTACAGAAAATCAACCAAATTAAAAGGTATGGAAACAAAAAAAGAAAAACTTAAACTAAATTCAACTATCTAACTGGCGTACAAAACAAATGTAAAAATCAATTAATCCTCAAGCATATGGAAAAAATAAAAAAATTAATATCGAATCAACAAGTCAATGAAAAATATAATACAAAGGTATGGAATCGAAATAAGTATAACAAACGAAATCAAGCACAAACGCCTTACACGTGGACGAGGCTCTAAGCCTAAATCATGAATTGTTAACCTCTACAAAAATCTAATCATGTCCAAGTTTTTTGTAGAAGCAAACTCAAAAATGTATGTTTCTGAAGAAATAGATAGATTAAATCTATGAACTATTTCTACTTGGACGACATACATAAAGATGGAATAAAAAAGAAAAAATGAATACCTGGAAAAAGCACAGCGTGTGTACAGACGATTCATTACAGGGATCGAGGGAACACTGATAGAAGAGACCAGTGTTGCCATTCGTAAAGAAAAAATAAAAAACCATTTACTGTTGCCATTCATAAGAATTGAAAAACTGTGAAGCGAAATGTAAAGAAAAAGTATTAATATACAAAAAGAGCTACTAAAAAGAGGGGCAAATAAAGGTAATGCTGAAGTGGGAAGTGAATGGGGGAAAAAAAAAAAAAAAAAAAAAAAAATGGAGATGACTGGCTAATATAAGATACTATGAATAGAATTATATGATACTATGGAAAGAATTATAAAAATCCAGCTATTTTAAATTTTTTAACAATACTATTTACTAAATAAGTGGGATATTTATATAAATTACTAGTAATTTTGAGATTATTGATATGCATAGCATGAAATTTTTTATCAGATAATCTATAAATTCTAAAAAGCTGATTGAGTATAATATTTCTAAACAATTGAATCGAGTTACAGGAATTAAAAGGTAAGATTTTATTAATATTAAAATTATAAAAGTCTTTTTTATCATATAAATTTGTAACAATTCTATTAGAAGGATCAATAAAAAGATTTAAATCCAAAAAATTAACATTTTTATTAATAGTAGCTTCATTAGGTATTAATTCCAAATTGTCTGGATAGTAATCTATATCTATGAGATAATTTTCTGTATGTACTAAGCAAATCAGATCATCAACATATCTGTAAAAAGTATAATCTATTGAAGTAAATGACATTTCATAATGATAAAGGTATAAATTAGCTAGCATACTGCTACTACAGCCACCCTGTGGAACTCCTGAGACTTGTAAGTATAATTTATTTCCTTGAAAAATATAATTATTGAAAATAACAAAGTGAAGAAGTTTAGGAAAATTTTTAAATTTAATTTGATTTGAAAGAGGTGTAATATAAGCATTATATAGAGCTAAAATTACATCATATAGATCAGATATCTTAATATTATTAAAAAGATCTTTAAAATCAAAAGTTTGAAATCCTATTATTTTTCTAAGAGATGTTAATTTATTCTTTAATTCTTTACTATTATTTAGAATATGGTAGTTATTGCTAGTCTGGCTTAAACTATTATTTATTAGATTTAAAGAATTTAGTAATAATTTACTCGCAGTAGTAGAGTAAGTATTATGGCCACTAGTAACTGTTCTAAATTTAATAGGATTTTTATGAAATTTTGGAATAAGCACTATATAAGGAAATTTAAGATATTTATATTTAATATTTAAATCATTATACATATTGATAATTTTCAATTTAATACTATTGATGGAATGTAAATCAGGTTTAAAAAGACTATTATTTTTTAAATAATCTAACAGAAATTGAATATAAAATTTTTTACAGATAATAGCATAATTATTAGAGGCTTTATCAACATAGGTGATAACAAAGGATCTTTGTAAATCATTAATGGAATGTTTAATATTATCAATATTATATAAAGATCTAGACAATTTAATATCTCTAATAGCATTTTTAATTGATTCTAATATAGTAAATTTCCACATATTAAATGCCTCTAATGGCAGAGCGTATTTACAAGCTAATTTATATATATATTTATCAAGATCAAGATTAATTGATTTTAAGACTTTAAAAGAATTATTACAAGAAGGTATATATATATATATATATATATATATATATATATATACACAGTAGACTCCCTCTAATCCACACAGCTTGGGACCAGAAATTGTGCGAATTATAGAATTTTGCAGATTATAAGTCATTGCTGCATACACAAATGTATGAAAATAAGACATTGGTACATCCTGAATTTTTAATTAAAAATCTCTCTACAATACATTTAAATCCGCCGACGCGGTGGTCGAACGGTCAAAGGCAAGAATTTCCTACTGATCGCTCGGCTGCCGGGTTGTGGGTTCGAATCCCACTTGCAAGCATGGATGTTGTGTCGTTAAGTGCGATGTGTTTCTGATCCCCACTGGTGCGCCCGGACAATGTCATGTGACAGCTAATAGGTTTCACGGTTCTGGCCGGTGTTATGAGTTATTGACTTTTCGCGTTATATGTATCGAGTTCGCTTTGTTTGTATAATGTTTGTCTTGTTCTCTGGCTATTGGAAAAAAAAAAATTAAAGCCAAATTAGCTAATTTTATAAATTTTGCTGCTTGTTTTTGGAATTTTTAAACATAGATGTGTTTTGAAACATAGATTTTGAAACATTGTTGTCTAAGGATTTTTAATTTAACTAGCCGAATACCCGCTGATTATCAATGGTTTCACAATAAGCAACCCCTGAATAACATCAATTTTTGAACAATTCACTTTTCACATTTATTCTTAAAATTGAAAATTTTGGTGTGCCGAACCCCCTAAAGGAGAAAATATTAGAAAACTGAAATTGCTCACTTTCTTCCTTTTAAACTATCTACCCGCACACCCAATATGAAGCCTCTATCTCATACTGAAGCATGTAATTATATCATTTCATCTTTCGAATGTTTTCATGTGAAGCACCCTTTTAAATAAACATTTATGAAAAACTATTTGTCTTGGGTTTTTTATCAAATGATTAGCCTATATACCAGATTTAAAGCTTTTATCAAATTTTAAATTAGGCGTTTTTTATTTATTAAGCAAATCGAGCATTTTGGTGTGTGACATCCCCTAAAGTAGCAAATATAGGAAATCTGAAATTGCACACTTTTTTCCTTTTGAAAGATATCACCATACACCAAATCTCATCGTATCTCATCGTAAAGCAGGTATTTCTATCATTTCACTTTTCAAACGATTTGGTGTGGTGAACCCCCCAAAATTACAAATATCGGCAATTTTCTATTGCACATGTTGAACTATCTACCTATATACCAAATTTGAAGTTTCTATTCCATTGCAAAGCATATTTTTACTATAATTTTACTTTTCAAATGTTTTTGTTTGGAGTAGCCACCCCCGAAAATGAACAATTTTGAAAATCTCTATACTTTTGTGTTTTATTAGATGATTTCCCCATATACCAAATATCAAGCCTATATTGCATTTCTAAAAGTAGCATTTCCCATTTATTCGAAAAATCAAACATTTGGGTTTGCAGCACCCCCTAAAGTAAAAAATATCGGAAAACTGAAATTGCACATTCTCTTCCTTTCAAACTATTTACCCTTACACCAAATTTGAAGTCACTATCACATCTCGAAGCATGGTTTCTCGTCATTTCACCTTTTTAGTTTTATTTGGTACATTGATACAGTCCACTTTTATTAATGTTTGTGTGCGACATAGTAATTCATGCTTAGGAATAAACAAAGCAACAGGACTGAATATTAATTCAACACAATGCAAGTGTCTTTCTCCAATTCCCAACCATGCCACACTGGACCACTTTCTGCACCTCTTCCTGCAAAAGTTCTTACAAATCTAATTGCCACAGTTGAATAGATCTTTTTAACATTCATATTTGAATGCCTTTGATATAAAAATAAACCAGTGACTTCCCAAAATACTTACTTGTCTGAAAGGTTTTAATAGAAGGCCCATTTTATTACTTCTGAAGTTCAGAATAGTGAAAATTTTGCTTTAATAGAAAAGTATAGAAATAAAATAAAAGGCATGTTATGCATACAGCCAAATATGGAGAGAGGGGGTGGATGACAGCTTAGTGGTTAAGGCACGGGAATTGCACTAGGATGACCCAAGCTCGATTCCCGGCTCTGCTCAAACTGTTCACATGTCCTCGCAGAGTTCTGGCACATTAAAAATGTGGTCCGTAAGTCCTTCTGAGAGGTTGGTGGAAGGGGAAGGAGGGTATAGTCCCTATGGATGCTGTTCCCACTAGGTTTCGGTCCAAATTGGGTGGCTCTGTCTTGGCTGTCCAAACAGATACCTTACATCTTCTGGTAGGTCGAAAGGTCTGGGTTGAACGAACAAACACAGCCAAATATAATTCTATCATTTCATACATATTATAACAAGTCTTTCATATTTCAATTCAAATCATAATTAGCCTCTCTCAAAAGCATATAAACCATCATATACTACTATCTTTGCAATAATATTCAAATGTGTTTTTAAAGAATAACCATAAATCTAATGGCAACAAATATATGACTGGCTAGGGATAATATAATAGTGTCTAGGAATGAAAATACAGTCAGAAAAGGGATTATATATCAAGAGTTTGATTGATATAAATTAAAATACAAATAAGGTAAAAACAAAAATACACCTACTTTTCGCATCTTATTATTTATCCTTGCTTTCTCCTTGTCGTACAAGTTCTCTCCCTCCGCACTGCGGATACTGCCCCTTTCTTTTGTGTCTTTCTCTTCTCCTCCTTTCTCTTGTCCCACAAACAGCTCATAAGATGAACAAGAAAGGTCAGATGGACTTTTTACAACACCTTTCCTAGAATCCTCACGGGCTCGATCTTCCTCTTCTTCTATCTGTAAGGCAGTGGACATTTGGGACATTACCACTTTTAATACTTGCTTGAAGAAACACCTTCTCCACCTGCATACACAAAAACAAGGGAAGCTGGTCTGAAATAATTAAATTTAGAGTCACAAAATTTGAGACCAGCTTCACTTGACTTTATGCGTAAGAGTGGGAGGTGAGCTTTGTTGACCTGTGTAGATGTTTGTGGTTATTTTGCTATTAGTGACTGATATCACCAGTTAGCAAATTTTCACTCTGGGTGTTTCTCTTTGCCTGCCCTGTTGCAGTTTGTTCTTAGCAGTTGTTAAGAGCACATACTGTCTTTTTGGCCTGAGAAAGGAGGTTTATAACACCCTCAAAACAATTGTAGTCACCTAAATGGCATATGCCTGCTTTATTCAAGGAAGTAGTTGAAGTTATTTGTAGTTTCATTTTGTTATATTCTATAAAGTTATATTAAGCAGCACTTTTATTATGTTGCTTTTAAAAAGCACTTTCTCAAAATGTTCTTTGTCCCTGGAATCAACAGGGGTGTTTGAATTTTTATTTGCATTTATTTGGTTGAAAACTTGTTTCAATATTTATTCAAACAGGTGTCATTACTTTAAAATATATATATATATTTATACTAGTGTATTTTTAAAAATGGAGCAGTTATAATCGAATTGTGAGAAAAAATGGGCACATCTGGCAACCATTTTGTAACTTACCTGAAGATCGAGGCATGTGCCACTTATTTGGAGTAATATTAGATAAATTTAGATGAATTGCATTTGTGATGGCATTCTAAGTGTGGAGATTAAAAGTCTGAGTTAGGTTTATAAATAATTAGGTTTATAAATAATAATATATATATATTAGTATATTATATATCATTGAAAAAAAATCCCTGGATTACAAATGCTAAATTGCCAGGATTTATCTTAATTACTTTAATTTATTGAACAATACTTGCTGAATTTTGTAGTTGTGTCAAAATTGTTACGGGGCTTTGAATTTAAGGAGCAAAATTCTTTCCTTAAACTGGCTGATATCATGCAGTGTACAATTAAAGTAAGTTCTAATTTTAATCTGCTATCTTCATGTAAAATTAAACAACATATGTTAAGATTTCTTTCTTTCTGTTCTTGACTTATTGAATGAAGTGAGTAATCAACAGTTATTTAATGATCCAAATTAAGCCATTTGATAATGGTGCAACTCAAAGACTGATCAAGAAAACTGAGGAAATAGCTCTGTAATAAACATTAATAAATTTATTCTATAGAAACATATTTTATCGGAAAGCATTACTTTGAATTATTTTTATAAGTTAAAAACAATATTTTGATTCATTAAATGAGCTTATTACTTTGCTTACATACATAGTATAATGTATAAGGAAAGTATAGTGATTGAGTTGAAAATTAGAATTCGAGTTTTCAACGGGAGAACACATTTTAAGCATCTCTGAATACAAATCAAACGTTTTTGAGGTGATGTATATATATGTGTGTGTGTCCATGAATCTGTGGAGACAACATCACACAAACAAACAGAGCAATTCGAATGAAATTTTGTACAAATATTACAATTAGTGAATACTGGAAGCTTATTGTTTTTAAACACAATCAGATATCAGAACACCCCTAAATTTTCAAATGAAATTTTTAAAATCATTAAAAAATCAAAACCTCTAATAAAGTTATATAAAAAATCATTTCTTATGTTCATTCTTTCATTAGAAAATAATTGACACAAACTTTAGAATGCTAACAAGAACCGCTCTTGAGGTATTGCACATTTATCAAACAAAATTATTAAAAAATCACATAAAATTAAAAAAACTATTGTGAAATATACTCACTTTTATTATGCAATATTATGTGATAAACTTGTTAACATCCTTCTCATGGATTTAGTTTGTTCCATTCAAGAGAGAAGATACTTTGGGAAATAGTTTTGTATTTATCTTAACGCCTAACAATTCACCAATAGTCATTTATCTACTGTAAAAATAACTTATTTCTCTGTCCATAATGCTGGGCAAAATTTTGGCGAATGATTTGGTGGAATATCGCCAACATGGTGGCTTTTTTAAATGCTGCCAAATTGACGAAAATGCCACCAAATTGATAAAAATGATGCAAAATTAATGAAAATGGTGACTAATTGATAAAAATAAAATATTTCGAAAAGAATATAAGAATATACAGGGTGATTATAATTAAAATTGCGATTTTAAAATGCTGTAAAGTAAGAACCACTGGTCAGAATGATCTGATATTTGACATGAGTATATGTGAAGCAATGGAATTCTGTTTGTCGAAGGAAAAGAAATACTTAAAAAATGTACCGATAGATGGCGCTGCATTTGCCAAACACAAGGTGTTGTTAGCCGAAATAAACCAATAGTCAACTAAAGAAAATGACAATTTAATCAACATCACTTAATTTAATAACTGATTGAAACATCATGAAAACGTGACAAACGCCTACGATATAAACAAGAAATGTTCAATATGCTGCCCACAGTGCTCAGCTACAAGTTGGAAGCACAAAACAGCATGTTCCACAACAGATCAGAGTATATCAAAGGTGATGCTGTGGATGTGGTGTGTAATGCATGCTTTTAAGTCAGCCAAGTTCGCAATCTGACCACTGTACACAGCATTCTTGAGGTGCCCCCAAAGCCAGAAGTCACAAGGATTAAGGTCAGGTGAACGTGGCGGCTAGACTGTTGGAAAATGACGGCTGATAATCCTGTCATTTCTGAAATGGATATTCAGCAGCTGCTTCACTGGTGTTGCAATGTGTGGAGAAGTGCCATCTTGCATAAAAGTTGTGCTATCCAGACACTGACACTGTTGAAGTTTGGGAATGATGTGGTTCTGCTAAAGGGCTTCATATTGCTGACCAGTGACAGTACAAGTAACAGGATCCGCAGGATCTATCTTATCAAAAAAGAATGGGCCAACGATAAATGTTGCCGTAAACCCGCACCATACAGTGATCTTTGCAGAATGAAGAGGCAATGGTTACAGTGGGAATGGATTTTCGTTCGCCCATATTCTTCAATTTTGCATATATAAATTTTGGAAACCAATTATTTTTGCATATATAATAATTGGTTTCCTCCCTCTGCCACGTTTCACGCCCAATGAACTAATCTCTTCAAATTTAACCAGATTTTAAGCCCTTTAATGTCCGGAACCTCCTGAGAGCAGTTAACGCACAGTCACCGTTCTGGTAGAAAAGTTTTATGAGCAAAGCATGATACTTCAGTGAAAGAATCATGGCAAAGCACTCAATAAGAAATGCATGTGCTCCTTGTTTCTATCACAACTGTAATGTGCAGTGCGCATGCCCAGTCTTAATTAGCATACCTCCAGAATAGAGGTGTGCTTCCGCGCACGACCTAGCGGCCAATTTTTTCATTCTTCGTCAAGCAAATTCCATGTTGGATTCGGATATTGTCATCTAACGGTGCATTTTTGAAGTAATTTTTTATTTTTTGCCAAACAAAATTCTATTGCTTCATGTATACTCAGGTCAAATATCAGGTCATTCTCACCAGTAGTTCTTGCTTTACAACGTTTTCAAATCGCAGCTTTAATTATAATCACCCTGTATTATAAGAATAATCTATTTCTCCATTAGTAACACTTGGTGAAAAATTTGGAGACGAATTTGGAAGAAGACATTAACTTGGCGACTTTTTATAAGTGTTGCCAAATGGATGAAAATGTCACAAAAGTGATACAAATGTTGGCAAATTGAAAGAAATGCCATTAGTAGGAGGTAATGTTTTGCAAAATTTGAATTCTGTCATACAATGGGAATACCTTTCTTCTAGTATATAAGAAATGCTCTTCTCTCTGCTTGTAATGCTTGGCGACACATTTGGTCAAACTGACAAATAATCTAGCGAAATATTGCTAACTTGGCAATATTTTGCTCCACATTGATGAAAATTTTGTCAAAATGGCAAAAATAATGCTAAGTTAATGAAATTGATGCCAAAGTGATGAATTAATTATTAAAATATTTTAATATATGGAATATATTGCTTATTCAAGATGCTATCAATATTGATAATTGCTAATTTAAAGTTGCGTGAACTATAAGTTAATTGAGTACTTCAAAATAGTTTTACATGTTGTCATCTGAAAAAGCACCAAATGTACAATTCAAAGTTAAAACTATTGTGTCATAGATCTTATACATCATGTTTTCACTGTGAAAAAAGTAAATTCATTGCATTATATAAAGAAAGTCATGTGCTGTCCACATCAGATTTTTTTTATAATAAAACTTACAAACAGTAGATGAAATGTATTTATTAACTAATGTATTTCATATATAAATTTTATATGCAATTTCTTCAATATCAGCAAGTTGTATTTCTCAAAGTATGTCAAAGTACACATGTACATTTAATGTAAAATATCCTGATTTTTTTATATATATTTTTATTGCTCAATTAAAAAAATATTGCTTTACAGTTCATTATTGTTCAACTTTTTTTATTATCAGAGGCAGATTTACTATGAAGATAATGAAGTTTGAAGTTTGAGCCCAGTAGTTCAGTTTGGAGGAGGGAGGGGACCATGAATCAAATACACAAGAAAATTATAAGAATACACAAGTAAAATTGCATTTTAATAGATAAATTAGGGTCCTGGGGGCAGGTCTTCCTGGTCCACCCTCTTTGCAGCACTACTGTTTAAGCCAATTGATTAACAGAAGCTTCCCAGTCACTTCATTTTTAAAACTTCTTTCATATAAGAGTTAAGCGAGAAATAAAAGAAAATTTATATTTCTAATTTTCATTCTACTGACGGTCACCTGGATGGTGCATTCATATTTCAATCTATTTAAAACTTAAACATTAATTTAAAATTTTCCATAATTTAAACAAATAATTTTCTCAATATCTATAAAAGAATTATTTTTATAAATGTATATAGTATAATGTTTTTATAGTCTTGTAAGGATCGGAAAATCCTTGAAAGTGGCAAGTTCCACGCTTTTTATGGAGCTAACAAGATTCTGTTAAGGATTAAATAAAAACACTTTATGCACAAGATAAAGAAAATGAAGCAACGTACAAAATAATGCACAAATTAAAAATAATGCAGCATATAAATGTTTCATCTCTTAATTCATGTACAAAAGATCAAGAGACCTGAAATTAGATGGGAGTCATTTAATTTATTTTTTCAACTTTGGGTTTGCTCATCATTTTAGCATCCTAAAAACAGCTTTATAGTGTTATGTTCTTGTTTCTCCTTTAACATTTGAAAGAGAGGAAAATCCCGCATTGTATAAAACTTCAGCTACAATTGTTCTGTGAAAGAGCAGCATTTTTTATTCATGAAACAGCAGATACCAACAATGGTAGGAAACAAAACTTGCATAATTTCAGATGCTAACATTGAGAATGTCTCCAAATATTCTGTGATTCTAATGATAATATATTGCACTCCACATGACATTCTTATTTAATAATTAACATGACATTTATAATGCCATAATAGGCCCCAAGCATGGATTAATGTAGTGCTTTTATGTAGCTTTAACTCTTTATGTTCATGATTAATGTAAATTACAAATGCAAAAAGTTACCAGAAGATATTCCTTATTTTTATAA
The DNA here is from genome assembly GCA_951213105.1 of Amaurobius ferox. Classification (NCBI taxonomy): domain Eukaryota; kingdom Metazoa; phylum Arthropoda; class Arachnida; order Araneae; family Amaurobiidae; genus Amaurobius; species Amaurobius ferox. The sequence continues at coordinate 3,454,018 of OX578149.1, read as the reverse complement.
AAATGTAAAATTTCTTTGTACACAATGTTTGAAAAATTTATACGCAAAAAAATCAAAAGATAAGAGTATAAAATACAGTTTCCTTTAAGTGAAGTAAAGTGGAATTCCCAATCTAATCCTGTTATTGAATTTTTTTTTAATCCTGTAATTGAATTTTTTTAATCCCGAAATCCCAAGATTGTAAAAAATGCCTAGAATTGCAATCCCAAATTGAAACTATTTAACCCATTGACTGTTGCATCACACATGAGCTTTTATTTTTAAAAATATTAATACATAAGAAAATTTTTTTAAAGTCATGAAATAATGAAAATCACTTCCATAAAAGATTTCCTGTGTAGAAGGGTTGGAATGGCTTATCGGGCGACGTCCGATTCCATTCTATAATTTCTGGAATAAAGTTAGTTTGTTTTAACCATAAATTGATAGTGGAAATAAATCTAGATGTTACCTACTTTGAATACATTTTCTATTTCTTTACAAACCATTTTATAGAGAAAAGCTGCAGTAATTGTTCTTTTTAGCCAAAACTTAATAGTGTGAATAAATCATGAGAAGCTGCTTATTTTGAATACTTATTTTTCTTCTTGGTGCAGTTCTCTGGTGAATGTCTTGGGGTCTTCAAAATTGAAATTGTGAATCTCAATTTTGAGTCTTATTGTTGCAACTATAGAAGGACTGCACAATGATAATTGATTTAGCATTCTGAATTAGTTTTCCCATTAATAATATTTTTTTTCAAATCAAACATTTATTATTATTTAAAATTTTCCCTTATTAAAAGAAAAAATGAATTTTATGAACTGTACAATGAATGACTTAAGTTATATGTACTGGAATGTGTAAAAAAAAAAAAAAATCCAATGAAAAATAACTGATGGTTATAAAAACAAAAAGCTCCAGCTTTAAAATCTATCTACTCAATATCAACATGGATCCAATAATGTTGACCTAAAAATTTATAACACACAAATACTACAGTTTCAATACATACAATATAATAGTTTTATAGTGTGGAGTCGCATTCTTAAGGAAATATTAAGCATTACGGGACAAAGATATGAGGGATGAGACAAGTATATATATTTTTTATTGTTCTCATGGAACCTTAAAAAGAGATTATCTGAATGCTACTCACTAGCCGAGCAGCTTCATGCATTGCTGCCTCTTCAGCTGCAGCAGCTTCCTCCTCCTCCTCTGCTTTCTTCTGTAACTCATCGTAAGACATGGCCACAATGGCCAAGATCAAATTCACCAGGTAAAATGATCCCAGGAAGATAATCACAACAAAGAAACACATGTGCCATGGACCCGCACATATTAAAATCTAAAACAAACATATGGAATCAGTACAGAACACTTAATCTAAAGTTTAAATAAGATCGGAAGAGAAAAAACTTTATCATTCTTTGTTCAGGGTGAGTACACTTTCACTTAAGCACTTTTCAAGGACTTTCAAGTACCATGTAATTCTTTTGCAAGGACAATCAATCTCTCAGTATGAAGTTGTATGTATTTCTGGGAGGCATATAAATAAATAGCAAACTAATATTATTGTTTATTGTTAAAGCCGGTGAGGAGATTTTTGGAAAAACCGATGCTGTTTAGAAAATTTTTCTGAACAACGGAACAGTTAGAGAAATTTCTAGGAAAAGCAGAACTTTTTGGAAAAAACACAATGCCACGAATTCGTGGAACATTTTCAAACCTGTTTTTTCAAGCACTTAATAGGAATTTTCACGTACTTTCAAGGCCATGAAAATGGTCATTTAAAATTCAAGTACTTTTCTGATTTTCAAGCACTATCCTGTTTGTTAATGAGAAGATGGGGCAAAATACTAAACGTATAATATACATACTATTAGTTAAAATGGAAAAATAAATCAATTTACATGATAAACAGCCTCTGAAATAGATAGCTGATATTGCATTCTAGTTTGCAATGTAAAAACTGCAAATTGCGATGAAACCTCAAAATTTTAGTGCGATAGGGTCATTTTATATTAAATCAACACAATTCACAACCCCTGCGGATTGGTTTTTAATTTGGCTAGTCCATGCATATATAAGATACTATGCAAAATCTGAACTCTAAAATTGCCTTCGTTTTTTTATTTATAAAAATTTGAAGTTTGAAAATTTGGTAATTTTTTCACAATTTCAAAAGCTTATATCTGCTGACCTAATGTTCCGATTGTATTGAAATAAGGCTTATTTTGTAATTTAATGTATGACCTTTCTTATATGTTACATGACCTGTCAATGATGTTTTTCATTTCAAGGTCATTCAATTTGACCATGAACTGCAAAAAAGTGTATTTTTTAAAATCTGAAAATTTTATTTTTTACATATTTAATTGCTGTACATGGCCTGTAAATTTCATAATGGGACCACAATGGGACCAGAAAGAAATTTAATTTTAAGTAAAACAGTATCCGGTCATTCCATATCAAATCAACTGAGAAAAGTAAGATTCTCAACATGATATATCTGGAATTCTTTGGAATTTTGTGAGTTTTTAGTATTAGTGGAGATACTCAACCAAACAAAATCTCTATGTTGGCAATTGTTTTTTATTTACAGCCCTCCAAAAACTGTGAAATTTACTTATTTTTTTACCAAAACATGATACTTTGAATTCTTGCAACTTTGGAAACAAAATGCTTTCAATGTTTAAACAAATGTCATTAAAACAATTTTCTATGTTCTTTCATATAATATGACTAATGCATAAAACCCACTTTTTTAATTTTTTGGTTTGAAACCGGGACAAGCAAAGGCTTGTGAGAAAGAAAAAAAAAAGTAAATAATAAATAGCAAAATCTTTATATAATTTTCAGTTGCCCCTTTTTTATAATCTTAAATTAATATAGGCCATTTTTGTCATAATTGTCATTGAATGATTATTATTATAATGAACATCATTTTATTTTCATACTTCAAAATGATATTTTAAACCTTTAATTACAATCCTTTTTATATATTTATAAAAATGTCTTTTTTTCATCTCAGTTTCATACTGATTGAATTAATCATCTCTCATCAGTAGTTTTAGTTTGCTAGCTTTTCTTATCGCAGATTCTAGTTTCACTTTATTTTAGTTTACTAAAAAAATATAATTCTGCTCCTTTTACTAAGTCCTTCCTTTTTCCAGGGAGGGGAAATCATTTCTTATTACATCTTCAAAATAATTGATTTTAAGTGATACGAAATGTTTCTTGTATCAGGGGTGATTGTGAGTCTAAGTCCAATTTCCTGAACATACAAAGAAATTTCCTGAAAAGTTACGCAATATTTTTGTAATTCATTCTCAATATTTTTGCAATTTACGCAATATTGTACAATTCTTGGTCACTTCTGACATAAAAGAATAGTAAAAAATTAATAGTGCATCCCACAAAAAAACTATCCGATCGATAGCAAATAAAACATACAGCCACCTATGTGAAGGTCGTGATAGGGAAGCTAGTTGATCTATTTCTAAGACAGCACATATTTCCAAAAACAAGTGTCGTTTATCTACACTTTCCAAATCAAAATGCACGTTATCGCATAAAGATTCAATGTGCATATTAAGATAATAGCTCTGGTCAAAACCTCTCTGCGATTTTCTTTGAAAAGCGGAATTTTGATGAAAAAAATTTATTTAAAAAAAACTGAAGTTTTCAGAAAAAGCGGATTTTTGGGGATAAAAGCAAAAAAAAAAAAAAAGCAAAAATTTTGAGGAAAGGCCAAAATGCAGAATTCTGCCGAAAAGCGGAAGAATCTCATGCCTGGATTTTAGAAAAAAAAAAATGAAATTTTAGAAGAAAAAACCGTAAAAAAAAAGAATTAAATGTCAATTCCATAAAAAAAAATTCCGGAATTGGCAAGTTAAAATTTCCGCAATTTCCGGAAAACAATCACCCCTGTTGTATGCAAAGTAAAAAGTGTACCATTCACTATAAGAATAATCTATTTCTTCATCCGTCTTTATCATAAAGCTTGGCAAAAAATTTGGCAGAATATAACCCACTAGGTGACTTTTATTTAATGTTGGCAAATTGATAAAAATTTCACCCAATTTATAAAAATGATGCTAAATCAAAGAAATTGATACCCAATTGATGAACATTCAATATATTGGAAAGAATAACCCATTTTTCTGTGTGTCTGTAATGCTTGGCAAAAAATTTGATGACGATTTTGATGGGATATCCACCCACTTGGCTTCATGTTTAATGTTGTCAAAATGATGAAAATGTCATCAAATTGATAAAAAAATTTTCTTTGATAAAAATGATGTCTAATTGATGGAAATTTAATATCTTTGAAAGATAAGCCCCATTTCTTTGATAATTTATGTTAGATTGCTTTTTGTTTGGGGATGACATAGCATGCACATTTTGATAAGAAGTCATATAGAAGATAATAATCAGTGGTCGGAAGTAGCATGCTACAAGTAGCGAAACTATAGTAGTCACTATTTTTTCTAGTAGTTTGTAGTGTAACATGCTACTTTTAAAAATAAATAGTGTAGCGAGTAGCGTGATACAATAAATCACTAGTTTGTATTGAGTTTTGATGCTACTTTTAACGTTACTTCAGTACGCAAACAATGTGTCATTCTAAATATCATGTCATCACCATTTCTTCCTTTACATGAAATTTGATATTCTGCGCAACGATGTACAATTTGTAAAGTGCCAAGCATGTTGGAATAAATAAAAAATGTCAGTTGTTTTAGCTGACAAGATATCTGCAGAGCTAAGTACCCATCTCATACCAAATAAGACGAGATGGAAGATGGAATTCAATGCATTCTGCTGCCGAATGCCTATGCCGGTTCCTGAGAGAGAATGTGGAGAAACTACAAGATTTTTAATGCTGCAAGGTAAGGAAGGCCATTGCCTCATGAATTTGATTTTTTATATGGATATATTCAGATATGTTATGTCCGAAAAGATTCTGCTTATCTGATTGCAATTTTGAGTTGCAAATTCTACTAAAACTTGTTTTTAAATAAATATTTTTTACTTTTATTTTATTTTATATTTTTGTTTTATTTTATTGTTTTCAGAAGTGGGTAAAAGCATAAAGATTGTTAAGGTAAGTTGATCAGTAAACTTAGGAATTAGTAAATTCTACTTCAGAATAAGTATGTTAAATTACTAATGTATCCCCATATCCTCAACCTATTGTGTAAACTGAAGATGTGGCAAAATTTATCTTATAAAAATAGTTATGTAGTGACTACATTTTAAAAGCAGTTTGTAGTCACTATATTTAAAATAAGTAGTTGTAATTATAGTTAACTACATTTGTCATAAATTAGTTGTAGTTGTAGTTCGCTACAAAAATAAAGTAGTTTTTCCAACCACTGATAATAATATTGATTAGGAGCAGTGCATGGCTTACATGTGTCCGAGGATAGTAAGATCGCAAGTGCTGCTGGAGAGCGGATGGTGTTGGAAAAACATGTGTAAACTTCACAATTCACAATTCCCTTGAACGTGATTCATCTTATAAATTCTTGTGGACTCACTTCGTTGTCGGGAGTGAATCGTGACCTTTTCCGGCATGCAAATCATGCAAATAGTGTGCTCGACATGTATGCAAGTAATTTGCATATCCGATGGAGTTTCCGGCTACGATCTCATCTTTGGATATATATAGTGGACTCATCTTAGGGCAGTTCAGGTTAAAACCGAGATCAGACTCAGATGCAGGAGCAATCTGATCGAGATTGGATGACAGATGCAGATCAGATCCAGATGGAATAGGATAGATCGAGACTAGAGAATAATCAATGTCTGAATGACCATGTTATGTATGACTTCGTTAGGTCATAATACTTTTTTTACGATAATTTTGAAGTCATGGAAGGTGATTTTCAGTATAAAATTTACTTGGAAGTATCTTTTCCAAAGGAACGATTTTTGTCAAGTGTGACACCAGTTCTGGTGGCTTCAACAAGTGCAAGCCACAAGATTTTAGGTAATATAGTTATTTTCTATTACCTTAACAATCTAAACTGCTTTAAGATGATCCAGAAAGCAACACGAAAAACTGTTGAGCTTGTTAGCTCATTCTGTAAATAAAACAGCTTTGCCTAAGTATTGCCAAGTGTTTGTAATCTTATTTTTGTAATGGATATCTTTCACAAATAAAAGTGAATAGAGTTTTCAATTTCATCTTTGTTTTGCTTCCTTCTATAAGGACATTTTTTCACAAATTCACTTTGCTACGCAATTAAGAATTAATATTCCAATTTGCACGATGATGATATCAGGTAAAGCTTTGCAACTTTTTGCATTACGTCATATGGCACGTATACCTTCTAGTAATCATCATAGGAGGTGCCAGGCTTGCACAGTTGGGGGTGCTATGCATAGAAATTAGTGAAAAGATGAGTTATTTCATGCGAAGCATGTATAGTTTAAAAAAAAAACAAATAGTTTACTTGTGGAACTTTAATTCATTATATTTTATCCACTGATTTCTGCATGGTCTTAATTCATAAAAAATACTTAATAAAAAGAAATTTGAAAACTATGGACAAGCTAGCACAGATCATAATGGAATATTGACAATGTTCTGCCAAATTCAATATGAAACTAACTGTCTCTGCATCCTTTTGTGATAGATGCGAGTTCACGACAGATTTCTTTATTGAAATCTTGTACATGTGCAGTGATTTGGAACTGGGTTTAGCCAGAATCCCTAAAAATATCTGATTTCAGATTTATAAATCCATTAAACAATAAATAAAATAACAACTTTAAAAAAAAGAGGGAGAAACTGAAAATTGTTAAAATAAGGGGCAGTTGTTAAGTGAAAAGGAGTGTTTGTGCAATTTGTAATGGGGGTGCTGAAGCACCCCTAGCACCCCCTTGTGGTGCTGCATATGGTAACCATATATCAACAGTTTGAAAGTTTCAGTGCTTTTAATTAATTACAGATAGTTATGAACTGAAAAAATCTTTTTAGTAAGTTTCTCTTCCCTTTTTTGAAAGAAAATGCAACTTTTTTGAGCTTGAAAAATCTTTTAAAGTAATGAAAATTATTTCTTGCATGCAAAGTAAGCGGTGTATTTCTTGCTTCATTGTAAATTGAACTTAATGTATTATTTTTATCGATTTCTTCAAAATTTACTATTGAATAGATTTTTTTATCTAAAGATCCCATGTTTGTTCTAACTTAAGTCTACTCTCATAATAGACAGCAATGTAACAGCTACAAATAATATTTTCTCCAGCAAAATTGAAGTAATGCATTTTTTAAAATTCAAGGTCAAAGGTCAAATTGGATGACTTTGAAATGAAAAACATCATTGACAGAGTCATGTAACATATCATCAGAAAGGCCGTACATTATACTACAAAATATGCCTTATTTCAACACAATTGATAATTAGGTCAGCAGATATAAGATTTTAAATATTCTAGAATTGTAAAAAATGTACCAAATTTTTATAAATAAAAAACTAAAGCAAATTGAAGGTTGAGATTTGCATAGTATCTTATATATGAGTGGACAATACAATAGCCAAAGTTTAAAAAAAATCAGGAGGGGTCAGGTTGAAAATGCCCTTTTTTTTTTGTTGATTTGATATCGAATGACCCAATACATAATTTTAAAAATAATGTTGCTGACTGCAAACATGCTTTATTATGCATCGTTCACATATCAGCACAAATGCCTTTTCTAAGCAAGGCTCATCGAAATTCATTAAAAACAATGACCAAACTCGCCTTTGCATAGACTGAGTGATAACAGGCGATCCCCAACTTCAGAGCATCCCATGTGATTTAATAGCTCTAGCTTTTACCTTTCTTCCCAGCTGCTAACAGCTGCAGAAATGCCTAAAAGAAAAGTACTCCACAGAATTTCCTAACTTAAACAATGCAGTAAAAATTCTGAGGTTGATAAACGCCAAGGTTTTCAGCTATAAAAATAATTGAAACTAAGTTCAGGAACAGAACACATTCTGCTACATTACACCATCTTCTGAGAATAACTTTACAGGTTTTCAGCTTAACCACACAGAGCAGTTGATACATTTCTTGAGAAGAAATGAATGTGAAACCTTATGGTAAAAGAAAATTTTATTACAGTAAGAGTTAGACGGAGCAGCAATAAGCAAATGATTTGTTTAGTATACATTTTTATGTAGAAATAAATGAAAGGCTGAAAAATACATTTAAAATATTTGTTTATCTTATAATTTGTTTTAAGGAGCAATGTAACTCCTCAAAATTTTTATGTCCCTGATGGCAAAAGAGATGCCTTTCACAGAAATTTAATTATATAAAGGAGTGTCCATTGATTTTACTTTTTATCCTGTCAAAAAATTGACATTCCTAACAGAAATATATCACTAGGTTCTGTTCAAGCACTGTGGTCAGTATGACACATTTAGATTTCACTCATAAGCAACAAATTTAGGTTTCACTCATAAGTGGCAAATCACAGGCATCCACATTAAATCCAAGCCAACTGAGTTTAAAAAAAGGTGTACTTACACACTGATATAAATCTTCCCAAAAATCCTGAGTCATTAATCTAAAAGATGACAGCAAAGCTGAACCAAATGTATCAAAATTCGTATAACCATAGTTTGGATTGCTTCCAAAGCCTGTTAAACATGTGTAGTTCGCGGGGCATAGCCTGCCAATGAGAAATTTAAAATATAAAACAGATCAACAAATGCTTGACATTAAAACAATGGATTACAAAACAACAAGAACGTACTTAGCATTGGCTCGGCAAAGCTTAGGTTCATCTTTTCCCTCTTTTATATATTGATTAGCTGAAAATATTTTATACAATTAACACAAATATAAAAAGACACACATTAATTGAAAATGGGAGGATCTAATAGAGGACATAATTGTTTGGGTGGAAAAAATCCTTTCCTGTGCTGGATTTATGATGCAATCCTTTATTTATATTCCCCAAGATAGTAAATATCTTAGGGAATAAAATTTTAGATTTCCTATCCATACGAAACTAACTAATATTTGATCTACACAACAGTAACAAATATAAACTTAAAAATAAAAATTTACCCAGTTGGGAAGAATTGGGACTAGAGATGTGGGTCGGAAAATTTTCCGCTATCTTTTTCCAGAAAATTTTTCACCTTTTATTTTTTCCCTAATTCATTTGAAACTGAAATGTAATATTTTTTCCACACTGCTTTTTGAAATGATGGTAACTTTAAAAGAAGTCTTTGATTATTTAGTTTTCTAATTTTGAAGAGGAAAGGAAATAATGCTTTATTTTAAGGGATAAACTAGAAGGGTACAGGTGGTGATATTTTACTCAGCTCTGATAAAATAGAGGGTAATATTTTTAGAAGCCTATTCTTTCAGCAATTAATTCTGTAAAATTTATGAAATTATAATAAATATGGAATATTTTTGTAAGTGATTTGGCTGAAGGAAAATACTTTAAACAGCACTAAATATAAGCTTAATTCAATGTCCATCAAATTGTCTCTTTTATCTTATGGTACTCACCCATTCAATTGTAAACAGATATTTTTTAAACAATTTTTGATACTATATATATGAATTATTGTAAAAAATGTTAAGTATTTTTTTAATATTTTTATATATTTAATAATATATTTCTTATGTTTTTAATAAACTGGTCAATTTATTTTTCTTTTATTATTATTAATTACTTAGTAGTAATAGTAGTAGTAGAGTGTAGTAGTTATTCAAGAAAGTGGTAGATGGCTAATGTTGGCTTATGTTGGGCTAATTTATGTACTATATAGGACATAAACAAGAGCCTTTCAAATTTCCCTTTCGATTATCAGCAGCAGGATTGACTGATTAAAACCTCATCGATCCAAACATTGTTTTTTTTTGTTTTTTAAACTATAGATTTTGGTTTAAAAAAAAAATCCCCCATTTTCCCCAACCCTGGTCAACAGGCATTTTTAAACATTGTTCATATAATATTTAATATTTTATTTTTAAATCATAAGCAATTTTTATTTTTTTTCTTACAATACTTTTATATCACAATAAATAAAACTGCTGCTTGTGAGAATAAGGGTTTAGCAATTTTTATTAATTTTTAATTTATTATTTATTTTGTGCATTGTTTTAAATTTATGCTTTATAAAAATATTTTTTTTTATTGTTATAGATAAAATATATACCTGATATATATAGATAAAATATATATATATTATTTTATAACTTTTCAAAAGCACAGGTATACAATGAAAATATTAAATTGCAGCTGCTGATTTCACTATATATATATATATATATATATATTAGAAATTTTTGTGCATAAAATACTTTGTATATATTTCTAAATTTAAACCCTTTTTTAACCATTTTATTTAATATATGACTGTAGCTCTAATGTAAGAACAAATACTTTTAAAAGTCACTGGACATATTATTCTAGCTTAAATGTAATATTTAAGAATAAGTTCAAAAATTTCCCAGAAAATTTTCCGTTTAAAAATTCTCTGAAAAACCCACATCTCTAACTGAGACAGCAGCCAATACTTTTATGCCTCAAACAATTTATTTTATTATTACACAGTTCAACAAATGCATGCTATTTTACCAAGCCTTTAAATTAAATAGACCCAGTTTTATTATTTTCAGTTATACAACTTGATCTGAGTTTTAATGTTCACGGCCAATGCAGGTTGCTCTTGAATCAACTTCATTTAAAACCTATTTGTGCTGCTGTAGCAGTTGTACTCTGCGGAGAGTGATGCTACCTTATAGGTTTACCAAGTCCAATTTTGATAAAAAACTTTTAAACTTTTATCTTATTTGCATAAAACCTGAATTTAAATTAATGATTTTATTTTATTTTATTACGTGGCTAAATTTCTAATAATTGGCAATTTTCAGGTACCAAAAACATTTTTTTTTAACTTCTTAGTTTCTAGAAACTTTTGATTGGAATAAGTTCTTGGTAATGTTTTTTTAAGATTTCTAATAGATGACTGAGCTGTTTAGCATGATTTAATGGAATTTTAATGCATAGTTTGAATGTAAACTTAAAACAAAAATATTATTTTGGTGACACATGTTTATTTATATCAAAAATATGCAAAATATCAAAACACTAGATTTTTTTGCACACCCATTTAAATGAACAATGCAAACATATCATTTCTAATGTATAATGTGTAAATATTAGATAATTATTTTTTCAAAAATATAATTTTTTTAATGAAATTCCACTTTAGGTGTATATTTTTAGAGATAACTTTTTATCATAACTTTTGTGTAAACAGATTCTATTGGCCTCATATTGAGAAGAGATTATTTAAGGTGGATCTTTTTCAGAGTTTCTTACAATCCTGATAATGTAATATATGCATTTTTTTTTTTTTACAATATTCATATCACCTGAATGGCACACGCCATCAGAATGACTATTCATATGAGAGAGCGAATTAATCTGCATCATTATAATATACCAAAACGTATTGAAACATCGAAAAATAACTTTTATTTTGTTACACTACAAATTAACTAAAATATCTTACAAGAAATAGTAAAAACCCATAACATTACAGTCTAAACACTTGAAGAACAAAGGAAAATTGAACATTGTCACTACCACTACTGTAGAGTTCCCCTAAGTAGGACTGCCCATAGGGGGCCGGGCACCACTTAAGTGGTGGTGGTGGGGCGGACTTCCAATATCTTTTTCGTGGGAGAAGACACAAAAAATTAACAAAAAGGTGAAAATCAAATATGAAGAAGGGGGCTCGTGAAAAATGTTTGCAGGGGGGAGGGGGATCCGCAATTTGTATGGGCAACTTTGCCCTAAGCTGTTTTAGAAATGTGCTGTGCCCTGACTGTTCTTTTGGTATGAAAACAGCACCCTCCTTGCCTTTTGGTATGAGAAAAGCGCTTTTTCTTGACACATTTGGTAAGAAAGCAATATTTACATGTTATTTCCCAAGAAAAAATAAATAAAATAAGATTATGTCACAATCTTGAGCACATCCACCACAATACTTTTCTCCATCAAAAGATGTAAAATAGAAATAGTATAAAGGGGGAGTTTGCTATGCAAATGCATTTCCCCCTTCCACCTGATAAAAACTTTCAAAACTGTTTTTAGTTTTATTAACTTTTTAAAGTTTTGATAAATTATTCCATGTTTGGTATGCATTTGGGATAAAAAGTTTTGAAAATTAGGACACTGTAAAAATTTTAAATATTCAAAAAACAAATTTTAAAAATATCTGGACTAGAGTACCTTTGTATGATTTGCAGAAATACATGTTTATTTATGTTTTGCAGTAGCTTTGATCTTTGCTGGCTTTAATGAAATATGAGAGAACTTATTTGTTTGATATTATTTACTAACCACTCTATTCGACCAGCACGGTTGCTTTTTGAATAAGCTCATAACTTGCAATAGCTTTTGCAGTACCTCTGCTACATGTGTATGCTCTCAGCAATTTGTGTTGTAGTAGTTGCTAACCATGTATCTGACTGCTGTGGGAGCATGCAATCTGAGTAATATACAATAACGATAACCCTGTTCTATAAAAAATGAAATGATCACTACGTGATGTAAATGTTTTATTAAAAATTTGTAATGAAAAAGTTTTATTTTAAAATCAGGTTATTTAATTAAACTTAAATTTAGTTAAACTTAATTTAGTTAAACTTAAATTTAGTTTAATTTAATTAAACTAAATTCAGTTAATGTTGATTAATTTAAATGTTTCATTCTGTATTTACAATTGTTTTTTAATTTCACAGAAATTCCGATTCACAATGTAAATGCTTTACTAAAAACTTATTTTAATTAAAATATTTCATTCTGTATTAACAAATTTCCCTTAATTTTGCAGAAATTTCGATTTGTGATGTAAATGTTTTATTAAGAAGATATTTTAATAAAAATATTTCATTCTGTTTTAACATTTCCATTTTTAATTTTGCAGAAAATCCAATTGGCTATAATCCTGCTCATGAAAACTACAGAAAAATTCTTAAAGGAAAAAAAGATAATAAAACCTACCATCATTTCAATGCCAATTCCAGCTATGCATCATTTCAGTGAAGCAAATCATTCTGTTCACGTGACAGAAATGACCGTGACAGGAATGACGTTTTGGTTTTGCATGGAAATCAAAACTAATACTGGAAAACAAAATTTTACACTATGCAAAACTTGCTTTCATGTGCTAACAAAAGACATCCAGTTATTTTATGTTTAAGTGCAATTTTGAATGATTTTCATACAAATTTGGTTCTTTAGCAATTGAAAATATAATTGAAGAGATCCTAGTTTGACATAATCAGAAAAGACATTTTTTAATGAGCTTTGAACCGATCCCATAAGGAAATTACTTCCTATTTAAATTTCCTTTTGAAAATGTGTCAAAATATACATATTTTTGCAACTTTATTTTTGTACTGTTGTGTTGAAAAATTGATCCAAAAATTGAAGATTTGCACAATTCTAATTTTGGGCAGAAATATAAGATCTTTGGTTATAAGATCTTTGCTTTCTGATAATTTCTTTTTAAAATTATTTTTCTGAATTTTTTTTAGTGATTCTACAAAAGTTGTGGTTTTAAATTTTAACCGCTATCAGGAAAAACAAGCAAAAAGCAAGTTTCAGAAAAATGACATCCCAAATATCCAGTACAAACTCCTAGCTCCTTTGCAAACCCCTGAGAATATAGCTGCATACCCTAGTTTGGTAACTACTGCTGTAACACAACATAAAGAATTGAAATATAGCAGAATCATATTATTAAAGATAAAGAGCACATACTTATATTATTGGCATGGATCTTAAATTCTTCTGTTTTTTTAACTTCGTCTAGCTCCGACATGTTGAATGGCGGGATGTAAATGCACTTACTCGTTAAAACACCCATATAAATTTGCAACCCCAGTAAGGCAAAGATTGACAATGAAAAACATGTCAATATAATCACATCCTTTAGATTTTTTACAGATTCAATAACAGCTCCTACAATAGTTTTCAAACCTGAAAATAGAATAAGATATGCCTTGAATATGCAGCTAATACACAGATTTTTTTAGAGGCTAATAGAATATTTTGTTCAGAAGTAGCATTCATTCAATGAATGCAATAATTGTTAAACATTTCAAAGAATAATTGCAGTTATTATAAATATTACAAACTGACACCCTATAAGAATAAAATTCTGAGAATTTTTCATACAATATGAGGTATAATGTGTTATAAAATGCTACTGTTTTCCAGTATATAAAGTATCTTTTAGTTCATTCTAATAATTGTAGCATAAATTGTCCAATAAAATTGGATGAATCCATGTTTATTAGAATTTCAAGTTGATTACAATGGTTGGGCTGTACGTAAAATCTGATTAAGGAGACTTAATTCCCACTGTCTGTATTATCAAAGTGTTATTCAGAAGGTTGATGAATAAAATTATTTAATTTTTGAGTAAACTGATCTCCAGTTATTGAAAGATATCACATTATGGAATATATTTCATTTTAAAAACAAAATCACATTGTTATAAGATTAAAAAAAAGTTTGAAAGGTTTGTTATCAAAGAAAAACTTGAGTCTAGAATTTTTTGTTTCAATTTTCACAGCCAATTCAAGATGGCATTATCAATGTGTAATCTCTTGCTATCCAATGTTTTTAAATTCTCTGCAATAAGTCATGCCAGAAAATTAAAAATAAAATTTTCATCTTTTAAATTTTGTCTTTGAATTTATAATTTTTATTAAGAAAATTCATCTAAAGTCTGAATATCCATGAATGAAGTGTAGAACATGACCAAGAATGAATGAAACAATGAAAAATAAAATTATATAAACAGGTGTTATTATATATATATATATATATATATATATATATATATATATATTTATTTGTTTTTTACTTCATCAAAGAGAATGTGTCATAGACTCTTAACAGCATTTTTTTTCACAGTGACGTAAGATTTACTTCACACTGTGACTTTGGGACGTCACAGGACGTCGCAGTACGTCTCGGCAATGTCATATTGAGGTCACAGCGAAGTCATTTTGGTCATTTTCATGGTCATTTGTGACGTCGCATATTAACTTGTTTGTGACGTCACATTGTAATTGCCATTGTAATGTCGTCACATTGTTACGTATTAATTAAATTGTGGAAACGTCACAGAATATAGTCACAATGAAGTTACAAAATTACTAATATGTAACATCGCATAGAAGTCACAAATATGATGTCACATTGTGAGCCAGGTGTCACGTGACTACAACGTCACTGCCACACATACGACGTTCTTTGCTGTGAGGGGAGTGAGAAACGAACTCATCTGCAATTCATTTTATTTCAACAGCATTTTACATTGTATTATCCATTTTAAATGTCCATAAAATTTTGAAACATTAAATATTATTCTGAAGGAATCTTGCTCCATTGAATGGATGTCAACACTTTCTAGAGGTATTACTTTCCATGCAATAGATGGTAATGTATAGGGAAAGTATTGGAATCATACCGAAAATCGCAACTTGAGTTTTTGACGGATCAACATGTTTTGGAACCTCTAGAACATGAAAAATTATTTTTAGCGTGACATCTGTGTGTGTCTGTCTGCCTGTGCAATGTATGTATCCACTCTAACTCAAAAACTAATGGACCGAATTTCATAAAATTTGGTAGGTAAGTCACTTGTGGGTGACCCTGGTGCTAATTTGTTTTTGGTATGATTCAGGATAAAGGAATCCGTATTTTTGTGAAATGGCCTGTATCCACTCTAGCTGAAAAACTAATAGATCAAATTTTACAAAATTTGGTAGATAAGTGGGTTACCCTGGTGCTGATTAGATTTTGTTACGATTCGAAAAAGAAAAATAACTTGCCTTTTTTTGCAAAATGGTCATCAAAAATCGTTAAAATCTAAAAAAACTATGTATGCTCAAATATATCAATTAAATGCTTGTTTTATACGTAATTTGTAACGATAAAAAGAATAAGAACAACCCCATTACACTAGGACTAGCCGTTCTCAAGATATTTTAGTTTTTTTGCATTTTCGCTATGCCACCTTTGAAGATAAATCCAGTTACCAAATGAAAACGAAAATTGAATTAAAAGTGCAAATTCAGCGAGGTAAAATGTTCTATCGTATATTCCCTTGAGAACATTTTGACTCCACGTAGAGATTGTACCTGTAAGTTTATATTTCTGTTTTGAAAGTTATATACACTTTTCAACTATGTTGTAAACATATATCATATGCTAATAAATGTCTAAGTCCATAGTTTCGTATTTAATTTATCCTAGCACCAATAACATTATCCAAATTATCTTCCATTTCTGAGTCAGTTTGTACACACTGTTTTTGTATAGATGCTTAATATTATTATTCATGGTTTTCTTATTCACAGCTGGAACAAGGTTGGTGGAACAGGGGATTACTGTACAGCTATATCTGGTCCTTACTAATTAAAATATCCTAATTACAAGTTAGATGCCATTACTCACCTGGAACAATAGCTACAGTTTTTAAGGCTCTAAATACACGGAATGTTCTCAAGGCGCTCAGGTTTCCTAAATCTACTCCCATGGTGATGTATCTGAAATATAAAAAATAAAATCCATGAAGTTTCACATTTCATGTTCATCCTTTCAAGATAAATGACTTTATGACTGAGTCAATAAATATTTTCTCAAATATGCAAATAAATTAATCTACTTTAAACATGGAAATAATGGATCAAAAAAGTTTTAATAGGGTAAAATTCACAAATTATTACCCAATTCAGCTTCTACACTTCATTAAATAAATGCATGAGGATACTTGTTGGGTGTCATTTTAATAAAATGTCAGTCTGGCTGTTAAATGAGAGCCCTAGGCTACTAAACAGAAACATTATCTATACCCCCAACTAGGCCAAGACAGCTTGGCAAAAAGTCCCCTGACAAAATGCAAGGACTAATCAGAAATCAAACTGTGGTGGGTTGCTGAGCACAGACCAGTACACGTGGAAATCTGTACACACTAATAGCTGGTTGCCTCATACCACAGTTGGCCATTATAACTAGCAGACATTATGCTATGAGCTTGCCAATATGTGTGCTGTTATAGAAGCTTCCTCCAAGTACAAGTATAGTGAGCCGTGATTTGCAAGCTCAAGACCACAGTGCAACTGAAATTCACTTCAAAATGAGTGCAGTGTATGGATTGAATGAACATTCACATATGGATCAAAATGTGTATGACAAGATTTTTCTCTATTGGACAAATGATATGCATGCATGATGAGTCTGTAAGCACCACAAAGTCCAACATTACATATGCGCAACAGAGAAATAGAACATTATATTTGAAATTTAAATGATACTAGGTGGACTTATAATAGTAGTGAATTTACAATTTCTTGAAATTAACCTTCTAATGAAAGTTTTGGTTTGCATATGGGAAGATATATTTACTGATCCCAAATCAATTCTTGGGTTTCTGAATGCCATACAAGAGGTCAGTTGTTTACTATCTCTTTTAGCCTTATCAATTTACATTTCTAAATCATTGTGAAGTTTTAAATCTGGCAATCGGTGGTGGACATTATAGATACAGCTTTTAGAAAGATATAAATGTTTGGTTTTGTCTTAGTCTTTTTATTCAGATAGTCTTGTTAGAATAAACCAGATTATTCATGGATAGTTAACCACCATAATTATGAGCAAAACTGACCATAACATTAGTGCCTCTGTAATTTTGATGGATATTTTCACCATAAAAGTAAAAGGGTTCAAACTTTGGATTGAATATTGAGATGAAATGAAACTGCCAAGCGGATCCAAAAGCAGAGGCGATCGTGCTTCCTGAGAAGTGTGTGATTGTTGGGTTTGATAGTAAAATCCAAGAAAAGCTGTAATAAAATAACATTTAAGCTGATGTTATTTTATTACATCGTTTCTGTTTTTTTTTACTATGTTTTTTAGGAGCTTTTGTTGTTTTTAGTTGTTTTTGTTAAAAAAAGTTTGCATTTAAAAGCCGTCATATCATTGCCAAACATCTATCAAATTTATTCTGAGATATTATTACGTGAAAATTTGCAATAATAGGATTTGCTTTTTTCTTCTTCTTCTTCTTCTTCTTCTAGGTTTTGATTGAAACCGACTTTTTACGGCAGCACTGCTCACAGTAGGCATATGGCTGCCTCTATCTACTTCTTGAGTTCCTAGTCAAGTGGCAGGTGTCCTGTCATCATTTAGTTAGCCATTATCCGTTAGTTGTTATGTTGGGAAGTTACCAAGTAGTAATCAGTGCCAAATCTCTGACTCATGCATTTTAAATTTTTTAACCGAGAAAATTTTTTGATCACCTCTGCTATTTCGATGCAGTATGCAAATTAGTTTGGCTATAAAATGCTCACATTTTCTGATAGCAATCAGTTCGCAGCCAGTCTCTCAGGCACAAGTCATCTTTTTGACAAAAGAAACAATACTCACTACAGCATGAGTGGGTTCCGCATACTTTTCCATGTCTAAGAGTTCAATTAGGTTTGTGACACTTTGTTTTTGAATTTCCTTCCAGCATTTGTTTCTTTCTGTCTTGTATTTTGGGCAATGTATAATAACATGCTCTAATGTCTCCGGTGTATTGCAGCTGGGGCAGTTTGGGTTTATGCTTTTGTCCCATTTCGCTTTTTGGTAGTTAGTAAGGAGTGTTTGAGTCTGTAATGTCATTAGGATTGTGGCTTCTCTTTGGGATTTTGCAAGTTTAAAATATTGCGCATGGTAAGGGCTCATGTAGGTGAATTTAGGAAAATGTTGGGATTGTTTCCATCGTGTGTTCCAGGTCTCTTTCATTCTAGTTTTTACCAGTTTCTTTATGTCTCCATAAGTGCATACACTCCAAGTAGGGCAAGTTTTGTTATTGGCAGCATATTTTGCTTTTCTGTCTGCCTTTTCGTTCTGCGCGATTCCTTTATGTCCTGGTACCCATACTATCTTTATCTGGGTTTCTTCTGTATGCGCTATTAGTTTTTCGTATGTGTATTTTATGAATTCATCTGATTTCCGACTTGCATTTTTGATGGCTTCTATAACACTTAAGCTGTCTGTAAGTATTGTATACTTCCGGTGACTCTCAATGAGGAAGTCAACCGTGTACGTTAGTGCTGCCAGCTCAGCAGTGAATATTGAGACGAAGTTCGGTAATCTTATACTACGTTCTGTGGTGTTATTTTCGTATATTTCAAATCCCACTCCGTTTTTATTCTTTGATCCATCTATTCCTATCCATATCTCCTCCGGGTTAGTTTCCATGTACTTTTCAAATAGTAGAGGGATCTCCTCGGGTAAGGCATTTTGAAAATCAAGGTCTTTTTCTTTGATCTCGAGTTTGGAGGTTTTCCATGGTGGGGCTTCATTGTAACTCAATTTATGCTGGACCTCGAGTTTCTCATTCTTAATAATCTTGACGATGTTGGTCACCTTGTTAAGTGCCCAATCAATTTCTTTTCTTCTTATTTTGTTCAGTTTTTCTAGAATTTTTTGGGCGTACCCTTGACCGCCTCTGGCTATTTCTTGTTTTAAAAGGATTTTTTCAAGTTTTTCTATCTTACGCAGCTCGTATTCAGGGATATTGCTCTCTATTCTTATGACTTCCACAGCGGTATACTTCGGGACCCCTAATGCGAGTCAGATTGCTGCATTTTCGATTATCTTGTATTTATTCATATTTGTGGCAGTTTCTTTTAATCTGGGTGAATTCGCGTAATCGATTTGGGCTGTCACAACTTGTCTAACAATTTGTACAAGGATTTTTGTTTGAAGACCTTTAGTATGGCTGGCTAACATTTTTAACATTCCGATGGCTTTATCTACCTTCTTGGTGGTTTCTTCTTGGTGTCTATTCCATTTCTCAGTGATCATGAGGCCCAGAATCTTCATTTCGCAGACCCAGTTGATTGTTTTTCCCGACATAGTTATATTTGGTTTTTGAACTCTCCCCTTTGCGGATATGTTTATCATTTTTGTTTTTTCAGTCGAAAAGGACATTTCCCATTCTGCTTCCCATTTTTCTATTTTCAGGATTGAGCTTTGTAGTTTTGTTAAGCATATGGATTCTTCTATATCCTTTACAATTAAGGTGGTGTCATCCGCATATTGATATAGGCTGCCGTATTCTTTTATTTCTTCTCCAATGTCAAACATGTAGATATTAAATAAGAATGGGGAAAGTACCGATCCCTGGGGAAGTCCAGTATTTATGTTCTTCGGATCCGATTCTTCACCTCTCCATCTTACCTTTACCGTTCCTTTTTAGCGGGAATTCTTTTAGCCACTGAACTATGTATTCTTTACATCCGTTTTTGAGTAATTTTCTCAATAGCTTTTCTATGTTGACGTTGTCATACGCACTTTTAATTTCTATTGAGAGCAGTATAGTGTATTTGTCATTTGCTCTGGAGCTTCGAATTTCCTGGCATATATCAAAAAGGGTTTTCTCGGTGTCTGTTCCTGGTCGAAATCCATAAATATATTTGGGAAAAATTTCCTTTTTGGTAGCCCACCATTGAAGCCTTTCTAACAGGATTTTTTCTACCGTTTTCGTTACACAAGAGATCAGAGCTATTGGTCGATAGCTTCCTATGTTATTTTTTTCTTTATTGTTTTTGTAGATCGGAATGATAGTTGCAGTTTTCCAGCTCTTAGGAATGCAGTGTTGCATTATTGATTTGTTGATTATTTTTGTGATCCAGGCTTGTGTCTTTCTGCTACACTTTTAAAAATTTTCCCACTGATTTCATCCGGACCTGGGGTTTTTTCTTTGAGTTTCTGAATCGCTTTTGTAACTTTGTCTATAGTCACCTGCGGGAACTGTGTTACATCTGACTCCATTCTGCAGATTTCGTATGTTTTACTTTTTCCTTTGGTGAAGTAGCTAGCAAATGCATTCGCTTGATTGGCAGGATCTGTTATTTCTTTTCCTTTATATTCTATGATCCAATTGCTATCTTCTGGTATGTTGTTCTTCCATTTCTTAAAGTTATTAAAGATGTTGTAGTATTCTTTGGGGGTTTGAATCGTTAGGAATTTTAGATTCCAGAATTGTTCTTTTGCAGTTCGTATAGTTTTTCTGTATTTTGCCAGGTTCTTCTTGTATTCTATCCATGTCTCATCGTGCAAGTCTCTTATTGCCTTTGCATAAAATCTTCTTACCAGGGCCCTCTGTTTCGCACATTTCTGCGTCCACCATTCTGCCTGTTCTTTTCGCTCAAAATATCTTATCTCCCTCTCACTTTTCTTTAGTGCTAATTTCATTTCTTGATTTAAGTTCTTATATTCCGTTTTCAGGTCTTCGTCATAAGTTGAGTTTATAGCTTTGTCCAACTCGCGAGTATACTTTTCCCAGTTGAGGTAATGTTTCCGATTTGTTTTCTTTTTAGGGCTCTCATTGAAGGATCTTATCACTATCGGGAAATGATCGCTCCCGTAAGTGATTTCCAGTGTATTCCAGTCAAATTAGTAAGCTACGTCAGGAATCATGATGGTTAAGTCGATTCCTGAAGTTGTTCTAAGATTGATACGTTTTTTTGTCTTTGTTTATAAGGACACAGTTGTTTTCTCTAATCCATTTTTGTAGTCTTTCCCTGCTGATATTAGATTTGTTGTTGCCTTTGCGTATAATTCTGGTATTCATATCACCACATAAAATGGTGTTCAGTTCCATAATGGTTTCCAGCCTCTCCAGCTCTTCTGCCTTTAGGGTTTTCGGTTTCCTGTAAATGTTAATTATTTTGTATTCTTTTCCCTCCATAATCACTTTGATTTTTTGGCATTCCAGAGTACCTTCGTTGTCTTGTCCAATCTCTCTACCATTTTGTAACTTAGTTCATTTTTTATTGCTATAATTAACCCGCCTCCAATAGAGGGGAATTCCCTATTTTTTTGGCAGATCTTGTATCCTTTTAATTGAACTGTTCTTTTGAGCCACGTTTCTTGCAGTGCCACGATATGGGGCTGGTGCTCCTCAACCAGTTTTTGTAGGCTAGCAAGGTTAGCCATAAATCCTCTAACGTTCCATTGGAGGATAATCATATTAGCCAATTGAAGAGAATCAAGTTGAGAGGAATAAAGAAGGGCTTCCAAAGGCAGACTTATGCCCACGGAAGGAGCGGAACTGGCTTCCCCAAAAAATACGAAAGCCGAAATGAAAAAGAAGTTCTCGAAAACTTTTCGAGGCACCGAAGCAAAAAAAAAAGAATCCGGGAAATAAAAAACTACTTGACACCAGAAAAGTTCCTGTCCACAGAAAAGCCGGGATCTAAAGAGACTTGATCCGACAACGAAGAGCAGCTAGAAACACTTGAATCAAAAGGACCGGGCTTGTGCCCCCTTTCTGACCTTTTCTTGTGTTCCTTATTATTTGAATCCTTGGTATCTTCTATTGTTTTTAGGGTTTTGTGTAGTTTTTTTGCTGCGGCAATGTGCACCTTTTGTTCTCTGTTAGTGCTTTTTAAAATCCTCACAAATTCCTTGTGCTCTTTATTTTTGGTCTCTATATGGGCGCTTATTCTTTTTATTTCGTTGTCTTGCAGAGCAACAGTAATTTGCAATTGTTCTACTATCTCTATCAGCTGTTCTACCTTCGCCAGTATTCCTTGTGGTTTCTCTTTGACTTCTATTTTCTCCACTTCTTTATCTTGGTTCTGAGGTTGTAATATTTCAGCAAATGTTTTCTTTCGGGTGATTTCTCTAACTTCTCTGAGGGGAATTTTGTCTCTTTTGGCTATTTCATGTATATTAATCTCCTTTTTATATTCTTTGCATCCTTTGCTGTTGGCAAGGCCTCCCCACATCTGAAACACTTCGCAGTAACTGTCACACAGTCTTCTAGTTCATGATTTTCTCCGTACTTGGGGCATTTTATTATTCCTCTACATGTCCGCATTAAATGGCCATATTTGAGGCATTTCTTGCAGATTCGAGGATAGTCTATGAAAGGAGAAACTCTAATTCTCATCCAACATATATTCACAGTGTCACTTTCCTTCTTTCCTATTTCACTGATTAACACTGTCGTTATTGGCTCTTGGGAGCCTGGTTTCGTGAATCTGGTCACTCTTAAGCAGTGGATATCTTCTTCTTTTAATTCGTCGTATATTTCTTGGTTAGATATTCCAATTGGAAACCCTCTAAGTAATTGTTTTTCAATAAGTTTAGTCTCTGTTTCTATTCTGCACAATTGAGAAATCTTTAAAACACTTACTGCACACTCTTTATTTTCTGTTGTTATAATAATGTTTTGGTTTCTTGTTATGCTTAGCTCTTTTACTCTTCTTCCTTTCGTATGGGTTTCCAGTTCTATTTTCAGTTTTCGGGGGTGATTAACCACTATCTTCCCACTTTTCCCACGTATTATAATTCCAAACAGTTGAACTCCATTTTTTGCCCAAGATTTACCTTTTCTTCATCAGATAATTCAGTGGTAATGCTGTTGTCTCTTCTAGGGTAATCTGCCGTTTCCACATCTACAACATTGGCCACGTTGTCCATATCCATGCTAGTGCTACATGCTGGTCACTCCTTCAGCGACGTCATGAGCACAGCTTTCCTCAAGAGGAAAAATTGAAGTAAATACACGACCCTGGTCGTACAAAATATAAACAAATCAACTTCGTAAAACTAAACAGTTGCAAATTCACAAAAACTAAACACCAGTTTTTATCAAGATAACGCTAACTCGCTAAAGAAAAGAATTCCACATCGTCTCCAGGATTTGCTTTAATCTATGTTTTGAGGTATATCATAAAATGCTCACTATTTTGTGTACAAAAAGAATTATCAAAAGCAGGAATATACATGCTATTTGACATATGAATGATACTTTATTGAAGCATCCGTAAAATGTTTCCATGATTTTAAGTTTAAATAAAAACTCTGAAATAAAAGCTTTTTTGAAAAAAAAATATATATCAGTTCCTTTTTATATAAACCTTTAAGGGTGTACTTCGAAAGGATAGTCGCAATGGTATTTTGTGAAAATTTAGTTTTCAAATACTTAATATGTAGTTAAGTTTTCAAAATTCAGGTATAATGTACATCCGGCCACTCAAAAAACTGCTGCAAGCCTTAGGACCAGTCGAGTGGCCTGGGCCTTCAGGTATAATGTACATAAAAGAATGATAAATTATATGTGTGAAGCACTTGGCTAAATATTTGTAATTACGTCAGAAATCTTGAAATATAGATTTTGTGACAAAATTGAATTCTGACAAAAGTTTAAATAAAAAAATAACTATCCAGTATTATCACTATCGGTTTCCACACCTCATTGAAGACGATTTTGTGAATGGTTAAAAAAAAATTAGAAGTGTATAAATTGTTTTCTTCTATTTTTAAAGCAAAATTTTCAATATAATTCAAAATTTTCATATTTTTTAGATTCGATTTCTATTTTTCGAATACAGGTGTCACTGCTAGTCATTTTTGGACTTTTTAAAGCAGGGGTGGTTACAAAGGATGCTTGTTTTCTGATTGACTGTTGTTAATCACCTAGTTCTTTCTTTCCAGGGAGAAGGATGTTGTGGTTAGCTTAAAACTGGTTTCCGCATTCAAGACTGGTTAAATTACCCCTTGGGCTGTTTGCGATACCTCCTGTTTGGGATATGTTTGAGGTTGATCTCAGGGAACGAAAATTCTTCTTCAAAAATGGGGCTTGAACAGAGACAACTGATAGCGTTTGACTTATTTCTGGGCTGGAATCACCATATATTTAAAATATCTTACCTTTTACGTTCTTGGAAATTATTATGTGGTTTCAATAATTTAGCTTCAAGGGTTTGATTGATTTATATGTCTTGAGCATCTCTCAAAATGAATCAACTATTTTTGATTAACTCTTGTGTGTCTGTCTGTCATAGTCTATGACTATAATATCTTTCAGCAAATAGAGAAAAATCAAATAAAATTTAGTATGATTTTTTAAGTCGAAGAACTTCAGAGGCCTA
Organism: Amaurobius ferox; assembly: GCA_951213105.1. NCBI lineage: Eukaryota > Metazoa > Arthropoda > Arachnida > Araneae > Amaurobiidae > Amaurobius > Amaurobius ferox. The sequence goes on along the minus strand of OX578149.1, from coordinate 3,429,052 downwards.
TTTACTTTTAGGTTGAATGGAAGAGGAGAGAAAACCTCTTACTTTTAACTTATATATTTAAAAACTTAAAAAATAATCTAGAAACGCATGTATGTTAAAAAATATTATTTAATTAATGACGCTAATGTGCTTAAAAATAAAGAAATTTAAGACATTAAAAATATTTGATTCTAAAGAATAAAGAAAATTTTTAAAAGAACAACTTTCTAAAGAATCCCACAAAAAGATTCATTTTTTCCACTTAATATTAATTGTGATTCAAATAAACACAGAAAAGTATAGAATAACATCTCTATATGGTAGTAAGTTATTTTCTTTGCATAATGCAAAGAATTTACTTATTTCACAGAGATAAAATGATGTATAAGCTCCACAGCACAATATTTTTAATGTTCAATTATATGTTTGGCATTTTTTCGAATGACAACATGTTAAACTGTTTCGGAGTGCCCAATTAACATATATTTTGCGCAATTCTAAACTGACAATTATCAATATGGATAGCATCAGCAATAAGCAATATAGTCCATATATTAATATATTTTAGTTGGCATCATTTTAGTTAACTTGGGAGTTATTTTTGCAATTTTAACGATATTTTTGATAATCAGGGACAAAATATCGTCAAGTTAGCAATATTTCTCTAAATAAGTCACCAATTTTGCCAAATTTATCGCCAAGCGTTAGAGGCATTGCTTACATACAGGCATTTTTTCTTATGTATAATGACTATTAACAAATATTATTAGGTGTCAAAATACAAAACCATTACAAAGTATCTTCTCTCGTGAATGGAACAAACTAGATCCACGAGAATGATATTAACAAATTTATCACAATATTACATGTGAAAATAAAATTATTTTACAATAGTAACAACTTTTTTAATTATATGATTTTTTGATAAATTTATTTTACAAAGTGCAATATCTCGATAACGGTTCATACTAAAATTTGTGCAAATTATTTTCTAATGAAAAATTACATAAGAAATGATTATAGTATAAAGAAAGTATCATTTTCACGAAAATTTTCGATTTCAAGATTTTGATGCAAATATACAGGGTGATCCAAAAGTCCTTGACACATATTAAAATTGAATATAAACTCAAGGAATTGCCGTAAGATAGTGAGGTTTGGACTAAAATGTTTTTCACGTTGAAAAGTTTTGGTTAAGCAAATAAAAAATTTAGTTTCAAACTTTGCCCATAGATGGTGCCACTTGCGCAAATGTAGGTATATATGTGTTTTTCTTTTTCAGATTCGTTTTGACACCTTCACTGAGAAGTAAAAAATGACAACTCCCACTGAAAAAGCTCATTGTGTAGGTTGGTACTTTGAAACTAAATCCATCATTACAGTTCAGTTTTTATACTTTTTTGGGTATTTTTAAGGTACAGCGCCATCTATGGGCAAAGTGTGAAACTAAATTTTTTTATTTGCTTAACCAAAACTTTTCAACGTGGAAAGCATTTTAGTCCAAACTGACTATCGTACGGCAATTACTTGAGTTTATATTCAATTTTAAAATGTGTCAAGGACTTTTGGATCACTCTGTATATTTTAAGACCTCCTAAACACGTTTTGACTATTTTTAGAGCAATGCTCATCTGCCTGTGGTCGATTTCTTGCGTACATGATAGCAGCCACAAATAATAATGGACTTTCACAAAACTTTATATCCGGCTTTGTTATCAAAAAATCTCGAATTAAATGGAATTTTTTTTTAATTTGAGTGAAAATTTTGAATTTTATTTGAAATTATATATTTCTTTAACATGGCCGCATAGGACAAAATTTGGCATAATCATGCATAAAAGGGTTTATTTATGGCTCAATAATCACAAGACTTAATAGTTTCAATCATTGTGAAAAATAACTGTGATACAATTTTTTTTTGTTCGTGGCATCATTAGCCTCTTTTTTTTTGGGAGGGCGGGCATTGTCAATTAAGGTATCAATCCAAACAGTATAGGAGCATGTAGACAGAATGATTATAATGATCATTTATAAGATTTCTGTTATTAACTAGAAAGAACAGCATAAAATGAAATAGATTATCTAAAATTTTTTCATGACTTTTTTACTACAAGAGCAGAAATTTTAAAATGAAAGCCAATTTTAATTTGTAATAAATAAGTATAGGTATTTAAAAGTTCATTATAAAAACTGGATGTCGTAGAGATAATATTCAGGGAATTTAAAATGTATGTATTATTTCATTGTTGCCACACACCCTCGCTAAAGTATTTTACAGGCAACGTCTTTGCATCCCAATACTTCTTTTCATACAATAGCGTCATATGTTTTCATATAACTCATACAAATATCAAAATATCCATAGATATTTAAATATATCGGAATAATGAGAATAACATAAGCTGAGAGAAGAGTTAAAATTCCCATGAATACTTTGATTGGTTGAAATGCTACCTATTTCAGCCACTGACATTGAGCCCTAAAGATTAATTGTCTCCATTTGTAAATTGAAGGAGACATCCCAGGAGTTCGGACACACCTTCCCAGTACCCGCCCGGCCGTCCAAATAGATGCTCAAGTCCTCAGGACGAGTCGGACGGTCTGGGTCCTTCCCAGTACCCGGCCACACAAATAGCTACCATAAACCTTCGGGTTGGTCGTGTGGTCTGGGCCTTCTACACCTTCCCAGTACAGTGGTACAGAGGAGGGTACGGTCCCTGTGGATGCCTCCCCCACTGGGTTCCGGTTGTCCAAACAGTTACCTTACACCTTTCTGGTAGGTTGAACGGTCTGGGTTTCAACAACATCTTCCCAGTGATTTTCTGTGCCATCTATGTTTTTTAAACTGAACCTATACTGGCCTCGTTTCATTCAAGTACAATCTTAACAATTTGTGAGAATGGACAGCAATATTAAGTACACGATTTATACAACTGTGCATTTATTGTAAGGAAAAGCAGATTTTTTTTTTCAATGTATGTTAGCTTTGATTTCAGAAAATGCCTGGACTGTTGATGCCATTCACTTTATAAAAGTTTCGTCCTGTGAGTGTGGTCATCTCGCAAGACACTAACTATGAAGGGGTTAAATTCGCACCTTCTTGCACTACCACTATTGCCAAGAATTGTACAATCCATTAATCTGGTGGTAATAAAACAAACAAACCTTTCTTGCAAAGTTAGCAAGAAATTAACTGTCTGCACCGATCAGTGGCATTTACAGTGAATACTTGTTTTTCAAGGTCGGAAAATTTATGAACAAATAAAGAAACAGGCTAAACTTGAAATACTGATGACTTGCTATAAACTTGACAATTCTGATGAACTTTTCATGTTCTAAAATGTAATATTATTATCTTGAAAGGTAACTTGAAACTATAAACCTGAATTACATCTATTAACACAATATATTAACAAGTCACAAGCACTCAAAAACTCCAGAACATCATTGTCAAACATTTGCAAATATTGTCAAACATCTCAATTTTGCATAGTGTCTCATCTTTGATTCCTTGGAGGTTAAAGCCTTGTCTGCGTATTTAAACGTCTAAATCTGTGATTTATATTATTTCAATAATTTTAATTCTATACGCTGCGATAATTGTATATTTTGTGTTTTTTCATTTCACTTGTAGTTTTCAGCCATTATTTATAATGCAAATTTTGATCATGATTTAGCTGGGTATAAATTGCCTATGTATCTCCTGTCACATGTCTCTCTATGTATTTCACGCTTAAAAGCACCCAGGCTTGTGCATATGTATTTACATCTTTGAAGTGAAAATAAAGACTTTTATTTTTTGAATTTAATAAGTTTAAACATTCTGCCTTAAAGTAATTATTTCTTCCTTAAAGTTGCATTAAAATGAAATCTTAGGCTATTTTCAGCCAAAAAATCAGACCTATTCAGTACATAATTTGATTGAAAAATATGTAGAAAAAATTATATTCAAAACATATACGGCAAAAAACAGCTATTATATTAAATTTTTTTTTTAAGTTCAGTGGAAACAAATTTAATTAACAATTAGAATTATCAGATATTCAGCCATATATTATTTATCACCCTATGTAGGTATGAAATGTATAAATATTACTTATTAAATTTTTCTTTAAAGATTTATTTTATGATGCACTATTCAGTTGTTGAATATGTAAATAATCAGACCAAAGCCAGAATACTGAATATCAACTGGATATTCGGTCAATCCTTAATAAAAATACATACATTTAGATTATAAACTTCAAATATAGCTTCCAATTATTCAGAGTTTGCACACAAACCTCTGTAAGATGCTACATTAAATTGTGGATACTTACGTATTAGCCCCACCACATTGGCAAACTTTCTTGACAGAATCGATTGCTTTCATAAAAATAAATATTGGTTATATTACGTAAACAACCAATTAAATCACAAAAGTCCGTTAGTGTGGTTGAGCTAATATGCAAGTACCAAATTGTACCTTAATTCCTACAACGTCTCAGCTCAACAATATTGGTGTTATTGAAGAGCAGGCATTTTTCCTCAGCTTTGCACCAAGCAAACTATTTCTTTTCTGAAGCAAAAATACATTGGGTATTTAGTTAATAAATACACCAACATGTGAGTGATATTAGAGTACCATCTAGTGTATCTACACTTCATAGTTGTGCTGGATTTAAAATGCATGATATCATCCAGCCTCAATTTGTATTTATGCAAAATGATTTTTGCTTTACAGTAATGTATAGTAATTTGACATTATTGATTGATATGTGATTGAGCATTGGAAAAACAGTAACACACATATTTTCAGCAGAAACAGTTTTGCTAGGTTCGATTTGAGAAACTTGAATAAAACACTAAATAAAATTAATCTCAGTTATGAGCATGAATATAAGATAGAAGGTATCTTTAAAAAAACTTACGCTAAAGAAATAACTACAAAATCCAGCCAATTCCAAGGATCCCGGAGATATGTGAAGGATTCAAGAATAAATCCCCTGGCTAACATTTTGATGATGGACTCAAAGGTGTATATCAAAGTGAAATAAATTCTGAAAAATAATAATAATAATAATTAGAAAACATTTGAATTTCATAAAGCAATTATATCCAATATTGTGGAACCCAGTTCCAACAGTTCATTTGGATATTTCAAAACTTTCCTGTCATTTCATTATAAAAAGTACAAAAAACATTGGTTTATTACTAAAAGGAAATTTATTTTTCCTCTTTTACATAAATTAAGTGTTTCTGACATTGTTATCAATAAGTTATATATCTTTGTCCTTACAAATATTCCATCCTTATTCTCTTGATTTGGAGTAGTAGACTGGTGATATAAAAACAGCTTTAGAAAATTTAAAAATAGGGTATCAAATATTTGAAGTAGTTTAATATACAATTTTAACCAGTATCCATTGCATAGGTGCTTAGTTGTTCACTTCCGTAAATTTCCTGTTTATAATAGGAGAGATGGGACATTTTTATCAAAATATTTATTTCTATAAAATATACAATTAAGACAATATAACATGTATGTGTAAAATTAAATGTATAATTAAGAAATATACATTTAATTTTACACATGTGTTATTCAGCTAAAATTTAAATATTATTTGGTTAAACAATATCACATATTTGGAAAGAAATCATAAGTTTGGTTTCATAAAATAATTCAAATTGTCCTGTCCATCCCTAAGCCAGGGATGGATGGGACAGTAATAGTTTTCACATAAAATAAGATTAACTTTATATTGATGCTGGTAAAATCAAACTCAAATGTCATAAATGCTTTTACTCTTTCTGTACCACCTTGGCTTTGTGGCTTTGGCAATTTGGACACAATTTCAGATTTTGAAATGTTGCATATTTCACTTTTCTCTATATAGAAAAACACATAACTGTCAAAATTTTTTCTTTAAAATTTGAACTTTGTAATTATCACTACCATGAACATTTAAAACTCTTGCAATAAAATATACCCAACATTTTGTTTTGTTCATATTTTGTTAACATAAAATCTTCATCATTTCATCATGTATGGGAGAATTATCAGAATCTTTTTCCATAAAAATTTAGAATTGTCAAACTGTTCTGATTCACAAAATAAAAATTCGAGGAGTGAAGGGCAACTCAAATTTAATAAAACATTGCATTGTCATCAGGAATATAATCTCATTAAAAATATATAAGTATACAAAGTTTCAAGTCGATTAAACATCAGGAATCGGGTTAAAATTCGATCACAAAATGTCATGTTTGTAACAGAATGTTATTATACTTCATATAGTATATAATATATAATGACCCATTATAAACTTCAATGTTAATAAATAAATACCTCCCCATAAATAAACCCTTTGAAACAGCACACCGGAATGAAAGCACAATTATTACATTACATCAAGCTGTTTGTTATAAATAGATTTTCATTATATATTATTTTCGAGATTGCCTTTTCATTCCTAGAGCTACCAGTGCAATTTGAAATCTGCGACAAATTGACAAAACTTGAATTTTTGTCATATCTCTCAGATTCAGCAGTGGCGCTTAATAAATTTCATTTAGAACTTTCTAAGAAAGTTTTTTCCAAAGAACGTAACAATATAAAATTTTTAAATTTGTGTTAATAACTTTTTGAGAAATAAGGTTACAAATAGGCTACTTTGAGTACTCAGAAAATTCACATCTGTGCTAACACCAACTTTGAATGTTAATTAATAATAAAATAAGCAATTCTGAAACCTAATATTTTGCATTTGTCTATACATGGCCTACTTAAATACTGATTTTCATTAAAATCCGTGATATATCAGCCACAGCTAATTTGCTCATTTTACATGGATTGGCCGAACTGCAAGGTATCAGGATTTAAATATGCTCATTTTTATTCACATTTTAATATGTTCTTATTGAAATTGCAAAAGTTATTTAGTACATGCACTGAAATAAAAAATTGCATGTTTTTTGCGACTCAAGTGCTAATTATCAAGTCATAGAAAGACTATGAAGGGTCTACTTCATGGGAAAATTTTTTTGACAATTTGTAGGTTATTATGTTAAAAATGTATGTGTTTTAGGAACCTTTGAAATGTGCTTAAAATGTAGGCAGTAGTAGTGACATCAAGTATCATTAACATGAATGATGGCTAAATTTTAATGGCCTTCTACAACAGTCGTTGTCGAAATCATCATCTGAATTTAATTACCATTGGTGTCTATAACTTGTAGTGAATATTCACTTTGCTAATTTAAGAACAGAAGATAATTTTAAAATAGCGTGGTTTGTAATTAAAACTTATTTCTTTATTTACATATATCTAAAAAAGAAAAATTTGGATAAAATTTCAGTATATAATTTAAACAAGAAAGATCAATCATGCATAAAGCATTGATTATGAAACACTTTCCAACTTCAATGCAATTTTATATAAACATCTCTAAAATGTGATATATTCCTCGGTAATATTTTTTAAATTATCATAATACTACATTAATTTATATTATATATGAAAACTTCATCGAAAACAAATGAACTTTATTCAAATGACGTCATCGAAATATAAATCGCCTCTATATAAAAGCAGCATTTCATTCATAAACATTTTTCCAATCATTCCATTCATCACAATATACTACAATAATTTATTTTATTTAAAAATTTGAAAGATTGTTATCTACCATACTTATTTTAAAATGTGAAATCTCTCTTATAAAATAATTAAACTCTTAGAAAGATATTTATTATATAATAATATATCTCTTTTTTCTTTCTGGAGGATATAGCAAGAGTCAGAATTTAATTGAATTTGTTTTTCTCCCTATATTAAATAATTTTTATTTAAAAAACTACCTAACATATTTTACTGACTTTTTTTTTATATATTTTATGGGATAATTTGAATATTTCCTAAAATTTCTGAAGCAATTTGTGAATTTTAAATTTGCTTAAAAAATGTTTGAAAAATTAGGTCCCATAGGGTTCAATGTATTTCATTTTTTCAACCCGGGTTCAATAAAAAACTAATTGGGTGATATTATTCATTTATATTCCCATAGGTCCCACAGACCGTCTGAAAACATACTAAAATTTCATTTTGATAAAGTCATTTTTACGGCAGTTATTGTGCTAATGGACAGACAGACAGAATGAACAAAGTCATGAACACTTTTTTGATGTTATAAAGTGTTAAAAAAATGAGGATGGACAAAATTTTAAACAATTAACATGAAAGTTATGTTGACCAGGGTTGCCAGATAATTGGAGCCAAACAAATGCAAAAAGTTGGACAAAATTGGTCAAATAAAAAATTTTAATTTAAAACACTATAAAAAATTAAACAAAGTAAAATTCAATTAATAATTGCAATTAAAGTACTTCAATGTCATCTTGTATACTTTACTGTATATAAAGGAGCTATTATTGTGGACATAAAATATTTGATTTGAAATTATTATTTGTAGCAAAAATTTTGTCATATTATTGCTTTTACAAAAAAACTTACCTTTGAACATCTATTTTTCAGGGTGTGCTATAGATAGAGCTGAGATGATGACTGATTTAGATTCAGCATCAAATTCCGGAGAAGAGGAAGTTCACTAAGAATTTCCACTTCCAGTCTTTTCTTATTTCCAGTTCAAAAATATCATTTTACTTAAAACATCTATCTCTCAAGATTAGCTAGATAGAGCTTAAAAATGATGACGGATATAGATTTAGTATCCAATTTAGGAGAAGGTAGTGTAGTTCACACATTTACTTCCTGTTTCTTTACCACATCCAGTTAAAAAAAAAAATTCTTGAAAAATCTATTTCTTTGGTTGTAGATAAAGCTTAGAAAATGACTGATATAGATTTAGCACCAAATTCTGGACAGGGTAAAGTGCCTCACTAAGAATTTCCCCTTCCAGTGGTGGTGAAGAGGGGAGAGATGTTACTTCAAATTCAAAAATTTCCATTTTCCTTGAAACAACTATTTCTCAGGCTCTACTATAGATATATAGATTAGATAATGACTGATATGGATTTAGCAATCAATTCACTATAGATTTCCACTTCCAATTCAAAAATTTTTCTTGAAACATCTATTTCGCAAGATTTTAGATAGAACTTAAATGATGATTGATATGAATTCAGAATTAAATTCCAGAGGAGTGGGGGATCACAAGATATCCTTGCAACATTTATTTTATAGGATTGGCTATAGATAGAGCTTAGATGATGATTAATATAAATTCAGCATCGAACACCAGAGGGGTTTGCTAAGGATTTCTATTACCAGCTTTAGCAATATCAAACCTCTTAAATTTTCCGAAAATATGTATGCACGATTTAAGTATGTAAAAGATAATAAAAATACCCAATAGTTCTATCAAAAATGAAATGTACACACCATCATAAATTACTTATTTATTTTGCATTATATTCATAATATGCAAATCATTGCAGCAGACAGAATTTTTAAAAACATGCTCAGATTTTAATTATTGTTTCTAGAAGATGAAGTGGTACTGTTTCTTACTTTTGTCATTTCACAAGGAAAAATATTCATTCAATAACATTGCTTGAGTTACAAGATTACATACATATGCTGCTAATTGCTTGAAGATTTGGTAGTGCAGTAAATACTAAGCTGAAATTTGATAGTATCTTTTGAAATTTAATTGTTTTTAAAATCATTTTCTGGTGTCCAATCTGTTACAGTGATTTTTCTATATTGTTTCTGCTCCATTTCATTGAAATTATTTGTAATTAAATGTAACATTTCATTAGATAAATTACATAGATCAATGTTAGATGACTGAATAGATGTAGCAAACATAAAATAGAGATAATTTCTTAAGTTACTGTTTGTTAACCACAGTAAAATCACACTCATAAAAATTTTAAGGTTGGATAGAAATTTTTCAATGCATGTTGGATGTAAAAATGCAAAAACACACTTCAATTGCACACAATGTTGTGTAACTTCCTTTATTTGTGTCCATGGGCGGGCAAGGGGACATTTAACCCATCAATGTTGTATGCCCCCCCCCCCCACACACACACACAGACACTTAGGTAGAAAGTTCTATGCGCACCCATATTTGTGGTCACACTAAATTCGCATGTTCGATCATAAAAGTAGCCCTATCACTTGCAAAATCTATGCAATTTCATAAGTTCCTATCATATTAACTCAATTTCAGTTTTATGGCATCAAAAAAACATTGTGCTGTTGCAGAGGACACAGGATGCAGGTCTAAAAACACAATTTCGACAGATGCTACATTTTTGAATTAAATATATCACAACAATACACAGGTATTTTAGACCGGTCACACATTAAGCTACCATAAGCCTTTGGGTTGGTCGTGTGGTCTAGGTCTTCAACAGGTATTTTAGAATTGCAATATTTATTGATTCATCCATGAGCAACAGAAACGTATTTTCTTTCCCATTTGCTTCTAATGCTAAATTTACTACATTTTGTATTACGTGCGATCGAGCATATTCGATGTACACTTTTGCTTTTAAAAAAAATTTCTTTAAATAACACATTTCTTCAAAAAAAGTTCCAAATGATCAGAACAGAAAACTTGTGGCCAAAGAAATTTGAATGAAAAGGTTAAAATTGATAAATTTGGCCATAAAAAGGCCAAATTGGCAACCCTGGACTTAGTTGTCATTGCAGGAATGACATCCTATCTGCGCATGCTTGCGCTTGCAGAGTTTTCGACTCGGAGAAACTACTCGATCGATTTCGTGCAAGGCAACTGGTTCATACAGGAAACGAAGTGCCAAGCAATTGCTTTTATATTTGTAAACTCGCAAATATTTGAAGTCTTTTAGAAACGTTTAGACAATATAAAAATCATACAAATTATGATTTAGCTTAGGTAATTTATCAGTATTTAAATATTTCATTAAAAAAAAATTTAATTACTTAATATAGTTAATAACATTTTAATATTTAAAACTGATTTAGATGTAGAGAAATTTATTTACTAAAATGCTTAAATTCAAAAGTTATTAAAGTGTAAAATGTTTCGGTAATATGCATTTTTAATACTTAAAAAATTAAATAGAAAAATACTAATTTTTAATGTCAAAAAATACTTTTTACAGTAGAATGACTATTGAAGACTATAAGAAACTAGGTCACAACGTAAAATGCAGCGCAAATAAAGTTAAGCAACTTTATTTATGCTGCGTTTTACATTGTGGTCTAGTTTATTTTTGACTAGAAAATGTACCCGACGTTGCCGGAATTTAAAATGCAAAGTTCTAGTAAATACTACACCAGAACTCACAGTGAATTCTTGAAAACCAAATAACGTTTTAACAATACGGTCGCTAATAATAAAAATAAAATACAGTTGCGTGGGTGCACACAAGGCTACACCACGACCGTCCATTTTAAAACCCGAGCAACGCTGGGTACATTTTTTAGTCATCTATAAAAGTAATAAAATAATAAATAAATAGAAAATCAAACCAGGATGTCTACCAACACAAATAACTTCTGAAATTCAGAACGAACTGCAGTGAAGTAAGAATGGAGGAATTTCCTTTGCAATGAGCATGCGCTGATGAAAAAAAAATGCATTGGTTTCAACAAAAAACATTCTCAAAATTGTTCAATACGTGGCAGCATTTCTCTTCAAAACACGAAAAGTATATATTAAAGTTCTTGTTATATTTTCTTTTTGAACACATTCGTCTGTCTGGACTTAGCATCATTGTGTGTGTGAGATTATTCATAGATTGAAATGTATATATATCAGTGGCGTACATAGGCGCCGACTACGGGAGGGGGGGGGGGGGCAGAGGGGCACGAGCCCCAGCTGAACTTTCACAGAGGGGGCTTTGCCCCCTCTGGGAAATTTCAAGATTTTTTTCTAACTTCATATTATACTAAATACCAAAAAATGAAATTTTTTAAACATAAAAATAATTGAAAGAAAATCCTATCAACGTAAATGTCACATTTCAGTTCAGCCTTGTTGACATCTTTTTTACTATAACTCCCTAAACTATCTCGCACACAAACCAAGCTCATCTTGACTCCCAGGAAACATGTTTACGCTAATGACAAAAACACCTGGTTACCAGAACTTTTTCGACTGACCACCTAATTCAAAGAGAAATGGGATATTTACATACAGCCATTTCCAAAAAATAGCTGTTTCCCTCCAGTAATAACAATAAATAATTTAAATAATTACCACGAAGTAGAGATGACTCTTTTGTCTACCTAAAGAGATCTTATCTGTAATGACTCCTCGATTCTATATACCAGTGCCGTCTTTACAGGTGGCATCCATTCCGTTTGAAGCTGCAAACCCCGCGGGTGGTATCCATTCAGTTTGACGTTGCAAACCCAGCAGGCTGCTTTATTCCTGGTGATAGTGGCGTACCGTGTGTGTGTGTGTGTGGGTCAGGGGTGGTCAAACATCAAACGCACGAAAGCCGCTTTTAGGGGTGGGAGGAGTCTTGACTTTTTTGACGTCACAACGGGACAAGCAGAGAGGAAGATATGAGGATTCTATGGAAATTGAAGGCTTTATTTTGTCAAATAATTCTGTTATTTTTTAGTATTGCTTTAGTCTAAGAGCTTTGATTGAATATACAGTAATAATATATATTATTATCCTTGAAAAATTAATTGAGCTGCAATTATTTTCAAGTAATTAATTAGTTTTTATAACAGTTATAATATTGATGGAGCAATGATGAATTATGCGGTACTACTGTTATAGATATACGAAGAAAAACAAAGAAGTGGATGTAAGCTTGAATAAGTTTATAAAGCTCCAAAGTTACAAAATGAATGGCTAATTAAAAGTTGAAAGGTAAAATTACTTTTAATCGTACTACAATATGCTCAGGGCATTTTCCATTCCATGATTAATTCAGCTTTCAAAAATAAAATTCTGGTAGGAAATAAAACGGTGATGTAGTCATCACTTTCCCTATATACATAGTATAATGCATTGGGAAATATTGTGACGGGGTTGAAAATTCGAATTCGAATTTTCGAGGAAAAAGCAAGTTTCAATTATTGCTGAATTGAACTCGAATCGAAAGTTTTTGAGGTGATGTCTGCATGTGTGTGTCCGTGAGTCTGTGCGATATCTCCCGAAAGACCGGAGCTTTTCGAACGAAATTTGGTGCAAATATTAAAATTAGCGAATACTGGAACCCTATTGATTTTAAATGCAATTGTATGTTTAGAACACCCACAAATTTTCGAATGAAATTTTGAAAGAATCATTTAAAAATTAGAACTTTTAATAATGTTACACAAAGGATCATTTCCTATATAATTTTTCATTAGAAAACGAATGACACATAAACTTTAAAACTCTAGCTGGAATCGTTCTCAAGATATCGCACATGTTTCAAATAAATTTTTCAAAAAAATCCAATAGAATTAAAAAGTATAAATTATTGTGAAATTGTTCAATTTACATATGTAATAATATGCGATAAATTTGTTAACATCATTCTCGGGAATCTAGTTCGTTCTATTCGCGAGAGAAAGTATTTTGAGTTATAGTTTTGCATTTTGACGTATAACAATTCAACAGCAGTCATTTATATGTAAGAAATGCTGTTCACTTCGTCTGTTTTTGACACTTGGTGATAAATTTTGCGAACTTGGTCCCAATTTGGCGAAATATCGCCATTGTCGTAAAAATTGCAAAAATGACGCCAAATTAATGGATTAATTCTTAAAATATTAAAATATATTGAGTACATTGATTATTGCTGATGCCATCAATATTGATAATTGCCAATTTAGAGTTGTGTGAAATATAAGTGAATTGGGTATTGCGAAATAGCTGTGATCTGGAAAAATGTCAAATGTACTATCTTGTATTAAAAAACCAGTGCCGTGGATCTTATACATCATTTTTTCACTGTAAAAAAGTTAAATTAATTTCATTATATAGGACTAGTTGTGTGCTGTCACATCATACTTTTGATTTAAATAGTTACTGGGATCTTCAGTCTCAAGGAATTCCACTATTGGTTCTGCAGAATTTTAAAGCGCCCACAAATCAATGACATACGGGGATAATACAAACTTATTGCAGTTCGATTTAGAATCTACATAAACTGTAGCAATATCTAAATATTTTCCCAGCGAAACAATTTTCATTTTAGTATACGCTCGTGTAACACATAACTCTTTTAAAAAGTTGTCTTTAAAAGTTACAGTAATAATAGTTGAATATATTTTATTTTACAAAACAAAACATAAATACCAAAACAGGACTAATGAATTAATTGCAAATATAAATTAAAATTATACATGTTAAAAATGTAGTAACGTCACCTATTAAAAACTAGATTCCTAAAAAAGACAGCCAATCATAAATGCAAAAAAAAAAAAAGCTGATGTGGGCAGCACATGACTTACCTTATATAATGCAATGATTTGACTACTTTTACAGTAAAAAAAAAAAGGTTTTTCTTATAGTAGATACTTGTATTCTTGCCAAGATATTGAATTTTCGTCAATTAGTCGTCCAGTTTCATTGATTTAGCGTCGTTTTTATCCATTTGGAGAGATTTTAGTTAATTTGCCAAGATATAAAAAAGTCGCCAAGTTGGCGACATTCCGCCAAATTCGTCTCCAAAATCTCACCAAGCGTTATGGATGGAGAAATATTTTATTCTTATAACAGATAAATAATTGTTGGCGTTCAAATACAAAAGTATTACTCAATTAGTATCTTTTCTCAGGAATGGAACGATCTAGATCCACGAGAATGATGTCACCCAATTTGTCGCATGATATTACATATGGAAAGTGAACATGTTTCTCAAGAGTTAACATTTTTTGGGGGGGAGGGCGGGGAGGGGGTTGATAAATTTATTTGAAAAATGTGTAATATCTCGAGAACGGTTCATGCTAGGGTTCTAAAGTTTATGTCAATTGTTTTCTATAAGGAAAAATCACATAATAAATGTCTATTTGCGTAACTTTATTTAATGTTTCGATTTTTTGATGATTTTTTCAAAATATCACTCGAAAATTTAGGAGGATCTGAACATTCGATTGTATTTAAAAACAGTATGCTTCCAGTATTCATGGATTGCAATTTTTATACCAAATTTCATTCGAATCGCTTCATTTGTTCGTGAGATATCATCTCCACAGACTCACTGACGCACACACACGCACAGACATCACCTCAAAAATGTTCGATTCGTAATCAGGGATGCTTGAAACGTGCTCTCCCGTCGAAAACTCGAATTTGAATTTTCGACACCATCACAATACTTTCCTTATACATTATACTGTTTATATAAGGAAAGTAATAAAACTTTTATTGTAATGCAATATATGATGGGATTCATTTTACTAATTAATCACAAACTTTCTTACTATTAAATCGAATGCCAGAAAATTTTGTTCTCATATTAAATGTAATTTATAAAAATACTCAAGCTTCAGTGATTCGTATGACAGATTAGTTAGAAAATGAATATTAGACTGGAGTTAAAATTAGCCGTATAACAAAAGTTATGATGAGTCGATAGCCGTATAGAGTGCTTTTCATTAAGCTAGTGGGATGATATTATTATGTTCTAATAGGATGTGAACCCTGTAAATTCAAAAAGTGACAGCAGAAATTTATATATTAAATACATTATTTTAGTATTAAACCCTGTACTTCATTGAAAATAAGAAATACACGGTAATACCGTTATGCTCTATTTTACAATTATTGTTCAATCAATTCCAATTACGGAGAAGGAATTTCTATTTAAGCTTTTTTTAATTAATTATTAATTATTTTTGTTCTATCATTTCCAAATAGAGCAATCGCGTTTATTGTATCTTAAACATGCAAGTTTGTGATAATTCATTAAAACATAGGCTAAAATTATTCATAAATCTGTTATAATATAAAATCATTTTCTAAAAGTTCAATAATAATTGAAATTTGCAATCATTTGAAAAGCGTACAAGAGCTCAAAAACGCATAGAAACTATTGAAGAAATTCCCTTCAGTCCCGATATGACGTCACGGAGCGGGAACCAATGGCATTCTCCTGCGCTGTTTGACCTACCTTCTTTCTAATTTCTAAATACCTTGTGGGTGGGTGGGGTGGGGGGGGGGGCCGGGTGCAATTGCCCCGGGCGCCAACCATTTAGGGGGCGCAAAATGAGAGAAAAAACGAACATTGATTAAACATTAACAATTAGTAAATGAGTGTGTTGTAGTGTAAGGGACTTCGTCAAAGAACTACAACTTTACGTGCGCAGAGGGCAGCCTGTGTCGGGGAAGGAGCGAGATGTTAGAGGATGGAAGTCACGTCCGCCAAAATGAATAAAAATATGCATTTAAAAGTGTAAATATGTGTACATATTAAATGTTTTGTGCTGCGAATCCAGTGTCTTTCTTCTGAATCCGGTACAAATGAATGTTCTGAATCCAATTTTAGAGGCACCCGTCGAGATACAACTACATTCTGTTGCTAAAATATTCGAATACAATTTTTCTTTAATAATCTGCAGACTATTTTGTTTTAAATTATTTGAAGTTCTATATATAATATAACCTTATATCAGTAAATTATTTTTAAGCTTGAATGTTTATAAAAATTTATTTCGAAGTTACTTTGAAAAATATCTTGGAGTATACTTTATACCAGCTATAGATGAAATATACATTTTAAGCTATTCTTCTTAATTAAAAAAGTGCTTGTAGAAATAGTAAATATAAAATGTGCACATAAAATTAGACAGAAATCATCGAACATCCTTATAGTAGTTATCTTTCGACATGTCATTTCGAACATTTTAGATCAGAATAGAAACAAGAATCAAACTACTTTGTAATTTTAAAGAGGTTGAATTTTAATAATCTGGCGCTAACATTTGAAATTTTTTTTATTATTTTAAATGTACATAGACAATTAGAAACTTACAATACATTTGAAAATCATTTATTTTTAATAAAAAAAAAAGTTTACATGTAAATATAAATCTAATTTAAAACATAATTACTTAATAAATGTAAATGTAGATAAAATAATTTTTAAATTTAAAAGTTTACTTTAAGGAGAAATGTTTTAAAAGTTACAAATGAGCAAAGAACATATTCGGATATTTAATGTAGGTACGTATTTGAAAACCTTTAAAATCAAGTGTAAAATGGTAATGAACTTAAATTTGTGTAAGACATGATATTTTAATAAAGGCATTTTTGCATTTAAATACTTTTTTTACGGGTTTTTTTTTTGTTTGTTTCATTACAGTCAACATCGGCAATATCGCTTTTAAAACTAATTTTGTATCTTAAAATAGAGTGAATATTTTTCAACAAATATTTATTTACTTTTTTAAACAGATGTGTGACAAATCCAAATATTTTTGAATGTTCATTCATCTGTTTAAGCTACTGATACCTGAAGTAATCCGTATAAAAATGATATAGGCTACTGGACTTTCATTCTGACCTAAATGGACCCATTATAACACATGAACATAGAACTGAAATGATTACAATGGGGTCGGCAGTATTCCAAAATGCAGATGGTCCATTTTCTGCAACTGATGGTCGCTCTATGACTAAGAAATGGTTTACCCAAGAGCTTTCTGATGGGAAGAAGGTGAACCGAACCTGGTTACTCTTTTCACCTCAAAAGGGAGCAGCATACTGCTCTTCTTGCCTTTTATTCTCGTGTGCCCCTGAGAACCACAAATCAAAATTTGAGCTTGGCTGTGGATTCCAAAATTGGAAGAAATTGGATGAAAAAATCCCTGAACATGAAAATGGAACATATCGTCGGGTGTCACTCAATACTTGGAAAGAAATGGAACGGCGTCTCCAGACAAAAAAAGCCTCCTCAACAAAATCCAATCGGAACGGGAAAAATGGCGAGGACTATTGAAGCGAATCCTTGACTACATCCAATATTTGGCATCACAAAATCTTGCCTTGCGCGTGCATCGAGAACAACTATCCGCAATTTCAAATCCTGGAAACTTTTTGGCGCTAATCAAGTTGCTGGCGCGATATGATCCATTGCTAGATCGGCTATGTCAAGGACAATCCTGGCTCACCCTCTTATTTATCACCAAGAATACAGAATGAGTTTATAGGTCTTTCAGCTCAAGATACCCGAAACTCAATTCTGCAAAAAATTCGGAGAAGCAAATATTTTGGGATTCTGTTTGACTCTACCCCGGATGCTGCACACCGTGAGCAGATGTCTCAGGTTATTCGGTATGTCGACATTGACTTTGAAGAAAGAACAGCTGCGGTCAAAGAAGCATTCATTGACTACATCTTAATTCACGAGAAAGATGCTGCTGCGATTGAGAAAGTAATTCTAACCAAACTAAAATCTGATGAGCTGCCTCTGTCTGACTGCCGCTCTCAATGCTACGACAATGCAGCTGTGATGTCCGGTCATTTAACCAGTGTGCAGCAAAAAATTTTGAATTGGAATCCCAAAGCTTTGTTTTTGAATTGTGACAACCACAGCCTGAATTTTGTAGGAGTGCATGCTGCTGGAAATGAAATTGTGGCTGTCACATTTTTTGGAACTGTTGCGGCATTATATGTATTCTTCTCTCAGTCAACAATTCGGTGGCAGCTGATATCTGATGTTGGCGTGTCTGTCAAAAAAGAGTCTGAAACTCGTTGGAGTGCCCGGGAAGCAGCTCTTACAGTTCTCCATAAGAATCTGGAGAAGATTGTGAATGTGCTGGAGAGGATGTGTTCTAACAAGTACTCCACAGAGAAAACGAGAAAGGATGCAGATCAGCTTCTGTCAAAACATTTTGAGATTCAATTTTTTGACATTTCTCCCATTTTGGAGCTCAATTTGGTCTTTGATGAATAGAGTTCAAAAGAGACTGCACGATCCAAAAATGAATTTCAGGAAAGCGGCAGCTGACATCAACTCTCTTGAACAACATTTTACTGAGAATCGTGAAAAGCTGTGATGAATCACGTTTGCAAAGGAGAAAGAAGTTGCATTGCTTGGGGACTTCCAGTTCAGAAATGAGTAAAAAGTGTCACAATGATGCCGGGTGAACAAGCAAGAGATGCTGGCTTATCAGCCAAAGAAGAAATTGGGCGAATCCTACGGAGCATCGCTGACCGCATTGGAGGGGAAATCAGAGAGCGTTTCCAACGTTGCGTCACCTCGACACTTGATTTGGATTTCTCCTGAACGTTCAGAAACTTTTTAGTAGTCCCAATATGGATAAGGAATTGGAAAGACAATGTTGTGCTACTGCCAGCTACTACAAAAATGATTTTGATGGGAAGGAGCTGCATCAAGAAATTTTGGATTGTGCAATGCTGTTAAAAAATCGAAATGAGAGCGATGTAATTGAGCCTATTATACATCCATTAGAATTGCTGAATTTCATTATCTCATATGGAGAGGAAGTGTACCCTAATCTCCAGACTACTTTGCAAATTCTGCTCACAATTTCAGTATCAATTGCTAGTTGTGAAAGACCCTTCAGCAAACTGAAATTGATTATGTCTTATTTGAGATCATCTATGGGACAAGAACGCTTGAGTGACTTGGCATTGTTGAATAATGAGGGGGAGACATTCGAAAAAATCAATGCTGACAAAGTTATTGATACCTTTGCAATCGCGAAAACTCGCAGGGTTCATTTATAGGATATGATCTCCTGCGACAATATTTAATAATGGAAAATATTGTACTAATATCTGTTCAATACAAAGCTGTTCAATAAATCTAGAAATTTCGATATTTCCAAGATGAATAATTTGTGTGTGTGCGTGCGTGTGTGCGCGCGCGAGCTCGAGTTCGTAATCTGGTAAGGGAAGGAGGGGTGCAATTCTCCATCTTTGCCCCCCTCTGCCAAAAATTCACAGTACGCCGCTGCCTGATGGGCACTGGACGTTTGGCACAGCACCGTAGTCAGGCAAAGGCCAAAGGGAGCTAAGCGCCCCCCCCCCCCCCATCACGAGGTATACTCAGCCCACCCACCCTGATAAAAATATAAAAATATTAACGTTTTAGTTGTGATAAGAAATGTCAATCAACGTGTCATTCAAATTTTGCATAGAAATATTATTTATGAGATTTTTTTTATAAATTGCTTTGTTTTAAAGATTTTTTAATTTAGCTGAATGTGTGGTTATAGTGATGATCAATTTATTTACATATTTAATTTAAAAATATTTAAATATTAAGACAATAATATTTGGATACTTTTGTATTATTGCTGGGTTCATCGTTTTAATTTATTATGTCAAAATCAACTGATAGGTAGTTAAGAGTTGATATTAAGCGCTAACGTGTATTAACTTTCAGATTTTCTTTTGATTAATTAACAGCTTTGCTACTAGTTTATTCTTATATTAGAATCCATTATAATTATTATATATTATAATATGGATGCATGGCAACTATATGGATTTTCCTAAACAACTCTTAGCTTACAAATATAAATAGACCTAAAAATATTAAAAATATTTATTGTACAATAAATAAAACTGCTGATATTTTTCTTTCGACCTAGCCCGTCCGACCTACCCGAAGGTATAAGTTATCTGTTTAGACCGCCGGGATAATGCCATCTAATTTAGATTGGAACCCAATGGGGGCGACATCCACAGGGACCGACACTCCTTCCTTTGCTATCAACCGCTCGGAAGTACACAACCTACAAATTACCTACAAATTTAACGTGCTCGTACACGGGGACAGTTTAGGCAAAGCCGAAAATCGAACTCGGGTCCTCCGCGTACAATCTCCGTGACTTAACCACTCAGTTATCTCACTCCAAAACTGCTGCTGTAAGACAATAACTTGACTGAAAACTTCCTTGAGGAAAGCATATATATGTCAGTTAGGTGACTACAGGTGCTTCGATGACATTATAAGCCCCCTTTTCCAGGCCAAAATAACAATATGCGCTCTTAACAACCACTACAGCCGTTCGTTGGGCAGTTCGTTCTTGGCGGTTGCTAAGGGTGCATGCTGTTCTTTTGGCCTGAAGTAGGGGCTTAAAATGACCTGGAACCAATTGTAGTCACCTAACTGACATATGCTTGCTTTCTTCAAGGCTGTCTTGTAAATTGCTATATCTTTATCGACTTTGCGAATCTTTTATATAACTTTATCGGATTGTGCCCCCCTGAGATTTTGAAAACTCGGTCCCTATGGTGGCGTAGAGTCCATTGAAGTTAAAAAGCCGAGCCTCCCTTGTTTAAAATCTAATTTAATGAATTATTTAAACATACTTTTATTTATAATAATGTTTAAATAACTTTGCGAATATATATGTATTATTTAGAAAATTGCTGCCTTTATTTGTTTAAAGTGGCCCGTTTCAAAGTATTTTTCCCATTAAAACGCGCATTTTAATGTTTTAGAAGATGAAATCATCCAGCCATCGTAGGTCTATAAGGAGAAGCATGCCATTAAGACCACCCATTTGTTAAACTCTCCCTAGCTTATTAACTAACATATAGATAGGCGTGGCTATTGCTTCCCCATTTTCAACACGTTATTAACAATCAATGATTGGATGTGAGATGTGACGTTTCATCAATAATGGGTAGTGCAAGGCTAATGGATCCTCCATTTCGGGTCAAACGTGATTCTATTAATTAATATTCGCAGAAAATATTCATTATTTGTAATACTAAAGAATTTGAATTATTTTTCACGAATAACCTAGCATTTACCTAACTTTAAACAATATCAAAATGAAGAAATATACTAAGAATGACTTCCATTAAACTGAAGTAGTTTGCAAAGTAAACTTAGCTCTTTATATCGGCATCCATATGACGAAGCATCCGTTTGCGTATTTGGGAGTTTTAGAAAGAATAAATCGGATTTCTCCTTATAAATTCCATGTTACACGAGAATCTCAGTTAGATAAAAAAAAAAAAGGGGGGGGGGGGGTGATCATTTTCTAGCGAATACTTAGCATATTGTAATTATAAGATATTTTAAAGTTTTCATAGTACAGTATTTGTAAATAATATACAATATTGTTTAAGGACATTGTTAATTACAATGATTTTCAACTAAGCTTATGTTCCAGATTTCTGACCGATTTTCAGCGCACTTTCATACAGGGTCGCCTGTAGAACGTTTTCCGTGGGGAAGCAACCATGACTTTATATTTAATAAATTGGTTGTAAAAGTTCTACTCATTTAGAATTAAGGAAACATTTAAAATGTTATATTTTGTACGTATTTATCTTACAAAGGTAATATATTTTAAAATATCGTGCATTTCAGTCACTCTTAGTATTTTTATGTTAAATTATTTTATTTTACTCACCAAGGAAATAAAAACGTATTCAAAGTGCGAATTCCAATATAAATTTCACTTATAATACGAAACCTTTTCCAAGTTCAAACGCCAATCGCTCAGCCTCTCTCTCTCTCTCTATATATATATATACATATATATATAAATAAAAATTGAAAGATTTTAATCGAAAATTACGCATAAACTACTGTATGTACAAAAAAACCCATCACTAGCATATCTGTTACAAATGAGTAACTATAGACCAAGACTAAGGATAAAGATAGAAGGTAACATATCACTACAATGGTAAAGGGGGATGAGAAGAATATTAGGATATAAAATTCACAAGTAAAAGTATATAAATATAAATATAAATATAAATAAAAATAAAAATAAAACACGGCAAAAATGAGAAAAGGCAATAATAATTAGCTCAAGATAAAAGATTAAGACATAGAGAACAATCAATTGAAACTACACAAAAATGGCGGTTAGTTCGAAATTGCATTCTCATCAGGACAGCCATACAATTCGAATTAAAACCGATAGAATAGCCAGTTTCTGACAATGGCGATAGTATTTAACTATAGACACCATTGGAACTGTCTACTGGCTATATATATGAATGAAGGGAGGACTCCACCCGGTTTGTTTTCTCGTACAATTTATATTTGAGATGTTCTTGTGTTGCAATCTCGTAGTTAATAGAAATCCACACACAAAATGTTCTTTTAAGCTTACCCCGGCATTACGTACAATGGCATTATATAAACTGAAAAAATATGATGTGGGCAACACATGACTTTCCTTATATAATGCAATGATTTGACTACTTTTACAGTTAAAATAAATGTTATTCTTATAGTAGATACTTATATTCTTTCCAAGATATTGAATTTTCTTCAATGAGTCGTCATTTTCATTGATTGAGCGTCATTTTTATCCATTTGGCGAGATTTTTGTTAATTTGGTAACCATTAAAAATGTTACCAAGTTGGCGACATTCCGCCCAATTCGTCGCCAAAGTCTAGTCAAGCGTTATGGACGGAGAAATAAGTTATTCTTACAGCAGATAAATGACTATTGGCGTTCAAATACTAAAGTATGACTCAAAGTATCTTTTTCATGAATGGAACGAGCTAGATCCACGAGAATGATGTCACCCAATTTATCGCATGGTATTACATATGAAAAGTGAACATGTTTCTCAATAAGAAATATTTTTTATTTTATTTTATATGACTTTTTGATAATTTTTTTGAAAAATGTACAATATCTCAAGAACGGTTCATGTCAGCGTTCTAAATTTATATCAATCGTTTTCTATTGAAAATTTACATAAGAATAGTGAGAAATAGTGAGTATAACACATTTATTTTAATTCAATTTAATTCAGCTTTAATTAAATTTTCGTTCTCTCATTTGGTAACTGGACTTATTTTCAAAGGTGGCGTAGACAAAATACGAAAAACTAAAATATCTCGAGAACGGCTAGTCCTAGTGTTGGTCTTATTCTTTTCTTCGTTAAAAATTACGTATAAAACAAGCATTTAATGGATATATTTGAGCATTCGTAGTTTTTTATTTTAGATTTTGCCGATTTTTTCGGGCCATTTTGCACAAACAGGCAGGTTATTTTTTTCCGAATCGTATCAAAATCTAATCAGCACCAGAGTAACTCACAAGCGACTTAACTACCAAATTTTATGAAATTCGGTCAATTAGTTTTTTAGTTAGAGTGGATACAAAATTTAGTAAATAGTTTTAGAAAAATAGTTTTTTCGTATTCTAGAGGTTTCGAAACGTATAGATCCGTCGAAAACTCGAGTTGCGATTTTCGGTATGATTCCAATACTTTCCCTATCCATTACCATGTATTGTAGGGAAAGTAAAAAGAAATCTCCTCGAGGCGTATCGTCCCGAATCCTAAACTACCAGTGACTAACATCCTACCGACGAACATCTTCCTTTGTTATAGATTATGCGCGAAGTTCCGTTCTATACTTAGTGAAGATGCGTGTTGTGCTTTTATAAATATTTAAATCGCAATAAACTCACGATTTAAAAGTGAAATTGTCATGATAAATATGGCATTTTTAATAAATTTGACTAACACACGCTTATTTTAAAATATGCTAACTTTTAATTAACATTGCACATCTGCAGGAGAAGATTTTCACAGCTGCAACTTAATGAGTGTGGTACCAGTAAGCAGACTTGCCCCTTTTAGAGAAACAGACTGTACATGGTAGGACCATAACGGTCAAGATTCCTTTCTTGCAGAGAACCTTTTCTCACTAGTAATCCTACACTAGTACACACACCCCGTCAGGATAAACATAGGCAGTTATCCGACGAAGCAATAATTCCTGTCAACGGAAAGAAATAACTGACAAAAGTTACACCCACCAAAATAGATACTTCAGCAAATTTCACAGATGGGCAAAACACTATCCGGAAAGGGCTAAGAAACACTGCACCCCAACCCCAACTTTTAGCATATACAAAGCTACTAACCAATGAGAATGAATTTTAAGTACAGGAGTGACCAATTATACGTGAGTACTGAGTACAGCGCCACTGCAAAATTACGGCAAGTGTGAAAACAGCAAAAAAATATCTACGAGAATTCCTCTTGGAGGCGGTCGGCCTGCGGGCCGGACCGCTGAGGTCCTTTATCCTTTTGAGCACAAACTGAATTTTATTTCATGACTCTGACCCTGCACTTCAACCAAGAAGGTCGATTTTCGTTTTGGGTCCATAGAGACCGGTAGATACACAGCATACTGCAATTTTAGGACTATGCGTCCAATTTTAAAATACAAATATTGCTCCTTTAATTCTGAGCCGTATTGACTGGCAAAGTCGAGTGCAACGTAGACGATGATTTATTAAGCCTCGTTTTCGGACGACTGTTTCCTGATGTCCAACTGACGATGAATTTTGATCCTTTAAGGATTTTTTTTAACTTAGTACTTTTGACTCGATAATGTCCTAAGACTTTGACTTCACCAGAGATGAGAACCAGCCTTACGCAAAGGTAATTTTGCTCTCAAGCCTTACGCAAAGGTAATTTTGTTCTCAATAACATAAACGCAAGCCAACAGAATGCAGCATTTTTTAGATTTGCGTACAACCAGCTAAAGAAAGAAAGTAGAATTTTTCTAAAGATGAACTTTAATATTCATCAAGGAAGAAATCCTGTTATTTTGTTTGACATCAATATACTAGATGATAATTGAACTTTTAAATTAAAGAACATAAATGAGCTGTGACAGTTAATATCATCATAATGCAAAAATTAAGATTTAAGTCTCCATATATAGAGAAAGAACATAACGTTGTTAAAATTATCATTGTAACAGAATATTAGCATTTGTATACTTTTGTACTGATGTACAAATAATATAGCATTGTTGAACTAGATGTTATGTTTGAAAATTAATTGGCTTATCACTTTTCTACTCTGTTTTTGTTGTTTCTATTTACATATATATATATATAATAAATTATTTTTTGGCCACTTTTAAACTCTTTTTTTTTGCCTCTAGTATTTTGGAATTTATAATTTAATATTCTTATTTCAGCAATTTGGAGTAATGAGTAATTTAAATTCAAACTTAACCATTAAATCAAATTATTTCTGAGTGATAAACCAGACTTAATAATTTCAGATGAAATATATGGTATGACAGTTTGGTTTATTCACTTATTTTCTGTATCAGGAGCAATCACGGCTTTATGCTTTCTGATAGAAATTAATAAAATAAATCAAATTAATTAATTAAATAAATGAAACTGATTCAATAAAACTTTTTAGCACTAAAATACCACAGCAACATGGTGGTGTTCATCACGCGAGGGATTAAAACAAATAAAACTCGATAAAAACTTGCTTGCACATGTGCTGTAACATTCGCTTTAAACCAAACCATTTTCAGATTTTAGAAAGTTTGATTTTGAACGTTTAATTGTACAAAATAACACTGAATTAATTTAATTCAAGTTTTGTTTTTATTTGGTAACTGGAAATCTTTTCAAAGGCTACATAAGAAGAATGCAAAAAAAAAAAAAAAAAAAACTCAAATATCCCGAGAACGGTTAGTCCTAGAGTAATGTGGTTGATCTTATTCTTTTCCTTGTCAAAAATTACGCATAGGATACGCATTTAATTGTTACATTTGAGCACACATAGTTTTTTATTTTACATTTTGACGATTTTTGCGGGCCGTTTCGTAAAAAAAAGATAGGTTCTACTTTTCCGAATCGTTGTAAAATCTGATCAGCACTAGGGTATCCTACAAGTGACTATCTGTCAAATTTTATGAAACTTGCCTAATTAGTTTTTTTAGCTAGAGTGCATCCATTTTTGCGGACCATTTCGCAAAAAAAAAAAAAAAAGTAGGTTCATACCGAACCATACCAAAATCTAATCAGCACCAGGGTGACGTACAAGTGACTGACCTACCCAATTTTATAAAATTCGATCCATTACGTTTTTAGTTAGCGTGGATACATACATTGCTCAGACAGACACACATACAGACGTCACGCTCAAAATGTTTTTTTCGTATTCTAGAGGTGTCAAAAGGTGCAGATTCCTCGAAAACTAGAGTTGCGATTTTCGACATGATTCTAATACTTTCCCTATACATTACCCTGTATTGCAGGGAAAGTAAAAATCTGATGTTTGCAAGTAGCACATGACTTTCCCTGAAAATTCAAATTCATTTTGTAACTTTTTATTTCATTATGCATTAAATTGAGTTTAATTGCAGAAAATAATATGGATCATTTTCTAATATTATATTCAATTTGTCTTTTTATTGCATCTTCATTTCGTTTGGTAACTTAATTCACTTTAAATTCTTCAGGACCTTAAAATTACAAAATACTACACTATCTCGAGAACGGTTTATCTTCCAGTCATGGGGTCAGACTTATTCGCTTAGTTGTCAAATTTTACCTATAGAACACGTACTTAATAAAAATATCTCAATAATTTTAATCATTTATTTCAGAGTTTCATTATCTTTGTCGGCCATTTCGCGAAAAAGAGTCCGTTATACATTTCCTATTCCTATCAAAATCGAATGAGCATCAGTTCCTTTCATTACTAAGTTTTCAGAAATTTTATTGAATAGTTTCTCAATTACTGTGAAAATCGTGTTCATTTCCTCAAAATTAAAAATTTAAATATCTCGAGAATGGTTCATCTTAGAGTCATGGGGTGGATCATTTTGTCGTTAAAAATGAAGTATCAAACAAGTATTTAATGGTTACATTTGAGCATATGTAGCATTTTAATTTAGATCGAGTATTTTATATTTGGACATTTCGCGAGAGAAGGTAGGGTTCCTTTTCACCGAATCATACCAAAATCCAATAAGCACTAGGATAAACCACAAGTAACTTATCTACCAAATTTTGTGAAATTTGATACATTAGTTTTTCAGCAAGAGTGGATACGTACTATTTTTGAGGACCATTTCGCAATAAAGGCAGGTTCATTTATCCCAAATCGTAACAAAATCTAATTAGCACCAGGGTCACACACAAGTCACTTTACCTACAAAGTTTTATAAAATTCGGTCTATTAGTTTTTGAGTTAGTGTAGATACATACATTGTACAGACCGACACACAGATAGACAAACAGACACACATACACACACAGTCGTCACGCTTAAAATAGTTTTTTCGTATTCTAGAGGTCTCAAAACGTGTAGATACGCCGAAAACTCGAGTTGCGATTTTCAGCATGGTTCAAATTATTTCCCTATACTTTACTCTATATTGCAGGAAAATTAAAAATCTGATGTGGGCAGCACATGACTTTCCCTGGAGACTTATATTCCTGTTATCTTTATCTTCATTCAATTTAATTCACTATTAATTCAATTTGCGTTCTCATTTGGTAACTAAACTGGACTCATTTCCAAAGGTGGCGTAGCGAAAATGCGAAAACACTAAAATATCTCGAGAAAGGTGTAATGAGGTTAGTCTTATTCATTTCATCGTCAAAAATTACGTATAAAGGAAGCATTTAAGTGACGTATTTGAGTATACGTAGTTCTTTTAGATTTTGACGATTCTTGCGGCCATTTCGTAAAAAAAAGGCAGGTTATTTTTTTTCAAATCATACCAAAATCTAATCAGCACTAGGGTGACCCATAAGTGACTTATCAACTAAATTTTGTAAAATTTGATCAATTAGTTTTTCAACTAGAGTGGATACAGACAATTTTTGCGGAACATTTCGCAAGAGTAGGCGGATTTTTTTTTTATCCCGAATCCTACCAAAAACTAATCTGCACCAGGGTCACCCACATGTGACTTACCTACCAAATTTTATGAAATTGGGTCCATTAGTTTTCGAGTTAGAGTGGATACATACATTGCACAGACAGGCACACAGACACACATACAGACGTCAAGCTAAAAATAGTTTTCACTTTCCTTGCAATACATGGTAATGTATAGGAAAAGTATTGGAATCATGTCGAAAATCGCAACTCGAGTTTTCAACGGATCTACAAGTTTCGAGACATTTAGAATACGAAAAAACTATTTTTAGCGTGACGTCTGTGTGTGTGTCTGGCTGTGTATCTGTCTGTGTGTCTGTGCAATGTATGTATCCACTCTAACTTAAAAACTAATGGACCGAATTTCATAAAATTTGGTAGGTAAGACCCTTGGGTGTGACCCTAGTGCTGATTAGTTTTTGGTACAATTCGGAAAAAAGAACCCGCATTCTTTTGCGAAATGGCCCACAAAAATCTCATGTATTCACTTCAGCTGAAATAAAAATTGACCAAATTTCACAAAATTCGGTAGATAAATCACATGTGGGATACTTTGGTGTTGATTAGATTTTGGTATGATTCTGAAAAGAACAACCTGCCTTTTTTTACGAAATGGCCCTCAAAAATCCGTCAAAATCTAAAATAAAAAACTACGTATACTCAAATATATCCATTAAATGCTTGTTTTATACGTAATTTTTGACGAAGAAAAGAATAAGATCAATTCAATCAAACTAGGACTAGCCGTTCTCGAGATATTTTAGTTTTTCGTATTTTCTCTACGCCACCTTTGAAAATAAGTCCAGTTACCAAATGAGAACGAAAATTGAATTAAAAGTGAATTAAATTTAATTAAAATAAAGAGAACCTGAATATAAGTCTGCAGCGAAAGTCCTGTGCTGCCCACATCAGATTTCTTTCGTATTCTAGAGGTCCCAAAACGTGCACATCCGTCGAAAACTGGAGTTGCGATTTACGGCATGATTCCAATAATTACCCTATACATAAACATGTATTGCAGGGAAAGCAAAAAATTCGATTTTAAAATAAAATATTAAAATGAAGTTATTATAAAATTTTGAGTTATAATTTGCAGAAAAAGTAAAAATCTGATGTGAGCAAGCAGCACATGGCTTTCTCTCCAGACACAAATTCATCGACTCTTTATTGTATTAATAATTCATTAAATTTAGTTTAGTTGCACTAAATAACACACATAAATGATGGATTCAAAATTGGTATAACGAAAATGTGAAAAAACTAAAATACCTCGAGAACGGCTAGTCCTAGTGTAATGGGGTTGGTCTTATTCTTTTCACCGTTAAATATTGCGTATAAAACAAGCATTTAATGGATATATTTGAGGTGGTTTTTTTTTTGACGATATTTGTGGGCAATTTCGCAAAAAAAGGGCAGGTTATATTTTGCCGAATCGTACCAAAATTTAATCAGCACAAGCGACTTATCTACCGAATTTTATGAAATTCGGTCTATTAGTTTTCAGATAGATTGGATACAGGCAATTTTTGCAGGCCATTTCGCAAAAAAAGGCGGGTTTTTACTTTCCTTGCAATACATGGTAATGCATAGGGAAAGCATTGAAAGTATTGGAATCATACCAAAAATTGCAACTCGAGTTTTCGACGGATCTACACGTTTCGGGACCTCTAGAATACGATAAACCATTTTCAGAGTGACGTCTGTGTGTGTGTATGTCTGTGTGCGTGTATATCTATCTGTGTGTCTGTCTGTCTGTGCAGATTTTGTATTCACTCTAACTAAAAGACTCATTGACCGAATTCGGTAGGTAAGTCACATGTGGGTGAATCTGGTGTTGATTAGTTTTGGGACCGATTCGGGATAAAAGGAGCCGACTCTTTTTGCGAAATGGCCCGCAAAAACTGCCTGTATCCACTCTAGCTGAAGAACTGATGGACCGATTTCACAAAATTCGGTAGATAAGTCGCTTGTGGTTCACCCTGCTGCTAATTAGATTTTGGTACGATTCGGAAAAAAGGAACCTGCCTTTTTTTCGAAATGGCCCGCAAAAATTGTCAAAATCTAAAATAAAAAACTACCTATGCTCAAATATATCCATTAAATGCTTGTTTTATACGTAATTTTGGCATTATCCCAAAGACCGGTACGGTCTTGAATTTGGCGACTTTTCTCGCGCCCGATGTTGAGACAGTTGACATAGTATCCAACCAAGTCGCAAGGTTACCATGATTATGTTAGCATGAATGTAAATAAACAAACTGCGTAGTAAAATGCGCAGAAACGTAAGTGCAAAGGGAAATTTTATCATAGCTCGTAACGGTAAACTGACGATGATGCCAAATAAAAATTGAAATTAATCCCATTAAACATCGAATTTATATTTGTAATGAACATTAGTTATTTAGAATACATTAATAGCAATATATAATTAAAGATTTCATTTGTTAAAGTGCATTTTAAGTGAATATACACTACTAATCATTTTTATCATAGTCTCTAAGTAACGTTCTAAAGATGTATACATTTACTAGCAAATTGCAATGTATATGCGAGTGAGGGGAAGATATGTAACGATTTTTCGCAAAAAAACTCGTGTATATATTTTAATGAAAGTTAATATTTTATTTTCCGGTTAATTAAAAATATCCATCAAAGATAAATTTAGATATATCCTACAAAAATTAGAGGTTAAACGAATGTAAGTTTCTAAAGTAATGTCTATGTATATATATACGTATGTATATGTATATATATACCTATGTATATGTATATATATACGCATGTATATATCGTAATTCAATGTATTTGTCGGAGGTCGCACGTAACAACAGCTGTTTGTGCAACAGGTGTTGTGTGACTCATAGAGTGATGTAGCAGTAGCAATTAGAACATGGATCTACGCCCGCTTCGCGAGCTAACCTCGCTACGCTCGCCCGCTAAAAAAAATCATAGAATCCGGTCCCGCTGGCTGTCGGAGGTCGCACGTAGCAACAGGTGTTCTGTGGCTCATAGAGTCATGTAGCAATTAGAACATGGATCTACGCCCGCTTCGCGAGCTAACCTCGCTACGCTCACCTGCTAAAAAACATCACAGAATCCGGTCCCGCTGGCTGTCGGAGGTCGCACGTAGCAACAGGTGTTCTGTGGCTCATAGAGTCATGTAGCAATTAGAACATGGATCTACGCCCGCTTCGCGAGCTAACCTCGCTACGCTCACCTGCTAAAAAACATCACAGAATCCGGTCCCGCTGGCTGTCGGAGGTCGCACGTAGCAACAGGTGTTCTGTGGCTCATAGAGTCATGTAGCAATTAGAACATGGATCTACGCCCGCTTCCCGAGCTAACCTCGCTTCGCTCGCCCGCTAAAAAAAATCATAGAATCCGGTCCCGCTGGCTGTCGGAGGTCGCACGTAGCAACAGCTGTTTGTGCAACAAGTGTTCTGTGGCTCATAGAGTGATGTAGCAATTAAAACATGGATCTACGCTCGCCCGCTAAAAAAAACATCACAGAATCCGGTCCCGCTGGCTGTCGGAGGTCGCACGTAGCAACAGCTGCTTGTGCAACGGGTGTTCTGTGGCTTATAGAGTAATGTAGTAATTAGAACATGGATCTATGACCGCTTCGCGGGCTAACCTCGATACGGTCGCCAGCTAAACAAACATCACAGTATCCTGTTCCCCTGGCTGTCAGAGATCGCACATAGCAATATCTATCTGCGCAAAAAGTGTTCCATAGCTCATAAAGTGATTTTCATGTTACTTCCGCGCTTCAAAATCTCAATCAAACTCAATCTAGAACAAACCACGTACGATTCCTTATACGTAATGCGCATTCGTTCCAGAAACACGGCAAGCCCACGTATAATCATCAAACTCTCCCGTACTATCATTCCTCTCACACAATCGCATTACCCCCTTGCAATCAACCCCTCATTCACACACCATTTAATCACATTCATTTACCACTATCAACCAAACGATCAAAAAGAACAATACTAAATCTTTCACTCTTCACAGCCATTTACTACACTCAAATGAAATCAAAGAAAATTTACCAATACTTGTATTTAAATCTTGTTCCCAAACATCTAATTTTAAAAGATCAGTACAATAATTCATAATGAGCATAAAATAACACAAATTAAGACAGTTGCCAGAGTTATCAACTCGCAAGGTTACCATGGTTACGAAGTACGATGAGTTAAAGAGTTACCAAGGTCGCAACATAGCCCTCCACTTATCGCCGATTTGGCGCGATAGAAAAAACAACAACCGTACCGGTCTTAGGGATTTAGCCGTAATTTTTAACGAAGAAAAGAATAAGACCAACCCCATTACACTAGGACTAGCCGTTCTCGAGATATTTTAGTTTTCCATATTTTCTCAACGCCACCTTTGAAAATAAGTCCAGTTACCAAAGGAGAACGAAAATTCAATTAAAAAAGTGAATTAAATTTAATTAAAATATAGAGAACGTAAATATAAGTAAGTCTGCAAGGAAAGCCATGTGTTGCCCACATCAGATGTTTTTATAAGAAATCGTACCAAAAACTAATTAGCACCAGGATCACACACAAGTGACTTATCTACCAAATTTTATGAAACTCGGTACATTCGTTTTCGAGTTAAGAGTGGATACACACATTGCACAGACAGACAGACACACACAAAGACGTCAGGCTAAAAATAGTTTTTTCATATTCTAGAGGTCTCGAAACGTGTAGATTCGCTGAAAACTCGAGTTGGGATTTTCGGCATGATTCCAATACTTTCCCTATACATTAACATGTATTGCAGGGAAAGTAAAAATCTGATGTGGGCAGTACATGACTTTCCCTGCAGACTTATAATAACGGTCTCTTTATTTTAATTAAATCTAATTCACTTTTAATCCAATTTTCGTTCTCATTTGATAACTGGACTTATTTTCAAAGGTGGCGTAGAGAAAATACTAAAATATCTCGAGAACGGCTAGTCCCAGTGTAATGGGATTGGTCTTATTCTTTTTTTCGTTAAAATTTACGAATATATAAAACAATCATTTAATAGATATATTTGAGCATACGTAGTTATTTATTTTAGATTTTGGCGATTTTTGAGGGCCATTTTTCAAAAAAAGTCGGGTTATTTTTTTCCGAATCGTACTGAAATCTAATCTGCACCAGGGTAACCCACAAGAGACTTATCTATCGAATTTTGTGACATTCGGTCCATTAGTTTTTCAGCTAGAGCGGATACAGGCAATTTTTGCCTGCCATTTCGCTAAAAAGGGCGTGTTCTTTTATCCCGAATCGTACCCAAAACTAATCAGCACCAGATTCGCCCACCAGTGACTTACCTACCATATTTTATGAAATTCGGTCAATTAGGTTTTGAGTTAGAGTGGATACAAAATCTGCACAGACAGACAGACACACACATAGACGTCACGTTAAAAATAGTATTTTCGTATTCTAGAGATCTCGAAACGTGTAGATCCGTCGAAAACTCGAGTTGCGATTTTCGGTATGATTCCAATACTTTCCCTATACATTACCATGTATTGCAGGGAAAGTAAAAATCTGATGTGAGCAGCACATGACTTTCCCTGCAGACTCAAATTCATATTTTCTTTATTTCTTTAATATTTCATTAGATTGAGTTTAATTGCACCAGATAACACTAAATTTGCATTTTTAATTCAATTTTTGTTTTTATTTGGTGATTGGACATTCTTTCGATATCGGCGTAACAAAAATGCAAGAAATCTTATCTTGAGAACGGTGAGTCCCAAAGTATAATGGAGTGTGTTATATTCTTTTCCTCGTCAAAAATTGCGTATAAAACAAGAATTTAATGGATACATTTCAGCATGCGCAGTCTTTTTTTATTTAGGCTTTGGGGATTTTTGCGGGTCATTTCGTAAAAAAAAAGGTAGGTTGTAGGTTGTTCCTTTCCGAATCGTACTAAAATCTAATCAGTACCAGAGCATCCTACAAGTAATAACTTATCGACCAAATTTTGTGAAATTTCGTCAATTAGTATTTTAGCTAGATTGGATACATAAAATTTTTACGGGCCATTTCACAAAAAAAGGTGGGTTCTGTTTTTACGAATCCTACAAAAACTTATCAGCACCACAGTCGCCGACAATGACTTACCTACCAAATTTTATGAAATTCGGTCTATTAGTTTTTTTAGTTAGAGTGGATACAAAATCTGCACAGACAGACACACACACAAACGTTACGCTAAAAATGGTTTTTTCTAGAGGTCTCGAAACGTGTAGATCCGTCAAAAACTCGAGTTGCGATTTCCGGCATGATTCCAATACTTTCCCTATACATTACTATATATTGCAGGGAAAGTAAAAATCTGATGTGGGCAGCACCTGACTTTTCCTGCAGACGTATATCCACGTTCTCTTTATATCAATTAAATTTAATTCACTTTTAATTCAATTTTCGTTCTCATTTGGTAACTGGACTTATTTTCAAAGGTGGCGTAGAGAAAATACGGAAAAACTAAAATATCTCAAGAACGGCTAGTCCTAGTGTAATGGGGTTGGTCTTATTCTTTTCTTCGTTAAAAATGATGTATAAAACGAGCATTTAATGGATATATTTGAGCATACGTAGTTTTTTATTTTAGATTTTGACGATTTTTACGGGCCATTTTGCAAAAAAAGGCAGGTTATTTTTTCTGAATCGTACCAAAATCTAATCAGCACCAGGGGTGATCTACAAGCAACTTATGCACCGAATTTTGTGAAATTCAGTCCATTAGTTTTTCAGCTAGAGTGAATACAGGCTTTTGTGGGCGCCAAAAAAAGAGGGTTCTTTTATCCCGAATCGTACCCCAAATTAATTATCAATATTGATATCATCCTAAACAATATAGTCCATATATTTAAATATTTTAATTCATCAATTAGGCGTCATTTTTGCCATTTTGATGATATTTTCGTCAATGTGAGGCTAAATAACGCCAAGTTGACGATATTTATAAGAGCTTTACTTATATAATAAAATGTATGTCCGTCATATGACGGAATTAAAAGTTTGCAAAACATTGTATCCCATTTGGCTTTGATTTTATCAATCTGGCGACATTTTTATCAATTTGATAACATTTTTTTCAATTTGGCAACAGTTTCGGCAATTTGGAAGTTGCCAGTTTCGAAGTTGTTCCTTAAATTCCATATATGGTGCTTTCAGTTTATTCGGACATGAGGCAAGTTCTTGTCCTCTTTTCCCAAGTCAACATCGGATGTGGGTGCGAAGGGTTTGTTGACCGCATTCCTTAAATACTAAATTATTTTTACGTGTATAATATACATTTCAAAAATATTATTATTTTTATATGCCTGTTATTTAAGGAATAGTGCTTTCATCTAGTCTGCACATACGCAAAAGGGCAAGTTACTGGGGAGAGAAGTCAATATTCATCTCTTTTCTCGCTTAAAAATGAAAGAAATGCAAAAAATTCGCGGGATCTATTTCGTCAACGGATCGTACGATAAATATTTTTTCACAAAATACTAGAAAATAGTTTCCCATAGGGCCACCACTCAATTAAAAATTGAAAAATTTCTAAAAATGTTGAAAAAATATCGAATAAAAATTCAAAATGTTGAAAAAGCCTATCTCCGCCTCCAAAATTATGTGACTCATATAACAACTTCGCCTTCTCATCTCTACAGTGCCTCCCAAGAGTGACCTCCTCCAAAACTGTATCACACCTCCTCCTCCTCCCAAAAGCGTCTTATCTCATTGAATATCTCCCCTCCTTCCCTATGGGCATGAGTTCTCCCCTCCTCCAACTATCGCTTCCGGGAGGAAAGAGGAGGACGGTGTTACATTGATATTTTACTAAAATGTAGCATTGTGTATTATAAAAGAAAGATCACACATTAAAGAGATGAGGGGGCGCGGTAGCCCATTGGTTAGCGCGCTGGAGTTGCACTCGGTAGGCCCGGGTTCGATTCCAGCCACTGCCAAAAACTGCCGCCGTGTTCATGCGGAGTACGATCACGTTAAACATGTGGGTCCGAAAGTCCTTCCGAGAGGTTGGTGGTAGGGGAAGGAGGGTACGGTCCCTGTGGATGCCTCCCCCACTGGGTTCCGGTCTAAATTGGGTGGCACTTCCCGACCGTCCAAACAGTTACCTTACACCTTTCTGGTAGGTCGGACGGTCTGGGTTTCAACAACAACAACATTAAAGAGATGGCCACTGAGAATGGAAATGCAATTTGTGCGAGGTTCCGTTTACATGCACCTGCAACGGACGTGGTCCCGCGCTAGTTTGCCGCCCAGGAGAGGATATTCTTGAATTTCACACGGCGCCTATACTTGGACACTAACGAAGCTGACCTTATTGACCGCCCCGATATCATATATTCCTCGGAAACGTGGGAAGTCGGCCCCACAAAGTTATTAATTTCGGAGCCCCCACCGATATCAAGGGTCATAACGAACCAATGGGGGGCAGCCTGGGGCGTATGTGTAACCCCATGCTACCCATGCTGACCAAAATAGAGGCATTTAAGTACAATTAACAATGTGAGTACTGAAAGAGTGAGTTTTGAATTGAGTGAAGAGAATGAGATTTGATTTTAAGACTCCAGTGGGTAGAGTGATAACAAAGATAGATTTGGACAACCAGGATATCGCCGGAATCTTCTTTATGACCGTGGTAGCCCGTGCATGTTTCATGTCCATATTTAAATATCCTAACTCTCATACATCCTCTCTCAGTAATTAAAGATTAAATATACAAACTTAAAATGATCAAACCGTAGAATACCTATGATATGCGAATATAATTTTATGAGATAAGTATGTACTAACTTTGAAATAGGAGCTATGGCTTATGTAGAAAACCCAGACCACACGACCAACCCATAGGCTAATGGTAGCTTTCTGTGTGGCCGGAGC
Organism: Amaurobius ferox; assembly: GCA_951213105.1. NCBI lineage: Eukaryota > Metazoa > Arthropoda > Arachnida > Araneae > Amaurobiidae > Amaurobius > Amaurobius ferox. The sequence goes on along the minus strand of OX578149.1, from coordinate 3,391,595 downwards.
TATGGCTTATGTGAAATACACTCACAGACAATGAAAGTTGCGCACCAAGAAGGAAGCATAGGATGGACCTGAAATTTCATTGATGGAAGAATACAGATAAATGATATACATGATCACAAAACAGCGCAGCAGAACACGTACAGAGGGAGCTGTGCTACACACTCCGGTCATCCTCAATAGCGCGTCGCACCGACTCGTGCTGCGATACAAGCAGCAATACAGTCCGGCATGGTGTCGAACAGACTCGTGATGTTGTCCTGCGGCAGACGAGTCCACACCTGTTGGACGTTACGTTCCAAATCCCGAAGATTGCGGCAACGAGGCAGCTGGCGTTTCAACTGGTCCCACACATGCTCGAACGATAACCGAAAGTAAAAAATGTTCCCCAGAAAATATTACATAGGGTTAATTTACATTGAAAGAACTCGGAATATTGAAACGTATCTAAATAAATATGTTTTAAACTTACGTTCAGTCGTATGCATGCACAGTATGAATAGCGCAAAAATGTCCATGCTTCGTTTCATACGGTTTCGTACCTGACCCGTCTTTGTAGCCTCCAAAAACGGGAGAGTGGAAATTAGCTAAATCTACAGTTATTAATACGTAGATACGATACAGCTATTTCAATACAAGTTTAAGAATGAATTTTGTATTGACAGAAAGTTTCCCGTGTTTTCTATTTGCTGGGATTGTTCTAGCATGCACGATTATATTAATATATAATAGTTTTGTACAATTATATAATAGTTTTGTACAATAATATAATAGCTTTGTATAATTATATAATAGCTTTGACGTTGTGTCCCTTTTTCCGAATATTCCCGTTTCTACTGCTATTGATGTTATTGCCAAAAAAACTTGTATGCCAAAACGATACTATTCCCTCTAATGGCGCAATTTCTGCATTGAACGTTGTTGTTGAGACACATTATTTTAGCTTTCGTGAAAATATCTTTTTGAGCCCTATGGGTAGCATTTTGTTTGAGGCTGTGTTGCAGCATCTCGAGAATGATATTTTGCCTTTTTTAACACTTTACAACAAAGTTGAAAAGAGTTTATGACTTTGTTCATTCTGTCTGTCCGTTAGCACGATAACTGCCGTAAAAATGACTTAATCAAAATGAAATTTTAGTATGTTGTTCAGACGGTCTGTAGGACCTATGGGAATATAAATCAATACTATCACCCAATTAGTTTTGGATTGAATCCGGGTTGAAAAAAAGAAATACATTGAACCCTATGGGACCTCATTTTTCAAACATTTTTTTAAGTGAATTTAAAATTCACAAATGGCTTCGCACTTCGAAAGCTTTAGGAAGTATTCAAATTATCCCATAAAATACATAAAAAAAATTTCAGCAAAATATATTCAGTAGTTTTTAAAATAAATATTCAAATAATAATAACGCCTCTTATATGAAGCGATCACGTGACCATGATATGAAAAGATCACGTGACCCACCTCAAAATGATATATGGCATCCATCTTGTGTCAAAATCGTGATTTTAAAAGTTCTTTTTAATTCATATTAGTGTTGTATCCATCCTAAAACCACTTTATTTTTGCTTAAATTCTGTGCATCTACATACTGAAACAACGCAATTACAATATATTTGAGTTTAAATGCTCATCCAAATTTGATTATTTCTACAACGAAGCCTATTTTTCACCTATGTAAAATGTAAACAGCAAAATATGTAGAATGAGTTGTATTAGAATTGATGTATTTCTTTAACACAAAATCATTTAGTTCATGAAGTCTGCATAGCTGATATGAATGAAATATTCATTGATTTTACGAAGAGAAGGACGATTTTTTTCAATGAAGTTTTACGCATAGAGTTTAATTACTTGTAGCTCCATGTTCTTAATTTTTAAATAAAATAAATTATTATAGTACTGTGATGAATGACATGAATGGGAAATTATTTATGAATGAAATTCTGCTTTTATAGAGAAAGCCAGGCGTATTATTTTTTCTATGACGTCATTTGAATGAATTTCAGTAGTTTTCGATGAAGTTTTCAAATATAATAAATTATCGTAGTGTTATGATAATTCTAAAATTATTTCCGAGGAATGTATCACATTTTAGAAATGTTTAAACCAGGCAATTTATATTTCAATGCCGTCATTTGAATGAAGTTCATTTTTTTCGATGAAGGTTTAAGTTTTCAAATATAATAAATTAATGTAGTATTGTGATAAGTTTTAAAATATTACCGAGGAATGTATTGCATTTTAGACATGTTTAAATAAATTTGCATTGAAGTTGGAAAGTGTTTCATAATCAATGCTTTAAGCATGATTGCTCTTACTTGTTATCCTTTAAACTGATTCTTTGGTGCCGTTATGTGGATGATGTATTTATTATTTGGAACCCCAGTTTGAGCGATCTCCTTAATCTTTTGAATGCTGTTAATGATTTTTACCCCTCTATTAGTTTGATGTCTAATTTTTGTTTGCCTTTCTAGGCTGTTTGTTTGGCTTGTGCCTAAATCGCCATTTTATCCTATAGTCGTTTTAAAATAGGTTAATAGACATTTCCTTATTCAGAATTTCTTTTAAAGTTGTTTGCCACCTCACTTATATTTAGTACCGTAAATACACTCACCTAAGAAAAATTTCTTTTGGATTTTGATTTTTACTAAACCTCATAAACTAATCCTCATTTACTAAATTTCATAAATGAAAACTGAAAGAACTGGGTTAAGAAAATTAATAAAACAAATCGAAATTACAGGAATACAGTCATTTGTTTTCAAATATTTATTTACAAATGCAAATTTATTATTTAAAAAGCGATTCTTATATTTTATCAAGAGAAAATGGAAGCTAAATGAGCGCTAATTTGAGAAGTGCTGCTTCATTTCCGCCTTGGCGTCTGGTGGCTTTCTTTCGCGGCGATGTTAGATTCCACCTAACTAAATGTTTGTATTCATTCCTTTAAATCCCTATTACTTTTAAACTAACATACCATTCGTTCTACCATAACATGCCGCAAAAGAGACGTGTTACGACCAGTGGCGGATTTTGGCCTCTTGTTTGTGGGGGGCGATCTGTAGATCGAAATGTTCTCGGAGGTTTGTTCACTTAGGATTTTCTTAACGGCTTCCTATATACGGATATTTGACATTTTTGAAATAACTAGAACAAATTCGGAAGTTTATAGTAAGTTCTTTGCAGCTTATAAAATACGGCCTATCATTTTTTTAAGACCAAAGCAAAACAATGAAGATTGGAAGAAAAAAAAATTACGTGACTATATAAGGAAACAAACTTATTGTTGAAGTCGAAACAGGAAACTAAATTATATTCTGTTGTTGTTGTTGTTGAGACCCAGACCGTCGGACCTACCAGAAAGGTGTAAGGTAACCGAAATTATATTCTGTATTAAGTATACACAAAAGTATACACAAGTGAGAGATTTCCATGTGAGAAGATTAATACTGAATATTAACTAAATAAACACACATTTATATTCTATTCACTAAATATGGTTATCATACAATACAATACAAATAAATTTTATTTTTCTTAGACTGCGGTAGAAAAGGAGGATGAACATGAGTAAATACAGTTAATATAAGTATTAATAAGCACTGAACATTGATTTACATTTTCCCATTTTTTTACATTTTTAGCTGCACAGGAATCAAATAATTTTTACGCGAAAAACATCACATATAAACATCACGCAAAAACATCAAAAGAAAAGACCAATGGTTTGATCGAGTTTACTACCCCTGGCAAAAATGATGGAATCACTTCCATGTTATTTCAATGGGATACGAAGTTTAATGCTCTACAACTTTTGATGTACGGAGACCCTAAAAAACTCTTTTTGAGCGAAATTGAAGAACTTTAAAAACTTAACAAAATAAAAAATGTTTGAAAAATTTTGCACTTTTCATTATTTAATAATTCACAACCAAAAAATGGGAAAAGAGCTGTAGGCTGAAAGAAAAAACTCGTAAAAACTAATTTAGAATAATAAATTTGATCATATAAACATGAGGAGCTATATCTTAATGATTTTCCATGATCAAATTTATTATTCCAAATTAGTTTTTACGAGTTTTTTCTTTCAACCTCTAGCTTTTTTCCCATTTTTTGATCGTGAATTATTAAATAATGAAAAGTGCAAAATTTTTCAAATATTTTTTGTTTTGTTAAGCGTTTAAAGTTCTTCAATTTCGCTCAAAAAGAGTTTTTCAGGGTATCTGTGCATCAAAAGGTGTAGGGTATTGAACTTCGTATCCCATTGAAATAACATGGAAGTGATTCCATAATTTTTGCCAGGGGTAGTACCTATAACACTATTCAAATGCAATTGCCAATTCAGCTTATTATCGATCATTATCCCTAACAGCCTTACGGAGTTCTTCTTAAAAACCCTGGCGCCGTTAACCTCCCAGGAAGGATCATCATTATAATATCAACTCAAGTCTTCTTGCTTTTTCTTTAGCAAATCGATCTAAAATTGTTACTGGTGAAATTGCGATATCATAATGCACATGCAACAAAGTCAATCCCACTAGCAGATCTTCTCTAATTGTGTTTCGAAGCCATGCCTTCAATCGTTTGAGTGCTGAGAAGCTACCCTCGGCGGTTGCTACAGTAATTGGTAATGTTACAAGAACTTTCAGTAACACGTAGATCACATGGTACACTGCAGGATCACAGTTTTGTAGTGCTTCAAAAGCAGACTTGTGTATTCTGCCGGTATCGGTATTTTCTCGCATCCATTTGGTTCTCCAGTTAATCACCTCAACTTGAAGTGTACTGTTCATTTCTTCCACTCCCAGTTCGGCTATTCTGGGATACTTCTTGCTTAGCTCTGTCCAAGATGTGAGGAGTGCCTCTTCGTCCGTGTTGATTTTCGCTAAAAGAGTCGATGGTACTCAATCTTGTAAATAGAAGACATCCAGATTTTCCTGTGCGAATCGGTCTTTTAAGTCTTCTTGGACGGAGTTTAACAAAGGCAAGTAAACATTTATTCTGTAATAATCTTCAGGAGTTATGTTAGGAGCATTTGATCTATGAACTTGGCGTCCAGCAGTACGTGGTATTTTTATTTCAATTCCAAGATCATTACACATTCCCTCAACCTCTCTGCATATATTCCCGAAATCGGATTCCACATTTTTCTTAAATTCACTTATTATCGTAATTGCATCAGAGACAGCATCTCGAGCTTTCTTTTTACTTTTATTATGGGAGCGAGATTTCGTGGATAAACTGAGGGAGGGAGAGCAAGGCCAAAGTATCTCCCTAATGATATATATATATATATTTTTAATTTTATAATTTATTTGATAAAACGTCGACATTCGTCAGGCGTTTGGAGGGGGGGGGGGCATCGCCTCGATCGCCCCTCCCGAAATCCGTCACTGGTTACGACAGTATATTTCCCTATGGATTCTATCATGAAGAAATGCATAAATGACAGCTTTAGCGCTGCCATTCCATCACTTATTTTAAATAATTAGGATAATCTGGCCATTCAGTTGAAATAAAATTATGATTTTTTCACTAAAATTTTTAATACACCAATATCAATAAAAAAATAATTTGGAATGTTTTCTCGAAGTAGGCCATGCGTCCTAAAACCACCACTGTGAGTTCATGAGCTATCGCGTCCATTGGAAAACAAGTAGATTCGTATTTAGGGATGCACGTGTCGATCTATTCAAATGCGAAAGTCAGATGTGTGATATCATTCCAAAGCTTCATACCAGAATCCATTTTTAGATAACTTCAGGGTTTCTCCCCAAGAAAAATTTTGAAAAATCGGTATCGTGGGTCGAAATGGTTACAATTACAGCGTGTTAACCTTCACTTTAAATGACTTGAAAAAAATCTTTCAATGTACCCATGAGTGTCCCCAAGTGCCAATGACGTCACGAACCCAAAAATTGTATTTTCCACAATGATTGAAACTCTGAAGTCTCGTGATCATTGAGCTGTAAAAATACCTTCTAAGCATGTTACACTTTGTCCCACCGAGAAAGAAAAAAAAAGAGGCACTTACTCGGTATTTTCGATAGCAGGGTTGCTTTTAAAAGTCATGAGAATGCAGTTAACAAGGATCGTGGTAATGACGAAGAAGCTGAAGATCGGATGGACCAGAATATAAATTGCCACTCGACGGATTGGATTGAAAGGGCTCAACAGGTACAGGGCGTTGGTCGCACTAAACCTAAAGATATCTTTCCCTTTACTGATCACCACGAACGTCTGAAAGAGAACACAGAATCACATGTTAGGAACTCATAAAACAGATTCCATTCATAATAACCCATGGTACTTGAGTTCGGCTCTGGCTCAATGCGCGATTCGATTACTTTAAATGGCACGTTCGTCGATTAGGAAATTGAATCGTCTCAAAAGAAATACGGTTCACTTTAGGGAGTGTGTGAGGGCTAAATAACTTTTCGATTATTATTTCCCTCAGTTTTCATTATCACTTATGTTTACTTAAACTAACGATCCTAACGGGTTCGGTCATTAGACGAATCACCGACCTGATCAGCATTGTCTGCGTTCCTACAGGAGAGTAGGAATAAGTTTCGGAGAGGGAAAGTAGGTCATTCGTGTCTTGAAGTGAGCTGGTCTTGTCTTGAGTGTGTTTGTCTTGAGAGAGTGCCCGGAAGGAAAGCCCAGTGAATGCAAGGATGACCAGGAAAGGTCTAGTATTCGAGGTTTGGCAGCAATACGAGGCGAGATAAAAGAAGGCCAGTGGCAAGCATAAAAACTTTAGAATCGTCTCCATTTAAGAGTGATCACCAGGTCAGTTAACGGTAGTATCTTGTATATAGTGTAAATTATTCAGAGCATGTGTAATAACCATTTAGTATATATGTTGTCCATTGCTTTAAACAGCAAGCTGCTGTAGTTTCTGTCAAGTGCACAATAAAGTTTGTTTGATGGACTCAGTGTTATTGCCTCCTGTGTTACTGCCCTTGGACCGAAATATCAAAGAATTTAAGTTTGACTAAAGTCACTTTTGACATATTAAGTAAAAATCCTCTACAAAGGAATCTAAAGAGGATAAAGAAACATTTGGTCACTAGTGTAAATTAGGATTAAAAGTTTGATTTATTATTATTCATTTTAGACATATTTTGTGGAATGTTACTTTGGTTGCTAAAAAAATAACTCAGTGAACGATTGACTCGAGTTGTCAAGTTTTTGACACTAAAAGATTAAAAATTAAAGAATTGTTAAAAAAGTTCCAAAATCGAGTACCTTATCCATTTTCTGTTTAATGTTATTAAAAATAATTGTTTCTGATTTTTGTTAACTAAAGCGTGATATCACATTTTAAATATGAATTCATACTGGTTCTACACTATAAAAAATATCACTGTGTGCAATATTTGATTTTCTGAAAAAGAAAATGGGACACATTTAAGAAAATAAATAGCTAAAAATGAAGAAAATTGTATGAAATTATTCCAATTGCCTAACAAATAGTCAATATAAACAGATACATTGACATTTCAAACCTTTTTTCATTTTGATTTAAACACTTCACTATAATCCCACAATGAGTATAAAATTTACTTTAATGTTTAATCCCGTTTAATGTAGTTTTATATCCAATATACTTCTAGATAATCTAATCAAGGTTCGCATACATTTATGACCATCCAGATTCGACCTGAACTGGGACCCCATATATATATATATATATGTGTGTGTGGGGGGGGGGCTGTATATACATAGACTAGTAAGAGACATAGCTTTTAACAGTTCGTTTTAATTCATACAGATTGTATTTAGGTTTTCTTTTTGATAGCTTGCATTCTCTTGAATTTTATCTATTAATCAATTGAATACTTTTGTTGTGTTTTAGGTGCTATACTATGTCTCTTCTAATTTAATTGTATTAGTAACTTATTAATTTGATCTTTTTTTATATGCTGCAAATAGCACAATAAATAGATGTAATTTTAATATACAGTCTATTACTTATGTATTGTTAAACTAACTATTAGTTATGCATGTTTAGTATATTATATTTAAACTCACATTATTTTGTAATTTTGTTTATATATATTTATATATATATATATATATATTTATATATATATATATATATATATATATATATATATATATATATATATATATATATATGTGTGTGTGTGTATGTGTGTGTGTGTATGTACTCCCTTTATTGTTCCTTATTATATTATTTGCGAATTATACCGTCTTTTTCTTTTCTGTAGTTATAGTAAGTATTTCATTCTTATTTTGCTTGATATATTCTTAACTGATTAATTTTTGGCTTTATATAGGCGTTACAATTTATCTCTATTATTTTTTTGGATAACCTTAAACTATATATATATATATCTTGTTCATTCCGGTGCTTCTAGATTAAGCTGTTGAGGTTGATCGTGTATACACGTGGTAGAAGAATGGTTCATGCCGCATGGTAATACAATTTTCTTAATGTATCCTTTTTTCATTTTTTGTTGCCTGCAGTCTGAGTTTAAGTATTTATAGTAATGTACTATTGCTTAATCTGAAACAGGCATTTGTTTGGGTTAATTGGAATTAAATACTCAGACCTGACGATGAATTTAATTCTAATTAATCATCGAATTTGGGATGGTGCTGTTCTTTTCTCTTATCGGCATTATGGCTTTGAATTTGCTTCTATGGTGATGTTAATATTACTTGAATTGTATTTTTTTATTTTTACATAATTCTTATTATTACATTTCATATATATATATATATATATATATATATATATAATAAAATACTAAGCATATGAAATTAGTAAGTTTAAAAAACGGTACAATTAAAAATACATCTACTTATTGCGCTGGTGCAGCATATAATTGAGATGCAATTTATAAGTAATAAAGATGAATTAAAATAGAATAATTGAAGAAAAATAGTAAAGCATCCATAACAAACAAAAGTATTCAAATACCAACCAGAAAAAACCCTCAAGAAAATTGCTGAAACCACCTATTATATTTGAAACAAATAAAGAAAAATGGAATATTAAATAATAAAATGAAGGTGATGCAATAGTAAAATCTTCACGGGGCAACTACTATAAATCAGCTCAATTAGCCCCTTTCATTTATTGACCTATAACTGTGAACAAAAGGTCTATGTGCTAAAAATGGAAAATGATTGAAGAATTTGATAAACTGAAAAGAATTGAATAAATTAAAAAAAAATAGAATTGACTTACACGTGTGTAGAAGTTATAGCAGCTAAACCATCTTAACATATTGTGCAAAAAAGATGTTGCTAACCCTAAAGAGTAATGTCCATGTTGCTATTCTTAAAAATTGTAAATAATAAATCCATTGTAAAATATTAGAAGGTATGGAAACCAGATAAACTGCAATCGAAATACAAGTACCTAGTAATACACATAGATAAAAATGATAGTCTAAACCCTATAAAATAAATGAAAGAATTAATAAATATGTATCGAATAGACAATCGAATATTAATCGATTATAGAAATTAGGCAAGGTCTTCCACTGATTCCATCCTTAAAAGAAGTTATGACTTTCGGTACTAAATTCAGGCTACCCAGTTTGTAGTAACCCTTCCAAAAAGTTCCTTCTAAGTTAAAATCTATTAACTCAAATAAATATATATATATAAAATATTCACAGCCATTAGAAGCTTTTAACATGTGGAGTGGAAATATCATATTTTGAAAATCATTAAAAATACTATTAATAGCATAAAAATTTCCAAATCCCATTATATAATATTGGTAAATTAAAAACCTCTATTAAAGATTTACAAAAACCTTTCGCTATCACTTATGTTGATAAAGCCTCCAACAATTAGTCAAAACAATTTTATATTCAATTTTAATAGACTATTTAAAGAATAATGAAATGTTCAAAATTGACTCACATTCACTTAATAATATCAAGCTAAAAATGAATAATATTTATGGTGACGTACAAATGAACTCAACATTTTCTAAATTTCCGTATATAGTTTTAATACCGAAATTTCACGAGAATCCCTTTAAATTTAGAACCGTCACAAGCGGACATAATACTTATTGTACTCAGCTAGTAAAGTCATTTAGTTCTCTCAATTGCTTGAAAGAACTAAATGACAGATATTCTCATTCATCTCTCTATATCTATAGGATGATATGTATAGTTAATACATATAGAATCTATATGTATTAACAGTCAAGAATTGATTGATAAATTGCATTGAATTGGCAAAATCGTTGCTTTCCAAACCTTTAAAATATTAAAGATCTCTTTAATAATATTAATATTCAAGATCTTTATAATATCATATGTCTTTATAATGCATTGCTTGCCAAACATGCCGATCCTATTCAAATCAAAAGCTTTCCTAAACTTATCCACTTTATTTTATTTAATAACTCTATTTTTCAGGGAAACCAGTTATATTTCCAAGTATCAGGTGCCCTGCAAGGTGCTTGTACAGTAGTAGTACATTGAGGAATTTTTATCTTTATAAATGAATGTACATTTGCATCAACTCACAATTCTATCGATATGTAGACGAGCTGTGTTGTTAAAAGGATTTTAAATAATATCAACATTGATTCCTATTCGGATAATCTGGAATGGTTAAATAACGAACTTTCGATGAATGCTAAGGTTAACTTTCTGGATTTAAATCTATGTATTGAATCTTCGAATAATATTATTTGTAATTTATACAAGTTAATTTTAATGCCAATAAATGATTACCTTTTACTTCTTGTAATTCGGCTCACATTTTTCGTAACATCATTAAAAATCAATTGTTTCGAATTTATAGATTATCAGATAAAAAGTTTCATCCATTACATATGAAAAACCTTATTCAAACTAGTTAATAATACTTTTATCTACTACATTTAGTTAACAGTATAGTAAAAAAGTTTAGGGTAACACAGCGTTGATAATGCACTTTATTATGTCTAAATCATTATAGAATTTTAATCATTCCTTATTATTTACTAACTGATATCTATGGTTATGTTTTCTATTATTACGCATTTCGTTATACTTGCATCGTCTAGCCAGGACGTAGGAGATAGATACAATGAATCAGCGGAAGGCCTTGTCTAATTTCTATAATCGATAATTATTCGATCGTCTATTCGATACATATTTTCATAATTTTTTGCCAGGAGATAGATACAATGAATCAGCGGAAGGCCTTGTCTAATTTCTATAATCGATAATTATTCGATCGTCTATTCGATACATATTTTCATAATTTTTTAATATATTTTATACGGTTAATAATGATTATCATTTTTACCTATATGTATTAATAGGCACTTAATGTATTTTGAATGCAGTTTATCTGGTTTTTATACCTTCTAATACCTTAGAATGGATTTACTATTTATAATTTTTAAGAATGGAAACATGAACATTATGCTTTAGGGTTGGCAACATCTTCTTTGCACATTCTGTTGAGATGGTTTAGCTGCTATAACTTCTACACACGTATAAGTCAATTCTATTCTTTTAATTTATTCAATTTTTTTTAGTTTTTCAAATTTCGCAATCATTTTCCATTTTTAGCACATAGGGCAACTATTGATCTTTTATTCACAGTTACAGATCAATAAATGAAATGTGTTAATTGAAGCGGATGTATAGTAGTCGCCCCCTGAAGATTTTACTATTACATCACCATTCTATTATTTGATAGACCAATTTTTTTAATATTTTTATTTTACATATAATGGGTGGTTTCTGACATTTTCATTGAGTTTTTCCTGGTTGGTATTTGAATACTTTTGTTTGCTTTACCATTTTCCTTCAATTATTCTATTTTAATTCATCTTTATTACTTATAAATTTCATCTTATTTATATACCGCACTAGCGTAATAAGTAGATAAAATTTTTAAATGTACCGTTTTTTAATACATTTGTATTGTTAAACTTACTAGTTTCATATGCTTAGTATTTTATATTTAAACTCTTTGATTATATATATATATATATATATATATATATATATATATATATATATATATATATATATATATATATATATATATATATATATATATATATATATATATATATATATATATGTATATATATATATATATATATATATATATATAATAATAGAAGTTTGAAAATCCAATGAACGAAAAGTAAGAAGATGTAACACGATAAACCTAACTTTTTAAAAACACCCACAGAATAAAATATAATACAGCAAATCATCAATCAAATGGATTAAAAATACAAAACACTAGCTATCAAGTTACAGAAAATCAACCAAATTAAAAGGTATGGAAACAAAAAAAGAAAAACTTAAACTAAATTCAACTATCTAACTGGCGTACAAAACAAATGTAAAAATCAATTAATCCTCAAGCATATGGAAAAAATAAAAAAATTAATATCGAATCAACAAGTCAATGAAAAATATAATACAAAGGTATGGAATCGAAATAAGTATAACAAACGAAATCAAGCACAAACGCCTTACACGTGGACGAGGCTCTAAGCCTAAATCATGAATTGTTAACCTCTACAAAAATCTAATCATGTCCAAGTTTTTTGTAGAAGCAAACTCAAAAATGTACGTTTCTGAAGAAATAGATAGATTAAATCTATGAACTATTTCTACATGGACGACATACATAAAGATGGAATAAAAAAGAAAAAATGAATACCTGGAAAAAGCACAGCATGTGTACAGACGATTCATTACAGGGATCGAGGGAACACTGATAGAAGAGACCAGTGTTGCCATTCGTAAAGAAAAAATAAAAAACCATTTACTGTTGCCATTCATAAGAATTGAAAAACTGTGAAGCGAAATGTAAAGAAAAAGTATTGAGCTACTAAAGAGCTACTAAAAAGAGGGGCAAATAAAGGTAATGCTGAAGTGGAAAAAAAAAAAAAAAAAAAAAAAATGGAGATGACTGGCTAATATAAGATACTATGAATAGAATTATATGATACTATGGAAAGAATTATAAAAATCCAGCTATTTTAAATTTTTTAACAATACTATTTACTAAATAAGTGGGATATTTATATAAATTACTAGTAATTTTGAGATTATTGATATGCATAGCATGAAATTTTTTATCAGATAATCTATAAATTCTAAAAAGCTGATTGAGTATAATATTTCTAAACAATTGAATCGAGTTACAGGAATTAAAAGGTAAGATTTTATTAATATTAAAATTATAAAAGTCTTTTTTATCATATAAATTTGTAACAATTCTATTAGAAGGATCAATAAAAAGATTTAAATCCAAAAAATTAACATTTTTATTAATAGTAGCTTCATTAGGTATTAATTCCAAATTGTCTGGATAGTAATCTATATCTATGAGATAATTTTCTGTATGTACTAAGCAAATCAGATCATCAACATATCTGTAAAAAGTATAATCTATTGAAGTAAATGACATTTCATAATGATAAAGGTATAAATTAGCTAGCATACTGCTACTACAGCCACCCTGTGGAACTCCTGAGACTTGTAAGTATAATTTATTTCCTTGAAAAATATAATTATTGAAAATAACAAAGTGAAGAAGTTTAGGAAAATTTTTAAATTTAATTTGATTTGAAAGAGGTGTAATATAAGCATTATATAGAGCTAAAATTACATCATATAGATCAGATATCTTAATATTATTAAAAAGATCTTTAAAATCAAAAGTTTGAAATCCTATTATTTTTCTAAGAGATGTTAATTTATTCTTTAATTCTTTACTATTATTTAGAATATGGTAGTTATTGCTAGTCTGGCTTAAACTATTATTTATTAGATTTAAAGAATTTAGTAATAATTTACTCGCAGTAGTAGAGTAAGTATTATGGCCACTAGTAACTGTTCTAAATTTAATAGGATTTTTATGAAATTTTGGAATAAGCACTATATAAGGAAATTTAAGATATTTATATTTAATATTTAAATCATTATACATATTGATAATTTTCAATTTAATACTATTGATGGAATGTAAATCAGGTTTAAAAAGACTATTATTTTTTAAATAATCTAACAGAAATTGAATATAAAATTTTTTACAGATAATAGCATAATTATTAGAGGCTTTATCAACATAGGTGATAACAAAGGATCTTTGTAAATCATTAATGGAATGTTTAATATTATCAATATTATATAAAGATCTAGACAATTTAATATCTCTAATAGCATTTTTAATTGATTCTAATATAGTAAATTTCCACATATTAAATGCCTCTAATGGCAGAGCGTATTTACAAGCTAATTTATATATATATTTATCAAGATCAAGATTAATTGATTTTAAGACTTTAAAAGAATTATTACAAGAAGGTATCCTAAATTTAGTGCCAAATGACATAATGGTTCTTAACACATTGTCACTAACAAGGTCTAAATCTCCTGTAACTATGTGCCCCAAGTCAGGATTTAGAAATTTAGCAAATTTATTTAATTTACAAATACATTCACTATCTACAATTGACTGAGAAGAATGATCAATAGAGAGCGATTGTGAAACTTCATTATAATTAAATATAGACCTACCAATAGGCTTATTGTATTTGAATGTCTTTGAAACAAATAAATCACCAATAGGCAATAAATGTTTAAACTTGTTAAACAGATGTCCAAAATTTATAGAATTATATATAGGATGTTTGAAAGAGATAACACAATAAGAATTAGTAGTTGTATTATTATAATGAAACTGATTTAGTTTTAAATTTAAAAACTGTGATCTTGTAATAAGCAAATCAAAGAAAATATGATTAAAATGTTCATTAGCAAGATTTAATTTTAAAAAAATGGCATAAACCTTATTTAAATGTTTTTTCTTTACTGCAAAAACCCAGGATCTAATGAATTTCCATTGAAAAGTTCTATTAAATTGATTATGTAGAGTTATAATCTCAGATTTATGATCATTAAGATTGGAATGTCCCTTTCCTCGTTTAAATCTTTTGAGTTTGATTGATTCACTATCATTTAAATGGGGTTTCAAAAAAAGGTGATTAAAAATAGAATATTTATTATCTACAAAATTATTTTTTACAACATTACCATTTAGATACATTTGATATATATATATATATATATATATATATATATATATATATATATATATATATATATATATGTATATATAATATATATATATGTATATATATATATATATATATATATATATAATATATATATATATATATATATATATATATAATATATATATATATATATATAATATATATATATATATATATATATAATATATATATATATATATATATAATATATATAATATATATATATATATATATATATAATATATATATATATATATAATATATATAATATATATATATATATATATAATATATATATATATATATATATAATATATATAATATATATATATATATATATATATATATAATATATATATATATATATATATATATAATATATATATATATATAATATATATATATATATATATATATATATATATATATATATATATATATATATATATATATATATATATATATATATATATATATATATATCAGAGAGAGAGAGGGAGAGTGTGTTTAAGGTTATTCAAAGAAATAATATAAATTGTAAAGCCTATATAAAACCAAAAATCAACCAGCTAAAGATATGGCAAACAAAATAAGAATGAAATACTTATTACATGCCTATAACTACAGAAAAAAAGAATACGGTCAGTAAGTATTATAATTCGTAAATAATACAATAAGAAACAATAAAGGGAGTATAAATAATGTCTATGCTATCATTTTAAAATTAAAATTAACTAATGAGCATTTTAAACATTTATTTTGTGATTTACTTCTTTCTTGTACAAATTTCTTAAATTTCCACCTATACATCCCCCTACTAAAATAACTTACTGTGTAATTTCTTTTAAACATCCAATTCTTAATTCTCTTAACTTTAATAATTTTTTTGCAAAACAACAGCACTTGTGTCCCAGTAAGTGATATCAAAATACAAATATCTTTCAAATATAATTTACCAATTGGTAGAACTATTTACAATTACAATGAAGTTTCCAGGTCATTAAACTCCAATCATCATTCATCATGTCTATGCAGTGATAAGAATCTTACTCCTTATGTCAACTCTTCTCATTATTACTGGGGATCTCAGTTCAGGATGATATTCTCAGATATATTATAAATAAAGGGTTCAAATTTAGCCATCATCCCAAACTTCTTCTTCACTCTTTATCTTTTGATTTTGATAAATTCATATACCAACAAGCTTGTTCTCGTGCCATTCCTATTGAAGCATTCCATCTATGGAAGTATTCTAGCCTACATATTCTTAAAAATGTCATTATAAATATTACATTTACGAAGCCTAGATATCCTTTTAAAAAACTCCTATGTGCTATTAAAGAACTACAACAACATTTTGTCATAACTTATATAGATAAAGCTTCTAATAATGATGCCATTATTTGTAAAAAATATTATGTTTCTCTGTTACAGAATTACTTAAAAAATAATATTTTTAAATCCATTAATAATCAGTCTATCAAAATCAAAACTAAAATGCTAAAATTATATACACAATTAAATATTAATTGTAAATTTTATAAATATCCATATACTTTGATTCCTAAATTCCATAAATAACCTCTCAGTTTTAGAACGGCCACTTGTGAACATAACACCTTTACCACTACTGCTAGAAGTACTGGCTAAATTGTTTAAATAGAATTAATGAATCTCTTAAATTTAAGACTTCAGGATATTTCATTTTGAACAATAGTTTTGATCTAGTTAATCACCTTAGCAAGTTTCCACATATTCTTGGTTTCCATACCTTTCATTTAAAAAACCTATTTAATACTATTGATATTAAAGATTTATATAAAGTTATTATATCTCTTTATAATGATTATCTATCCTTCAATCATGCTCCATTTAAAGTTAATAACTTTCTTATGCTACTGCACTTTGTGTTATATAACAATTATATTATCCAAGGTGATAACATATATTTACAAACATCTGGTGTACCTCAAGGGGGCTGTAGTAGTAGTATTCTAGCTAATCATCTTTATTATTTCCTCTTTATTATTATGAACGTCATTTTTTCTTTAATTCTTATATTATATATCGATATGTTGTCGACTTAATTTGTATTATAATTGATGATTCCTATCTAATTAATATCAATGTTTACCCCTCTAGCCCAGAATAATCCCAAATGAGCTTAGTGTTTGTCAAACTGTAAATTATTTAGACTTAAATTTAGATACCATCCATAATCATGTAATTACCAATCTATATGACTAGTTTCAATCTAGTTTCACTATCTCCACATCAATAATCTTAAACGCATTTGTCAAAATTACCACTATCCGGAAGTTTTTGTTAATAATATTATTAATAATTTCAAATACCACGTAGTAATTTTATAATTGCATTATTTATCCTTACTTGGATAACTCGTTCTTGTGAATTTCACCCATTCTTATAACCTAACTTTCCACTAGTCCTGAGTGTAATACTGATTACTATTTTTGAAAGTCTACTTTTCACTTTTCCTGAGTCTTATACTGATTACTATTTTTGAAAGTCCTCATTAAAAAAAAAAAATTCCATTCACGTTCAATTATGATCATTCCGGTTTTCACTTGCTTTAACGATTAGATGTATTATGTTGCTGCTGTATGTTAGGCTGTATTTCGACTCACACGTGGAGACTGTACCTGTTAGTTTATATTTCGGATTTTTATATTTCTGGTTTTTAATTCTCTTGGATTTTATTATTTCTCCTTCCATTAGCCAGTAGACAGTTCCAGTGGGGTCTATAGTCAAAGACTATCGCCATTGTCAGAAACTGGCTATTCTTTCGGTTTTAATTCGGATTTTATGGCTGTCCTAACGAGTGTACAATTTCGAACTAATCGCCATTTTTATGCAGTTTCAACTGATTATTCTCTATGTCTTGATCTATTATCTTGGGCTAATTATTATTGCCTTTTCTCATTTTGTTTTCATATTTTATATACAGGATGTCCTAAAAACATTGACCTCGGCTTTTATTTCTTAAATATTGATCTTAGACGTATACAATAAATTACAAAGTTGCGTAAAAACGGGTACATATTTTTATGAAATCAATTAAAATTTTCAAGAGAATTAAATTTTAAGAAATACAAATTTTAAATTTTTATACGGCCCCCGTACAAAAACATTTCCAATGAGTAAAATGTGCTTCATACACTAATAAGGTGGTCTACAGAATTTCAGCATTTTATAATAAAAAGTCCCGGAGATATGAAAAGACAAAACTGCTGACTTAAACCACTTTTCTATGCATCGGCATGGGTTCTCTGGAGGAAAAAATCATGTCAACAGATCGCGTTTCAGGGGTCATACACAAATTATGAAAGAAAATAATGATTACGTAAATAAATAATAATTTTGCTATTTATTGGTACAAAAGTATTTACACTGTGTTGTTGTTGTTGAAACCCAGACCGTCCGACCTACCAGAAAGGTGTAAGGTAACTGTTTGGACGGTCGGGAAGTGCCACCCAATTTAGACCGAAACCCAGTGGGGGAGGCATCCACAGGGACCGTACCCTCCCGTATTTACACTGTGTAGAAATGATAACTTTACACAAAGATTACAAAGCCTGTTCAAAATGTTTTCCATCCATGCCAAAGATCCATTAAAGGTAAGAGGCAGATATTGTTTGCCTATGATGCATTTCTGTGTTGCGTCATTTGCACTCTTGCTGTAAACATTTACAGCTTAATGTGTGATTAATCCCTCACCCACTTTGTTTAAACATATCTCTCGGACTGTTTATGATAAAATGCTGAAATTTTGTACATCACCTTATTAGTGTATGGGGCATATTTTACTCATTAGAAATGTTTTTGTACCAGGGCCGTATAAAAATTTTAATTTTGTATTTCTTCAAATCATTCCCTGATCATTTTTATCGATTTCGTAGAATTCTGTACCTTTTTTTACGCAACTTTGTAATTTATTATATATGTCTAAGATCAATATTTAAGGAATGAAAGCCGAGGTCAACGTTTTTGGGACACCCTGTATATATATCTATGCAATTATTATTTTTCTATACTATTATTCCCCTCATGCCCATTATACCTTTATAGAGATACTATTTTTATCCCCAGTCTTGGTCTCTAGTTACTTATTTGTAACAGATATGCTAGAGATGGGTTTTTTGTACTTACTGTAGATTATGCATAGTTTTCGATTAAAAATATCAATTTTATATGTCTGTCACTCACCCTTTTATTTTCGTAGTACTTGTCTATATCTTCGAGCGGGGTGGCGATGACGTCCAGCGTCAGCTCGTTGAGCAGGACTTTGGATAAGGGCATAGCAGCCTCGAGGTTGGGGTCGGGCTCCAGATTGTCCCCATCGTGGTCGGCCCTCCGATGGTCTTCGTGGGGCTCGCCCCCGCCTTCACCATCTTTCTCGGCGTGTTCTTTTCGAGCCTTCTCCTCGGCGATGCGGGCCTCGATGGCCGCGAGAGACTCCCGGGTGAAGGGACGGAATATAGGAACCACCTCTTCGTCGGACTGGTCGTCGCCGGACATCACAGATCTGGGGAGAGAACGCAAAACAGGTCACTTCGGACTATCTAAGAAGAATCCTTACTCTTAAAAAGATGTTATAATTCACAGTTCACATTGCATTGGCTTAGTCCACTTTAGCGCTCAGCGGGTGTTAGATAACTCCTATTGATGGCTTTTGTGGCTAAATTGGGAGAAACGCATTGTTTCTAATATATAAATATTGCAAACGAGCATGAAAAATATGACCAAACTGGTTGAATGGGCCTTCTAGAACCCATACCGGTGGGTTATTTTGCACTTAGGAAGCATATAAGCTTCATGGATATTGAATCAAAAGGGCAGGAAATGATACCATTTTATAATTAAAACGGCTCAATTAGCAACTGCGGTAGTTAGTTTCAGTATTCATTGCCAACTAAAAAGAAATTTCTACATTTGTGTTAAAAAAATATGTAACTCGAGATACAGTTTGATTGTGCAAAAATTTGAATCTTTCTTTAAACGTCTTCAAACTAAATCTACTTTTTTGTGTGTGTGTGTGTGTGGAAGTGAAGACATTTACTTACAGACGATGCGATCCAAATTGCGTACATAAGATGGATTCGGTGGGGGTGGGGGTTGTATTTCAGGTTGGATTTTCAGAGGCACATTTAATTTATCTCACAAAAGCACCCTTTCGTGGTAAAAAAAATATATATATATATTTTAAGGTCAGGGGTTTAGGGTATTCTGCTGAAGGATCCTTCAAATCCCAACTTTTAGCAGTAGTTAATTTTACAACTTAAACGGGCTACGCGTCATTTGAAGGAGAGCTGAGGTCCTTCGACGAGGTACCTAGACTTGAAAGTATAGCTCTGGTTCTGCGGAAAGTTGGCACAAATTACTTTGAAATTTTGTAACTTTTTTTTAAACGATATTTTTGCTATTTGTTCTTGGCGGGGAGTTTTCTTACTCCGAAGTGTTCTGTGAGATTTCAATACTTTTTGTAGAAATTATTATCGACATGATTATGCAACAATAATACAGCAGGCATTGCCCATTTTACTTTACCTTCTTTTCAAATTTGAAATTCTAAATCAATATTATCTTAATACGTACTATCAAGTTTTAAAGAAAAGTATGTACCTCCCAGCAGAACACACAAAATGGGCCATCCTTCTTTAAAATGGGTTCAGAATTAAATCTGTAGGTCTGTCCACGTTAAAGAAAAAAAATTGTAAAATGTGCACTTTTAAAGTTTTTTTTTTTCGAGTGCAATAGTACCCATTGTAATATTGCTTGTGGTAATATTACATTATATGAAGCATATTTTGGGGGCTGAGATAAAGAGTTCTGAAAATCGAGTTTGTAATATACACCTACAGATTCGAAAAAGACAACTTGTTGGGGCAGAAGGCCTAAAATGCTCCTCCTTAGTCAAGGACAGACATGTATCTAGGTTCATTATTTGGTTACATGTACTGTAAACCAATCAGGTTCTCATGCCGAAAATCGACAAAATTAGCAAACATTTCTTTTGGGCAGAACATTATGACATATATTCCCAAGTAACACATATACGGTAATAAAATTGTTGTTAAACCGTTTTTACGTTATATTTTCGTATGTGTTATACGAAAAACGGCAATACATCGGTTATAATATCGTTATGAGTAAACGGTATAAAAAAATACCGTATGAATTACCGTGTATGAACATACCGTATGAAGAAATACCGTTTTAAATACGTATGTATAACTGTTTATCTTACGTTAAAATAGCCGTTTTTATTACGTTAAAAATACCATTTTTCATACGGAAAAATGACCATTATCTCTCCCTTCTTTTAACCTCCCCTGCAGCATCCTGCTCTAATCCTCTTTCAGCTTTGTTCTTCAACACTTTTTCCCAAGGCATTTTCATGACTTACCGTTTATCATACGTTATAAATACCGTTTATCATACGTTTAAATGCTGTTTATATTACGTTAAAATTACCAGTTTTAATACGTAAAAATAACCATTCCTCCTCCCTTCTGGCTAATCCCCTACCAGCTTTGTCCTCGAACATAGGTGGTCAGGGTTACCGTCCCGAATAGTAACCACGTCCCACAGACTATATAGTATATTCATACCACAAGTATAGAACGAATGCCCTGTATTTTACTTTGGCTGTTTTACAAGTGGTGACAGAAATACCTTGGATGTAACTAGTACCTCCATTCTAATTTAGCAGATTTTGATATTTAGAATGTAGCTCCTCAATTCTAAATATCAAGTCATAAATACTTGAAAAAGTATTTTTCAACTTGGTATTTAGAATGGAGGTGCCCCAAACACAAGATTTAAGTTTTAGAATAACATGCCTTTGAAAAACTTGAAATCCATTTCTTTTGTTTAGGATTTATCTCGGTACACAAAGATGCCATTACTGAGATGTCGCTGAACAGCATCGTTAAAGAGCGAGCTTGCCACGGTCAGAATTTTCAAGGGTAGCAAACAGGCTGGTCACCGAAGGCGGCTGGTTAATTGAATACAAGTATATATTTGGTGCGGTTTTTCATTCATTTTAAATGTCTGGAAATAAATATTTTTCGTGTGCGAGTGCCTGACGCGGCTCAGTAAGGTGCTTTATTTCTTGAGACGCTATGCCAGACACAAAGTGGCGCACACATTCTCAAGAAACACAAGCTGAAATTTTTAATATAAAATTAAGAGTGTTGTTGAAGAACTTATCAGAGTTATTCATTATTAGTTATATCGTTTAACGTTACTTACTGATGTTCGTACTTGTACGCCTGCATATTATAAAATAACTTTAAAAGCAGGGCCTGATTAACCAACCCATTTAGAGGACGCACAACCCCATTTTGATTGGGTGAGCATGGCCCAAGAAATTTTCCAGTGCTCTTCTATTACCGTATTACCCTGGTCAACTAACAGCTCTCATCCACGAACTGATTTTTTTAAACAGTTGCCCGTACCAAAATTCCTGAACCATTTTATCATTGAATCACGGGGGGGATCCATGTTTACTTTTGCAATAACTTTAATATTAACTGCTATGCTACCTTTTTCCGTTAACAGTTTAATATTTAAATGTAAAATAAAAGATATGGGCCATGCACATTTGAGCCCAGACATCCGAAATATTTCTTTGTTTGTCTGTACGGGCAAGATACTATTTAACTTGACAAATAACTTAGATTAAAAAGAAGTGCCAATTATATAAGTTATTTGACAAATAACTTATTAAAAAAAAAAGGTGTGCCATTTGAAGGCCCCCTTTGAATCTTTTGAAAGGAAGCATGTGCTTACCCTGCCTTTTCGGTAATCGGGCCCTGCTTAAAAGCAGAACAGAAGACAAAATAAAGGAAAAGTTGTAACAGAAGAGGAAGCGACAGAAATGATTTATTTTATATCAAAACAGTCATTAGGTATACAAAATAGTCAGTCTATACAAAGACTTATTCTCGAATAGTGTGAGCGCATACAGCTGGCATATTAAAGAGAGGTTATTTTCACGAAACCAAACTCCTGACAACGCATTAAATAGTGACACATCCAACGATCTCGAAGCTCCTTTTTTAATTTTAGCTAAACGTGTCACATTGGGTGTAATCCTTCAATGAAAAAATATATTCGGGGGAGGTTTCGAGCTTTTAAAGTGGATAGTTTTAGCTTTGCTACAGAATGTTTTCATTTAAAATATAGTTTCCATTTTGAATATAGAAGCAGAACAAACAGTAAACAAAAAAGACATCAGCAAAAACATGCTAAAGGCAATAATAGATTATTCCTAGAATAACCGAATTATTCTACAGAAGTGGCAATTTAGGAAAAATCCAGTGACAAAATAATAATAGAAGCAGGTAAAGTAGAAATATTATAAAACACAATCCTAAAGGTAGAACAATCTAATAGGTAGAACAATCCTAAAGGTGTTATTACACGGAGCAATTCCTTCCAACAATTTTTCAGCAGCACCATACATTTCAATGGGAAGAAATCTTGCCGCTGAATTGCCGCAATTCGTTCGTATTCGGCAATAAAAATGGCTCAATTTCTGAGCGGCGACCCAATCAGAGGACGATAAAATTGGACGTCACTACGATCCGCCTTTCCTCTTCTTATTTGTATTCAAGATGGCGATGGCGACTGTAATGCAAACACGTCGAAACAGCTCAATTACGATAGCATCTGGAGATGGAAAAAATAATAGAACTTCTACCAAATTACAGACACCTGTGGGATTTAAAATATCCAAATTATACGAAAAAAATACACTAAAGAATGCTTCCTGAAATCGGCGGCACTAAACAGGGAGGGCCTGTTAGAAAGGAGGGGCTTACAGTATCATTGTCGGGCGGAATTGCTAAAGTTTGGAGATGTAAAAATAATAATAGAACTTTTACCAAATTCCAGAAACCTGTGTCATATAAAAGATCCAAATTGTACGACCCCCCCCCCCCCCCCCCACTAAATAATGCTTCTTGGAATGAACTCGGCGGTATTAGAAAGGAGGGGAGTTTTAGAAAGGAGGGGAGTTTTAGAAAGGCGGGGCCTAAAGTATCATTGCCGAGAGGAATTTCTAAAGTCTGGAGATGGAAAAATAATAATAGAACTTTTAACAAATTACAGACACCTTTAGGATATAAAAGATTCAAATTATACGAAAAACACAAAAAATGCTTTCTGAAATGAAATCGGCGAGATTAGAGAAAAGGGCCTGCTAAAGAGGAGGAGCCTAAAGTATGATTGACGGGCGAAATGACCGAAGTTCGGCAATAAAAATTGCCCTTGTAATAACACCATTACACAATATCAGAAATAATCTGACAGTAAAACAACATAAACAGTGCTTGGCAAAAAAGGAGTTGAAAAAATCCCTGTATATTACAGGAACAATATTCCATTTTGTAGGGTCTCAAAAACAATCATCTACACAGGGGGAAAAGTAAATCCTTGGCACGGCTGAAAAAATAATCCTGTGTGCACATAATATGATAATCCTTTTTTCACCTAACAAGATAATCCTTGGTGCAGTTGGATGTTTTACACAACTGAAGAAGTATTACTGGGCACAAATGAAGAACTAAAACTTGGCACAATTGAAGAACTAATCCGTGACACAATCGAAGAACTCCTTCTTGACACGACTGAAGAATTCATCTTTGACATAATTGAAGAACTCATTTTTGACACAATTGAAGCACACATGATTGGCACAATCTCATCTTTGACATAATTGAAGAACTCACTTTTGACACAATTGAAGCACACATGATTGGCACAATTGAAGAACACATCCTTGGTACATTTGAAGAACACATCCTTGGCACATTTGAAGAACACATCCTTGGCACATTTGAAGAACAAATATTTGTGACACAATTGAAGAACTAATACTATCCCATTAGAAATAGGAGCAAAATAAACAGTTCGTCAAAACAGGTGAAATGTCTTTTTTGGAAAAAGTAAAATATAAGTCCTTGACACAATGGAAAAGACAGTTTTCACACAACAGAAAATGGCACACTCGCAAAAACAGTCCTCGAAAAAAAAAAATGGAAGTAACATTCCTTGATGCAACAGAAGAAACAATCCCTTGCACAATGGAAGAAATATATCTTTATACAACGGAAGGGGGTTTCCTGCGCAGAGTAGAAATAAACAATCATGGATTCAACAAAACAGGCGTTTCTTGGTACAGTGGATGTTGAATCGTTCTGATCCAATGTAAACTTGGCGCAGTAGAAGAAAGTCTTATTAAAAATGGAAGAAACATGATATCATATAACAGTCATATACAGAAAAAAAAACACCGAAACTGAAGTATTTTAAGTAGCAGGAACCCAACTATTCAGTTTAAAATGATACTTTCCACGAATCAAGTGAATTAAGCTTTTAAAATACTTTCCATTCATTCAACACCCTGTTTATATGTTTTTAATTCTGATAGAAATGTGTACTCTCGAGTTGTGATATCCACCTGTTATAATAGCACGATTCAGAATGCCATGCATACTGGCTGATTTGGTGCCGGCATCCATAATGGAGAAAAACTTTCTACTTTTCGTTCAGTTTGTTTACAGTCTCATTCGATTGCAGCAGAGTTCTATACATGTTGGACAAAAATCTCTACAAATTGTTTTATTAACACTTTACAACATAGTTAAAAGTGTTTGTGACTTTGGTCATTCTGTCTGTCCATTAGCACGATAATTGCCGTAAAAATGACTTTATCAAAAAGGAAATATTCAAATTATCCTATAAAATATATAAAAAAATTTCAGCAAAATAGGTTCGGTCGTATTTTAAATAAAAATTAAAATAATAACGTCACCCATATAATATGAAGAGATCGCTTGACTCACTTCAAAATAAAGTAGGACATCCATCTTTTTCCCAGAGTAAAATCGTGATTTTTAAATTAGATTGAACGTTGCATCCGTTCTAAAACCGCTTTATCTTTGCGTATTTTCTGTGCAACTCTGTTCTGCGCCCACGCAATGACACTATTTTCGAGTTTAAAGGATCACCCAACTTGGATTATTTCTACAGCGAAGCCTCATTTTAATGGATGCAGAAGGTAAACAAGGGATTGTAAGATGAGTTGTATAAGAACGGCTGAATATTTTCTATGATGAATCAAAATTATTTATCTATGATGGAGTCTGGGATATAGGTCATATAAATGAAATATAGTTGTAATGAAATAGAGTTTGCAATATTCCTGATATTCATTGATTTTACGTAGAGAAGCAGACGATTTTATAGCATTGCCTTTTTCGATGAGGTTTTAATCATGGAGTTAGAAAGTACTTTTACCTTCATGGTTTTAAGTACAATAAATTATTGTAGTACTGTGATCATTTTTAAAATATCACCGCTGAATGTATCGCATTTTAGAGATGTTTAATTAAATTGCATTTGAGTTAGAAAGTGTTTCATAATCAATACTTTATGCATGACTGATCTTTCTTGTTTGTTCTCTTTCCATTTTGATTTCGTATTTATAATCTACGTAATACAAATTAAAATGATCTCCAATCGATCCCTTCCATTTTGAATGGAAAAAGTAATTGGAGGACTCGAAATGAGTATGAACTCAAAAATAACTCGTTCAAGGTCATTTTCTCTCTTTCATGCATGAGGTAAACACCAAAGCCATCCCACAACATATGAATACAGTTACACTCTTTTCAGTAGTATATCTGGATGTGTGTATTTTACAAGAACTTCTTATCAGATCCTCGTGAAATCGAGAAGAATAAGTGTTCTATAAATGTTTGGGATATCATTTTTTTGATAACTTGATTCGAAAGAAAGATGAATAGAATCCAAAAGGATGAGATGAACGTCTCCTTTAAAAAGATTGGTCACGTTGTAGAACCTGATTGTGCGTAAAGCATTGATTATGATACACTTCCCAACTCAAATACAATGCCATTCAAACATCTCGAAAATGCGATACATATTTTAAATTATCACAGTACTACAATAATTTATTAGATTTGAAAACTTAAGACTTCATCGAAAACAATAAACTGGATTCAAATGACGTCATCGAAATAGAAATCGTCTGGCTCTATATATAAAAGCAGTGAATATTTCATTCATACACTTTTATTCCAGACTCCAGAGTTCAATCATTTTGCGTGGAAAAAATTCAGCCATTCTTATACAACACATCTTTCAATCAGTTGTTTACATTCTGCATCCATTCAAATGAAGCTTCGTTGATAATCAAAGTTGGACTATCATTTAAACTCAATAATAGTGTCATAGCGTGGGCGCACAATAAAGATGCACAGAAAATACGTAAAAATCAAGCGGTTTTAGGACGGATGCAACACTCAATATAAATTTAATAGAACTTTAAAAGTCACGATTTTAACTCTGAAAAAAAAAAAAGATGGATGCCCTATTTTATTTTGAAGTGGGCCACGGGATCTCTTCATATTATATGAGTGTCATTAATATGTCAATTTTTATTTAAAGAACAACCGAACCTATTTTGCTGACATTTTTTTTATATATTTTATGGGATCATTTGAATATTTCCTAAAATTATCGTAGCCATTTGTGAATTTTAACTTCGCTAAAAGAATGTTTGAAAAATGAGGTCCCATAGGGTTCAATGTATTTCATTTTTTCAACTCGGGTTCCATCCAAAACGAATTGGGTGATATTATTCATTGACATTCCCATAGGTCCCATAGTCTGTCTCAACAAGATATTCAAATTTCATCATGATAAAGTCATTTTTACGGCAGTGATCGTGCGAACGAACTGACAGACAGAATGAACCAAGCCATAAACACTTTTTAACTATGTTGTAAAGTGTTAAAAAGGGGCATTAAGAAATCGGATGCTTTTTTCACAGCTTAATAAGGATATACACTATCTACGGCACAATGTTTTGAACGTTTAATCAATTGTGTAGCTGAGGGGAGAAAAAACCTGCCCCTTGTTATTCGTTCAACGTAGAGAAAATTAAAAGAAAAAACAAGCGATTAAAAATAATGACCTCTATAAATTCATGTACGTAGAATTAGCATAAGGGGCCGTCTTCATACCTGCAAACTAAGAAATGTTCAATGGCAACGCCCGATTTTAACATCCTAAACAAATTCTAGATCTCAATGAAATGTCCGCTATATTAAATAAAAATTAAATTAAAATCAATATAACTTTTTCAAATGAGCCATTTTTTTTCACCTAATTAATAATCCCCTAAAATCGTCTGATGATGAATATTTAGACATAGCAAAAGGAGGAAACAGCTGAAATTTTGCTTACTCTATAAGACTAGACCCTATAAAAAGTCTTTATGAATCGATTTCCATCAAATTATGTCTAGGTTCCTATTAATTTTTTGTAAACATTGATTTTCTAATTCATGTTTCCTACAAAAATGATTAAAAAAAAAATAAAAATCACGTCATTGTGTTTTACTTAATAGTAACGTAATGCGTGGGCACCAGCGTGAGAAGATAATTATTACGGAAGACATGAATCAAAGTAATTTAACATTAGAAGCTCGGAAACGCTTCATCTAAATGACTTGAAATTGGGATGAATTTGACTCTCGATTCGAAATCGATTGTCGAAATGAGGGGCCGCCCTTGGAAATTTCATAGTTTTAATAGGAAGACGGCCTCTTATACAAGTTTTATGCACAAGAATTTATAGAGGACGTTATTTCTAATCGAATGGCATCTCAAAATGTTCTCTCCTATGCTCGAACACTGGCTTTTCTCCCCCTCAACTGTCTATTCATATCGGACGTTTGTCTTAAGTCAATCTATTGCGAAGTATCCAACTCACGTTTGGATCCACTTAACCATTCGATAGAAAACTAGCATCCGATAAGCAATAAATTCTAACCATTAGAAACTAATATTTTATGTGTTACAATCTATGCATTCAATATTACAAATAGTGTCGTTTTTCATAAACCAATATTGTATTTAGTACAATTATCGGTGAATGGGCGTATAAAAAACGAAGACCTATATCGTTCCATAAAAGAACGAAAAGAATGTGTAACACCTCATAAATTGTGAGACTTAAAATCAAGAAATCATATCCCCAAAGGAACCATTATCCAATAAATTCAATTTCCTTTTTCAAAATATTGAATATCCGTCCATTTGGCGACAATTTAAAAAAAAAATATTTTGTCGAATTGCCGTCAACAATTAGAGATAGACGAAAAATAAATAAATTTTGTGGAACGGTAGGGCTTCTAAATACAAAACAATTACAAAAAATCGGCACTGATGGAGCGAATTAAATTGTTTTGCGTGAATCCCCCATAAAATTTTTCTAGAAAAAAAAAAAGGCACACTTCAATGGGTCTCCAGAGCTTCGTAGGCCCCCTGCATTTGCATAGGGTCAAAATCGTCCCTGCTTCGGTATGGACTCTCTATTTCTAGATGGAAAACAATTTGTTTATTAGCAAAAATGACTTCAGAAAATTCCCATGATTCAATAATTCCAGTCCACGCAATATACCGAGAATGCAATTTATTAGATCGGGAGTGAATTTGACTGAATCTTATAAACTTGGGCGACCACGGGGCACCGACCCGGGCCCATCCAACCCTGCAATCGACGTTTCCGTATTTTTAACACTTTATATAGTTGAAAAGTGTTTATGACTTGGTTCATTCATTCTGTCTGTCTGTCTGTCCGTTAGCACGATAACTGCCCTAAAAATGACTTTATCAAAATGAAATTTTAGTATGTTTTTCAGACGGTCTGTGGGACCTATGGGAATATAAATGAATAATATCACCCAATTAGTTTTGGATTGAACCCGGATTGAAAAAATGAAATACACTGAACCCTATGGGACCTAATTTTTCAAACATTTTTTAAGCGAATTTAAAATTCACAAATTGCTTCAAAATTTTTAGGAAATATTCAAATTATCCCATAAAATATATAAAAAAAATTTCAGTAAAATATGTTAGGTAGTTTTTTAAATAAAAATTATTTAATATAGGGAGAAAAACAAATTCAATTAAATTCTGACTCTTGCTATATCCTCCAGAAAGAAAAAAGAGATATATTATATAATAAATATCTTTCCAAGAGTTTAATTATTTTATATATAAGAGAGGTTTCACATTTTAAAATAAATATGGTAGATAATAATTTTTCAAACTTTTTAAATAAAATAAATTATTATAGTATTGTGATGAATGAAAAGATTGGAAAAATGTTTATGAATGAAATTCTGTTTTTATATAGAGGCGATTTATATTTCGATGACGTCATTTGAATAAAGTTCATTTGTTTTCGATTAAGTTTTCAAATATAATAAATTATTGTAGTATTATGATAATTTTAAAAATATTACCGAGGCATGTATCGCATTTTAGAGATGTTTAAACCAGGCAATTTATATTTCAATGCCGTCATTTGAATGAAGTTCATTTTCTTCGATGAAGTTTTCAAATATAATAAATTAATATAGTATTGGGATAATTTTAAAAATATTACCGAGGAATGTATCGCATTTTAGAGATGTTTATATAAAATTGCATTGAAGTTGGAAAGTGTTTCATAATGAATGCTTTATGCATGATTGATCTTTCTTGTTCCTTTTCAGTCCAGACATTTCGAGGAAATTTTATCTCTGCAGTTGATGTTACGAGGCGCGTCCACAAAGTAAGTTTCCCATTCGTCCCACAGCTAGCAAACCTTATATTGCGCGAAACGACTGTGCATACGTGATAGAGCAATGACGTAGCATGGCGCATGCACTAACGGTACTTCCCGCATTCTCACAGTAGCATCGCTGCAGCTGTTGAAGATGAAGGTTCTTATTCCAGCTCCCGCCGACTGTGAAGTGCGGTCGGTGATAAAATTTTTGAATGCACAGAGCATAGCGCCGATCGAAATTAATCGTCAGCTGTGCCGGGTCTATGGGCCTAACGTCATGAGCCAGCAGATGGTGCGTCGCTGGTGCAGAGAATTTTCGGCAGGTCGACAAAGTGTGCATGATGAGAAGCGCAGTGGGAGGCCATCCATCATTACGGACGACCTTGTGGAGCTTGTGCAGGAACGCATTATGCCCACATTACCCCAGAAACAAAGCAGCAGTCAATGCATTGGCATCACAGTGGATCTCCCTGTAGGACGTTGCAGCAGACGTTTCAGCTCCGTCAAGCAGACGTTGTCGGCGCGGAAAGTGATGTGCATGGTGTTCTGGGACAGACGGGACTTCACGTCGAATTCCTGACCAGAGGTGAAACGGTGATTGCTGAGCGTTACTGTGAAACACTGCAGAAATTGCGACGGGCCATTCAGAACAAGCGGCGCGGGATGTTTAGTGCCGGTAGCCCGGACCTCGCGCCCAGTGATTTCCATCTTTTCCTACACCTCAAGATATTCCTGTCCGGTCAGCGTCAGCGTTTTGAGAATGACAGAGAGGCAGAGATGGTTATCACACAGTGGTTCAAATCCCAGGCGGCAGACTTCTATGACACAGGTATTCAAAAGTTGGTCCCACGGTATGACAAATATCTCAATTCCGATGGTGAATATGTTGAAAAATAGCTGAACACTTGCTGTATCTGTTGCAATAAATATTTCCATGAAATTGTGTTTCTTTTCTGTAAACGACCCCAGGGAAACTTACTTTGTGGACGAGCCTCGTATTTGATATAGAATCTCCTGTTATAGATTAATGATCTGTTATAGATTAATTACCTATTATAGATTAATTAGATTAGAATCTCCTGTTATAAATTAATTAACAGTGAGCGTGCTTCCAAAAGAGTTAACGGTGTAGATAATAGTGAATAGTTATTTGTCTATTACAAACAATACTATTAATACTATATATAATAATTGAAAAATGGGTTTATAACTATTCATTTAACCCATAAACGGTCATTGCAAAAAAAAAAAAAAAATAAATAAATAAATAAAATAAAACCTGACTGTATGTTTTCTAATATTAGAAGTGAAACTATCCAAAATAATGTTTCGGTTCTAACAAATGGTTCAATACAATCGATGACCTAAAATAGCTCTAATTCGTTACGGTAAGCCGCTGGTCCTGCTTGAACATAAAGGCAGCATCATTCAATGCATATGTTACCGGCAAAGTATGAAAAGATGGCATTGTATAGAATGCCTAGCCATTCTATAAAATGCGTGAAATTTTAAGGCAAAGTATGAAATATCTGTTTCATTTTAATATTTTACATACTTTTCCTAGGCATTGTATATGTTACCGGCAAAGTGTGAAATTAGGCTTGTATAGAATGTCTAGGTATTTTATACAATGCCGAAATTGGGACCGTCTTTAGTGACCCTTTTGTCACCAAGGTAAATATCGCAATATTCCATTCTGTTAACGTTTTACGCGTCTTTTGTGGCCCTTTTGTCGCCAAGATAAAAATCATAATTTTTTCTGACACCTGTTTCACAAACGGCTATTGAGATGTGCTACCTCCGACAGCCAGCAGGGCCGGATTCTGTGATGTTTTTGGACAGCGAGGGTAGCGAGTTAAGCCCGCAAAGAGAGCGTTGGCCTATGTTTGATTGGTACAGATCAACTGTTGCATAAATGGCGATAAAAAGGCGAAAAAAGGACGACAAAAGATCAACAAAAACGCGAAAGAAGTTGGCAGAATGGAATGTTGCGATTTTTACCTTGGCGACAAAAGACGTAAAAAGAGTTGCCAGATTGGAATGTTCTCCAAATCATAGCAAGGATTGCCAGAATCTCACCTAAAATCGCCAAGAATGAAAAAGGGATTATACTACGTAAGTTCCCATTCCAGTCTACCTTGTAGCAACAAGTAGTTAAGCACTTATCTTTTTCTCTTTCTGTAGAAAAATTTCTTATCTTACATTTTGTACTTCTTACATTTTCACACGCATCTTTTAATAAAATCTTTTTTCACACTTTGCTGGAATAGCATTTGTCATTTTATACAATGCCTAGGGAAAGTATGTAAAGTATTAAAATAAAACAGACATTTCATACTTTTCCTGAAACGTCACGTATTCTATAGAATGCCAGCTTTTAATGCTTTGCCGGTAATCCATACATAATAATGGAAAATACATTTTATCAAAATGGTAGGGAGTGCATTTTAGTGAATTAAGAAGTAAAACACAGCACGAAGTCTGAGTTCTAAAACATGGGGTGTTGGCAGCCTAGGACTTTCCCTATAGTCTCACATTAATGTTTTGCTTTCTTCTTCTGCTCATAACATTTTGCGTTATTTCACAGAATAAAACTTAAATCCGTTTTATTTTCAAATAGCGCCGAATGGGCAGCTCCCTCTTCTCTTTGGCGCCTCTTTTAAATACACTCCAAACTCGGAAACCGAGCAGATACAGACGGTTGTACTTTCACTACTTTTAGCCCCACTAAATTTTAAGTGGGGCTAAAAGTAATGAAAGGCATGCATTCCGAAAAAAATGTCATACTATGTAGAGTCAAAAGTGACTTACTTGGTCTCTCTCTCTCTCTCTCTCTCTCTCTCTCCTAGTGTGCTACGTGTTGCCCTCTAGGAGCCGTAGGTCCGTCGTCACCACCGGGACAGCCACCTTAACCAGAGACAGAGGAGGGCGGACTTCTGAAAACAAACACAAGAATATACACTTTCAGAAAATGCTCTCGAACACATTTTTACAAATATTACATTATTATAAAATATCACAAAAGTATTACATTATAGTGTGTCGCCCAAATGATGAGAGAAAAAAAAAACTAATGGGGGGTTAATAGGTATTATTTATTGTTAAATAGATGAAAAACCATTGCACTTTAATAACAATAATCTTTACAAAGATTGTTGGCTTAACTCGATTGTATCATACTGGAATCCAATTTCATAGCTTTTTTTTTTAAATTTTACAAAAAATTTTTGAAAAATCGGTATCATGGATTTAGATGATTCCAATTCTAGCTTCACGTTAAAGGTCTTGAAAAACATCTTTCGATGACCATCCTTGATGACAAAAAAAATTGCATTGCGACTCTTTTTCCCAGCAATGGCGGAAGTCTCGCGATCGTTGAACCGCCCATAAACCCTTTTCTGCATGATTACGTCTCATTTTGTTGAAATAATATCCACTATATAAAAAGGTAAAAAGTTTTCGCTTTTACTTAGCACTAGATTTCTGGATAACAGAGCCGGATTTCGTGAAAATCCATTCATAGGTGTGGCCGCTATCGGGTACACATCCCTTCAAAAAGAGTCCAAACGTATTGAGGAGGTCCTAAAACCACATATTGGCATCCAAATCTGGCATTCGAACAATTTCGTGAAAGCAATACTTTCTTTATACTATATTACATAGTTTGAGAAAGTCAAAATATCCAAAGTCGCGTAGATTCGCCTTGTAGAAATGGATGTTATTGGGTCCCGAGCCAGACTCGAACTCGGGATCTAGAGCTTACAAGACCGACATTATAAGGTTAGACCAAAAGTTAGCTTCAGATCTAAACTAGTTCGGGCACTGATTCCTAGCATCTTCGATCGATGTTTCTGGTAGAAGTAGAGTCGGCTGTTGCCACACACTCCACCCCCTGATGAGAAGCTCGGTCGAATTTCGGTGAGGAAGGGGGCCACCCAGAAAAACCCTGCCGCGTCTCCAGACGTCTCCTTCGAGAGTAGAAGCCCAAGTACTGACCCCCCCCCCCCCCCCCCGTACTTCGACGCGTAGGTAGCTGTAGACCCATGTTATTAGCTCGAGCCTTCGAGACGTTTCGACCTCCGACCGAAGAATTCTCCCGCACCGCACACGTCTTGTTCTCTCGTGGTGACTTGTTTGTGTCTTTGCACTATTGTTATTTGTTTGTGACAATGGTGTACAAATGCTGTGTTCCTAATTGTACATCTAATTACAGAAATGGACCCAAAAGATGCATATTCAGGTTTCCAAAATAATTTACAATGTACAAACAAAATAATTTATTATGTACAAATAAAATGGATTAATAGGTTAAAATGTTTAGACTTAAGCCTAACGAAAACTGCAGAGTAAGTATACATTTTATTGTTTTGCATTCGGCGCTTGTAAATTATCAATATTAAGCAATTAATGATATCTTAACTGCTTAAATCGTCTATTGCATTTGTGCAAAATTTTGTTTATTAAAATTTAAGCGGTTGTTTTTTGTAATCTGAATAAACTTTGGGAATTTATTTAAAATAATAATTATTGTCATTTTAAATATATGCCATTCCAAATATTTAAATTAGAATTATGCCTTCTTGTCTAAATGTCTTTTCAATTAAAGCTAACTGGATTCGAAATTGCTTTGTTGCTAACGCTAACGTTAACAAACTTTTTTAGAGTTATCTTAGCTAGTTTTAAAACTTTATTGTTGTCACATTAATTAAGGAAACTGCCCAGGCACTTGTAAAATTAAGCTTTGTTAAATAATTCAAGGTTTAAAATGTATATTTTATCAGATTAGCTTGTGTTATTCATTGCATTTGCCTAGTGTACTTAATGTGTTGTCATAAATTATTCAGTTTCCTGCAAATATTTTAAAATCATTTTAATAATGTTTAGTTTTGTGATATTTTACAATAGACTAGCAGTATGTCCGTTCTTCGTACTATATAATACAAGTAAACTTAAAATTCACAATTTGTAGTGAAGTTTTAATATTTGGAGTCTTTATTTTTGAAATTTTATAATAATTCTAACGAAAAGAAAATAGGTGAGTTCTACCGTGCTGAGATAATAAACAAACAGATAGATGCACAGCTTACAAGTTTATGTATACTTTTAATAGCAGATATACCCGACATTGCTCATGATTTAAAATATGTGCAAATTCCTGCAGTATTCTAAATGACATTGTTACTCAAAACATCCTATAAAAATATTTCATTTAATTTTCCTTTCACTTAATTCTCCTTTCTGTGTTTTCTATACAAAATTATCTTCACAAGCAGGTCTGAAGAATAAAACATCCTGATCCCATTTGCAAACAAATTGTAAAATATATATGAAATTGGATCAATATATACTAAAATGAAAGCGCTAAAATGGTATTATCACTTTTATTCTGTTTCAACATTTGGCTAAGCACAATGAGTTAATTGACTAAACACATCAAGAGTTTTCGGCAAAATAAAACATATGAGGTATTAAATTGAAAATGTTACTAATTCCCCTAATATTTAAACCCGAAAGCTGTAATGGATGTAATCTAGTTAAAGATGAAATTCCGATCATTTATAAAATTTTCTTTTATATCAATTTCTTTATTATTTAAATCGGAAAAAATTTAATAATAATCGTCTGCCTAATAAACACATTTGATTTAATTGCGCTGCTAAGCATCATGATATAATTTTTTTAATAAATTTACGGAAAATATATCATCTGCATAATGCTATTTCTATGAAAGGTTTAATTGTGGGATTTTTATTCATATCTCGACAATCCCAGGTCCTAGAAACTTGAAACAAAGGCTAAATTTTAAGTGAGGCTATTTCAAGGCTACCCACAAAATTTTCATGAAATTAAATGCATCTCTTTTACCGTGATGATGAAATAGATAAACACACAGACAGACAGACAGATAGATGTATTTTCAATTTTATTTACATACATAAAAGAATGTCATTCTTTTTTAAGATATTGTCAATAGTTAGAAATCATAGCAATAAAAATGCTACACTAAAGTTATGAAAGTAAAAGAATAATGTAAAATGTAATATTTCATACATCAAATAGTATATTTTTAACCGTTTGACAATTGCATGTAAAAGATTTAGTATCTTAATATATTGCATGTATATTTTTTACTATTTGTTATGGCTTGCTGAAATTTTAAAAGAATGGGTTAAGAAGTCATTTGTGTTTCTGTTA
This sequence comes from Amaurobius ferox, assembly GCA_951213105.1. Lineage (NCBI taxonomy): Eukaryota > Metazoa > Arthropoda > Arachnida > Araneae > Amaurobiidae > Amaurobius > Amaurobius ferox. The sequence continues at coordinate 3,354,639 of OX578149.1, read as the reverse complement.
TTATGTTATTAAAAATTGTTAAAATTACTTGGAAAAAAGTAAAGTAACCAACTTAAAATTTCAAGTTACCATTGCATATTTCATTATATTAGTTAATGAAATTTTAATCTTTCTTACATTTTGAATTCAATGGAATTATAAATGGAATACTAATGCCAAAACGTTCTATTATACAGATTTATTAAATCTGTAAAGCCCCTGGGGTATTTCAGACGCTATAATTAATCAAAGTTGTTTACAATTTGTTAATATGTGGTAGTAAAAAAAGGAATATAAGATGTACTATATTAGAAAACCTGAACTTCTACAAATTATAGTCCATAGGTTAATGAATGGCATTCAACTAGTATTTTATCTTAATTCTAAATCATTTTACAATTTACAAAAACAATAAAAAAATAGAAATAAAATAAAATAGAAATAAATAAATAAGCATATTGAAAGTTAAATTCTGAGTTTATTTTTTATGATTATCTTATGATATTCAAAGAAAAAGACAGTATTCAGTAATCATTTTAGTTTCAGCATACTTTAGCTGTAAGTGAATGTACTGAAAAATTATTTAAATAAAATGCTTGGTTAAGCAATAAATAGCCAGGGTTCTTTTTCAAACTTTTAATAAAGCATCAGTGACTAACTGAATAGAATCCATTCATTTTTGCCCCAGAGTGAATTTAAGTAATTATAAATATTTTATTTTAAGGAAATTTACAGCAATATTAATCTTTTAAATCACTCATTTTAATGTAAATTGTCGAATTATTTGTGAACAGGCATAAATACAGCATTTCCTTACGTTTCACTTTGTTTGTTCTACAATTTGTAGAAAATTTTAAACTTCCAAATTTAATGAATATTATTGCTTTACTGACAAATTATTATTCCTTTACATCGAACAAAGAAACAAAAGGAAAGCAAATAGCAAAAGCTCCGATCGCGATCTGGAAGACTTACTCGCAGTGGGCCTACAAGCCGAGATGCCAAAAGTTAGTGCTCCGGCTTCTACTATCGGAGGTGAAGCTTCAGTCCGAAACTCAGTCGGGAACTAAATAGCCGGGAGGCGTGTAGTACCTCATCGTGCGGCTACGTGACTTCAATCGTAGTCATCCTGGAGAGATGAATGGTCGGCGCCTCTGGCTCGGTGTGGTGCTGTTCGGTGTTGGTTGTCCACCATTGTAGAATTTGATGATGATGATGGGTCCCAAGCTAGGTTCGAACACGGAACCTGGTACTTACAGAACCGATATCATAAGGTTAGACTAAAATCTAGCTTCAGAACCGAACTATAATAATTCGGGTACTGATTCCTAGCATCTTTGATCGATGTTTTTGGCAGGAGCAAAGTCGGCTGCTGCCACAACCTTTTGGGTTAAAAAAAAAAATAAGGTTCATTTTTCAACACATTATTTTAACATACGCACCTCATTTAGGTCCCTTATCATTGTGTTTACATCATTGTATTGCGTGTCGAATTCGACGTTTTTATCGACACTCTTGACGACTGTTCAGGAGAAGGCTTTACAAGGTTGTGTACTCCAGGGGATATAGTCTCGTTTTTTCTTTTTTTTTTTAATTATATTAACTAACTCATCTTACTAAGAAGACGACGTTTCCTATAGCCTTGCCACAGAAAGTAGTTTCCGAAATAAATAAATCATTTTATCCAACCGAGTGTATTGGTAAACTATTTTTTAACGGTAATGAACCACGTTTCAACAATATTTGGAATGTACTGAAATATTTTCGCATGATTTGTGCGAAACTGTAAAGCAATATACATTAGATGAAATAGCAGATTTATATTCCTTTAAAAATTAAAATCAGAAACCACTGTTTTAAAGTCCCTTCGTTATATATATATATATATATATATAATTCTCATATATATATATATATATATATATATATATATATATATATATATGAGAATTATATTCAACATGGTGGTTCTTTCTTTAAGTAAGAGTTTGGGATCCCACAAGGGGGAGGGGGTGCCTCATCATTATTGGCTAATCTGTATTTATTCTTCTATGAAAAGAACATTAATCCAAGATTGCATAGTAGGCACATGCATAGATATTTAGATGATATATTATGTGTATCCCATAATAATAATCCTATAGTATTTAACTTTTATCCTAATAATTTACAATTAAATGCAAGTAATAATAACTCTAATGTAGCAAACTTTTTAGATTTAAATTTAGACCTACAAAACATTAATCTGGCTATAAGCTTATATGATAAAAGACAAAATTTCAATTTTAATCCATCTAAAATTCAACACTTCGACTCTTGTTTGCATATTTAAGTGTTTAGAAATATTATATCAAACCAGGTTCTTAGAATCAATAAAATTCATGATGACAATTTTAAATGAGCACAGTTTATAAAAATATTAAATGCAGCGACTAATAATGCATATCCTCCCAATTTCGTAATTAAAATTATCAGTGTATCAACTACCAATCGATAACAACTTTCCCAATTATGACGGCTAATAATATAGGAAAAAAATATTTATTAATTATATAATTAAATGAAAATGAAAAATAATAACATTTGAAAAATATTAAAATCTGAAAATAAGATATATTAACATTTAATGTTTCGAATTCTATTTTTGCTAAAAATATGTATCTTTAGTCAGTTTGATACTACGATTTGAGCCCTCTTATAATGGTGATAGTGGCATTTCATCCATGAATCACTTGTATAGTAAGATTTTTCATCTATGCTTCATGTTCATATTCTGTTCTCCTTTTGTCTAGTACTCTTAACTCACTGGCCGGGTTCATCACTGTAACCCTCTGTTCTTGTACTTCCCATGATATAATTCGTCATACTTCCTCTCGATGCTTCTCGCACTCACACGTGTACGAGAGTTCATGGTAATGCTTGATTTCCTATTTTTCTTTTCTTCAATTCTTCCTCTTTTGGTGTGTGACTATCGCCAAATCCGAAACAGGCTTGGGTTAATTAGAATTAGATGATCAGACGTTGAAGATGAATTCAATTCTGGTTAATCTCCGATTTGGGGTCGGTGCTGTTCATTTCTTTTATCGGCATAGTGGACTTGGTTTGACTGCCTTGGGGATTTTAATATGTCATGATTAATTGGAATTGATTATTACTATTAGATTTTTCTAATATATATATGTATAAAGTAATAAAGATGAATTAAAATAGAATTATTGAAGAGAAATAGTAAAGCATCCATAAGAAACTAAAGAAATGTCAGAAACCACCCGTTATATTTAAAAGAAAAATGGAATATCAAAGAATAGAATAAAGGCGATGTAATAGTAAAATGTTCAGGGGGATTTTACGATTACATTACTGTACCTTTAATTTCAGAATTGCCAGCACCTCTTTAGATAACACTGCCGCTCAATTTGGAATGCCTCTTTGCGCATTTAATGAATGGAAATTTAAATGGATCGATATAAGTAAACAATTTATTATAAATCAGAATATAGGGCCACCCTTGTTAATCAAAGTAAAATGAATGCAAAATCTTTGACATAGATAAAACAGCAACTTACTATGCTATAATTGACAAAAATTGTATGTTAAGCAATTCAAATCTACCCTTATATGTTTAAATCAACAAAACAAGACCGATGTACCACTACTCAATTAATTTTCACAAAATATAAAAATTTAAAGAACAAGCTTCATCCTTTAAATTTTCCTAATCCTAAAATTTCATAAAAAGCCTATTACCTTTGGGTCAGTTACATGCGGATTCAATACTTATTTTAATGAAGCTCCTACTAAATACTCTTAATGAAATGCATAATCAGATAGTACTCATTAATAGGATAATTATAAAAAATAGTCGGGAATGAGTTAAAAGTATTGGTTAAATGAATAATGCAAAAGCCATTCAAGCTTTTGTTTTTAAGGATTTATTTAATACAATTGAATTAAAAGACATGTTTAATGTTATATGTACCTTATTTAAAGAAACATAAACTTAGTCAACTTTATTTTATTTCAAAGTCTTCTAAGTTTTGTGTTTATAATAACTACTCATTCTTTGTCCTTCTTCTGGCATCACTGGTCCTGTTTGTGGTTCGACCGAAACAGGAGGTTATGAGCAACAACAACAACAACAACAACTCATCTCCATTGGGTCAGACTATTGGACTTCCGCTAGGCGCAGATACCTCTAGCTGTCTAGCTAATATTTATTTACATTACTAGAGGGCTCTGCCCCCTCGTTTCCTACATATCTCTCCGAAAAATCCCAATCTCTCCTAAAAAATCTCTTTTCTATCCCTATCTATTTTCTGCAGGAGGTAAAAACAGGGATTTTTCTTAGCCCAAGGAATCCCCAAACTGAAATCCTTGATCCTGAGCTATTTCATGCCAAATTAAAGTTTAAATCGATAAACGGTTTATTTTATCGTGTTATCCTATTATTTCTCTATAAATATACCCAGTTTTATATTTTTGTATGCTATAGATTTTGCGATACGAGACAGAGAAATCCCTAGACGTGCCGATACGAAAACAAAAATGTTCACTTCAGAAGTGCCTAAAAAGCAAAATATCTCAAACATTACATCGAAATTAAAAAAAAGGGATCCGTCCTGCAAAAATTCACCTATGTAGATACCTGCTTGCAAAAATTCGTGGTCTTAATATTTATTGTTAGTCTATCTAGGAAGCGAACTCGCAGCTCAAATATTTTATCTTTCATTTTGACAGTAATTATTTCTTAAACTACAATATATATCGAGAAACGGTTTGTTTCAGAGTCTTCCCAAAGCTTTTTCTATAAGTGTACCCAATTTCATATTTTCCATATGTAATAGTTTTTGCGGTATGAAGTAAAGAATCTCAAGAAACAAGAAATATGTCAAACAGCGGTGGCGTCAGCTACTTTTTCTTTAATATAAAGAGATTATGAGAGAATTCTTTTAATTCCAATCCTCAAATTCATTGATAAGTCCATTTTGAAGACAGTTATGATATTTTTATTCTCACTCCTACCTTGAACTATTCCTGAATGATAAATTTTCATTCAATAATGTAAACTTCGATCTTGGCAAATTAGCATTTGACTAGCCGAATACCCGTTGAAAATCGTAATAAGCAACCCCCCGAATAATGCAAATTTTTGAATAATTCGAGTTTCACATTTAATCGGCAAATCGAATACTTTGGTGTGAAGAAACTTTAAAAGAAGAAAATATTGGAAAATTTGAATTGCGCAAGTCCTCCTTTCGAACTCTCTACCCATACACAAAATTAAAGTCTCTCATCCCGAAGCATGCCAGTTTATCATTTCCTCATTCGAACGTCTTTCTGTGGAGCCATAAATGGATATTTAGGAAAAACTCTATTCGCCTTGGGTTTTTTATCATATGATTGACCCATATACCAATTATCAAGCCTCTATCACATTTAAAAGGGAGCGTGTATTTGAAAAATCGAACATTTTGGTGCGTGGCACCCCCTAAAGTAGAGAATATTGGAAAACTGAAATTTTACACTTTCTTTCTTCCAAATTATCTACCCGTATCTTTATCTCATTCCGAAGAATGTATTTTATCATTTCCTATTTCGAACGTTTTTCTTTGGAAATTATAAAATATTAAATCGAAATTATAAAATGAACATTTTGGTGCGCGGCGAATCCCCTTAATCGAAAATTTCTGGCAAACTTTATTTGTCTTGGGTGTTTTCATTGAATGATTAGCCCATATACCTAATTTCAAGCCTCTATCAAAATTTAAAGCAAGAATTTCTTATTTATTCGGAAAATCGAACATTTGGATTTGCGGCACCCCTAAATTAGAAAATATTGGAAAACTGAAAACGCATACACTTTTCCTTTCGAACTATCTACTAGTACACCAAATGTGAAGTCTCTATCCTATCCGGAAACATAGTTTTTCGTCATTTCACCTTTCGAACGTTTTTCTCTGGGGCACCCTCTTAAACGAACATTTTTGAAACAAACCTTTTGCCTTGGCTGTTTTCATCAAATGAATCGCCCATATACCAAATATCAAGCCTCTATCACGTTTTAAAAGGGGCGTTTTTCCTTCATTTCGAAAACCGAACATTTTTGTGTGCGGCACCCCCTTAAGTAGAAAATATTAGAAAACTGAAATTGTACACTTTCTTCCTTCCAAACTATCTACCCGTATTTCAAATTTGAAATCTCGATCTTATTCTGGAGCATGTTTTTTTTATTAATTCACCTTTAGAACGTTTTCGTCTGGAGCAACCCGTTAAACGAACCTTTTTTGAAAAACTATATTCGGCTTGGGTGTTTTTATCAAATAATTAGTCCATATACCAAATTTCAAGCCTCTATCAAATTTTAAAGGAACTGTTTCTCATTTATTCGGAAAATCGAACATTTTGGTGTGCGGCATCCCCTTAAGTAGAAAATATTGGAAATCTGAAATTGCACACTTTCTTCCTTTCGAAAGGTTTACCCATACACCAAATTTAAGGTCTCTATCTTATCGCAAAGCATGCTTTCAAAACTATATTCGGCTTGGGTGTTTTTATCAAATAATTAGTCCATATACCAAATTTCAAGCCTCTATCAAATTTTAAAGGAACTGTTTCTCATTTATTCGGAAAATCGAACATTTTGGTGTGCGGCATCCCCTTAAGTAGAAAATATTGGAAATCTGAAATTGCACACTTTCTTCCTTTCGAAAGGTTTACCCATACACCAAATTTAAGGTCTCTATCTTATCGCAAAGCATGCTTTCCTATCATTTCCCTTTTCAAACGTTTTGGTGTGGAGTCCCCCCCCCCCCCTCTACAGAACGTTTTCGAAAAATTCGATTTTTCCAGGGGTTTTTATCGAACGACCGAGCCGTATACCAAATTACAAGTCCCTATTTATTCGAGAAGTGCCTAAAAAAGCGTGACAGACAGACCAACGGTCAGACGGACACTTGGCAATTAGTATATACTAGCTGAATATACATTGAAAATCAACGGTCTCGCAATAAGCAACTCCTGAATAATGTAAATTTTTAAATAATTCGCATTTCACATTAAATCGGAAAATCGAATATTTTGGTGTGCAGAACCCCTTAAAGAAGAAAATATTGGAAAACATAAATTGCACACTTCTTTCTTTCGATCTATCTACCCATACACAAAATTAAAGTCTCTATCTCATCCCGAAGCATGCAATTTTATCATTTCCCCATTCGAACGTCTTTCTGTGGTGCACATCCATAAATGAACATTGAGGAAAAACTCTTGGGTTTTTTATCAGATGATTGGCCCACATACCAAATCGATCATAAAATGAAATTTGTCCATGTTGAAAAAAGTACCCAATTTACTTGTTTTGTTTTTTGTTTTAAAGATTTTAGTAATTTGGATCTTTCTGACTTAAAATATATATTGCAAAACAGCGATATTCATTTTTCTGAAAAGCATAATTATTGAGATTTGTAACAAATATATTTTGAAAACAAAAAATGGAGAAAGTTAATAATGTTTATTTTTTATCAAAAGTTATTGATTGATGTTTTTGATTACATTACAATCAAAGTATTTAATGTGTCATTTAGATTTAACTGATTAAATAGTTTTTGTATCTAATGAAAATGTCCTAATCCGTAGAGTAAAATTGTTTTTCAGAACTCAATTGGGAGGGGGGGGGGAATGCAAATGTCAAATTTTTTGGATTTAATATAAATGCTTTTACTGTAAAATCAGTAGTATTTATTTATAATCCATACTTTATGTACATCATTTAATATATATCAGGTTGGTATTCAGTAGATATAAATGGGGGGGGGGGGGGAGTAACTTTTGTTTGAATGTGACATATGATATGCAGGTACTTTTCAGACAAAATATGGATCTAGCTTTTGCGGCAGATACATTTTATTTTTATGTAACTTTGTTAACTCCAACTACTTGGATTTATAAATTTGTTGTAATAAAGTTTTTATATGCTCATAAAAAGCTCTTCATTTTTGTATTTTATTTACTTACTTCAAGAAAAACTTAATAACTTCACATTTCAACAAGAATAATAAATAATTTCACATTTCAACACAATATTAATGGTGTGTACTAGTTAAAACATACACACATACATGGTACTCAGATACTCAGAAAATTTGAGTTAATTTTGAATATACTTTTTTCAGACAAAATACAAATCTAGCTACTTATTGCTACATATACAGTATGACACATTTTAATATAAATTTGATGTCACTTAATTAAGTTTGTAAGATAAAATGTTTTTACAACTCATAAAAGCCCTGTTTCTGTATTTTACTTCCTTATTTGAATAAATGCTGTTACATTTTTTGATGGATTTAATAATTTAAATAGTTTTATTGCATGTAGAAAGACACCGATTTTCTACTTAGTGTGGTAACCTAACTTATGGATAATTGAAATTTGTACATATACTACATGTCATTACAAGTTAAGGTAATTTACATTTCAAGAAGGAAAAAATGATTTAAATTTCATGAAGATATAAATCAATAAATGGTGTGTACTAGCATATAGCATGCATACTAAGGTGTAACTATTGTGGTGATTGTCATTACTAAATTAAAAAGCTTTATATTTAGTCAGAAAGTTAAAATGATTAATAAATTTCTACTAAGTTATTTTCCTATCTAAAGTCCGACAGAAAATTATGCACAAATTTGTTTGAATTTTAAATGGCGAATTTTCAGATTTTTTAAACAGGCATGTTTCTTCGCATTTTTTCTGAATTCTAGATTTACAGTATAAAATGTTGTTCAAGTAAATAGGTAGGTATCAAGAGTTTTTGAAATATAGTATTAGTGTAAAAGTAATAATGTTGCAAAAGTTACTGTCACAAAATAGAAAAGTTAAATTTAGAAATTTATATTCATAACTATTTCACTGCGTTTTATGTTGCTTATATTTTAAAACTAAATGCTAAATCTGGATATATATATATATATATATATATATATATATATATATATATATATATATATATATATATATATAATTGAAGATTTTTATGATTACTTGTAATATATATATATACCCGAGAAATACCAATGAAAATTGCTTGTAAACTGAAGGTTTTTGCAAATCAGAAGCCTAGTGTAGCACGATGAGCTATGCAAGAAGTTTGGAAATTGAATAAATGGAATCTAGTGATTATAAAAGGAAACCAGCTTGTGGCTAATTATTGAAATGAGGATGCAAAGTATTATAAAGTAATATCAAAAGAATATAATGAAAATAAAATGAAAATATATCTACCCCTAGTACTGTGGTACTTCTGGAAAAGCATGTGTATTACCAATCATCTCAGTACTGGTTACAGTGAATTTTTTGTTACTGACTAAGCAGTTTTCTCAAAGCAGGTTAAAGTGAATTATACGAATAGTTTAACTGTTAGAAGAAGACGTGGAGTTTATGAATTATTTAGAAATGCTAGAGTATGATCTGTCAATATGTTGCTGTAATTGTTGCAAGTTCTTGAATTTAAATTTAAAATGTGTTTTAATAAAAGAAAAAATAAGATTGGGCGGGTAGTTATTTTTGATGACGATGTTGATGAATTTATGAAGATGTTCTTTGTAGTAACAAGGTGTGTTTAACATTTTGATTCTTAATAACTGGTTATTAATAATATTTCTATATACAGATTTGGAAAGATTGGAAGAGAAATGTTGAAGTTTATTTACTTTGAAGTTATAAGTTTCTGTTTTGTCATAGATTTTAAATTGTATTGTATTTGCATTTTTAATTGTTAAACTAACGTCTAGAAAATTGATCCAGTTGGATGTATATACATTTTCAATGAGTTGTAGATTAGGTGGATAGAAATCAAAATTTAATTCATTGGCCTCATTAGTAATTCCAATAATAATAAGATCATCAATATATCTGTACATTATATGACTGTTGAAAGGGTTCTGATTTTCGTAAAAATGTAGATAAAGGTTGGCCAGTATGGTGGATGATTTACCTCCCTGTGGGATTCCTTTATTTAATTTGTATATGCATTTTCCTTGAACTATATACTGTTTGAACAAAATGAATTTTAATAAAGTTTTGAATTTTGGAAATGATATGTTTTTTGCTTGAGTGAATTGTTCATATAAAAGTAGTATGACTTTATATAAATCATTAATGTCTATATTATTAAATAGGTCTTTGAAATCAAAAGTTTTTACATCATGTATGTAAGGGATTAGTTTTATTTTATTAATTAGTTCTATATTATTTTTGATTATATGTGTTTTTTGTACAGTAAAATAATCATAAATTTGATTATGATTAGAAGTTGTTTGTCAGCTGCATTGGTATATGAATTAAATCCTATAGTGACTATTATAGTGAATAATCCTATAGTGAATAATTGCAGAAATAAAGAGAACGTGAATATGAGTCCCACATCAGATTATTTCTGATTGGAAATCATTTCAAATATCCATAAATACAAAATGTTAGCAATGCAATGACTATCCGCGACTGTCAACACATTTAATTCCTGTTCATAGAGGGGTGACACCCAAATCTGTTTTTCTTATTAATAGTTATAATAGTTTCAATACTGAAATCCTGAAAGTATTGTAAATGATTTGAATTTTTCTTATTCGAGATTTGGAATTGAATGATTTCTATCTTGTAAGGATTCTATTATTCATGATTATTGTATGCTAGTTTTATTTTTCATTATGGTAATTTATGTATAAAACTCCTCAACTCTGATTCCGAGAATCACGTACTCATGAATGACCAGGACTATAAGAAAGGGCAGACGTTAGATTTTCAGAGTATTCGTATTCAGATAAGAAGTCAGGTCTGCATGAATTAAAATGTGAGTTGTCGTCGTTCAGCTTCGACTGCTGCCTTTCTACCGAGCTCGCGTGTGCGTGTTCTAATCATCCATGAAGGATGACATCGAAGTTATAGCCTCTACAAGTTGTGAGTATATATCTATGGTGTAATAGTTTGATCAGTATAGATTCAGTTCAGTAAAATGTTAAGGTTGAATTTCTGTATAGAATATTATGTCAGCGGGTTAAGATATGGTATTGCTAGCTTTATAAATATTCTGTATATGTAATTGTATTTTGAGTTATCAGTGAAGTTAGCTGGAATAAATTATGTTGTTTGTTAATGTCGTAATTCCTTCGCCGAACTCTAGTCATTAGATTATTGAAAGTTAAGTTAGAGTGAAGTACATTACACTGGAGCATAAAAATAGCATGATTTTGGGAAGTAGTAGAAAATGTCCTTAAAAATACTTTACAATGGCACACGAACTTTACAATCTGATAGCCTTGATTCTTGACTATAGCTCTCTCGAATTTTCCATGATAGTAAACTTCTTAGCACCGTCATGTCAATTTTATCCCACTCCTCTTGGGTAGTTTTCCAAAGTCCGTTCAGTGTTCTTGGATGCCGTTTTCCTAAGGCTCATTTTAACAAACTGAAAACGCAAAAGTCCATAGGAGAAGCGTCAGGTGATTTTACTAGTATTTCATTAAACGGGATACATTTCTGAGTCTTTTTTTGTTAAATATGCTGCAGTTGACTCAGACGCGTGATTAGAGGCTTTGTCCATATGAAGCTCAACTTTATTGATGTCCTTTCCATATAAGGCTGGAATTTCTTCTTCAAAAATGGGTTCTAAAATATTTTGCTGATAGTAAAGTGAACTAATTTTAGCTTTACTTGAGACTCTTGTGAGTTTTAATTTGCCGTTATAACAAAATCCTGCAACTATCATGAATCCCTTTGGGGACTTATCTGTACATTGACGAAGTCATTTCGTACGGTCATTGTCATCAGTTGAGTAATAGAAAATTGCTCTTTTTTATTACAGTCACTTAAATACACCCATGCCTCATCGAGTGTTACCACACATTTCTATTTATCAGCAGCCAGGTGTTTTTCTTATAATTTTCTACAATTTGTTTTTCTTTCCGCGATATGCTTTGGCAAAAGCAGATAAACTTTAGATTTAAGCATCTTTTTTAACTTCAAATCTTTATGAATAATTTTAACGCCAGAAGACATTCCCAATTCTGATGCAATGGATCTTTGAGTCAGTGGATTTTCTTTTAGGATCAGAGACTTCACTTTCGTGATATTTACCCACGTTTGAACAGTCTTAGGATGCGATTTTGCGGCCTTTTTTTATATTTTTACTTTCAGCTAGACGCCTTTTCCCTTTCAAATTTAATATATTAAAAATACCTTTCTCGAAAATGCAATAATTTCGATTTTAAACCGATTTACAATTTGTTGATACGAATATTTTTCCTTGGAAAGATCATTTACATAACCTTCGAACCATCTATCCATTTCAGAAGCTATTTTCAAAATAAATCTTTTATTCTACATTCCAATCCAAACAAAACAGTAGCAGACGATTCTATTGAAAATGCCAAATCTTTATCTCAAAATGCTAATGAGAAACATGAATACAAAATCGTTTCCATAAAGTGCGAACGACCTTCTGTAAAAACAATAAGCACAAATGGGTAGCTCCTTGAAAACCCCATAAGTGCATATAATCAGTTTTGGGGATCGAGCTTTCTTCGATATTACAAAAGTTGAATGTTATTCTACAAAATGTTATTCATGCAAAACCATTCACCACCCAATAGTTGATTCTAGTATGCTCAAAATGCCGCGCTCTTACAATGCATTTCTCCATGCACGCATCATGTATGACAGAGAAAATACAAGAATCAAAATGTTCAAAAATGAGTTGAAAATAAACAGACGCATCGTTCTTAGAAGGCAAGCCAAAAAAGTCCATCTCAGGTCTGTTTGTGGCTCATCAGCTTCGATTAGTGCAAGTGGAGAATCACTTTGGGTCGCCATCTTTAATCTGCTAGATGAGAATATTGGCGGCATCGAAACAAAAGAACGCCCATAAATAGAGGGGAGAAGCAACCCAATGAGAGGTTAATCCACTTTTCCAGACCGAATTTTCCAGGTCCCGTCAGAAACTATTGCGAAGAAAAAATTCCTGGAGAAATGGAATCACCTTGGAGGTCCTTTCGTGGTTCGGAACGAAAACAAATTTGGAAGGGATGAAAATCAATTTTATTCATTAAAGGAAACGAGGTGGAAAAAAATAGGTTTTCTTTATGCAAAATTGGGTGTTGCACTTGATAAATTCGTTTGCCACAGCATGCGCATGAGACTGAACGGAAAACTGCATTCATCAGCTCGTGGAGACCACCACCTCCATCATTCAGCTAATTGGGAAAGTTAATATTGAGAGGTCATCCCATCTAAAAAATCCACAATCAGAGTTCGGCCTTCCTCCTTTATCTTGAAATTCATATTTTAAACAATATTTATATAGATAGTTGGAACCAGCGATACGCTATATGATACATGGAGCCATAAGTTACAGCTCTTCCTGGACATGACGTCACGTGCAGTCCACTATCAGCATGACCACCTCATCTCTGCGATCTTGCTATTTACTATTGAATGAATCTACTGATATTTTAATTTTATTTCGTATTTCTTTCATGTCATTTGATTTCAATTTTCATACTAACAGATAAACCGACGCGAACGGTGGCTTATGTTGCCAGAATTCGAGTAGTGTCTTCATGTATACAAGCTCGTTGACTGGAACTGAATTCTATGACCCATGGAGTGAGAGGGAGTTAGTGGGACGCTAAATTAAAAATTTGAAATAAAATGGGCGAGGTTTAAACTTGCTAAATGGGTTAGTTAGAGAGTCAGGGGAAGCGTCCATGAATTACGTTATGTTAGGGGATGGTTTCGCATGTATACTTTGATAGGGATGAGTCGTATGAAAACAGTATTATTGAATGGCTCGCATGGGTCTGTGGATATTGGGAGTGGAAGCATGGAAGGAAATCTTTTGCAACTTTGTGATGGCGGATCCGAGATACTCTTTTGCAAATGTATCTCGACAGGCCTACCCTTCTCATGTCAGTACGCCACTGTACCGACTGAAACACCGATGGTTGAAAACAATATACTCATTCGACCAGGCTGAACCCAAATCTGAAATGTGTTTTTCCAATGACCCCCTGGATCAGGAGAAGTAACCTCCGAAAGTTTTACTGAGAAAATGCTCTAGAAAAGGTTGTTTCACGATTTGGAAAAACTCATGTCGGTCAACTCACTGATACTGAATCCAATGCAAAAAACTGTTTTTAACACTTTACAACATAGTTGAAAAGTGTTTATGACTTTGTTCATTGTCTGTCTGTCTGTCTGTCCGTTAGCACAATCACTGCCATAAAAATGACTTTATAAAAATGAAATTTTAGTATATTGTTCAGACGGTCTGTGGGATCTATGGGAATATAAATAAATAATATCACTCAATTAGTTTTGGATGGAACCCGGGTTGAAAAAATGAAATACAATGAACCCTATGGGACCCAATTTTTCAAACATTTTTAAGCAAATTTAAAATTCACAAATTGCTTCGGAGGTTTTAGAAAATACTCAAATTATCTCATAAAATATATAAAAAAAATTTCAGCAAAATATATTCAGTAGTTTTTAAATAAAAATTAAAATAATAATGACACCCTTTATATGAAGAGATTACGTGACCTACTTCAACATCAAATATGGCATCCATCTTTCAAAATCATGATTTTTTAAAGTTCTTTTTAATTCATATTAAGCGTTGTATCCGTCCTAAAACCGCTTTATTTTTGCTTAAATTCTGTGCATCTACATTCTGAAACAACGCAATTACAATATATCTAAGTTTAAACGATCATCAACTTTAATTATTTCTACAACAAAGCCTAATTTTCAATTAATGAGAAAGTAAACACCAAAATATGTAGAATGAGTTGTACAAGAATTGCTGCATTTCTTGAACGCAAAATTATTTAGCTCATGGAGTCTGCAGTACAGCTGATATGAATGAAACAGTCATTGATTTTACACAGAGAAGCAAACGATTTTTCCGATGAAGTTTTAAGCATAGAGTTAAATGACTTGTACCTCCATGGTTTTAAGTTTCTAAATAAAATAAATTATTATAGTATGAAATGATGAATGAAAGGAATGGGAAAATGTTTATGAATGAAATGCTGCTTTTATATAGAGGCGATTTATATTTCGATGACGTCATTTGAATAAAGTTCATTTGTTTTCGATGAAGTTTTCAAATATAATAAATTATTGCAGCATTATAATAATTTAAAAAATATTACCGAGGAATATATCGCATTTTAGAGATGTTTAAACCAGCAATTTATATTTCAAAGCCATTATTTGAATGAAGTTCATTTTTTTCGATGAAGTTTTAAGTTTTTAAATATAATAAATTAATGTAGTTTTGTGATCATTTTAAAATTATGATCGAGGAATGTATCGCATTTTAGAGATGTTTATATAAAATTGCATTGAAGTTGGAAAGTGTTTCATAATCAATGCTTTATGCAGGATTGATATTTCTTGTTTAAATAATCCATCTTCTTAAATTGAACAATTTCCTGTCGACGCTAATAACTTATTTAACTCCCGTCGAAATAGGAAGGGTCGCGGGGATGTTCCACTCGACATTTTGACCCATGCATGAGCGCGATGTACTTTTCATTTAATCCAATGTACACAAAATTTGTTAGCAACTTCGATATATCGTTGAGGGGGAAACCAGCCTGTTTACTTTGAGGGAGTTCTGCCGTGCAAGTTGTTGCATTGTTTATTCCAGTTACAAATCGGATCCCAGTTTGACCGAACCTGAACAAAAGCAAGCAGAGTGTAGCGGGTTTAGCATAAAATTGCTAAAAGTGCTTTTCAAATGCTAATCATTTGGATAACAACAGCTGAAAGAGTTAATCCACCATTTTGTTAGAATTGAAACAAATGAAATTTACGATAACGTATAGTGGTTCTAAAGCAAGGAAAAAGAGGGTGGACAAATATTTAAGGACGGTTGTGGATGCGATAACTCACGAACGAATGGAGCGTTTCGAACGTCATTTGGTACGATTATTACAATTCGAGAATACTGGAACGCCATTGGTTTTAAACGTGATCGAATGTTGTTCGAAAGACACCCACTTCCCCCAATTTTCAAGTTTCCTCAGTTTTCCTTCCCTCAGTTTTGAAAAAATATCGTTCAAAAATGAAGACCTTCAAAACTATTAACTAAATTATAATTTCATGCGTCATTTTTCATTAAAAAACAAATAACACACACTTTTGAACACGAGTGCGAACTGTTTTCGAGATATTGCATGCTTTTTAAACGAATCATTAAAATTGAGGACTTTCAATACGGTTAGATAAATAATCATTTGAAGTTATTTTTCAATAGAAATCCTTTAAGACTCTAGCACGAACCGTTGTCGAGACATTTTCAAATAAATCTATCCCCAAAATTACAAAACATTCAGCTAAATCTCCCTATGCAACATCATTCTCGTGGATCTGGATGTTGATGGGCGCGGGAAAGATACTTTTTGTAACAGTTTTATAATTGAGTCCATAATCATTTTTTTCACGGGATATTGATGTCCAGTGCATTTGGAAGAAGATTTTGCCCTCAAAATCACATCATTTCAATGAATGGGATGCCAAAAATAGTGTTCTGTGGATCATTATTTTAATAAGGATCATCATTTTGTTGACGTATTTACATTATGTAGAGGAAGTCAACCACTTTTCTTGAGATCGATGACAGAATAAAATAATCAAATTTAAAAAAAAAAAAATCTTTCTTTCCCCAAGAAAATACTTTTCATCAAAGGCCCAGCATTAAAAGTTTCCGATTTTGAAATGAGGTAAAAGATCCGATCCATTCCATTTTTCAAAGGAGATACCGACCTCCAGACTGCATACAACAAAATATTGCGAGCACTGCATAGGTCATTTATAAATCAGAGTAACAAGTAATTGCATTTAGTTTGTAGCGTTCATATCTGCTTTAAAATAGATCGTTAACATCGAGTTATGCATATCTCAGTTTTTTTTTCTATGTGTGGCTCACGATCTGTTATATCTTAACCTTTTGCTTACGGGTGGGACAGAGTCAATCCACAATGGCGTCCATGGACGCCAATGCCTATAATGGGGGATCGGACTGTCTGGGATAAAGTATGTCAACTACCTGTCTTCTTCAGAGGTTCTTCGCTTGGGATGGACGGATGGACGCTGTCCCACACGTAAGCAAAAGGTTAAGGAATGGAATACTTTTCCCTATAAGAAATTGGATGATCTTTTTCAAGCCCATCCATTCTCTTCTCAAAGCTAACAATTATATCATTCAGAGTTACTTTATAAGCTGTCGAGTAATATTTGACAGAGAACTAACTGAACCATCCCTCCGTTTTTTTAAAGAGTCTCCAGGAAAATATCTGCCTCATAAGCAGGAACCGCTTAACTCACCAAGCTATGGAAAGGCAACCCCCATTTAGATCTCTCGTAAATATTGACCGACATATGTTTAAAAATTAATTTCCCTGACTCCCCAGTGTTCGAAAGAGTATTCCTGTGTTGCTCGAGTTAACTAAAAGCAACTTCTTTTTCTTTTTTTTTTTTTTTTTTTTTGCCATTACAGCATTTTTAACACTTTCCAACATAGTTGAAAAGTGTTCATAACTTTGTTCGTTCATTCTATCTGTCTGTCCGTACGCACGATAACTGCCATAAAATTGACCTTATCAAAATAAAATTTTAGTATGTTGTTGAGACGGTCTGTGGGACCTATGGAAATGTAAATGAATAATATCACCCAATTCGTTTTGGATTGAACCCTGGATGAAAAAATAAAATACATTGAACCCTATGAAACCTCATTTTTTAAGCGAAGTTGAAATTCCCAAATGGCTTCGAAAATTTTAGAAAATATTCAAATAATCCCATAAAATATATATAAAAAAAAATTTCAGCAAAATAGGCTAGGTAGTTTTTTAAATAAAAGTAAAAATAATAATGACACCCATGTAATATGATGTGACCCGTGACCCACTTCAAAATAGTATATAGCATCCATCTTTTTTCCAAGAGCCAAAATCGTGTTTTTTAAAGTTGGTTCTCTTAAATTTATAGTGAGTGTTGTATCCGTCTTATAACCGCGTTATTTTTGTGTATTTTCTGTGCATCTATAATCTGCGACAACGCAATGACACTATTTTTGAGTTTAAATGATCATGAAACTTTGATTATTTCTACAACGAAGCCTTATTTTAATGGTTGCAGAATGTAAACAAGTGATTGTAAGATGAGCTGGATAAGAATTGCTGAGTTTTTTCACGCCAAATTATTTAACTCTGGAGTCTGGAATAAAAGTGTATGAATGAAATAGTCACTGCTTTTACATAGAGAGCCAGACGATTTATATTTTAATGACGTCATTTGAATAAAGTTAATTTTTTTCGATGACGTTTAAATTTTTCAAGTAAAACAAATGATTGTAGTTCTGTGATAATTATCGTATTTTAGCAGATAAGAATATCGCATTTTAGCATATCGCATTTTAGCATTTAATCGCATTTTAGCATTTAATCGCATTTTAGCATTTAATCGCATTTTAGAGATGTTTTAAATAACATTGCATTTCAGTCGGAAAGTTTCATAATGAATGCTTTATGCATGATTGATCTTTCTTGTTTTTCTAAACCACCGATTTCCCTGAAATGGCTCATTTAAATCGGTAATAGCACTGCGGTGAAATATTATCCAAAATGACAGCCCTAATCACTGGCGGTGAACGTGAAAGTTTATTTTTGTAATGTATTCAAACTCTCTTTTAACTGCCATGCCTTCATCGTTAACAGTTCAGTATTTAAGATGAAAGTAAAACCATGGACATATAAAATTTGGGATCAGACAACCAAAATATTTCCCTGTAGAAACAAACGGCAGCTAGCAGTTGGTGCCATTCTCTAAATAGGGTACATTTTTGGACCGATGATATTTTTGTTTCCTCGATCCAAAACGTGCTCTTAATAGAGAATGTGAAATAAAAACTAAACAGGTTTACTACCAACGGTGAAGGTTTGATAAGCACTTGGGTGTCATTAAGGTTCATCTTCAAAATATTATGAACTTTACTTGTCCATAGAGATGTCTCTAAAATGGCTCATTTAAATCGGTCATATCAATAAGCCGATCCACTTGAACGAAATCGATTTGAAGAATATATAATGTGTCTTTCCACAATATCAATATCTGTATGAGTATATATCTCCGGAATGATAAGTCCACATGAGGTTCATCTAGAAAGATTTAAACTTTTTGCGTTGCGGAACTCTGTTAAAATAGAAGTGGTTCCAAAATGAAAAAAAGGTCCAAATTATGCATTTCATTCATCCATTATGCATTGTTTTATGAAACTATCGCGTCACGGAGACCAATAGTGGAAGCGAAACACACTTGAGCAACTATACCAATCTAGACTCCGGCCGATCGAATAACAGCGTCCTTGTCGGAGAATGTACATTACGAAGTGATTGGGGAATGACAGAAGGGCACAATAGGGTTACAGGCAAATGGCTGTCCTATTCAAGAATCTATGTACTACATATAATTAAAAATCTGTCTGTGGGGGCGTTTGTTGGTAAATTTGTTTGTCTCATCATCACGGGAGAACGGCTGCACCGATTTTCATGACATTTTGTGGATAACCTTGAAATAACGCAACTTAAAGTTGAGTACGGGTTTCGAGATTCTAGGACCAGGGGTTGTCGAGATATTAATAAAAACCGAACCTCCTCTAGAGATAGCATTATGCAGACGATATTTTTTTCGCAAATTTATTTGAAAAAAAAAATGATATCATGTTGCTAAGCAATGGAATTAAATCCAATGAGTTTATACAGCAGACGATTTTTATTAAATATTTTATTTTTTAAATTATTTTATTTATTAAATCTTTTATTATTTAAATTATTTTATTTATTAAATTAAATTAATTTATTTAAATAATTAGTAATTGTATATAAAAATAAATTTTATAAGAATTACATTTTTGACAGAATTATACCTATATTTATCTGTTTTATTTTGGCAAAGATTTTTCAAACTCATATATACAGTTTAGTTAGTTAGTTTGTTGGCGCTTTCATTTTGGCGTATGTTGATCCATTTCATAGCGCTTTTAATTTAGTCTGTATTGATCTAATTTCATATTTCTTGCATATTTGTTTAGAAACGGGACAGGGTGTTTTATTCTTCAGATCTGCCTGTGAAGTAAGTATGTACAGCGAGAACAGAGATTTTTATACTTCTATTTAGATGAATTCAATTCAATATTTTAATCAAATGTTTTGAATAACAATGTTATTGGAATTTGCACATAAGCATGAATTTAAAGTGTATTTCCATTATATTTTCAGTACAAAAAACGGGTTCATTGCCAGTGCTACAACAAACAATTGCTTCATTCCAAAAGCAATTTCGTCCTTTTGATTTCGGGTTTGTGGATTGTTTAACGCTCACGAAGAGGATCCATGCTGCACTGCTATTTCGCATGTGTGTTTAAACGGGTTGCTTACGTCCTTCTGACATGTATGGGCTCTATTTATGAGAGAGCACACCATAAGGGGATCCTAATGGCTTTTCATTTCCTATAAACTGCTACACCTTTCAGTACAGAAAGTAAATTCAAAATCAAAATTAAATGTTTGAAGGACTCGTAAAGCATTGATTTTTCAAAGTCTTAGACCTCAAATAGGCCCACTTCCAATGAATATGACACTATATGAGTACTCTAGCTAAAAAAAAAGAAATTCAAAGATTTTTCTTGTTACTATATGCTATCCCCCTCCCTAAAAAAAATCCAATTTTTACAAATGTATCGCATTTTTAAAGGAATCCACAATGCCGTTCATGGAAAAAAAAAAAAAATCTTCAGTGCATATTTTGTAAATTCGTAAAGTATCTTTCCAGTTTATAAAACAATATAACGTAGCGGAATAAAACGAATCTAAGAAGTCCGTTTCAACAGAAGAGTCCTTTTGAATATTTCGTTTACTCAATACGTTAACGATTTGGATGAAAAGCAAAACGTATCTTCATTTTATTTGAAAGGAACACACTTTCAATGACTG
This sequence comes from Amaurobius ferox, assembly GCA_951213105.1. Lineage (NCBI taxonomy): Eukaryota > Metazoa > Arthropoda > Arachnida > Araneae > Amaurobiidae > Amaurobius > Amaurobius ferox. The sequence continues at coordinate 3,333,604 of OX578149.1, read as the reverse complement.
CAAACGACTCAACAGAGAATATATTCCCTGAATTTCTTCTCGATATTCCCAGGAAGTATTGCCCCGAGATCATAAGCATCCGATTTAAAGCCTCATTCTAAACGGAATTAAAAAGCGAGCCGCAGTAAAAAGGGCGCCCCTTGCCAAAAAGAGAACGGCGGCCCTAATGTTAAAGTCGATAGCCGATTCCTTTTGCAGAGGGAGAAAGTTGTACGGCAGTGCGGCCCCAAGTCATCCCAGAAAGAGAGAGAGAGGGGGGCCGTCCCTTTGCCGCATGCGCCACCGGCCCCGTGACGTCACACTGCCGCTGCTGCATGAACCGCCCTGCCCCTTTCCGAGAAGGAAAATAGATGAAATTATGGAAAGATTTAGAAAGAGGTTTTATGGAATGCGAGATGTGTTTGCATTGCGGAAGAACCCAGCGTGCCTGTCAAGCCGCTTCATTCATGTTTGATTTTTTGACCCCTATTGGACGACCTGTCTGATGGTGAAAGAAAAATGTTCTGGAATAACAAAAGAAGATGGACCCATGATACGACTTGATACCAACATAACAAGTTAAATAGGTACAGGGTTCCGTATTTTCCAGTTCCTCGTTCCACAAAACGAAAGCAAAATAGATATTTCACGTAAAAAAGATTCAAGATAAGATTGTGAAAGTAAATTTCCAGAAAATGTAAAACACATTTTTATAAACTTAACATATCATAATTTTGCATTTTTACTGGGAGGAAAAATAATTATTTTTATCTTATTATAAATAATAATAAATAATTATGTTTATTTATTTCAACTTTTTATTTCATTGCAAGATACATTATCTTTCGCATCCCTCTTTTTTTTAAAACCATTTTAGAGCTATTCATTACTTTTTCATTTAATTATGTTGTGAGAGATTCAAAACGGTTATTTCTGTGGTATTTTTACAAAGGATGGTCCATAATGAATGACATTTTCCACTGAACCTGTATTCTTCACTTTAACATAATGAGTTGCAAAGGGAATAAAAATTTCCTACGAATCTATTCCTACTGAAGTGGTTTAATGGCTTTATAGGTTGCAGTTTTCAGAAAAGTTTTAAAATTTTCACTCTTTTGTTAATAACTCTAAAATATATTCATTTTTTAATTCGCCATTTAATCTAAAAAACGAAAAAAAAAAAAAAAAAAGAACTACCAAGCATTTTTACAGTACCACAGAAATGATGAGTTTTTTAAACCTGGAATGATGACACAAGAAACTAAGGAGGAAATGTCGGATTCGCTGAGAAAAATGGACTGGTTGTTTTTTTTCATGATAAAGTTTGAAAGTGAAAACTTGTTTAACTGACCAACTTGTTTAACTTGTTTAACTGTTTAACTTGTTTAACTGACTTTTGTTATTCCAGAACTTGTTTCCAACCTAGAGGAAGAGAAAATCATTTTGTCAATTTTGAGAGATATAAACATATACTATACACAAGTCATCGAAATCGCATGTAAAAATGTTCCTCAAGTCTGCTGATCAACCGTTGTAGGAGTGTTTTTGCGTCGCATGAAAAGCAAACCCAATTTAAAAGTGAGATATGAAACAATTATTTATGAAGGGTTCATTTAAAAACCAAACTGAGGGCGAGGGATCGTTTCATGTCAACTTGGCGAAAGTTTGTACAACGAAAAACATATTTTTAGCACTTTCCAACCTAGTTGAAAAGTGTTTATGACTTGGATCATTCTGTCTGTCTGCCTGTCCGTTCGAATGATCACTGCCGTCAAAATGACTTTATCAAAATGAAATTTTAGTATGTTGTTCAAATGGTCTGTGGGACCTGTGGAAATGTCAATGAATACCATCATCCAATTCGTTTTGAATGGAATCCGGGTTGAAAAAGTGAAATACGTTGAACCCTATAGGACCTCATTTGTCAAGCATTTTCTAAGCGAAGTTAAAATTCTCAAATGGCTTTGAAAATTTTAGGGAATATTCAAATTTGCCATAAAATATATAAAAAAAATTTGAGCAATATAGGTTTAAAATAAAAATAATAATGACACCCATATAATAGGCAGAGGTCACGTGACCCACTTCAAAATAAAGTAGGGCATTCATTTTTTCTTCCAGTGTTAAAATTGCGATTTTTAAAGTTCTTTTAAAGTTATATTTAGTATCCGTCCTAAAACCGCTTTATTTTTGCGTATTTTTTGTGCATCTATAGTCTGCGCCCACGTAAACAAATCAAGCTGTAAGATGAATTGTATAAGAAATGCTGAATGTTTTTAACGCAAAATGATTTAGCTAAGGAGCCTGGAATATAGGTGATATGAAAGAAATATTCATCAATTTTACAGAAGCAGACCTTTATAACATTGCCCTTTTCGATGAAGTTTAAACATGGAATTAGAAAGTACTTTTACCTACATGATTTTAAGTTTTGAAGTAAAGTAAATGATTGTAGTACTGTGATCATTTAAAAAATACCATCACTGAATGGAACGCATCTGAGAGATGTTTAAATAAAATTGCATTGCAGTTGGAAAGTGTTTCATAATCAATGCTTTATGCATGATGGATCTTTCTTGTTTTCTTTTTCTATGAAACAGTTTTATCCTAGTAAACGAGATAATACACATTGTATATTTTTAAAACTAAATACAGGCATTTATTTTAGACGACTCAAATCAGCAACCTCTCATTCATAAAGAATGGGCTTAATGAAAGACACTTTTAGAACATCCAAATATTGCTTAAGAAGAGAACAAAACGCGTATGGACATTTTTATGTACATATCGTTCAGAAAAGATAATCCATTCATCTCATTTCCAGAGGATCTTCCATAAGCAGCTGAAACAGTTTTTACACACCTGTCATGGAAACGGCGTTTTTAAAGGATAGCATGAAAGGGTGTGTGTGTGTGTGGGGGGGGGGGGGATAAAATCATTTTTGTATTGAAAAATTTCAAATTACTTTACAAAAAAATAAATAAATAAATAAATAAATAAAAATAAATAAATAAATAAAAATAAATAAATAAATAAATGTAAGAAAATGTCATCATAAGCAATTGAGTTTACATTTGTACTTTCTCATACAGTAGTATTGGTAAAGCATTTTTTTTTTCAGGAAAATGTTCGATTTCGAAATTTGGATGCCCATTAGGACTTTCGTTTCAGGACTTTCTGAGCACGTTTTTACTATTTTCATAGGGATGTCTGTAGAAAGATCACACGATTTTAAGGGTCGATGTGTCGGATTTGATGTGTGTGTGTGTGTGTGTACATAATAACCACACATATAAATGGATTTTCACAAAACTATATATCTGGCTTTTTTATCGAAAAATCTAGAACTAGATATAATATTTTTCAATTCGAGCGAACACTTCAAAGTGGATTCGAAATTTTATATTTTCTAACTTCTAAACATGGCAGCCTAGGACACAATCGGACATAATGATGTATAAAGGGGGTTATTGATGGCTTCATGATCGTGAAACTTAACAATTTCATTCATTGCAGTGAATATGAGCCGCAATCCAATTTTTGTGTTTGGGACGTTATGAGCCCCCCTCGGCCACTCGGTATCGATCGAGATATATTTTTTAGCTTCTTTAAAATAAAGGATAACATGCTATGATTGGGATGACAGTTTATGATTGACATGACAAATTGTTTTAATTTTTTTTTTCAAAATTTGAAAAAACAAAAAATTTCGAGTTATTTAAAACTGAATTGTAGTGTGAGAACGTCGGTTTGAGCCACACTCCAGTGAATTATTTTTGCGTTTGAAAACTCATTTATGGCATTGTTCGAAGGCAATTTAATAAATATTAAAAGTTGGCGTCAGAGAATTTACTTTATACTTTTCAGTTTTTGTGATTTTAGTTGTCTGTTTCAACTTCTTGGATGGAATTTTTAACACACTTCCCTGCGTCCGAAAGATCTGAAATGCGGTACACAGCTTAGTCCAGTTAAGCATTTTAATCTATTAAAAGTTTGCGGATCCTCGAAGAAAAGAACCGACATTTGTTTTGCGAAATGGGCCGCGAAAAATTTCCTTCGCTCTACATAATCCCATTGCTGCAAAGATAGTTAAAAGGAGTTCAATATGCGGTATATATATATATATATATATATATATATATATATATATATATATATATATATATATATATATATATATATATATTAAAATAGTAAAAACGAAAGTGCAGGAGATCAAATCAGTAAACACAGTATCAAACCGCGGGCAGTATAATAGCGTGTATTTTATAGCAGAAAGTAAAATGTAATGAGGAAGGGTGGAAAAAGTAGAGCACGGAAAGGCCAGGACAAGGAAAATAAATCAATGAATAGTATATCTGCCAGAAACGTCTTCAGGAGCACATTCTAGACAGATATATTAAAATCCGTTATTTCTATGATTGCATGCACATGTGGTTAAATTTTATGCAATCTGTGCCCAACAACGGAATAAACGAGATTAACAGAAAAAAGATCAAAGAGGACAAAATTTAACTTAAAAACATAAAATGCCACATAATCATGAAAAATATAGCGCACAAATGCACAAACATGCAAAAAAAAAGCAACTCACAAGTCTGAAGGCCTCCAGTGAGACAAACCCAAGCGTTCAGAAACTAACCGAGAAGTGACCATTACGATCGAAAACATTTAAAGTATGGATAATATTGTTTTTTGGAGCCGTAGCCAGTTTTTGTTTTATTTGATTTTTAGATATCCGCCTTAACGGTTTTATCAGTGTTTTAAACTTTTCTCTTTACCCGCCGAGGTGGGTTTTTTAAAATTTTGCACGTTTATTGTGTAACCGAAATGACTGTTTTTGTAATATTTGCACATTTTTACTTTTGCCCGCCGGGGCGGTGTTTATTTTATAGTGTTTCTACTACTATTGAGTATCGTACTTATACTGAGATCTACAAATAAGGTGGGAAAATTGTACACATTAGACTTTTGAGACGATTAATATGTGATAGTGTACACTTATTACTATCCAGAAGTTTGATGCGAAGCAAATAGCTAATGATTAGATTTTTAAAAACTTGGTTACTAAGGCAAGAAGAATAATGAGGGAAGAATTTTACATTAAATTTAAATCGATGTCTCTTATCATAAATAGTCGTATTGAACGAGTTGCTTTGTATATCAATGGTGATATCAAGGTAATTCACAGATTTGGAAGGGTGGCATTCATTAGGTATTAACTGAAGATTGGATGGATAAATATTAAGTGTGGGTAAAGGATCATGTGCAGTATGAAAACAAAGAAAAACATCATCAATGTAGCTAAAAATAGAAATGTTATGAGTGAACAGAGTGGATTGTCTTTCGTAAGAGTAAAGATATATATTGGCGAGCATAGAGCCACTAGTGGATCCTTGCGGTACTCCAATCCTTTGAAGGTATACAACATTACCATGTACAAGATAGTTGTGAAAAAGAACAAAATGCAAATAAATTATTACAGGTAGACAAGTCATATTTATCCATCCAATAAGAGTATTAAACAGTAAGAGTACTTAATTTGAATGGATCGAAGAGTTGTTTAATGACAGAAAATAAATCTTTGATGATGGTGTTATTAAAAAGATCTTTAAAATCTAAAGTTTGGATTGAGTCAATGGTAGTAAAGGATTTCAGTTTTTGATAGTTGAGTTTTGAAGTTCATAGCTGTTTCTGATGATGCAATGTGGTTCTTTGGAAATTTCATGAAATAGACTGTTTAAGACTTTGAGAAGTTTTTTATTAGCTTTTGTTGCGTAAGAATTGCGTCCACTGGTAACTGTTTTAAATATTACTGGGTCCTTGTGAAATTTGGATATGATTACTAAATATGGAATGCTTAAATTTTGATAAGTATCAAAAAATTGTTTGTACTTGGAAATAAGTTTTCGTTTTAAATCATGTATGGTTGTTTTTTGCAATTTGAAGGTATTTATTTGATTTAAATTGGATAATAATGTTTTAATGTAGAAATATTTGCAGAAAATAGCATAGTTCGATGCAGCTTTGTCAACATACGTAAAAACTAAGAATTGTTGAATATGTGTAATGGTTTCTTTTAATTTTGATAATTGAAAATTAGACTTTGGAATATGCGTATGTGATAGCTTAAGCTGAACATGGGATAAAATTTTAGATTTCTAGACACAAAAGGCTTCCATTGGTATAGAATGCATAATGGACATTTTATAGATGAATTTATCAAGATCAAGGGAGAAGAGTGCTAAGGATAGATTTAGGAGATTTAGGATGATTTTTAGAAGGTAGTCTATATTTAGTTCCAAATGACATAATGAGTTTTAAGGAAGGGTCAGTGATTATATCTAAGTTTCCCGTTAGTACATGACCCAAATGGATATTTATAAATGGTTGCAATGCAGGGGAATGGCAATTACATAAATTATTTTTATTTATCAGAGTTGAGGAGGATGGATCAGTAGATTTTGAAACCTGGTTATAGTTAAAAATAAGTCTACCGAACGGGATGTTATATTTATATGATTTAACGATATTGATATTTTTTTATTAGAAATTCATGTGATAGGTGATGGGAAAAGTTGGGTGATATTGAAGGAATCAAAGATGCGGTTTGAAAAGTTAATGACACAATAAGAGTTAGAGAGGGATAGCAGGTTGAACATCAGCAGCCATTAAGCTACGAGTGAGATAATGCGCTCGGCTGACAATTAAGTCAAAGAATAAGTGGGAGAAGTGACAGCTTGACAAATTTAAATTGATAAACATATTATAAACAGTGTTAAGAAGTTTTTTCTTAATAGCAAAAATCCAGGTTTTACATTCAGTTATATTGAAGGAAGTTTCATAGAGATTTAAAAGCCTAATGATTTTAATTTTAGTTTTAATGTAGAGAAAGTTTGAATTATTGCTAGTATGTTTATTGGCCTTACTACCTCTTTTAATGCGTTTGGAATTTTTAGAATGATTAACATTGTTTGAAGTTTTGATGATATATATATATATATATATATATATATATATATAAAATATATATGTAGAATAACCCTACCACCCCCCTGTGTTTCGTAGAAGGCGAAAAATGGGGCCCCAGTGCCTGGGGGGATAGCCAGGTACCCTGCCCCTGGGGATTATATCAGGGGACTGGTTCTCCAGGTTAGGGGTTGGGCGTGGGGCTAACTCCACCCCGGAAAAGAATTCTTGTTACGAAACCTTAAAGGAGGTCTTGGCCCTACATGGGCTGTAGTACCATGATGATGATTTATATGTTTGCAATATGCACTCTCATCCTATTCTTTCCATTTGACTAATAGTATTTTTTGTTATTTCCATTTATGTCTCTGTCTGGTAATGTGTCGGATCTTTTGACGATGCTTCCGCCATGTGGTTGTATCGTTGAGCGAAACACATTTGGAACCTCTGTGGGTGCAAAGATCCTTGAAAAGCTGGATCTACAGAGGTTCTATCCAATTTCATATTTTCGGATTGCATCTTTTCTTTTCTTTTTATTTTTTGTCATTTTAATAGTTGTGAGTCTCCAGATTTTAATAATCCTTTGATGTTTGAACTTGATTTGCATGTATCGCTCTTGAATGTTGATAAATTCATGTGTATTGTTGATAATTTAAAATTAAGATCATTTTGCCTTATATGGTAGCATTGTTTTCCTTTTGTTAGATATTTCCTTTCATATCCTCTTTACTTAATTTTCCTCCGTATTGTTTTTGAACTAGGGCATGACACTGATCATGTTGTAAATTAGTCTTACCATTTTTATATATTTTTATCTTTATTATATATATATATATATATATATATATATATATATATATATATATATATATATATATATATGCCGTGCAGGCTTCCAGGAGTGGTGTCGCGACAGCGCAGCCGGCTGATAACCGGAACTTAAATGAGGTCACAATCCCTCATTGGCCTTTTTGCACTTAGCCCGTATGTTTACCTTTCTTTTCTGTTTTCTTCTCAATATTAAGGTTCTCAGGGTTATTATCTTTTGAATTTATATATATATATTGAAGTTTATTTATCGAAAACTATGCAAAAACTACGGTAAGTACAAAACAAGAAAGTTCAATCATGCTTAACGCATTGATTATGAAACACTTTCCAACTGCAATGCAATTTTACTTAAACATCTCTAAAATGCGATACTTTCAGCGGTAATATTTTTAAAATTACCACGATACTACATTATTTTATTATATTTGAAAACTTAAAACTTCATCGAAAAAAAAAAATGAACTTTATTCAAATGATGTCATTGAAATATAAATCCCTTGCTCTCTATATAAAAGCTGTAAATATTTCACTCATACATTTTATTCCATTCCTTTCATACATCACAATACTACAATAAATTATTTTATTTAAAAATTTAAAACCATGGAGGTAAATGTAATTTAACTCTATGCTTTAAAAATCTGGATTTTGACACAAAGATGGATGCCATATTTTATTTTGAAGTGGGTCACGTGCACTCTTCATATAATATGGGTGTAATTAATATTAACACTTTACAACATAGTTGAAAAGTGTTTATGACTTTGTTCATTCATTCTGTCTGTCTGTCTGTCCGTTAGAACGATAACTGCCGTAAAAATGACTTTATCAAAATGAAATTTTAGTATATTGTTCAGACGGTCTGTGGGACCTATGGAAATATAAATAAATAATATCACCCAATTAGTTTTCTTTTAACCCTGGTTGAAAATATGAAATACATTGAACCCTATGGGACCAAATTTTTCAAACATTTTTTAAGCAAATTTAAAATTCACAAATTGCTTCGAAATTTCTAGGAAATATTCACATTATTCCATAAAATATATAAAAAAATTTTCAATAAAATATGTTAGGTAGTTTTTTAATTAAAAATTATTTAATATAGGGAGAAAAACAAATTCAATTAAATTCTGACTTTTGGGATATCCTCCAGAAAGAAAAGAGAAATATATTATATAATAAATATATTTCCAATGTTTAATTATTTTGTATGTGAGAGGAGCTTCACATTTTAAAATAAATTTGGTAGATAACAATTTTTTAAATTTTTTTTAAATTTTATATAACTCTTTTAATGCACTTTCCTGCGTCCAAGAGAGTTAAAATTTGGTACACAACTTAAATTTGTTGAACATTTTATTCTACAAAAATTTGGTGTATCTTTAAATATAAATCCTACATTTTTTTCGAAAGGGCCTGCAAATAATCCCCGTTCACTTTTATAAATCATTGTTGTAATATTGTTAAAAATTCTGTTGTGGGCAGCACATGTCTTTCCTTGAAGACTCATATTCACGTTCTCTTTATTTCCTCAATAATAATTTGAGTTTATCTGCACAAAATAACAGCCATAAGTATTTTAAATGACATTGAATTTGCACGTTAAACTTAATTTGGTTCTCATTTGATAGCTGAACTTATTGTCAAAGGTGGCGTAGCGAAAACGCGAAAAAACTAGAATATCTCAAGAAAGGCTAGCCCTAGAAAAATGGGGTTAGTCTTATTCTTTTTGTTGTCAAAAATCATGTATAAAATAGGAATTTAATTGATATAATTGAGCACACGTAGTCTTTCATTTTTATATTTAACGATTTTTGCGGGCCATTTCGCAAAAACAGCCTGTTCCTTTTTCCCGAATCGTACTAGAATAACAAGTGATTTAAATACCAAATTTTATTAAATTTGGTATATAAATCACTTGAGTGTTATTTAAATATTATACACCAAATTTTGTTAACATTGGTCCATTAGTTTTTAGCTAGAGTGGATAAAGACAATTTCTGCCGGCCATTTCGCAAAGAAGGCAGATTCTTTTATTACGAATCGTACTATAATCTAATGAACAACAGGATTTCCTACAAAAAACATACCTACCAAATTTCACGAAATTCGGTCTATTAGTTTTTCAATTAGAGTGGATGTAATATCCTCACAGACACACAGAAACATACACAGATATACCCTTACACACACAGACGTCTTCCTAAAAATAGTTTTTTCATGTTCTAGAAGTCCCAAAACGTGTAGATCCTTCGAAAATTCAAGTTCCGATCTTCGGCAAGATTCCGAGACTTTGAATACATACACACACACACACACACACACATATATTATCTGTGTATCTGTGTGTCCTAAACTTCTATTATTTCTTCAACGAAGCCTAATTTTAACTTATGCAGAATGCAAATATCTCAAGCGATTGTAAGGTGAGTTACATAAGAATTGCTGAATTTTTTTCACATAAAATTATTTAGCTCTGGAGTCTGGAATACAAGTTATATGAATGAAATATTCATTGATTTTGCATAGAGAATCAGATGATTTATATTTTGATACAGTTTTAAATATTTAAGTATAATAAATTACTGTAGTACTGTGATAATATAAAAGATATCACCACTGAATGTATCACATTTTAGAAATTTTTAAATAAAATTGAATTTCAGTTGGAAAGTGTTTCATAATCAATGCTTATGCATGATTGATCTTTCTTGTTTTAATCTTTATTTTAAAACTACCGAATATATTCTGCTGAAATTTTTTTCATATATTTTTCGGATAATTTGAATATTTCCTAAAACTTTCGAAGTCATTTGTGAATTTTAAATTCGCTTAAAAATTGTTTGAAAAAATAGTTCCTATAAGGTTTAATGTATTTCATTTTTTCAACTCGGGTTCAGTCCAAACGTAATTGGGTGATATTATTCATTTATATTCCCGTAGGTCCCACAGACCGTTTGAACAACATACAAAAATTTCATTTCGATAAAGTCATTTTTACGGCAGCTATCGTGCTAACGGACAGACAGACAGAATGAAGAAAGTCATAAACACTTTTCATATCTGTTAAAAATAAGTAACTATAGACCAACTATATAGACCAAGACTAAGGAAGCTCAATCATGCATAAAGCATTGTTTATGAAACACTCTCCAACTTCAATGCAATTTTATTTAAACATCTCTAAAATACGATACCTTCTTCGGTAATATTTTTAAAATTGTCATAATAATACAATAATTTATTATATTTGAAAACTTCATCGGAAACAAATGAACTTTATTCAAATGACGTCATCGAAATATAAATCGCCTGGCTCTCTCTATAAATACAGCATTTCATTAATAAAATTTTTTCCATTCCTTTCAGTCATCACAACACTATAATAATTTATTTTATTTAAAAACTTAAAACCATGGAGGTACAATTAATTTAACTCTGTGCTTAAAACTTCATCGAAAAAAATCGTCTTCTTCTCTGTGTAAAATTAATGAATGTTTCATTCATATTAGCTATAATGCAGACTCCATGAGCTAAATAATTTTGCGTTAAAAAAATGCAGCAATTCTTATACAACTCATTCTACATCTTTTAGTGTTTACTTTCTCACTAATTGAAAATTAGGCTTTGTTGTAGAAATAATCAAAATTGATGATCGTTTAAACTCAAATATATTGCAATTGAGTTGTTTCAGAATGTACATGCACAGAATTTAAGCAAAAATAAAGCGGTTTCAGGACGGATACAACACTAAATATAAATTAAAATGAAATTTAAAAATCACGATTTGGACACAAGATGGATGCCCTATTTTATTTTGAAGTGAGTCACGTGATCTGTTCATATAATGGTCACGTGATCTCTTCATATAAAGGGTGTCATTACTATTTTAATTTTTATTTAAAAAACTACTGCATATATTTTCCAGACAATTTTTTTATACATTTTATGGGATAATTTGAATATTTCCTAAAACTTTCCAAGCCATTTGTGAATTTGAAATTCCCTTAAAAAATGTTTGAAAAATTGGTTCCCATAGGGTTCAATGTATTTCATTTTTCCAAAACTAATTGGGTGATATTATTCATTTATATTCCCTTAGGTCCCAAAGACCGTCTGAATAACACTAAAATTTCATTTTGATAAAGTCATTTTTACGGCAGTTGTCATGCTAACGGACAGACAGACAGACAGAATGAACAAAGTCATAAACACCTTTCAACTATGTTGTAAAATAATCAAAGTAGTTGTACTTATCACTATTTTGGTATGGGGATGAGGGGATTATTAGTATACATAAATCACAATTAAATAGGTATATATATAAATATATATAAAATGAAAAAGAAAACACGGCAAAAATGAGAAAAGGCAATAATAATTAGCTCAAGATTAAAGATCAAGACATGGAGAACAATCAGTTGAAGCTACATAAAAAATGGCGATTAGTTCGAAATTGCATTCTCGTCAGGACAGCCACAAAATTCAAATTGAAACCGTTAGAATAGCCAGTTTCTAACAATGGCAATAGTACTTGACCATGGACACCATTGGAACTGGCTAGTGGAAGGAGAAATAATAAAAACCAAATGAATTAAAAACCAGAAATAAAAAAAACAGACATATAAATTTACAGGTACAGTCACCACGTGTGAGTCGAAATGTTTGCAGGGGAACATACGACAGAGCATTTTACATCTCTTCGTTAAAGCGAGTGGATACTGAACTGAATATACGTGAACGAAACATTTTTTGAATGAAGACTTTCATATGATATATATATATATATATATATATATATATATATCATATTGATATATATATATAATTGAAGATTTTTATGATTACTTGTAATATATACATACCCGAGAAATACCAAAGAAAATTGCTTGTAAACTGAAGGTAAAGGTAAAAAAATTGCAAATCAGAAGCCAAGTGTAGCACGATGAGCTGGGCAAGAAGTTTGGAAATTGAATAAATGGTATCTAGTGAATATAAAAGGAATAAAATGAATATGAAAAGCATTTCTGAAACCATGTACGTTATCAAGGGCCATACATGTTTCATTAATGCTGATTCTACGTTTCTGTTTACACAACAGTAAAATGTATTACAGAAATAATGTAAATGGCCCGACGTACAAGAAAAGACAAAGTGGATCAAATACACAAAAAAATCCAACATGAATATAAAATATTCTGTGACACCAGCTTGTGGCTAATTATTGAAATGAGGATGCAAAGTATTTTAAAGTAATATCAAAAGAATATAATGAAAATATATCTACCCCTAGTACTGTGGTACTTCTGGAAAAGCATGTGTATTACCAATCATCTCAGAACAGGTTACAGTGAATTTTTTGCTGACTAAGCAGTTTTCGCAAAGCAGGTTAAAGTGAATTATACGAATTGTTTAACTGTTAGAAGAAGACATGGAGATTATGAATTATTTAGAAATGCTAGAGTATGATCTGTCAATATGTTGCTGTGATTGTTGCAAGTTTTTGAATTTAAATTTAAAATGTGTTTTAATAAAAGAAAAAATAAGATTGGGCGGGTAGTTATTTTTGATAACAGTGTTGATGAATTTATGAAGATGTTCTTTGTAGTAACAAGGTGTGCTTAACATTTTGATTCTTAATAACTGGTTATTAATAATATTTCTATATACAGATTTGGAAAGATTGGAAGAGAAATGTTGAAGTTTATTTACTTTGAAGTTATAAGTTTCTGTTTTGTCATAGATTTTAAATTTTATTGTATTTGCATTTTTAATTGTTAAACTAACGTCTAGAAAATTGATCCAGTTGGTTGTATATACATTTTCAATGGGTTGTAGATTAGGTGGATAGAAATCAAAATTTAATTCATTGGCCTCATTAGTAATTCCAATAATAATAAGATCATCAATATATCTGTACATTATATGACTGTTGAAAGGGCTCTGATTTTCGTAAAAATGTAGATAAAGGCTGGGCAGTATGGTGGATGATTTACCTCCCTGTGGTATTCCTTTATTTAATTTGTATATGCATTTTCCTTGAACTATATACTGTTTGAACAAAATGAATTTTAATAAAGTTTTGAATTTTGGAAATGATATGTTTTTTGCTTGAGTGAATTGTTCATATAAAAGTAGTATGACTTTATATAAATCATTAATGTCTATATGATTAAATAGGTCTTTGAAATCAAAAGTTTTTACATCATGTATGTAAGGGATTAGTTTTATTTTATTAATTAGTTCTATACTATTTTTGATTATATGTGTTTTTTGTGCAGTAAAATAATCATAAATTTGATTGAGTATGATTAGAAGTTGTTTGTCAGCTGCATTGGTATATGAATTAAATCCTATAGTGACTGTTCGAAATGAAATAGGTGTTTTATGGAATTTAGGTATGAGTACCAAGTAAGGAAAATTGAGATTGTATTTTTGTTTAAGAAGTTTGTAGTAAGCTATTATTTGTTTATTTATAACATTGATATGAGTGTATAAAGGAGTTAAAGAAAGAGAGGTACTGAGTTGCAATTTAAGTTCGTCCAAATAAAATTTTTTGCAAATAAACGCATAATTACTGGATGCCTTGTCAACATATGTGATTACAAATGTGTCTTGTAGTGACTTGATTTCTTTAACGATTTCTTGGTAATTATGCTTATATATTGGAATGGGAAAGTGTTGGATCAAATGTTTTACATGCCTAGTGATTTGTACTTTCCAGCTCTTGAAGGCTTCAAATGGGCAGTGGGATTTACCTGACATTTTAAATATATATTTGTCTAGATTAACGTCAAAAGCTTGTATTATTTTCTTTTTATTATAAAGAAGAGGTATTCTGTATTTGGATCTATAGCTTAGAAATAGTTTGAGATGAGGTTCCTGTATTAAATCAAGATTTCCGGTGATTATGTGTCCATGTTGTGGGTCAATAAAGGGAAGATTGCAGGTTTCATTGCACGAACAAGATACAGAGTTATTCAATTGTTTTGATAAAAGATTATAGTTATATATTTTACGTCCTAAAGGTACTGGATATTTATATGCTTTTACTATGTTAACATTTTTAATTGGAAAAAAGGATTGGAATTTTTTAAAAATTTGTGTGAAGTTGAAATAATTAAATATAGGATTTGTGTAATTAATAACACAATAAGATTGGTTGGTTTTTTCTCTTTTGTGTGAATGTGTGAGGTGTACTCCTAGAAGTCTTGCTCTTGTTAGTAATAGGTCAAAAACTAGGTGTCCGAAGTGCTTTTTATTATTGAGATCTATAAGTGAATTAAAAAGTTTATTTAAATGTGGTTTTTTGATGGAGATTATATATATATATATATATATATATATATATATATATATATATATATAATAAATTACAATCCTAAAAAGTTAAAAATGTATGTTATGTATTCTTCCCTCTCCGAAGTCTATACGCTTTATGCAACTCCCACCCTGTTGGTTTGTAAAATTTCCAATTTTATTGTTTTTATGATCCTTTTTATATGTTGTCTGGGATTCGGACATTTCATCCCCACGTACATGTTCGATTGTTGCTACGGGCGTGCAAAGTCTCTGGGAGCGTTTTCATGAAATCAAAGCTAGCTTCTAACCAGGAAAAAGGGGTCGCAATCCCCCTTGACCTTACTGCAACCCTGTTAACACAAGCATTCCACCTTTATAAATCGTTTTGCATTTTAAATCTTATATATATATATATATATATATTAGCCGAGTATCCGTTGAAAATCAACGGTCTTACAATAAGCAACCCCTGAATAACATGAATTTTTGAAAAATTCATGTTTCACATTTTTGCTTAAAATCGAAAATTTTGGTGTGCGGAATCCCTCTAAAGAAAAGAAATATTAGAAAACTGAAATTTCTTCCTTTCGAACTATCTACCCGCACACCCAATCTGAAGGCTCCGTCTCATACTGAAGCATGCAGTTTCATCATTTCATCTTTCAAGCGTTTTCATGTAAAGCACCCTCTTAAATGAAAATTAATAAAAAACTCTATTCCTCTTTGGTTTTTTATCAAATGATTAGTCCATATACCAAATTTAAAGTCTCTATCCAATTTTAAAGTAGATGTCTCTCATTCAAAGCAAATAGAACATTTTTGTGTATGACACCCCCTAAAGTAGCAAATATTAGAAATCTGAAATGGCACATTTTCTTCCTTTCGAACGATATCCCTATACACCCAATTGGAAGTCTCTATCTCATCGCAAAGCATCCTTTTCTATCATTTCACTTTTCGAACGTTTTGATGTGCGAAAACCTTTAAAATGACAAATATCGGAAATTTTCTATTGTACACTTTCTTTCTTTTGAACTACCTACCTATATACCAAATTTGAAGTTTCTATTCCATTGAGAAGCATATTTTTAATATTATTTTACTTTTCGAACGTTTTTGTGTGGAGTAGCCACCCCTAAAATTAACAATTTTGAAAAACTCTATTATTTTGTTTTTTATCAGATGATTTCCCCATATACCAAATATCAAGTCTCTATTACATTTTTAAAGGAGACGTTTCTCATTTATTCGGAAAATCCAAAATTTGGGTTTGCGATACCCCCTAAATTAGAAAATATCGAAAAACTGAAATTGCACATGCACTTCCTTTCAAACTATCTACCAGTACATTAAATTTCATGCCTCTATCGCATCTCGAAGCATGGTTTTCCGTCATTTCATTTTTCGAACGTTTTTCTCTGGAGTATCCCTTAAACGAACATTTTTTAAAAACTATTTTGTCTTGGGTGTTTTCATTAAATGGGATAGAGACCCACATAACAAATTTCAAGCCTCTATCAAATTTTAAAGGAGCCGTTTCTCATTTATTCGGAAAATCGAACATTTTGGTGTGCGGCACCCCCTTAAGTAGAAAATATTGGAAATCTGAAATTGCACACTTTCTTTTTTTCGAACGATTTACTCATATACCAAATTTGAAGTCTCTATCTTATCGTAAAGCATGCTCTCCTATCATTTCACTTTTCGAAGGTTTTGGTGTGAAGCAACCCCTCTAGAGAAAAATTCGATTTTTCCAGGGTTTTTTATCGAACAATCGAGCTCTGTACCAAATTGCAAGTCACTATCTATTCGGGAAGTGCCTAAAAAGAGCGCGACAGACAGACAGACGAACACTTAGCAATTAGTATATACTAGTCGAATACCCGTTGGAAATCAACGGTCTCGTAATAAGCAACCCCGAATAAGGTAAATTTTTAAATAATTCGCGTTTCCTATTTATTCGAAAAATCGAACATTTGGTTTTGAGGCACCCCCAAAAGTTGAAAATAACGGAAAACTGAAATTGCACATGTCCTTCCTTTTGATCTATCTGCTCCTACACCAAATTGTACTACTCATACACCAAAGTCTGTATCTCATTCCGAAACATTTTTTTTTACCAATTCACCTTTCGAACATTTTCCTCTGGAACACCCCCTTAAACGAAAATTTTTGAAAAACAATATTCGTTTTGGGTGTTTTCATCAAATGATTAGTCCATGTATTAAATTTCAAACCTGTATCAAATTTTAAATGGGCCGTTTCTCATTTATTCGGAAAATCGAACATTTTTGTGTGCGGCACCCCCTTAAGTAAGAAATATTGGAAATCTGATAGATTTTTTTTCAGGAGGTTTTATCGAACGACAGAGCCGTGTACCAAATTGCAAGTCTCTAGCTATTCGGGAAGTGCCCACAAAAAGCGTGACAGACAGACGGACACTTGGCAATTATTATATATAACTAGCCGAATACCCGTTGAAAATCAACAGTCTCGCAATAAGCAATCCCTGATTATTGTCATTTTGTTAATAATTCGCGTTTCACATTTATTCGGCAAATCGAATATTTTAGTGTGCGGAACCCCCTAAAGAAGAAAATATTGTAAATTTTAAATTGCACACGTCTTCCTTTCGAACTATCTATCTACCAGTATACCAAATTTGATGTCTTTATCCTATCGTGAAGCATGTTTTCCTATTGCTTCATATTTCGGACGTTTTTCTGCACTCCCTTAAATGATCATTTTTGAAAAACCGTAATAATCTTTGGTTTTTTTTTTATCAAATGATTACCCCATATACTGAATTTCAAGCTTCTATCACATTGTAAAGGAGACGTTTTTCATTTGTTCGCCAATTCGAACATTTTAGTGTGCGACACCACTAAAATAGCAAATGTTGGAAAACTGAAATTGTACACTTTCTTCCTTTCTAACTATCTACACGTATACCAAATTTGAAGTCTTTATCTCATCGCGAAGCATGCTTTTTCTATCATTTTAGGTTTCAAATGTTTTTCTGTGGAGTACCCCCTCCCCTTAAATATACATTTTTGAAAAACTCCAATGTTTTCTATTAAATGATTTGCCCATATACCAAATATCAAGCCTCTATCACGTTCTAAAAGGGATGTTTCTACTTCATTCCAATAATCGAACATTTCTGTGTGTGACATCCCCTAAAGTAGAAAATATTGGAAAACTGAAATTGTACACTTTCTTTCTTCCGGGCGCGGTAGCCTATTGGTTAGCGCGCTGGAGTTGCACTCGGTAGGCCCAGGTTCGATTCCAGCCACTGCCAAAACTGCCGCCGTGTTCATGCGGAGTACGATCACGTTAAACATGTGGGTCCGAAAGTCCTTCCGAGAGGTTGGTGGTAGGGGAAGGAGCGTACGGTCCCTGTGGATGCCTCCCCCACTGGGTTCCGGTCTAAATTGGGTGGCACATCCCGACCGTCCAAACAGTTACCTTACACCTTTCTGGTAGGTCGGACGGTCTGGGTTTCAACAACAACTTTCTTTCTACCAAACTATTTACCCGTACACCAAATTTTAAATCTCTATCTCATCCCGAAGTATGTTTTCTTATCAATTCGCCTTTCGAACGTTTTCCTCTGGAGCACCCCCTTAAACGAACGTTTTTGTAAACCTATATTCGTCTTGGGTGTTTTCATCAAATGATTAGTCCATATACCTAATTTCAAGCCTCTATCAAATTTTAAAAGAGACGTTTCTCATTTATTCGGTACATCGAACATTTTGGTGTACGGCACCCCCTTAAGTAGAAAATATTGGAAATCTGAAATTGCACACTTTCTCCCTTTCGAACGATTTACCCATACACCAAATTTGAAGTTTCTATCTCATCCCAAAGCATACTTTCCTATCATTCCACTTTTCGAACGCTTTGGTGTGGATCACTCCCTCTAGAGAACGTTTTCGAAAAATTCGATTTTTCCAGGGGGTTTTATCGAACGACCGAGCCGTGTACCAAATATTGCAAGTCTCTATCTATTCGAGAAATGTCTAAAAAAAGCGTGACAGACAGACAGACACCTTGCAATTAGTATGTATATATATATATATATATATATATATATATATATCCTCATTTCAATAATTAGCCACAAGCTGGTGTAACAGAATATTTTATATTCATGTTTGATTTTTTTGTGTATTTGATCCACTTTGTCTTTTCTTCTACGTCGGGCCATTTACATTATTTCTGTAATACATTTTACAGTTGTGTAAACAGAAACGTAGAATCAGCATTAATGAAACATGTATGGCCCTTGATAACGTACATGGTTTCAGAAATGCTTTTCATATTCATTTTATTCCTTTTATATTCACTAGATTCCATTTATTCAATTTCCAAACTTCTTGCATAGCTCATCGTGCTACACTAGGCTTCTGATTTGCAATTTTTTTACCTTTACCTTCAGTTTACAAGCAAATTTCTTTGGTATTTCTCGGGTATATATATATTACAAGTAATCATAAAAATCTTCAATTATATATAAATATATATATATATATATATATAATAAAAGACAATGTCTGTCTGTCTTATACACTATAGGCTCAGCGATCGCGCGTCGCAGAGCTACGAAAGTTGGCAATCGGAGAATCGGGGAGGGGAGGGGGAAGGTGACACGTGAAAACCGATTTTTAAAATTTGAATAATTTCTTTTTATTTAATGTTTTATGCGATTTCGACCGTTTTTCCCCCCTTTTTTTTCTCCAACATCCAGACGTCGTAGATAAAAAACAAAGCACATGACCGGAAAGAGCAAACAATTGCGAGTAAAAATATATCAATTTCAAATCCCAGGAACAAATTCTAATATTTTTTAAAGATTTTAAAACAAAAGTCCCTTTCGGCTAACAAAAACCGAACTTTCGTTTTTAAATCCTCGCGTCGGAAAAAGTACCGATAATTTCGACTAATAATTTACATTTTTAGAAAGCTCAAAGATCAGGCTTTCTTACAAGCCCAATCTGGTTAAGAAATAAGAAAAAGTAGCCGCACGATCCGGATTTTCATGAAGTAATGATTTTCAATTTCTGGGCCAAACCGCGAAAGTAGGGATCGATTGTCACCCACATGCGCGCGCAGACGCACGGTGTTTCTATGGTGGAGGGGAGGTGGCCGAGGTTATGACGTCACGGTTATGACGAGGTTCTGACGTCATTATATACGCATCGCGAAATCGAATGGAACATTCGATATTTGTGCCTGCCAAATAATGAATGTACGCCATTAAACTAAAACAAACCTTCCATTTTATTTCCAAACCATCCATTCATCCATTTTATATTGGAATAAATTATTATTTTCGAAATAGCAATTAGTATATGCAATTGGACGGTTTGGACATTTCAGATATACATATTGTTGCGAATGTGTCTTTTTTTTCGTCTCTATCGCAGACCAAACGGTCCCACCGGAGTGTTTTCTCCAGTAGACAGCGGTACGAACATTCTTTCCTTGACGCCACTCTATGGCTGCTAGAATTTCGAGTCAGAAGAAGAGCTTCCAGAATGTTCCAGAAACTTCTCTATAGAACGACTATTCTTTGAGATATAGAGATTTCCAGATGTTGCGATGGAGAAACCACAAAAGGACTCACCCCTCTCTGTTGCAGTGGAGTTGACGGATGGGTTCCATTGGACTGTGATTTTTGTCAATGTTTTGAGAATAGTATCGCCTATTCTGTGAAATGAGTGGAGCGATTAAGTGCTGTTGGATCATATAGTGTTCTCGTTTACTTTGTGCTTGTGAATAAATGTCAGTTATCTATAAACTTGGACTCGTTCTTGTATCCTGCGCATACACCCACGATTCTAGAGGAGCCGTTTCGTAACAATAACCTTATCTTTAATACAGGATTGTCATAATCCAATTTTACATTTTAAAATAAAAGCACTTCCAAACTAAAAATAATGAATAAGAATTGAGAATTTATTTCCGTTCTAAATTCATATCTATTCAATTAACATATTTAGCATCATCACGAAGTCAGTCAATATAGAGAGCTACAACACTCGTGACATTTTAAACATTATAGCTTTTTCACCCAGGTAAAATATACTAAAATATCGAAATGATAACCACTCTATTTCGAAAATACAATTTAAAATTCAATTTATATACACTTGCAAGGACACATTCTTGCTTATTATTCACAGCTAGCACTTTTAGTTATTGAGATAGAAGCATTAGAAACTTGAAAAGCACAAAAATTTCAATTTTTTTACACAAGACGAAAACTAGAAGAGCTTTTTAAAAATCAATTATAGATATAGAAACTGGATTTCCCAATACATTATTGTCGTTTACAATTTATATATATTACAATTTATATCTATTACAATTTATATCTATTTATACAATTTATATCTATTTCTTATAGTTTCGAAAATACTTCGAATGAAAGTAAGCAAAATGAAAAAAAAAATTGCTCAAATAGATACTTTTTAAAGTGTTTTCGAAAAAAGTTCAAAATATTAAAATATTGAAATTATTTGTATCTATATTAATAAAGGAAGATATCTGTCTGGAGCGAAAAATCTAAACGTCGTACAGACATTTTGGCATACATGTACTTTAGAACACGGAACGATACGCCTCGAATTTTTTTTTTTTTTTTTTAATTCGAATGAGTTTTTTATTTATTCTAAGTCAAAGAAACTTACTATTCACGGGTCATTTGTACCCAATCTTTTATGGCACGGAAGCTGATGGCGCCATCTCAAACGTTTTGGTGCATTTCAAGAATATAATTTGTAGGGAAAGAAAAAGCCAAGAGGCACTGCCTGTGAGTTATTAAGTTTTTGATCGATAAAATGTTTTGACTGGTTCTGTCATCTATTGCATGATTTCGAAATCCATACGATCAATAAACGATTGAAAATAAAAATATTTTCGTGTTTTGAAGGCGCCGATTTTAATTTTGCGATAAAAAGTGTTACACATTTCCCCAAACGATACATTCTGTTCGTATTGTTACAGCGCTTTCGCATTGCACCTACAAATACGTTGGAGAGACGCAGTTCTGCATTTTACAAGGTAGGAATAAAAAGTTCGGAGACTGTGCTGATATCTCCAACCCTGATTGGAGGAGAGGGGAACTATTTTACCGTGGCGTAGAGGCACACGTGACGCGAAATGTGAAAAGTAGAGCTCCTATACTACTACAGGCTGACTTATCAAGCATATTGAAGCCCAGTAAGGTTTCTACAAATATATGGGTTACCCTATTTGGCGGTTTAAGACGTGCTCCAAATATTGATTTTTACAAGTATTTGATAATGTTAACAAATGTACAATTGAATTATATTTTTATAAATATGAATTAGATTGCAGTAACATTTGTAATTACGCGACACTTATTAACAAGAATCAAAAATATGATTCTTACTTTATAAGCAGATTAACAAATAGATGGGCATTTTTCTTCTACTTCTTCTTATTTTTTTTTTTTTTTTTTTTTTTTTTTTTTTTTTTTTTTTTTTTGCAAAAATCTGGTCTTATTAAAATTTAAGAAATACTTTGATGTATATTTCTATTTTACATCTGTTACAGCTCTAACATTATATAGAATAAAATATGGTCTTATTATGAGCTCAGAAAGACCTTGAATTATTTGAAATGCCTGTACTAAATAATGAAAAGTTGCTTTGGAAATATATATATATATATATATATATATATATATATTTATTTATAATGATACACAGTAGTTTGCGAATTACCCCCGGGGGGGATACTTTAAAATAAAAATATGTACTTAATTTTAAAGGTACTAAATTTTTAAAGAGGGGCAATTTCGTTATAAACCTGTGGATGTATAGATTAGATAAATACAGCATTTAAAATCTTAATAATGATAATAAATTATATAAATCTGTATTGCAAACTATATATTTTTTATGCCTAGTACAAAAGTAAAAGAGAATATTGAGGAAATCATCTAAACATAGCGCCAATGTTTACATCAAATGACTGGCGCCAATCATCGTCTTGGCGATGAAAGTATCAGTGCCATTCCAAAGTACATTCGAGTCATTCAGACATAATTTCTATGAGTTTTTAGTAAAAAATCCTATTTGATCATTCATTAACTTTTATGAATTTCGATTTATTTACTATTTTAGTTTATGCTTACATAATTATTATAATATGGTAAGATTTCCACTTGGCGACGGTTTGTCAATAATAGGATTCAGCAATTTTATGATTCATTATACTCTAAAAATGCAATAAAGTGTATAAAACTTGAAAGATATTGGTGTAACATGAATAAATCTTTAATATATATATAATTTGAAGCAATTATACTTTAAATTTGGAAGAAAGAATAACACATTCAGGATTACAAACCACGTTTACTAAGATAAGATTATAACACATAAAAGTCAATAAAAATACATACTACAGTTACCGTAATTATAAAATGAGTGTTTAAAATAAATCCTTTATATAAAAATAGAAGTTTCAATGACAATATTGTAAAATTTAGCTTTCACAAGTATGCTCCTGTACCGGGTATTGAATGATTCTGTCGACTATTTATAAGCCATTATTTTACTCCCTCTTCATTTCTGGGAAAGAGAAATGACTTAAACCTCTTTCTAGTATGTTTAGAGCAGTTTGGTGCAGAAGACCCACCCAAAATTATGCCAATAGCACTTCCTAAAGTGCAAATGCGAATCGAGCTGATGCTAACGGATTACCCTTTCGGCCTCGGCGGGCTTCCATATGCTTGACGAGTCAGCTCGTATATAGAGGAGCCTTAGTGAAAAGGAAGACGTTTTTCCAGACAATGCGTGTCAGTGAACTGTAGTCGTTCGTGTTCGTTGAAAACGAAAATGGCGTTTGAAGAACAACGTGTGAAAATCAAATTCTGCCAGCGTTTGGGGAAATCGCCGACTAAAACATTGCACCTGCTGCAGCAGGTGCAATGTTTCTGTTGGCGAAACAGGGACAGGGCAGGGTGGCCCGATAGATGCACATATGTGACACACCATTTATATACATTTATATAGGGCAATTAGAACCCCCCTAAAATTTCCTCCCCCGGCCAAGAAGTCCAGAAAGAAAGAAACACTGCCCACACACCTATTAGTGCTCAAAAATCCTATTTCTTGAGTGGCTTGAGTCACTTAAAAGTTCGCATCAAGCAACTGTGTTGTTTTGGATGTGAATAACATCTGTGGCGAAAATCGGACAACACTTTGGGCGCTTATACCTCAGACACTAATAGATCATTTTTCTTTTTTATTGGAAATAGGTTCCGGATAATGAATATATGACACAAATTTCAATATTTTGAAAAAAAAAAAAACAACGCGTTTTTATTGTTTTTTTTTTTTCATTTTTCTTACTTTCACTCGAAATATCTTCGAAACTATGAAAGATACATATAAATAGTAAGCGATAAAAATACGCAATAGGAAATTTAGTTTTGGAGCAGCTTCGATATAAGAAATCTTGGCGCAATCCACCATTTCTTTTTGGCGATCAAAAACGGCGGTAAGGAAAATGGTGTTTGAAAAGTCCTAATGAATCCATATTAGGCTTTGTGCGTAACAAATTTAAAAATAAATAATTAAAAATAAAAAATGCATAAAAAAAGTAATACATAAATATGTATAAAATAATGTATAATTAAAAAAAAACGATACTTAGAAAAAAGATTGTACTTTAATAAAATAAAAACAAAAACAAAAAAAAAACACGTAAAAATCATAAAATTGAATACACTCGAGAAATTAAACTTTAAATTACCCTCTAAAACAAAACCAAATCCATGCTTAAATTAAAATAGAAAATCAGTACCTAGTTTATTGAATCCAAAACTTTTCGAAGCAAAACACGTGTAAATATCCAGATTGTACAAACGGTTGAGGCCAGTTTTCGAAGTTGAGTAGTTTGAGTAGTTATATTATTTTGATATTTTAGTATTTTAACCTGGCTTTTCCAATGGCTGGGAAACTACACTATTTAAAATGTCACGAATATGGCATTTCTTCAAGGAGTAAGCAACTAAACTGACTGCTTGGTGAAATATAGAGCACGAGATATTTTCTTTTGTTTAGACAGTTAAATTTAACCTGGGGATTCTAAATATGCTTAATGACTAATGAGGTTTGAACAGAGTAGATGAACGCCGAGTTGTCAAGGCACGGGGATTGTACTCAGAGGACTCGAGTTCGATTCCCGGCTCTGTTCAAACTGTCCCCGTGTTCAAGGAGAATACGGGCATGTTGAATATGTGGGTCTGAACGTCCTTCTCAGAGGTTGATGATAGGGGAAAGAGGGTACGGTCTCTGTGGATGTCACCCCCACTGGGTTCCGGTCTAAGTTGAGTGGCACGTCTCCGGAAGTCCAAACAAATATCTTACACGTTCGGGTAGGTCGAACGGTCTGGGGTCGAAAGAAAGACAGAATGAAAATTACGTATTTATATGCCACCAGGCAAGTTTATAGATAAATTTGAATCTAAAATCTCGTCCGAAATATAAATTTAATTTATATACCGCCAAGCAAGTTAATAAAATAATTTTATATTTTAACCAGGGTTGGAGTATCCAGAGGAAATCGGAGAAGAGGGGGGAAGAACTAGCTATTAACTGTTAGCGAGTCATTGCCTTTAAACAAAATAAATGAATCTGAAAACATCCAATAAACTTATAAATTTACTGACGTTTTATTTTGCAAAATGTTATTTACGCAAAACCATTTCGGCTCCATCGGACTGAAGCCACAGCCAATTTTATTTAAACTGGTTGCCTGTACCAAAGTTGCAGCGACAATTTGATGCATATTTTTTATTTAATGATTAGAGGTCGAAGATAAATTTTGCAATTAATTCAAATCTAAATACGATACTCTTTATTTTTTCGTTATCAGTTTAAGATTTAAAATTAAAAAATATATATATGTATATATATAATACACTATTTCCTTGTTTTCTGTAAGTGCAGGTTATTATTTAAAAGAGGTTTGTCAATATTAAAGTTAAATCTTTTTGAAAGGAAAGCCTTTTCGGTGCATATAAAATAGGTTTTTGCTCATCAATAAAAAATAGGACTTGAAAATAGTTAATAATTTTAATATGAGTCTTTTTTAAATAGGATTTTGTCATAATCACTTCAACAACATTTTTTGGAATACACATGATATAGTATTGGATCTGAAATGAATTTAATTTAAATAGAGTTTCATTAGAAGTCGTTTAATAGTTATTAAAATGCATCGTTTAATAATTAATAATGATCCGCATGTAACCAGATATAATAGGAGGTCAGACAGGAAAGGATTGTATAAGAAAGTCGAGTGGAAATATTTTAACAAGCAACATATATTTAATGACACTTTAGTGCAGCTAGTTTTACACAATAAAAGAATATGTTTGTATATGTGTGGTCTGTAGCCGGAAATCTAAGGGTTACAATATGCCTTGGCGAGATTTCTCTTCAAATTCGAATGAGTTACTTTAGGTCTTATTGAGCGATTTTCATACAAATAGTTTCTTAGCTACTGAAAATATTACCACAATGATCCATATTAAAAGTTTTAATCAGAAAATAAACAAAATAAAATCAGTGTTCCAAAATCTGTTACCCATTAGCATTAAAATAGTTTAGGCAATGGAAGCCGTTTCAACTTCAGCTTTTGTGTGTGTTTTTTAATTCAATTGTTTTTAAATGAATTTCCAATAATTAAATTGTCAAGTTGAGAATTACCACTAGTCTGTTAAGATTTTTTTTTAATTGCAGGAACTTAATTATAAGATTTATTCATACCTTATAATAAAATATTTATATTATAATCCGCATTTTCTTTTCTTCACGCTAACTTAGTAGTATAAAGTTTTCTATAAATGCACAATATAAAAGGGAACAAACAATTTCAATCAAAATAAGGGAACAAGTTTCTATCTTGACACTATCCAAAAGATCAAAGAACGTTCCTTCCAACGATGTTTGGTCCGAATCAGTGGGATAATTTTTTCATATTCATTTATTTATTTTTAAATATATTCTGTAAATGTATTTATTGAAGTATTATTTAGGGCCCAGGTAACACCGGGTCATTCGTTCTAATATTATATAATAAATGCATCACTTGCGATCACTATTTTTTTTAGGTCTCGATGATGGCTGTTGCACATCTCACTTGATTTTCTGATTTCAGCTCTTACTGAAGCTCGGTTATTTATTTTTTATTAAAGTTCATTTTGGGGGAAAAGAAACAGATTTATCCGAAAGCAGTAACAACTTCTCTGCAAATAGCTGCAGTGTTTTTGGAGTGTTTCTAGCTGCAGTGTTTTTGGACACAGCTAAGGCGTCGATGTGAACTGAATATTGCGAAACAATTCATATTTTGCAAGTTCAAGGAAACTACTATCAAATGATGCCGATAGTTTTAAAGCTAAGTTCTTAAAACGCACTTTGAGAAATTCCCATTATATTTGAAATGGTTTGGCAAAGTATATATTTCAGGCACTGTTCTTAACACGTGTGCTTCTACGGGCATGTGTTGCTGTTAGAACTATCACGCACATCCGCTGTAAGATCCGCCACGCGCGTGTTCTGTAAGATCTACCTCGCGTATACGTTATTTTATCGTTAACTCGGCAGAACGCACGTGCTGCAAGACTTTCCGAGCTCTGTTCAATAGTCCACGTGCTGCTAAAAAAAACCCAGCAAACATGTGCTATATGAGCGTCTACAGCTCTACACGTATGTGCTGCTAGAATTACCAAGCGTATGCGCTGCTAGAACTACCACGCGCATGCTCTGTAAGAGCCCTATACAAGCATGCGCAGTTAGTACTAATCACTCAAAATGGTTTTTTAAATGGATAAAAGAGGGCGGAGTTACCCTACTGACGTTAAAACTTAAGGTCTGATTACAGACAAGGCACAGGGAGCACATGCTTCCCTTCAAAAAGCTTATAGGGGACACCAAATTACATCCTCAATTCATACACTTTTCTTTTCTGTCTTTTTACTTTCTCTATATACATAGTATAATGTATAGGTAAAATATTGTGACGTGGTCAAACATTCGAATTCGAGTTTTTGACGGAAGAGCGCGTTTCAATCGCACTCGAAACGAATGTTTTTGAGGTGATGTATGTCCGTGAGACTGTGGAGACGATATCTCACGTCCGAACGGAGCTTTTCGAACGAAAT
The DNA here is from genome assembly GCA_951213105.1 of Amaurobius ferox. Classification (NCBI taxonomy): domain Eukaryota; kingdom Metazoa; phylum Arthropoda; class Arachnida; order Araneae; family Amaurobiidae; genus Amaurobius; species Amaurobius ferox. Next base: position 3,305,313 of record OX578149.1, on the reverse strand, counting down.
TGATTACATATATTATAACACACTGTCTTGCTGCCAATGCTGTCTTTTATTCTGAAGCAGTGAACACACGCGTCCAAATCCAAAGATTCGTTTTATTAAAGATTTATTTTTGTTATAGATTAATTCTATTCTTTTTCTAATGTGAAGTTACATATAAATTGGCTAGACACTCAATATAATATGCTGTCAAACATTTATTTTCTGTTTCGCGAGGAGGAAAAATTGATAACAAGTAAAAGCAAAAAACATAGTTTTTATAAAATACTCCCTTTTATTATGTGTATGTAACTTAAATATATGAAAGAGAATGCCATACTAAATTTGGACTTTCTAGCTCAAGTTGTCCGCCAAATACGAGTACATTCCTATTGCGGGCCTATTCGAGGTTAGCTCAATAAGATTGAATATCCAAAGAACTAAAAATCCCAACTACTCCGGTTCTCGAATGATTCCACCAAAACGAGGCTATATTCCTATGGCGAGCCGGAGATGGGGTTTCAGGACAAAATTCAAGATCCACAAAGAATCATTCAACTTCAATGCAAATTAAATTGCATTGAAGTTGGATGCTTCTTTGTGGATTAAATTGCATGCAATTTAAATTGCATTGAAGATTCAACTTCAATGCAATTTAAATTAAACATTCCTAAAATGCGATACATTCCTCGATAATATTTTTAAAATTATCACAATACTACATTAATTTATTATATTTGAAAACTTCATCGAAAACAAATAAAATTTATTCAAATGACGTAATTGAAATATAACACGCCTGGCTCTCTCTATAAAAGCAGCATTTCATTCATAAACATTTTTCCATTCATCTCATTCATAAACTTTTTCCATTCATTTCATTCATCACAATATTATAATAATTTATTTCATTTAAAAACTTAAGACCACGGAGATACCAGTAATTAAACTCTATGCTTAAAACTTCATCGAAAAAATCGTCCTTCTCTGAGTAAAATCAATGAATATTTCATTCATGTCATCTATATTGTAGACTCCATGAGCTAAATAATTTTGTGTTAAAGAAATGCAGCAATTCTTATACAATTCATTCTATATCTTTTGGCATTTATATTCTCCATAAGTAAAAATTAGGCTTCGTTGTAGAAATAATCAAAGTCGGATGATCCTTTAAACTCAAATATATTGTAATTGCGTTGTTTCAGTATGTAGATGCACAGAATTTGAGCAAAAATAAAGTGGTTTTAGGACGGATACAACACTAAATATGAATTAAAAAGAACTATAAAAATCACGATTCTGGCACAAGATGGATGCCATATTTTATTTAAGTGGGTCACGTGATCTCTTCATATAATGGTCACGTGATCGCTCCATATAAAAGGTGTAATTATTATTTTAATTATTATTTTTTTTTAAATTACTAAATATATTTTACTAAATTTTTTTTTTATATATGTTATGGGATAATTTGAATATTTCCTAAAACTTTCGAAGCAATTTGTGAATTTTAAAACCTCTTAAAAAATGTTTGAAAAATGAGGTCCCATAGGGTTCAATGTATTTCATTTCTTCAACTCGGGTTAAATCCAAAACGAATTAGGTGATATTACTCATTTATATTCCCCTAGGTCCCACAGACCGTTAGAACAACATACTAAAATTTCATTTTGAATGAAATGAAGTCATTTTTACGGCCGTTATTGTGCTAACGGACAGACAGATAGAATGAACAAAGTCATAAACACGTTTCAACTATGTTGTAAAGTGTTAAAAATATGATGTGGGCAGTACATGACTTTTCCTACAGACTCATATTCACGTTCTCTTTATTTCTTCAATAATTCATTATATTGAGTTTAATTGCACAAAATAACGTTCATAATTATTAACAAAGTCATAAACACTTTTCAACTATGTTGTAAAGTGTTAATAATAAGAAAGATCAACTATGCATAAAGCATTGATTATGAAACACTTTTCAACTTCAATGCAATTTAAATTAAACATTCCTAAAATGCAATACATTCCTCGATAATATTTTTGAAATTATCACAATACTACATTAATTTATTATATTTGAAAACTTCATCGAAAACAAATGAAATTTATTCAAATGACGTAATTGAAATATAACACGCCTGGCTTTCTCTATAAAAGCAACATTTCATTCATAACATTTTTCCATTCATTTCATTCATAAACTTTTTCCATTCATTTCATTCATCATAATACTATAATAATTTATTTTATTTAAAAACTTAAGACCATGGAGGTAGAAGTAATTAAACTCTATGCTTAAAACTTCATCGAAAAAATCGTCCTTCTCTGTGTAAAATCAATGAATATTTCATTCATGTCAGCTTTATTGCAGACTCCATGAGCTAAATAATTTTGCGTTAAGGAAATGCAGCAATTCTTATACAACTCATTCTACATCTTTTGACATTTATATTCTCCATAAGTGAAAATTAGGCTTCGTTGTAGAAATAATCAAAGTTGGATGATCCTTTAAACTCAAATATATTGTAATTGAGTTGTTTCAGTATGTAGATGTACAGAATTTGAGCAAAAATAAAGTGGTTTTAGGACGGATACAACACTCAATATGAATTAAAAAGAACTATAAAAATCACGATTTTGACACAAGATGCATGCCATATTTTATTTAAGTGGGTCACGTGATCTCTTCATATAATGATCACGTGATCGCTTTATATAAAAGATGTAATTATTATTTTAATTTTTATTTAAAAAACTACTAAATATATTTTACTGAAATTTTTTTGTATATATGTTATGGGATAATTTGAAAAATGAGGTCCCATCGGGTTCAATGTATTTCCTTTTTTCAACCCGGGTTCAATCCAAAACTAATTGGGTGAAATTATTCATTTATATTCCCATAGGTTTCACAGACCGTCTGAACAACATACTACAATTTCATTTTGATAAAGTCACTTTTTACGGCAGTGATCGTGCGCATGGACAGACAGAATGAACAAAGTCATAAATACTTTTCAACTTTGTTGTAAAGTGTTAAAAATGACACTGAATTGGTACTTTTAATTCAATTTTCGTTCTCAGTTTGTAACTGGACTTTTTTTTCATCGGTGGCGTAGCGAAAATGCGAAAAAACTAAAATATCTCGAGAACGGTGTAATGGGGTGGGTCTTATTCTTTTCATCGTCAAAAATGACATTTAAAACAAGCATTTAATGGATATATTTATGCAGACATAGTTTTTTATTTTTTTTGTAAATTTTGTAAAATTTGATAGATTAGTTAAATAATTAGTGTTTTCGTTAATTAATTAGTGTTTTCGTGTTCTAGAGGTCCCAAAACGTGTCAATCCGTCGAAAACTTAAGTTGCGATTTTCGACATGATTCCAATACTTTCCCTATACATTACCATGTATTGCAGGGAAAGCAAAAAATGCGATTTTAAAATAAAATATTAAAATGAAGTTATAATAAAATTTTAAAATATAATATTATAATTATTGTTATAATGATTTTCAAACACAATAGCCACAACAAACCACGAATGGTCGTCCTTTTATAGCCAATAAAAATATTGTATACGTCATAATTTCGTTTTGGAAAGCTGTTTCTCGCATAAAATGGGCGGTCGATTTACTTTTACCGATCGTCTAATATGTGTGAGCGCCTAAAATATTTTGTATATCGGTTATTCCTTTTTAGATTTTGTAAATTAATTTCTGTATTGAAGTATACCATTTGAAAATGCCAAAGAAAAGGAAACTTGAAGATGAGGGCAGATTAATGAATAACGAGTGGAACTCAAAATACTTCTTTACACAAAGTGAAGGTTCATCATTATGAGCATGAATATGTGGGGATTCTATTATTTATTATCATTTTATTCTAATTCTACTTTTCCTGATTTTAATGCATGTCCCAAACTTCTCTTTCAATCATTCCGAAGATCGCCTTGGCCAGATCTATTAAAATGACGGCTCTGCCATTCTACAGAGATCGCGGGTGTGTGTTCTGATCGTCCATCGAGAGTTATAGCCTACAATCTTGTGAGTCTATATAGTGTGTCGTAGTTGGATTATCATAGGTTCAGATTGAAGTCAGTGTAGTAATAAGTTAGGGTTGAACTTCATTGTAGATTAGTATGTCTCGGGTAGAATGTGTGATGCTAGCGTTGTAAATAATTTGTATATATATGTATATATATATGTGTGTGTGTGTATTTTGAGTTTCCAGTGAAGCTAACGATAAGTAAAGTTGTTTATGTGTTAAATGTCGTGATTTCTTCGTCGAACTCTAGTCATTAGGTTATTGGAAGTTTATTTTAAAGTGAAGTAAATGATAATGGTTCATACAAAAGTCATGGTCTTGGGGTGAGGTAGAATAGTACTTTATAAATATAAATATAAAGATTTAAAAGATAAAAGCGAGACAAATAAATGAAAGGAACTGAGCCCAACAAAGTATATTTCAAAAGCAAAATGTACGACAGGAATCCATTGTTAAAAGAATCCATTGTAGAAGGTAGGCTCCTTAGAGATTCCGAATTTGCTAAACGTTGCATATTAGCTGTGTCTGAACAAGTATACCCAGAGAAAAAAAAATTATTTAAATATTATGCAAAGTTGGTCTTTCTGTTGAAACTTGCAGAAGGCGTGTAGAAGATTTGGAGGCTACTTGAGCAACTCACATGTGCAAGCAAGTCATTTGATTTTTATGCTTTAGTATTGAATGAAATGAAAGACATCTATTGTCAGTTATTGAAGGGAATTGATAATGCATTTAATATTAGTGAGGATAGTCCACGGAAATTTAAACACTCTTACTGCTTTCGGATTAGACATTAGTAAGTGTAACAATGGATGGTTCCAAGACTCCAAGACTAGAATGAATGAGCTCCGAAATTCAAAAGATGAAGTGACAAACCAACGATATTTCATTGCATGACTCATCAAGAATGCAATTTTGTTTTCTATTATGAAAAATGTTATGGCACATAGTCTCTATTCGACGTCATTTCTGAAAGAGTCGGATCCAGAGTTTGGCGACATTTTATATCTCTCAAATATGAGATGAGCTCCACTGATGTGTCTCAATTATCGGATGAAAAGGGGATCTTGTCTCTCGCATTTCTAGAAGATCTGACTTCCTACCTAAAGGAATTTAATGTCAAACTAGAAAGGAAAGACAAAGTTACTGATGACATAAAAACATTTGAGACAATGCTACGTTTACTGAATGTTCTTTACTTTTCTAGGACCTAAAAGTAGTGTTTGACACATGAAATCATCAGACATAGAAAAATGAGCAAACACCGTACAGCACCAAAAATGTTAAAGAAATTAAATATTTATGTTGTTTCATATCAAGTTTATTTATTTTGTTAAACGTTTATTACTTTACCAAGATAATGTTTCATTGAGCGCAACTTTTTTTAAGAAATATGTGCGTCTTATAGCTTGTTATTTTAATATTATTAAATAGATACAGAATGACACTAATATTTTAAATTTAAAGATTTTCCACATTAAAAATGACATTTTTCTTTTTGGACCTGTATTAATGTCTTTAATTTTAGTTTTCTGCATTTAAAAACCGTGTGACAAAATAATTTTATCAGTTTTTCGCCGTTATTAGTTTCCCGAAAATGCACGCCTCATTCAAGTTTCCATGATATTTAAAGTATTTTTCCAGTATTATACATTTGTCTTTTTCTAATTTCATATATTGGTAATGAAGTATCTAAAATCTATATAAAGAGATTTCTATTGATTTCTCATTGTGTCGCCCATAACACAATGTTTGGTTAAAACTGTTTGTTTCTGTATTGTACAATGTACAATATCAAATGTAATGCATACCAGTGTGAACTCAATTTTTATTATTCCAGGTCAAATTTTAATAAAAAAATTTGTTATTCCTCTTGTTAATGCGTTTTTTAAAAAAAATCCTAAATTCAGAAATTATTTAAAATTATTATAAAGATTCCACCTTTTGTCTGCCACTCGAGGCCTTTTCATTGAACCCTATATTGAAGTGAAAGTGAAAAAAAAAAGGCGGTGGCTCCAGTCCGATGGAGTCGAAATGGTTTTGAATTGAATAACATTTTGCAAAATAAAACTCAATTTTTTAAATTTTTAAAAAGAAAAATAATTCTATCCAAACTCTGACACATATGGGGCTCTAAATTCTTGTTTATTGTCTGAAGCATCTTGCTGCCCCAACCAGAAATCAAACCACAGATCTTCGTTCTGGCTAGCCGATTCTCTATCGTTGAGCTACTTGGACGAAGTGACAAGCAATTCTTATTAATAGCTATAACTTTTAGTTTGTCGGATTACACACTTGACGCGCATTACACACTTGAAAAACGGAAAATTTTCGTACTTCTGCGACTTGACAAGATGATGACTCAAAAACTATAAGAGCTTTATTTAATATATATATTGCACCTGCTGCAGCAAACGCTGCAGCAGGTGCAATGTTTCTGAAGTGATTTCCCCAAACGCTGACAGAATTTGATATTCGCACGTTGTTCACCAAACGCCATTTCCGCTTTCGACGAACGCAAACGACTACAGTTCACTGACACGCATTGTCTGGAAAAACCCTGCACTGCGGACCTGCTTCTTCCTTTGTACATCTCGCGTCACATGTGCGTCTACGCCACGGTAAAAGAGTTCCCCTCTCTTTCAATCAGGGTTGGAGATATCAGCAGAGTCTTCGAACTTTTTGATCCTACCTTGTATGTGTATATATGTGAATTGGATAAAGAGTCATACTGCCACTGTCATTTAGTAGACTTAGTAGATAAACATCATGGACATGTTGTAACGGGAAATCTAAATATTATTTACTATGATGCACTGAGATCACTGATGTTACTCGGTACTAAGTACCGTATACCTACTAAATTTAAACATAAATTAATTTGTAAAGATTTATTTCTTGGCTTAAATAAATTTATCTATAAAATCAGCTATAAATATCAAATCCCTGTAGAAGCCTTCAAACCCTGGAGTGTCTTAAAAGAGCAATACTTAAATCACTCTATATATAATCAGAAAATTAATAAATCATATAAACTTAACTCAATTAAAAAGGATATTAAAGAAATTCAAGATGATTTTATCATTACATATGCCGATAAGGCAAGTAGTAACTACTCAATCATATGTAAATATTACTATATAAGTACCCTTCAGTCACACTTACTTAATAATCAAATCTATAATTTACATAATACTAACTTTAAAATCTGATCCAATAGAATATCTGCCAAATATAAGCAAATCCATCTCAAAAATAGTTGTAATAGCATTCTATATCTTGTCTTAGTACCCAAGTTTCATAAATCCCCTGTTGCTTTTCGAACTATTACTAGTGGGCATAATCCTTACATGACTAATGCTGGTAAACTATTATTAAAAATATTAAATAAAGTATCCTTGGCAAATGAGATCTCTAATAATTGTCATATTGTGAAAAACAGTTTTGAATTAGTCAAGAAATTAAAAACCCTTACTAATATTCATAGTCTTTATACTTATGATTTCAAAGATTTGTTGAATAATATTGATATATATGATCTGTATAGAATTATTTTTTAGGAATTTTTGAAAAATATATCAACTTAAAATATTCAAATTTTCTTTTAAAAAAAAATACTTAATTTCACTCTTTATGAGAATTATATTCAACATGGAAATACTTTTTTTAAACAACAGTATACCACAGAGGGGGGTGGGGCTCATCATTGTTAGCTAATCTGTATTTATTCTTCTATGATAAGAACATTAATCGAAGTTTGCATAATATGCACATGTTTAGATATTTAAAAGACATATTACGTGTATCCCTTAATAATATCCCTATAGTATTTAACTTTCATCCTAATAATTTACAATTAAATGCAAGTAATAATGACTCTAATGTTGCAAACATTTTGGATTTAAATTTAAATTTCCAAAATTGTAATATTGTTATAAATTTGTATGGTAAAAGACAGGATTTTAAATTTAATGCATCTAAAATTCAACATTTTGACTCTTGTTTGCATATATCAGTTTTTAGAAATATTATAATAAACCAGGTTCTTAGAATCAGTAAAATGTGTGATGAAAATTATAAATTAGCACATTTTATGGAATTATTGCGTACAGCGACTAATAATGCACATCCTTCCAAATTTGTTATTCAAATTATCGACTCAGTGTATTAACTTCCACTCGATAACATCCAAGACAACTTTCCCAATTATAGTGGCTAACGAATATATATATATATATATATATATATATATATATATATATATATAATATATATATAATTATTTATTAATTATATAAATAAATAAAAATGAAAAAATAATAAAATAAGCTAAAAGAAAAATTAGAAAAATCGAAAAATCAGAAAATAAGATACATTAATATTAATGTTTTGAATTTTATTTTCGCTAAAAAATTGTAACTTTAGCCCGTTTTGAAACTACGATTTGAGCGCCCTTATAATGGTGCATAGTGGCATTCTCGTTTATCCATTTTTTCTATGTATTACTTGTTTAGTAAGAATTTTCATCTTTGCTTCATGTTCATATTCTGAATGGCTTATACGGGTAACTGTCCAGTCTCCTGCTCTGACTCACTGGACAGGTCTGGGAGTATTACTGTGAACGTTCGTACTGCCTACCTGGTTGTATTTCGACATGTTCACTCCGATGCTGCTAGGTAATTTATTCTGCTGAGGTTGATCGCGTATACACGTGGTGAAAGAAGAAGGGTTCATGCCACATGGTAATACAAATTTCCTTAATGTTTCTTATCTTCATTTTTTCATCTTTTGATGCCTGTGGTCTGTGTTTGAGCATTTATAGTAATGTACTATTGCTCAATCTGAAACAGGCATTTGTTTGGGTTAATTAGAATTAAATACTCAGACCTGAATGAAATTAGAAGAATGGAAAACCATTCGCTCGGAGAGCTACTTTTTAAATTTTTTTCGAAAAACAGAAAGTTTCTTATATCTCACTCAACGTGCGCGGAACAGCTGCGCATTTCGCATCACTTACATAGCTCGACTCTGTGAGCTGCGTCTACCCTGCTATTTGCACATTTTTCTGCCCACTCCTTCTTGGTGTCTAATTTTCACTGTCACGTAGTGCATATATAAAAAAAATATAAATGGGAGCTAATACAGTAATAACTTGCATCCTAAGTTTATTACCATTTAAAAATGATCCACAAAGAAGATTTAAAACTATAAAATTATAATAGTGCAACATGATAGAAAATAAAAAATCTTGATTACTAAATAGCTCAAAATTAAAAAGAAAAGGAAAGCTAGGAACTGAATGAAGGGAGTTAAATAATAGATTACACGAACAATAAGGAAAGGCTATCACACAGCTGGACCTAAACAAGAACATCAAACAGATAATGAAACTTTAAGAAGCCCAAAGAGAAAATTAATAAATCAAATAATAAAATGATTAAAAGAAGTAAACAATAGATGGAACTGGACAGAGTTTTCACAAATGTTGTTCATCGGGGATCTTGGATAAACTCTCATAATGTGTTTCGCAGTATAAAGCAACACACATGGTTGAAACGTTATACAAAGATCCAACACAGTATAAAACCAAATAATAAAAGGATAAATAGAAATGTCAGGAAGGAAATAATAAAAGTCCATATCAAATTTATTACTAAATTAAACATAAGGGAAAATAATAATATGTGAGAAATCATAATAATCCAGGCGTACCATTCCACATTGATCAAGTAAAAAATTGCACACGGTGCATTTAGAAAAATAGATATGATAGATAAGGGAAAAAGCGCCTTCTGTTGTAAAACAAGAAATGGGATACTGGTGTGAGTTATTGATTCATATAGACTATAAATAAAAAAATAAAATAAATATAAATTAATAGGATTTGAGAAATAAATATTGTAAATCATACCTTAACACGACCACTATTCAAATACAGCAAGAATAATATCTACTTATGAGCAGAAATACTATTTAAAAGCAAAAATAAAAATTATTTAAAATTGAAGTTTCTAATGCGATAATTAACAAATTTAGAAAAGAAAAGTTTTAGCCTTGCAATTTTGTAATAAATAGGTGAGATGGTTATCAATGTGTGATTTGTCTTAAAGTCTTAATATCCTATTAATTGATTAAGTAAGGTGTTTTTATACACTTGATTACTCATACAACAGTTAATGTTGATAATTTTATTCATTTTAAAAAGGAAGTTAGTCCTTTAATCATGAATACTTGACAAAAATAAAAATTCACTATCAAGAGTGAGAGTTAAGTTCAAAAAGTTAACACTAGATGAGATATCGTTTTCATATTAGAAAGAAGAAATACATTTAAGGGATAGAAGTTAAAATCAATTACATTAGATGAGGGAGCTGTCTTAATCAGAAGGATGTCATCGATAAATCTATAAAAAGCATATTCAGAATTTTTATATTTGGGGAGAGATATACAGTGATTTAGATAAATATTAACAAGAGCAGAACTAGCAGTTCCACCCTGAGGAATACCCTTAATTTGCAGATATAATTTATTACCTGGCAATAAGTAATTATTAAATACAACACATTTCACACAGAGGGTGGTGCACATAGGAATGATCAAAAATTAAATTTCAGTTATTATAAAAGGATTTAATCAATTTCCAAATTACATTAAATAGATCTTTAATATCAATGTTATTAAATAAGTCTTTAAAATCAAAAGTTTGAAAACCTATATATTCAAAGTGTCTAATTTTTGAATTAAATGATAGCTGTTATTAATAATATGAGAAGATGAAGAACCTGCTATATACTTGAAATAATTTTATTAAGAATGTCCAAAAGGGATTTGCTAGCAACAGTTGCATAAGATTTTTGTTCAATAGTTACTGATCTAAATGAGATTGGGTTTTCATGAAATTTTGGTATCATAACTACTTAAGAGAATTTTATATTGTTGCAAGGTAATTTTAAAAGTTTATGAAATGCAATAATTTTCTTAGATACAGTTGTTGCTGAAGAATCAATGCATGTAAATATCTTATTATGATTAAGGAAGTTATTTAAAATTTGTACATACTAATGTTTGCAAATGATAGCATAATTATTTGCAGCTTTATCCATATACGTTATAACAAAGTTTGATTTCAACTCATTTATTGCCAGTTTAAATTTTGAATAATTAAAAGTAGGTTTAATTGAGGAGTTTGACCTCAGACAGAATGTTCACCTTCCACATTTCAAAAGCTGCAGCAGGATAATTTTTATTATAAGCAATTTTGTATATGAATTTTTCAAAGTTAGGATTTATTTGTTTAATGAAAAGACTATATTTAAAGGTATATATTGAATCCGAAATTGAGTACCATAAGGCAACACATTTTTGAATACTGACTTTTGAACTGCATTGAGATCCCCAGAATGACATGTTTGTGATTGCTATCAATAAATTTAGAATAATGCGGATGGTGGCACGCACAAGGATAGATGGGAGTGGAGACAGTTAAATTATGTTTAATAAAGAGAAATTTGGAAATGTCATTGTAACTGAAAGTTTGTCTACCTAAAGGAGTGTAATGTTATATTTAAATGTTTTGAAAATATTAGTATTAGAAATAGAAAAACAATGTTTGAATTGCTGAAATAGAGAATTGAAATTTATATTAATATATTGTGAATATTGGTAGTTAATTACACGGTAAGTGTTATAATTTTTATGAGTATTGGGGGTAGAAAGGCGTTGTATGGATAGATGGAGGTTTAGATAATAAGCTCTTGTAATAAAAACATAAAAAAGGTGTGAAAAATGTTCATCAAGATCGAATGACTTTAAAAAAGTATTATATATTACTAATTTAAAAGTTGTTTTTTTATGTTGAACACCCAGGTTTTTATAGTGTGCATGTTATATGAAGTTTTAAAGTTTTTTACTAGCTCTGTAATTTTGACCTTAATATTCAGATGTTACTTATTATTGTTACAATTTCCTCTGTTGGATCTTTTAGATGAGGCACAAGGAGATACTGTGTTGAAGATGTTAAAAATAGAGGTGTCATAATTATTCATATTTTTAAAGGTTGTTTTCACTACATTCTTATTATTATGAATTTGATTTAATCCATATAGAAAATAGTTTTATGCTGTTTTGATTAGCGAATTTTCAAAAAATAATCTGTCAGCGAGATTTTTTACAATATCCAAAATAGAAATTGAAATATTTTCAGTTCCGTAAAAATCAAAATGGGCATATTCAAATTATTACCACAGTTATGATAGGCAGGAGGATGAAGTTGTGAATTGTAAGTAGCTAAAATAAAGTAGCAGTATCTAAAATAAAATAAGTAGCTTAAATCGAAGGTGCAAAAGTGTACTAATTTGTCCAATATAGGATATATCACAAGAGATACAGGTTAATTTATAGAAGCAATTATATACTTTACAAAAAGTTAAATATTTAGGGTTATTATTGATCTGAGATGGTACAGCAGAAGAACAACACAACGTTTATAATGGCAAGTACGAAAACTCATGAGTTTGGGTTGATAATTAGAGCTTGACATCAAAGAATGTCTAGAATGCAAAATAATTGGTTAGAGGTTGTCGATCCCAATTAATATAGGTCACCAGGTACAAATGTACTAATGTCTTTCACCCTATTTTGCCAGGCACTAACAAATAATAATTAAATATCTCATAATAGTTTAGTAATAATGAACATTACATAGAATAAAATTATCAACACGAAAAATTGTCAAGAATTAATACTAGGCAATCAGGTTTATTAAAAAACCAATATTAGAGTATTTACAGACAGATTATATAATATCTGGATTACACACACACCTATATATATATATAATCAATAAAATTTGTGATGAATATTATAAATTAGCGCACTTTATGGAATTATTGAGTACAGCGACTAATAATGCATATCCCCCCAAGTTTGTTATTGAAATTATCAACTCAGTGTATCAAATTTCACTCGATAACACCCTAGAAAACATTCCCAATTATAGTGACTAACATACATACAAAAAAAAAAAATTATATATAATTATTTATTAATTATATAAATAAATAAAAATGAAAAATAATAAACTAAGTCAAAAACATTAGAAAAATCAAAAAATCGGAAAATAAGATGCATTAACATAAATGTTTTGAATTTTATTTTCGCAAAAAAATGTAACTTTTGTCAGTATTGAAACTACGATTTGAGCGCCCTTATAATGGTGCATAGTGGCATTCTCGTTTATCCAGTTTTCCTATGAATTACTTGTTTAGTAAGAATTTTCATCTTTGATTCATATTCAGGATTGCATATTTGGGAAGTTATATTCTGAATTGCTTGTCCAGTCTCCAGCTTAGACTCACTGGACGGGTCTGGGAGTATTACCGTGAACGTTCGTACTGCCTCCCTGGTAGAATTTCGACTTGTTCATTCCGGTGCTTCTAGATTAAGCTGTTGAGGTTGATCGTGTATACACGTGGTGGAAGAAGAAGGGTTCATGCCGCATGGTAATACAAATTTTCTTAATGTATCCCATTTTCATTTTTTCATTTTTTGTTGCCTGTAGTCTGAGTTTAAGCATTTATAGTAATGTACTATTGCTTAATCTGAAACAGGCATTTGTTTGGGTTAATTAGAATTAAATACTCAGACCTGAAGATGAATTTAATTCTGATTAATCATCGAATTTGGGACGGTGCTGTTCTTTTCTCTTATCGGCATTATGGCCGTGAATTTGCTTCTATGGTGATGTTAATATTACTTGAATTGTATTTTTATTTTTACATAATTATTATTATTACATATTTCAAATATATATATATATATATATATATAATGAAAGTCCAAGGATAGAAAAGTGAGAAGCTGCAACTCGAAAAACCTAACTTTCTAACAAACCTACAAAATAAAAGTATAAAACAGCAAAAAATCTTCAATCAAATGGAAAAAAATACAAATTTCGTGTCATCAAGTTAAAGAAAATCAACAAATTTCAATGGTATGGAAACGATAATAGACAAACATAAAAAAAATCCAAGCATTATTGCTATACACGTGGACAAGGGCTAGGCCTTAAAAAATGGAATTGTTCATTTCGCCAAAACTCTTCATCGGGTCCAAGTATTTTGTCGAAGTAAACACAAAATATGTATGTTTCTGAAGAAATAAATAGATTATATCTATAAACTATTTCTACATGGACAAAATACATAAAGAAGGAAAATTAAAGGAAACAACAATACCTGAAAAAAACACTGCATATGACCGAACTCGTCGAACCATGGAACCCTGAATGAAAAGACTGTTGCCATTCGCAAAGGAAAAAGAAATGATCTACTGTTGCCATTCGTAAAAAATAGAAAACAGTAATGCGATAGGGTAAGAAAAAGTAATAATATATAATAAGAACTACATAAAAGTGGGGCTAATAATAGTAAGGCTTATGTTTAAGTGGATGTAAAAATAAAAGTATTATTAATACAAGAGAATGGTGATGTCTGGCTAATATAAGATACTATGAATAGAATTCATGAAAATCCAGCTAATCTAAACTTTTTAACTATACCATTTACTAAATAAGAGGGATATTTATATAAATTGCTGGCCATTTTTAGATTATTTATATGCATAGCATGAAATTTTTTATCAGATGATCTTTAAATTCTAAAAAGCTGATTAAATATAATATTTCTAAACAATTGAATCGTGTTGCAGGAATTAAATGGTAAGATTTTATTAATGTTAAAATTAAAAAAAGTATTTTTTATCATATAAATTAATAACAATTCTATTAGAAGGTTCAATAAAAAGATTTAAATTCAAAAAATTAATATTATTACTAACAGTAGCTTCATTAGGAATTAATTCCAAATTGTCTGGATAGAAATCTATATCTATGAGATAATTCTCAGTATATACTAAGCAAATCAGATCATCAACATATCTGTAAAAAGTATAATCTATTAAAGTAAAAGACTTTTCATAATGATAAAGGTATAAATTAGCTAATATAATGCTACTGCAGCCACCCTGTGGAACTCCTGAGACTTGTAAGTATAATTTATTTCCTTGAAAAATATAATTATTGAAAATAACAAAGTGAAGAAGTTTAGGAAAATTTGTAAAATTTGTTTGAGTAGATAAATTAGTAATATAAGCATTATATAGAGCTAAAATTATATCATATAGATCAGAGATCTTAATATTATTAAAAAGATCTTTAAAATCAAAAGTTTGAAACCCTATTAGTTTTCTAAGTGATGCTAATTTATTCTTTAATTCTTAGATTTATTATTTAGAATAAGGCAATTATTGCTAGACTGATGTAAACTATCATGTATTAGATTTAAAGAATTTAGTAGTAATTTATTCGCAGTAGTAGAGTAAGTATTATGACCACTAGTTACTGTTCTAAATTTAATAGGATTTTTATGAAATTTTGGAATAAGCACTATATACGGAAATTTAAGAAATTTATATTTAATATTTAAATCACTATACATATTGATAATTTTCAATTTGATACTATTAATGGAATGTCAATGAAGTTTAAAAATACTATTATTTTTTAAATAATCTAACAGAAATTGTATATAAAATTTTTTCCAGATAATAGCATAATTATAAGAGGCTTTATCAACATAGGTGATAACAAAAGATCTTTGTAAATCATTAATGGAATGTTTAATATTATCAATATTATATAAAGATCCAGACACTAATAGCATTTTTAATAGATTCTAATAAAGTAAATTTCCACATATTAAATGCCTCTAAAGGCAGAGCATATTTAGAAGCTAATTAATATATATATTTATCAAGAAAAAGATTAATTCATTTTAAAACTTTAAAACAATTATTACAAGAAGGTATCCTGAATTTAGTGCCAAATGATATAATGGTTCTTAACGTATCGCCTTTAACTATACCTAAGTAACTATATGCCCCAAGTCTGGATTTAGAAATTTAGCATATTTGTTTACTTTACAAATACGTTCATTATCTACTATTGACATAGAACCATGATCTATAGAGAGAGATTGTGAAATTTCATTATAATTAAATATAGATCTCCCAATAGGCTTGTTGTATTTAAAAGTCTTTGAAACACTCTTATCTCCAATAGGCAATAAATGTTTCAACTTGCTAAATAGATGACCAAAATTTATAGAATTATAAATGGGATGCTTGAAAGAGATTACACAATAAGAATTAGTAGAAGTATTATTATTATGAAATTGATTAAGTTTTAAATTTAAATACTTAGATCTTGTAATAAGCAAATCATAGAAAATATGATTAAAATGTTCATTAGCAAGATTTAATTTTAAGAAAATGGCATAAACTTTATTTAAATGTTTTTTCTTTACCGCAAAAACCCAGGATTTTATTAATTTCCATTGAAAATTGCTATTAAATTGATTATGAAAACAAATTATATCAGCTTTATGATCATTTTGTAAGAATTTTCCTTTGCCACATTTAAATCTATTGAATTTGACTAATTTACTATTATTTAAATGGGGTTTCAAAAAAGATGATTAAAAATAGAATATTTATTATCTACAAAATTATTTTTTTTAAATTTAAATTTTACAGAAGGGCAGATCTTGGCTCGTAATTTGAGTATTAGAAGTAGATGGGCAGGTTTCACATTTTTTATTCTTACATTTATTGAAATTATAATTTTTAGTAATTATTATATTCTAAACTATCCATGGCACAATGTTGATAATTTGATATCGGTAATTAGATATACAATTCCCAACATGAATTGAAAATACCGGGCAACATCTATCAAATTATATAATAAGTATAAATATATTTGCCAATATATATATATATATATATATATATATATATATATATATACATATATATATATTACCTAATGGCATATAGCACAAAGAGATAAACTACGAATTGCACATATAAGAACAATTTTACCGAAACCTACAGGAATTTTCGAATAAAGCTCATTAGGACAAGCCACAAGATTGGAAACGTCTAGCCAGTAAATCACAACGAATAATGAAGGACACAGAAATTCGTCACCAACCACAAAGATCCCCCCGGTCCCAGCCTACCCACAACGAAGAGCATAGAATCTAGAAAGAAAAGGGCGCGTTATTGGGAAAGGCTTAAAATTTCTGTATCATTATATACATATATACATATATATATATATATATATATATAAATATATATATATATATATATATATATATATATACATACATATATATGTATGTATATATGCATATATATATATACATATATATGTATACATATATGCACACACATATATATATATATATATATATATATATATATATATATATATATATATATATATATATATATATATATATATATATATTATGTATCACCAATCTATATGATAAAAAAGATTCTTACAACTTCACTATCATAAAGCTGCTATCATATCATTCTTGTAATTCTATTCAATTGTTTAGAAACATCATTTTAAACCAGCTATTTCGAATACATCGACTTTCTGATCCTCAGATTCACTTTCTCCACATCAATAAACTTAAACGCATTTGTCAAAATTACCAATACCCGGAAGTATTTGTAAATAATATTATTAATAATTTCAAATATACCACGTAATGGTTTTACACATGCATTATTTGTCTTTGACTGGTTTACTCATTTTTGAAAATTCACCCATTCTTATCACCTCACTTTCCACTTGGCCTGAGTCTGATACTGTTTGCTATTTTCGAATGACTATTTTCCACTTGTCCTGAGTCCTATACTGATTGCTATTTTTGAGGGTCTCCATGCATATTATGTGTCGTTCAAATGTATTCATTCCGGTGCCCACTCGCATTGACGAAGTGAGGTGAAATGCTCAGTCACTAGTTTATCTTACACGTGGTGCTATGCTTGTGATTTCGTGTTTCTGTTCGAGGAGGTATTGTTTTTCAGATTTGTATAATTCATTTGATTTATTTTTCTCCTTCCACTAGCCAGTAGACAGTTCCAATGGTGTCTATAGTTAAATACTATCGCCATTGTCAGAAACTGGCTATTCTATCGGTTTTAATTCGAATTGTATGGCTGTCCTGATGAGAATGCAATTTCGAACTAACCGCCATTTTTTGTGGGGTTTCAATTGATTGTTATCTATTCTTAATCTCTTATCTTAAGCTGATTGTTATTGCCTATTCTCATTTTTGCGGAGATTTATTTTTATATACTTTTAATTGTGTTTTTTGAATCCTAATATTCTTCTCATCCCCCTTTCCATTGTAGTGATATGTTACCTTCTCTCTTTATCCTTAGTCTTGGCCTATAGTTACTCATTTGTAACAGATATGCTAGAGATGGGGTTTTTTGTACATACAGTAGTTTATGCATTATTTTCGATTAAAATCTTTTATTTTTATATATATTATGTATATATATATATATATATATATATATGTGTGTGTGTGTGTGTATACCCGCCACAGGAAATGCAACACCAAAGAGCGAATAGAGTGTGATAATAAAGGACACACAGAAAGATATGGCATATGTTAAGTGATGTTAATTCCAGAAGGATAATGCTATACAGTAATGGCATAGAAAGGGTGATCAGTAGGAAGTAGGGCCACCTCTTGGGGCGATACAAGCAGAAACCATTCGAGGAATAGATGTAATGAGCGTGCGGATAGTTTCCTGAGTTTTATCCGTCGTTTTTTAACACTTTCCAACACACTTGAAAAGTGTTTATGACTTTGTTCATTCTGTCTGTCTGTCTGTCCGTTCGCACGATCACTGCCGTAAAAATGACTTTATCAAAATGAAATTTTAGTATGTTGTTTAAATGGTCTGTGGGACAACAGATTTTACAGAAGCAGACCATTTTATAAAATTGTCTTTTTCGATGAAATTTTAAATATGGAGTTAGAAAGTACTTTTACCTCCATGGTTTTAAGTTTTTAAATAAAATAAATTATTGTAGTACTGAGATAATTTCAAATATATCACAGCTGAATACATCGCATTTTAGAGATATTCAAATAAAATTGCATTTCAGTTGGAAAGTGTTTTACAATCAATGCTTTATGTATGACAGATCTTTCTTGTATTCATTTTGTTAATAGAACGTTATTTTTAAAAAGTCGTCAAGTGGGCGACCATCCATCCATTCGCCAATCTCGCCAAATGGATAGCCAAGTGTTGCAGAGAGACCAAACTGTTATTGGCATTGAATAACGATTACGTTCATTTCAATTCCACGATGAGTTAAAGCAGAATTAATCCTAGCATGCAAAACCCACATCCAAATGTATTAGATAGAGAGTTAACTAATATCCGTTAAATAAGTGACTGTCGTTGAAGTGTTGGATGTCAGTATACAAAACGATTACAAAAAGCATATTCTCTTGGGGATCCACGAAAATTATACTAACAAACTGGTCGCACCTGCTTGACAATACTTATTACTTTTATTAATTTTTATAACTTTTATGATCCATTTGTTTGAAAACCGTGCAGTATCTAGAGAATGGTTCAAGCTAGTTTATAAAAAAGAGTTGGATTGGAAAATAACATATGAAATGATATGGAGTTATTATTAAGTGCCGTGATTTTTTAAAAATTCATTCCATTTGAAAAACGTTTGATTCAAGTTCAAATTTCAAGGGCTCTTTACACTGCTTTCTCTATACACTATGCTATATATGTAGAAGTAAATATTATAAAAGTAATTGGAATTTCCGGAATTATCAACTGAAAAATTTCATTTGCATGATCGTTACTTTTGTGTCTTATTGAATATATTTAGAAATTTTACAAGAATATAATTCTTGAATAAGTTTTTTAACAATAAAAATGTTGAGTGATATTATGTAACCAATGATTATTCTATCAAGGCAACAATGCATGAAGCACTTTGAGTTGGAATGTAAATGATTTATTTTTATGAATGTTATTGGTAGATAATGGAATTTTTTTTTTCGAAAGCAAACTCTCGCTCTTTAGTGTGTATTCCTTTGAAAGTGAAAATAAATATCTGTCCAAGGGGAAAAACGATAGGCAACCATCGTGAAGGTTCAGACCACCTGAAATGGCAGGATACAAGGATGAGACAGAATTTCGGAATAACCAACACTTTCTCAACCAACACTTTTGATGAAGTTTTAAGTATAACAAATTATTGTATATTATCATTTAAAAAAATATCAGCGTTGAAAGTATCGCATGTTAGAGCTGCTTAAATAAAATTGCATTTCAGTTAGAAGGTGTTTCCTAATCAATGGTTTATACATGATTGATTTTTCTTATTTTAATATTGTAACAGTTAGTTTAAGCATAGGGCAACAGTTGTATTTATAATTGCAGGGTGAAATTCCGTCAAATGTTGTTATTCAAAGACCAAATACTGTAAAAAACAAGAAAGATCAATCATGCATAAAGCATTGATTATAAAACACTTCCCAACTGAAATGCAATTTTATTTAAACAGTTCTAAAATGCGATAAATTCAGAGGTGATATTGTTTTAATTATCACAGAACTACAAGAATTTATTTTACTTGAAAACTAAAAACTTTATTGAAAAAAAATTGATTTTGATTCAAATGACGTCATCGAAATATAAATCGTGTGGCTTCTATGCAAAAGCAGGTTCCATTCATGTCCTTTTATTCCAGACTCGAGAGTTCAATAATTTGGCATGAAAAAAATTCAGCCACTTTTAATACAACTCATCTCACAATCATTTGTTTACATTCTGCATCCATTAAAATGAGGGAGGCTTCGTTGCAGAAAGAACCAAAGTTGGACGATCATTTAAACTAAAAAAATATTGTAATTCGTTGCCGCGGAATATACATGCAGGGAAAATACGCAAAAATAAATCGGTTTCAGGATGGATGCAACACTCAATATAAAGTAAAAAGAACTTTAAAAATCACGATTTTGATACTGGGAAAAAAGATGGATGCCCTATTTTATTTTGAAGTGGATTAAGTGATGTCTTTATATTATATGGGTGTCTTTATTATTATAATTTTTATTTAAAAAACGACCGAGCCTATTTTGCTGATATTTTTGTTATATATTTTATGGCACAATTTGAATATTTGATAAAATTTTCGAAATTTGTAAATTTTAATTTCGCTTAAAAAATGTTTGGAAAATTAAGTCTCATAGGGTTCAATGTATTTCACTTTTTCAACCCGGGTTCCATCCAAAACTAACTGGGTGATATTATTCATTTATATTACCATATATAACACAGACCGTCTGGACAACATACTAAAATTTCATTTTGATAAAGTCATTTCTACGGCAGTTATCGTGCGACAGACAGACAGCATGATCCAAGTCATAAAAACTTTTCAACTATATTGGAAAGTGTTAAACACGGATTTCTCAATAATTTTCAAAAGGATTGGATGATTTTTTTAGGAGAGGGGGGCGATACTGCGTGTGCACTCGATTCGATATAAGCGGGTACACGACACAAATCTAATTAGGAAATGATTGGCCACTTCCATTCGTGTCTGTCAAGCCTCTAAATGGCCGAAAACTCGTCACCTAAAAGCTTCCTTTCAAATGATACTCCGGAACCATAAAAAAATGTTTGGAATCAAACCCTGAATTGCAGAAGTTGTAAAGAGCCTTGCTGCCCCAACTGGGAATCGAACTGGCCAGCCGACGCTCTATAGTCTATACCGTTGAGCTACTGGGACGAAATGGCCAGCTCTTATCGTCGAAGTGGACTCCGCAAAGTTGACAGGGAAAATGCTTCGTGCACCTTATTAAAGATTGTTTTGGACACCAGTACATATCAGGTATTCGTTACAGCATTATCTTTGAAAAGAAAAATTAATTTTTCAATTCTCTTAATAGGTTGCCTAAAATAATTTAAAATTACGGTACTTCGATAGTAACAGCATAAGCAGTGACCGATATGATTCGAATGATTCAACTTTTGTTACATTGTTTCTTTCACTGGTATTTTTAGGGTAGTTTGGTGGATATATTAATTTAATAAATTAGCTAGCTCATTAGCCGAAACGGGCTGCTTTCTTTATTTTTAGGGTTTCGTTGTTAACGAACAGAAACTCTATTAACAAACTGTTTGTGTCTGTGCGCCCCCACCTTTAATGTCTGATCTGTTAATACTCGGCCTGGAAATGTGGCATGCATATGCAAATTACGGTCCAATAACAGTAGACTTATAATGATTCATCTTTCTAAACCTTCTTCAATCATTCAACCCTTATGGTTTAACAGTATTTTGGTGTGTTTCTCATTGGATCGTAATTTATTATTTAAAAGGAGTTTTAAAAATGTCTGCTTTTCTATTTTAAACAAATTTTCCTTGTAATGTCGATTTCAAATGATTTGAATTGACCTCATTTTTTATATCAATCCCAATTGTTCTCAAAATGTTTTTTTTCTTTGTATGTCTTCTTTTGTGTTGTTTTCTGTTTGTATTGTATTTCTATGTACAGTGTCTCTGTATGTTTGTGAATTGTTATTTTTGTGTTTTTCCCGATCGTCCCCTGGTAACATGCTCCATATCCTTTGGGTGAGTTGGACGGCCTTGGAAATAAATAGATAAAATAGACTTGTAAAAGAAATTACAAAAATTTTAAATTCCAGGAGAGACAGGAAGTCGATCTAAAATCAAGATACATTTAAATATATAGAGTGGGATATCAAACCAAATGTCGCATTAGGACTGGAAGAAAAATACCAAATATTTAATATTTGACTTCACTGCGGAGAGGAGAAAAAGGTACAAAAATAAAATGTTTGTTTTTCGAAGTTTTAGAAAAAGTTATGGAAAAAATAAACTATTTTCAGAGATACATCAGTCTTAACACAAATAAGAAAAAAAAATATGATACAGGCAGCACATGACTTTCTCTGCAAATTCATATTTACGTTCTCTTTATTGTTTCAATAATTCATTAAATTGAGTTCAATGGCATAAAATAACAGCCATAATTATTTAGAATTACGCTGAATTGGCACTTTTAATTCAATTTTCGTTTTCATTGGGTAACTGGACTTATTTTCAAAGGTGGCGTAGCGAAACTGTGAAAAATCTAAAATATCTCGAAAACGGCTAGTCCTAGTGTTACGAAGTTAGTCTTATTCTTTTTATCGTTAAAAATGACGTATAAAAACAAGCATTTAATAGAAATATTTGAGCATACGTAGTTTTTACTTTCCTTATATACATAATGTATAAGGAAAGTATTGTGACGGGGTCGAAAATTCGAATTCGAGTTTTCGACGGGAGAGCACGTTTCAAGCATCCCTGATCACGAATCAAACATTTTTGAAGTGATGTCTGTGTGTGTGTATGTGTGTGTGTGTGTGTGTGAAAGTATGTGTGTGTGTCAGTGGGTCTGTGGAGACGATAACTGACGAACGAATGGACCGATTCGAACCAAATTTGGTACAAAAATCACAATCTGTAAACACTGGAAGCCTATTGTTTTTATACGTAATCGAATGTTCAGAACCCCCCTAAATTTTCGAATGAAATTTTGAAAAAATCGTCAAAAAATCAAAACCAATAATAAATTTACGTAAATAGACATTTCTTATGTAATTTTTCATTAGAAAACGATTGACATAAATTTTAGAACGCTAACATGAACCGTTCTCGAGATATTGCACATTTTTCAAAAAAATTATCAAAAAGTCATATAAAATAGAAAAAAAAAATTTCCTATTGAGAAACATGTTCACTTTTCATATATAATATCATGCGATAAATTGGGTGACATCATTCTCGCGGATCTAGCTCGTTCCATTCATGAAAAAAGATACTTTGAGTAATACTTTTGCATTTGAACGCCAATTTATCTGCTGTAAGAATAACTTATTTCTTCGTCCATAACGCTTGGCGAAATTTTGGCGACGAAATTGGCGGAATGTCGCCAACTTGGCGACTTTTTGAAATGTTGCCAAATTAATGAAAATCTCGCCAAATGGATAAAAATGATGCTAAATCAATGAAAATGACGACTAATTGTGGAAAATTCAATATTTAATAAGTTATATAATATATAAATATATAATATTAGCTATATAATATATGTCGAAAATTCAATATCTAATGTTATATATATATATATATAACTTATTTCTTCGTCCATAACGCTTGGCGAGATTTTGGCGACGAAATTGGCGGAATGTCGCCAACTTGGCGACTTTTTGAAATGTTGCCAAATTAACGAAAATCTCGCCAAATGGATAAAAATGACGATAAATCAATGAAAATGACGACTAATTGTCGAAAATTCAATATCTTGGAAAGGATATTAGTATCTACTAGAAGAAAAACCTATTTATTTTACTGTAAAAGTAGTAAATTCATTTCATTATATAAGGAAAGTCATGTGTTGCCCACATCAGATTTTTTACTTTAGATTTTGACGATTTTTGTGGACCATTTCGCACAAAATGGCAGATTACTTTTTTCCGAATCGTACCAAAATCTAATCAGCGCTAGGATCACAGACAAGTGACTTATCTACCAAATATTGTAAATTTGATCCATTAGTTTTCGAGTTGGAGTGGATACATACATTGCACAGACAGACAGACAGACAGACACACACACACACAGACGTCATGCTAAAATAGTTTTTTTGTATTCTAGAGGTCGCAAAACGTGTAGATTCGTCGAAAACTCGAGTTGCAACTTTCGATACGATTTCCACACTCCTCATGTATTCAGGGCCTGATTAACGCACGGGCCCCCGGGACCGCGATCCTGGGTCCCCAAATTTCAGGGGCTTCAAATTTTGTATGTGTTAAAACATTTTAATGAGAAATAATTATTTATTTAATTATTTGAATAATATAAACTGATAATATTAGTTTTTATTTTAAATTTTGAAAATATGTTAATAGAAAAAATAAATAAGTTGGTATCACGTCTAACTTCAAATAAATAAGATTAAGCACACAACTTTGATAGGTCTTTTATTACACTTATTATAAGACGTACAAAATGGAAAAAAACCAGAGCGCTTTCGAGCGTTAATACGCTCTTCATCAGTGGCTACATGGAAAGTAAAAAGGATCGTTCATATATATAGACCAGTAAAGATGACAAATTTGTATAAATACAATTAGTAAATGAACATTCGATTATCTAAGGAAAAATACACAAAAAACATAAAATATTTTTTAACGGATTCAAAAACGAAAATATCAAGAAAAGTACAATTAAAAATACTATTTTATTACAGGAATGCAAATTCAGAAAGGACAGTCAAGCCCAATCCCTATGGGGATGACGTCAAAGATAACTATGAAGAGACTTGAATTGCATAGAGTCGAGAATGAGTCGCCAAGCATAACTTAAAATTTGAACGGGGTCAAAATTACAAATCGACGCACGGTAGATATAAATAAAAAGGGATTCAAAAAGGAGAATATTACGAGGGTTATTATAACGCATTAAAAGGAAAGTTTTTTTCAAACATTGGCAGAAAATTATCATTAACAACAAAATGAGCAAGGACTGTAGAAAGTTTACCGCCTTTGACATCCCGAGCGTGTTCTGCTAAACGGATGCCAACATTGCGTTTGGTACTGCCAATATAAAATTCATAGTCACCATCGGTAGACAACAGGGAAACCACATACACCCCAGCATAGCTTTTATTGTCATCCATATCCCCAAGTTTATCAGAACGAATACAGTTAAATAAAGTAGTAATATTAGAGTGAGCAGGTCTGAAACTAAATTCATAACAGAACTGAATAAAGGGAAGGAAAATCTTAGGATGGTGCGGAAAACTAGATTTATAAGTTAAACGATCTTTTAAAGCAACAAGTTTTGTATCAATTTGAGTAAATTTACGGCGAACATGGGCGAAAATCTTATGTATAAACTCAAAAGAATAGGCAGCTTCATGGCCAAGATTAAAAATGAAATTAATTTCATCAGTTAAAGCACAGATAGAAGAATAGACATTAAATGCGCGATTAAAATAATAGTTAAAAGAAGCTTTTTTAGAGGAAGTAGGATGGTAAGAATTAGCGGGTATACAGGAATTAGTAAAAGAGGGTTTATGGAAAACAGAAGTGTGAAAACCAACAGCAGAACGGGTAACCAGAACATCAAGGAAAGGCAAGGAACAATTGGATTCATGCTCAAGAGTAAAATTAATCGAAGGGTAAAAATCATTAACCTTAGACAAAAGAAGAAAGAGATTATTTAAATCACTATCCCAAATAATAAACATCCACGTAACGGCACCAAAGAATGGAAGGGGGGGGGGATCGGTAAAAAAGGCAATAATCTCATTCTCGAGCTCCTGCAAAACCGCCTCGGCCAAAATACCAGATAATGGGCTACCCTTAGGTGCAACACAAGTTTGCAAGTAAATAGCATCGCGGAAGCCAAAATAATTTGTCTCCGCAATAATATTTAAAGCAGAAGTGATTGCGTCGATAGTAGGGGTTTTAAAATTGTGACTTTGTGACAATTGTGACTGTGTGAAGTTTTTTGGCAATAATTTTAATAGCGATGTCAACGGGAATGCTAAGAAATAAAGAAACGACATTCAAACTATGAAGGGTACTATTAGGAATAAATTTAGCTTTAAATAATATACTAATGAAATTTTCAGTAGAACTAATAGAAAAACTATGATTATTAAAAAATGGTTTTAAGAAAAAGGCGAGGGATTTCTCTAAAAAATAAATAGGTCCACTACATTTGGAAACAATAGGACGCATAGAATGATTAGATTTATGAAGTTTAATTTGGCCAAAGATTTTAGGAAGTTGATGAGAAGTACGGAAAACGGCAAATTTTACATTGGGAGGATCGAAATTTTTTAAGTTTTGCGATCCACGTAACGGCACCAAGGAATGGATGGGAGGGATCGGTAAAAAAGGCAATATCTCATTCTCGAGCTAGCATTAATCATCGTGATCGGGAATTTTTTGACCTGGCTGCATTCCATCTCGTCAATACATTTCTGCATTGAATATACATAATCTGTTTTATTTGTAAGAACAAGTTGCTTAATCTTGTCAGCAGATAAAATGACAAGATCAGGATTAGATTTAAGTTTTCTAAATTCCGCGAGTTCGGCATTCAAAACAATATTAGAACCAGTATGTCCATTTTTACTTTTAAGTTTATTCTCATTTTGAAAAGCAGTAATTGACCGATACATAACAAAACTGCCACGATCTCTATGGCCTTGTGCCACGTTAAGAAGGGCATCCTCCACAGGGGGAATTAAATTGATAAAACTGGAATTAGTATTAGGATAGGCGAATTTAGGGTCTCTCTCAAAGGCTTTACGCTGAATAGAGGAAATATCAATGTTAGTAGAATTTACAAACGGAAAAGGTAAAGGCTTTTTAAGCTGTGAAAAAAATTTTGGTTTTAAGGCAAGAATTTGAAGACGGGAATATTTAAACACAGAAGAGGGGAGGGGGCATTACTCACAAGGACAGCTTGACTGGCAGAAGAATTAGATATGTGTAAGGGCAAAGGTATTTTACTAGGATAGCTATCTAGTAAATCCTAGTAAAATCCTTTGCCCTTATAGGATACAGCAGGAAAAAATAGTAGGGAGTGGTCAGTCAAATGGTCAATTGCCCGCCAATCTGAGATGAGAAGGAAGAGAATGCAGAGTTCACTTGGACGATAAGAGTTTGTAATTTCGTCTCAATAGTTCAAAGGTCGGCTGGCCAATTCGGAGATCCAGCGTTCGATTCCTGGTTGGGGCAGCAAGGTACTTTTCACAGTCAACCTAGCTTTTTTTTGTGTGTATATTTTTAGTGTACATATATTTAGCATAATGTTGACATAAAATATCGTATGATACATAAAACATGGATGCTACCATTCGAATTTTTAGAATTAATAAGCAACTCAATATGAAGAGCACCTTTTATGCAACATTTATTTATAGTATTCTGAGTTCAATGATTCTGCCCAACCTATTTTACTTAATTTTTTTATATATCATACGGGATAATTTGAATATTTCCAAAAATTTTCAAAGCAATTTGTTAATTTTAACCTCGCTTAAAAAATGTTTGAAACATGAGGTCCCGTAGGGTTCAGTGTATTTGAGTTTTTCAACCGAGTTCAATCCGAAACTAATTGAGTGATATTATTCTTTTACATCCCCCCAATATAGGTCCCACAGATCATCTGAACAACATACTGAAATTTCATTTTGATAAAGTCATTTTTACGACAGTTATCGTACGAACGGACAGACAGACAGACAGAATGAAGTCATAAACACTTTTCAACTCCATTGGAAAGTCTTAAAAATACCCCTTTCTTTAAAAAAAAAGTAAAGGAGTCCGTCTTGGAACATTTTTTAGGGCGCACGATTAAAATTCTTTCGCCACAGTTCTTTATCTCACGGGCATTGTCATTTCAGAAAAGCCCGCTTTTTCAGGAGAAAGTGGATATGTTGGAGTCTTTTTTTTACTACGAAAGTGGATTTTCTTTTTATTTCCCAGGGTTTGCATTTTATGTAACAAACTGACTCATACATGCACACTTAGTATGTTCATTCTATTTTGTGAATATTCGCACTTTTAATATGAAAGGTTGCGACTGATCCATTTTTCCCCGATGACAGCACACTGTTTAAAGTGTGTCTCTCGAGTACTTAGTGGAATTGAGTCGCTCGTGAAGCGAATCCTCTTCTGTCATGTCTCTAAAACTCAGACGTGTCGGCAGGACTTTGACAGAAAAGGTTAAATCTCATTCATTTTTCAGGCACATTGAAAGGAGTCAAAAACTCATCCTCACTAAAAGACCGAGAGCCAGGACAGCATATAGTCATTTCGTATGATGGAACGGCACGCGAAAGTTACAAACAGATTAAAAAGCGACCTCCTACCTAAAGATCGCTCCCATTCAACTGCCTGTTGGGTTTTTGCCCCTTTCGACGCAGAAATAAGAAGGTAACCAACCCTTGACGGAGTAGGACAAAGACTGAACAAGAAAGATCAATCATACATAAAGCATTGATTAGGAAACACTTTCCCACTTAAATGCAATTTTATCCAAACATCTCGAAAATGAGATCCATTTAGCGCTGACCTATTTTAAATGATCACGGTACTACAATCATTTATTATATTTGAAAACTTATAACTTCGTTCAAAAAAATGAACTTGATTCAAATGACGTCATGGAAGCATAAAGCTCTCTATGTAAAAGCAGTGACTATTTTATTCTACACTCCAGAGTTTGATAATTTTATGTGAAAAAATTCAGCATTCGTGCATAGTTGCTTTAAAACTAAAACAGAATCATTCTGAAGTGATCTAACATTTATAAATGTTTCTCACACACACCTGCTTATGAAATTTAAAATATTTCTTTTAGCCTATATCATTGGCTTTTCTCCGAAAATTTTCGAATTAAAAAAACAAGTTTAAGTACCTCTAAAATATACAATGTTTCACCTTAACATTTTATTTAACCTTAATCAACCATACCCTAACATTGTAATATATACAACTTTACAACATTACTTTCAAAACATTTAGAAGCAATATAAGTTTGCAGATAATGTATACAATTATTGTTGAACGTGTTTTGCGTCATTTCAGACTCTCCTAGAAGGCTGAATATTTGTACACTTATATTATCGACCCAAGAACCTAACAGAGACGAATTTTCGATTTCCTTTCTAGGAGGCCGAAAAAATGAGGCCGTTTTAAAAATCCATTTTTTCACATTTATAGTTTTGACTGCGGTACAACGGAGCCCATTTTCGATTCAAAAGACTATTTTCGACTTTAAGCGCTGTACGTTGTTACAGAAAATAAAATTTATTAAAAAAGTTGTCAAGAGTTTTTAATTTTTGACAGGCTTAAATATTAGGCTTAATATAGGATAAATGAAATGAATTTTGAAATGAAATGACCATTTTGAATGAAATGACCATTTCAGGAGAAAGAATGAACATAAAGTATACTAAATAATTACTATAATACTGAACTGACTGATTGGGTAATATATCTAGTTACTGATTGACACTTCTACTCTAGCTGGAATCTTGGTTCGGGTGTCGTTCAATTGGTCTAAGCTTCCAGACCAAGAAAAAAAAATCTAAAATTTAGAATAAAGGGGTAAATCGAAACTCTCTAAACCACCTTTCAAAATGATCGGTGGCTCATTTCTTGAATGAACGGAAAATTCCAATATTTCGAAAAATTCGAATGAGGAGTGACCCTTTGAAGGTACCATTGCAAAGCACTTTGATTCCTGATCGAGCACTTCCACTCTATCTACGCATTTTGATTGGGTTCTCATTCGATCTGTCCTCAACTTCCAGATCAATGGAGAAGTCGAGAATTTTCAAAAATTCGAATAAAGGATCCAAACTTGGGTCGAAAAAATTTTCCGAAAATGGAAAAAAGTTCAACTCTTTTTATTTTTTTCTTCTTCTCCCTAATTCATTTGAAAATGAAATGTAACTCTTTGCACACAGTTTTTTGAAAAGTAGGCAACTTTATAAGAAGTCTTTGATTATTTAGTTTTCTAATTTTGAGGAGGAAAGGGATGAAAGCTTTATTCTGAAGAAAAGGGATAGACGAGAACTAGAAAGGTGCAAGTGACATTTTACTCATTTTGTTAAAACAGTGGGTCATATTTTAAGAAGCCTATTTTTTCAGCAAATAATTCTGTAAAATTTATAATAAATATGGAATATTTTAGCAAGTGATTAGTCTGAAGGAAAATACTTTAACAGTGCTAAATATATACTTAACTCAATGTCCACCTCATTTAAAGAATTTTTACAATTAGATATAGGAATTATTTAAAATAAAAGGGTTTAATTATAAGTATTTTAATATTTAATTATATATTTATTATACCTTTGATAAACTAAACAATTTCTATTTCTTTTTATTATTAATATTCATTACTTAGTCGTTGTAGTAGAGCAGTAGTCATTTAAGAAAGTAATCAGGACACATACTGGGCTAATTTACGTACCATAATGCATAAACAGGAGTCTTTCAATTATTAGTAGCAGGGTTAGCTGATTAAAAACATCCTCGGTTTAAATCATGTATTTTTTTAACCATGCATTTCGGTTAAAGAACCCCCCCCCCCTTTTTTTTTTCCCCAACATTGGTCAGCAGGTCTTTATAATGAAAGGTTTCAAGCTCTTTACAATGAAGGTTATTCTTGTGACCATATGGAGTAACAAAACAGATTTTTCAAAAATTTTTCAAAAACAAACAAACAACAAAAACAAAGGTTGCATAAAAGTTTTGATGAGAAAATCGAGTTGAGTCACATTCAAGTTTTTTTTCATTTTCGTTCAAAACTGTGCACTATCTAGAGAAGAGGGAGATTGTTGCGTTTTATAAAAATGTCATTCATTTTGATGTTTTTAACATCAGAATATATAACCGTAAATTAATTTTTGAAAACATAATATTTAAAAACGAAAAGGGGTCATTTTATGTTCACTGATTCAAATAATCCTGCCGAACTTAATTGAAATCGCTCAGATTGTTAAATAAAATATTGTTTTGAGTCTAACAAACAAACAAGATCAATCATAACTCCGAAACGGATCCTTTCCAAAGCCTTTAAAACCCTCCAAATCCGAGGGTCAACCCTTTGAGCCATTGCAGAACTTCCTTACTTTGTATTGCAGAAAAAATGTATTGCACTATTGTTAGTTTATGCATACTATATATTGTTGCACAGAAATAGTATTAGTAAGACAACTTTATTGCTGGCTTGAGTGAATGTTGCTAAGCAACGAACCATTGTTTATTTTGTAAATAGGTTTGAATCCACCGTGTATTAATGAACAGGAAGATGATCACTTCATCCAATCTAAATAAAAAGGTAATACGAAATCAATTTAATAAATGTGTTTTGCTAATGACATTATAAAAAATCTGATGTGGGCAGCACATAACTTTCTCTGCAGACTCAAATTCATTTTTTCTTTATTTCTTTAATAATTCATTGAGTTTAATGGCGCAAAATAACAGCCATAATTATTTTAAATGTGTTGGGTTGCTTTAGAATCTATGTAATTTGGAGGTTTGAAAATTTACTTTTATTTCTTTTTCCCTGGCTCAATATTCTTAATTTGGTAATATTTAAATAATATTTATTGGCTTTTTCATTTATTCTTTGATTAGAATATTTTTAATCTTCTAAATTAATTTTCTTTATAATATTCTTAGTTAAAAATGTTCCATTCCTTAAATTAATATTACTTTTGATTTGTAAATTTTAAAAATTATTTATTTATTTGATTCCCCTTAAAATTCCCTTTAATTTGATGTCCCATTTTCCCATTTTGGTTAGAAATTCCGTTTGTTCTTCAGTTTCAAGTTATTTCCATGTCTCACTGCAATTCAAAAATTTCAGTTGCGGCCATTTTCGGAATTCTGTTTTGCGGGCTTTTTACTGCGATTAATGCGCCACCTAAGCGTTTTCGCGCCTCTTTGGAATTCGTGATTTATTTTAATTGGTTCGCGTTTTTACGGATCGTCTGCTCTCGGAATTATGAGTATTATTTTGGCAATTCTAATTTCGGTAAGCGAATTTTAATTGCTGCCGTTTATCTAAACTCCGCCCTTTTTTGCCGCACGTATAAATACGCGCGCAGAATTTTTCAATTGCAGTTTTTTGTTGAAATCCTTCGTCGTGTGTTAGCGCGAGAAGCGCGCTGTTGATTTTCGAATGGAACTTATGTTCCACGCGAGCTTTTCAATGGAACGTTAAGTTCCTCGCGTTATTTTTTTAACATTGTAGTTTTAATTTAAATGATGGTTTTTCAAGTTTTTATCGCGAAATTCACGAAGTAGTTCTCCGGAAAAGTGTGTATTAAAATTCATTATGCGAGTTACGTGGAAGTAGTGTCTGACGAGGACGTCTGAGTTTTAAGAAGATCCTAGTTATCCAGAAGTAGTTGTTAGGCCTCTGCTGATGAATTCTCTCCTGATCTCCAGTAAACCTGTCTACAAAATTTGTCTCCACTTATTGGAACTTTCCCCCTGTCTGATGGCCCATCCGGGTGAATACAGATGTTTTATTTAAACTCTTAATTTCTTTAATTCTGAATATGATTTCTCAATATTTTTTAAATGCATTTAATTAAATTTTATTCTGTAAAATTAAAATTCTAAAACTTCATTCTGAGAGCAAATTTCTAAACCTTCATAAATTTATAAGAGCCTGGGTAAATTCTAAAATTCTTTAAATTTAATATTTTTGTTAATGATTTTCTGATGGAATTTAAAATAGATTGTTTTGAGTAAAGTTTTTATGCTAATTCCTTAATTTTAACTAAGTTGATAAAATTCTAATGTCTAAAATTCTAATGTTAATTCTTCCTGAGTTGCCTGCCTGTGAGCAGTGTTTTTGTATTTGTTAATTTGAATTAATTTGAAGTTACAATTTAATAGACTAATTTTCTTTAAACTAAATATTATGTCTTCCTTTATCTCTTTTAAACACAGCAGGTTTTATTCTATCTTTCAAACACAACAAATGACACTGAATTTGCTCTTTTAATTCAATATTCGTTTTCATTGGGTAAATGGATACTATTTTCAAAGGTGGCTTAGCGAAAATACGAAAAAACTAAAATATCTCAAGAACGAATAGTCGTAGTGCAATGGGGTAAGGCTTATTCTTTTCATCGTTAAAAATGACGTACAAAACACGCATTTAATGGATAAATTTGAGGAAACGTAGTCTTTTATTTCAGATTTTGACGATTTTTGCGGGTCATTTCACAAAAAATGGTTATTTTTTTCCAAATCGTACCGAAATCTAATCAGCACCAAACCCCACAAGTGATTTATCTACGCAATTTTGTAACATTGGATCTATTAGTTTTTCAGATAGAGTGGATACAAGCCATTTCTGTGGGCCATTTCGCAAAAAAAAGGTTTCTTTTACTCCGAATTGTACCAGAAACTAATCAGTACCAGGGTCACACACAAGTGACTTAGGGTGGACCGGGGTAATTCCCTATCACTCTGTTTCCGGGGTAATTAATGATCCCCCACCTTATAGCATAATATTATATTAAAAACTATATATATTGTTAGGAGTCTCTGAGTATTCCAGTTTCATAAGTAAAATAAAATGAAAGTGCTCCTGTGCTGAAAATCAAGAAATGAAATATTAGTTCGTTACAAAACCATCTTTAAAAAAGATTGCTTCTGAGAATCTAACTTTTTACAAAGATTCTCATTGATGTCACATTTCTATTGGGACTTTTTTGTTTATGCTGTTTTCAATTATATATAGTATGAGCTGTTAAATAATATATACAATTTTTTTATATACTTTCAGAAACTGGTTACACAACCCTATCGACGTACTTATATCGCGGTTTGCCGGGGTAAATCTTGATCACCGGGGTAATTCCCGATCAATGATATTTCACAAAATTTATGGTTCCTTCTCCTTAATGAAGACATGTATATATATACCAGATGTTATTTACATATCTTTAACTTTATTTCGGACAAATTAGGCTAATAAATGTATTCATATATTTATACTTAATATTAGTACTAGCTATGTAGTCTATATTCATATATTTATTGTTAAAAATAGAGTAATGAAAAATAATCCCCGAGGCTATTTTAAAATATTTAACTGAAACTATGTGCAATAAAATGTAATGTAGCTAAATACTTTAAAATTCACCACAATTCTCAACTTTAATTGAAAAAAAAAATTGGCTTAAGATCAAAACTTATTCATTGACTAAACTATGGGTTTCATATCAAAAAATCAAAACTTTTGATAGGCCCATTTTAAATAATCTTTCAAGCCATTAACATGGCTACTTAGGCAGTAAGATAATAAATTGTTTATTTTTAACTGTTAGCCTAACCAGGACGGTTAACCCCCCCCCCCCCTTCGAATGAAAAAGTTAGCACATTGAAAAGGTAAAAGGTAAAGGCCTATCAAAATATTAAATGCAACCCCCCCGACCCCCCCCTGACCCCTCCCCCCGAAAAAAATTTAAATCCTAGGTATGGTCTTGGGCCTAACTACAATTTTAAAACTTAGTAGAGTTAAGAAAATAGTAAAGTAGAGTTAGGAAATAAAGAGATTGAGGATAAGGCTAATGCAAAAGAAAAACGGCGAAATGCAGCAAAAGAGAAATTGTTAAGCACAAGGAAAAATACGAAAAAAAGAAAAGCCAATAATGATAGTGACAGCAACATTAGTGACTCAGATGATCCACAAACCAATGAGTAGACAGAAATATCTAAGAAAACAAATGTACTAGTTGTTAGTGAATAACTTTCCAAAAATACAACGTTAGACGGAACTACGAGAATTTCAACCATCCATGAAAAAGTTCAAGAGCAAGTATACTATGCGGTCTATTATGACAAGGATCCTTATTACATAGGAAACATTAAAGTGCTAGACAAGGAGAATGTTGAAATGAAGTTCCTTGAAAAAGGCGCTGGAAACTTTCGATGGCCAAAATGGGACCTAGTCGAAAAAATAGGAATAAAATATTTTTTTTTATGGTCCTGTTGTATTACAAGGTGCAAATCCCTTTACTGTGGACAGTAATGCCATACATGATGCTTTTAAGTGTTACAAAAAATTCTGCCAAGAAATTTGAATGTAGCCTAAACTAGTAGTCATAGGCAATTTTGAACAACAGTTTGATAAAAATTGGTAAATTATGAAATAGACACATGCTCAGGCTTTCTCTATATCAAATTTGGTTATATTATCTGTGATAGTTTTTGAGGTATTTAGATGTTATTGTTTCTTGATCGGGAATTACCCGGTCCACCCTACCTACCCAAGTTTATGAAATTCGGTCCATTCGTTTTTGAGTTAGAGTGGATACATACATTTTTCGCATTTTAGAGGTCCCAAAACGTGTCGATCCGTCTGAAAAATTGGAGTTGCGATTTTCGGCATGATTCCAATACTTTTCCTAAACATTACCATGTATTGCAGGTAAAATAAAAAGAATGTCTACGCCATTTCTAGATGAATATCTTGCTTAATTCATTTTCATGTTGGATGTGCTAGTGACAGAAAAATAAAATCCCTCCATAATTAAATTGAAAAAAGTCAAGAGAGAGTCAGTGATTTTGGAATGATTTCAATCCATTTCTCAACAACATTAGGAACAGAACAGAGGAGTTCTTGCCTTTTGCTAGTGGGGTTGCTCTATCTCTCCGACGGGATGAAAAATGGCTCATTTTTGCCTTTGAAACCGGTTCCTATTTTCACCCGTTTTCCATGTTCTTATTAACGCAGAATAACGGAAATATGAAGTAAATGAATTTACATTTTTAAAATTGCCTTATGAGTGGTAGCAAAAGAATAAAATAAATGGCTATTCTGGCGTCCGAATTTGGGGAGAATACATGAATTGCACAGGTGAATGTACAAAGCGAAACTTCTCTTTCCCATTTAGAATGGGAATATTATTTGAATGATGCTCAGTTACTTCTTACAATGTCAGCATTTCTTGAAGCATTCCTGCCCCACTATCAATAGGTTCATATTCTGTTTTGCACGTTGGACGTCTTAGCAAGGTCTAATCCCTGTCAGGATAACATATATAGGATTCTTTTGCAATATTTCGATTTGTCCCGAAAGACTAAGATAGAATTGAACTGCATTTCAATTGAAGTTCTCCGCGTAAATTATTGAAGGGTTAATATTTTGGAAAATGGGTCCGAGAACACACATTCCTAGTGATAAATTTAAGAAATCAATAAAAATGGTTACTTTCATAAGCTTTAGATGGGGCTAATATCTATGGTTTGGAATCGGAACGTTACGAAAAATAACGTTTATATTGCTAAACCTAGTAGGTAAAAATACAAGCCATTTGTATTTGTTTTGTCCGAAATAGAATATTATTTTTATGTATATGAAAACAATTTCAATATTTTAAACTTTATTCCCAAAAAAACTCGAATGTTTATGTTAGAGCGAGTATTTGCTCCACTTTGATCGAAATATCTACTAAACTATAAAAGATAAGATATCAACGACACAAATATTCAGTAGGAAATAAAATTTCTAGATTCATCATTTGTTTCTACAACGCTATTATAGTTTCCGAGGTTCGCTATTATAGTTTGCCGCTATTATTTTTTTCGCTATTATAGTTTGCCGTCTTGTCGAGTGAGAGAAGATTAAAAGTTTTTCGTTTTCAACACTTTACAACATAGTTGAAAAGTGTTTATGACTTTGTTCATTCTGTCTGTCTGTCTGTTAGCACGATAACTGCCGTAAAAATGACTTTATCAATATGAAATTTTAGTATGTTTTTCAGACGGTCTGTGGGACCTATGGGAATATAAATAAATAATATCACCCAACTAGTTTTTTATTGAACCCGGGTTGAAAAAATGAAGTACATTGAACCCTATGGGACCTAATTTTTCAAACATTTTTTTCAGCAAATTTAAAATTCACAAATTGCTTCGAAATTTTTAGGCGATATTCACATTATCCCATAAAATATATAAAAAAATTTCAGTAAAATATGTTAAGTAGTTTTTTAATTAAAAATTATTTAATATAGGGTAAAAAACAAATTCAATTAAATTCTGACTTTTGGGATATCCTCCAGAAAGAAAAAAGAGATATATTATATAATAAATATCTTTCCAAGAATTTAATCATTTTGTATATGAGAGAGGCTTCACATTTAAAAATAAATTTGGTAGATAACAATTTTTCAAATTATTTTTTAATTTTATATAACTCTTCATGATATACTTATTTGATGGCATTTTTAATGCACTTTCCTACGTCCTAGAAAGTTAAAATTTGGTACACAGCTTAAATTTGTTGAACATTTTATTCTACAAAAATTTGGTGGATCTTTAAATATCGATCCTACATTTTTTTCGAAATGGCCTTCAAATAATCCCCGTTCACTTCTATAAATCATTGTTTTAATATTGTTAATAATTCTGATGTGGGCCATGTCTTTCCCTGCAGACTCATATTCACGTTCTCTTTATTTCTTCAATAATAATTTGAGTTTATCTGCACAAAATAACAGCCATAAGTATTTTAAAGGACATTAAATTTGCACGTTAAACTTACACCTAAACACACATGGGATAAAAAAAAAATCTACAGAATCCCCATTCAGTGTGTCGTTCTGAAATCCTTGAACTAGGGTGAAAAAACGTTTTAACCTCCAATCTATCAATAAATAAACAATAATAATAAAAAAATGGAATAAATGTTGAAGTTTAAGAAACTAAGAATTAAAAAAAGTGTTTCGGCTACTGCGTCACTCAAATAGGAAGTCAAATCGAAGTCTCTAAATTTGGAAAATTTCAGGTTCCGGAAACTGACAGAAGAAGTTAAGACCCAAAGCCAGTTATTGAGTGACTAGAGGTCTGCACGGGTCTCATTTAAAATTTGACTCGGCCCGAAAATAGAAAGCTTAGACTCGGCCAAAGCCCAAGAATGTTTTAAAATAATTCACCCGAGCCTGACCCGCCCCGAAAGCATTCAAAGCCAGTCCCAACGCGGCCCGGCTTGTATTTTTTTTTATTTATTTATTTATTATTTTATTTTATTTTTGTAATACATTAAAGTCTGCTGCCTCGTATGATGATCCAAATTCGCATTCAAGGAAAGAAACACAAGTTATATTACATACAGGAATGAATTGAGAAGAACCCACATTTGAAGAAGCTGTACACATCAAGAATGAGCATTACTGTAAAGTGTGTTGAGACCGTCCGACCTGCCAGAAAGGTGTATTTATTTATTATTTTATTTTATTTTTGTAATACATTAAAGTCTGCTGCCTCGTATGATGATCCAAATTCGCATTCAAGGAAAGAAACACAAGTTATATTACATACAGGAATGAATTGAGAAGAACCCACATTTGAAGAAGCTGTACACATCAAGAATGAGCATTACTGTAAAGTGTGTTGAGACCGTCCGACCTGCCAGAAAGGTGTATTTATTTATTATTTTATTTTATTTTTGTAATACATTAAAGTCTGCTGCCTCGTATGATGATCCAAATTCGCATTCAAGGAAAGAAACACAAGTTATATTACATACAGGAATGAATTGAGAAGAACCCACATTTGAAGAAGCTGTACACATCAAGAATGAGCATTACTGTAAAGTGTGTTGAGACCGTCCGACCTGCCAGAAAGGTGTATTTATTTATTATTTTATTTTATTTTTGTAATACATTAAAGTCTGCTGCCTCGTATGATGATCCAAATTCGCATTCAAGGAAAGAAACACAAGTTATATTACATACAGGAATGAATTGAGAAGAACCCACATTTGAAGAAGCTGTACACATCAAGAATGAGCATTACTGTAAAGTGTGTTGAGACCGTCCGACCTGCCAGAAAGGTGTATTTATTTATTATTTTATTTTATTTTTGTAATACATTAAAGTCTGCTGCCTCGTATGATGATCCAAATTCGCATTCAAGGAAAGAAACACAAGTTATATTACATACAGGAATGAATTGAGAAGAACCCACATTTGAAGAAGCTGTACACATCAAGAATGAGCATTACTGTAAAGTGTGTTGAGACCGTCCGACCTGCCAGAAAGGTGTATTTATTTATTATTTTATTTTATTTTTGTAATACATTAAAGTCTGCTGCCTCGTATGATGATCCAAATTCGCATTCAAGGAAAGAAACACAAGTTATATTACATACAGGAATGAATTGAGAAGAACCCACATTTGAAGAAGCTGTACACATCAAGAATGAGCATTACTGTAAAGTGTGTTGAGACCGTCCGACCTGCCAGAAAGGTGTATTTATTTATTATTTTATTTTATTTTTGTAATACATTAAAGTCTGCTGCCTCGTATGATGATCCAAATTCGCATTCAAGGAAAGAAACACAAGTTATATTACATACAGGAATGAATTGAGAAGAACCCACATTTGAAGAAGCTGTACACATCAAGAATGAGCATTACTGTAAAGTGTGTTGAGACCGTCCGACCTGCCAGAAAGGTGTATTTATTTATTATTTTATTTTATTTTTGTAATACATTAAAGTCTGCTGCCTCGTATGATGATCCAAATTCGCATTCAAGGAAAGAAACACAAGTTATATTACATACAGGAATGAATTGAGAAGAACCCACATTTGAAGAAGCTGTACACATCAAGAATGAGCATTACTGTAAAGTGTGTTGAGACCGTCCGACCTGCCAGAAAGGTGTATTTATTTATTATTTTATTTTATTTTTGTAATACATTAAAGTCTGCTGCCTCGTATGATGATCCAAATTCGCATTCAAGGAAAGAAACACAAGTTATATTACATACAGGAATGAATTGAGAAGAACCCACATTTGAAGAAGCTGTACACATCAAGAATGAGCATTACTGTAAAGTGTGTTGAGACCGTCCGACCTGCCAGAAAGGTGTATTTATTTATTATTTTATTTTATTTTTGTAATACATTAAAGTCTGCTGCCTCGTATGATGATCCAAATTCGCATTCAAGGAAAGAAACACAAGTTATATTACATACAGGAATGAATTGAGAAGAACCCACATTTGAAGAAGCTGTACACATCAAGAATGAGCATTACTGTAAAGTGTGTTGAGACCGTCCGACCTGCCAGAAAGGTGTATTTATTTATTATTTTATTTTATTTTTGTAATACATTAAAGTCTGCTGCCTCGTATGATGATCCAAATTCGCATTCAAGGAAAGAAACACAAGTTATATTACATACAGGAATGAATTGAGAAGAACCCACATTTGAAGAAGCTGTACACATCAAGAATGAGCATTACTGTAAAGTGTGTTGAGACCGTCCGACCTGCCAGAAAGGTGTATTTATTTATTATTTTATTTTATTTTTGTAATACATTAAAGTCTGCTGCCTCGTATGATGATCCAAATTCGCATTCAAGGAAAGAAACACAAGTTATATTACATACAGGAATGAATTGAGAAGAACCCACATTTGAAGAAGCTGTACACATCAAGAATGAGCATTACTGTAAAGTGTGTTGAGACCGTCCGACCTGCCAGAAAGGTGTATTTATTTATTATTTTATTTTATTTTTGTAATACATTAAAGTCTGCTGCCTCGTATGATGATCCAAATTCGCATTCAAGGAAAGAAACACAAGTTATATTACATACAGGAATGAATTGAGAAGAACCCACATTTGAAGAAGCTGTACACATCAAGAATGAGCATTACTGTAAAGTGTGTTGAGACCGTCCGACCTGCCAGAAAGGTGGAAGGTAACTTCTTAGACGGTCGGGAACTTACTATAAAGTGTGTGTGTGTGTATTTATCAGTTTGGTTTGACAATATCAGGGA
Source organism: Amaurobius ferox (assembly GCA_951213105.1). Taxonomy (NCBI): domain Eukaryota; kingdom Metazoa; phylum Arthropoda; class Arachnida; order Araneae; family Amaurobiidae; genus Amaurobius; species Amaurobius ferox. The sequence continues at coordinate 3,263,944 of OX578149.1, read as the reverse complement.
TTAAAGAACACAATAAAGATCAATCATGCATAAAGTATTGATTACGAAACACTTTCCAACTGAAATGCAATTTTATTTAAACATCTCTAAAATGCTATACATTCAGCGGTATTATTTTTTAAATTATCACAATACTATAATAATTTATTACACTTGAAAACTTAAAACTTCATCGAAAAAAATGAACTTGATTCAAATGACGTCGTTAAAATATAAATCGCCTGACTCTCTATGTAAAAGCAGTAAATATTTCTTTCATACACTTTTATTCCATTCCTTTCATTCATCACAATATCGCAATAATTTATTTTACTTGATTTAAAATCACGGAGGTAAAAGTAATTTAACTCTATTCTTAAAACTTCATCGAAAAAGTCTGCTATAAAATCATCTGCTTCTCTATGTAAAATCAATGAATACTTCATTCACATCAGCTGTATTGCAGACTCCAGAGCTCAATAATTTTGCTTTCAAGAAATTCAGCAATTCTTTACATCTTACAGTTTGATGTGCTTACATTCTCATAAGTGAAAATTAGGCTTCGTTGTAAAAATAATCAAAGTTGGATAATCCTTTAAACTGAAATATATCATAACTGCGTTGTTCCAGAATTCAGCGGTTTTAGGACGGATACAACACTCAATATCAATTAAAAAAAACTTTAAAAATTACGATTTTGATACAAGATGGATGCCCTATTTCATGTGGAAGTGGGTCACGTGATCTCTTCCTATAATATGGGTGTCATTATTATTATTTTAATTTTTATTTAAAAAACTACCGAACACATTTTGCTGAAATTTTTTTCATATTTTTTATGGGATCATTTGAATATTTCCTAAAACTTTCGAAGCCATTTGTGAATTTTAAATTCGCTTAAAAAATGCTTGAAAAATGAGGTCCCCTAGGGTTCAATGTATTTCATTTTTTCAACCCGGGTTCCATGCAAAACGAATTGGGTGATATTATTCATTTATATTCCCATAGGTCCCACAGACAGTCTGAACAACATACTAACATTTCATTTTGATAAAGTCATTTTTACGGCAGTTATCGTGCGAACAGACAGACAGACAGGCAGACAGATAGAATGAACAAAGTCATAAACACTTTTCAACTATGTTGTAAAGTATTAAAAACAGCTGTTCATTGAGATTATATTTTAAAAAATACTTTATTCACCTATTTAAGTTATCAGTGAGCAATGCAATGCCCTTTCGTTGGAGGCATCAGCACCCAATTTTCTTGACTCAGTGTCAGTGGTAGTAAAACAAATAGATCGTATGTCATAATTGTTCGTGTTTTTAAATATATTTCAATGAGATTCAACTTTTTATGTAAGTATACATAGATATATATATATATCATTTTCTTTAATTATTATATAATTATAAATATAATTAAAATTTAATAATTTTAAATTAAAAGTGGCAGATGTTTAGAATACAAATATAAAAAATCTGATGTGGGCAGCACATGACTTTCCATATATAATGCAATGAATTTACTACTTTTACAGTAAATAAAATAGATTATTATTATAGTAGATATTTATATTCTTTCCAAGATATTGAATTTTCGTCAATGAGTTGTCATTTTCATTGATTTAGCGTCATTTTTATCAATTTGGCGAGATTTTTGTTAATTTGGCAACAATAAAAAATATCGCCAAGTTGGCGACATTCCGCCCAATTCGTCGCCAAGCGTTATGGACGGAATAAGTTATTCTTACAGCAGATAAATGGCTATTGGCGTTCAAATACAAAAGTATTACTTAAAGTATATTTTTTCATGAATGGGACGAGCTAGATCCACGAGAATGATGTCACCCAATGTATCGCATGGCATTCAATATGAAAACTGAACATGTTTCTCAATAGGAAATATTTTTTTTTATTTTATATGACTTTTTGATTATTATTTTGAAAATGTGCAATATCTCGAGAACGGTTCATGTTACCGTTCTAAAATTTATGTCAATCGTTTTCTAATGACAAATTACATAAGAAATGTCTATTTACGTAACTTTATCAGAGGTTTTGATTTTTTGACGATTTTTTCAAAATTACAGTCGAAAATTTAGGAGGGTGCTGAACACTCGATTGCGTATAAAAACTATAGGCTTCCAGTTTTTACGGATTGTAATTTTTGTACCCAATTTCGTTCGAATCGGTCCATTCGTTCGTCAGTTATCGTCTCCACACACTCACTGACACACACACGCAGACACACATTCTTTCACACACACATATATCACTTCAAAAATGTTCAATTCGTGATGAGGGATGCTTGAAACGTGCTCTCTCGTCGAAAACTCGAATTCGAATTTTCGATCCCGT